>JAZHFQ010000752.1:0-1392595 GCA_038387885.1 Spodoptera picta | reverse complement strand
TTTCGTATGTCTATATTACCTCTAGAATTGCTTGTAGCGCTGGTTCCAAATTGAACAAAAACAGTTATAGCATCTACAAGTTCATATCTCATACGTTCAGATACTAAACTGAATAACTACTTCAAAATTTTAGCACATCCTGTCCTTAAACATTGTTTGAACTTTTACATAAAATTACAAACGTTGTGCTGTAAAATATTTATTCAAACTTCCCATTTCTCTGTCACCAACTCACTTCAATAATCTCAACTCATAATTTTATTTATATAATGCGTCGTAAACCGCTTTCCTATTGGCTGTCTGTACGATGACGTTATTTACTCATATTTATGCGTACACGCAGCACGGCTGTTGTTAAACAAATCGTCTCGCTCCGTTTTCGACAGTTGAGTCACGCTTGCTAGGTTTAAAGTTAGAAACCTAACTGACTAAACTGTGGTTAGGCTCATGTTACAATTGCCTTTTTCTTTGTTAGCCACGAATTTCATGGCTATTTTGTTTTGGGGGAAGATGGAAATTGAATACTGTTCCTAATTTTTGTCCAGTGCTTTTGTTCTTAAATTTGCAGTGTCTTGTTCATTGAGGACAGGAAACACGAGAACTTTAACTACAGTTATGTTTTTAGTAGTTGTGTTAGTTTGTGGCTGGACCAATCATGTTGAATTTCTTGATCTTGTCATTTCCCATTCGCCGACAAAAAAATATTGTCCGGTTCAAAAAACCCTCGTAAGATTAGCATGCAAACTGCAAACTTGTCCCATTAAATATTGTTTTCTTTTTGTGGTTAAGAAAAAACTGATTCAAGCCGTTCCATGAAGTAGACACGTAATTATGATGACTATAATTTAATTTAATATGAAAGTTGTCGACCGCAATACAATTTTTCGATTATGTACAGAGTTCATGGATAAGCCTTGAACTTGAGCAAGTGCATTATATGGTGGACTGAATGATAATTTGAGAATCGTCCAAAATCAAAGAGTTATTAAAAACTATTGGTGGTAATCGGAACTGTAGTATTTCTAACAAAGTGTATACAAATATCAGTCAGTCTTTAAAATAATAATATACCTATCTAAAAACGATACACATAATACCTTATTTTCGTCAGTTGTAAGTCCCATCTCATAATGGCAGAGGTCCTATTATGAAGGCAGAAATAATGATGATCATTGCCCTACCGCAAGCAAAATAAATTAGATGATACAAACAGTAAGGAAAAATACCAATACTTTTATAGTATTATTATCCATTGTTGTCACAATCGTATTGATGACCAAAACTCAAAAGCATAACGAAGCGACTTTAAAAAATAATAAATAAGATAGTTAATTGTAAAGCGATGTTTTGCATGATTATTGTTAAGCATGATTATGCACGGTACATTCTCGTGTACTTGTGCTACTACCGTGGAATGGAGGAACATCTAGTAACTTGTCATCCCACGCTTGTAGTAAAACACAATTTAGCAAAACTAGTTATTCTAGGTCTTGCAGTACATGTGCTAGTAAATTGCGAAGGATTATTTATACTAATATTAAAATCATCATCAGATGGAATACGTCCATTAATTAACAAGGGTCTCTTAGGATCGAGTAGTCATAGTCATCACGGTTCGCAGATATAGATTGGGGATCCACCTGTCTCACAGTCGCAACTTTAGGAGATTCGGATTCAATATTAATTTCGTGGGACTTATAAATAGTTGTAGCAATTCTACGGAGGTGCGTATCTTAAACCGTTGGATCACTCAGTCGACCATGTTAAATAACAACAGCATTCCATTTTCAAAATTCAACCAATGAACAAACTTGACTGCGTTTTGTATTTGTTTATCTACGGCCAGACTTACTATAAATAGAACGGATGTAACTTTTGACATTTACACAAATAAAGCACAAGGATCTTGCAAATCTGTGTTTGTATTTGTAATTGACAAGATAACTGCTTTTCGTTTATAAGATAAATAATATTCTATTGCATTTACAATCTACAGTTGTACTGCGTACGTAAAGGCTATCAATATTTAGTTCGAATGTTTGATTTCAATAATGGAACGGTCGTAAGTTCGAATGTCAAACAAGATTAAAAAAATATTCATTATATTTTTAAACATTTTCGATAATAACACGATGTCAGGTATCATGCCCGTTGTAGGAAAATTTTTCACCTCTATTTATTTGCTCTCAGAAAGCTATTATATTATGATTTTCAAAATGTAGGCTATCATCCTCGTCATAATTCATTAAGAAATTGGCAATTTTAAAAAGAATGCCTTTTTTACTCATCTTTATAATGAATGCTTCATTGAGACGTTCCCTAACTACATCTTCCGCGTACCACAGATAATGGTAGCAATTAAGACTTTTTTAATAAAAACCTTCTTGATGCGATAAAGTATAATAACTTTATAACTTTTTCTTTTGTGGGAACATTCATTAATTGTGATCGTGTAATTAAATGGTTTTTGTGGCAACACTGTTAAGTTTATTTATAGGTGCGTAATTTAGGCACCTGACAATTAAAGTTTAGTCGTGGAACCTATCTTATGCCTATCTTACTTATTACGAAATCATTGTTTACAGTGAATCTCTAGTGATACTCTCTATTTGAAATCTAACAACATCACATTAATAATCGTCCTTACTATTATGACCTAACTCTCAAAATCAATAATAGCTAATAGCTCAAGCTAAAACTCTCAACATACCTAATGATGTCTTCAATAGATTACTTCATAGACGCAATAGACTCCATGCGACTATGCGTGAGTGAGCTGGCGCTCTCGTACAGAGTTCGGGCTAGTTCCAACACTGTCCTGGCGATGATAGCGCAGAGACATGATTGTCTCATAGTTAGGAGTTGCTGCGACAGGCATATTTCAGTGCAAATACCACCGAGAGTGCATTAATGTGCCTGTTACAGTACCAACATATTACGTATTTCTATTTTCTCTCTGTGTGTGTATTTGATTTGTTTATTGTTTTTCTGTGTTGTGGGCAAACGCCACTTTACCGCATGTCTACAGAGAGAGTAGAAAACTAAATGTATGGGGATGAAACTGACAAGTGTCAAAATTTATGTCATACATAACATACATAACATCACGCCTTTTATCCCCGAAGGGGTAGGCAGAGGTGCACATTCTACCACAGTACAATGTAACAGTGGGTGTTTTCACTAGTTGTTATGAGTCCCATGTAATAGGGGGTGAGCCTATTGCCATATACCGGGCACATTTCCAGACTCCGTGCTACTACTGAGAATTTTTAAAAAACCCAGTAATACTTTGCCCGACCCGGGAATCGAACCCGAGACCCCTTGCCCGGCAGTCGCACTTGCGACTACTCGGCCAACGAGGCAGTCAAAATTT
The DNA here is from genome assembly GCA_038387885.1 of Spodoptera picta. Lineage (NCBI taxonomy): Eukaryota > Metazoa > Arthropoda > Insecta > Lepidoptera > Noctuidae > Spodoptera > Spodoptera picta. Next base: position 1,389,222 of record JAZHFQ010000752.1, on the reverse strand, counting down.
ACGTCAATCCCATATAATTTGGTTTTCTATTCTACAAGTAGACAAGCGCTGAATGGCACTTGGCTACAGCTGCTGTACTATTTTGTCTGTATAATGTGCTTACTAACATTGTTGTACAGATGTTTCGTATATTTGATGTTTTTACTAACACTGTGAACCTTTGATGTCTTAAATAAATGAAATGAAAAAACATCTCCATCAACATCCTCAGTGTTTTGTGCAACAAACTAAGGCTTTTGTTTAAAACTTTTACCATTCAATGAACAGTTTGTAAGTACAGTTCACGATGAGTCAGTGTGTCAGTCAACCTGTGATTAAGTTCAGTGTTTCATGCCGTCACTCCAATTTCTAGGCGTTCCTCAAACTAAATTGTCACTGTTGTGGCTTTTGTTCGGACAGTTTTGAACTAAGTCTAGCTAGGAGCATTGGATTGGTTTTGGTATACCGTAGTCTTGGGTTTTTTTAGTTTTTAAGTTCTTGATTTAGGTTAGTTAAAATATGGATTTCGGTGCTCTTTTTACTAGTACTTCTGTAAAAAGAGCACCGAAATCCATATTTTAACGAAATCCACATCTATGCCTATGAGAATATATCACTTTTTTGAAGTCTCTACACTATTTACAGGCGTTTTCTCAAAACCACCTAAATCCTACCCTTTTGATGATCTAAGATTTGTTAATATAATTAAATCTAATTCACAAACATACAATCAACTACTTACTTCTTAATAGATCCTCTACAAACGAGGAAGTCTAATAAATGTCTGTATCAGACTTCAATTTCGTCAGTGCTCGTCCTTACTTCGTAAATATCCTTGTTGCCATTCGCACGGTATTCCATTAAGTAAATGGTTTCGGCTTGTACAGTTGGTGGTCGCCTAGACGTAGCCCGTTCTTGTTTGCTATTAACTATAATTGCTCTAAGCTTTTAGACTGATTCTGTTACTGACTGTTCATTGCTGAAACTGTTTTGCTTAACAGTGAATGCGTTGAGTTAAGATTTATTGATTGTGTTGTGATTATGATTAAGATCTGCTTCGTTTGCTAGTATTTCCTTTGGATTTTAGATATACCTCTAATACAACTACACGTCTTTTTATCCCCGAAGGGGAGGTCGAGGTGCACATTACAGCACTTAATGCCACTGCACAATGTAACACCTACTTTTTCACTATTTATGTTTTTTTATATGTTAGATTTCTTATTTTCTCACTATTTATGTTAGGAGTCCCAGGTAATAGGGGGTGATCCTATTGCCATATACCTGGCACAATTCCAGATTCCGTGTTATTACTGAGATTTTTTTCAAAACCTAGTAATACTTTGCCCGGACATCGAACCCGAGACCCCTTGCCGGTCGCACTTGCGACAACTCTGTAAACGAGGCAGTCTTTTAAATCCGATTTCAGTTTGACTTTTAGATCCAATCATACTGCTGATTGGATTTTGAAAATTGCTGTTTATAGCTTGTTTTGGATCTGTATCCACATTGAATAATAATGTTGTTCGTGACTGTTCATGGGTTTCATTTTTATGTTCCTAATTGGAAAAGAATTTTGCATTAAAATACAAACACATCTATATAAATAAAAATGAATTTCTGTTCGAGCTCTCGAGTTTTAGCGAGACTAACTAACTAACTCGAGAGCGGCTGAACTGATTTGGCTAATTTTGGTCTTGATAGGTTCGTGGAAGTCTAGGGAAGGTTTAAAAGGTGAGAAAAAACTTATAGGCGGTACGAAGTTTGCCGGGTCAGCTAGTCTAGTATAAATGTCTTTTAGGCGGTACGAAGTTTGCCGGGTCAGCTAGTCTAGTATAAATGTCTTTTAGGCGGTACGAAGTTTGCCGGGTCAGCTAGTCTAGTATAAATGTCTTTTAGGCGGTACGAAGTTTGCCGGGTCAGCTAGTCTAGTATAAATGTCTTTTAGGCGGTACGAAGTTTGCCGGGTCAGCTAGTCTAGTATAAATGTCTTTTAGGCGGTACGAAGTCTGCCGGGTCAGCTAGTCTAGTATATATGTCTTTAAATCAATGAAAACACTTTTGAATCGTTCTCGCTTCTTCATTTTTCGCCAACATAAACATTTCCACAATTTCTTTTCCTATTATCTTCTTCTTCATTTAATAACGTTGTTATCGTTTTAACACAAACAATATTAGTTAATTTCAATCATATTTTATTAAAATGTTTCCTTTGTCTAATGATTGTGTCAACACTCATCTTTTTCTCAAACAGAAATATTTGCTTTAGTCTGAAAATATCACGTTACATTTCTTACATCATTATTATTTATAAAACCAAGAAACTGATGTCTTAATACGAATGTGATTCATTCGAACTGCTACCAATATTTTCATAACGAATGTTAAATTCCCATCTTTGTTTTGCAGAACTTTGTTCATTTGCTATTGTCCTTCTTGCTTATATAGCTTACTGTTTACAATCGCAAGTGCTGATCTAGAGATTATGGATTCCATCTCTTCATGAAGCAAAGTATTAATAGGTATTTTGTTTACTAATTTTTCATTTGTATCACGGAATTTGTAATTTCCTTCAGAGATATACCTCTATAGTTTCATCGTATCTTACTTTGACATCAATAATAGTAATGTTGTAAATCTCGTAAGTTATTGTCTTTGTCGTACTTCTTCGCTTTGTAATTGGTATAATTTTTGTGTTGCTATCATACAGTTTTTAGTCACAACAACATTTTGTAGACACAGGAATTCCCTCGCGGCCTGACTTGAGTCATCCTTTGGAGCAGTGCCAGAATTAGTTAGTGAGGCTCACTTTTTGTTCATCCTATAATAGCCACGTAGCCTAAGACGTCACGTAAATGCTAAGTTCGAGGTGTTGAGTGCGATTCCCCGGTCGTTTGATTACCAAATTCTCAGTGGTGCGGTGAAGTAGAGAATGGATTTGTGTCCGATCTACTGTCGAATTTTAACATGAAAATATCTTTGATAACTGAAGAGAATGTCTTATGTAGAACTAAAGGTCAAAAAAGTTTATTCTGTAGTGTAATTCAGGAGAAGGATCTAGACCTCGCAAGGCCCACAAGGCACTTGTAACGCCTCTGGTGCACATGTGACTTGTCTGCCCATTTATCCTATAACAATATCAATTCTGAGGAAACCGCACACAATGCGCAGTATACCTACTAAACTTGTCGCGGAGAACCTAACGGGTAACCGGGGCTCCGGCTCGACGTGCAGGAGAAGGAACGGGGTGGTTTTTAGTCAGTAAGAGTCTGACACTCTCTTCCGCCTCACCCAGGCGGGAGCAGTCATTCGATGATTTTCCCCCCTTAAAAAAAAAAAATACCTACTATACTTACCTATAACGTAGCCTGGGAAAGAAATCATGATCCTACATCATTACTTCTCCCTTCGAATTAAGGAAAAAACCAGGTCTTTGTTATTTAATTTGTCAAGCTTCCGTTGTACTGTCATTTGTCATGTAATTAACTTGTGAAGGCCGATGTTGATGTGAACCAACGATAAGAAGCGGCGGCCATTTTATTATGAGCCGCTATAGTCTGGATTATGTCGCTTATTGGTTTGAAAGATATTGAATTGGACTGTCTCTTTGATACTTTATTTGACTGATGACAGAAAACTGTGATAGGCTAACGCCTAACTTAACGCTGCTAACTGGTGCTAATATAGTCGATAGTCCTTACATTACTATATTTTTTTTGAACTTTCGACTTTGACCAATATTTTCTTTAATCACGGTATTTTAAATCTATGACATATGATTTATATAATACATCTGTGAGACAGTGTTTTAATAGTTAACAAACCGACGCGACAGCAACACGCTCGTAACGCATATAGTAATGTATTAACTCCATTCCTAGGTGTACTTAAACACGTGCATCTATATACCATTGTTGGTATGATGTACAGTTCTGAAATGTCAAAGCAAAAGAAAGAGTTTAAAAATAGGTATTCTGAAAATAAATACCATTGTTTCCGATACAGAGATACGGTCGTAACGAAAACGAATACTTTTCCGATAGATGTGAACGACCTCTGTAACGATGGTAACGATGCTAGTACAATAACATGGCTTCCCGCGGGATATGATTAGTACTTAACAAGCTAGCTCTTATCCTATATTATTTTATATCTACTGCTTATTTTATTAACGTTTATTTTGTATTTGTTTAGAATTATATCCGTGTATCTGCATCATTATTTGAACTTGTAAAAACAGTTCGTAGTGTTTGCTACTGAGTCAAATTGAGTTAGAAAAAGTACTAACTGGATATTTTTATTTTCGAAATTCTCAATAACTCAAAATGTTGATTTCCAAAATATTTTTGAAGGGACACGCTACATATAACTCGTTAAAACGGTATACAATCTAGGGATTATTTAATTAAAACGTAGGTAGCTACGGAAAATTCGTTCTTCCATGTTAGTTTTTAGTCACCAAATCATTAAATTCTTCTCGGAATAACTTCTGAATGTTCTCAATAGAATTATCCTCTTTAGCTATAAACATTCCAGGAACGTAGGAAATGCATTTAGTTTTGGTGTCGTTTGTTTCATATCGTTGTAATTGTCCTTAATTGTCTCTGCTAACTGACCTGTGCGCTATATAACACGACAGTCATGGCACCACACATGACATATTATGATGTATTTAGTAATCATTTCTTTCAGATTTATTTTCAGGGTATTAAAACTAGTTATTTTTTTATCTTTTGTAACTTACGCGTAAAAAAACTGACTTAGCAACCTTTTTGTATCTTTCTTTTACATTTCTAACAACAATTCAAGAATCTGGAATTCTTTACTCAGTTGATGTACTACTTACATGCAAATGGTCTAAAGCAGCCCTCTTCAACCTTCAAACTCTCTTGCGCCCCCATTTTCTCTCTTTTATCACATCTCTTTCTTACTCACTTGCAACCTATACAAAAGTATACTACTGCTTTTTATAAACATGTGCTTTTGTTTTGATACCACAATAAGCTACGTCTAACAGATAATATCTAAGGGCCCGTACACAAAACTGTGATGCGACGTCGCAACGCAAAAATGTGCGCGCTCCCTCTACGCATCGCAAGAACTTGCGAATTGAATCCTTATTATCTTCCCAAAATCTTCTATGTTTCTTTTTCCTGTATCTCCTAAGCAAAAACAGAAGTGCACACTTCTTTTTACGATCCATGTCACGACCTAGTTTTCAATTTAAAATACATTTACTACAGTTGACGGTCGTCGAAGGAATGGTCGCCCTGGGAGACGCGTTGTCGTACGAAATCGCATAGCAGCAATTTGCATCACAATTTTTTGAGTTGCGAATTCGCATCATATCGCAGTTTTGTGTACGAGCCCTTATGTCGTATATAATTTTATGTCGGACTAAAATAATTTCTGTCACTACAAAATTCCTCTCTAAAATTACAGAGATGGCACGATATATTTTTTTTATTTTTTTAAGGGGGGGAAATCATCGAATGACTTCTCCCGCCTGGGTGGGGCGAAAGGGAGTGTCAGACTCTTACTGACTAAAAACCACCCCGTTCCTACTCCTGCATTTCGAGTCGGAGTAACCTGTGTAGTTTCTCCGCGATCCCGAATGGCACGATACAAGATGTACTTAACATTTTAATATTGTAGCCTTTCAGTATCGGGCGTAACTTCCAAAATATCCATTACACCGTATACACTGTATACTTTCCATGTATGTACACAATCTGTGGCACAATCTCCACGTGTTTGAGCAACACTCAGTACAGTTTGCATACACCGAATCAATTCACGAATGTCTGAGTAACAGTGTTGTGATATCTGCACCCGGTCTCTTTGAAGCGTTGAAATACTAGTTCAGAAGGATAAACATACATACCAATGTTACTGCTGTCGTGTTTAAGAAGTTCTGTAATATTATGATAGTTTTGGAGGTAAGAATTTGTTTCTGATTTTGTATCTTTTGGATCAGTAAGTAGGTGATTTTAGTATGATTGTATAGACAAATGCAATTTAGTACCTTTTTTTAAGGGGGGAAAATCGTCGAATGACTGCCCCCTTCTGGGCTTCGAGCCGGAGCCCCGGTAAACGTTTACGTTCTCTGCGGCTCCGTATTGGCATCAGCCAAATTGGGTCCCCCATCCGTGAATTTAGTACATTCAAATTCATCTATTCATTTTACATTACTAATCATTTTCCGTAAGTAATGGGTTTTTATCGTTAGAAAACATTTTAACTAACACCATTTTTACTATACATATATTTCTAAGTCAAAATTTATCAAATCAAGTCAGCAATTTAAATGCGTCATACATAAAACTACTCTTTGAAAATAGTTATAAAGTTGAAACTTCTGTAATAACAACGACAGCTTAATCCTAACTTTCACAATAACAAGAGTTTCAGTCCAAAATTTTGAACTAAAACAACAACAACTATAGCATTATGTGACTACACTACTTTTCGAAATCAAACAATATCTTTTCATTTTACTAACCCGCCATCTTGGCATTTAATCTCGTAAATCATATTTGTCATAACAAGAGAAATACATCTCGTCGCTTCAATATCACAAATGTAGGTTAATGTAATGTGATTGTTGCGATTCATATTGTAAGGAAAAAAGCTAGAGATGGCTGCATATGAAATTTTAATAATGCAGTATAAATTGACCTTCGAATGTGGGGAGAGATCATACAAAACGAGACCGTAGTAAAATGGTTCTGTACAGCTAGATGTGTTCCCGTGTGTACTTGTCATGTGTGTTTGTATGTGGTAACAATATTTGCCGCAATGTTCACTGAAAATGCTGAAGATTTATAGTCGAAATGTGTGTGGATTTTTCTAGAATACGAGTAAGGTTTAATGTGAGATCAAAGTAGATATTGTTAAAAAGCTGTTGAAGGAAAGTAAATGATGAAACGTTTGGAAATAGTCACTAAAGGTAAAATTAAACAAAATGGAAAGAAAGTATGTATCTACATAACAGGACTTAAACACATAGATAATAAAGTTTAAAATTAATGAGCCACAGCTATAACAAAATAACTGTAGACAAAACATGCACTAAATATTGTTATTAATTAATTTTTTTAAGTAAAGTCATGTTATGTTATTTGATCTTTTCTATCTATTAGATCATTCCATGAATCTACAATATTCGTCATATTAACAAAAGTTACCAAAAACACCGTCCCCATTTCCAAATGTTGTTAGACACAACGAGACTGAACGGTTTTCCTCACACGATGTAACATAATCCCCTCTAATTCCTCGCTTCGACCCACTTCGGTGATCCCGTACAGACGTACCAACCAACAGCTTCACTTGTGAAACAAAGCTGAGGAATAAAACCAAACGGCATATACCAATGTGACTTTTTCTGAGTCATATGTACTTTCTAAGATCATCTAGACACCACTGACAAACGGTGAAGGAAAACATCGTGAGGAAACCTGGGCTTATAATTGCTAATTATATGTTTGTAATAGCCAACCCGCATTGTGTTTAGTACTCAAACCATCTCCGTGTGAGAAGAGGCTTTGCTCAGCATTGGTCATTTATAGGCTGTTGATGTTGACATACAAGCAATACAAATGTCAACTTACTACTAACAATCTACCAAAAAGTATTGCTACAAACGTCAGCTCCACTTATAGATATTTCACAATACAACCTCTTTAGTTAACCGATACATACCGTACGCTTTCATTTCTGTAATGTTTACCAGCACTTAGTGTTTCAGTCGGTCGGTTACGGCAAAGAAACATTCGATTATCTAACTACATTGTTACCACACAAAGTCTATATTGATGTGGAACATGCGATCCAATCGCAAACTTCGTCTAAATTGTTTTCTAAGACGATTCGTTTTTGTTTTTGACTGTAGTTTAAACTATGTAGAATATTTAGATCGAAAAAGGAATAGAATGTCATTTATTTGTTTTTGTGTCTTGTTTTATGTATTCGTGTGAAATACTACAATAGTTATCAGACAAGAAAATAAAAGCATTAATAAAATGAAAGATAGGGGAGTATACAATAATGCTGGTATTGCCTGCAATACCAGCATTACCAGCTGTACAGCCTACTATCCTGCCCTATGGGAGATCTTATGTACGAGCAAGAAGGTAATAACATCATTTATAGAAATTACTCGCCCATACCATTTTCTTAAGTTCCCCTCGGTTTCCATAGGATACCATAGGAACCTAACCTGGTGAAAATGAGACCCCCTCGAGAGATAAAACTTCCAAACAAAAAAAATTGTTCACAAAATGGTTCACAAATGGCAGAGTAATAAGTGAACAAACAAAAAAAGTCGGTAATAACAACAACGAGTAAGAAAGAACAAATAACTAACCAAATACAAATAACCATAACCTCATTTGGTTATTAGATATCCTAATTGACAAAGACACCACAGTATACAACATAATGACCCAACACTAAGCCGCAATCTTCCCATCAGACTCCAAACTTGCAATACTTGGCACGTGGCTCTAACTTGGCAAACATATTCCTTCAACACCGTATTATTAAGTAGCGTTACGAAGCACTTTCTATTCTATTCGCTAGATGATATTACCAAGTTTAGACTAGACTAGGGTTGTAACAGGTCTAACACGATACCTGTTATTCCTGTTACTGTTCCATAAAATTATCAGTTAGCAATACCTATTATTAAATAACAGTTGTGCAGATATTTTTCTCTTCTTTGTAATATGGTATGGTATGGTAGACTTTGACATAACAGGCTGTTATTAAAGTGGTGATTGCTATTTGAACTTTTGTTGTTATTAAAATTATACTGTGATTTACTCTATTAATTGTTTCTTATACCCACGTGAGCAACTGTTATCAAATATCTGTATAATATCTGTTACTAATACCTGTGATAATAATTATGTCTCAAGCCTAGTTTAACCCAAAGTTGGCCCAAGTCATGTCTACAGATTTTGGTTCGATTAACTTGGCAAGTTTCAGAGTTGGCCAGCATTAGGACGATTAGATAGCTTGTAATGAAGTTCCTAATTGCGTGTTTGTCAAAAATTGGTATAAACAAAAGTCATTTTGATCATCATGAAGTGTGTATTGTTTGTGGATTCTTTTTTACCTTTATTATTCACTGGGATTTTGAGATTAAAAATCGTTTATTCACTTGACCAACGATACGACGCCGTACACATGGTTGAATTATTACCCCCTCATTTGCTTACTTTCGAAATTATAGTTCTTACTTCCTTAGGCTAAAAGTAATTTATTCTGAGGATCTGGCTTTCTCTTATTCCGCAATAGTTGTTCTTATTTTTGGTGCCTTTCGGCTATTGCGTCCAATTATAAAACGATAAGTGCTTCATTACTAGTTAGCATGGTAAAACTTACTAAAGCAAATGTTAAGTTATGATGTTTAAAAAAAATGCAATTGCAATAAAAGCTATCTCAATGGTTTTCTCCTGTTTTGGATTCTCTTAAGTTGACTAGGTTTCTGTGAGTCATACTGACGGATAATTTAATGCAGTTTCGATACAAGATGTGTCAAAATATAGATACATATGTACATACTTAATTTCCCGCCTGTCGCCCATAGAGGTAGGCAGACTATGGAACGCTAATTGCTACGATTCTTACATACCTCTTTTGCTTCATCGACAGTCATCAGTATTTTCATGCATGCTCGTCGTTTAAGGTTAGGGTAGGTTTCTGGTCTGATCATACTGACGGATAATTTAATGTAAACAAACAAACAGCTAATCAGACATTATGAAATAGTCAAATAAACTTTTTAACTATTCGGATAGCCGTACAAAGACATTTCGTGTGTTAAATAAACAAAAAATACTTTACTAAAATATGACTACAAAAAGAACCAAATAAAATCACAATTCGAACGACTTGCACAAGTAACAATGAAACCACAGATCAAACAAAAGCCATATCAAACTCATTCGATATCAGCCTTCATGGACATTGTCCCAAATCAAAAGCTACTCTAGATATCTGGAGCACTATGGTATGCAGTTTCAAAATGGCTGAATGCAGTTTGACACGAGACAGCCGGCGAACGAAAATAATGGCGACCGGAATTCTTTCTAGAAAGCTTTTACTTATTTATGTTATTCTTTGTTAATTTTGTTTGGAAATCTTAAAGGAGTATTTATTAATTTTTGTATCGGTGCTTTAAGTAAGACTAGGATTAGGTTATTAAATAATTCCTTTTGGGTATAAACTAACTATCAAAGTATTGGGAGAATAGTGATTGTGTCAAGTGGACCTGTCGATTGTAAATATTAGTACCGATTCCGAATCAGGGAAATTAGTATTCCATTTCACTGTTCAGAGTCATAGTTATAGCACGAAGGTTTCCTACCTACCTACCGTCATATTAGTATAAACTTGTAAACGTTACAAATAATTTATAATAAATCTATGTTATGTATATATTAAAATATAAACGTTACGAATAAAAAAACAAATAAGTTACAAAAAATTTAAAGTGTGGGAGAGCCATGCTTCGGCATGAATGGGCCGCCTCGACCGGAGTGATACCACGGCCTCACAGAAAACCGACGTGAAACAACGCTTGTTGGGTTTCGTCGTGTGAGTGAGGTTACCGGAGGCCCAATTACGCCCCCCCCCCCAGTCTCCCCAATTCCCGAATCCTCCACAATCCTCAAATTCCCAATTCCCAAAAGGCCGGTAACGCACTTAAACTGTCAAACACCAAGCGGTCACCGGTGACCGCAACCTATTGTTCTATAATTGTGTCTACAAAACCGGTACTCGACGAGTTAAACTGTGAAACACCGCGAGGACACCGGTGACCGCAACATATTGTTCTTTAATTGTATCTATAATGACAGTACTCAACGAGTTAAAACGCCTCGGTGTTACAGGTGTCCATGGGCGGCGATAATTGCTTACCATCAGGTGATCCGTCGGCTCGTTTACCGGCTTACACCATACTAAAAAAAACACCATCACATTTACAACTTTAGATACTTTAAGTAATTTTATAATTATGCATTCAAACGGGCCAAACGTCGCGTCGGCTCATCAAAGTATAAAGAAACTAACTTAATCCATACAAACCTTCCTAAGCTCCAACGATTTTATACATATGTATCACAATCGGGTACTTGCCAACTAGTCAAATTCAATACTTTTTTTCGAACTGTCAAAAACGACACTTTTCTATGAATGTTGTACGAGATTGTGTGTTGTGACGTCACGTTTTTTAGCGTCAAACAGCATACTTATTTCTTAAAAAGTTGCTCGAAAAATACTAAAATTAAGCATAACATAACATCACGCCTTTTATCCCCGAAGGGGTAGGCAGAGGTGCACTCAAAAGTAACACCCACTTTTCACTATTTATGTTATGAGTCCCATGTAACAGGGGCTGAGCCTATTGCCATATACCGGGCACATTTCCAGACTCCGTGCTACTACTGAGATTTTTTTAAAAACCCAGTAATACTTTGCCCGACCCGGGAATCGAACCCGAGACCCCTTGCCCGGCAGTCGCACTCGCGACCACTCGGCCAACGAGGCAGTCTACTACCACTAAAATTAAGTTAGTCATAAAATGAATAAATGAAAGTGTATTATAAAATAATTATTATTTTTTAATATTTTATTGTATTAAACAGTCGAAATAATTTATTTTTGATTAATACCCAATTCCATTCACACAATCTTCCTTCCTTTCATACACCTGCACTCATAGAAAGTCGTGATTGCATTCCTGAACGTCTCTTAGGAACTCCATCGAAGTAACATCAGCCAATAATTCCCTAGTGCCAGCTACTGCCACTGCATACGGTATTAGAACACCATGTATAGCATCTGCAGTAACAGCCAAGTTTCCGGCTATTGTACGAGGACAGCATATCAAGATATACTTGACCAATATACGCTGGACTCGATTATAAAGAATTTTCGTGCGATTGGAGGTCATATTATTCTGGTCCTTTAACATACATCACCAGTATAAGTTGGACTCGGATTATAAAGTGTTTTGGTACTGTTAGGGGTCATGTTGTTTTGGTCTTGTTTTAGTCTAATGTGCTGTTGTCCTTTCAAGCTTTCTTGGACTCTCCATTAGTTCCGCTAAAGAATTTTCTGGAAATTATTAGTTTGTCTTTCTGTGTATTTCTTTTTTGTATCTTGTACAACATTCAAGTTGATTCTCTGCCTATCCCTTCGGGAATTGAACGGGTTTGATGTTATTTATAAATATAAGGTAAAAAAGTCGTTATATTCATAAAAATACTTAAACAAAATCTGAATCATAACCAATGAAGACTTTACGCAAATGCATTTTCAGAAATAACTCTTTATTTCCAATGAAAAATATGATTTGGCAATTCTTATTCAATTCTTATCGATTATGACGCAACATGTTATCATAGGTAATGGACACATCACTTTCACAAACACATAAAAAAACTAAGCGATTTGAAGTCTTAAATAAAATAAGAAATTAAATATAATTCAACACAAAAATTACATACACTATAAATATTATTAGTAAAGGATTTATTGATTCATAAAACGTTAATCATCGCACCGTACGTGGATTGAGGCACGCAGTTCCGTTGCGTATGCGCATCCTACACATAAACGCTATGTTGTTGACCTACCGGCCGACAGCCATTAAATATTACAAGGCAAACACATTATTATTAATTTTCCTACATAACTAATTACTTCACACTTCTTTTAGGTGTTTAGCCGACTTCTAAAAAGGAAGTCGTGTGTTTGGATAGACTTTTTATGTATGTTTATCGATTTCTCTACCGATTTCGTTAATGACCAGAATACTATTGAGACTTAGTCAGAATTCAAGAACAAGTAATGATTATTATGACACATATATACATACACAATTAGTGTTATCATTTAGTAAAAAATCGGGATTCCCTTGCGTAAAGTTATGAAATTTTAACAAAGGTTTACCCCAAAAGGAGTGGTACATAAGTACAGACGTAATTAAAAAGTAAATAATGGTTTTATTTTATTAAAGTAATTATTAGATATACCTTCGTTAAACTGGTTTGCCCTCATTTTGCGGCAATTTTGTAGATAAAATATAATTAAGGCTTTGACTGCCAATAGAAACTGTTGAAGGCAATTTTTTTATGGGATAAGCCAGTAAACGAGCTGACGGTAAGCAATCGGTGTCGCCCATGGACACCTTGAACGCCAGAGGCGTTACATGTGCGTTACCGACCTTTTGGGGATTTGGAGTTTGAGGATTGTTGGGGATTCATGGATTGAAGAAATTGGGGAAGGGGGGGGGGGATAATTGGGCCTCCGGTAACCTCACTGTGAGGCCGTGGTATCACCGGTCGAGCCGGTCCATTCGTGCCGAAGCATGGCTCTCCCACACTTAAATCCTCCGCTATCGTCGGTCACCGGTGACCCCATGGCGTTTAACGTGTTAATCTCAATATTATAGGAAAATTAAGACTATTATGAAATCAAAGACACTTTATTCCTACTACTTTGGAACTTGTAGTAGCATTTTACTGCCTTGTTTAATAGTCGCACTGGCTACTAGATCAACACATATAGAGAGACAGTCAATCTAAGCATTATTCAGATTATTCTACATACTCATTATTTATTCAGACAAAAATAGCATGACTCAATAGCCTATTTCCGTCCGTTACTGGACGTAGCCTGCAAATATGAGGTCTAAGTTAGGCTTCCGACCTCCTACGAAGTAGATATAGCCTTACATCCGTTAACATTTAAATAATATTATGCAACGGATTTTAAAATCAAAAGTAGAAAGATCGCAGTCACAAGCTAGATATTTAGATGACCTATTTGTCAATATAAATCATTATTTGTCAATCGTTGCTGAAGACTTTGTCAAAACCCCGTTTCTGAAGGACTAAAGAAGCTACAAGCAAAAATAAAACTTCAGATAAAGATATTAAGGCACTTAAATCATTCATCGGCTATACCTCTAATATAGGTATTCTATTTGTTGATACAAAAATCGCTTAAGACTTTTATATGTAGTTACTTTTCTACACAGTCAAGCCCTATTTTGAAGGTCTAAATCAATAGCTACAAGCAATAATGACACTTCTGATAAAGACATTAAAGCACTTAATCATTCATCGTTATGTAGGAATGCCATCTGCATCCCACACATTGACACCACAATGTCAACAAGCATTGATTTCGTTTGTATTTCCAGAATCGTTTACTGAGTCAGCCATTGTAATATTGTTACACGCATCGAACGCATCCGTTGATTCAGTCTAAGTACTAGTCCTTTCTATATCGTCCTGTAAGTCCGAACTTAGTCTGGACTTTTTGTTTTATTGTTCAAAGTACTTATATTAGTTTCCTCTACGCTATGATCTGTTGAATAAGTATTGTTATCAGGATAATAATTCTCACATTTTGAAGTTCTTTGAATTGTTGCTATGAATCACTTTTAGCTGCGTCAAGAGGAAAGAAAGGCGGAAAGCAGTAAAATAAATATATAGGAAATGTATACCAAAACTAATCACTACTTGAATTTGTTTATTGATCTTCAAATCCAAACAAATAACTTAAAATATGATGAATTACTTAAGTATGTTATGAACAGAAACGCAAGAAAACTGCGAAAATAAAGAAAACATTTTACTGCAACATGTTTGAAAGTTAAAAGTACCTACGTTTCTTAAATCGCCCCTCGCGAAGTCGTCCCTATCTGCATACTACATCAGTACATTAGCATGCCTGTACGCACATATCAACGTCCTGCTAAGCTTCCTGAGCAAGCATTTAGTATGCAACGCTATTCTGTGACATCCGATATCTGTGCCTTCTATAATACCTTCTCCATGCTTTATGACTATCACAAGACCAACAGCCATCAACGGCCTGAGACATTTTGTAACCATCTGTCAGTCTAAATTCAATTTTGAAGCTCTATCGTTTAGGCCTTTTTCATCTTTGTCAAGTTCGTTAGCTTATTTGAATAGTCTCTGTAAAGAGGTCACGATTCGTTACCCTAAAATGGTAGTAGAGACGTCAAGCTCAGATTTCGCTAGATTTTTTTGTGTTATCAAAACAAAGGCAGGAAAACATAAAACTATTCTTTCCGTTGCCTTTAAAATACAAGTGAATGCCCTCGTAAGATCTGTATCTGTTTACGAAAACGATTTCCGCTCGAAAAGTGCAATAATCTCTTAAATTACATTTAAAACAGGAAAAAAGTGATTAAAATCTACGCCAAATATCCACGGATGCCGTTATAGTTACACAAATTATTGTAAAGGACAAAAACACCGTTTAATTAATGGCGGCGCTTCGATATAATGACCCGCGACTTCCCGACCACTGCCCTCAATTCAACTAATTGCAGAGAATCCACAAAATGACGACAGAAATTGATAAAAATTACCCCATTTAGGGTCAGACTCGTTTAAATGGTTAAAGTTCATTAAGCTGATCGCATAGAATGCGACGACACCATTTCTTTTTTCACTAACCAAAATTTAATTTTATGAAAATAAGGAAAAAATGTATTCAGTACAAAAAACTCTAATAAATATTTTTAATACAGTTAACGACTCTGTTTGAGTCATCGAAGTAGTCACTCCATCTTTATCTATGGTTCCTGTAGACGTTTCGCATGATTGATTGCGTAGGCGCGTTTGTTATGCACTTTTCATTTCAACAACGTTTAGTATATGAATAGCTAACGGATGCGACGGACGTGTACACTGCTCTCGGATTAATACTAATGAACGTTCAGCTATCGTGTCGCATTATAATAAGTAGTGTTTGAGGATCTAAAGCTCATTTCTAAATTCTTCTAGCATCGATAAAGTCGAGTGTTTTAATGTGAATAAAAAGTAATTAAAATTCAAAATGGTGATGGAATCTGGACAACAGAATGGACGGTTTTGGCCGCTCTCACCCCGTCTTTGGCGTCGAAGTAATGAGTACTCCAAAGTGGTGTTTGAACCGCGAAGACCACCTCTGTCTCCGATAGAGATGAGGAGACATGACAAGTTAGATGTGACTCCAGATTTGTTGCGAACAAAGAGTTTTATCAAAGATAGATTGGATCACTTGAATTTGGAGGAAAGGATCATAGACGAGCGAAGATGGAGTGTGGATTCCAAAAAGCCGCCATTGAGAGAAGCGAAGAAGAAAGTTGAAGAAGATGTAGTGAAATTGAGAGTGAAGAAGCAGAGGCAGCCACGACCGAACAGTTTACAGCTGTTACTTTGTCCATCCAGTTCTGGACATTATAGCAGCAATACTTGGAGATATACCAGGGTCCGGTCTAAAAGGTGCGTAGTAGATATTAGTGAACTCATTTTTATTTATTGTTTTGGAAAACAATAACACTACACGTCTTATAAACAAACACTTTTGGAAAACAATAACATTTATTTAGAATAATCTTGACAGAGTCACATACGATTGAATTTTTCTATGATTTTTATATTACATTTTTCAGGTTTACTGTTTATTTGTTATGAAAACGTTTTAGTCTTCAAATAGGAGATTGAAACATATCTTCACTATCGCATACATCGAAAAATCCTCAAAAATTCTAAGATTAAATTAATTATTTTATTGTGCAATAAACAAAACTCTGTCACCCATTCTCTATTCAGCCAATACCAAACTTTATGATATTATTTTGAATTTGGATCGACATTGTGTTTATGGTTTTCGAGCGCCAACAAAACCTTTTTGGTGGCTTTAGAGATGCGAGTCTCTTGTCATTTAAGCCTACGTGTCGAAGTGGGCACAATTGTGAATTCAAGGTGTCCAACCTAAATAATATGTGATGCAAGACCAACACCTGTGTGGTTTAAAATGAGTTATAAAAATTCTATTAGCAATGTTGTTCTTACCTTTTAAGGGACTAAGAATTCTGTCACTTTAAAGTTTCGAGTTAATATTTATTTTATTACTTATATCGTAATTCTTTATTAACTGCAATCGAAATCTTTTTAGTAAGGTTATTTATGAGAGCGATGACTAAAACTAAACGATGCTATTTTATGATTATTATTATCGCGTAAATCAATGGTGATCCTGATCATAGATCATTACAGATTTTGTCTGTCTAAATTCATGCCTGGGTGAGTATTGAACAATAGCCTCATTCTTCATTATTTTAGATGTTTTAATAATACAAATCAATTTGGCTATCATTCGAATCTATAAAAATAGTCGTGTATCTTGACAGAAGCTTCATAAATTTGACAGCGAATCTATTCAAGTAGCCCTTATCGGGTTGTGAAGAGCCGAAAACTAGCAAGATCACTTTATGTCAAAGATTGAGATTTAATTGGATTTGGTTAAAACCGACCAAAAATGGTCAAGAGAAAATCTACCCTATACCGTTCGTGCTTTAAGTGCAATTTCAAATATAACCATTACAAAATATCCCGTGATAGATGTCTTGCGTTTTATAAGTGCATAGAACTTGTTAATACCTACTGATTAAACTCAACGTATCTAATAATGACTAACTAATGATCCACACAATTTGATCTAAACTGACAATTAGTTTTCTCTTTCGCCGACGCGCGACGTAGCATTAACTGTTAATCAAGTTTTGTCCAATTAATATCGAGAGATCAGCTTTCTTGTCTATTTGAAGGTATTTAGCACTGCATTGACTGTCTTTGCCACGTTGAATGATAGATAGTTTGACTGTCGAGATGTCTGGTTCGACCCTGACCTTCGAATATTGTAAGTAGTAGGTATCAATTTAAATTTTCAATATTCTTAATAGGTTAATACTTAGCCGTAAAATTTGAATCATCTCCAGTGTGTGTTCTAATTTTAAGTTCCTTAGTAAATACCATTTGGAATGGTGCTCGGTGTACAACAGTAAATTCACATGGAGGCTTTTATATGGGACCCATAGAATTACTAGCAAAAACTGTGTTATACTTCGTTCGATAAATACACCATTACCACCTCCCTATCTAATAACAGAAGCAATTTCAATCTAGATGACTCCTAAACTTTAACACGTGTTTTATCTGAACCTCTACCGAAAATTTCAAGGAATAATAGTGTTCAGAAACTCCCAAAACTTTATTTTCTTCCTATTTCATTAGTCGGTCACTCATGTGTTGTTATGTGATAACTTACGCCATATTTTCAGTGGGTGTATCGTGGGTGTAGCGATGTTGTCAACACCCCGACATGTGTCGCTTATCGCTAACTTCGGCCCTTTAATGTTAAGCAACTTCTTGTCCAATATAATCTTACAACTTTCTGATATAACTTGTGTTTTATTAAGTGGTTGGAAGGCTTCGTTAATTTATGTTTTTAAGTGCTTTTCGTTGTTATTTACTTAATTATATCTATTTATTTTCTTCTTAAATCCACTAAATTAGAACAAATTCAATTATTTAATTTCTATTCATTCATTTCACTAAACTAGAATCAATTCATTTTATTTACCAGATTAGCGCCATGTTGCTCTATTAATGTAGTCAAAGGAAAAGTCAAGTAGGTAGAATGCAAATCTTCACACTTCGTACACAAAAACCCGTTTCGCATTTGTTATATTAGTAAAGATTATAATTTGTTTTATTGATTTATTATTTACAACTTCTTTGTATTGAAAGCGGAAACATAATTTTATTATACTTAAGTTAATACTGCATCGTTTGCCGAGTGGTCGCAACTGCGATTCACGGGTCGGCCAAAGTACTACTAGGTTTTGTAAAACATTCTCAGTAGTAGCGAGAAGTCTAGAATTGTGCCCGGTATATGGCAATAGGCTCACCCCAAGTTACATGGGACTCATAAAATAAATAGTGAAACGTAGGTGTAACATTGTACAGTGGCATTAAGTGGCGTAATGTGCACTTCTGCCTGCCTTTTGGGATAAAAGGCGTGATGTTATGTTATGTTAAGTTAATTTAATATTGTATAATACTGACATAATTTAAATAGAGTAATGATTAGTAAATGTAATTTCGCCAACTTTAAAGCGTTTATAGCCATTTCCTGATTTATATTAGCGGTTAAACACAAGCTATTAAAATTTATTACTGTCTTAAATATAACAATCATTGACTTCATGGTTTTCGTTATGTACAGGTACTGATTATGATTAGTGTGGGGCGTAGGCGACTTAATATTTTCTAGTGTTGGGCTTTTGGTTTCTGTAGAGTTATAGTCGAAACCAAAATTATCGGCCTAGAGAATCTGTAAGTGTCTGATTATTTAAAATTGTTAGTATAATGTTTCAAAAAATAGAACCCTAATAAACACTAAAACTTATTCTGGATGGACTAACACGTCCTTAGAGTTTTTTTATGGGATAAGCCGGTAAACGAGCAGACGTATCATCTGATGGTAAGCAATCGACGCCACCCATGGACACCTGGAACGCCACAGGCATTACAAGTGCGTTACAGGTCTTTTGGGGATTAGAAGTTTGAGGAGTCCAACTTAGCAATATCAATGAAATTCTAACTACAAAATATTAAATGTCTACCTCAACTAAGAGTACATAATAGCTCGTTTTGTTATTAAATTCAGAGACCTTGTCACACTTATCTAAATCTCTAGAAATTATTAAAAATATCAAAACAACGCACCATAATCATAACAAATTGCTTTACGAAAAAAAAAGAGAAAATTCGGCCGAAACCAGTGCTTATTAATCGGCTTTCGGCTTGGACAAAACAATATTTTTCTCAACACTAATTTGTTAATAAACTGCGACAGTTTTTTTTATAAGCTTTAAGGCCAATGATATTATAATATTTTATTATATTTAATTAAGACTACCTCGTTGGTCGAGTGGGTAAAACTGCGACTGTTCCGCAAGAGTTCTCGGGTTCGATTCTTTTTTTATATTCATCACATTGGACATGTTTTGATTTTTTGAAAATTCGCAATATAAGCTCGGAATCTAGAACTATGTCCTATATGAAGTCAATAGACTCACTCTCTGTTACATAGAATTGTGTGAAAGTGAGTTTTCATGATAATCTCCATCTTGGTCTATGTCTTCGGGGATTAAAATCGTGACTATGTAAAATTATGTTTTAATTTAATTATAAGACGTCAGTCAGCCTGTCCTGTTTAGCATAATACAACAAGCTACAGCGCCCATAAATGAATATGTAAAACTATGGATGTAAAACATGGAGTATTGATTTATTGTGTTTCTCCTTTAAAAGGACTATTCATAAAATATAAAATGTTTAATTAAGACAGCTAGATGTGTTCGTGTGATATGCAAAAATATTGGAAATTAATGTCTGTAATATATTTTCGTTTTGAAGAATTTCGTAGGTTGTATTTACTTGGAGGTTGTATGCGCACGGAAATAAAATACTGAGTGCCAACCACGAATAACTATCGCATTCGTACCGTAAGAGTATCGACCGCATTCGGCGCTCAGATGCCTTAGTACGAGTTTGTTACTTACGCATTCGGGGCTCTAATTGGCCGGCTCCCATAAACCAGCCAATCAGAGCATCGACGCGGTCTCGTTTCGATTACTATTAGCGTAAAAAACTCGTACTAAGCTCTCTGATTGGCCGGCTCCAGCGAAACAACTAATCCGAGCGCCGAAGGCGCTCGATACTTTTAGGATACGAATGCGATAATTATTCGCATTTAGCACTCTGCGAAAAATATAGTCTTATTCGATTCTAGGACTGATATTGCCAAAGTATGTCAACATTTTCGTGGTTGTACAATGTATTTTCGATACCAATCTCCATAGAACTACTTTTTTAAAAGAATTATGTGAGCTTTTCAACTAATCCTATTGCACTCTGCTAAATATGATTGAAATTACAACAGACTGCATAAAATTAACATTAATTAATTTTATAAACATTCAAACCATACGAATGCGATAATTATTCGCATTTAGCACTCTGTGAAAAATATAGTCTTATTCGATTCTAGGACTGATATTGCCAAAGTATGTCAACATTTTCGTGGTTGTACAATGTATTTTCGATACCAATCTCCATAGAACTACTTTTTTAAAAGAATTATGTGAGCTTTTCAACTAATCCTATTGCACTCTGCTAAATATGATTGAAAATACAACAGACTGCATAAAATTAACATTAATTAATTTTATAAACATTCAAACCATACTTAATTTATATTAATTATATGTAGGTATGTACTTATACAAATCGAACTATGCGAAACCATTATAAACTGAACGTTGAATGCCTGGATAAACTATAGGAAGCGAGGCCATAGTAAATTGGTTTTGTATTGCTTGATATGTAGTCATGTTTATACTGCTCAGTACTCAACAGTAGCATAAATAATTACAACCTGATGTCTTGTCATAAAAATCATTGACACTATACGTAGGCTGCATACAAATATCCTAGGAACATTATATTATGTCCTAGTGTCAACGTCTTATGCCATATGTCAAGGTATGCGCATGATTCACCCGAATTATAACGGGCGTCGGCGCCATGCGCCCGCGCAAGGATCAATATTTTAGGTTATTTATTACTTGTATAATTAAAATTGTAATAATGGGTGTAATTTCATTTTGATCGATAAATTATTATTTATTGTGTATTTCCGTTTTGACAGTTAATGATATGATTTTTTTGAGTTATTTATAGCCTGGCTAATTAAAAAAGTCGGTTGTGGCCATTGAAAGGTGAAAAATAAATATTGGACTATAAATTAAACTTATCAAATAGATTTATAACATTATATACCCTAATTACCTATATAAGTTTGGGGTTCTATTACTGCATCACAAACTACTAAAAAATTTTCAGATTTTCTGTGTTCTGAAAATTAGTAGGTATAGAAAAATGAAACTCTAAAAACTAGGTAAAAACTGAAAAACTGACGTAACAATACTAAATTAATATCTATTTAACTTCAAAACAAAGACTTGCTAATATTGTGTAGTACTTACATTCTTTTACAAAATTTACCCGCTACAAAATACAAGATGGCGGAATAAACCCGGCGCCATGTTTCCAATGGAAATCATTACGTTTAGAAACAATTTTCAAGTTCATTGAACAGAATTGTTTGTTAGATCGTCTGTCGTGTTTTCCAGACACTTTCAAAAAGCTAACATCGTGCCATTTTAATCTGTGAAAAGGTAGACACTAGACAAAGGTGCAATACAATCTAACACCCACTTTTCACAAATTATTTTTACCTTTTTGACAGTCCCCTGAAATTGGTGAGCCTATTGTCATTAACCAAACACATTGGCTTTTTGGTTACAAAAAATAAACCAATATTTTAGCCTGAATAAATCAATCCTGAGACTTTATGCTGGTCATTTGGGTCATTTGTGACCATCCGACCAAAGAGGCTTACACTATCTTCATTTATTAATATTCGTAGCAAAGAGGTTTCGTCATTGTCAAATGCTTTCTCCACCTAAGACTTCACATAAGCGCCATGTTCGTTTTGTACCCAGGTTTTATGTTAAAAATTATAATTATCTCTGGTTATTAAAAAATAAAATCTACAAAAAGCATAGGTTATTGAATCTCTATGAGGTTTACTGAACTTTAAAACATAAACTAATTAATTTTTGAAATGTATGTTCCGTAGGTGTAATGTTTAGAAAAAACAATGAAAGGAATTTTATTTTTGTTTAACAGATTAAAAATGGAACGCACTGACTAGACGCCAAGCTGTCAAAACTCTCTAATAGGTTTCCGACTTTATTTGCAAAAATTTAAGGTTAAAATTCTATTAAAGATATGTTGTTTTGGAATAGCTTGATGTACTAGTGGTTGTTCATTGTTCTTTTTGAAGTCAAAATGTGTTTGATGATGTTACGTTCAAAGTTTTTCGCACTTTTAATGGTTTTTAGGTAATAACACACTAACAAAATTGGATAAAGTGTTTTTAGGAGGTATTCCTCAAAGCGCTCCTATTGGGAGCGCTTAGAGGAATAAAACGGGAGCGCTTAGATGGGCGCACTTCAAAACGGGAGCGCTACGAGGAATACCTCGTTTTTAGAATATCTATCCTAGTACAACAAAGTAAGATTTGACTGTTAAAATGTATTAAGTTTTATAAGAAACTTTGAAGACGTTTAGAATATTCTTTTACCATTGCAAAGCTTAGAGGTTAGGTTTACCCGAGCGGACGGCGCGTCGCGTTCCGCGCGCGCCTCAAAGAGCCATCAGACCACCACGGATGAGGCACAACATGGCTGATGCCGATTTGGAGTCGCAGAGGAGAACGGGATGGTTTTTAGTCAGTAAGAGTCTGATACTCCCTCCCGCCTCACCCAGGCGCAGGCGGGAGCAGTCATTAATTGATTTTCCCCCCTTAAAAAAAAGATGTTAGGTTTTTATACCAACACTTCTAAAGGGACCTAAAATAAGATAAATCTTCGAAATTCCACGTGTCCGAAGCCGTAGAAGGAAAACTAGGTATGGTAATAAAAAACAAAAGTAAAAACAAGATTTCAAACATTTTCCTTGATACAAATAAATAACGAAATAACTGTTTAATCGTTGTTATGACGTATATACCTAACTTGGGTTATGTGTTTTCCAAGAAGTGCATGTGTCCAATCTAGGTCCAGGAATTGTGGCGAATATTTTTTGTGAATCAGACGTTAGACACAGATATTTAGTTCTTTTTTTTCCGATTTTTGTTTTGCTCGGTTATTTTGATGGTGTGGTTAGTTTAAAAATTGTTTCGTTTTGGTTTAATTTTTTGTATTGTAATTTTTTATGGGTTAAGCCGGTAAACGAGCAAAGGAATCATCTGATTGTAAGCAATCGGCATCGCCCATTTCCATGGGCACCTGAAACACCAGAGGCGTAACGCACGCAACAATTAAGTATTTGAAGTTTTCCATCCAGGGATTGTGGATATTAAAAAGCGGGGGGGGGGTTAG
Organism: Spodoptera picta; assembly: GCA_038387885.1. Classification (NCBI taxonomy): domain Eukaryota; kingdom Metazoa; phylum Arthropoda; class Insecta; order Lepidoptera; family Noctuidae; genus Spodoptera; species Spodoptera picta. The sequence goes on along the minus strand of JAZHFQ010000752.1, from coordinate 1,365,347 downwards.
TAATTGGGCCTCCGGTAACCTCACTCACACGACGAAACACAAGGCCAGCGTTGTTTCACACCGGTTTTCTGCTCTGCCGTGGCACGGTATTATTAAATATTACCGTGACCGTGGTATCACTGCGGTCAAGCCGGCCCAGCATGGCTCTCCCACACTTAAGATTGATATTATATTTTCTTGTTTTTCTTATGATGCCGATTAGGAAAGTTTCATCCTGATGTCGGAAAAAATAGATTGTGATATTAAAATGAGTTAGTATTTGAACCCCAGTATTAGAATAATTCGTATTAATAAACGTCTTTATTTTACCCAATAAAAGGGTCAAAAGATTGTGTATCTAATAAGATGAATTAATTTTCACGATTTTTATAGGAAAACCATACCTGATAATTATGTCTTAAAAGTGTATACCTACGTTTTTTTTACATTAAAAAATAGTGTATAGATTAGACATTACTGTACAGGATCAAACTCATTTATCTAAAAAAGTAATGATAACTACAAATAAGAAACACCATTTACATCAGATAGTAGGGAATGTAAATGTCAGATGACGTCATGGTACACAATCATCTCCGGAATTTATGTAATAATGAGAAATCGCGTGAGTATCGCTAGTTCTGTGACCTGCATGTGTTAGTAGATATTTTATTCATTACTCAGTTCCGACAAGTCACATAAATCTAATCTGTCTATATATGTATTTATCTGTATTTATACCTACATGCTAGGATTACGAAATTATTAGAGCGTTTTTGTTGACTATTTGTTTCGATTTTCGATATCATTAGCTTGTGTTTTTTTGCACAAAAATGATGATCAATATCATAATTTTTATACAATAGGATAGATGACAAATTTTTATTTTAATGTCCGTTTAATAGATTATTTTAAAATATTACACACGTATTTTTTACTTTTTTACAGAAACGGATACTTTTCACGATATATTAATTTGAAATGTCGCGTGACGTCACTTCTATGTACATTTTATACGTAGAAACGACGTTTTAGCCCCCACTCTATTTTAACAATGTGTTAAAATAGAGTGGGGGCTAAAACGTCGTTATATCTAAGTGTCATTTTATTATACAACAAAATAAAAAATACGTGTCTAATATTTTTTCATTACCTAACTGACGGACTAATTTGATTTTTATTTTCATACCCTGTCATCATCCCTATTACGCCGAAATTGCGGCATGACTTTGGATACAATCAATTTAGAGTTTTCTTTTTTAATTACCAACTACCCCCTCTCCCGGAGTCTATTCTAATTCCTATTTTCTAATTATTATTGATGATTCTAAATCCTCAAATTCCCAATTCCCAAAAGGCCGGTAACGCACTTGTAACGCCTTGGTGTTCCAAGTGTCCTTGGGCGGCGGTGATTGCTTACCATCAGGTGATCCGTCTGCTCGTCTACCGGCTTATCCCATAAAAAAAACTGAGAACAGTATTTTTCTTGGCTATCGGAAAATAAAATTTACTATTTTAAGTCTACCTAAATCTTGTAAGCCAGATAGATAGCTTCCAAGATATCTAGAGTACTTACCTACTATTAAGATGTAAAGAAAATATCTCAATGGACCAATAAAAGCCATTGGAACTGACACATTTCATACTAAGATTAATAGTTTCATATAAAACAATATTTATTTGACCCAATTACTTCGGCCACCGCAGTTACTGATCCCATCAAACCTTTAACGAGAGTTCTTCGAATAAATTAACAGTTTGCACCAATCACATTTGAGGAAGAAAGTCATATATCCCATCTAAAAGGAAAAAGGATTTTCGACTTTTGGCCAATGAAATAAGTCTGAAAGTTCTTTATCTGTTGATTTTGACAATCATATTCTGCAATCCATTTAGCAATAAGTCATCAAATAAATATTCGTTTCTCTAATATGCCTTAAACAACGTCAAAATCTTTACAATAATCAACTTTATTCAATAAGTAAGTAATAAGGTAATTCCGTGGTTGCACATAAGCTCTTCTTGGTGTTGGTTGCAAGGGATCCTCTAAAACGCGTCAAATTAACGAGACTGGCATGTTGTGAATATTCATACATTTTACTGCATTCGGTATTTGCATGACCCCGCAGTATTCATTTAAATAAAAATTGATGATGGAATTTTTATGGAAAGAGACATCTGTGACTACAATGTCTTATTTTACTTTTCGTGTTGATCCTTTTGTATCGTGTGTTGGAAGGAAAATATCCTCTATCTGCCATCAAGACGCCACCATGCTAGGTGTTCGGTGTTCAAAAATATGAAGTAATTTGCATCTATAATATTTAATGTTCTAGAATCCATCTGTCTTTCTGAAACATATTCTTTGGAGACTAAACCTTATTGTTTCAAGTTTCAAACTGACTCGTTCCTCAATCTGACACATAAAAATATTATGGCATTAGCCATTTTCCAATAAAATATTCGAAACAACCACTTGACAATTTATGAAAAATATTGTAATACCTGCTAATCCCCCTTTACTATCACCACCACATTGGTATTCCAATTCAAGCACATACGAGATTTTTTGCCAAGTGACACTGTAATCCAATTCCGAGAATCCTTTTAAAGCCGGGCGTGCGGAAAAAATGTGCAGATTTAAGGGAAATGCAACACATCGAGGTATAAAAACCAATTTATCATGATCTCGCTTTGTGTAATCTTTTCACACATTCAACGGTCTGATTATATTGGTTTTGCTTAGCTGGAGGTGTAGTTGTGTTTACTATGCGCTTTACAAAAATGGCCGTCGATTGGTCCTGTTATATTGTATACAATCTTAATTAAGTCGCGCTATCGATGATAAACGTTATTGTTCTAGGGATCTGTATAATTTGTACTAATGAGAGTGCTAGCTCCGCTTTACATAACATAACATCACTCACTTTTCACTATTTATGTTATGAGTCCCATGTAATAGGGGGTGAGCCTATTGCCTTATACCGGGCACAATTCCAGACTCCGTGCTACTACTGTGATTTTTTTTTTAAAACCCAGTAAAACTTTGCCCGACCCGGGAATCGAACCCGAGACCCCTTGCCCGGCAGTCGCACTTGCGACCATTCGGCCAATGAGTCAGCTCTGCTTTACTCGCGTAAATTAACTCCTTACCTACTACTACTCTGTACGCCCAGCTAGATGTATGCAAAATTACAATACGATTCTTGTCAAAATTCTGTAGCAAAAACATCTGCTTCAATGAAAATTAATCTTGTTGAAGACGTGTTAGTCTTTGCCTATTACGATGTCTAGTTTCACGGGTTTCTGATATACCTCTAGACACAGACAGATAGAGATATTTATAAGGTTACCTATGTAATAATGGTTATATAGCTTCGTAAATATCGACAATTTTGGCATAACAGACCAACATGACTTCTGCATAAACCAATCCATGGTTCTGCATCTATTTCAGTAACAAAAAATTTATAGCTTAAAAGCATGGAAACAGCTTTTGGAACGATTCTTATCGTCTAGATTGCCTAGATTTTAAACTGTTCTTAGATATTTATAGTTTTGGAGTTGAATGACTTTTGTAGGTCGATGCTTATATTGATTTTTGCTAGACGAACCTGTAGCTTTTTAATTCTTTACATCGAGTTGGTTCCTTAAGCTGATGTATTACTGAAAATCCTACGTTTAAATATTATCCTACACTTATATTCTATACTTTTCTTTTTGTCAGCGTCTGAAATTTATTTGTAGGTTAAGTCGCCTTATTATTGTATACCTGTAAAATAAATAAATTACATAACATCACGCCTTTTATCCCCGAAGGGGTAGTCAGAGGTGCACATTATGCCACTGTACAATGTAACACCCACTTTTCACTATTTATGTCATGAGTCCTTTGTAATAGGGGGTGAGCCTATTGCCATATACCGGGCACAATTCCAGACTCCGTGCTACTACTGAGAATTTTGTAAAAACCCAGTAATACTTTGCCCGACTCGGGAATCGAACCCGAGACCCCTTGCCCGGCAGTCGCACTTGCGACCACTCGGCCAACGAGGCAGTCAAAATAAATAAAAAAAGCGTTTTATTTCTTGCTAAAAAAATAAAAATAAAAAAATACATTTAAAACTAAAACTAAGTATCCGTTACAAAAAGTGTTTTAGTATTTGAGTTAGGAATGTATATATTTTTTTTCAAGAACCCCTCTCTTGAAAGGTAAAGACCTCCTCCAGAGATAGCCAGTGATTTCTATCTTCTGCTATTCGCATCCAGCTTTTTCCTGCTATTTTTAAGATGTCGTCTCATTGAATACCTGTAATAAAAACAAAATATTTCTGTTACTATGTTGAAAAAAATCACTGACGCAGAATCGATTAGCATTTAGCCGATTATTCTCGTTTGATAGCGATATTTCGTTCCACAAAATTGCAATCGATTCCCAATTCGAATCGGTATTGTACATCCCGGTGTGGTGCAACGTTTAATTAATGCGATCATTTCGAATTCCGGGTCGTTTCGAGTGAACGAGACACGCTGTAATTGATTTAGTATCGATACTGAGAATCGATTTAGAGAATCGGTTTGCTTCACCGACTTGTTTAGTGATGTGCCCTTTGATATTACTTTTTTATAACTGAAATCTTTGAACTGTTTTTTTTATGTTTTCTTTGTAAATAAGTTTAGTTTGTTAGTTTTTGTTAGAAATTGTTTTAGATACTAGGACTGTTGTTGTTATCGAATATATTGTGTTTAAATGCACGTAAGTCGTGACGACATTTTTATTATCTGGGTGTTTTATCGAATTCTACACATTTGAGTCACGATTTTGACACCGTTGCAATGCTATGATCTTTGTTATTTTGATCTGAATCTTCGTTGATTATGTAATTGTAATTGTTGATTTCCTTTAGAGGTTTTTCCAGAGGTTTTAGGTTCGATACCTAAGTTCGATACCTATTAATGTTTTCATTTTTTGAATTGATCGGAAATAATATAGAACCTCGGTTGTAACTAGCGAAAGTTAGGTATCACTAAAAGCATCAACAGTAAACACGGCCACACATCAATCTATACAAAACCAGTTTATCCTGGTATCGCGTCGCATCATCTTTCCGCACATTTAACGTTCAGTTTATACTGGTTATGTAAAGCTCGATGTGTAGCCGTGTGTACCTATCTAATATTTTGCAATAATGCCCTTTTTCTGAAATAAAATAAAATCCGTTTTTGCGTACCATTTGTGTCATTACGTCATCATTCCTGTCAATTTCTCTTTCTTTCCTTCATTACAATCGAAGCTTTCACTGCACCTACTTACAATCCATTGAACTAATCATCTTGCTAATTAGTTAATCAAACGTCTATCCTCCAGCACGTCAAGCTATACTATTTTTCATTATATATTGAACCTTATTATTAATAGTAATAAGGTATTAATTGGCGCTTGTACGATTGTCAGAAAGTACGAGTGTACTGGTTTAATCTAGTTGTTTGGTTCGGTGGTGATTAAAGAAAGTTCGGTTTGTAGGGTTTTTGGAAATTAGTCCTTAAGTCTTTGGTACAAGGTAGTTTATTGGTTGCTTATTGAGTGTGTTGTACTGCTTACTTTTTATCTAAAGATAAAGGACTAAGTATTAATAGTAAAATTAAGATCAATACACCGTCTAACCAGGACAATGCAATTAGACTTTATTTATAGTAGACGTATGAATGATATTCGATTGACTCTTTGAAATCGAGTTCCAATTATCCCTATAACAGCATTTCTACCCAATTTCCTCGTAAAACAAAACAATAAAAACAAACATTAATGAATATTATTTTGATTTATAACCATTTCCTCAAATTAATCGTAATAAAACTGATTGACAGTGGTCATTGACTGCGTTATCAACTCTACTGTCTTCATCATAAGGTTCAATAACCAACGACATAACCTTGTGCAATAAATACACAGAGTAGATAATAATCAGAAGGCTCACTCCGAATGGCGATAAGAAAATATGTCGTCATTGTAATCGGTGATTAAACGGAACAAATGACAGTCGCGTTGTGTGTTGACCACGTGTTTTCGTGTTTTGTTTTTCTGATAAAGATTTTCTATTCTAGATTTATAATAATATTTTTTTGATAATTTTTGTGTGTTTACGTAATTTTGTTGATAAGTTTTTAAAGTTATGAATGAAACATGACGACGTTTTTTAATGCGTGACGTGTTTTGGCATAACATTTTTGGCGGGAATGGGTAATCATCAGTGTTGGTATGTAAAGTGTAGATTAATCAATTGTTAGTCACAAAAAACAGTGCCGCGGAGAACCTAACGGGTAACCGGGGCTCCGGCTCGAAGTGCAGGAGAAGGAACGGGGTGGTTTTTAGTCACTAAAGCGGGAGAAGTCATTTATTTTCCCCCCTTAAAATAAAGTCACAATAAACAGTGCTTTTTTTCTACTTTACACTTTTGTTTACTTTGCTTAAAGACTCGTCGAGTACCGGTTTTGTAGACACAATTATAGAACAATAGGTTGCGGTCACCGGTGACCGCTTGGTGTTTGACAGTTTAAATGTTGTTCCGATTTGTCTTGAACTTTTCCGTTCAAGTAAAGTTACTTTACTTATCTGTTGACGCAATTACTGTTAAGTTTACGTCATGTCAACTTGAAATGACTTTTATCACGTACGTATGTTATATCCCGATACTACAGTTTATAAAACGAAAGAGTCCAAATTGCAAATATGATGATACACGTAGTGGTAGGTTTTTGGTGTTCAATAAAAGAGCGGTATTTTCCGTCTTAGTAGGTATTAAAACTCGTTGCTCTCATATTTCTTAATGGCATAGGTAATTTTAACTTACCTATATTTAGATAATAGCTAGCTATCAACTTAAGCTCAAGTGCCACTCTCTTACAATACCTTACAACTCTTTAAATCACTATAACTTACTAATTACAATCACTAGATTACTGAGCTGTTTAACGAACCTTCTGCCCCACATACTCCATGGCACAGATGACTCAGGGCGGCCAGTTCGAACATGTTCGATGGCCTACATAATTGCGCACCTGTTCACACACACCCTGCTATGACTTGTTTATTTGTAAACATCTTCAAGTTCTAACAATTTTATAGTTTGTTTTATGTCTGGAAGCGTGGATCCTTGTTAATATGCTACTATAGCAGTTAAATTGGTTTGTTGATGTTTTTGCCTTAAAGTTTGTTTATAAGATGTGTGTCTTTTAACATTTATGATCGTCTATTGACAGTTGACAAAATTGTCAAAATTGGATTGACTTTCTCATAGTAAGCTCTTTGGATATGTATATTCCAACTTAATATCACACTAATATTATAAATAGGAAAGTTTCTTTGTGTATATGTTTGAATGTTTGTCCGTCAATCACGCTGAAACTATTGAACGTATTCTGATGAAATTTGGTATATTAGGTGATAGGATACTTTTTATCCCGATTAAATATTCCCATGGGATAAAAGTGGAATATTTCTGGATTCGGTTTATAAGTCGTACCTAGTACCTACAGTAGTACCTATAAGGAGACAGAAAGTCAGGAGACAGTAGACTTTACGTTAAAATTGCAAAGGGGATATGATTTAAGTGTTTCAACCATCTAATAGTTGATGAACTCATAACTAGTTTGAAGATTTCTAAAGTCTGCATGACCCTTAAATCTATCCACCTACTTATTTGTAATCACTATCAGTAAATACCGATTTTACAGGTACTGATAGTATTATTATCAGTGGCTCCAGACTGTCTGCCCCACGCGACCCCTAGATTGTTGATTAGACTAGATAACCTGATAACATATTGATAACATTATGTTATGATGTTGTTAAAAACTTATCAATGGATATTTTTAACATAAATACACGTTACTTGTATGTGAAGGTGAATTAAGCTATGCTTTGATATTAAAAGCAGAAAAAAGTCCGACTCGCATCACACATGAATAACTAGTGACAGTCCTCTCCTGAACTATGTATGAACCTCTTCTACAAAAAAGAGGTTGGTCATAATCTCTAAGCTTGGCAAACAAGATGGAGATCGTTTGAAGTTCTAACTAATCACGAACATCGACGCTCGCAACTTGAATTAGTTACTTCTACAAAATTACACGCAAGTTTTTGTCTAGACAAGTTTATGTAAACGTTAGAAATATCAGAAACATCTCAGTCACTATAACGGTACTCACGCAATACGCAATGCAAACTTCAACCGACTACAATACATCATTTGCATCTGTGTGCCAAGCTGCGCACGCGCCAGCCCCTTGCCAAATATTCGACGCGCTTTAATTTTTATCAGCAACAATTATTTGGCAAGTGTAGTAATGTATTGTTTTATTTCTTGACAGTATTGTGACAACAATGAAATCAAAATTCAAAGAATTTAATGAATAATGTACAGAATTTTAGGAATTCCTTTTAAATTCCAGTTTGCTTTCCTTCCTCATTGGTGGTTGTTAGTCTTAGTAATCGTTAAAGTTTTGTTTATTTTATCGAAAAAGAACGTTGCCCGCACTAGGACTTCCTCCTGTGTCGTGAGTGCGTTTACAAACATACAATTTCACATGCACATGACACCCAGCCTGGAAACATCAATTTGTGGATCACACAAACAGTTGCTCCGTGCGGGACTCGAAACCACTACACGTTCCACCTTTTTTTTTTAATGGGACAAGCCCGCCACAACCTCCCAAAACCGCTGCAACTCCTGTAAGCCAGGATCTACAGTAGATACAACCATGAAAACACCGGAACACTGAAGTCCGGCGCGTCCCAGGGACATGAGTAACTGTCTTGGTTCCCGCAACGAAGTGAATCAGAAGATATTATAAGAGGAGAAGAAGAAAAAACTATGGTTTTCACTTCCCTCGGTGAATTACTGCAGGAGACAGAATGAATTAAGCCTAAAGGCACAAAGAAGAGACTGTACAACTGGGTGAAGCCCAGTCGCCAAGCACCACGGAAATTTGACTAAAAACTAAGTGGGTCCTATGTGTGAGCTGTTATACTTGCTTCCAATAATAGGTATGGCAAAAACGCCTAAACGCACGGAAATTCGTTCTAGATTCCACAAGGTCCGTATAATAAACTACACCTGACGAAACAATTAAATTATTTAACATAGTGTTACGTTCATATTGCCAGACACGTTGCACCTGCTTCAACCGTGCACTCGTACGGTTGTATTCTCGTAACATAACTGAAAAGTGGTTATTACATTCTGTTTGTGCATCTCTGCTCACCCAACGATTCGACGTAATGGGTCGCTGGGGCTCCTGGTCGAAAAGCAGAAGCAAGAACGGGGTGGTAGATTCATTAAAAGTCTGACACTCTCTTGCCTCACCCGGGCGGGAGAAGTCATTGGATGCCGCCACCTCCCCTCCACCGTCCCTCTCAAAAAAATTTGTGACGTCATACCGCAGGAGGCTGTAAAACTAAACTCTTAAGTTGAACACTAACTGCCAAACATTTGAAGGTAACAGGAAGGCAAATCTAAAGTTTTAGTGAACCGAGCGTTAACTTGGATAACTTTGCAAACACAGACGAGGCGTAAATGTACATTTATTGACTTTTAACCTTATTCTAAACAGTTAAAGTTGAAATTCTATTTGAAGCTGAACTTTTCAGGGTAGTGTGATGTGCTGGTGTCTTATATGCTTGATTTTACATTGACATCTCTTTACTTTACTCGTTGATGAAATAACATAGGTAAAAATGTTGAAAGGTGTTAATTTTTTAATTTTTAGTCTCTTCGATTTCATGGTTTCCAGTCAGACAGACACGGTCCGAACTATAGTGAGCTAACAGTATATCTATTACTAAAATAAAATTAAGTCAAACGTCCTAAAAAAATCTTTTATTTGCTAATTACACATCATGCCATTTTCCCCCGAAGGGGTAAGCAGAGGTGCACATTACGGCACCTAATGCCACTGTAAAATGTATTACTTTTCACTAATTATGTTATGAGTCCATTGTTAATTGTGAGCCTATTGCCATATACCGAAACTCCCTGCTACATACTACTGAGATTTTTTTTAAAACCGTGTGTAACTTTGCCCAACCCGGGAATCAAACCCGAGACCCCTTGCGACCACTCGGCCAACGAGACAGTCTAATTACACAAGCAGTTGCTAATTACACTAGTAACCCAGTAAATGAAATCTCAACTATGTATCTAAAAGCTCACATAAATACCTACATGGCTAGCAACAGACGAGTCTAAAAGCTTCGATTTAAAATTACCACACAAACTGTAGAACAGTCCAGCTCACTGATTAGTTAAACATTGATTAGACAAGCAAAACCTAAACAAAACCGAATCAACCGCAAATCCAGACGAGAAATAAAACTAACACGATACACTAGGGTTAGCGCAAATACAGCAACTTTATTTTATTGAGCAAATTCAAAGTCTACTCCACCATGGTGGCATACAAGTACGTGAAAGACTTAAACCAATATGTTCTTATAATAATATAAAATAAATATTTAAGGACAACAGTGTAGCTGTATCAGTCTGACCAGTAATCCAAAATGTAGATCCTTAGACTGAAAAAACGTCATTATCTGTATTTAATTCCTAAAAAAACCCTAGATTCAAAAAGCGATAACTGATTTCGGTGTTAGTTGTGATTTCTGACTTAATGAAAAGTAGATCTATGAAGTTAAAAGGAAATAAACATCAATCATCTATCAGACATAGCTGACTGACGGACTAAATGTTTACCTAACACGTCAAAAAAGTAGGATACATCATTGAACATGATTTTTTGCTCCATTGTAGTTTAAAAATAACTTAAGATGATTCATACAGTCCAAACATAGAACCAACAACGAAATAACGTTCAGAAAACATTGCAATTTACCTACACATAGACATTTCGAATCTATTTTCGTCACCCCTAACGTAACGTGCCTAACTACCGACAGTACCAATTCTGAATGCAAGGGGTATTGTGCATTTGCATGCGCCGAAAGCCGCCAATCGATGCGTGCGGGGGTGAGGGGGTTTAAAATGAAGGGGAGGAGGATAAACCCTAGACCCTGCCGCCGGACAGAGTCGTGTTGCGATAATTACAACTTCCTATGACCACGTTGTGATATTGGCGAAAATCGGGAGCCCAGGTTTTGGAGCCGTTTGATTGGTAGATGCTACGGTTATCTAGTGTTTGTTAACTCCCTAGTGTCTTTCTAGGCTCTATTTAGAATGTTTACTAGATTATAGGTTTAAAGAAATAGTTTAATCTTAAATAGCTTAAACCAATCAATGTTATTGGATGGTCATTCCTTTTTAGTTGTTGTTGATACTTATGATATTAAGCTCTTTCGTTTCTGGTGATTAACTCGTCGAGTACCGTCATTATAGACACAATTATAGAACAATAGGTTGCGGTCACTGGTGACCGCTCGGTGTTTGACAATTAAAGTACAGGTTACGCATAGTGAAAATTATTATGCACAAAAAGTAGAAAAGCATGTTTATGGAGGAAAATTCCCTAAAACCGGCGAAAATGGGAAATAACGAACATTTATCGATTATTTTAAAATCTAATCTAAAACTCAAAATCACGAAAACATCATCATATCTTAAAAGTAATAAACCTCTGACATATGTAGACAATGTAGTTAATTAACTCCGTGATTCCTCGTTCAAATAAAAACATAATAAGAATTCCTCAGAAGTTTGTTGTAAATGTAACAAAAACCATGCCTTGACTGACATCGAAGGTCGAATTGAACCGTACCTATCCGATTCTGTGATCTGGCTTAGTTAACTTTTGAAGGTGACCAAACAACAATGCTTTACTACAAACTGATATAACTTGATTATACCGAAGTGTAACTTTATTCATATCTTTCCTTTATGTATTTATTTATAATTTAAACCAACACATACTAACAGGTTGCTTCGAATACGATAACGCTGTCACTCAATAAAGAAAACTTTTAATTGGTATTGTAATAATACAGCAATTTTAATTGCACCTATCCATCATGTAGAACCAACAACATCAGTCAGCAACTAAATTATAACCTCAAAAAATTGAATTCGATGTCTTCGTAGTTAAGAGGCACAGATTTCATCTTGTACTATCAATACTAAAGATAAACAAGTCACTTACTTATCTTTTAAACATGAGCCTAAAATAAAAACAAAATCGTCACAATATATTTTACTCGGAATTTTTAATCTGTATTCTGCTCTAATCCATGAAATATTGAATCATATTTCATTCACTCACTCCATTGCTTATCTGTTCCTGTAAATTGTACGTCAATTGATAAAATTCGTTGTCAATGAATCAACGAGGATAGATTTTGATTAAACATGTCCTGTATTTTAATGTTAGACTTCTGTTTGGCCTGATAATTTATTGAATTACATTATTTGATAATGCTAAGCCTGATTGTATCAAACATTTAAATCGATTACAATCATTAAACTCACTAATGGTTTGTTTTAAATTGGCCAAATCCTTTAAGCTGGCCCCCATTTTCATGACAAATTTTTCACAACTAAGAAGGAAAAATGGATTGTTTTATTCACCTCACAACTTTCTTATAACAACTCCACCGTAACACCTACATTATGAAGGATTCGATGGAAACTATCCACCATAAAGTTTCATAATTCATATCGACCACAGAGACAAAAACCTTCTATTAGGTACCATCATGTATGATGTAACTCAATCCAACAACGAAAGCAACCCTATAATAAACGTACAATTTAGCTACATTCTCCAGCCTCACATTATCTTAATACATCCTTAAACATGTAGGGAACTTCCATCAAATTTTCCCCAAGCCGTGCAATGTTGCATGCAGGATTAGGTTGATAGGTTCGCCTCTTAACTAGCTAAATAGCGGAACTAAGTTTCATAAACCTTACAACAATGTCTTGGTAATATTAGAGTTCAGGTACGGTGAAGTTTCTTACTACTTGGGATAAAAGTGGGGTTCAGTTGTTTCTGAAAGAATTAAATATTTATATTTTGAATAATCTCCTGCATAAAGAGGAGTGTTGCCAATATCTTTTTCGTGGACTTGTGTAGTTGTTGATGTATTTCAAACATTTTATTTGAAAATAAATCTGAGTATTTTCAGTAGTAGCACGGAGTCAGTAGTTGTGCCTGGTATATAAGGCAATAAGCTCACCCTGTATTACATGGAACTCATAAATAGTGAAAAGTGGGTGTTACATTGTACAGTTGCATTACATGCCGTAACCATGTGCACCTAATCCTACCCCTTTGGAAATAAATGATGATGTTATGTTATTGTTAAAACAATTTTTTTACACACGATATTTCCAGTAAAAATATCATAATCTACCCTTATTAAATGGTTTTTCAGAAAAGGTATTAAAAACGGGCTATTTTTGTGAAATGTAGAATTTCTGTATGTATTTTTAGTCTGTGGGTCGAGTGGTGAGACCGCCCTTAGTTTATTGAAGGGTTCGGATGCCTTGCGGTCAATTTGATTCGAACCAATCGAGGGTTGAACCTTTGCGTTGAATTGAAGCGATATGAAATTACTCTAATGTTTGAATCACGGCTGATAGAAGTTTTTATGTTTGAAGACGTTAATAATGTTCTATTTTTTTGCAATAAAAAGAAGTTGCGTTGGTTTATGTGTAGGTCGAGTATTAATAAAAGGATTTTCTTAATTAGATCCTTTAACTCGGTGGCAGACATCGTTGTCGTTTTGTGGTTTTTCGAATATTTTCTTTTCATAAAAAGAGCTTAAAGTTGCTCCAGTCGTTCGTGGAATTTTGCGATTTATACGGCTCCCTATAGCTATAAAAATTAATAAACTGGTCTTCGAACGTCATTGATTTGAATGCGTTACTTTCATCTAGAAATTGTAGATAATTTTCTACCAGTAAGTTACATAGTAATTGCTGCAATCTGAAGCAAGGGTCGTGATAGTGCCTCTCTCGAACCGAACAAAGAAATTGTTTTCAAACTGTTCTTGACTATAATAGGTAGGCACTTGTATCGTAATCATTATAAATTAATATATGTAAATTCTTTGATTATCTATTTAAAAAAAACAATATGTATTTTGCTAAGATAATCTAGTTGGTAAACAGAAAATGGAGATCCATTCTAGAAATAAATACAAAAGTAATTAATAATTACAAAAAATACCAGTATGGAAGGAATTCCTTCTAAGTGTGTTTTTCCTAAAATTACTTACGTTCAGCGTTAATCCTCTTACGTGGGATAATTCGGAGTGTAATAAAATAAACATTATGTTAAGGTGAAACGGTTTTCGTAATGGGCAACAATTGTTTCTACCCATTGTTTTTGTTATTATTTAAATTATTGATCGAAGTTATTTAAGTTATGAGGCTATTTGCATAATCAAATATTTGATTTTTAATTGTTAACTTCGTTAGCCTATAAAAAAAATGAAATGATAGTAATGACTCATAATATATTGACATTAGATGTTTTATCAATATTATACCAAAAATATACTCATAACCAAGGCAAAAAATTTAAAATAAAAATTATTCTATAGGTACATAAAACTACTCATTATTCTGCACAAAGGTGCCCAATATTTCTTAACTACACAATATAAATGCCCTTGGATAAAACGACTACCGTGTCGGCACCCAGAGACGTCTTTTGTAAAACCCCTTGACCAAAGCCTGACCAATTTTCTAAAGCCGAAACTATTTTGTATTTTGTTATGGATATTTTTTCTTTTGGATTGAGGTCGGCTATTTTCTTTTTTGAACACAGAACAAACGTGAGCATTTCCTTTTATTGTTCAGAAAAGAGGTTTAGGTTGTTTTTCTATGACGAACTCATTTGTTTCATTTAGTACAGATTTTTCGTTCTTATTATTTTTAATTTAGTTCTCATTTAATAATTAACCCTTTTTTTGAGGGGGGAAATCATCCAATGACTACTCCCGCCTTGGGTTAGGCGAGAGTAAGTATTAGACTCTTACTGACTAAAAACCAACCCGTTTCTACACTCCTGCTCTTCGAGCCGGAGCCCCGGCAACCCGTTGGGCCTTCCGTGGCTATAATAATTGACCCTTACAGTGATCATTGTGTACTGAAACCATTATTACTTATTTATTTGTACAAAACTTGTCCTTCTTCCTTCCCTAGAAAACTAAATGACACGAAAATATTTGTTCGAGCTTCTTTTACCATATTTCTAACAAAACATTACACCCTTTTTGGTCGACACTGTCCAAAAATAGCAACGGGAACTGTCATTAAAATCCGTTCAGTAGTTTTTGAGTGACGCTCCCACAGAGAGTAAAAACAGATTCCTTTCCTTAGAAATAAACGAATAGAAGTGAACCTACATGCATGTATTAAATAAAGAGCTTGGAAACTCGTTTTTGAATTTGAAATCGATTAGTTCAGAGTTCATATTTTCGGATAGCTCGAGAGAACGTTCGTTCGACGAAGTTTGAGAATTGCTAAAAGTAAATATTTTAATGCTTTTTTAATGAAGTTTTCAACATTTACACTTAACCATGCCTTAATACGGTTTATTATTTGCAAATATCTAATAGATACTTACTGGAAAACACCTTTTGTAGATGTTTTTTAAATGACACCGAAGAAAATCGTGTGGGTGTAGGGACACTAGGATTTCTCCTGTGTCTTGGGTGCGTTTACAAACATAAGTTCACATACACATGCGACCCAGACCCGAAACAACAATTTGTGTATTACACAAATAGTTGCTCTGTGCGGGAATGGAACCCGCTACACGTTGCACGGCAGCCGGTTAACCAGCCACCATGCCAATCGTGCTGTTAATTTTGCAATCGTCCAACTGCCTCTATGGCAGTCAGACTCATGCATCATCTATACAATTTCACTCACAATCATTCACTACCCCACCACGATCTTAATAAAATACATTGTAAAATAAACTGTATGCATATACGTGCATGTTATATTGTGTAGATTTAGCTAGTTGTATGTTAGCGTTATCTAGTTCATGAATAATAATGTGTGTACCTAACGTCGCTACGTTTACACAGTAAATGGAGTGTGAAGACGAGATTTTTACACGAGAAATTAATTTGTGTATTAAGGATCTCGCAGATTAGACGACCACGATACGACAATAACCCATCAACACAGCTGCTTAAAAAAAAAGAAGTGTAGCTGTTGGTCGTGGCGGTCTAGTCTGCAGGCCACATTAAGGGTTTTTTAATGTTGGTCATTCAAATGTAGGTTATTCATAATTATCTCTGCATCACCCAAAGGTCTGGCTGGAGGAGAATGCCAAAGACATTAAGCCCACCTTGTACATTAGTGTGTGCATGAAGCCTTTTAAAATGAAAAAATAAAATTTAAACTACAATAAAAACTATTTCACATTTCACTTCAACGGACGGATTTAGACGCCTTCAATAACTTTTTCTTTAGAAATGCGTTATCCAATAAATGCATCGTATTTAGGTTGCTAATATAATCCCTATTCATAAATGTTTTGTATAAGTAATTCAAATTGTATTTTCTCTATTTGTACTAATGTATGTCTTATGTTGTTGCAGCCATGAGCCGGAAGGTGGCGGGCGGTGCGGCGAGGGTCCGCTAGCGCGCGCCATGCAGCCCGCGCCTCCGGGCGGCTCGCCCAAGAGGCACCAGTCTTCCGCACCAGCACATGGTAAGAACAACGTCTTTTTTGTCAATATAAGAGATGTAATTTAAAAAAAAGGTATTTTAGACTCGTTCCGTATTAAATTGAGGATTTATTTCGGCTCCTGAAAAGGTTTTTTTTTTTTTTTAAGGGGAGAAAATGATCGAATGACTTCTCCCGCCTGGGTGAGGCGGGAGGGAGTGTCAGACTCTTACTGACTAAAAACCACCCCGTTCCTTCTCCTGCACGTCGAGCCGGAGCCCCGGTTACCCGTTAGGTTCTCCGCGACTCCGAATCGGCATCGGCCGTATTGGGCCCAATCTGTGGTGGTCTGATGGCTCTTTGAGGCGCGCGCGGAACGCGACGCGCCGTACGCTCGGGTCTGTTTCTGGTCGGACGGGGAGCCACCCATGCTCGCCGTCCGCAGGCCCGCGCTTACGGTGGCCGGAGATCGTCTCGCGATCCCCGACGCCCGGTGTGTCCTTCGCGATGGCTGGGTTGCGAGGAGGCAGCGCTTCGCTGCCTCACGCGTCCCGCCTCCTCCTTAGCTAGCATGACTGCTTCGCAAAAGGAGGAGACGGCATCCCAGTCCCCCTCGCTCCGCATCATGACCTGCACTAGGCCCGGACGCGAGAGGTCGCCATCACCGATCACTTCCCTGAGGACACGGCGGTGCTCAGCCCACGAAGGGCATTCTCCCACCGTGTGTTCCACCGTGTCCTCAGGGCGGTCCTCGCAGTGATGACACCCGGGCGTTTCCTCCCGCCCCATCAGACACAGGTACCTCCCGAAACTTCCATGTCCGGTGAGGACCTGCGTCAGGCGGTAGGTGAGGACGCCGTAGCGTCTCTCAAGCCACTCCTCAAAGAGGGGACTTACCGCTGCGATGGCAGCGAGCCCAGCCCTCGGTTGCGACAGTCGTTGCTGCCATTCCGCCATGAGATCGCGCCGGAGCTCATCCCGCCACGCACCTATTTGGCGCGGCAGCGGGGTTTCGCCCCGGCGGCGTGCCTCCGCGCGCATGCTGTACACGCGCGCGAGCACCTTCGCCTCCAGATCCCACGGCGGTAATCCGGCAAGGAGGTTCGCCGACTCCCCAGAGATCGTGCGGTATCCGCGGATCATTCGGATCGCCATGACCCTCTGTGCCATGAGCAGCGTCCGAGCGGGACGCCGCAACAGGTTTGGCGCCCAAACAGGGGCGCCGTAGAGGGTCCTGAAAAGGTTAAGCTATCGATATTGTTTTTAATTCAATGAAATTTACCGTATTACAAATATCTAATAGTCCTAACTAAATGGTCCTAATCTAGAAAAATATCATTTTGTCTTGTCACTATAAACTGTCAAATATTATCGCCAAATAGATTCAAAATCACTACATAGTATAAAACAAAGTCGCTATCCGCCGTCTGTGTCCCTATGTATGATTAGATCTTTAAAATTACGCAACGGATTTTGATGCGGTTTTTTTTTTGAGTGGTTTTTTTTAGTTTGGTAGAGTGATTCTTAAGGAAGGTTTATTATGTATAGAGGATGACATGCATATTGCACACGTGCGAAGCCGCGCCGGGTCGCTAGTTTAAAGATAAATTACCTTCATCTACTGAAATCTTTGTATAATGAAACACGACTGCCCACAACTACATAACTTACAACCCCACCCTTTTTAACCCCTCCTCCATAAAATGGACACAATACCGTAGGTACACACGTTAACCACGCATCGCCATCATTTTACAGAAAAAGTTGCCTTTGTTTTCAGAAATCCGATTACACGCACTCCCCCTTTCCTCAGTCCTTCGTTTGTCCTCACTCCTCCGCTTGTCCTCCACTCCCCCACCAATATATTACAACTTAAAAGCAAAGAGGTTGTTCCTTTTTTAATGAGAAGAGTATTATATTACCTGTGCACACTTTTTAATTAAAGAACGGTCGGGTTACGTGTTCATGTAAAAAGTCAGTTCGCATTTAATTTTAAAACTCTTTTTAGAAACCTTCTTTGTAGATTTCGTGCTTAGAGACTGTTTGAAGCCGAGGTTTTTAGGTTATACTGCAAAGTTGTTGTGATCTTAACAGTTTTGATAGAAATTGCTGATTAAGTTTGGACTTATTTTTTGCCTTTTACTTTAGAACAAGATCAATAGGTTCGCTCCGACAACAAATTGATTCTATTTCTCTTACCTAGCATACAAAAAAAATAATGTTAAGTTTAATTAAAAAACTAGATATATAGGATCTCCAAATGCTTTTTCTAGTCTTTCATTGGATAAACCAATTTTGCACAAACGGGCCTGGCGCCACTTTCGATTTTGATCATATCAGTCCTATAAACTGCCACTGTTCACACCCTACATTCCAGAACTATAACACTTGTAGCAGTAAGCCAGGCCTATAACTATTAAGTAATAGATATCTACAAACAATCAACCTACGCGGTCATAACTCCATGAAGCAGAGACGTATTCTGCCTAAAGCAAATTAGGCAAGTACCTAGGGCGCCAGGTTACAGAAAGGCGCCGCCGCGACCCCGCGAGACACACGTGTCCACAGAGTGGCTGCGGCACCAATATAAAATAGAGGCACGTATGAGGTACTAAGATTATCTAGACACCGCTGACAAAATGTCAAAAAAGATTGTAAGGAAACCTAGCCTTATTTCTGATTATAAGTTTGAAATCAAGCAAGCAAGCGTGGTGATTAATGCTCAAACCTTTTCCGAAAAGAGGCTTTTGGTCAGTTGTAACTACCTATAGGCTATTGATGATGATAAGGTACTTGCCGAGGGCGCTCTCTGGTTTGATCCGCTTCTGCCATGAAGGCAACAAAACAGTGCGATATCCATTACAAGCAATTCAGGGTACTAAGCCACGGGGGATAGGCACCACTCCTTCACTGACGCACCTCGCAACGTGTTTAATTTACTGAGTTTTATTAACCCCATTACAGAGTTGACATCCATTTGGCTAATGATGTTACGTGGGCAGTTTGTTTACAAGGGTTGTGGGAATTTAGGGGACTTAGGAGTGGAAGTTTTGGGTGTTGGTCATAATTGAGTTCTGAATGCCTAACTAAAACATCTTGTTTTGGGTTAATCTAGGACACATGTTTTGGTAAAGTATTTGGTATGTTATAGTTAGCGCCTTAAACTATAATAGTCTCATTTGGATAAGCGCAAGCGCTAAATCTGGCATTAAATCAGTGTCAGGTATCTACAAGCGAAAAGTAAATGCACCGTAGTATTCAATCCGACTCATTGCACATTTTAAGTTTTTGCATTTAATTAAAGTTCCAAGGAAAAAAGCTAAATCTATTTTTCTAAAATTTTTACACGAACAAAAATGGGGACAGCACTTAGTATCACACATACCACGTATGTATTTAGGTCCTTTATCCTTGAGGGGAAGAAAGGATCGTGTTGACATAACGCAAAAATCTGAATCTTAAAATTCTGCTTAAGTCCCAAAGCTCATATCACGTAAATATTATAACAGTGACTTTCATTTTGGAGTCGATTTATCATCGATGCTGAGGAAAATCTCAGTGCAAACATAAATCTTAGGCAACGTGACCATCATACTGTATTTGGAGCTGTGAGTGAACTCGGGTACTGTAAATGTCCGGCTCTTGGGAGTCTTGGGTGTTATTGGAAGAGCTGGATAGAACCAATCAATGATTTTACTTTTGAAAACAGTTTTGATAAAAATATGATTCGATATTTTCAGGATATCGTTTTTATTATGTTTTTAAATAAAGTATTCACGTTCATAGACCAATTACAAAGTTTAGGAAGTTGCTGGTTGTCGACTTACTTTGTATATCCTTTTTTGAATGTGAGTATTGTAGTGGTTATTTTTTATATTCGCAGTTCCACTTTTTGTAATGCAACAATGTAAATAATAATGTTTTTTTGAGATAATAAAAGGTATGACTATGTACATAATATTATAGTCCCAATATATCTAATTTAACTACCCCTTTCATCAAAATACCATGACGCTAAACAAAAAATGCTAAATCATTTCTATCATTATCTTCTAGGAGCCGCAGCAGGCGACCAGTCCACACTAAAGGTCCACCTTCCCAACGGTGGGTTCAACGTGGTGCGGGCTTCAGCTGACGAGGATGTGAGGTCGGTGCTCCGGCTGCTGGCCGCCAGGCTGGCTGCTGGAGACAGGGTATACGCGTCATGCTTTGCGTTACGAGCAAAGAGGCTGACTACTGGCAAGGTACGTTCAGTGGACTTCTTGTTGCATATTTTTTATTAGCTTAGTCTTTATAGTTTTTATTGTGTAACTGAAAACATGTTTTTCTTTACCTACAATTTTCGAACATTAAAGAAATTTTATACTTACTTACATCATCGGACTCGTATAAAAAACAATAACTGTTTGTTAATCTGAAAAACTCGAGAACTGTTGGACCGATTTGGTCTTGCTTTTGGGTATATAGGAGTTTATGAAAAATATTAAGACTGGGTTGTACCAACTTACTTTAACAATAACAAACGTCAAAATTTCTGTTAAAGTATCGGTTAGGTCAAAAAGACGTTGCACCAATTGACAAATCGTTAAATGATGTCATAACTTTAACTATAACTGTAACCGCTAACTTTTCTCTGGTTAGTGCTAAATGTGGAATGATTGGATATGAAAATATTTCCTGACATAATGTTTAGTTAATCTTTTGAATATTTTTCGCAGATCCGTTGGATTCACCAGGACACGCCTGTGTCGGAGCTTCTGACAAAATGGCCGGCGAGCGAATGGCGGCTGGAGCTGCGCGTGCGTTACTTGCCCGCCAACCTGCGCGACCTCTGCGACGCCGACCGGGTCACCTTCCATTATTACTACGACCAGGTTAGTTGGAGTTACAAGTTATTTGCTGCTTCTAAACTCAGTTATATTTACTACTAAATCAAACAGGTAATACTTGTGCACTGCATGAAGCAACAGAACGAGATAAGTGGCGCCATCTAGTGAGCCAAACCAGAGCGAGTCACGATCCTCAGCAGTAAGGGAATCGACTAAGAAGAAGAAAGACATAGACTAGAGAGAACCTTTATTCCATCGATTTGAATACATTCTTAGCTGTTCTAATTGGTAATTGCATAAATTCTGTTCTGTTACAGGTTCGACACGACTACCTCAACGCCAATCATCCAATGGTAGACCAGGATTTGGCTATACAAATATGTTGTTTAGAAATTAAGTGAGTATTTTTAAATATATTTTAAAAGCTAACTTTCTACACTGTATTGTATTGTAACCTTGCAAAGAAATGTTAAGGATTTATAATTTTCAATAATTATAATTAAAATACAAGCTCACCCCCGGTATCACATAGGACTCGTAATATCACTGATGCAAAATGAGTACTACAGTTTAATAACTGTGCACATCACACATCTACAGCCTATAATGCCCATTGCTAAGCAAAGCCTCTTCTCACACGGAGAAGGTTTGAGCATTAATCACCACGCTTGCTCAATGCGGATTGGCGATTTCAAACTTATAATTAGAAATTATAAGCCCAGGTTTCCTCACGATGTTTTCCTTCACCGTTGGTCAGTGGTGTCTAAATAATCTTAGAAAGTACATATATGTACTTTCCTTTTTTTTCTTCCGAGTTATAACTCGAAAAAAGTCACATTGATACTTGCCGTTGATAGGTTTCGAACCCGCACCCTCATGCATCATGCGGCGTTTAAAACCTCCGGGCCACCAATAACTGTCCAATGTTAGATAATTCCTTAAGTCAGGGTTAACTAGTTCTATTTATTTTATTTATTTAACCTTTCATTTATAATCCGACAATGGCGGGCTTAATGTCGGATGACCTTCTCTACCAGCCAACCGCAGTATGATACAGAGAAATGTACCTAATTAGTTTAATAACTTATCAAATACCAAAACTTATCTAATTTCGCTAAAATATCGTGTAATATGAAAGACTGCAATAAAATTTGTGTTTTAATTCCAGATACTTCTGTAAGGATATGCAAACATCGCTGGACAAAAAGTCCAACATCGAGTACCTGGAGAAAGAGTTCGGCCTGCACAAGTTCCTGCCCAAGTCTGTGCTCGACGCCATCAAACCCAAGGTGCTCAAGAAGGCCATACAACAACAATTTAAAAAGGTAACATCCTTTATTTACAAATACTACCTATGTTTACAAATAAACGATTTCATTTCTCATTTATTCTAAGTAATACTGAATGTACTCTATGGTTCCGACAAACTAAATGTATTTAAAAATCATGTTTTGTCGTCGGCTGTGGCCGATTGTTACGGATCACGACATATTTTGTTTGTTGGCTATAGCCGACCGTGGCATTCTAAAGGTTAAATTATTTTTTACAGCTTATTCCCGTAACTTATCAAGGTGACGCGACTAGTTTCAAGCCACGCATGATGTTATGTTCTTTTACCTTTTATAAGTTTAAGAACAAGTAAAAGTTATTTAATTTTGAGTGTTTTTTAACCTATTTTCTTCTCTCTGTATCCTCAGGTGGCCAACCTAAGTGACACGGAATGTATGCTCAAGTACCTGGACACGATGCACACGCACTACGGGTACGACCGGGAGACGTTCACCGGCGCGCTCGGCACTGGCTGGTCTATACCTGTCGAGCTCGCCATCGGACCTTTCATTGGTAGGACTCTTTGCTTCTTTTAACTTTAGTTTTAAGGTCGAAAAAGAAATTATGGGACAGTTAATGTTTCAGGCGTCATTTACTACATAACATCACGCCTTTTTATCGCTGAAACGGTAGGCAGAAGTGCACATTACGGCACTTAATGCCAATGTACAATGTAATACTCTTCACTATTTATGTTATGAGTCCCATGTAATAGGGGGTGATCCTATATACCGGGCATAATTCCAGACTCCGTGCTACTACTGAGATTTTTTTTTAATCTCAGTAATATTTTGCCCGACCCAGGATTCAAACCCGAAACCCCTTGCCGCGCTTTGGCGGTCGCACTTGCGACCACTCGGCCAACGAGACAGTCATTTACAACGTAGGGAAAATCATTGATAAACATTATGGTACTTGAAAAACGTACATATATCCATATTGAACGCGTTAAACTTGATCTACTGACAATGTTGCCTAGTAAAATCACAGACGTCAAATTAAATTTTAAACTGAGCTGTAAGTGTGTGGCTTCGGCACGAATGGGCCGGCTCGACCGGAGTGATACCACGGCCGACCAGAAAACCGACATGAAGCAACGCTTGCGTTGTGTTTCGTCGTGTGAGTGAGGTTACCGGAGGCCCAATTACCCTCCCCTTCCCCAATCTTCCTAATCCCTGAATCCCCAACGCTCTCAAACCCTAATCCCCAAAAGGCCGGTAACGCACTTGTAACGCCTCTGGTGTTACAAGTGCGTTACCGGCCGATTGCTTACCATCAAGTGATCCGTCTGCTCGTTTACCGGCTTATGCCATAAAAAAAACTTCTATTTTCTTAGAAATGATCCTTATTATTTCATAACACTTTACTGCTATTTATCTTAATTTACTAAGTCACAGTAAATATTCAAATAACAAATCAGATAAAAACGATTGTACATATGTTTTATTGTATTAATCATCGCATATAATTGTCTGCAGATATATCATACGTATCCCACAAGGCGGGCGAGCCCCCGACGTACACAAAGATCGCGTCGTTCAGTGACATCGTGGCCGTACAGACACTCAAGTCCAACTGCACGCAACAGTCGCAGACACAGGTACTAATCTTTACCACCTAAATCTATAATGCTCTATTGTTTTCAACAACGTTTAACCGCTTAAATGCCTGTATATGAGATACAATAGAAAATATATTGTGTTTTGCATGGATCCACGTTTAAACACACAATGGGTTAAACGTGACACGGGCAAGCTTACGCTACTGACGGGATAGCTTCAACCAACGGCTTATAGGACAGAGGCATTAACGAGTATCCGTACGGCGCTCTAATTGGCCGGCTCCAGTGAATCAACCAATCAGCGCCGAACATGGTCTTGTTTCGATTACTTTACACATAAAACAAATTCGTACTAAGGCCTCAGAAAGGGTTTCGAATTTCGAATGCCTCAAGCGCAGCGTAGAACTTCCACCCACAAGGTGAACGGACGACCTGATAAAGGTCGCTGGCCTCCACTGGAAGCCAGCCTGTCTATATCTAGAAGTCATTGAGGAAGGCCTATGTGCGGCAGTAGACGTCTTCTGACTGATATTATGATGGTCATGTATGACAAAATTATCGCATGGGTGTATAATGAATATTTTAACTAGCTGTGCCCACGACTTCGTCCGCGTGGAATAGTGATTCACAGCTCTTCCCCCGTAGGTGATCGCGTGATAACATGTAGCCTATATGTTGACCCGATCTGTTAGTAATATTCATGCATAACTTGAAGTAAATCTATACAGTACTTTTTGAGTTTAACCCTGACATACATACAGACAAACAGACAAAAATTCTAAAAATCATATTTTTGGCTGCGATATCGACAGCAGATCACGACTCAACCATTCTTTTAAAAAAAAATAATGTACAGTTTTCACTTTCCTACGATTTTATTATAATATGTACTATATCTTTTACTATTATATAAAGCGGAAGAGTTTGTTTTCTTGTTTGTTTGTTTGATCGCGCTAATCTCCGTAACTACAAGTCTGATTTGAATAATTATTTTTGTGTTGGATAGCGCATGTATCGAGGAAGGCTATAAGGCTTAAAACATTATGCTACGACCAATAGGAGCTAAGCAGAACGTGTGAAACCGCGCAGAAGTTGCTAGTAGATAGATGTAGTTAAATTTTAAATCAGCCAGTTTCGAGTTTGTTCTGTTTGTATTGTTTCAGAGTGGCTCCTGTGGTAAGGCCGCGTTACAACTACGGGTAAAGGGAGCGACAGAGACGCTCACTATAACGTGCAGCAGTGTAGAGGTAAGCAATACAAATACAATACTAAGTATATAACTTTTGATGACAAATAGTCTGATACTCCTTGCTATTAGGAACTCTAGTTACATTTCAGTACAGTGCAAAAGATTTGTCTCCCTAAAAAATACAAATTAGTTAACTAATAGGTAGTTACTATCTCTATACTGGATTATTTTTCAACTGTAAACTCATTGGTTAAGTTTAAGTCAGTTAACAAAATAAAGTTTCCCAAAGTGTTCCTTGGCTAACAAAACCTATGTTTTTTTATGGCATAAGCCGATAAACGAGCAGACGGATCACCTGATGGTAAGCAATTGGCGTCGCCCATGGACACCCGGAACACAAGTGCGTTACCGGCCTTTTGGGATTAGGAATTTGAGAATTGTTGGGGATTCAGGGATTGGGGAATGGTGGGGGCCCGGGTAACTTCATGAACACGACGAAACACAACGCAAGCATTGTTTCACATCGGTTTTCTGTGAGGCCGTGGTATCACTCCAGTCGAGCCGGCCCAATTGTACCATTGTTCACCATATCCTGTTCTATATGCACAATTGCACATATAAACTTAAAATTATGGCTCTTCTTTCTTTCTGAGACATCATTAATTAAAATATATTTCATTTGTAGGCTGCAGAAAGTTTAGCAGATCTAGTAGATGGCTACTGCAGACTGGTCACAGAGTCACAAACATCTTTATGGAATAGAACAAGTAAGTCATAATTGTTTTGCTTCACGTCATGTTAACTTATTTTATTTAAAGCTATATGAATTTATTTATCGATCTCTTTGTTTATTACAAGCTACCGTATGGAAACAACTCAATTGTCAGTGCAAAAGTAAGTTGATTATAATGTATTTGTTTGTCAATTCTGCTCTGTATTTATGGCAATAGCCTTCCCTATTACATGCAGTAGTCCTTACCATAAGGGCACTCGGGACCCATGCCCAGGGCCTTCATCCTCAGGGGACCCCGAAAGACTGACAATTTCTACGACGGACACACCCGCTAGACGTTGCGCAACTGTAGCGGGTTTAATTCCCGCACGGGGCGAATCTTTGTGTGCTCCACGAATTGTTGATTCTGGTCTGGGTGTCATGTTTAGGTGAAATGCACCCTAGGAGAAAATCCTAGTGTAGAAAACATTCCACAAGGCCCCTGAATTCTTGTATGCCAAAGTACTACAGTATAATCTAAGGCGGCCCTGGTTACATAGGATTCGTAACATACCTACAATATATATATTACTAGCTTTTCCCCGCGGCTTCGCTCGCGTCACAAAAGGATAAAAGTAGCCTAAGTGACATATACCAATACACACAGCGCCATCTATACCAATACTTTTGTTTTCCCTCGGGAATATCAAATTTTTCCGGGATAAAAAGTATCGTATTATTTAATCCAAACTTCGAACTTTACGTCTGCAAAAATTCAAAGCAATCGGTTTAGTATTACGGCGTGAAAGCGGAACAAACAAACAAAGTCACTTTCCTATTTATAATAGTAAGGATTATAAATAAATATGCACATAAAAATAGGCACAATTGCACAGGTTCAATTCTCGGGTTGGGCAAAGTAATCTGGGTTTAAAAAAAAATCTCAGTGGTAGCACGGAGTCTGGAATTGTGCCCGATATATGACAATAGGCTCACCCCCTATTACATGGGACTTAAAACATAAATAGTGAAAAGTGGGTATTACATTGCCAGTGGCAATAAGTCAAAGTCAAAGCATTTATTTCAATTAAACCATAGTTTGGTACTTTTGAAACGTCAACAAATACAAAATAAATAATAGTCTGTCAGTCAGTCCGTCAGTGAAATTAGGTGAAGCTAGAGGTGCTCATTCCAAAACGTAGATTCGAATGGAGAAGAACGAGCAAGAAACTCCATTCGTTACTCTTTTAAAAAAGTATGTTCTACAATGTCTCTTATACATATTTCAATACTGTACGCATTTGTAAGAACAATGCAAAGACACGCTTGACGCATTATACTAATAACTTACTAAAATAAAAAAATAAATAAAAATCTTAAGTCTAACATGGTGCTCACATATGCATACTGACAATCCATAGAAATAGTGCTTCTATAAGGAAACTCTTTGTTTCAATAAAGAAAGAAATGCTCGATGCCATATGGAAACTAGATTGTCTACATTAGAATTAAAGTATTAAATTATGTATTATATTACCTACTATTGGAATTTAACTACTGACTACATTTGAGTATTGTCCAGTGGAGCCGAACCAACATGCTGCCAAGCATTCTTATCTTCAAGATAATCTGTCAGTGTGTAGTAAGCTTGATTACATAATTCGCGCTTAATAAAAAACGCAAAAGTGCCGTAATGTGCACCTCTGTCTACCCCTTCGAGGATAAAATGGCGTGATGTTATGTCATGTTATTATGTTCATTCATATCAAGACATTCAAGGCGGTTCACCTATTCCTATTCCCATACTTAAACGTACTTGAACAATCTGTTAATATTGCAGCTGAGATGAGCAGCAGTTCGTCGGAGGGTAAGACGAGTTCGTGGGAAGCGAACACGGCGACACTACTGTCCGAGGACTACGCGGAGATTGTTGATGATGACGCCGACTACTCTACTCCTGCAGGTGAGGAAAAGAAAGAAAAGTTTCATTTATCTTTAAACTTAAAACATCCATGAAGTTATAACACATTATGTGGCGAGTAAGTAAACTATCACTTGGGTTTGCTATGAAAGAAATAGGGGGTTAGTTGCTGGCTCTCTATTGAGTCATACAGAGACATACTAAATTAATTAATATATCTTTCGGCTTAGTCACGTTATTATTTGACGAGGAACTCGACTGGTTTCAAGCCATGCTAGTCATATTCATGAGTAGTATTCAGCGACCCGCGACGCGGCAGCGGTCACGCTCCTACTGTAGTATATGTATAATAATAATATGATCCTCTAGCATGGCTTGAAACTACTCGAGTACCTCGTCAAATAATTACCTTAGTAAGCTGAATAACATAATACTACTACGGGAAATAGTAGACGTTATATGATGGGCCCGATAATTAAAAAAATATTGTTTCATTAATTGTTTCAGTTCGAGATTACGAATTAGTGCGGAATCAAATAGAACTGACAGGTATCATCGGTGAAGGGCAGTTCGGAGACGTTCACAAAGGTAACATAATAAGTATTAAGTACCTACCCAATATTATTATAACTTCATAATTCATATCCTAATTATACACTTACTTTCTGACTTCATTAAGAACATTGTGTAAAAAATAAATTGTTAAAAAATACATAAATTGTTGTGATGTGTGATGTGTGTGAAGTGCACGTAAGATTTTTATAATAATTAATATTGACTATAAAAAAGAAAATATAATTAAATAATAAGCGCACGGACACGTTTCCGTGAAGAATAATAAAACTATTTAATAAAAAAAATATAGTTTACATAAGTGAACTTTTTTAATAAAAATAATAAAATCAATAACTATTATCATAGGCTGATAATAGTTATTGATTTTATTCTTATGTCATTGTTACAACTTCTAGGTAAAGGACTTTAATGAGTTGATTTAATTTATTGGATCCTTCATTTATTTAAAACTGTGCATTTATAACAAAACTGATTTAACGACAAAACAAAATAACACGTCATCGTCATCATAAACAGCCTATAAGTGTCCACTCCTGGCCAAAGGCCTCTTCTCATACGAAGAAGGTTTGAGCATTAATCACCATCTTACTCAATGCAATGCGGGTTGGGGATTTCAAACTTATAATTAGATATTATAAGCCCAGGTTTCCTCACGATGTCTTTCTTCACCGTTTTTCAGTGGGTCTAAATAATCTTAGAATGTACATAGGTATAATTCGGAAAAAGTCACGTTGTTACTTGCATGGGTGGGCATCGAACTCGTACGTTCAAGCATGAGAAGCGGGCGTCATAGATTTCCATAATATTATGTATATTCTCAATAATTATCACATTAACAATAGTACCTACTATGTAACTAAAGAATTGTATTGTGAACTTGATTGAAAAAGAGTAGGTAACCTATGGAGTATCTTGCTCGTTCTTCTCCATAGGAATCTACACCTTGGAATGAGCAAATAGCTTCACTTTAATTTTTTTTATTGACGTTCAAAAGTGCCTCTCTGGTCTAATTGAAATAAATGATCTGGACTTTGACTTTGACCTCCTCCCAGGTACATGTAAAGTGACATCGTCGAACCACCCGTCACTCCGGCGCCAGCTGGCGGCGGGCGCGGCGCGAGGCGACTCCGTACTGCCCGTCGCTGTCAAGACTTGCAAGATGGACGCCGACCTGGACACCGCGGAGAAGTTCCTAGAGGAGGCTTGTGAGTTATCTTTCTCATTATTGGAATGTGATGTTTAACAAGATTTTAATTTGTATTGTAACTTTCGTGAGACATACTAAATAACTTATAATGTTTTCGGCTTACTCACGTAATAATTTGACGACGAACTCGACTGGTTTCGAGCCATGCTAGAGGCTCATATTCATGAGCAGCACCTCGCGACCCGCGACGCAGCGACTGTCGCGCTGCTACTGAATATGAGCCTCTAGCATGGCTTGAAACTAGTCGAGTTTCTCGTCAAATTATTACGTGAGTAAGCCGAAAACATAATGAGATTTTAATTTGTGTTTATCGAACATACTTTATGGTCTTTTTCTGTCTCTCTAAGATATTTTTTTCCTTTTTCTCTCAATAATGTTCGTAACCACAGTATTATTTAACGTAGATACGATTTATAGGAACGTTTAACAAATTGTTGATCTATTTTTTTTCTAAAATAACTACCTATATACCTCTATAAACTAATTTCATTAACAATGCTTTCTTCATTCAACGATTCTCGCAAGAATGTGTTTTATATAAACTAAATTTGTAAGCATTGAATATTTATTGTACCTAAACTTTGCCAGTCCACTTTGAACCTAAACCATATTTATCCGGTCTTATAACTACATTCAACACTGTATTAAAATATGAACCTTATTCCTCTAGACATAATGCAGCAATTCTCCCACCCGCACATCATCGGCCTAGTGGGTGTATGTAGTTCCCCGCCGATTTGGATCGTCATGGAACTCGCTACACTGGGGGAGATGAGGGCGTATCTACAACAAAATGCACACAGGTATGTTGATATGCGATTTAGAACTTGAAGCGTGTGAGGATAGAGTTCAGTTTTTCTTGGGTTTTTTTTAAGTTGGGTCTTTTTAAATTTTGAATGTTTATAACTTTGACTTAAAATTATTCTTTCTTTATTTGTTGATATTTTATGACCTAGAGCGGCAAATAAACAACATCCTACAGATTACCTGGTGTTAAGCTGTTAGCACCGCCTATAGACACTAGAGGAGTTACAAAAGCGTTGCAGAACTTTTAAGAGTGGATTGGGTCTCCGGTAACAACGGTCCCACGGTTTTCTGTTAGGCCGTGATATTACTCTGGTTGAGCGGGCCCATTTGTGCCGAAGCTTGACTCTAAGATATAGGTAAAAGCAATGTTCTAATGATTTTATCTATTGCAGACTGGAGACGTGTACACTAGTCCTGTACATCTACCAGCTGTCCACGGCACTCAGCTACCTGGAGAGCAAGAAGTTTGTACACAGAGACATTGCGGCCAGGAATGTACTTGTGTCTACTCCTACTTGTGTTAAGGTTAGTACAGAACAACAGGTACTCTTAAATTCAGATCCTTGAGTCATGTTAAGAATTGCTTTCGATTTTGATTCTCCGGTAATGGTAAGGAATCATCATGATATCTTTGAACAGCTTAGTATAGTTGACTAGTCATATTACAGACTGCCTCGATGGCCGAGTGGTCGCAAGTGCGACTGGAAAGTATTACTGGGTTTTAAAAAAATATCTCAGTGGTACCACGGATTCTGGAATTGTGCCCGGTTTATAGCAATAAGCTCACTCCCTATTACATGGGACTCATAACATAAAATAGTGAAAAGTGGGTGTTATATTGTACAGTGGCATTAAGTGCCGTAATGTACATACACCTCTGCTTACCCTTTCGGGGATAAAAGGCGTGATGTTATGTTATGTTATATTACGTAATTTGTTCAAATTACAGTATACTTACAACAATTATCGCGAGTTATGTGTTCAAGTGCCATTTTAATAGATGCCAACTGCGTTGCATATTTTTAAAAATCTAATTATTAT
The DNA here is from genome assembly GCA_038387885.1 of Spodoptera picta. Lineage (NCBI taxonomy): Eukaryota > Metazoa > Arthropoda > Insecta > Lepidoptera > Noctuidae > Spodoptera > Spodoptera picta. The sequence continues at coordinate 1,333,558 of JAZHFQ010000752.1, read as the reverse complement.
TATTGTTTGTTAGTGAATTCTGACTTTACATTTCGTCCTCCAACTCTATGTAGGTAGATAAATAATGGATGACAATGTTTTGTCCACTTAGTTGTATTGTTAGCGCACCATTCAGTTTATATTATTCTCATTTAAGTCAAATTCGCGTCAATCCCAATAAATGGACAGAGTACAGAGGACCAGGAAGACCTAATCCTTATCCTTACTAATATTATAAATTGGAAAATGAGTTTGTTTGTTCCGCTTTCACGCCGTAACTACTAAACCGATTGCTTTGAGTTTTTGCAGACGTAAAGTTAAAAGTCTGGATTAAATAATAGGGTACTTTTTACCCCGGAGAAATTTGATATTCCCGAGGGAAAACAAAAGTATTGGTATAGATGGCGCTGTGTGTATTGGTATATGTCACATAGGCTACTTTTTATCCTTTTGTGACGCGAGCGAAGCCGCGGGTAAAAGCTAGTGCATAATAAACTTAAAACAAACAATGTTATTTCTTGTTCGAACAGTTAGCAGACTTCGGTCTATCAAAGATGGTGGAGGACAAATCGTACTACAAAGCGTCGCGCGGCAAGTTGCCCATCAAGTGGATGGCGCCTGAGTCTATCAACTTCAGGCGGTTCACGTCCGCTTCCGACGTATGGATGTTTGGTATGTGCAAAGTTGTTATTTTTTTATTAATTTACAGAGCGTGTAGCATTATATATGTACATTTATGTCCAGAAATGACTCAAAGTTATTGCAATGAACGTATAGAACGGATAGTTTAAAATCAACTTTAATTCTATATAAGTGTATATTTCTTCGATTAAGTTATAAAAAGCCTTATATAAACAGCTTTCTTTGTGAAAAACCAATCGCGACTAGTTTCAAATTATACCCGGAACTCATAGTCTATTACTCATATTTGTGCGTGATGGAAAACATCGTATAGTTTTTGAAGGCTTACAGGCTCCAGTGAGCGAACTAATCCGAGAGCCGAACGTGCTCGATACTATTACGTTACGAATGCGATAGTTATTCGTGCTTGGCACTCTACTGAGTGCAATGGTACTCCATTGTACCATTGTTTTTAATCATCTCAATAAAGAACTTCTAAAAGAATATTTTAAAATGAGTTTTTTTATTAAATGAGTTTTTATTCTCTCTTTCCCCCCAGGCGTATGCATGTGGGAAATATTAATGCTGGGAGTGAAACCCTTCAGCGGCGTGAAGAATAACGACGTGATAGGTAAACTAGAGAACGGCGAGCGCCTCGCCCTCCCTCCTCGCTGCCCTCCTCGACTGTACTCCGTCATGTCGCGGTGCTGGGCGTATGAACCTAGTCAGAGACCCGCTGCACATCAACTTAAGGAGACCTTGTTGTAAGTGGTTTTTGATGGATTTTATTATATTTAATAAGTTTTAACCTATAACTTTATTTATAGTAATAAAAGTTATGAAGAGGTAATTCTATTATGAACTTATACCTAAGGACGCCTAACTGACGGAATTTCATTTTTTTTTTTCTTTTTAATTCGCTGTTTTAGTTTCGGTTAAGTTGAAGTTGTATATATTTATTCATAATATTATAAATATTACTTATGTTTATTACCTATGGTAATGAAGAATGTCGCGGAGAACCTAACGGGTAACCAGGGCTCCGGCTCGACGTGGAGTAGGAACGGGGTGGTTTTTAGTCAGTAAGAGTCTGACACCCCCTCCCGCCTCACCCAGGCGGGAGCAGTCATTCGATGATTTTCCCCCCTTAAAAATAAAGGTAATAAAGAATGAAGAAACTTTATTCGTTTTTAGATGTCTGCAAAGTAATTTTATTCCCTACATTGATGTGAATGAAGTTTGCTACACATTATCCTGATATAGTAAACAGTAAATATTTGTTAAATAATCAAAACAAAGAAGTCTAAATAAGCAACAGCTTACTTCATTATAGATCACGTAATGTAAACATATTAACATTGGCTCTTGTATCACAGTGAGATCTTACAAGAGGAGCGCAGTTCAGCGTGGGAGACGATGCGGAGAGAGAACAGACGGGTCGCGGCTGGATCCGTCAGCGAGGAACCCCCGCCCAAACCACAACGACCTTCTAATAATATTCCAGGTAATAAAACATTCACTTTTTTTATTTTAACTACAAAGGAAATCAAGCTTACCCGAACTAGAAAATTGACTGAACATACTGACAATTTTGGCAAAAGATTTTTAATTCTCTTGAAGGGTAATAAGATTCATAATCATAATTTTACAGACTGGGGTAGTTAATTCAATTTCTATTAATTAATATTAGATATAGTATTAGTATAACGTTTCTCTTCTTCTTACAGTGACCGACAACGTCCCAGGCGGCGCGGGCGCAGCGCAGACGTACATAGTGGCCCAGAACCCGCTCGTACTGGCACATCTACTCCGGGAGAACACGGCGCGCGCGCATCTACCGCACGCATACACCACGCCCGCCTCGGTATTCAATACTGTCGCAGTAGACTTCGCCGACACCCTGCCGGAGACCCACGACATCGTCGACAAGATCATACACCCTCGACCCGACGAGAAAATAGACATCCCCCTCCAGACCGCACCCATCCCCGCCGCCAGCCTACAGAAACTAGACCCTATTGTACCCACCTCCACCCCCTCCGACACCCCCGACGAGACTCTCACTGTGGTAGTAGGAGCTAGAGAGAGCTGCGACAATCTCTGTCAGAACATTCCCAGCGTCTCCCCGCGCGGGGACACTGCGTCACCTTCTGCTGGTGAGGCAGACGTTCCTGAACCGTACGCTAATCGAGTAAGGTCTCTAGAACGGAACACTCGCGGTACATTATCTAGTGCAGAGCGTGCTCCCATCCGTATGGGGTCACTAGAACGTAACGCTCGTGGTAGTCTGTCCCACCGCGGGTCCCCGGTCCCCATCGCCCCGTTCACCCGGCAGCACTCAGTCCCCGCGTCGCCGCCGCCACGGACTCGTAGAGACCAGGACGTTGGACAGTTCGCAGTACAAGGCGCACTCAATGCACAACTAGCCGCCAGTGTCATGAACAAAATGCGAACTCAACCAGAACCGCCATTAGTAGAAGAGATATATGACTTTGGTGGAGATAACGTCAAGAGTTGCGTGGCAGTGGCGGCACAGAGAGCGATGGCGCGGCCTCAGTTTAGACGCGAGAGTAGTATGGCGGCTTCACATCCTTCTGCGTCATATGGAGTACCTGTAGGAGTTGTTCAAGGGGTGCCGTACTCAGGACGGCCATCAAAAGTCCCGCAAGGTTTCCTCCGGTCTGCTAGTCCACAGCCATTCCAGCAGGTGCAGCAAGGGTTCGCGCAGCCAATGGGAGTGGTGCCCCCCATGTACCGGCCCCCGCACGGGTACGGGGGGGCCCAGCCTGGCATGTACCGCGCACAGATGGCACCACAGGTGGCAGGACCGGCGTATAGACCGATGGTACAGACATCAGATGCTTCTGCCATCTTCGCGTCTCGAATGGAATGTCAGCCAGCGATGCCTCAGACTGGGGCGCCTATAACTAGTTCAATGGCCGGCATGCCAGTCTCTGGAACGATGTCTAGCGTGCCAGTATCTGGCTCAATGGGTGTGCCAGTGCCTGGCATGGTGCAAGGAGTGTCGGCAGGAGTGTCCCACGTGCATGGAGTGGCGCAGCCCGTGCAGGTGATTGGAATGCATTCGCATAGACTTGGTAACACTTTCAAAGCATGATTATGTTAAGTGGTGAATGCAAAAAGTAGTAGTTTATTTAGAAATATCAACAAATACAAAACAATAAAATCAAGCTCAAAAAAAGTTTACGTACGTGTCTGCCACATTACAATCTTCACTTTTATTTTTTTTTACATTCACCTCTAACATTCACAAATGGCGAGAGTAGATATTTAGTAAGTGTGTGTAGATAATTAGAGTACGCATGCGTGAAGAGTGAAGCATAGATCGCAATATATTCTCAATGAGAAGTTTTATTTTTAATTTGTCAAATAATTTTCTTTTTTTTAAAGATTATTATTGAGATATGGTTTGGTTTCGGACAAAGTATTTTGAAGGAAAGGAGTTTAAAAATGACATTTGACAGCTGTAGTTGCAATGTCAAATGATTGATTCCATATTTGTAAATATCCAATCCCATTCCCGAGGGAGGTGTATGTGTTTGTAAATATTATTTTTTTGTTTTATTTTTTATACTTTATTTTTTTCTTTTGGTATTTTTTTTTGTTTTCAGATATTTTTGTGACATATTGGGTTTCTCCGGTAGAGTGTCGGTTTTTATTTTATTTTTAATTTTATATTTTATGTATTTTATAACTTTTTTTTTGAGAATTCATTTGTGAAAATTATTTTTTCGATTGCTTTTTCACGAGTGATTTTCTTTTTCTGAATATACACTGAACTAACATTGTGGTTGGAATACTAGTCTTTTGGAAATATTTGGCTCAAATACTGGTGAATAACTTTACATTTTTTACTAAAATTGTACAAATTGTTTATTGGTCATGATTCATGTGACTAACAGCAATGTTAGTTCTGTGATAAATTACAAAAATTGCACGTTTAATTATAAAAAACAGTCAAACTCAATTCTGTACAAAACATGCAAAAATGAATCTTAACGCAATATATTGAAGACTTTTTCTTATTGGCAAATAAAATTAATACCTACTATTGGTTTATGAAAGAGACTTGAGTTTGACTGTAGTGAATATATTTTTTATGCAAAGGTACTAAGGCCAAGAATCGTCAAATATAGCTCTTATTTTATATGCAACAGAGTCCAGAATGCGACAGTGAACAAGCAGTGGAAAGGCGATTGCTAGCCGAACTAGCAAGACAACAACATCAAAGCGAAGAAGACAGAAGATGGTTGCAGATGCAGGAAGAGAATTTGGTAAGTAAAGTAATTAAAAACAATCAATTTGACAGGTTGAATTTGACAGGTAGTCAAATTCAATACTTTTAATGAAATTTCAAAAACGATACTTTTCTATTCTATGAATTTTGTATTGGATCCGGGATCGCAACTTATGACGTCATCATATTTCTGCATCAAATAGCATAGGTACTTATTTCCTTGAAAGTAGAGAATGCAAATCCGTCCTGTTTTAAAATCCGGATTTTTAAGAACGGACTTTTGTCCCAATCCGGATTATCCGGATTTTACGGATTTTTCATGAAAATAAACAAACCTATTTATATCAGTTTATTAATATGATGTTTCTTATATTTGTATAAACGGATTAAAATAAAAACACTGAAAAATCAAATCATATGATTTTTATTTGATTTTTGTTATTTGGAATTATTCAATTTCAATACTAATCAATTTTAATACTAATATTTTGGTATTATAGCTATCATATTCTCATTAAATAATCAGTTTGTAACTCGCTAGCTAGTGAGTAACGTTAAAACATACAAATTAAAATAAACTTTGGAGATCAAAAATAAAGACAAATTAATAAACTTCTTCTCGAATTATTAAACATTACCTACACACGAAAATAATCCGCATTATTAAAATAATCAGTCTGTGACTCGTGAGCTGAGTAACGTTAGTAAAAATAAAATAAAAATAAATTCTGGAAAACATAAATAATAGACTTCTTGTCAAATTAATAGACATAACAAAAGTAACAAAATAATTTAACTTCGCTTTAATCATAAAGTAAAAAAAACCTATGTTATTTTATGAGACATAAAATGTGACCTCAAAAATAATAAAGCATTTAAAGTGCTATCATTTAATCTGCTGCGAATTCGGTTACACATAATTCCTGCTGCAGAAAAAGCACGCTCTGATGTCGAATCGCTTATAGGAGGAATGCACTGAAGATGCTTATAAGCGGCCTCCACATATCGTCCTCGTGAACCACTGTCCTCGAATAACGCCATCTCCACTCGTACTAAACTGGGAATATCAGTTTCAGGCTTTCGGCTAATGAGCACAGTTTCTTCTCAGTTTTGTTTAACTCAAAAGCCAATCTCTCTCGAAAACTCATTTCTTGATCTAAAGACTGTTCTTCTCTGGAAATAGTTTTATGTGATTGAACAGACACTTCTATAGGATTAATACGGCTTTCTACAGTTCTGCAAATTACTATTTCTTATTATTCAGAAAATCCGCGGATTTGATTTTTGAATCCGGATTTGCAAGTCGAGTAAAAATTTACGGATATCCGGATTTCTCGGATTACGGATAATCCGGATTGCATTCCCTACTTGAAAGTAACGAGAAAAAATCCAAAAGTAGGTAAATTGTCAAATCAATGAACGAGAGTATGATATTTTTTTTATTATTTATTGCATTGAAAAGTTCAAACGATTTATTTTAAACCTAGGAAAGTAGCCAATTTTAAACTCCATAGCTTTGTAATAAAGTCGGCATTCATCATTTAAAATTTTACAGGGATATCTTCATGTATGGGTATTCTAGTATGTAAAGGATATTGTAATTACTTTTTTATAGAAAAAGCGCTTGTCCAACGTGCAACTATCAACTGAGTCTGAACCGGGCAGTGAACAGAAGCCGGACGGTACCAACACGAACGAACCGAGACCACCTAGTCAAACACATTCAGGTAACTAATATTAAGATAGATTACCGCGACTATGTGATTATCCAATAAAATGGATCGAATTATATTTTCCTTACATTTTTTCTTGGTTATTCCATTATTTTATTTTTTTTAACATAACATAACATCACGCCTTTTATCCCCGAATGGTAGACAGAAGTGTCCACTATGGCACTTAATACCACTGTACAATGTAACACCCACTTTTCACTATTTATGTTATGAGTCCCATGTAATAGGGGGTCAGCCTATGGCAATATACTGGACACAACTCCACACTACTGAGAATAAAAAAAACACCCGTGATACTTTGCCCCGACCTGGGAATCGAACTCAAGACGCCTTGGCCACTAGTTGCACTTGCAACCACTCAGCCAACGAGGCAGTTGTTGTTGATTCTTTGTAGCTATTACAAGTAAAGACAATTTTACCAAATATCATCATCGAACCAATCAAAATTCGACCTAAAACTTATTTTTTGTACATACAGCGACGACGTCTGCCGAGACTAGTCCTGCAAACACTGTATCCAAAGAACGACCACCGAGCGAAGATAAGGTAAGACAACTATGAATAAAGAAAAAAAAATAACATCTTAAATTAACATCAGTAGTTTACTCTCCTATAAATTTCGTCATTTCTTTTTTAATTAGCTTTAATAAATATAAGAACGACTATCTACTGTGTAATTGTTCATTTAAAAAAAATCATTTAACATTATTAGTAGTATGTATCTCGTTTTTATGCGATACTAGCGCCACTTAACACAAAATTTGACTCTAAAAACCTCATTTCTCTTAAGTCTGGCCGCAACACCTCCGAGCCAGTGTACTGCGCGACGACGAGTGTAGTCCGCTGCGTGATGCGGCTGGCGGGCGCGGCGGCGGGCGGGGCGGGCGGGGCGGGCGGGGCGGGCGCCGCCGGGTTGCTGGCCGCCGTGCGCGCCGTCGGCGCCGAGCTCCGGGACCTCTGTGCTACTGTTGATAAAGTCGTCGTGCCATTCCCACAGCATGCGCAGAGGTACGTAAAACGTAACTAATGTTATAATCTGTTTTTGTGTCTCTAAAGCCCCACGTGAGTTACGTTAGTGGGAAATTAAACTTTAACAGTGTTAAAATTAAAGTTCTAATTTATTCTGTCTTCTTGAAGTGAACTATTGGTTTCCTATTCCTATAATAGTTTCAGTAATTATGTGATTATCAACTGTTATAAATCCATGACAATGAATACAAAGAGGAGCAGCCGACTTAAAAAAAATCTTATCGTCAAAGTAATAATAATTACCATTTTCCTAACAACAGTAAATACTTAAAACTTTTCAAGAAGATTAATTGAAATTGACCAAAATCATTGTTATCTTAAGCTAATAAGATCTATTTTTGTGTAACCAGGGAGGTGGAGATGGCGCACCAAGTGCTGAGCAAGGACATGGCGGCGCTGGTGGAAGCCATGCGCCTCGCCATACAGTACCACAACACTACGCTGCAGCATGAGTACACTAAGTTAGTATATATACTACAAAGAACTATCTAAGTAAAAAGTATAACGTGACCATTTTTAATCTCCCAACACAAGGCTAGAGAGATTGTCTTAATTGCTTATGTAAGTTATGTTAAAGGATTCATGTAAAAGATGGCGTGCCTATTGCCACAGCATTTTATACTCTGTGCTATTTCGTGATGTGTGTGCAAAAGTGTAAAATCCCTCAAACTTTATTCACCTCGGAGATGGAATCTGAACCAAACACGTGCTCGACAATCACGCTTACGATGATATTGCAAAGCAATCGTATGTTATAATTATTCAAAATGCCTTCGAATGGACAAAATCTTAGAACCCTAAAATTTTATTTTTCAACTAGTTTTCACCCGCGGCTTTGCCCGCGTATTCCTGTTTTTATCACATGGGAGCATTTATCCCGATTACTTGTTATTCCGATAAAATCGGTATACCAAGTCCAGTATCCTATCACCTAAGTCAGCCCATGCCCTCTCTGTATATCAAGTTTCAGCGTGATGGACGGACAAACATCCGTGATTAACAAACTTATTTCAATTTTTAGAAACATGCTAGCAGCCGCCCACATCTTAGCTATGGACGCTAAGAACTTGTTGGACGTAGTGGACTGTATCCGCGACCGACACCCCAACATAGACTGGCGCGCCGCCTTACTGCCGCCGCAGGAACCTACCAGCCCTAACGCGCAGGTTAGTGTCGCATGCTGAGCAAAGAGGTAAGTGTGTCAAGGAGTTTATATTTTTTGCTTATTTTTTTTTATCTGTGGTTAAAGAGATTGGAAAAGGTTTTACATACATACATACATAACATCACGCCTTTTATCCCCGAAGGGGTAGGCAGAGGTGCACATTCTACCACAGTACAATTTTTTTACACTGTTTTCGATAATTGATCTATGAAATAAGGAGTTATTTCTTTGTTCTATCTTATTATCAACTATGCTACAGGCCCACTATTTCAATGAATGAATCTTCTGGTAATGAAATATTTCCACAAAGTTTGACTATATTGTTATAGAGTTAGAGTGTCGTTCTACTCGTGGTTCTACTTGTTATTTGGTAATAATTAATTGATTACCACATCAGTAATATGCTTGCAATAACCTCAGGTTTTGTTAAAATTAAACATAATAATAATACACAATATTATATAGTGTAGGATATGGTGTAAAACTCTTTCGATCAGGGTGGAATAATAATAAGTGACTGTAGATTTGTTGATCCTATTATTTTGGAATGAAATTGAATTATTAGATTGGAATGAATAGAAATAATGGTAATGATTATTTTAGTTAATATGGGAATGTTTTAAGATATTACATACTTGCATTAGTGACGTCGTTAGATTCACCAAAATTTTGAAACTATTCACATTTTATTAACATATTTCTTTTTTATTTTTGCATGCAGCATCTCAGTAGTCGGTAGTATGTAGTCAGTATCATTTTTTACCTTTTTAATTATTTTTTTTTACTAGCAAGTTTAGAACATCAGTCGAAATCTTTTTTCACAGGTGGCAACCCCACAGAACCAGACCCTAACCTCGCAGAACCAAGTGTTCGCGCCTCAGAACCAGGTGTACATACCACAGAACCCGGTGCTAAGCAACCAGTCGTCGGTGCAAGAGGAAGAGACGCCGCCTCCGAAGCCGGACTTCAAGATCAACCAGCCAGTGACCACCAGCCAGCTCACTGTTACGGAACAACCACCGAAAGAACATAGCAGCCTCCCCGCCGCACCCAACAGGGTGTCCACACTCATACACAACTACAACCTCTACGGCAACGTTAGGGAACCACAGCACATCTACGGCAACACCGAAGCCTCCTCCTTCCAATACTCCTCATCGAGCTCCGATGACGTCAAGGTGGACTCCGCCCCCATGGAGTCCGTCAAAAGTCGTGTTCAAGCCATCTCCGGCAAACTTGACTCCCCCCCTATCTATTCCGTCAGCAAAAAAATGATACCACTCGATCAAAATATTGGTCACACCGACCAAGGGTGAATGACCTTTTGACGTTTTTCGCTTGTAGTGGCATTTTTTTTATTTTTACGTCGTGTGACGTTGACAGCTTTACATAGGCTATGACCTAATATTAGAACGATTAGTGTACTTACCCGGATATGCTCATAGATATTTCGTTTGCCGCTTGAATTCTATAGTGCGACGTTTATTTGGAAAAGACAAATAATGCTCAATATTACCAGTAGCGAATTAAGTGAGCCAAATAATTGTCGTTGTTTCCATCCATTCGCGTTCGTTTATATCGGAGTTCATATACATTAACCGTTTATTAGTACTGTTGTATTTACGTAAATAGCGCGACCAAAAGGCAGTGGAAAGGCAGACGTTAAAAATTAAAATCTTCAGTAGGTAACTTTTACTGGTAATCTAAATTTAATACCTTACTTTGTACGTAAAGTCAATTTAAACTAAACAATTTAATTGTAAAGGAATATAAACCTATTTGCCTAAAAATTATGGCCTAAATTATAAAGCCCTTTCGCACTTTCCACTGCTAAAATATTTTTGTATCTTTGTAGATGCGGATGAGATTATTTTTTGCTTTTTTGAAAGCTTTCTTATGTACGCGCGTTATTTGCGTGAATATAACAACTATACATAGAACTATATGTTGGTCATCTAGTGATATCTATTTACATATCATCAGGGCACCTAATTCTTATTATTTATAAACGTTTCCACATTTTCATGTACCTATTCTCATCGAATATTCATGTAAAAACATAAAAAAGAATATGATTATACAATAAGATATAGTACTTTGACTCCATAATTAATAGTCGAAAGCCTCTGTTAAAAAAAGTTGAAACTCATTGATTCAAAATGGCGGCAGTATGTATATTAAAATGGCGCCAAACTTTACAAATATCTGTCAAGTTTAATCGATTGGAATCAATGGAAACGTTTTAATTAATACAGAAAGAGGGCCCAGCATTGTTGTACTTCAAATAAATACGTGGTGTTGCTATTCATAAAATTATTATTCGACATATCTTCGTTCTACATCTCCCATCTCCCATAATAACGTTGTCACACAGAACTGTTTGTGAAAAATCATGATAATATTGATTTGTGATATTATTGCCAATAAAATTTGAATACTTTTTATAATAAGAACGGCTATGTAACGCAGTACAGTGAGCACATTCCTCAAACATGCACCTAATGAGTAAGTTTTGTAGTTATTTTTCATACAAATTTTATATTTTTGGTGTAACGGTGTTGCAGATTTTATACTCAACCATTACTGGTGCGTATGTATAAGAATAAATTCTTCCATAGAACAATAATTACCCGATATCTTTTGAAATTGATTAGAAAGTATTATGTTTAATGTAAAATGTATTATTGCGAGTAATTGTGTATATTTTTCGTTAGTTAAGGTGCGTTTACATGTCACAACATAAATTGTAACACTTTTGCATTTAACTCTTTACATTCTCACTCAGTATTCAGCCGGATTTGAAATGTATTTTCTTTGTAAAAATGTACAAAACAAATTGTCAATAATAATTGTTACTATAATTTTTTTATCCAAAGTTTTTATTATAAGCTTAGATCTCAGTTGGAATTTGTAGCGTACGTTAAATCGATTAGTTTTGTAATTAATGAAATCAGAATTTATTTATTGACGTCTCTCGGTTCATTTGTAAAGTTGATTTTCCTAATGTGTTAGAAGTAAGCAGGATATCATTCCAAAGTATAATGGTTATATTAAGCAGTACGTAGTCCATATATTATTGTAGTGAGCTGCCCGAGATTATTTTCCAAATATCTGATAATGGTGGACCGGTTTTTCTTTACGCATTGAATAAAGGACAAGTCAATCATTCGAATTTTGTTTTATTTGCATCGTGTACCTACCCTACCTATTATAATAACTATTAGTAAAAACTACTACTGATGATGATAATGAGCTATTTTCTCCACTACTATTAATTTTACTACTGATATGATATCCCCAAGCGGTCACCGGTGACCGCTCTCCGATACTACATTATAGACCTTATTTCCAATATTTAGAGACTACTTTTGTATGAACAAATTTAGGGGATGATTTTCAACGGGTTAAAACCGATTTCAAAATTCGAAAATTACCATTCTTCCCGACATCATTCTGAAAACAATTTGCTATTGTATTACCCCACCCGAAGATATAAGACGTTCATACGAACTGCCCTCGTACTTCGTATCGATGACAGTTTACTGTGCGAGGTAGAAACGTTCAAATAATCCAAGCACGATGTCTGTGTAGTTCGTAAAACCACAGATGATAAAACTGAGAATGCTATGTCGTACAAACTAAAGACGCACATGCGCGTCGCGGGCACTGGGAGTAGAAGAGCGAGATTTTGCGTTCAACGCTGACCAAAAGAAAAATATTTTCCCGACAAGTTTTCCAAGGCCAGCGTCTAGCCTTGATTTTCCTGTGTAAGGCTTATAGGACGGTGAGCACCGAGGCCCTATCTGTGCTCGCGGGCGTGCTTCCGGTTGATCTTGAGGTGCAGCGACGTGCTGCTATGTACTAGAATGCGAGACCTAATTTATCAGCAAGCTTTCTAGCACAACGTGATTGAAATAAAATTGCTAGATTGTTTAAGCCAATAACGGACGTTTGGGGCGAGCTTATAATTGAATGGCAGTGTAGATGGGAATCTCCACCTATATCAATTCTTCGCATCCGTGCATGAGCGGCTAGAGAAGACATGGTTGGAGGTGGATCACTGTGTTGCCCAATTTCTTACTGGCCACGGCAACTTTAAAAGCAAATTGTTCTCATTTAAACTTGTTGATTCACCATGGTGCCAATGTTCGACAGCGGAGCTGTAATACGAGCAGTCCGCCCATCACATACTCTACGAGTGTGATCTCTATGGCAGTATAAACGTAACATTAATGTCGGAATACTCAAACGCTACTCAATTTTTAGTCACGCTTAAGTACAGTTCTGTCTCCACTCATTCTTTGTAAAATGTCAGAGATGGCACGATATTTAAGCACGACTTAAAATTGAGAAACGTTTCAGTATTCTGACATATGTTAAATAATTTAATTGTTTCGTCAGGTGTAGCTTATTATACGGAACTTGTGGAATCTAAAACAAATTCCCGTGCGTTTAGGCGCTTTTGCCATACCTATCTATTATTGGAAGCAAGTATAACAGCTCACACATAGGACCCACTTAGATTTTAGTTGAATTTCGGTGGTGCTTGGCGACTGGGCTTCACCCAGTTGTACAGTCTCTATTTTATTTGTGCCTTTAGGCTTAATTCATTCTGTCACCTGCAGTAATTTACCGACAGAAGCGGAACCTATTGTTTTTTTTTCTTCTCCTCTTATAATATCTTCTGATTCACTTCGTTGCGGGAACCAAGACAGTTATTCATGTCCCTGGGACGCGCCGGAATTCATATACTGTTTTATCTCTTCTTGGACCGTTCTGATTTTAAGGTCATGTAACGTGTAATTATTGGTTAGTTATAAACCAAGGAGCATTAGTAATTATCCTCAGCATTTTGGACTGGAACCTCTGGAGATTTGAATTTGAGGCTGTGCCCCAGAGTTGAATTACGTAAGTCCAGGGGGCTTACTCTTGAATCCAATTCCGATAGATCGACATTGGTATTGTGAAATTTCGTACTCTTGAGTCGCAACACTAGCGCCCATTGCAACCGTATTGCGTCGATATTGAATGAACTAAATGGTATTAAGTTTGGCTTTATATTCCGTACTTTGAATGCTATTTTAACAGCTACGATTGTGGTTGTATAGTGTTAACATTGAATAATTATTGAGATTTTATTGGATTGAAATTGATATTGAGATTGGTTTCAAGAGTAAGCACCCAGATCGGTTTTAGAATACTCTTGTCTAACAGTACTTTGTTTTTGAGTGACAGCTGTGATTTCCCGCTAAGCATCCAATGCATTTTCCTTAATTGGATTCCCAGTGCTTATCTTTTAGTAAAAGATATGTAAAAATATGTTTTTCCAGGTGCGGCTATGATCCAAATACAATCCAAAGTATTTGGTTTCGTTTGCTAGTGGTATTTGTTGCCTATTCAGTGTTACTGGGGGACATGTTCCACGTCGCATCGTAAATGTCACCTGTAGGTACTTACTTTGTCTTATTCGCTTTTATACGCCAGGTATTGAGCCATTCCGTGATGTTGTCCAGGGAGAGTTGTAGCATGTTACTTACTTGTTTTGATTCGTCATGGGTAGTTAGGCTGCAGTGTCGTCAGCAAAAGTGCCAATCACAACTCCATTTGTCATAGGCAGGTCTGAAGTAAAGATTAGGTACAGTATCGGACCAAGTACGCTTCCCTGTGGCACTACTGTGTGCGCCCTATAAAGTTGGGATGTGTCCTCTCCTTGTTTAACATTAAGTATCTTTCAGCAATGTCATACACATTAAGACAATAGTTTGTAGTAAATCTATCTATTAGTCTTGCTAAAACTGGAGAACACCTGAACCGATTTGGTTAATTTTGGTCTTGAAATGTTCATGGAAGTTCAGGGAAGGTTAAAAAGGTGAGAAAGTTTGGAGGGTCACCTAGTGACATGATATAACTATATATAATTATATTAACACTGTTGGTTCAACGTCCAATGCACCCTTTATTACATTAAAAACAGATGAACGCACATACGCGTCGCGGGCACTGGGTGTTGAAACTCGACAAAAAGTACTAGGGTCGCATTATATAGCAAGAGGTCTGTGTAGTTCGTAAAACAGAATGCCATGAACGCACATGCGAGTCGGAGGCACTGAGTGTATTTGCATTGAGGACAGAAGAACGCACATACGCGTCGCGGGCACTGGGTGTCGGAACTCGATCAGGACCGCATAATGTATGGACATGGACTGAATGGAACCTGGTAAACGTTATTTTATTCTTGTTTATATATGTATATAATGTACCTTCAATATTAATTCCAAAAATAGATTGACGTCGAATCGTCGATATACTTTATTGTTTATCACTATATATAGCATAAAACAAAGTCGCTTTCTCTGTCCCTTTGTATGCCTAAATCTTTGAAACTACGCAACAGATTACTTTAATAGATAGAGTGATTTAAGAGGAAAGTTTATATGTATATCTAATACATACATATTGCATCCGTGCGAAGCCGGGGCG
Source organism: Spodoptera picta (assembly GCA_038387885.1). Classification (NCBI taxonomy): domain Eukaryota; kingdom Metazoa; phylum Arthropoda; class Insecta; order Lepidoptera; family Noctuidae; genus Spodoptera; species Spodoptera picta. The sequence goes on along the minus strand of JAZHFQ010000752.1, from coordinate 1,318,290 downwards.
GGTCGCTAGTTGAGTGATATTAGTATGTAGGCAAACCATACCAGAAACCATTTAAACCAGAAATAAAACAACAAAAATAAGAATTTACGGTTTATTAACAAAATAAAAAGCTAAACATTGCGATTTGGTTAATGTTTTAGTGACACTTGACAAAATAAATAATACAAGCGTTATATTGTGTGGAACTAATACATTTCAAATCGAAATATATAGACATTACATAATAAATCTATCTCTTTCTTACACATATTATTATAACATGTTAGAAACGAACAGAAGATAGAAATTGACAAAAGTAATTAACATACTTATAATGTATACCTATACTTATCGATAAAATTTTCACCTTTAGTATTATATAATAACTATAGTGAGACATATTAAATTAACTAAAAATCGCGGGTTACTCATGTGAAAATACTGAGAAAAACTACTAGTTTCGAACCACAGAGGGGTTCTTCCTTATGAGCAGCGTGCGCGGTCGCGGCGATGTTGCGCAGCCTACTACAGTAAGATTTAGTATTTATATACAACCTTAGTATTTTTATAACCTTTAATATTTTTAAATGGTAAGAAAGAGATAGCAATATATTGTAATTTTTATTTATTTCGACCTTGAAATGTGATTTTTTTGCTAAGTTTACCTACAGTATTAATATTACAAGTTATTAGTGACGTTAGAAAAATATTTCTGACGTATAATAGCATATAAATAGCATTTTTGGTATTTGAACGTAAAAAAGTGCTCTTTAAATGCGGTACCCACAAACTACGGAACAAATATAAGATTATTATTGTTTTTTTAAGTTAATTAGTGCGTTTGTTTGCAAAATGAAAATATTTTAGAATTGATAAATCGCAGAAAGTATATTACTTACAGAGGGTTACTATTTCAGAAATTCTTACGATTTCTTAACACGTTAAACGACATGGGGGTCACAGGTGACCGAAGTTAGCGGAGAATTTACCTTTAACAGTTTTCTATTGGCAGTGAAAGCCTTAATAATAACTTTTCCAACGCGAAAATAGGACCACAACTGAAATGGAACACCATTTCGGTGTATTGAGGTTTAATAAACAAGAGGAAAGTTCGTTAATTCATTATCTTTAAAAATTAAAACACTTTCATTTTACCAACAAACGCTTCAAAGAGAGACCTTATAACAGTGATTACTAAAAGCTGTACCTACAATCATTCCCAAAATATCCACTACATGTAATTGTTTGTATGTACAAAATGACATTAACAATTTTTGTTTACTAAAAATTATAATACAATAGAAATCAGACTTTGCTAAAGAAATTATTAAATTCATCGACCCGATATTATAACACCATATTACTATAAAAGGGTTTTAGTTTATTTACCCTTATTTGCATTCACCCTTGACATACTAGCAAGAAACAAATGGACTAAATATTGCTTACAGAGCTGTATTATCCCTGACGCAAACTTGGCAAGTGCCTTAGGCATTTACAGAGGGGCGCCGCGACACCGAGAGTCGCATGCCCATAGACTGACACTACTGACAGCGGCGCCAATAGACTGACAGGCGGCTATGAGGCCTATGGCGCTCTATCTAGGTTTTAATACGCCTCTGATTGTTTGTATTCATAAATAAATAAGTCCATTCGGCTGTACAACTTTTATCTACGAATAAAGTTGTAAACAGAACCAGTGTACAGCTAAAATAGATTGTTTATTCATGAATATATAATAAAACTTATTGAATAAATGAAAAGTTGGTTAGCTCAATGAAAATACTTTAAATAATATTACGACAACATCCTATTTAACACACAGCAATGCTCTGTTTCTAGGTGACGTTGCGTAATTTTATAATCATTGTCGATAAATGAGCGAACCAACCATACGATTATGAACTTTATTAAATGATGAATAAAGTGAAAAATATCACTATGAGAAGTAAGGTTTGTGTTGTGTTAAACTTATATTTTAATAGACAGTTATAAATGTAAGATCACGCCTTTTATTCCTGTAAATGCTACATAGACACGAACTTAGTGTACATCACATTTTCCCAAATATAATTGAAATAATGGCTTGTTTAAAATTCTACTAGTTTAGAGTCACAATGGGAGTCGTATTCATGAGCATGTTTCTCAAGTTATGTTATCTTATAATACTCAGTAAGTCTATTGCCAACAATAGTACAGAATTCATTACATAGCGAAGATTTCTAAATAGAAAATCCTTCTTAGATTACTTTTCTTGGTTAATTCAACAATGTCGAATCTTCTTTAATATATTGTATCTCTGTCTATTAAAAGTACAAAATATTATGTGTAATTAATTAAATCCACCGTTAATATACCGACCAGTGTGGTCGATTTTTAAACCGTAAACATGTTGATATCACACAAATCTGTGCGAACTGATCTCATATATAATGATCACTTTGATCATTGTGGCGCTAGTGAGACACATTACCATGGCAACTAAAAATAAACAAAGAGGTTTAGCAAATAAAAATTTATTGCTGTCTGTTAAATATAAAAATAATAAATTCAATTAATTTACTTATTAAGAATGTTTCTTTTATTAACATTTTACATTACATTATAAGATAATATATGAGTGAGGAACCTTACAATGTCAAGAGATCTTCATCAGACAGCTGCTAAGTTTTAATTACAAACTTTTTGCAGTCAACCTCTTTGGTGGCCGTCTCACTAGCACCATCTACCGGTACATAGCTGTACTCTTAACAGTCAAGGAAGTTAGCAGCCATCAGCAACTCCAGCGCAATTTCCGGGGCGATCGGGAACTCAGGGATTTCCGTCGACGAGTTTGTGTAACGAACTTTGTACGTGAAGTACATGCACACCTTCTGCAGTACGTGGGAGCTGGAATGGTGAAGAAATATATAATTAAAATATTGTTCCTTTCTTCTTTTTACTGTGCGTATGTGTAACGCAAGATGCTTGAAAGTGGCGCATTTGCTGATGTGAACACGCCTTTAGAAGGGACATGGACTATAAACTCTACACCATATGAGTTGCTCAATTACCACAATTCTCATCAATTCTCTACCAAATATTGTCCAATTTTTGGAGTACAGCCTCTGAATGCCAGGTTCTTTGTTTGAGAAGAAAAATTTAATGAGCAGTAGATGCTTCTCACGTAAAGTTAAGTTTTAATTTGGATAACAAGTACTATTTGTAATCTAAATACTAAATTAACCTTTCTGTTTCATATTTCTGGTAACATTAAGCATTACAAAATCATTATCTGAAATAATACTTACGGAATCTCCCTAAAGTTGACTTCATTGGCCTCATTCTCAGCAAACTGTCCAGGTCCACTCAACATAGCCTTGATAGTGCCCGAGGTGAGCGCATGTTCCCTCTTCACAATGAACTCATGGCCATCTGAAGAGATCAGCTTCACATACATAGCGTTTGGGCCTTCACATCCTCCATATAATTTCTCTTCAGGTCCAGCTGATCCAGCCGCACTGCCGCCTGTGTTAGAATAGGATTAAACGTTACACATCATTAGTGAACAACTTGATTAAAACGGTTAAATGTGGACGCAATTTAAGCTTTCAAGCCGCGGCTTCGTTTGATCAGCCTGTATAATTTCAAGATACAAAAATCATGTATCATGCATGTGAAAAAATACTAATATACAGTCTAACTATGGGCTTGCCCCCATTAGCAGGTAGTAATTAAACATTTTTAAGCTGAGAAAAAGCTCAACTAGTTTCGAACCATAGTGGGGTTCTTCCTCATGAGCAGCATACGCGGTCGCGGCGATGTCGCGCAGCTTACACGTGAGTAATCCGTGGGTTTTAGTTAATTTAGTATGTCTTACAATAGTTATTATAAAAACATCTTTAAACTACACTTTAAGCTCCTAATTATAAAGTATAGTTTCCATAAAATATAAATTACCAGAGCCTGCAACAGTTCCTCCGCTGCCCGACCGTTGTTCCTCAGCGACGCTGGTGGCCGACACGGCTGCGGACGCTGGGGTTGAAGCTACTTGTTGCTCAGACATTTTTCCTGCAAGATAGACCAATTTATAAAAAGATTCTTTACTTATTATTGTTTTTTAATTTCATTGAAACGCCCATCTTCATTACAATTGATTTGAATTTTCATCTAATATTTCACAATCATAGTATGATCTAGTATAACTAGACTAGTCTCATTAGAAAGCAATCAAATATCATAATTCCAGAGCTAATTACTAAAAGTTCATGGCAGCAATGTTTGTCTGTAGAGATAAAATTGAGGTGTCCATTCTGTATAAAAAATTAATAAACATTTTATTCTAAAACTGTATTTTTGCTTGTCGCAGCTCGCAGAGATACTGGCAGTCTGAAACATCTCATAGTGAATGGTAAGGTAGAAGGAAAAAGAACGAGAGGCAGGAGTCCCATAAGGTGGTCTGACCAAATATCCAAGGAGCTGGAGATACCTATGAATGTTGCAATGCACCAAGCAACGGAACGAGATAAGTGGCAACATCTAGTGAGCAGAATCAGAGGTAATCACGATCCTCGGCAGTGAGGGAATCGACTAACAAAAAATAAAACAATTATGTTGGAAATATATTATATGTCTGCTATAGTCATTTGTACCAGTATAACAGGCTAAAGTAAGGATTACTCTCTACATAGAGCTTAAAATTATCATCATCAGCAATATTCTGATGACTCACCTACAGATAATGAATATTCAATATTTAATGTTTTATTTTATTACTGCTTGGATACTTGGTAATTAAGGCCTAATTTTTCAATCATCAGTTAATTCTTAACCCATTTATCCCCAAGCAGTCACCGGTGACCGCTCTACACTAACTACATTATAGACCTTATTTCCAATGTTTAGATACTACTTTTGTATGAGCTAATTTAGATGATAATATACAACAATTTTTCAACAAATTTAAAATATAATTGACATATTATAATTTTTAGTATGGAAGAATTGTCAATTATTTTTCTCAGTTAACACATTAAACACCGTGGGGGTCACCGGTGACTGATGTTAGCGGAGGATTTGCCTTCATCAGTTTTCTAATTGGCAGTCAAAGGCTTAGAATCAATCCTAAAATGGTAACAGTAACATTTGGTGACCACAGCCACATAAAATAGTTTGATAGTTTGACAAAACATGTGGAAATAACATTATTGATCTTGATATATCAGTTAAACATCCATACTGATTACAAACACATAGTTCATTAAAACATCACAATATTGTAAGTTAGAATTGTTTAGTTTTAATATGAAACAGTGTTAAATTGCAACAAAGTCTTTTTAAAATTCTTTTTTATATTTTTTAGGGCACAGGACCTACAAGCAGAATGGAAGTGTATTTACAATTTATTTAAAAAATAGATAATTATGGTAGAAATCATTATTTGGACCACAATTTAGTATTTAACATGATTTATTTTCACATTTCTCTGTGTTTTGAGTTTTACCATTGTTGACAAGGGTCCAATACATAGAGTAGCGTCCAAAGGCCACGGAGATTATCCGATTTCATAACAATATTGTTATCATAGTATATTATTCGACTACTAAATTTAACAACGTTTTTAGAAAATGTTAGACATTTTATACTCACTAGTGTGTGTATCCTACTTTACATTACCCTGTAATACAAAGAAAATAACACTGAGAAGCCCCGCGTTTAGATCTGAGATATTGTATTTCAAACATACAATTGATTCGCTAAAATTAGAATATTATGACCTCCGCGTACCACTAAAGGACCATTATGTATATTTAACACTATAGTTTCAACGTTTAGAAATACACTGTTAGTGAACGTGATATTTTTTTACAATAAAAAGAAACTTAAAAAATAAAAGATGTAAAGAACACAGGAATCTCGTCAGCAAAGCAATTCCATGTAAGAACAAAGAGAATAGTTCTGTACACTATACCTTACCTGATTAATTTAGGTAATTTTTGGAATTCACCACAAAATTAGTAATTAACACCACAAGGCTCAAAATTTGCAATTTTTAAATAAAAACTGGAAGTTAGGTTATCAAGATCAGTGCGATTGACATTGAATGAATGAATGATGACTATCGTATCGTAGTTTACGGTCACAGATCTAACTGATTGACCGAATGAAATATTCGAAATTTTTTTTTGGCAATGATATTCAGTATACCGCCCCAAAAAAGGACACGTGACTTTTGGACTACATCATGATATTTATGCTGATAAAAACTAACCAAGATACAGATATCCTCTACACTAAAGCACATTAAAAGCAATTACCTAACAATATCCTGAACATTACTCCCAACTCAGGATTGGGTGTAATGTTGTGTAATGTAATGTCATGGACGTATTAATAATATTACTGTAATGTAATGTAACCCAAATCAGGCAAAATGTCCTAGCTGTACCCTCCCTATACCCTCTCTTGATTATTTACTACAATTACGATACATAGTGGAGGCTTCTGTATTTGGATCATATAATATTCTTATTATTAATTTACTGAATATATACTATATTAAAATATACTATTATACAATTTATTTATCTATTTCCAACTGTTTAGAGTACTTAATTATCAGCCAGGGGGTAGTATTTCTGCTTTGAAATTACAAATAATGTGTGAGCCAGGGTTTCAACCTCGGTTCAGCTATCCTGATTCCAAAATTATGATCAGAAAGCAGTTTTGTTGCTGTCTTATATAATAATAATAATAACTAATATAATATAATAGGTGACTGGATGTTTGATGTTAAGCGAAGGTGTGAGCCTATACCAGAGATGGACGAGGTAGTAATTACTTCCTCTGATGTAGCCAGTGCAGCCTGTTCGGTCCCGAATTGGAAATCACCGGGGCCGGACGGACTGCACAATTGCTGGATTAAATGGCTCAAAAGTTCACACGTTCGCTTAGCATTACACTTCCAGGCAGCTTTGGAAACTGGGTCGTTACCACAATTTCTAACAACAGGAGTTACCCACCTGCTCCATAAATCAGGTAGTTCCACTGAGCCCAAAAATTATAGACCAATCACATGTTTACTAACGGTCTATGAACTTCTTACATCCATTTTGAGGACAAAAATAACAAAACATATTGAAAAAAATTCCATCATGTCTGTATCTCAAAATGGATGTAGGGAGGGGTCTCGTGGAACTAAGGAGCTACTCCTCATTGATATGGTTGTTAGCCAACAGGTTCGTCGGTCCCGAAAAGATTTGTCTACATGCTGGATAGACTACAAAAAAGCATATGATTCTGTGCCACATACATGGCTTTTGAAGGTGCTGGAGTTGTATAAAATAGATGCAAGTTTACGCGCCTTCTTGGAGTCATGTATGCGGCAGTGGAGAACTGTGCTTTGCTATCCGGGATGTAGACAAATCCAAGGGAACGAAGAACCTGTAAGGATAGTGCGAGGAATATTCCAGGGTGACAGCCTGAGCCCACTATGGTTCTGCTTGGCCTTGAATCCTCTAAGTACTCTACTGGAGGATTCAGGGCTAGGCTATCCTTTGCGGAGAAGGGGTCTAGTTATATCCCACTTACTTTACATGGATGACCTCAAGTTGTTTGCTCCAAACAAGAAACAATTGATGGAACTACTGAATATAACTGAAAAATTTAGTAGTTCCATCAGAATGGAGTTTGGAGTGGACAAGTGTGCGGTCATGCATGTAAAGCGAGGAGGGATTGTGGAATCTGAGGGACTAGAACTCTCAGATTTCACAAAGCTGAGATCACTCTCCGCAAACGATACATACAAGTACCTGGGTATGTCAGAAGGATTAGGCATTAATGGACCGGACATGAAGCAATCGTTACAGGAGCGCTTCTTTGGCCGCCTGAATAGGGTACTGAAAAGTTCCTTATCAGGCGGAAACAAGGTGCGAGCCTTTAACGGTTGGGTCATGCCAGTCCTAATGTATTCTTTTGGTATACTCAAGTGGACTCAGACTGAACTTGACACCCTGGATAGGCGAGTCCGGACCCTGCTGACTGCAAATCGCATGCATCACCCTCGTTCGTCGGTCATGAGGTTGTACATCCCGCGGAAGTGTGATGGTCGAGGCTTATTAAATGCTAAGACCCTTCACAACCGTGAGGTGTGCAGCCTCAGGGAATATTTCCTGAAAGTCAACGAGGGTATGCATCGAGAAGTAGCAGCGGTGGACAATGGATTCACTCCGTTATCCTTGGCAAAAGAGAACTGGCGCAAACCTGTGGTACTGAGCGTCAATGATCGCAAGGAGGTATGGCATAGCAAGGAGCTCCACGGACGCTTCTTCCGGACCCTTCATGGGCCCAGTGTAGATTTTCTAGCGTCCGTGTCTTGGCTACGATTCAGTAATATCTTTGGAGAAACTGAAGGATTTGTCTGTGCAATTATGGACGAAGTTATCCTTACGAATAACTACCGGAAATATATAATTAAGGATGGGACGGTTGACATATGTCGGGCATGTCATAGTCCTGGTGAATCCATTAGACATATTATTTCTGGTTGTGGTCGTTTGGCTAACAGTGAATATTTGCATAGGCATAATCAAGTAGCCAAGATTATCCATCAGCAACTTGCTTTACACTATCGACTTGTTGAGTCTGAGGTACCGTACTACAAGTATGTGCCCGACCCAGTTCTGGAAAATGACCATATCACATTGTACTGGGACCGGTCTATCATTACTGACAGGACTATTGTAGCCAATAAACCTGACATAGTGGTGATAGACCGACAAGTACGCCGCACGATGATAATCGATGTCACCATTCCCCATGACGAGAACCTTTCTTTCCTTCTTAAGTTCTTAATCTTTTCGTTCTTTCTCTAAGTTGGTTCGATGATCTTTCTTTATAGTAATTAAAATAGTATTTTCTTCATCCTTGTAGTAACACAATATTATACTATCTGTACTCTGCTTAGAAAATGAAAATTCTTTTTTTACTACGCTGTTTGATTGAACCTTGATTGAACATTGAACATCAAATAGTGCGTTCCAGATTCGTAATGGTTCAACTTTGAAGCATACCAATTTGACTTTGATAAAATAAAAATGTCCTAAATGAGAGCAAACTGGACTCAAGGAAATATAAATACAAATTATTATTAGCTTAAATAAATACCTTATATATTTAATACTATTAATATTAAAAAATTGTACTGCTAGGAGCTGAAAATTCCTCGAACAGTCGTAGTACTGAAAGCACCCGATGTAGGTCAATGGACTACAGCTGACGATTCGGCGGACTTTTTTTGACATGGCTTTTAGCTTCATTTCATTATTTTGACATTTCGTGATTTCGATGTCAAGCGCTACGTATTTCTTTGAAAAAAGTAATTTTTCTATTCGTTTTCAATCTGTATCCAGTTTTTTCAATCGAAAAGTATCTTAGGGGTGTGGGTGGAACTCATCGCTGTGTGAAAATCGACTGCAGACATGAGAAATTCCGCGAGAACCATGTGACACGAATACGAAAAAGGGCTTCCAGACCGTCAATGTGACAGAAATGTTTTCTGCCATCACGACGAGCCAGCACCACCGCGGAGCCGATACGAGTACGACGCGAGATAAACGAACGGCGATATAGGGCAAGCGCGTCAAAAATGTGCGCGAGATGGCCAGCCCGCCACCAAACCCTAAGGAAGGCGAGGAGGGCGGCTCCGAGTTCAAAGAGGAGCCGAGCGGGGAACGCCCGCCCGCCCCGCAGAAGACGTTCATAGCGCCACCCGCGTCACAGCTGCCCACGAAGCTGCAGTACGTGACGCTCGGTGCGTCCGGCCCCAGCGGCATCAAGCAGTTGTTCCGGACGGTCAAAGTGGCGCGGCGCATTCCTACGCTGCCGCGGCGGCCGCGCGAGGGGGAGGGCAGCGCGCCCGGCCCGTCACTGCCCGAGGCGCGGGAGTCGCGTGGTCGCAAGGATCACGCCAAGCGCCATGTCTGCAGCACTTGTGACAAGCGCTTCTCCAGCCCGGGCAAGCTCAGCCAACATGTTTTGTCACACACTGGCGAGCTGCCCTTCTCCTGCGATCTGTGTGACAAACGCTTCAACTCTAAGTTCAAGCTTGTGCGACACAATCTAATACATAGTGAGGCGCGAGCCTTTGCGTGCAATGTATGTGGTAAGACTTTCAATCGCAAGGATCATCTCACCAACCATGTTAGAGTGCATAATCCAGTTAAAAAGCTTTATACATGTGAAAGGCCAGATTGCAGAAAATCCTATACTTCCCTTTTGAGCTTCCGAAAGCATGCTGCCTTGCATTCTGCTGAAGAAGGCAATCTTCAGTGTAAGATTTGCGATATGAATTTTACCACTCGGCAAGATATAATATATCACCTTAAAGTCCACACAGGTAGTCGCACTGTTAAAAATGATTCTGATAAGAAGTTTACATGTAACTATTGTGAACGAAAGTTTTTCACAGCTAAGGATGTAAGGCGTCATCTTGTCGTGCATACAGGCAGGCGTGATTTCCTTTGCCCTCACTGCCCACAAAAGTTTGGGCGTAAAGACCATCTGGTGCGGCATGTAAAAAATGCTCATCCTGAAGAATCATGGAAATCTGCAGCCGTTGGTACATCCAGCGAGCCCCCACCTGAGGCATCTGCATTTGAAGAAACATATACTGAGTATCCTATAGAAGATACTGATTTTTCAATGTGGAAACCACCCTCACCCAAAGAGAGTACATCAGAGAGTGGTCAACCAACCCGGGTGCCCTCTACAGATATTATTGTAGAAATTCCACCCGACCTCGATATTAAGGTAGAACCTATAGATATAAAGTTGGAGGAATCGCTAGACATAAAGTTAGAGCAGCCGGGATCACCGGGATGTACATTGCTTCCAGTTGAGTATCCCATGATGTTTATGGTAGCTCCACCATACACCCAGACGCCGACGGACTTGCCGTTTTTGTCGACCCAGGAGCTGCCTGACTCTATGGAAGCACACTTACTCCATTCGGGGAATGTGGAGTCCCTGTTGATGGATCCGGGCGAGGGCCCTTCCGGTCTGTCGAGCCAAATGCTAGGGCTGTTAGAGGATAGTGAGCCAACATTCACAGGCGAGGAAGGCAGGGTCCAGCAGAGACTACCAGCGTTCACACAAGCCTTCCAGACGGCGCAGAGCCCCAAGCCCCCGCCGCCGCCGCCCCCGCCTCACTAACCCTGCCTCACCGGCGCCTCTTGAAGGTAATCTGCAGTTGTGCATTACATTGCAGGTGGCATAAGGAGGTTGTGAAGGGTGAGATTCCTGCATTTAGCTTATGTGAATACCGAACTACCTCACTAGGTAAGGTTGATCTAAGCTGTAAATAGTCTTGAGTGCAGTTAGTAATGCAATTGTAATATTGTTGGACTTGATTTCATCTCGTGTAAGCAGATAGGTATGGAAGCCGGAGGGCGCGGGCCCTCGGGTTTATATTGCCAAATTGTATATTTGTACGTCTCGGGTATACCAAAATTACTTCCGAATTCTACATGAATATGTGATCTAGTCGTGTATGTACTTTCGGAATTATATATTGTTTATTTATAGCGTACTGCGTACATGACGTTTATGGAGTATAATTGGGACCAACTCTGTGAGCTATTAGATGGGATACAGTTAGTGCTTAGTTGAGACGGGCCGCATACACGGCCGGTCCGGTATGAGTATAGTAAGCAGAATACAAGTAGGGCGTATGACTCTTGAAGGCAGTGAGCTATTATAATATGTTTTAGAGAGGCTTGCTGCTTTCGACGCGATAATATAATACAACAGAGAGCATATTCCTTTGAAATCAATAAAGTGAGTGTCATATTCTGCCGGAGTAGATTAACATCAGATCTGTCTATAACTAGATTGATATATCATCTTTAAGTGTAAGTGCTAAGTGTTCATAGCAGAGTTATACAATTGAAGGCTTTATGTTGTATAGTTTTAGGGTTCCATTTCATTCTATTGTCCAGAATGATATTGAAGTCCTTACAACAGCCAGACTTGAGCTAGAAACAAAATGCAATAAAATGATCAATATACCTCAGAGGCACTTGTGCTTCCTATAGAATATACTAATTGGGTGTGTGTCTGATGAGCAAGAAAACTCCGTGTCCATACGTAGTATACGTCGTTATCATTGTCATTGTAACAAAAATGTGCCAAAAGTGATAGGATTGCGAATAGATGAAGTCGACGTACGTTACTCGGTAATCCGGATTTCATTTGCTCGTTAGACTCGCGTGTGCAGGAATTATAAGTAATACTTTTGAACTTTCTTTCGTTCTGCCGGCGATAGAAATGCAAAATTTTCATAATTTTGACCGTAATATTTTTAAATTTTCATACAGTAATAACTTTCGGAATTTGTTACTTCAGAGGAACAATTTTCTTGGCATACGTTTTAGAATAATGAGCCAAATTATGTAATTCGTTTAGTGATGTGTGTCAGATGGTTGATGTTGCGATAGCGATAATTCACCAACTTGTTCGGTGTGAAATGGAAGTATATTATAGCTTGATTTATGTGCCTTGCATTTTTCAAACAAAAGTTTTTTTCGCGATCGACACGTGGACAATTCGCGAGGCGTTCACCTCTTGCTATTTCTCATATTTTATTCGACTTTCTTATCGAAGTTTTCTTCTAAATTATCCTTTGAAGACTGCTATTTCGACTCTAGGTTTATTTGAAAATATTTAGTCTGAGAATACCAATAGGATTGTCCTTAACCGTAAACAGAATCTTGAAGACAATTCCATCATTTCATTAAACAGAATTGATATTCTGTCTAAATTTAATACGTGGTCTGTATCTTAATTATATTTTCATGTCGTTCTTAATCGCGAGTTGTGCACGTGCGCCGTTCAGTTAATTTGGAGTGCCATCGAGATTGGGGCATCATTAGCATTAGTCAAACATTACATTAGATTCCCTGTGCATTTACGATACGATAAACTAATGTGCAATGATGATATTTGTTTGTATGTAATATTCGAATAGCCCGAATAACTAGAAAGGGAGGAAAACTAAAAATGTACAACAATCCCACACTTACTTCCCGATTTCGGTAGCATCAAATATTTCGAATGCAATTCCTGACACATTAACATGTTAAAATCTATATTAAGTTAAAATAGTTTTCGGTAATGTAAAGGTTTTAATAATAATGGTCAATGTTCGGCGTCTGGTAATGCAAGGAGAGCATATTATGTGAGATCATGTACACGCTTGATACGTAGAATATTATGTGAATAATTCTAATCTATTAGGTTAATAGGACTGTAAAAAATTTAATCTACCTCAAATGCAACTTATTCTTTTCTAGAAATTTAATTGTACTATGTTAGGTTAGTGAGAAAATTAGTTTTTTTTTCTATTTGAGAAATACACGACCATAGGGCTGGTTGAATCAGTTAACACCCGTTGTCTTAATTTAATGTATAAGTGTGTGAAGCATACCGAAATCTTTATTGATATACAAGTTAAATATGTATGATTATTATTAATTTCGCTTTTTATTTTATTGTGCTCTATAAGAGTGGCCTTTGAGTTCAATGTGGAATAATTTTCGGATCGAGCTAATGCTAATACAAAGTTTACAATCGAAAGATCTGGAATTTTAAAGTTAATGCAAGAAAAAAATAAAAATAAAAAAAAGTTTATCTATAATAATGTTAGGACCTTTCCTATCGCACATTTGGTATAAGTAAAAGTAAGAAAATTTCATATATTTTGTATATCGATGATCGATGATTATACATATTTCCTTTAAGCAGATATCAGAAAAGATTTCCGCAAAAATGTTTTTTATAAATACAATTTATATGAAACTGTTAATGTTTAAGTTTTTCGACTGTTGTATGTATTTGTTGGAAATATTTTTGCTAAATCCTTCCCGAGGTTGTAGACTGAGAACCAATCGGTTCGTTGGTTTGAAATGTATGTAAGGCTTCAGCTTAGGATGTTGTGATCACGCAATTTAAACTCTATCTAAAACAGAACAAATTTTACAATTGTCAGAAGCATAATACCATTATATTTGTAACTTTGCAATAAGTTAGTCGCTTGTAGTTTTTGTTTCGCAAATATTTTGATTTTGTTCTGTTTATATTTTCACATTAACATCTAAGCTACGGCCAATCAACACACCGAGTTCCCGCGTCAGTCTATGCCCTTATACCACTAGTCATATACAATAGCAGTACATTATATTCTCTAATAGGCAGTTATACTGAATGATATTTACCTATCTGACGATTAATAATAGTTTTCCAGCGATTGGTGCAAGCTCCTGAGTACAAAACTACACATAGTGTATAAATAACCGCGATTTCATCTAACTAAAATCTATGAAAGAGATGATTGTTGCAGGATTACAACGGCGGGGATAAAGTTTATCAAGCAAATTCTATAAAAACTTCTTATCTACATTTAGAACAAAGAAAAATATGACTATTTAATTTGCATGATAAGGCTACCGAGGTCCTAATTAAATGAAATCGGCGCTTATACTTTTTCCTCATATTTTATTATTGATACATAAATATACAACGACACAATGCAATATATTTTTATAAAGTTTTTTTTAGATTGTAAAATAATTATTAAAATAGTTAACATATCAAAGACTACCATGTACGGCCGTTTTTGTTGTCATGTAACTTAAATATTTAATATTAAAGTTCCCTGTATTTATTTATTTAACATTTTATAGTTAACAGATGTCGATTGACTATAAATTCTGTTTTGGCGACACTATAAGTGTTTACCTTTTTTATTTTAATGAATTGGGGAATATCTATGCATAATTGTTAACCTTTTTCATGTAGCCCCAGCTTTTTATAGTTTTTATGTTTAATGAGTGTAACTCATTATATTTATATTTTTGTAAAAACGAAATTATGTTGTGTAATACCAAATACATAATTATTATCATATTTTTTATTTTGTGCTTACATTCTGTAAAGTTTCGAATATTTTTTTTAATTGTCTATGTAAGTTTTGGTTACAGCAACGAAGCTGCTGTGAGTGATAGAATAATATTGTTTGTAGATCATGTTATATTTTACGTCGCCTTTAATTAAACTGCATTTCGCAAACATATTTGCAGAAAGATGTTCTTTATTATTGAATGAATCTTGCTAACAGTGTGACATAATTACTTTCAGTGGTGTTGAAGTCGGCACAAAACTATTTTGTCTAGTAGTATTCTCTTACTCGTAGCAAAAAAAAAATAAAATTTGTAAAAAAATGATCAATAGATATACGATATACGTAATTTTGGTACATACATAGGGGCCTTATAATAATTAAAAAATGTAGTTGATTTATTGATTTAAAATGAAAAAATTTAATATTTTTAGAAACGTATGATATTTTAATAGAAATGATCTATTTTTGTTACGCTTTACGGAGTAATACACATTGAATATTTAAAAACGTAACTTTTTTTGTTATTTGTGTTAGAAATCAAGTTTTATGGGATTTTTTTACCAGACAACTAAATCTAATGCTCTAATGTTAACAGCAATGCAGCTACTGTAACTTTATTTGACATTTATTATGGACGCGCGGGTAATTGCACATTGTTTGTTTTGGTAATTTTGTATATAAATACTACCTGGGGAGTACAGAAGCTGGTCTTGTATTGTTATCTTCCATTCCCGACCCGATGAAACACCGTAAACCTTGATTTTGAACACGGCCGTATATTGACAGCATCTACTAACGCAAAATATTTCCCTCGCAGGATAGCCTAATGATAATAAATTATAAACATTGTACCTGGTTTATAATAACATGATGTAATGGTCTTCATTGTAATAAATATTTGGAACATCCATTTTGTTTTGTTTTCCCGCCCGCCATTTTTTACATGTTTGAGTTTTTAAGTTATGTTTCCGGGGCAAAGACATTTCATTATTATTCCACTTGTTAGTGTCTTCAAAACCACAAATCCTTTGTAATTTGTTTCAGAAAATTATATTTATTAAAAAATATATAGAAAATAACAGTAGACAATATAGCAAAAAGAAAATATATTGACGCTAAACACTTGTGAGCAATAAATCATGTTGTCATTGTATCGTTAGCCTGATTTTACACGCATTTACGACACTACATTATTACTCAATTGTCGCTATTAAACGTCCATTATTTGCCATCCAGAGGAAATAAGAAAAACTATGCGCGCGTCAACTCTACGTAGTTACGCGAAATATTACTTTATCAATGACGTCGGTGTGCCGGTGTCAATGACCTCCCACTATTTAGACTTTTTAGTGGATTTCTAATGCAGTGTGCGCTACGTCGCTGTGACGATGCGTCATTATGTCTAGACTTAGCTATTATCTTATTCATATAATGAGAGTATTTTGCTAATGAGTTATTAAATAATAAAACAAATGTATGCAGCCAATATAGACGAAATATATTTTATTGCTGATCAATTCTTTAACAAATAACACATAGACTTAGAACCAGAAATAACAAAATAAATACCTAATCCACGGTAAATAAGAGGAAAGAAAGAAATGCAGTCAAGATAATAGTCTACCTATAAACACGAAATTTCTATACACATAGTAGGTGTTATGGTTAACTTCAATTGAATTTTACACAGATATACATTCATTATTGTAAATATACAAGTTCGATGATTATTTCACATATAACATCATTTTTATTCAAGTATCTAATTTTCTATACCTGAATTTGAACTAAATTAAAATTGTACTAAAAATACTAACACCCTCCCGTTAGCCGGGCGCGGAGGCCGCAGATTTGAATTATAATGCTTTAGAAAAATATCGTTTTTACGAAACAAGTGAGAGACCAGAGTCCCAGAGTTTGTAGGTTCGTCCAACCTATAAATGCACGTATTTTAAACACCAGTCACAGAAAAAAAGGAATGTTCGAAAATGTAACGTTAATGTTAAACGTAGTGTTTGCGAGCTGACGCGACCCTTCGCCTCAGCCTGTGAACAAACTGGAAAGCTAGAAAGAATCATTTGACTGTCCGTCTTTTCATTTTTCTCACTTTGCCGCTTTTGGCGGGCTTGCTTTTCAGCGATATACTATCTAGATTTGGTAAGTCAGTGTCTGTCACTTTGTCTGAGGTGTTCCTGTGCGGCACAGGGTTGTCGTTGGCGTCGTGGTCGGAGCTGTCGAGTCCGTTCTCGAGTCGCACCGTGTTCACGTACACGGAGTTGTGTAGCGGCGGACTGACGTCCATGTCGTCGTCAGACTCCGGGTAGTTCCCGTTGGTCTCCGTGCGCTTGTATTGGAAGCTAGCTCGCCTGTACGTCACGTCTTCATCGGACTCAGCATTGGCTTTGGTTTTGTATCGTCGATTAATGTTCTGAAGGGATTGATTCTTCTGCAGTTCTCCATGTAAGGAGTCTCTTATGTTCATCTCGGAGGTGGATTTGGAGCAGTATTCCTCCCTGTCAGACTCTGAATATTTCCTGGACAGCCGCCTGGTCTCGAGTGCTTTGGTGTCTTTGTCGGCGAGTATGACCTGGTGGCCCGTGTTGATGGGTGACTTGAGCCGTACTTCAGGTCCGCCGCCGTATATGTTGGTGAAAAATCGCCACAGTTCCTCGCTGAGCTGCGCGTGGTCGGAGCCCGGCTTTATTGTGAGAGTCGTCGTACCATCGACCTCCTGGAAATATTGTTACATACATTTACGCACTTAGGAATGATTCACTTGAAATCCCTGTTGAAATAAGTTCGTGTAATGTCAAATAATTAGAAATTCTCACCTGGATTTCATTCGGGAATACATAAAAATCAATATTATATGATAAATACAACCATAACAGACATTTATCTGTTTTTCCACCTTTTAAACAGCAAGGTTCAACAATCTGACTACACTTTTCGCCAGTAGAGACAACAGTTGACATCAGTCCTATACAGTTAAAAATCTATCATTATCCTGGTCGCCTAGGTGACTGCCAAGCATGGGGTCTTATTGGGGTTGACATCGTCAAGTCGAGTCCTACTTAGTGGTTTATTTACCTGCTTGCTAACAATCCCGGAGTTGTCAACAGGCGGCGGTGGTTGCTGCGTCTTGTTCCGTACGAAGGCCTGCCACTGACGGAACCAATGCATGCTGATACCGTAGATTGCGTGCGGACGCTCTTGTTCCTGTATTACGTCATAGATTTAGTACAATGTGAGAGATATAAAGTAAAACTTTATTAATAAGCTTTCGTTGTTGTGTTACTATAACATTTTAGATCAGTTAGTACATTTGTTATTATGTAGCTGTGGTCCAGACGTTTAAGACGTCCGCTTCCCATGCACCCCGTGCATACATAAAAATGTGCGGGTTCGAAACCTATGATTTTTCCGAGTTACATGTACTTTCCAAGATCACCACTGACAAACAGTCAAGGAAAAAATAGCGAGGAAATTTACGCTTATAATTTCTAATTATAAATTTGAACTTGAGTAAGCGTGGTGATTAATGCTCAAACCTTCGTGTGAGAAGGTCTTTGGTCAGCAGTGGGCATTTATAGGCTGTTCATGTGATGTGAATTTACGTAATACTTATAACTATTTTCACTAACCATCACTAAACCATTTCTTAATTAAAAGTTAGCGTGAGTGCACATCTAAACTAACCCCTTATCTTTAAGTGTCACTTAATCGTCAGTGTTGGAAATGAGTGTTGTAAGTTGGGCAATATCCACAAGTTTGTAACAAAGTCGGTAAGTAAGCTGCGTGTAGTACCTGGAAGCTGGCGTGTAGGTCGCAGAAGGCCTGCAGCTCCCTCGTGCGGCGCGTGCGCAGGCGGGCCGCCCACCGCGCGCACACGCCGCACTCGTGCACGTGCGACACCGCGGGGCCGCCGCCGAAACTGCACGGGCAATCAAAAGACTCAACAAATTATTCAAATAACAAGATTACAAAGAATATGGATTAAGAAAACGTCTCTTAGAAAAGTATTTCCCACACTATGATTTTCTCCTATGGATCTGTCCACGTCTCGTCACGTTACGATGTTATTTAGTTTTTTTTTATATTTGATGGACCGACTTTTGACCACTATCTCGCCTGGTGGTAAGACATGGTGCGGTCTACAATGGAGCACGTCGTCCCTAAAGTAACTTATTCACTTGGACCTAGAAGACACCCAGGTTATACCCTTCAGGAAACACAGAGTCTGGCAAAGAATTTGACTCCTTAGCAGTACATACAAGGAATCTTGCTTGTTAACGTGTAACATGCCACATTAGGTTGACGTAATGTAAAAAACAAAGCGTTGCACGTCAACGTTATATTATATCTAAAATAAAATACAAAACTATGTAACTAGAGAATTGTATTGTGAAACTGATTGAAAAAGAGTATATGGAATTACTTGCTCATTCTTTTTCATAAGAATGTATACACTGGAGCAAATAGTTTCACTTTTAAATTTTTTGTTGTCGTTCAAACATGCTTTTTTGATCTAGAATTGAAATAATTCATTTGGACTTTGATATCTATGAAATACAAAATAAACCTAGTTCTTTGTCTTCAAAGTCAAAGTCAAAATCATTTATTTCAATTAGACCAGTAAGGCACTTTTGAACGTCAAAACAAAATATTTAAATATTAAATAATAATAAAAAATGTCAGTCTGTAGGTCAGTCCTCTAGTGAAGCTATTTGCTCGTTCCAAAGTGTATATTCCAATGGAGAAGAACGAGCAAGAAACTCCATAGGCTACTCTTTTTCAATCATGTTCACAATACAATTTTTGGTTACATTCTTCCGTTGAGTTCAATAATGTGAGAACAATGTAATACCAATATTTGGTCAAGGAGACGGAAAAAGAAAATAACCTTGAGGACAACAAATTTAATACAGTCCAGCTGACCACTCCCATTTGACAGCGCCCGTTCACGAACATGACACGTACACCAGCACCGCCCAACTCGACCATGTTATAGGGAATCGAGCGATCCACTGCCCGTGCCACTGCCAATGAGACTTTTGAGTGAGCATGACAACTCCAGGCTGACACACATGTATTCACTAGTCTAATTTAATTTAGGTAGTTACAGGGCTCTCACATTTACAATAGTTATATAAAGTTTTACAGTGTGTACATTTGAACAAAATGGCTGTATTTGACATGATTGGAACTCATTGGAACATCAATGTTTTTCGCTATCCTGTGGAGCCGGACCAGCATGCCTCCAAGCATTTTTATCCTCTATGTAATCATTAAGTTTGTAGTATGCTTTTCCGCATAACGTTTTTTTAACATATAATTTAAATTTTGACTCAT
Organism: Spodoptera picta; assembly: GCA_038387885.1. Classification (NCBI taxonomy): domain Eukaryota; kingdom Metazoa; phylum Arthropoda; class Insecta; order Lepidoptera; family Noctuidae; genus Spodoptera; species Spodoptera picta. Next base: position 1,298,024 of record JAZHFQ010000752.1, on the reverse strand, counting down.
TTAAATGTATTTCCTCCGGAATTTTATTATAGCATTTAACACAGGATCCCATAAAGGACTTTTGTCAATCTAAATAGTGGCTGACTTAGTCTATCCCTATGTCTAGTTTGATAGTGGTGTCTGTCAGACAGTTTACCAAACAACTTTAGGTTCTTCCTAACATACATAATGTTTTCATAAATAAATTGACATGGAACGGTCATAATGTTGATCTCCTTAAAGTAAATAAAGTTAATTAAATGAGCGTTAAAGCTACTTTCGCTTGTGATTAAGGACTTTCCCAGTACAGGCATCTAACTGTATGAGGTCTACATCGGTTATTAAGATCATAAGAACATAGCATCAAGCCTTTTAACCCCGAAGGGGTATGTAGAGGTGCACACAGAGATAACACCAACTTTTCACTATTTATGTTGAGCCCCATGTAATAGGGGGTGAGTTTATTGTCATACACCGGGCACATTACCAGACTCCGTGCTACTACTGTTTTTTAAATATGCGCGTCCCAGGAATCGAACTCGAATCCCGGTTGCGACCACTCGGCCAACGAGGCAGGTTATAAAGATAATATTAAGTAATTTGGTGATTGTATGATGAATAAAGATGTTTGAGTACGCACTGCATGTAGAGGAACTCCCAGAGCGCCTGCGGTACGAGCGCGGCGAGGCGGTGCAGGTGATTGTATGATGAATAAAGATGTTTGAGTACGCACTGCATGTAGAGGAACTCCCAGAGCGCCTGCGGTACGAGCGCGGCGAGGCGGTGCAGGTGATTGTATGATGAATAAAGATGTTTGAGTACGCACTGCATGTAGAGGAACTCCCAGAGCGCCTGCGGTACGAGCGCGGCGAGACGGTGCAGGTGATTGTATGATGAATAAAGATGTTTGAGTACGCACTGCATGTAGAGGAACTCCCAGAGCGCCTGCGGTACGAGCGCGGCGAGGCGGTGCAGGTGATTGTATGATGAATAAAGATGTTTGAGTACGCACTGCATGTAGAGGAACTCCCAGAGCGCCTGCGGTACGAGCGCGGCGAGGCGGTGCAGGTGATTGTATGATGAATAAAGATGTTTGAGTACGCACTGCATGTAGAGGAACTCCCAGAGCGCCTGCGGTACGAGCGCGGCGAGGCGGTGCAGGTGATTGTATGATGAATAAAGATGTTTGAGTATGCACTGCATGTAGAGGAACTCCCAGAGCGCCTGCGGTACGAGCGCGGCGAGGCGGTGCAGGTGATTGTATGATGAATAAAGATGTTTGAGTACGCACTGCATGTAGAGGAACTCCCAGAGCGCCTGCGGTACGAGCGCGGCGAGGCGGTGCAGGTGATTGTATGATGAATAAAGATGTTTGAGTACGCACTGCATGTAGAGGAACTCCCAGAGCGCCTGCGGTACGAGCGCGGCGAGGCGGTGCAGGTGATTGTATGATGAATAAAGATGTTTGAGTACGCACTGCATGTAGAGGAACTCCCAGAGCGCCTGCGGTACGAGCGCGGCGAGGCGGTGCAGGTGATTGTATGATGAATAAAGATGTTTGAGTACGCACTGCATGTAGAGGAACTCCCAGAGCGCCTGCGGTACGAGCGCGGCGAGGCGGTGCAGGTGATTGTATGATGAATAAAGATGTTTGAGTACGCACTGCATGTAGAGGAACTCCCAGAGCGCCTGCGGTACGAGCGCGGCGAGGCGGTGCAGGTGATTGTATGATGAATAAAGATGTTTGAGTACGCACTGCATGTAGAGGAACTCCCAGAGCGCCTGCGGTACGAGCGCGGCGAGGCGGTGCAGGTGATTGTATGATGAATAAAGGTGTTTGAGTACGCACTGCATGTAGAGGAACTCCCAGAGCGCCTGCGGTACGAGCGCGGCGAGGCGGTGCAGGTGATTGTATGATGAATAAAGATGTTTGAGTACGCACTGCATGTAGAGGAACTCCCAGAGCGCCTGCGGTACGAGCGCGGCGAGGCGGTGCAGGTGATTGTATGATGAATAAAGATGTTTGAGTACGCACTGCATGTAGAGGAACTCCCAGAGCGCCTGCGGTACGAGCGCGGCGAGGCGGTGCAGGTGATTGTATGATGAATAAAGATGTTTGAGTACGCACTGCATGTAGAGGAACTCCCAGAGCGCCTGCGGTACGAGCGCGGCGAGGCGGTGCAGGTGATTGTATGATGAATAAAGGTGTTTGAGTACGCACTGCATGTAGAGGAACTCCCAGAGCGCCTGCGGTACGAGCGCGGCGAGGCGGTGCAGGTGATTGTATGATGAATAAAGGTGTTTGAGTACGCACTGCATGTAGAGGAACTCCCAGAGCGCCTGCGGTACGAGCGCGGCGAGGCGGTGCAGGTGATTGTATGATGAATAAAGGTGTTTGAGTACGCACTGCATGTAGAGGAACTCCCAGAGCGCCTGCGGTACGAGCGCGGCGAGGCGGTGCAGGTGATTGTATGATGAATAAAGATGTTTGAGTACGCACTGCATGTAGAGGAACTCCCAGAGCGCCTGCGGTACGAGCGCGGCGAGGCGGTGCAGGTGATTGTATGATGAATAAAGATGTTTGAGTACGCACTGCATGTAGAGGAACTCCCAGAGCGCCTGCGGTACGAGCGCGGCGAGGCGGTGCAGGTGATTGTATGATGAATAAAGATGTTTGAGTACGCACTGCATGTAGAGGAACTCCCAGAGCGCCTGCGGTACGAGCGCGGCGAGGCGGTGCAGGTGATTGTATGATGAATAAAGATGTTTGAGTACGCACTGCATGTAGAGGAACTCCCAGAGCGCCTGCGGTACGAGCGCGGCGAGGCGGTGCAGGTGATTGTATGATGAATAAAGATGTTTGAGTACGCACTGCATGTAGAGGAACTCCCAGAGCGCCTGCGGTACGAGCGCGGCGAGGCGGTGCAGGTGATTGTATGATGAATAAAGATGTTTGAGTACGCACTGCATGTAGAGGAACTCCCAGAGCGCCTGCGGTACGAGCGCGGCGAGGCGGTGCAGGTGATTGTATGATGAATAAAGATGTTTGAGTACGCACTGCATGTAGAGGAACTCCCAGAGCGCCTGCGGTACGAGCGCGGCGAGGCGGTGCAGGTGATTGTATGATGAATAAAGGTGTTTGAGTACGCACTGCATGTAGAGGAACTCCCAGAGCGCCTGCGGTACGAGCGCGGCGAGGCGGTGCAGGTGATTGTATGATGAATAAAGGTGTTTGAGTACGCACTGCATGTAGAGGAACTCCCAGAGCGCCTGCGGTACGAGCGCGGCGAGGCGGTGCAGGTGATTGTATGATGAATAAAGGTGTTTGAGTACGCACTGCATGTAGAGGAACTCCCAGAGCGCCTGCGGTACGAGCGCGGCGAGGCGGTGCAGGTGATTGTATGATGAATAAAGGTGTTTGAGTACGCACTGCATGTAGAGGAACTCCCAGAGCGCCTGCGGTACGAGCGCGGCGAGGCGGTGCAGGTGATTGTATGATGAATAAAGGTGTTTGAGTACGCACTGCATGTAGAGGAACTCCCAGAGCGCCTGCGGTACGAGCGCGGCGAGGCGGTGCAGGTGATTGTATGATGAATAAAGATGTTTGAGTACGCACTGCATGTAGAGGAACTCCCAGAGCGCCTGCGGTACGAGCGCGGCGAGGCGGTGCAGGTGATTGTATGATGAATAAAGATGTTTGAGTACGCACTGCATGTAGAGGAACTCCCAGAGCGCCTGCGGTACGAGCGCGGCGAGGCGGTGCAGGTGATTGTATGATGAATAAAGATGTTTGAGTACGCACTGCATGTAGAGGAACTCCCAGAGCGCCTGCGGTACGAGCGCGGCGAGGCGGTGCAGGTGATTGTATGATGAATAAAGATGTTTGAGTACGCACTGCATGTAGAGGAACTCCCAGAGCGCCTGCGGTACGAGCGCGGCGAGGCGGTGCAGGTGATTGTATGATGAATAAAGGTGTTTGAGTACGCACTGCATGTAGAGGAACTCCCAGAGCGCCTGCGGTACGAGCGCGGCGAGGCGGTGCAGGTGATTGTATGATGAATAAAGATGTTTGAGTACGCACTGCATGTAGAGGAACTCCCAGAGCGCCTGCGGTACGAGCGCGGCGAGGCGGTGCAGGTGATTGTATGATGAATAAAGGTGTTTGAGTACGCACTGCATGTAGAGGAACTCCCAGAGCGCCTGCGGTACGAGCGCGGCGAGGCGGTGCAGGTGATTGTATGATGAATAAAGGTGTTTGAGTACGCACTGCATGTAGAGGAACTCCCAGAGCGCCTGCGGTACGAGCGCGGCGAGGCGGTGCAGGTGATTGTATGATGAATAAAGGTGTTTGAGTACGCACTGCATGTAGAGGAACTCCCAGAGCGCCTGCGGTACGAGCGCGGCGAGGCGGTGCAGGTGATTGTATGATGAATAAAGATGTTTGAGTACGCACTGCATGTAGAGGAACTCCCAGAGCGCCTGCGGTACGAGCGCGGCGAGGCGGTGCAGGTGATTGTATGATGAATAAAGATGTTTGAGTACGCACTGCATGTAGAGGAACTCCCAGAGCGCCTGCGGTACGAGCGCGGCGAGGCGGTGCAGGTGATTGTATGATGAATAAAGATGTTTGAGTACGCACTGCATGTAGAGGAACTCCCAGAGCGCCTGCGGTACGAGCGCGGCGAGGCGGTGCAGGTGATTGTATGATGAATAAAGATGTTTGAGTACGCACTGCATGTAGAGGAACTCCCAGAGCGCCTGCGGTACGAGCGCGGCGAGGCGGTGCAGGTGATTGTATGATGAATAAAGGTGTTTGAGTACGCACTGCATGTAGAGGAACTCCCAGAGCGCCTGCGGTACGAGCGCGGCGAGGCGGTGCAGGTGATTGTATGATGAATAAAGATGTTTGAGTACGCACTGCATGTAGAGGAACTCCCAGAGCGCCTGCGGTACGAGCGCGGCGAGGCGGTGCAGGTGATTGTATGATGAATAAAGGTGTTTGAGTACGCACTGCATGTAGAGGAACTCCCAGAGCGCCTGCGGTACGAGCGCGGCGAGGCGGTGCAGGTGATTGTATGATGAATAAAGGTGTTTGAGTACGCACTGCATGTAGAGGAACTCCCAGAGCGCCTGCGGTACGAGCGCAGCGAGGCGGTGCAGGTGATTGTATGATGAATAAAGGTGTTTGAGTACGCACTGCATGTAGAGGAACTCCCAGAGCGCCTGCGGTACGAGCGCGGCGAGGCGGTGCAGGTGATTGTATGATGAATAAAGATGTTTGAGTACGCACTGCATGTAGAGGAACTCCCAGAGCGCCTGCGGTACGAGCGCGGCGAGGCGGTGCAGGTGATTGTATGATGAATAAAGATGTTTGAGTACGCACTGCATGTAGAGGAACTCCCAGAGCGCCTGCGGTACGAGCGCAGCGAGGCGGTGCAGGTGATTGTATGATGAATAAAGATGTTTGAGTACGCACTGCATGTAGAGGAACTCCCAGAGCGCCTGCGGTACGAGCGCGGCGAGGCGGTGCAGGTGATTGTATGATGAATAAAGATGTTTGAGTACGCACTGCATGTAGAGGAACTCCCAGAGCGCCTGCGGTACGAGCGCAGCGAGGCGGTGCAGGTGCGGCGCGCGCTCGGGCCGCACGCCGCCGTGCACGCACACGAAGTCGCTGTTGTCGATGGGGCCCGGCTCCGACCACGTGTTGAACCTGCGCAAGTAGCATACGGTACTTGACAACTAGGCAAATTCAATACTTTTATAGAAACTTGAAAAACTATAGGTACTGTTCTATGAATTTTGTACGAAATACCATTTTATGACGTCATCATATTTTCGCGTCAAATAGGACACATATCTAAAAAAAATGCTAAAATAAATCTAAAATTAAGTATATCGGCAAATCAATGAATGAAAATGTTACATCTTATACTATTATATAAAGCGGAAGAGTTTGTTTTTTTGTTTGAACGCACTAATCTCCGTAACTTCAAGTCTGATTTGAATAATTATTTTTGTGTTAGATAGCGCATTTATCGAGGATGGCTATAGGCTATAAAACATCACGCTACGACCAATAGGAGCTGAGCAGAGCGTGTGAAACCGCGTGAAAGTAGCTAGTTTTTCAATATTTAGTTGAACTGAAAAACCAAAATAATTTATTTTTGACCCAGGAAACTATCCAATTATACACTCAATATATACACACTCAATATTAATACAAAAAAAACGTCATCTGTCAAAATTTTAACTGTCTGGCTATCCCGGTTCATCTATACTACCTTTAATACGTATATTATTACGAGGAAAGATTTGTACCTATTTTTGTATGTTTGTAATGAATAGGCTCAAAAGTACGGGGTCGATTTAAAAAATTCTTTCACCAATAGAATGCTACATTCTTCCAATTTGACATAGGCTACATTTCATTTTGAAAAAAATTAGGGATCCTTGGTAAAATTTGAACAATGTAACCGACGAGTACGGGGTCGATTTAAAAAATTCTTTCACCAATAGAATGCTACATTCTTCCAATTTGACATAGGCTACATTTCATTTTGAAAAAAATTAGGGATCCTTGGTAAAATTTGAACAATGTAACCGGTGTAGAAAAATGAGTCTTAAAATGTCTTTCGTCGAATGCGCTACCGAAACTATTAGCGATAGAACAAAATAATGTACAACAATATTGAAGAACATCATAATGTCTACAATAAACTCCGCGGTAGCATATGTCCAACTATTGTACCTCTAGTTATGTCACTACAACAATCTAAATTTCCACAAATAAATAATTGCCTACCCCGTGCGAAGCCGGGACGGGCTGCTAGTAACATATCTAACCTAATGAGAGACAGAGGGATGGATAGCAGAGTCTTAGTCCCGTTATATAATGCACTATGTTCCTAGGTGAGAATAGCATTCATGAGAGAATTATCCGAAATTCATATGAAAAATCTATGATTTCTATAAATTGTAACAAAAGAAACAGAACTAATGGCCAAAACGAAAAATGTAATGATATTATGATTACAAAGGTGAAACAAAAAACTTAGAATACGTACTAAAATTATAAAGTTGGGATGGTTATTCATATAATATTTATAGCCTTTTATCCAAGAAGGTGTAGACAGAAGTGCACATTACGTAACACCCACTTTTCACTATTTATGTTATTCTGGTTATGGTTATTTTCACTGCCTCGTTGGCCTAATGGCCGCAAGTGCTACTGCCGGGCAAAAATTTACTGGGTTTTAAAAAAAAATCTCAGTAGTAGCACGGAGTATGGTATTGTGCCCGGTGTATGGTAATAGGCTCACCCCCTATTACATGGAACTCATGACATAAATAGTGAAAAGTGGCTGTTACATTATACAGTGGCATAATGTGCACCTCTGCCTACCCCTTCGGGGATAAAAGGCGTGGTGTTATATGATGTTATGGTTATTCATACTTGTTAATCCACTGCTTGGAGATGTAGAACTTGATATCATTGGGCTCGATGCTGGTAGACTCCAATATTTCGGCGGCCTTCTGACGTAACGCAACCATTTGAGGATTCACTTTCCTGTTTCAATAAACATGATTTATTATCGACCACTGCATCTTTTACTAGTTAAAACCTTCATAAAGTGGCATGAGATCATCATGGCTTTTAATCAACAAAAGAGCACTTACACAATTTATTTATTTTCGTTTCATGCACAAAGTGTACATTAGAATTAGAGGACTTAATGCCGCAGGCATTTTCTCCCAGTCTGACTTTTGGGGGATACAGAAAAGAGTAAATGGTAGGAACAAGAAGCAAGCAATCATTTAATTGAACAAACAGCAATGTAACGTCTTGTCTTTTCACTGGGCCCATGTATTATGAAATACTACTACTATAAACTGCAAAGAGAGAAGTTGCAGTTCAAAAAGGATTCTTGGATTAAATTTGGAAGGCGGGTAAAAGGTTAGGAAATTTCTTACGGACACTGTGAAGGCTGGGCCTATTACGTGGAATTCATAACAAAATATTCTTGTGAGCGAATGTTATATTGAATTTGTGCACTTTTGCCACACTTTTGTACCGCAAAGTCCATAATTTATAAAGAAAAAAAAGCCTAAAAATTGCGGGTTACTCACGTGAATATACAGAGAAAAGCTCTACTAGTTTCGCGGGTTTTAGTTAATTTTGTACGTCTCAAAGTCAAAATCAAAGCATTTATTTCAATTAAACCATAATTTGGTACTTTTGAAACGTTAACAAATTAATAATAGTCTGTCAGTCAGACCGTCAGCGAAGCTAGGTGAAGCTAAGTGCTCATTCCAAAATGTAGATTCAAATGGAGTAGAACGAGCAATAAACTCCATTTTTTACTCTTTTTAAAAAGTATGTTCTACAATGTCTCTGAAACATATTCCAATACTGTATGTGAGAACAATGCAAAGGAAGTACGGCGTATATATCTCACTATAGGTATTATAGAAAGTCAACATACCTATAGAACAGCACATAAGCCTCGCAATGCGGCAGATGATGGTAAGGCAGTGGAGTGACGCAGTGGTCATCGAAGGTGTACCAGTTCCGTCCGTTCCGCGCCACGCAAGTATAGTGCCCGCCCCCGGCGGTGCCCGCGTGGCAGATCACCGCGCATAACTCGTACCGGGTTATTTTTGATGTGCAGTCTGTGGGGATAGGGGATAAATTTAGTTTTGTCGGGTCAGTCACAGACAGGCCTCAGACGAAAGTCCGGGCCTAATAAAACAAAATTTGTTCTAAAACATGTTTGATGAAATCATCGAATGACTGCTCCTGCCCGGGTGAGGCGGGAGGGAGTATCAGACTCTTACTGACTAAAAACCACCCCGTTCCGACTCCACGTCGAGCCGGAGCCCCGGCAACCCGTTAAGTCCTCCGCGGCTCCGTATCGACATCAGCTCTATTGCGCTTTGAGGCGCGCTAGGAATGCGTCGCGCCACACGTGGCCGGAGATCGTCCGGTTAAGCTCACAATTTCAACCGAATATCATACCATAAATAAAAAAAGTAACCAACCTTTATGCGTGTAGGGCGCCATATTGAGGTCGTGTATAGGGAATGAGACCCGTGCAGCGACCTTAGCGCTGAACATGAGTTCGTGTCGGAACCGCTTCAAGTGGACGCACAACACCTCGGGCAGGCGGACCACGCCCGACATCTTCACTCCGTTGCGGAGCTTGTTGCAGCGGGAACAACTGAACGAAGATATCATGTTAATATTCGTATTTATTTGTTTACTATAGTTAGGTAAATCAATGATCCTTCAAAAAAAAAAATGGGCGTGTTACTGCTTTTAACTAATCAAATCAAAACTGCAGATAATAATAAGTTACTATAGTGCTTAAAAACGCGGGAGAATAATAATTTGTAAAATAAAAGGTTTCGGAGAAACACCCAAATATGATGGAAGCTAAAGAAGTAAGTAACGATTTGCGAATAAATTTGATTTCATTAGGATTAGGCGAAAAGATTAAATAAATATTAGTTTATGCACAATTTGACAAACCATACAGCTTTTGCTAAACAAAGTTCTCTATGATGTATGGAAAAAACCGCCAATGTCTAACTTTTATTATGTGATGCATTATGTGAAATAGTTCATGTTGTTAAATAAAAAATTGCAAAATGGCCTACTATTGTCTAATTATTATTTCATCAATTCTTACGTAGCATAAACTGCAATATCGCATTAGCGTGTGTTACACCCGAATACAGAAGGGCTACTCAATTTTAAGTTGTATTTAAATATTGTGCCATCTCTTTCATATTACAAATAAATTGCAGGGACAGAATATAGTATTTCGCCCCCGTACTAGGATTTTCGCCTGTGTCGTGGGTGAGTTTACAAGCATAAAAGTTCACATACACATGACGCCCAGACCCGGAACAACGCGGATCACACAAAGAGTAGTTCTGTCTGGGAATCGAACCCGCGACACGTTGCGCGGCAGCCAGTTGCCCAGTCACCGCACCAAACGTGCAATAGTTATACTTAAGTGCGACTTAAAAGAGAATAGCGTTTCAATAGTCGGGCATAATTCTATCTCTATTTCTCTCAAACCTAGCCTACTCTACCTTTAAATAAAAAACCAGTTTCACGTACCTGTACATATTATCGCCTTTCAGTTCGTCAGCGCTGAAGAATGCAGCGAGACAGTCCTGCAGTGACACGACGGGGCCGTAGAACCACGACCGTAACCAACTAAGTAGCCACCATACCTACGTACAAGCATAATATTTGTTCATAAATCTTTAACAAGATTACTAACATGAAAACAAAAAATATGAGATATTTTTATAATAAGATTTGATATCAAAAAGTGGTGCGGAACGGAGACAGTCTTATCGAGTATAATTATTAAGATTGGTGTTTGAGAAGAACAAACGAAAATGTCCTTACCTTGAAGACAGTATAAGGTTCTTTTATAGGATAGTCAGCAAACAAGTAAACTGATCATCAATATCAACAACAATACCAAAAGAGTTACTCATTTGTTATTTTTCTCGCTATCTTATCCCAATTTCATTAAGTTCAGTGCAATATCTTCTCTTTCAGCTGAACAACAGCATTATTTAAGGACAACAAATAATTGTATACGAACCCATGACTCCTGCGTGGCGTGTGAGACGTGATGGTTGAGTATGGGTTGTTGGCAGCGGATGACGGCGAGATGCTCTCGCGACGGGATCGGCAGGGACAGGTCCTGGAACGTCTCCATGCGCGTCGACACCTAGTTGGAATAAGCAATATTATTTCAATAATTTCAAAACCAAAAGGTTTCCTACATTCTATGGCAATGTCTCCCACAGACGAATGTGAAGTAATTCAAGTGATAGCTGGTCTTAGGAATGGCAGTGCTCCCGGCCTAGATAATATTACCGTTAATATCTTAAAAAGGCACAAATTTAGGCTATCTTCCCCAATAGCACATCTTTGTAATTTGAGTTTCTCCAACGGCGTTTTTCCCTCCATATTCAAAAGAGCTGCCGTTACTCCTATTTTTAAAGCTGGTGACAAAAAACTAACCAGCAACTACCGACCCATCTCTCTCCTCAGCGTCCTATCAAAAATATTAGAAAAGATCGCAAATAAAAGATTGGTAAAATATCTCGAACAATATATTATCACCTAACCAATTTGGTTTCAGAGCCAATAGATCCACTAATGACGCCATCCTCAAACTCACTGAAGGTATCACACGATACATAGATAAGGGGGAGAAATGTGTCGGTCTCTTCCTCGATCTTCAGAAGGCCTTCGACACAGTCTCAACTCCCATTCTAATAAGCAGACTAGAAAACATCGGAATCAGGGGAGTACCACAGGAATGGCTGTTAATTAACTTATCTGGAAGAAGCCAGAGCGTTCGCCTGGGGAATACAATAAGTGATGAAGCTTTATGTTCTTATGGCGTTCCTCAGGGCAGCACGATTGCTCCAACATTATTTCTGGTGTACATCGATGATTTGTGTGGCATTGAAATACCTAATGCGGATGTGTTAATGTTCGCTGATGACACAGTCCTGCTATTCCATGAGAAATCTTGAAAAAATCTAAGGAGTGTCTGTGAGGTGGGCCTATCTCGGATCACGGCGTGGTTGGAGGACAGTCTGCTATCATTGAACACTTCCAAGACAAAGTATGTTTGTTTCAGCAAGACCAAAGCAGGAGGTCCCATAACCTTTGATATTGTCATCCACTCCTTTCCCTGCAATAGAATTTTAAATAGCCTTGCCTCTTGTGCCTGGCCTGCGCTGGATAGAGTCAAGTCAATTAAATACTTGGAGGTGGTTGTGGATGAGAATCTCAATTGGTCTCAACATATTTCAGCAACAGCCAAGAAAGTGCGGAAATTGATTCATATTTTCAAAACACTGAGACATGTATCTAGTTCTGGACTTCTGCTGCGGGTCTACAAGGCATTATGCCACTGTTTCTTGGGGTACGCCATTTGCGCTTGGGGCGGGACTGGCAAAACCCATATGATTGAGTTGGAACGGGCCCAGCGCACAGTGCTAAAAGTCACTCTGTCCTTGCATCACCGAACACCCACATCGGAGGTCTATGAAAAGGTTAAAGTTCTCAGTGTCCGTAAAACGTTTGTGTATGAGTGTTTGCGAAGATACCACAAACAAGTAGTCCCAAGCCTACCAATATCTTCTAAGAGAATTGACAAGTGCCCGGTCGAGGGAGCAAGCAGTGTCTTCGGGAGTAGGCACTACTCGTATGTTGCACCGCGCATTTACAACATGGTCGGCAGGGACAAGGGTATGAAGCAACTGAAACGACAGAGCAATGTCCAATTTAAAAAGAGCCTTATCCTTTGGTTGGATAAATTCAATTATGAGGAAACTGAAACCTTGTTCGGCAACATTGCCTGACATCCCAACTAACATCTCTATTCACTCGTATATGTTTATACAACCATACCCAGCACACATCCGCACATTACATGCTTACATTTTGAGATACCACGCACACACACACACACACACACACCTTACACCAATACACCTCCGAACACACTCACACACCATTCTTTCACAAACAGTGTCAGTTTTAATTATTGTTTATCTTTTTATTTCTCGTTTATAGTTGTTCTGGTTTTGTTTATACTTTTGTCTAACTTTGAATTTACTCGTATTATATGTAAGTCATTATTAATTGTCAAGTCTCACGTGGTGCTATCATTCCATGTATATTGAGAGACCTGGCTCTTGTGATACAGGGATACCTAGTGCAAGAGCCAGGGCTTCACTGTGTTAATTCTATGAAGTGCTAATAAACGTTTATTATTATTATTATTATAATTCATACAATATTAAAATGGTCACAGGATTAACGAACATCAGTGTAAATGCATCTATTTAACTAATACAACCTACAATTTCATACCATTTAAATTAGTATTACAATTTCATTAGTCTAGGTGACTGAAATGATAAAACTGGTATCGCCCAGTGTAAAGTAATTATGTCGTTTTAGAACTAAGATGAGGTTTTTGAGGAACAATGATGATGAAATGTTTAAAAGGCCCGCTGAATAGACTTGAACTTGAAAGTTAGTGAGAACTTAGAAATAAAAAGATCAGGATTTTCACGGATAACTTCAGTAGGTTCATAATTCTTCGTCTGACGCTCACTAAGTTATCTTGAACCTCCATAGATGTATATGACATAATACGTACCCTATTACAGATAAGACACTGCACGGAAGACAGCAATTTCCCGTCGAATACATCAGAGATGACGCTCCGGAACCTCACGCCGCCGCCCCCGTCACCACCGCCTAGTGGGACCGGGCCCTTTCTGGAGGAGAGAAGAAACAAGTTTTAGTATTTGAGTATATAGGCGATTTTTAAGTTGTATTGAAGGAACTTCTGTATAAATAAGCATTTTATTGGACCTTATATCGAGCCATTTTTGTTAGCATGTCCTGTCTGCAAAAATATGTAAAAGGGATGATGACGGAGTATGAAAACTGAAGATCTAATTATCCGTAAAAATATTAGACACGTATTTTTTATTTTATCCTATAAGGTTACAATATTTAGATAAAACGAATCAAAGTTTAGGAATGGGAGCTAAAACGTCATATCTAACGTGACGTCATGTGCTATTTCAACATATCGCCGAAAGTATTTGTTTCTTATAATTTAGAAAATAAAAAAATATGTGTTTAATGTTTCAAAATATCTACCCTATTGTTCCTCAAACTAATCATACAGGGTGTATTATGTGTGCATGTAAAGCGTTACATGTACCGTTTCCAAGGCATTAGAACGAGTTTGTTTTAGATTTAAAGTAATCGAAACGAGTATGCGTCCGGTGCCCCGATCGGTTGGTTCATTGGAACCTTTAAATATTTTATGCACTTTTAGAAATTAAGCGTATTCACATTTTAATTTCATGCAGAAGATTCTTATTGACTTAGATTATTTTTTTTTATTAATACGTTGCTTCATTATATTCTACGATTACTAGGATTTTCTCCTGTGTAGTGGGTCCGTTGACAAACATACAAGTTCACATACACATGACACCCAGACCCGGAAGTCTGTGGATCACACAGAGTTGTTCCATGCGGGAATCGAACCCGCAACACGTTGCGCGGCAGCCAGTTGCCAGTCACCACGACAACCGTGCAGTCGCGGATAATTAGCAGAATTTCATCAACACCTGTTCAGGAGTAGGCACCTATTAAATGTGGTTTTTGGTATGTACTATAATGTAATTATCTTGTATACTAACTGTTCGCTCCTAGTATCGGGTGCGTCACTAGCTCCACTGGAGCAGGTCTCGTACCGCTCCTCCGCCTCGCTCGACCACGACAGAGATGATTCGGAGCCACACAGGCCTTGGTTTTGATTCCGGAGGGATTCTGTCCCTAGGATCATAGAAACGATCAGGTTAGTAAAAAGTATTTATCTTTAATCATTTGCATGTAAATGGTAACGATGAATTTTGTAAAGAGTAACGATGAAGTTTCTTGATGCATTCGAAACTTTTTTTTTTAAATGTTGCCCCACACTAGGATTTTCTCCAGTGTCGTAGGTACGTTCACAAACATACAAGTTCACATACACATGACACCCAGACCCGGAACAATAATTTGTGGATCACACAAAGTGTTGTTCCGTGCGGGAATCGAACCCGCGACACGTTGCACGGCAGCCAGTTGCTCAGCCACCGCACCAACCGTGCAGAACTGAAACTAGACTTTGGAACGAGCGCCTAGCTTCACTAAAAGACAGATAGACGGAGAATTTAATTTTTTACGTTCCAAATGTGCCTAAATAAGTAAATTTAATTCAAATAAATACTTTGACTTTGATTTTGTATGGTCTATTCACGTTACTGTTAGACAAGGAAACTCGACTACTTACAAGACACGACAATATGTCCGGATGTGTCTTTAAACACTTTGTCTGTGTATGTGTTCGATTCACCAAAAATATAAAAATAAGGGCCCTAGTTATAAGCAGTATGCTGCGACAATACTACAGAGCCCTGTTGTAGGTGGTAAAATGTCTTACAATACTTTTATTACAAATTTTTTTTAAGGGGGAAAATCATCGAATGACTGCTCCCGCCTGGGTGAGGCGGGAGGGAGTGTCAGACTCTTACTGACTAAAAACCACCCCGTTCCTTCTCCTGCACGTCGAGCTGGAGCCCCGGTAACCCGTTAGGTTCTCCGCGACAAGCATATGAAATAGAATCATCATCAACAATAGAACAGAATCTAAAATTGTGTAAAGATTATGACAAAAATAATTATTTTATAAACGTCGTTAAAAAACAGACTTCGACCCCCTCCTTTTACTAAAACCTCCCAATTGTAACAAATATTTTACTGGAAACCGTATCTAAATCGGTCAAGCTAATCGCGTGATAATCGCGCACCAACAAACATACATACATGTTAAATAAAGAACCTCTTTGTTTTGAAGTCATTTAAAAAAAATATTTTTATATGTAAGTACCGTTAGTCTGTTGGCTGTACATATTGTACTGTAGATGATGAGTCCCCGCGAAGCTCGCGGACCGTCGGTGTCGAGTCGTCACTGGCTCCTGTGTCTGTACTCTGAATCAAACATAGCTCACTTAGTAATAAATTAATAAATGAGCCACTACAAGATTAGTTTCTTTATATATTTCAATACAATAAGGTCCATATTCGTGTAAATATTCTAAATATAGCTTGCCATGGTAACGATTAGATATGCAATTTGTTTATTACATCTGTTATTACAAACCATAATGTAATGAGAAAATATACAACACTCGAACTTAGCCCTACCACGACAACATTTTGTTATGGTAGGTGGTAGGTGATTAAACATGTCCAAAAATTTTATTATTATTCCGAGTAGCTTATAAACTGTGACATCAAAAAAATCGAAAAATCTTTTGTACGAGTGCCTAGCTTGATATTAATTGAGGGCAGTAACACTGACAGACGGACGGACGGACAATTAAATTTTAGACGTTTCAAAAGTGCCTAATTTAGTATTAATTAAAAAATAATATTTCTTTCTACATTGTTGTCAAAAAGTTTATCTTTAAAGTATGATTATTTATAGCAGTGACTATTTACCTCAAGTACCCGTCAGTTCTAGATTCACTGTACGATGATGGTGCTGGAGATTTTCGCCTCATCCTCGCGAAGAAAGGCGCGTCACTCGCTGTTAAAAATGTAATTGCAACTTCAAGATAATGAGTGTAAGGTTCAAAATTAAAATTGCACGCAATAAATGGCAATGAAAATAAATAAAAAATTAACTCATAAAAAGGCAGCAGAGAAAACCTACTGTAATAAGCTAGTATACAAAAGTAAAAAACCAAAATGGATGCAAAAAAGTCAATAGTGAAACAAGTGAATTTATTTCTGCAAATAGGCTACAAGACAGCACTTTTACACGTCAATTTTATCAAGCGAACAATGAGGCCGATATATGAATGTTAAGTTTGTCTATCAAAATATATCTATGGTTTGTATTTATGGTATTAACATTCTCTTGTGTATTGTTTATGGCCAATGCTTGTATCTCTGGTTTTAAGAAATTAAAAAGTTATTCGTTCGTTAAGCTTCCTTATTGGTGTTTCAATTATAATATATCTATTAAATTTTACAATATGTACCTACTCAAAAGTGCTAAATAGTAACTTACATGAATAAAAATAAGATTCATAATCCAATGTAGGTGCTGAGTTCGAAAATTAATCTTCTCGAATCGAAAATAAAAGTGTCTACATACTTATATTATGTTTGCATTGTTGAATACAAACTTATGTCAATTAACTTAAGGTTCATTATTGAATGGTGAGATGAGAAAGCGCAAATAAAAATAAAATAGTCTACATACACGCATAGTCAGTGTGGAACTCACCGCCGGAGGAGGCGGCGCGTCGTCGTATGTGTACGGAGCGGGTCTCTTGGTGGTCGCCGTCTGCTTCGGAACCTAACTTGTCTTCCGATGTACTGTCCCACACCTGATTACGAGACATTGAGTTTATGAATCAGCCTGTATTGTAAACCTGCTAATCTTTGAGAAAATACCTCTTTTCATGTGAAGATAAATGTGATAATCGTAGATATGCTTCTAAATTGCCAATTGCTAGTAAATACCACTTTTTATAAGGACAAGTATAAGCATTGATTGTTATATGTGCCAGCCAAAAGGGTTCAGCCAGCGTTTGCATTATAAGCGCAAAAAACGTGCTTATTTACGACATCACATTAGAAACCAGTAAATTTATCAGTGTTTCTCTACTATATTATGCATACACATATAAACCTTCCTTTTTTTTTAAGGGGGGAAAATCATCGAATGACTGCTCCCGCCTGGGTGAGGCGGGAGGGAGTGTCAGACTCTTACTGACTGAAAACCACCCCGTTCCTTCTCCTGCACGTCGAGCCGGAGCCCCGGTAACCCGTTAAGAATGAATCTACCTATTAAAAAAATCACATTAACAATCCGTACCAGATATAAGCATACATAGGGACAGACGGACGGCGGATAGCGACTTTGTTTTATACTATGTAGTGATAGTGATATTAGTTAGTACTTACCGGTTCTTTAAGTTCTTCGTGCAGTTGATCCATGAAGCACCGGAGGAACTCTTGTGTGTCATGCTGGTGGTAGCCTCGGAACATCGGGTGCACCTGGGAGAAAATGGTATTATTTACTACTACTTGTGTAATGTGAAATATACTCTAAGTACTAGTATTAGAGTTCATTATTTATTTGTGTGATTTTAGGTACCACTACTTAGTAATGTAAAATAAAAGTTCTGGTAAAATCAATTATTCTTTAGTGTGATTTGATCTATTAGATTAGAATCGAATTGAGGTTTGTGGTGCTTAAGATGGTAAAAGATTGAAAAAGAGTAACCTATGGAGTTTCTTTTCATAGGCACCTACACCTTGGAATGAGCAAATAGCTTTACATTTAATTTTATTGCTGACGTTCAAAAGTGCCTTTCTGGTCTAATTAAAATAAATGATGTTGACTAATACTTGTATAATAGCTGAAGACCGAGCTCAGTGGTGTGCCATTGGAGAGTGCTATGTCCAGCAGTGGACGAATACGGGCTGATGATATGATGTGTATAATATAAACTAGATTCTAAGAAACTGGTTTTCAAAGTTAGTTTTTCATTAATAAGTCTTGTTACTCACATTCCGAATTCCGTACAGGATACCATTTGGTACAACATAGCCTCTTGTCTTCCTACTCCACATTTCTTTTACTAATTTTTGGTATGCTCTGTAACAAATATAATACAATATACAGGTATTATGTTAAATAATTCCTCTACCATAACATGATCAAAACATTTTTAACAACACCAGAACGAATTTAATATATTTTAAGTGCAAGATGGTAATTTAATAAATTAGAATTTTACTTGTGATTTTGATTCTTAGGGCCCTCGACCACGGCGACTTTCTGTAGCAATGCAGTGATGAAGTGTCGCGGGTCCGCATCGATTTTTTTTCA
The DNA here is from genome assembly GCA_038387885.1 of Spodoptera picta. Taxonomy (NCBI): domain Eukaryota; kingdom Metazoa; phylum Arthropoda; class Insecta; order Lepidoptera; family Noctuidae; genus Spodoptera; species Spodoptera picta. Next base: position 1,279,515 of record JAZHFQ010000752.1, on the reverse strand, counting down.
TCGAATGACTGTTCCCGCCTGGGTGAGGCGGGAGGGAGTATCAGACTTTTACTGACTAAAAACCACCCCGTTCCTTCTCCTGCACGTCGAGTCGGAGCCCGGGTAACCCGTTAGGTTCTCCGCGTCCGCATCGATACAGTCGCGAAATGCATACAAAAGTAATACACCTAAGTAGCGTTGCTCTTGGGCTTTTAGTGAACGCGCGACAGCATCGCCACTGCATCGCTACAGATAGTCGTGGGTGAGGGCCCTTGTTCAAACAAAGCTATAGCAGCATTTTGTGTGACAGAGGTTGAAATGGGTTTTTTATTTTGTGTCGAATAAAAAAACACAACCAATTAACAAAGAACGACCCTACCGTCCAAAAAATACCCCATGCCATCTTAAGACTATAAGATGTTTGTATCTTACCCTACAATCTACTATATGATAAGTACAATTGCAACTGATTGAACCGGGGCTCTCAAGTGGGTTACATCGCGCAGACGGGATTGAGGGCAGTAACATTGCAATACCATTGTCACTGCATATTGAAATGAATTGATATACTACTGCATAATCTGCATGACGTTTGCTGTAGATTTACCGACATTACTTCGAAAATGCCTTCCCCTAAAATATGGTAAATTAGTGCTGTTATTTCCCAAAGAGTTAGATAGAGGTGGAAGTATCAAAAATGTTCTAAATTTTCTGGTAATTTGTCCCATGTTTTGGTACAAATTTAAGGTCATTGCCAATGCCATAGATAAATACATATGGGATTGATTACATTATACATCAATAAATGCAGGTTATTGCTTCGATGGCTGGCACAGAAACTTTCTACAGGAAGAAACTTGCACTTTCCGATTTTGCTTGCATGTACAACCAACAATTTCCAATCACTCCATCAACAACTATGTAAATAAAAAAGTTTTATCCATACCTGCTGATCCCAGGTTTCTTATCAGCCGCCAATACAGCTACGGCGGCGGCGCACTCCAAGAAGTATGAAGTGAGCGGCGCCGTGTTACTGAGCGCCTGCAGCGCCGCGTTCATGTAGCATGTGTTGCCCATGTTCTGCAGCCCCACCAGACCTGACGCATGCGGGTCTGAGTGACCAAGCCGAGGAGAAAAAACAAAAATATAACAAAACTAAAAATGCACCCTATTCTTAATGACACAAGGTTTAAAATTTGGTGAAAACAAACATATTTATGAGCAGATTAAACTTAGAGAGCGCACTAGGCAACCAGTATATAAACGACGATTTTTTTGCGCTGCCGTCACTCTATGGAATAGCGACCTAATTTTCTTAGGGATAATACGGTTCTGAGTCCATACGACATTGTTTATGCATAGTCAACCTTTTACACCTTTGTATAATATTAGCGCGCCCGCCCCGGCTTCGCACAGGTGCAATAAGCATGTATTACACATATAAACCTTCCTTAAGAATCACTCAATCTATTAAAAAAAGACCGCATCAAAATCCGTTGCATACTTTTAATTTAAAGATCTAAGCATACATAGGGACAGCCAGACGGTGGAGTGCGACTTGTTTTTATACTATGTAGTGATTTATTATTTGATTAGATGCAGTCGTTCATATGCTATATACGTGTCTACACTGTACATATATTTAAGAGATGAATTTTAATTTATGTGCATTAATAATTTAGGGTTTTTGTGTACAAAACTTATTTGACTGCACAATACATGTTTAGTAGTTAGTTAGTTTAATAAAATTATCTGTAAAGATTAACATTAACCCGTCGTGAGCCATTAACACAATGTATTTTCTATTGTGCCTCAAATCGGTGCATTTAAGCGGTTAAAATACATTTACTATTGACTTTATATCCTTAAAAACATGACACTTGATAGGAAATCTCTTATTTGGAAGTTGGTTAGCTACCCACCAAATATAGTAACATATTCCAGTCTAAAATATCTAGGTTTAGAGCAGGATCTTGACATCTGTTGAGTTTTTTTTTTAAACATTGCTCCACATAAGGATATTTCTCCTGTGTCGTGGGTGCGTTTACAAACATACAAGTTCACATACACAATATGACACCCAGACCCGAAACAACAATTTGTGGATCACACAAAGTGTTGTTCCGTGTGGGAATCGAACCCGCGACACGTTGCTCGGCAGCCGGTTGCCCAGCCACCGCACCAACCGTGCAGTCATAATAAACCTCAGACCTATCTAGATATGTTGTATTTATATCAGTTATTAACCCAACTCCTCGATAAAAGCGCTATCCAACACAAAAACAATTATTCAAATCAGACTTGTAGTTACGGAGATTAGGCGCGATCAAACAAACAAACAAACAAGAAAACAAACTCTTCCGCTTTATATAATAATAAGTGTAAGAGTATAAGATTAACCATTGTTTGCCATCGAATGTATTTTTGAAACATAATGTACTTAGCGATACACAATGTATTTTTTATGGTCCTATATAACTGCAATCAAGAGGTTTATTTTGGTCGTTAAAAGGAACAAAGATTCTTACCATTAAACAGTCATTTTTCTATTCTTTACATACCTCTAGGCCTCGCATCATCGTCATAGTCCATGTCCTGCGTGTCAGGGTCGAGCTCATCGTCCGCCATGCTCAGGCCCACGGTGCCCAGCCGACCTGGACCTTCCACGCACGTCGTGTCTGGACTAGCCTGGATACAGAGACAGAAGACTCGTTTAATAAATAAATAATGATTCATTTTAACTCCTCAGTTCTTTTATGGACGCATATATAGCAAAAGGGTCTATGAAACTTAGGACATGGATTTCTTCCCCATTTTAGGCTTTGATACTGGGCCCCATGAATCTGGAGATAACTAGTTGAAGTATTTTTTTTTCTTGGTCCGTGCCCTTGTCATAATTATTTTTCCTAATTGTACTTACTTATTAAGACAAGTGTATTTAGAATTTGTCATGTCAAACACTACTAAACATGTTGTTTAGTGATTTTATCATATTATCATTGTGTTGGGCAAAAATCAAACAGATTTGAAATCAAATCAGTCGAGCAATTTTCATCAAGAAAGAGGTCATCGCACTTTAGAACATAGTTAGTTTTAAAAATCCCTGGTAACTTTAGTCTCTTATATTTACCTGTAAACTCCGAAAGCGCACAAAGTCCTCCAATAAACCAAAATAAACTCTAAATCACACCATACTTCAAATTAACTGTATCAAAGAAGTGCAAATTTATATTATACAGACAGTTCCCGACCTTATCCTACAAAGGATCGTCCTGCACTGAGTTAATCTGATTGATGCAGAGTGCACACAGGAAGGAATAGGCAGCGTCTTCAATTACCCTTGTTGAAGAAGTGCATTCACACTCATATTCAGTACCCGGCCTTATTCTAGAAACGCTTAGCATTTTTTTAAGGGGGGAAAATCATCGAATGACTGCTCCCGCCTGGGTGAGGCGGGAGGGAGTGTCAGACTCTTACTGACTAAAACCACCCCGTTCCTTCTCCTGCACGTCGAGTCGGAGCCCTGGTTACCCGTTAGATTCTCCGCGACAGAAAGGCTTAGCATAGCATAACTTGTGTATTTCCTCACAAAAGCATATAGAAGAGATTTGGATAAGTAGGTAATTGACGGCATATTATGGACTGATGAATCAGTGCTTAGATACGGTCCAATATTCTGGGGAAACTCGACAAATGTGGCAAAATATGTTGAGACTACAGTTTTCACTTGATCATCTGTATTTGCATTTATATAATGTTACCTGCAATAGGCTCACCCACAATTGGGTACTTTCTTGGGTAAAAATAAATTATTTCGATTTTTCAATCCAAATTATATATTGAAAAATAATAACACTTTCATTTATTTATTTGACGATATCTTTCATTTTCGATTTATCTCGAAAATATGGTGACGTCATAAGCCAGTTTTTCGTACAAAATTCGTAGAACAATATAGTTTTAGACGTTTCGATAAAAGTATTGAATTTGACGAGTTATCAAATACCCCATTACATGGGACTCATAACATAAATAGTGAAAAAGTGGGTGTTACATTGTACAGTTGCATCAAGTGCCGTAATGTGCACCTGCCTACCCTTTCGGGGATGATTTTATGTAATGTTACACATGTTTATATATAAATATCTTTATAACTAGTAGATACTTTATTTTGCCGAGACAACACAGTGAATATTCATTCGATTTATTTTAACAATGATAATGAATGTAATTTTTTGTTACTGCTGATGGTTTCCCCAGTTGCTTTCTTTAGTTTTTAACGTAAAATGCTGTGTTGTAGTCTATTTACTATGTCTAAATGTAATTTCAAGGATCTGAATGTAATTTCGAGGTCACTCACTGGTGACCGACGTTAGCGAAGGATTTACTCTCAAAATTTTTCTATTGGCAGTCAAATCCTCTAAAGGCCTCATAAGCGTTACTAGTATCAAAACTGCACTAGGCTGTGAAGGTATTATTAATATTATTATAATCTGATAGATACTGACCGCATACGCCAGCGCTGCTCTGGTGTGGACTTCTTTCTCGCACAGGTAACACCATATCCGCTCAGTGGACACGTTCATATGCACGCAATGTTGCGGATAGTTCTGGAACAAAATAATGTTACATACAGAAAGGAGTCAGGAGATTGGCTGAACAGTTTAATTAGGTTAAGATTTTTAAGTGTATTTGTGTTTTACATAATTATCACATCACTATTTAATTAGTTAACCGTGAAAGTGGGTTGGCGACGCACATAGAAGATTCGACACGATGAAATTTATTGATGACGTCACACAAATCCTAACAAAAACAAAACAAAATCCCAACATACAATTGTGGGGCAGTACCTCGCCAGGCTCCTCGCCTGGAGGATCCTCCTTTATTGATCTTATGGAACTTTACTCTCTGTTCATAGGTAAGTACAGATGTAAATCAGTATTCGTTTACAAATAAGAGTTTTGTCATGTGGTAGTCAAAGGTGACTTTTGCCAAACATTAGGCACTCAAATCTCGACTGATAATTTCGAAAATAAACCAAGCGCATATTCGTTTGATTCAAAGGATCGACCTTAGAACGTTGATATAATGAGTCTAAAGTTCTAAACAAATTACAATTTATGGCCAATCTAAAGAGCCATTACAATACATTTAAGTCTATAATAAATATCACATACAGGTATGTATATAGATAGATATGTATAATAATAACAATATTCGTATAGCAAATAGCTGAATAAATGATTCATTCACATCACATTATCAAAGATTTAGGTTCAAAGACATTATGACTCGCAAAAGACAAAATTCAGCAAGTCATTATAAAGAAGATTTTAGCTTGGTATGCATTCGAAGGAATACTTTCACAAATTTATCCCAAAACAGTCATTATGTCTCATATGTCTAACGTTGCTTTTTGTATATGAGTGCTTTGTAGGTAGGTATAGAGTTCAACTATTTTTAACTTTCGTACTTTGTAGCACGCAACATTTTCTTTAATGTCTGACTTTGATGCATACCGTCTTTATATTCCGTCTGTTCTCCGAATGTCTAGGTAAAGGTTAATATTAAAATACATACACCTAAACTATTATTAATAAACTATATATTCAACTTGGTTTTAAGTTATTATTTACTTCAGAAGGGAACCTTTTTGGTAGTAAGCTAAAGTCTAGACATTAGGTACTAAAAATGGCCCAAGAAAATGCAAAATTCGGCGTAGATTGAACATTAAAAGAGATGAAAATAGAGACCTCTTATTGAAGATTTGTATCCTAGCTAACGTTAGACCAATAAGATATGATTCCTTTGTGTAACTGTTGTCATAAAATAAAAATATCCTTCCTCAATTTCGTTGCCAAATGTCAACACAATGTGTCCAGTAGTTTAGTAATAAAAGATGCACCAGACACACATATATATACACATTCACGATAATTTTAGCGCAAATTGAGTACAAAGAGCTTTGTAATCATCACACAAACGTATCATTGTGTTTGTAAACTGAGTACAGACGAGTAGAAAACTGTTGTATAGGTATTAGATAAATGATTTATCGAAAGAGGTTTTGAAACTTTAAAATTGGATTACTTTCATTGATGAAAGTGGTTTTAGTAATTATTTTTAGTGTTTATAAATTACATAGATACGTAAATTAAATTGGTCTTTGTCACAAGGGGATTAGGTACACAGAACACCATCGTTTGTATAGTTTTATGTCCATAATACATACTAGCAAATATTTATATTATAAATCAAGTCATACAAAAGCAATTATAGCACATTTTAATCATACTTTCCAATGATTTCATATACCTATCATTATTGATTTATATTATCATACATCCAACCAGCATACATTTCTTATTTTTTTAAAAAACTTAAAAAGACTTACTTAGCCTTTAAAAGTGTGGTTATGTAAAGCCGGAATTGTGACTTAGTAAGTATAGTAAGTTTTTCAATTTGTGTATACCTAATCGTTTAATAAATAATTTTATAGAACAAAAACCAACAATCATATTTAAGTCATTTAAGTGTGGGAGAGCCATGCTTCGGCACGAATGGGCCGGCTCGACCGGAGTGATACCACGGCCTCACAGAAAACCGACGTGAAGCAACGCTTGCGTTGTGTTTCGTCGTGTGAGTGAGGTTACCGGAGGCCCAATTATCCTTCCCTTCCCCAATCTCCCCAATTCCTGAATCCCCAACGATCCTCAAACTCCTAATCTCCAAAAGGCCGGTAACGCACTTGTAACGCCTCTGGTGTTCCAGGTGTCAATGGGCGACGCCGATTGCTTACCATCAGGTGATCCGTCTGCTCGTTTACCGGCTTATGCCATAAAAAAAAATCATATTGTTTTTCACTCAAAAACGGCTAAAGGGATCGGGATGAAATATGGAGCAGGGATAGAGTATGATCTAATGAAAAATTGCAATAATAAATATTTGCAATAAGATGGCAATTTTTTATGCCCCGAGAACGCCGTTGAAGTCGTGGGCAAAAACTTGTTATAATATATACCTAGTTTTAAAATGTACAGGCCTTCTTATTTCACGAGAAAACATAACTTTGCTGAACTTTGTACCAGCACATACGTACCTAAATCTCCTTAGAAGGTACCTAAAATAAGATCCTCTTACCGAGTCTCACATCTTTCATACAACAAAGGAACATTTGATAAAATAAATATAAAGACTATTTCTGTCGTCTGTACCTACATTATTCGCTGAACGGTCTCCGACGTCAACAAGTCGTATTATGAAAGGAGAATTAAGCTCAATATCCGATCTTTATTGGTTAAACGTCTTACATTCGCTATAACTCTGAGCTTCTCACAAGAGCAGAGAGACCTTTGATCCGCATATACTTTTAAAGGACAAAAATCTATAGTGGCGCCACCTACAATTCATATTTTTCATACTTCCTTTGTTTCTGTATTTAGTTACGATTTCATTAATTCACTAACTGCCTCGATGGTCGAGTGGTCGCAAGTGCGACTGCCAGGCAAGGGGTCTCACAGGTTCGATTCCCGGGTCGGGAAAGGTTTTATTGGGTTGTTTAAAAAATTCTTAGTAGCATGGAGTTTGGAACTGTGCCCGGTATATGGCAATAGGCTCACTCCCTATTACATGTCACACTTATAAACATAAATAGAGTGAAAACTGGTTCTTACATAACATACATAACATCACGCCTTTTATCCCCGAAGGGGTAGGCAGAGGTGCACATTCTACCACAGTACAATGTAACACCCACTTTTGACTAGTTGTTATGAGTCCCATGTAATAGGGGGTGAGCCTATTGCCATATACCGGGCACATTTCCAGACTCCGTGCTACTACTGAGAATTTAAAAAAAAACCCAGTAATACTTTGCCCGACCCGGGAATCGAACCCGAGACCCCTTGCCCGGCAGTCGCACTTGCGACTACTCGGCCAACGAGGCAGTCATATATTATGATATGTAATAGGATATTATTATTTGACATGGATGCAAAATTCAAAGCAATTTATTTCAGCACAGAGGACCCGGTTACGTCCTAAAACTGCGACCAGACACCGAGAAATAGGGAGCAGCATTCTACAAAACTATCGGTGACCTAACTGCGCTCGCCAACCCGCCTGCAAATCCCCCCCATTGGGGGAGGCCTATGTTCAGCCGTGAACGTCCTGTGGTTGATATGATGATGATGATATTTCAGCACCCTACGTCTAGTTACAATATCATTATTTCATACATATAAAAACAGAAAATAGCTAGTAAGTATCTACTACGTAGTTCGATGATTTTTTGCAAACATTATCACAGAACTTTTTTCTTACATCGTTTGTAACAAGCATAAAATTAAAGAGCTGTAGATCACGTGTATGTTTTCCGCGTAACATCAACTCTAGTTATCTACATAACCATGTACAGTAGGTAGCAGGTCGACCTATTCTTTTCTGTCAAATTTCTTTATTCGATTTTCAACTCTATTACTTAGACATAACGTCGAAAATCCAATGACAAAAATTGACACATGGAGTAGTTCAGTCGATGAGCTGACCACTTTACGTATTTGTATATTTAGTTTTACCTTTACGTAAATGCAAATAACTATACTGCTCCATTGTATTATTTACAGCACTTTAAATTGTTTAATTACATCACAAGACAAGGCGATAATTATCAATTATATACCATAATCTGTTTGCTTTAGAATTTAAAATGTTTTGTTAAAGGGAAATATTCAAGTTGTAGAGATCTTGATAATGTATGAATAGGTTGGTGTTCAATGAATTTCAATTTAATCTTTGTATGAATAAACATATTGTGCGCGTCGGTTAATGCTAAGTGAATAACATTACATTCCGTAAGTACTTGTTTACATTAATATCTAGAGTAGGGCAGGACAGCCTCGTTGGCCGAGTGGTTGCAAGTGCGACTACCAGGCAAAGGTCGGGCAAAGTATTACTGGGTTTTGAAAAAATTCTCAGTAGTAGCACGGAGTCTGGAATTGTGCCCGGTATGTGGCAATAGGCTCACCCCCTATTACATGGGACTTAAAACATAAATAGTGAAAAGTGGGTGTTACATTGTACAGTGGCATAACGTGCACCTCTGCCTACCCCTTCGGGGATAAAAGGTGTGATGTTATGTTATGTAGGACAGGACTGGGGGCTTACTCTTGAATCCAATTCCGATCGATCGACATTGACATTGTGAAATTTCGTACTCTTGAGTTGTAACACTAGCGCCTTTTGCATCCGTATTGCGTGGATATTTCAAGAACTAAATGGTTTTTTTTTTTTTTATTCAGTTTATTTTGGACGGGGGTTTTTATCCTAGGTATAGGACATGACAACCCCATTGTATCCATCATTAGCATAGCATAACTACAACTCTAATAAAATTTATAAAAATTAGAGGATAATAGGGCGACGTCAAGAACCAAGCTACTGTGGGAGCACTGAAAGTAAACTGCAAAACATCTTTGCTTTCTTTGACGTTGGGGTTGATAAAATAGTTTGCGCGATACCTACATCAAATTTATTTAGTTTAAGTGCTCCCATCAGCACCCTTCGCTCCTGACTATTTTTGACACATTCCATCAAAATATGTTGCAGATCTTCTTCAACATGGCAATAATCACAATTCGGGGAGTCTACTTTTCTCATCATGTACGCAAATTTTTTTGATGGAATGTGACCAGATCTAAGTCTACACAATATTCTCGTCAAGTTTCTGTTCATTTTATTCGTTACAAACCATGGCATGCGAAGAGGCTCAGACTGTAGTGTTCTGTACCAAATTCCCTTATCTTTAGATATTAAATTAAAGTGTGCTTTCCATTTGTTGTAATTTAACATTATGAGTTCAGGTAGTATTTCTGAATGATCAGGTAAGGTGTTATATATAATTCCTTCACTGCACCCCAATTTGGCTAATTTGTCCGCCTCTTCGTTACCATGTATTCCGGTATGAGCTGGAATCCATTGCAGTTTCACCGCTATGCTTTTGTCCTGTAATTGCAATATCTTTTCGAGTACTGCATAGGCTATCGGTACACCTCTGACTCCAGAGGCGCATCGAGCCAAATGTTGTAAAGCACTTCTGCTGTCCGTAAGGATGACAGTATTGTTCCATTTATTTTGGATGACAAAGGATAGGGCTTCTGAAATTGCAATGAGCTCCGCTGACATAATAGTCAAATTGCTCCCAACCTTAAAACAAACACGATGACTCACAGAAGATACATAAATGGACGCACCTACACTATTATCCGTTTTGGATCCATCTGTATAAATTTTAAACCAATTAGAATATTTTTCATTCAGTTCATTAACAACATTAGATTTGAGGGAATTGCATTCATATTCTTTTTTTCCTTTCTTAATGCTATCTAAGTTTATATGAATTACATCTTTTACCCGAGTGTGAGAGAGCCATATGCTTTGTTTGAACATAAGCAGTGGATACGTACTGTGGATGTTATAGTGTTTAGTCTCATTATATGTAGTCGCAATTAAAGGTATTTTTTTCCTTTGCCAATACATGTTGTTGCACGCTATGTTCAGTTTATTCACAAGTCGGATAGTGACATTATTTGACCATGATTGGCTTTTTATACAAAATTTGGCTGCTAGGTATTGCCTTCTTAGGTATAGCGGTGGTATACCAAGTTCGCTTTCCATTACATGGATAGGGGAGCTTTTAATAAATCCACCAATTATTCGTAAAGCCTGGTTTTGGACTCGGTCAAGTTTCGAAATGTGGGTTTGAGCACTGCTATCATATAAAAAGCTTGCATAATCTATACGACTTCTAACCAATGAAATATATAGTCTCCTTATATGTCTCTGATGAACTCCCCAGGTAGGACCCGATAAAACTTTTAATAAGTTTAAGAATTTGGAAACTTGTCTTACAATTTCGTTGATATGCTTACCCCAGCTCAGTGTACGGTCCAACCACATACCCAGATACCTAATGCACGGTGTGATTGGCAAATTGTTATTTGCAACAGTTAAACTTGGTACAATCCGTCTATGTCCTCTACTAAAAACACAGTATTTGGATTTAGCTGTCGACAGTTGTAACCCTAGTTCTTCGAGTAATATAATTAGCAGTCCGAGTGATTCTTCGATGGTTATTTTGCATTGGTTCAAGTTTTTGTTGCTTACGTACAAAACGAAGTCATCAGCATATTGCGAAACCATTACTTTTTCCAATTGAAAACATATCTTATGTGTTACTATATTAAAAAGTAGGGGTGAAATCGGGTCCCCTTGTGCTAACCCACAGGACGTCCATCTTGTTAATATGGGTTGATCGTCATCCCCTTTAATCGTTAAATGTCGTTCTTTCAGAAAGTTCCAGAAGTAATGACAAATTTTCTCGCCCACTTGTATCTCATCTAAGACTCTCACTACTGCTTCTATTAAAATTTTATTGTAGGCACTGTCTATATCTAAAAAACACGCAATAGTTGGGATATTTTCAGAGTATCCTATCTGGATTTGAGTAATTAAACGTGTCAAGCTATCTATGCAAGAATGTGATCTCCTGAATCCTACTGTATACGAAGATAGAATTTTATTTTTCTCCACATACCATTCTAGACGCTTTCCTATCATGCAGTGTAAGATTATGCAGATACAAGACATTAGTGATATAGGACGAAGTTTTTGTTCTGCGACAGAAGTATTTGGTTTCTGAATAGCTATAACTATTATTTCACGCCATTGTGACGGAATATATCCTGTATGTAAAATAAGATTGTATATCTTCAGTAAAAACTTTTTCGCTACTTCCGGTAGGTGGTAAATCATTGAGTAGGTAATGTTGTCGGCACCAGGAGAGGTATCTTTTTTTTTATACAACACTGAAGCTCTTCTATCGTAAAATCAATTTCCATAATATTATTATGATATTTAGTGTCAGGAAGCCTATTTATAACGGAGTCAGGGGTAAGCGAGCATAATAATTCTATTTGTTTATTAACCGGGACATGAGTTTTTGTTTTTCGGTATCCCTTAATCCACCTCATTTTATTCCAAAGTTCAGTTGCCGAGGAATTTTCATCAACTGAATTGCAAAATTTATTCCAGTTTTGGCTACGGGCTTTTGCTATAATTTTCGAACACTGTTTCCTTTGGTGTTCAAACATGTGGAGGTTACTGGGGGAGGGGTTTCTCCTAAAATTTTTAAGTGCTAATCTTCGACGCGCTACAGCCTGAGAAAGCTCGGGAGTCCAGTATGGCTTTGGTTTAAATTTGTTTGAAATGTTTGTACATATTTTAATTAAAGGAATACTTTCTTCTGCTGCTTTGTTAACTTTAGTGATTAAATAATCGTACATTTCTTGTATATTTTGGGGATGGCACTGGTTAATTATATCATCATTACACAACGTTTCTTTAAGAAGATTCCTATATTTTTTCCAGTCAGCTAACCTTAGGTTACGCTTTTTAATGTGACGTAATTTATCGTAATGATTTTTTGTCATTTTGATGAACAAGTGGTCGCTGCCTAAATTTTCCTGAAGAGTTTGCCAATGAAATTCTGGAGCAATGTCTGGTGATACAAATGAAATATCTGGTGAAGTCTGCCTCAAAATGCCTTCTACTAATTTTATACGTGTAGGTGCCCCACTATTGAGAGAAATTAATCCATACTCTAACGATGAGTCATATATTTGTGTACCCCTTGAATCATTCTTGTACGACCAATTCGTGTGATGGCCATTGAAGTCTCCTGCTATCAATGATTTACTTATGAATTTTACAAATATTTCTTCCCAATCGCACGTTTGTGTAGGTTTTGATGATGGACAATATATGGAGACAATGTTCTGTAAGTTACTGCAATTCACCAATTTGACGTGTAATATTTCTATACCTGTATTCCTAATACTGATTGGAATAGCGTGTGCTTGAACCGATTTATGGGCTAAAATGGCCACCCCGCCATAGCTATCTAATCTATCTTGTCTAAAAACATTGTATGAATTAATAGAGAGAGTATCTTCCGAGTCCAACCAAGTTTCACTAACAATTGCTACATGAATTTTTTCTATAGACAAAATCTCCGCAAAGTTTTGTAATTTAGGTTTAATACTTTGTGAATTCCACTGCAGTATGTTAATAACGGAATGATAAGAGATGCTATCCATTAATAATTGACAGGAAGTATTGTATCAAGTTAACATTATCGAATAGACTACATATATATTTTTTAATATCATCATACAATAATTTTATGCATGTTACAATTTTTTCCTCTAAACTTCTCTCGGACATAATAATGTGTTTTAGTTTCAAAATGAATTTCTTAAAATCAAATTTGTACTTATCTACTAATTTGTTGCAGTTAGTATCCCTGTCGTTGGTATCAGCTCGATTTTCTTGTATTGTCGTAGGTATCTCCTCCATAAACAATGGTTTTTCTTTTGTTTTCTTTTTCTGCGATGGGCCAATGTTACTGTAAGCCAGCTTATCTTCTGTGCTTCTTTTTGTTCCATTCTTAGTTACGATAGAACTGTATAATTCTGGGGAGTTACTTAGCGCTGATGACGTCATACGTTTTAACGTTTGGTTGAATTCTTGTAAATTTGTATCTATTGGTTCTTGTATGTTTATATTTTTGTTTTGAACTGAATTGTATATTTCTAAAGCTTTTCTATATGTAGAATTTTCCTTGGCCATAATTGCTCGGATATTTTTCTCTTTAATATGTAAAGGGCATTGTTTGTCTAATACTAGGTGGGGGCCCTTGCAATTTAGGCAAACGTAATCTTTAATTTCGCAATTTTCATGTTGACCGCCACATTTGGGACAAATTTTAATTTTAGTTGGGCAATATTTGAGGTAGTGTCCAAACTTCCAGCATCCCGTGCATTGCGTTACAGGGAAAACAAAAGGGTTCACTTTGAACCTACACCCGTACGCATAAACATATGACGGCAAAGTGGAACCTTCGAAGCATAATCTAACAGTTTCGCTGTCAACCCATATTTCGTTTAAACTAATTCTTTTCAATCTTTTGATTGATAAGATTTTTGAATCGCTCTCTAAAATATCCATAATTTCTTCCTCCTTTAACTCCATGTCAACACCTTTAATTATACCAAAAGACATAGTTGACTCATATGTCATATAGCATTTAAAGCCTAGTTCTTTAAACTTTCGGCAGTTTATCAAATTCTCAGCATCTTCATTGGTGGCAAAACGGATAAGTACCTTGTAGGGGCTTTTATATTTTATTCTAAGTATGTTTTTTATACTTTCGTTGCTCAACAACTTCGCAAAAGCCATTTGTTTAGGTAAGGCATCTACCGACGATACACAAACTTCGACATTGGTTGCATAATTATTTTGTTTTTCTTCTACCCTCAGATTGTTTTTTTGTGTTACGTGATTATTCTCTGCATTATTCGAGTTGCTACGAATAAGGCGTTTAAACTTCCTGGTAACGGTTGTATAATCTTCTACGCTACTGTCGTCCTCTCTCTCTTTTCTTTTCTCAACAGACTTTCTCAAGTTTTTTCTTCTGGTTTCAATGCTGTCATTCAAATCTTCCAAAACAATTTCGCATTCGTTGAGTAATTCTGAATCACTTTTATCACTATTAAACCTTAGATCTTCTTCATCGTTATCGTTATCCATTTTCGGTTTTCTTTTTGTTTTTGTTTTTACTGGTTAATAAAATAAATTTACGGAGCAATTGCTACTAAGCGTGTGCTCGACGCAAATGACCGCGCAAAAACTGAACTAAATGGTATTGAGTTTGGTTTTATATTCCGTACTCTAAATGCTACTTTAGCAGCTACGATAGGGGTTGTATAGTTTTGACATTGGATAATTATTGAGATTTTATTGGATTGAAATTGCATTGACATTGAGATTGGTTTCAAGAGTAAGGGTGCTTACTCTTGAAACCTCTGTATTTGTTCATTATAATGAACAAATACTCTGGGTCGGGGTGTCTATCCGATTTTGTGTGCTTGTAAATGCATCTATCTTGAGACACAAGTTTAAAAATAAGATAATATCATTACATATTGTTTACTACTATATAAAGCTGAAGGAAATTACTATTAAAATAAATGTTAATTGTTAATTTTTTTTTTTTATGGCATAAGCCGGTAAACGAGCAGACGGATCACCTGATGGTAAGCAATCGGCGTCGCCCATGGCCACCTGGAACACCAGAGGCGTTACAAGTGCGTCACCGGCTTTTTGGGGATTAGGAGTTTGAGGTTCGTTGGGGATTCAGGGATTGGGGAGATTGAGGAAGGGGAAGGTAATTGGGCCTCCGGTAACCTCACTCACACGACGAAACACAACGCAAGCGTTGTTTCACGCCGGTTTTCTGTGAGGCCGTGGTATCACTCCGGTCGAGCCGGCCCATTCGTGCCGAAGCATGGCTCTCCCACACTTATAGCTAAATAAATGTTTTTTCTTTCTTTCTTTCTAAGGGTATGTCTGTGCTAATCTCCAGAATCCCCCTCTAGTCTCTACTGGTTCGATTTGAATAATTCTTTTTCTGTTAGATAATGGAATTATCGAGGACTAGCGACCCACCCCGACTTCTGACGGATGCAATATGCATGTATTACAAATATAAACGTTCCTCAAGAATCACTCTATCCATTAAAAAAAAACCGCATCAAAATCCGTTGCGTAGTTTTAAAGATAGAATCATAGATGACAGACAGACGGCGGATAGCTACTTTTTTTACTATGTAGTGAAGGCTATAGGTTGTGAAATATCAGGTTACAATCAATAGGAGTCGAGATGAAACCGCGCGGAAGAAAGTAGTCGTTTATAAAAGACACTATAGCTATTTTACTCATTTTCATTGTTACTCTTCATAATTTATTATTTTTTCTTCTTTATTTCATAATTTATATTCTAATTTAGGTTCCTACTGAGCTTATAGCTAATCTGATAGTTTCTTACAGACATTTTGCTGTCATCAAACATTGATAGAAACCTATTTTCAGAACATACCTTCTGGTGTAGAGTGCTATGATCATTTTTTACTTCAGAGCAGCCGATGTGATGGCACTCAGGCTGCAAGCATATCCAGAGGTTGGGGCCAGGACAACCGCAGTCGAAACATGTCAAATTCTGAAACAAATAATTGAACAAAATGTTATTCAGTGCATACTTTACAAATAGTAATGTTTCCTGTCTCAGACTCAATAATTCTTTTATGAACTATGTTTAAAAAAATGGACTTCAACCATTTCTTTTTTTGAGGTTGGTTTATTAGTAGAAACTCCTAAGTGTAACACTTTTTTCTAAAAACCACATCAAATTCGGGTCATCTAATAGCGAGATAATCGCAAACAAACATACATACATACAGGTTAAACAGAGAACCTCTTTCTTTTTGAAGTCGGTTAAAACTAATATTTTTACACTAATAAATATAATGAATGTTCATTATATTTATTAGTGTAAATATATATAATGAAATAAATATAATTGAAAGAAAGAAAGAAATGAAAATAAATATAATGAATGTTCATTATATTTATCTCGGTGGAACCTCCATAGCAAAAGGCCATATAGATGCACTATAGAAGACAAAGACTATTTGACAAAGTAGTCAATTAAAAAATTAAGAAAACCTTTTTCTTTACATATAAATAATAAAAAATTGTACCACTTTAAAATTTGTACCACTATTTTTTAAAGTGGTACAATTTTTTACCTATTGACTGGTTTACTTATTGACTTTAAAAATTATCAGTATTAAGACACGGACACAGGAAATGTGTGCAAGTTCATAGATATGAGATAAACCATAGAAAGGTGTTTTTCAATGTTATTATGTTATTAGCTGGTGATGCCTACGACTTTGGCCGCATATAGTATTTTAATAACCTTTTTGTTTCAATTTTCCAAAACAAAAGGACCCTATGTTACTTCTTAGTACATCAGCTACCTCCCAATAAAAGTCTTGCAAAATCAGTCCAGCGTGCTGTATCATATGTATATTCATATACATGTAGTAAAAACCATGTCATGTTTGAATATTATAAACAGACACTTATTTTATTTATCTATACAGTTTTATATCTCTTATAGGTCCGATTTTGAGAAACATTATGACCATAGTTACCAATATCCAAAAATCAAAACCTAATCAATACTATCATAAATTCTAACACACTAGCAATTTACTTGTTATCAAAACAATATCAGTGATATACTATAGACAGTAGGTAGAGGAGACAGATTTATATTGATAAACTGATAATCTGTGCTATCTACAAGATTACATAATAATATATTAATTTGTATCAGAGGCATGAAACTTTCCTTCTGCTGCAAAATTGTAATATTTTCCATCATTATCGCGGGTCACTCATGTGTAAATACTGAGAAAAGCTCTACTAGTTTCTGCCTGTTCCCAGAGAGGAGATCTTTTCTAGGGTTCCAGGCTGCAAGTCATCGCTGTGACCGCTGCCTATGACAAAGAATCCCTCTGTAGTTCATACTACTAGTTCAGTACAGCTTTTCTCAGTATTTTCACATAAGTAACCAGCAATTTGTAGTTAATTTACTGTGTCTTACAAAATGATTTTATAATAACTATTGTATTACTATTAAACATTTGTTAGATAATATAAACACATCAATAAACAACATCATACTGAATTGCTTTATTAATGCATCCATTCTAAGTTAACAACACAAGCCTTTGTCCAAGGAATCAAAAGATTAGAAATGAACTACAAGGCGCCACCTAGTACGATACTTGCACTCTTTCTTCACACATCCTCTAACATCCATCACATTCATGCACCAGCCAGACCAGACCAGACACAGCATTTTTTATTTTACAGAAACAAAGACCGAGGTTAAGAATTTGTTCAGTAACATAGCCGGCTTAGATATTAGTATGTGTAGATTCTATAGACAAAAACTATAGATTTGGTGTGTTTTAGGTATTCTCAAACATTGTATGTTAATTTTGCTGTTGACAATAACAGTACATACTGTAATAACAGTATGTAAGACACACATTTTATACTTGAAAGACATGCAAAAATAAGTTTAGCAAATAAATTATTCGTATGTATTTTATACAATGCTAGTTTTTATCTGCAGAATTGCTAATATAGATTACTATGTCCTTCTACATACTTCCTAATACATTAAAGTGTGACAAAATAATTTTAAGATTATCAATTGAATGGATAAAGCTATAACTTTTGCATTAGTAGTATCAGTGGGATGCATTACCACGTCTCTATATTACCCAAATATTTGGTATACTGGCATAGCACAATACTCTTAGGTCAGTTAGCAAGAAGTTCATCTTTATGTTACATATAATTTTTTTATGTTCTTTCTATAGTCAGAATTTTAATTCGATTCCAGATTTGACATTAGCTACTGTCATTTTGTAAAATAATGATACCACGTATAAAAGTGTAGTGATGAACACAAAAATCGATAAACAATCAGTATGTGTGTTATATAATAAATGTTACAGAAAGTGACAGGATAGCGATAGCGATGACGGCGATAATTTATAAAATAACTTATTAACATAATACATCTATCTGTTTTACTTGTCATGTTCCTTCATGATTACATTTTTTTCTTTATTTCACACACAATTATAAAAGAAAAGTCTCAGATCGTTAATTAATCGTCAAAACTAAATTATCGGTTCAGAAATATTTAATTTTTATAAATACTTAGTTTACGAGAGTAAAATTATAAACGAGAAATATCGATCCAGATATATTACATTGCCATATCGAATAATTTCGCAACGTCACTATTTAGTACTTGTCATAACGTTGCAACACTGAAATTGTCAAATCTGGAATCGAATTAAAATTCCTTAGTTATTTTTAGTTTTTTTTTTATATTTTTTATAAGTAATTTTTAAGTTTTATAGATTATACATATTAGTAGTATAGATATCAATAAAGCAAAACTACTTTATTTTAATTTCAAATAAAGAAATAAAAGGTCTGTTTCATCTTATAAGTATCACAAGATCAATTTGAATGTAATAACTTCACTTTGATTGATGAAATATTGAACTATAGAATACATACCTTTACAAAAAGAGAATAATAATGTTTCAATCAATAAGCACAATACACACAAACAATGTAAATAACCCTAACTATAAGATCTACTTACTTAGTTTTCCAACATTGAATTAATTGTAAATCTATTAAGAAAATGTTAAATTAAAGGGTATCTGAAGAATTTAAAAATAGATTATGGATTAAATTATCTATGGCGCACCAGGAACTTGGTTTTTTTTTCAGTCTACCCTTTCATTTGTTCATTCCATTTCATTATGTTCTTTGTTTATGAGTTTCTACCATCTCATGTGCATGCAATCAAACAAAGGTTTGCTATGTTTTAGATTAAACTGTCAAACACCAAGCGGTCACCGGTGACCGCAACCTATTGTTCTATAATTATGTCTATACTGACGGTACTCGAAGAGTTAAATTAATACTTGAACTAGATCTAATTGCAATTAAAATTCTCATTAGTCTTACTTGAACAATTATCAAGGCATGATATGCAGTTTACATGTACTGTAGTTAGATAACAGACAGAGGTAAATGGAATGTAAGAAAAACATTGCCCGTTTCCAATGCAATCATAGCCTAAAATGGTAAAATAAATAATTTTTAAGTAATGTGTTGTGCCAGTGTGCTCAAATTATAATTGTATTATTGATGGCCAGCTTATGTAAAATATTTCCTGATTAGATGTTAGTTTATTTTAACATTAAAACAAAGATGTATACAGTAAATATCAATAACAAATTGCAGTTTAGAGCTCAATAAAAAGAAAAAGATCAGTTAACATTATCAACTGGAATTTTTCAATGAAAAGTGATAGTAAATATGCAAACATTACGAACAGTTTGCGCGCTACTCCGAGTAGTACTCGGTGGTGTGAGCATTACACAATTTAACTAGACTAAACCAAGAATGCTAATTACCTATGACATTACATTTTAGGTTAGGTACCATGAAAATTCTTAATATTTACCTCTTTCGACTGCCACAGCTCCTTCTCGAGAACATCAGCTAATTTATTTAGATGGTCACATGTCACTCCTTTATCCATTTTCAGGAATACACTACTTATAAACGTAAATATGAAGACAAATATACTGATTCACAATAGGCTTGTAAATAAAAGACATATTCTATACTACAGCGAAACAGAACAATAAAGAAAACAGAGCAGGAGGCAACAGAAACAAATGGTTCAATTTAAAGGGAAACATTTCGAGAAAAGGGCTAATAATTGAATTAGATTACAGAAATTTCCTACAACACAAAACCTTCCGTGACGAGCGAAAAGTCAGCCCTCTATTTGGTTTCATTCAATCGTACAGATTTCGAATGTTTCGTTCGATTCCGGTAGCGTTTTCTCATTTATTTACAAAAGTTAGAAAGAGTGCAACATAGTCGATTTGAATGTCGACATGTTGAGTGAGTGAAATACAGTAAAAAAAGAGTTGCCACTTTAGTCAAAATAATCAATTTTTCAATGACTATTTGGTGCAGTGTTGCCAACGAAAAAATTGTCCTTGCCCTTGCAGTTGTTGCAACTTTCTACGTGACTATTCGCTTTCTTTCTTTGCTTTTATGCTAGTTCAGAGGTAGACACTTCATGCCACTCAGGATATGTGCACTGATATTTATTTTTACGGGACAATGATTTTCCTTGCCTCAACTGGTTACCGTTCAATCAAGACTCGTGGACTGTGTAGTTGCAGCCTATTACACAGTGGTTATTGCAATGAAATCCTTTCCATCTAAACTTTTTAGTCATTATGATAACAAAATTACTTATTTTGTGAGTCCATTGTGAGTTCCATTCCATTGCAGAGTTCATAATTATTAAACTTATGCTGAGGAACTTAGTTATTTTTTCTGTGGACATAGTATTTCTGAACGCTACAGAAAGTATGTCACTGTTGTCATCTGTCACAGCAACAGAATTCATGTCACTGTCTATTTTGTTGACGTTTTTCTTTTTATGTTTTCTTTTCGATCGATTGGTAAATAAATGAAAGATTTATTAAACAAGGGAGTGTTTATTCTGTTAGTAATAGAAGGGTAATATATTAATAGCTAAATTAACAGACGCCACGCAATGACTTCGGCGTCGTCGAGTAGTGCTCGATCGTTGTTTGCCGAATCTAAACAGCGCTTAGCTGAAAGAGTTCAAGTTAATATGAACAACATTTCGTCTTTGGCTCGCCAGATACAAAGAGGATCGAAGTCTAATGAGGTAAACTTACAGAATTGTTTAGAAATAAAGATAATGCCCCTCTTTTTATTCCCTGAAGTGGAGTGGTAAATCTAGGTGTACATTTTTCAATCTGACCTCCCATTTTCACTTCTAAGTCCCATGCAATAAGGCTCTGCTATTGCTGTACACGAGGCACAATGGCAGACTAAGTGCTATTGCTGAAATTTTCCTAGTAGCAAGCTTGTAAAATGTAGAGTAGAAATTATTATTTATTTATTTATTACCACACTTACATCTATCATTAATAATAATAAGTTAAAATTTCTATTTCAGAGATTCACAGCTTCTTGTAATTATATACATTCACTCAGATACCTATACTGCTTTTGACACAGGCTTTCATAAATAAATACATATAAGTTTTAATTTTTTATTATTATATTTCACAGCTTCTATCAAAAGCGGCCAGAGAGATGGCATCAACTGAACATCAGATGGAGACAAGTGAAGAGAATCTAAAGAAGATGCAACTAATAGCAGTACATATGGGTTACCAGTTCGAAAATATACAGAAATCTGCTCAAATGCTCACTGAGATTGGAGAAAAAGTTAATGCTATGCAGAGGTGATAGAGCATAGACAACCAATTATGTAGTATTTTTTAATTATTGTAAAAGTATAACCAGTGATAGCATTTTACCTTTAGTAAATATAGAAATGCTGCTTTGATTGCGTGGAATGAAATCAGCAAGGAGTTTTAAACATAAATATTTATATTCATAATAATTAAAGACAGTAGGTTGCGGTCACCGGTGTCCTCGCAGAGTTTGACAGTTTCAGTTCCAATTATTGTGTCAGTTTTCTTAAACATATGCTGATTATCTTAGATGAAATACTTCTATGTTACAGTTTGAAATGTTAGTATTTATAATTGTGAATTCAGTTATAATTATATTAGCTAAGGAAGGACCTTAAACAATTTTTATGTCACAAAAATGTTAATTATAAACCTTCTTAAATGTTTTGTATCTATGTTGTATTTGAAATATCAATATGAATTAATAATTTAAATTAATAATAATTTTGTAAATAAATAAATATTATCTTTGTACACATTTGTTTTTTTCTATCACATCAAATCATTAATAACTATTTTCTTCCTATACATAAGAGAGTTTGTCATAATCTCCAAACTTCAGAATTGCGTTGGTGACCACCGGTTTAGCAGCAGCTTTAGTTTAACAGCTTAGTTCGGTCTCTGTAAAATGTGTAGACAACCTTTGGCAACGAAAAACTAAAAAGCAATGTTTTGTTGTTGATATTAATTGCTATGATTTTAAGTCCAGGCGTCTAATGTTTTATTTTTCTAGTATCTAGTGACGAGTTGTGCGTAGACAGTAACTTTTTTTATTGACAAGCGACAAGTGAGCTGATGCTATGCGATCAGCGCTGCCCATGGTGACCTGAAATACTAGAGGAGCAGTATCGTCTTTACCATAAGGCCACTTGGGACCCGTGCCCAGAGCCCCCATCGTCAGGGGCCCCGAAGAAACAATAATTTTTACGGCTGACACACACCCCGTTACATTACCCCTGCAGTCGCTGCTCCACAACGTGTAGCGGGTTCGATTCCCGCACGGAGCAAATCTTCGAGTCAAGTGTTTGTGAACTAGTATGTATATTTGTCAACGCACCCACGATACAGGTGAAAATCCTAGTGTGATGCAACGTTAAAAAAACCGTTCCAATAGGGCCCCGAATTGGGTACTTGCCAACTAGTCAAATTCAATACTTTTTTCGAACCGTCAATAACTATATTTTTCTATGAGATTGTATATTGTGACGCCACATTTTTTTTAGCGTCAAACAGCATACTTATTTGTTAAAAGTCTGCTGTAAAAATACTAAAATTAAGTTAGTCATAAAATCAATTAATGAAATTGTAACTACTGAAAAACTATTGAACAGTCGAATTTATTTTTGATTAAGGCAAGTACCCAAAATCCAAGGGCCCAGCAGACGAGTGACAATCACGAACGCGTTGTCAACTCGATGAAAAACTCACCGACACCAACGCTGACTTCTTAAAGATTTGATCATATTGCTGAGGTTTACAGTCGAAGAGTGTTTTATTTTACTTAATCAGTCACAATCCGTGAAGACATCGATACTACAACACATTACACTGGATTACGTCGCAGCTGGACACCGAGTCACTGCATCGACAATAATATAATAAATAATTTATTTCAGGCATAAGAACCTAGGTACCTATAGGCAAATTACATATCAATCACAAATTTATAAATGACTAGCTGCCGCCGGGATTCGTACGCACAACCTGCGCGGTCCAGCCATTCTCAAGTTATGGCGTGACAGCGGGAAACGGGTTTTATAGATATATATATATATAGAGGTATATATATATAAAATAAACTAAAATAAAATAAAAATTACAATAAAATAAAATAAAATTACAATAAGATAAAGATAAAATTTAAATTAAAAACAATGTTGATTTAAGTTAACTAAGAAATTAAAAATGATTAGTTGTATTTGCATTAATTAAGTCAAGTTGCATTAAGTCAATAGGTAGTACCTACCCACCTACCTATCTAAAATCTCAATTGTATATTCAATATGGAATTAGTAAGATATTTAGTAAGATCGTGACTTACTTATGTCTAAGGAAATGCTCGGGGCCTCAGTTGAGACGAGATTGGGACCAGTGAAAGTCCTAGGATAGCCGTAGCCGTAGGTTTGACTCCAATGGATTATTACTGCTTTTGTTCCGGCTAAAGATTAACTGTCACAGGAATTGTAGTCTTATTATTAGGTGGTAGAATGGGTTTTGGTGTAGCAGTGTGTGTTACGGCATAGATTTGTGATTTTAATGATATTATTATCTTTGTGACTACTCCCGCCTGGGTGAGGGAGTGTCAGACTCTTACTGACTAAAAACCACCCCGTTCCTTCTCCTGCACGTCGAGCCGGAGCCCCGGTTACCCGTTAGGTTCTCCGCGACTCCGAAATCTTTGTTAGTCTAATGTCTTGTAATTATTGGATACTAGCGACTTCGTCCGCGTGGAATAGTATCTTTGGGTGTATTTTTGAATCATTAGTAGGTATATTTAAAAAATAAAAATTTATTGTTCTCTTATAAATGTCCAAGAGACAGTTACTGGGGCCAGCGTCACGATTGTGTACAAAAATATCTTAAAAAAACCTAATTTAAAACATTTTTATACACAACGTTTGCTGTTTTATTGTTGTTAGATAAAATGTGGAGATTTTTGGGATTTGATACACGTGAGCAGGCCACGTAGAGTTGCCCATCCGAAAAACAGTTCTTTTCTAAATTTACACCCGCCACTTTCAGTGTTTGGCCTTGCGCTTTGTTAATGGTCATTGCGAAGGCTGGTTTGAGGGGAAACTGGATTCTTTTGAACTGAAAAGGTAAATCTGTAGGGATCATGGGTATGCGAGGAATCAAAACTTCTTCATCTTTAGCTCTAATAATATTGCGTCCTAGCTGGGTATTTTGCAATCGAGTTCCGTTGCATAGTCTCGGTGCTTCGAGGTTTCTCAATGTCCCTCTCAACTCCTTCAATATTTTGACATCTGCGGTCAACTTCGCTGCTTTCTTCTCCCATAAAATAAATCTGTAGAAATTTTGGTTGATACCCACATGCAACCCTTATTTCACCCCCACGCTGGTGTAAATTTTAAAATGCTAGAACAAACGATTTTTTGTTTATTATTTAGTGCCTAAATATAAAATGTAAGGTATCTTCAAGAATGACGAACTTCATACAAACTTTCAACCCCTATTTGTTCCCCTCACATGTCGAAATTTCAAAAACGCTAGAACAAATGTTTTATTATTTTTTTTATCAAGTGCTTAAATATAAAGTTTCATGGACCATGGTCATCATCTTTAAAAATTATGAAATCCCATAGAACTCCCCCCCCCTTTTAACCCCTTACAACCCCTTTTTCGCGATAAAAAGTAGCCTATGTTTTATCTCGGGGTCTAGAATATCTGTATACCAAATTTCATCGCCCTGAGGACACGGTGGAACACACGGTGGGAGAATGCCCTTCGTGGGCTGAGCACCGCCGTGTCCTCAGGGAAGTGGTCGGCGATGGCGACCTCTCGCGTCCGGGCCTAGTGCAGGCCATGATGCGGAGCGAGGGGGATTGGGATGCCGTCTCCTCCTTTTGCGAAGCAGTCATGCTAGCTAAGGAGGAGGCGGGACGCGTGAGGCAGCGAAGCGCTGCCTCCTCGCAACCCAGCCATCGCGAAGGACACACCGGGCGTCGGGGATCGCGGGACGATCTCCGGCCACCGTAAGCGCGGGCCTGCGGACGGCGAGCATGGGTGGCTCCCCGTCCGACCAGAAACAGACCCGAGCGTACGGCGCGTCGCGTTCCGCGCGCGCCTCATAGAGCCATCAGACCACCACAGATGGGGCCCAATAGGGCCGATGCCGATTCGGAGTCGCGGAGAACCTAACGGGTAACCGGGGCTCCGACTCGACGTGCAGGAGAAGGAACGGGGTGGTTTTTAGTCAGTAAGAGTCTGACACTCCCTCCCGCCTCACCCAGGCGGGAGCAGTCATTCGATGATTTTCCCCCCTTAAAAAAAAAAAATACCAAATTTCATTCAAATCCGTTCAGTAGTTTTGGCGTGAAAGAGTAGCAGACAGACAGACAGACAGAGTTACTTTCGCATTTATAATATTAATATATATATAAAATATATAAATATAATATTATATATATATATATATAGTTAGGATTGATTGTGAATCTAGAATACGTAAATTAGATACCTAAGACTACCATCATAAGGTACCAATTTTCGTCAGCATTCGTTTACAATGATACCTAGGTACCAGACTCCTACTTAACGTATTTAAATATAGTCTCACAGTTTGAAAAACCAGCAGTTGTAGCCAAATGACATTTAGGACCTCTTGTCGACATGTAGAATAGAAAACCAAATTATATGGAATTGATGTGAATTTTAACGCTTATCAGTGTCATCCCCATACTTTTTTTTTATGGCATAAGCCCGTAAACGTGTAGACGGATCACCTGATGGTAAGAAATCGGCGTCGCCCATGGACACCTGGAACACCAGAGGAGTTGATTGGTTCCCTTTATGTTAATTCCCGTTATGTCGAGCCGAAAACCTTGTCTCGCTTCTATTACCCCTATGCCGAGTTTAGTTTTCTGTCTCATTTCTATTCCCTTTATGTAGAGTTTGTTTACCACGCTTTTATTCGATTCAGGGATTGGGGAGATTGGGGAAGGGGAGGGTAATTGGGCCGATAACCTCACTCACACGACAAAACACAACGCAAGCGTTGCTTCACGTCGGTTTTCTGTGAGGTTCTGTTAGTTTTCTACTCTCTCTGTAGACAAGCGCTAAAGTGGCGTTTGCCTAAAGGTACTTTTTTTTTTTTTAAGGGGGGAAAATCATCGAATGACTGCTCCCGCCTGGGTGAGGCGGGAGGGAATGTCAGACTCTTACTGACTAAAAACCACCCCGTTCCTTCTCCTGCACGTCGAGTCGGAGCCCCGGTTACCCGTTAGGTTCTCCGCGACTCCGAATCGGCATCGGCCCTATTGGGCCTGTGGTGGTCTGATGGCTCTTTGAGGCGAGCGCGGAACGCGACGCGCCGTACGCTCGGGTCTGTTTCTGGTCGGACGGGGAGCCACCCATGCTCGCCGTCCGCAGGCCCGCGCTTACGGTGGCCGGAGATCGTCCCGCGATCCCCGACGCCCGGTGTGTCCTTCGCGATGGCTGGGTTGCGAGGAGGCAGCGCTTCGCTGCCTCACGCGTCCCGCCTCCTCCTTAGCTAGCATGACTGCTTCGCAAAAGGAGGAGACGGCATCCCAATCCCCCTCGCTCCGCATCATGGCCTGCACTAGGCCCGGACGCGAGAGGTCGCCATCGCCGACCACTTCCCTGAGGACACGGCGGTGCTCAGCCCACGAAGGGCATTCTCCCACCGTGTGTTCCACCGTGTCCTCAGGGCGGTCCTCGCAGTGATGACACCCGGGCGTTTCCTCCCGCCCCATCAGACACAGGTACCTCCCGAAACTTCCATGTCCGGTGAGGACCTGCGTCAGGCGGTAGGTGAGGGCGCCGTAGCGTCTCTCAAGCCACTCCTCAAAGAGGGGACTTACCGCTGCGATGGCAGCGAGCCCAGCCCTCGGTTGCGACAGTCGTTGCTGCCATTCCGCCATGAGATCGCGCCGGAGCTCATCCCGCCACGCACCTATCTGGCGCGGCAGCGGGGTTTCGCCCCGGCGACGTGCCTCCGCGCGCATGCTGTACACGCGCGCGAGCACCTTCGCCTCCAGATCCCACGGCGGTAATCCGGCAAGGATGCCTAAAGGTACTAGGAGTTTAACTCCCAACCACATGGCTACTAGGAAATCGTACAACGAATATGTTAAGGTCAATACCTATAAACAAATATAAAACTGCCAAAAAGGTTTTATTTTGCAAAGGTTAGTCAACCAAACATGGTAAGTAGTAATTATAGTATTGCAAAATTAATCAAAGTTATATTTTTATCGAATAAGACGCTACCATATCTGGGCACAGGCGTGTAAAAAATGTTATTAACTATGGTGCTAAATTTTATATTTAGTATTGTATAATTTCGACATAGCATGTAATGATTCATTATCGTCTTCAACAGCCCGTTTGGTCCAGATTCATGCATCATCATCGATAGCTCATGAGAGTCTTCTATGGACCTTCTTTACAACAGATGGGGTTGTCTTAGCATCCAAACGAAGCAAGCGGATCGGAGACCGCAGTTTAAAAAGATCAGGGTGCTTAGGTACTCTTAAAACCAATCTCAGTGTCAATATAATTTTAATCCAATAAAATCTCAATAATATTTCAACGTCAAAACTATACAACCCCTACCGTAGCTGTTGAAATACCATTCAGAGTACGGGATATAAAGCCAAACCCAATATCATTTGTTCATTAAATATTCACGCAATACGGATGCAACGGGCGCTAGTGTTACAACTCGAGAGTATGAAATTTCACAATACCAATGTCGATCGATCGGAATTGGATTCAAGAGTTAGCAGGTTCATCAGGTTCATCACCCCAGGTTCATCAGAGAATGCTGCGGCGCAGCCTCTGTTCTTTTGGAATTACGGGTGTCCTTGGGCGGGGCTGATCGCTTCACCATCATGTGTTCTGTCTGCTCTTTGACCCATATCGATTAAAACAAAACATTTTCTTTTTGAACTATTGGTCTGTGTATTGCGTTGCCACCTGTACCTACTTACCTACCTAGGTAGGTGTATTAGGTAATACAGGTCGAAAACATAATGTTTTTTCATACCTACAATACGAAACTTAAGCCTTGTTCCGTTTTCCAACAAAAGGATCACAATTTCATAACTTTTGTTGTGCTTTATGACTATTTATTATTAAATTATGACAACAATGGGAAATGTTTTCCTATTTTGAACCTTATTCTTTACAGAGTAATGGTTATAGGCAGTAAAAAACAGTTGCAGAAATAGAATAGTTAAAAAAAAGTATCCGTAAGAAATGTTTGCGAATTGCAATGCGTTCTGTATTGAACTCTAGGTCGATTTCACTTAAACGCTTACCACCTTATTATATTACCTCTAGTTTCTGAAAACTCGGGTCTCCTAACTAGATTTTAACGAGGACTTACCTATAATATACGTACCATGCATTTATTTTATTTTACTTCCCAATTGAGTTAAAAGTGATCGTGAACACTGATTTATAAAATTCTAATCTAAATTATTGTTTCTGAATCTCACAAATGGCAAAGCCTGAAAGCTGGAGATCAGCTACTAAAAAAGTGTGTATGACCGACTGCAGCTTGTTTGCCTCCCCTCTGTTCACCACGAAAACTGTTTTTTAGTCTTTTTTTAAGTCTTACACTGTGTAAACGATAAGTATCTCGAAGATAATTATATAGACAAATAGTACCTACCTATAGTAGGTGTGAATATGGCCCTAAATCACGTGTCATCCATATTAAAAATCCCAGAACGGATAAACTAGGTGCAAATGTATATAGAGTTAGATACATTAATTACACAGTGTAATATTGTATAGGTACGAAAATTGGAACACCTAAATATTAGCTTTCATGACCCGGGAACGGAACACGAGACTGCAATATCTTACACTCGGCGAACACAATTGAGTTCACTAGATCAACAGGGCACTCAGTTTCGTAGCCCAAACAGGTTTATATATTGATTAAATTAATTCAAACAATTTACGATTTGATTGTCTTTGGTGAATTGTAAATTTAACATTTCGTATATGGCGTGGCTGTTTAGGTCAAGAGTTGCATGTGTGGACATATTATTTCAACACAATAATCATGTTTGAGCTAGTTATTGTTCAAAAAGGTTGCATAAAACAGGCATCCTCGTTTAAGAAACCCACATAGAGGGTTACTAAACCCTCTAGTGGCCATAGACTACTATCAAAGTATTGTTAATACTTTTTGATACACAATCGTGCTTACTATGCCATTGTATCCATTGCCCGCTCCAATTCTTGCACTTTCGTTTTTTTTTTCTGCGACATCTATTATTATTCTATTGGGCACGAGGTTATGCAACCACTGCCTCTGGAGTTTTGATATAATTTTTACTGCTTTGTGTTCCAACTACAAAAGCGTTGGCGCGAAATAACTCCGCCATCTTTCTTTTTACGACGGCGCAGAGTTGAATTTAGAAAGTGTTATTTTTTTAAAGCGGTAAAGGTAAGTTTGCGATACAGTTTGGTCGTGACTGCAGAAGCGACTCGGCCTTAGTTACGCAAGTTGTAATTACTTATAAGTCGAAAGTGCAAAATTAGCGAGCGAGCTAATGTTACTAACAGTCTTGTTCTGATATTTAAACGAAGATATGGCGGCTTTTAGGTTGATTGGAGCCGGTTTTTTGAGGATCTGATTCTGTCCGGATACGTAATTGTGGTTAGTTGTGTGCCTTACACAGGTAGTGTGATTCAGCGGTTTAGGAGTGCAGTAAGTAGCGTCCGTTTGCATATGACCTTTCAGTTTTTGACAGTCCGTTCCTTTCTGTGTTGCCAAATCGTTCAAAGATTACAAATCATCATCAAAATTATTATTTAACTTTGTAAAGTTGTTATTTCGTTGTCCGCTGACAGGCGGACATCTTCAGCTATTGGGTAATACCCATTCGTTAGGAAATCATGTCCATTGTTTGTGGTTTTCAGTTTTTACATTGTCATCCAATTTATTTATCTATCATTGTTAGGAGATCGGTAGCTAGTTTTGTAGATAGAACCTAATGAGGAGATAGTCAATGATTTTTATTACTGAGGTAGTAAAAAGTTTCATATACAATCTACTTAACGAATCTGGCATTTGGCACAGAGATAGATTGTACTAAAACGGGTGAAGCCAGTAGCAGGAGCCAGTTCCAAATATAAAATATGGTACCTACATAAAGAACAACTTTTTAGATAGATACTTAGGTAGGTATTCTTTAACTTTGACATTAGGAGCGTATTGGACCTTTCTCAGTTTGCATCACCATACAACTTGGTTCATCTTCCGCCTCTAGTTCGCCATCTTCAGGTCATGAGGTCATCTGGCTGGGTCATCTAGCATTACCACCGTCGCTCTATGCATGTGTAGAACTATTACTTGTAAACCAAGTAATATTTATAGTAATTTATTGGTATTCAATTAACAAGGTGGACAAACAATCTTATAAAGGTCGCAGGAAGCTGCTGGATGCAGGATGATGTGGAAGACATTGGGGGAAGTCCATGTTCAGTAACTATATAATACTTTATGGCTGGTATTGTGTTGGTTATCATAAAGATAGTAGATATTCTTAAATCATCCAATGAGTTCTCCCGC
The DNA here is from genome assembly GCA_038387885.1 of Spodoptera picta. Classification (NCBI taxonomy): domain Eukaryota; kingdom Metazoa; phylum Arthropoda; class Insecta; order Lepidoptera; family Noctuidae; genus Spodoptera; species Spodoptera picta. The sequence continues at coordinate 1,248,357 of JAZHFQ010000752.1, read as the reverse complement.
CCTGGTTTAGGCAAGAGGGAGTGTCAATCTTACTGACTAAAAACCACCCCGTTCCTACTCCTACTCTTTGAGCCGGTGCCCTAGCAACCCTTTAGGCCAACCGCGGCTCTGTCATCAGCCTTGCTGGGCCCCTATCTGTGATGGTCTGATGGAATCTACGTATGCTTTGGTATTATTTATTAAGTAGCATTTCTTTTGGTAGCTGGCTTTTACTTTGATAGGTTCAAGGACATCCTTTTTCAATTTCTGTGCTCTTGATATATTTAATTTACACTTCACATCTTAACACTTCACATCAAAGATACATAAACTGGTAACTCAGAAACAAATAACTAGAAAAATAAATTAGTAAGTACCAAGGAAAAATGAACCAATTAACATCACCCATCGACAGGACACAAAAACAAAAACAGAAAAAAACTTCTATTTCCAACCAATAAAGACGATAATTCCAAAGCGAAACTAGCAAGTCTAACGACCGTACTTCACTGGCTTATTTGCACAGAGTAGCACCAAGTGTTTTGTTAAGTCTTGATCAATCATCGTGGCTTAAGGTGTCATTAGTATGTTTTTACGTTGCGACAAAAACTGGCACGCTTCATTGAACGCTGACCGATTGGATAAAGATGGTCTGTGAATTTTTAATCCCCTGGATGAATCTGCTAATATGTATAATTAGATGATATTTGATCCTTTTTGAAGGGATGGCTACTTATTATGCACAATTATTTTTGCCAGTCAAATTGTACTTGCTATAAACCCATTCCTTTGTTTACTAGTTAGATTGTGACAGAAGCGTGGTTTTCGCCTGACAGAGGGCAGTTAAGATTTCGATTTAAATGAATAAACCAAAGTTTGGCTAAGTAGTAGATTGGACGCAATGTAATCAGTACAAGTGCACTCCCTATTTCTTATCTAATGAGGTCGGTTAATAAAATTGGAGTGAGGTCGGAGACAGAACTACGATTGCAGTCTAATAAGTCTGTGATAGTCATCCATGTTAACTTAAATAAAGGAAGAGAATTGATTTCAAATGCATAAGAAAGACATTATGCATTGGTATTGTGTTATCCAGTGCCAAACCTTGTGATCCGAACACAAAATCATTATTTGTAGAACAATAATGCAAAAAACTGATTCCATTTACTTGAAAATCAAATTCAAAAATGTCAGTTCAATTTGAGTCAGTCTGCGTAAAAGTATGAGGAAATTCACGTGATGATGGTAATGTATGCTACACGTGTGGATGGAAAGGCATAGGTCGATATAGTTATGTATGTATTTATGTTCAGGTGGGCAATTACCAACTGGTTGTGGACTTGTGGCAATGCGTAAAGATTGATTCTGTTGGCAAACAGCAAATGTCAGGTGAATTAATGGGTCATATATAAATTTTGTTAGGAACTGGTTTGTCTGAAGAATCTAAAGGTTTAAGGTATGATGTTGAACCTAATGTTTGGTGTTTGTATTTGGCTGTGATGCAGTGGCTGGGAAATCGGCTGCTGCATGATGTGTAGTGCGTGTGATTCCTGTATGGAAAACATTATGTGATTGGTTTATATTTATTGATGTAGGAGCAAAATTCTTCATTATGAGACCTTTTTTTGTATTTTTTTTTGAGTGGGGAATATCAATCAATGGTTTCTCCCGCCCGGGTGAGGCGGGGGGGAGTGTCAGACTCCTACTGACTAAAAACCACCTCGTACCTACTCCTGCACTTCGCGTCAGAGCCCCGGCAACCCGTTAAGTCTTCCGCGGCTTTGTATCGGCATATGAGACCTAGTTGATAGTTTTAAGCCTTAATCTATTTGAAAAGAAATTCCTATCAACACAGTTATTTCGATGTGTCAATTATAGAGCTTTTAAACCAAGCCAGCAATATCCTATATCTAGTTACTTTCGATCGTCGATCGATTAAACTTACATATTTGTAAAAAAAATTTTTTTAAATTGATTTTGTGATTGATTCATGATAGCACAATTTTAAACCTTAGTGGATTTTGGTTGCTATTTTAAATGGATAATCCTGTACTTATTGTAAATATGATAAACTAGCAGCCCGTCCCGGCTTCGCGCGGGGTAGACAATTTTTTTTTTTTTCAAAATGAAATGTAGCCTATGTCAAATTGGAAGAATGTAGCATTCTATTGGTGAAAGAATTTTTTAAAACGGCCCAGTACTTTCCCTATTTATTACAAACATACAAAAATATGTACAAATCTTTCCTCTTTATAATATTAGTATAGATAAAAGAAAAGCAAAATTATGGTTCGCAATGCGAAACGCATCGTACTAAAACAAATTCGATATTCAAATGTGAAGTTTGGCAGTTTAAATGTAAATTAGGTGTCTATGGTCGTATTTCTACTAATCGATTAAAGTGAACATCAATGCCGATCCCTAAACGCAAATCGATAAATGTCTAATTGTAAGTATTGCGTAAATGTCTGAAGATGGGAAAGGGACTGCATCAAATGTTACGAAATTACTTAACATTAAAGTTGAGGTCTTTATTATGGCTAGACAAAGGTATAGTTATAGTTATAGTACAGTTTGTTTTTTTCTGGTTTCCATTTTCCAAGTATCATTTATCATATATAATCATATATAAGTATCATTATCATTTATCAAGTATACAGTAAGGTAAAGAGCAATAAAAAAGACAGCAGGTTATTAGGGTAACCGGCCAAGAAAACGAACAAAACAAATGAATTATGAACACGAAAAAGAAAATTACCATACCTACACATAACTCTAAACGTATACTTTTAGCAAAAACAGGCGTCAATGTTACTTTTCCACCAATTAGTAGGAGGTCTGCCTACCCTAGATATAGGAACAGGCGTGCTGGCCATACAAAGTGTCAATTCACTTCGGTTATTACCATGCAAATGGTGGTGGTTGCTCAAGAACTGCGCCGGCGCATCTTACACTACATAGATCGTTACGTCACTGGTTCATGCCAGGTGTATGTGGCAAGGAGTATTGTATAGAATAGACGGTAAAGGGGCTAGTTTGAAAAAAAAATACAATTAAAATGAGAATGTCAGAGGATTTATTTTACCAATTTTGTTATGTTATGCGTCCCATGCCTATGCATAGGGGTAGCCCATTGATATAAACAACACATGATTTCAGGTTCCGTGTTACATGGAGAGAATTTTTGAAACTGAAACTACGTGATTATACTTTTCCTGACCTAGAAATTGAACCCGAAGTCTAGGTCCTGGTGGTCGCGGTTGTGACAACTCTCTTTTTTTTGTTTTATGGAATAGGAGGCAAACGAGCAGACGGATCACCTGATGGTACTCGTAAGTGATCAACGCCGCCCATGGACACCCGCAACACCAGAGGAGTCACAGGTGCGTTGACGGCCTTTTAAAAAGGAATACGCTCTTTTCTTGAAGGTTTGAAGGTCGTATCGGTTGGAAATACCTATATTTCTTATATCTGTAGCAAATTAGTTCAAAAAGTATTATTTTTGTAGTTTTACTGACCAGCTCATCACCTAAAGAAACTTTCCTTCAAAAGCATGTCGGTTTCGGCGACAATGTCATACCCGATTTGTTATAGTCAATACCATAAAATATGAATTCGTACCTAATATTTGAGCCAAACATAAGATCGGTTGCTTAATTTCAGCCATGTTGGGCTTCAATATCCTGTTCGAGCTTTCGCCGTCCAGCATATAAATAAGTATGAAGGAAAAAACTGAGGATTACTCATCGAGGTGGCATGACGACACTCTTTGACAAAGGTTTTAATATTTTTGTAACACGTACAAAGTCATTTTAGTAGAAGATGCTGGCTTGTTGAGTAGTATGTAGGTATGTGTGGCTACTATCGCCCGTCATTGGTCGAGATTATTCTCACAACTTTAGGGGGTCCACCAGTACGACGGAAAGTAAATAATATTTATAAGGTGTGAAACACATTTAATAAAATATAATATCATACGTACATAAGTCATATCATATTATACGTACGTAAGTGTCGTGGTGGCCTGGAGGTTTAAGACGCTCGCTTCTCATGCATGAGGGTGCGGGTTCGAAACCTACCAACGGCAAGTACCGCATTGAGCAAGCGTGGTGATTAACGCTCTAACCTTCTCCGTGTGAGAAGAGGCTTTGCTCAGCAGTGGGCATTTATAGGCTGTTGATGATGATGGTCATACGTACAAACATTTTGCAATAAAGAAAAATTATGATGTAAGAAAACAAAAGTATTGACAGATTCTATTAAAAGAAGAAGAAAATACTAAATAAAAGAGGTGAGCTAACTAATAGTAAAAAGTATGAATTTGAGGAAAGAACAGATTATTGAAATGATAAATAATGAAACGTAGGTGAGCAGCCTACACAACCAATGACCTGGCGGACCGCGATCGAGCACACTTCGAGAGTTCGAATTGATATCTTACAGCATATCCTACTTGAATTGTTATTTATTTTCATCATAGTTAGATTCTTAATAAGCTTTATAGTTATACCAAAAGCAGTCCAGGATAGTTTGAATGGGAACAGGGGAAGGATCAAAGAATACCTGGTATGAATGATGGACGCAGATGGACAAATCTCATTGCAATTAACGGCTAAAGTATTGATCTACTCTTTACTCTACTTAGTGCTTTTTGAAATAATTATACGGTATCTGTTTATCCATATTATGTACTTTAGTCGTCCACTTCTATTCTATTCACATTCTAATTGACCTTATACTTTTTATTCTTGTCATTATTTAATGTCGTTACGGAAGGAAACTCTGTACTACGTCAACTATTTTAATTAATCATCAAAAACGTAAGGACATTGCTTAATTTAAATAGACTTTAAACATTAACACCTTAAAAAGCCACATTTCCTTCACAATCTCAACAAAAAGTACTCCAATTTTGTTATAAACCAATAAATAACTCTAGAACCGAATAAATCAAGTGCATATTTTCAATTCTTGCAACTAGAACTTTGTAAAAACTTGCTCTGTGTGCTCGTGTTACCTACATCCCCATGTTCGGTCGTGTCCAGGAAGCCATACCTCTAGTAATGTCGAAATATAACTCTTTATATGCGCCCACGCCGCCATTACTCCTCCGAACTCCGCTTATTATTGCATGCTTCTGACAGGATAATATTAGGGAAGGTTTTAAAATTACAATGTTCGAGTGAATACTGAAGTTAGAGGTAATTTATTAGCGGTTATTGGTGGTGTAACTGAAATTGTTTTCTGGTTTACTTTTATGTTTGTGGTGTTGCGTAGTCTGTGTTGTTGTTCTATTGTATGGTTGGATTTTGTAACGTTAGGGATGGAAATGGTGATGTTGCAAATAGGTTCTTGAATACCAATGTTGGGTGCTCATTGTGCCCAGTTGGTGACCCGTTCGGATTAGGCATGTCCGCCAACACCGCGCAGTATGTTGCACCTGTATTATGTTAATTTTATAATTTACCTGTTATCTTTTTATTTTTATGTTTTTATACCTTTTTATTGTTATATGTCTTTTATGGCGTGCATGTCTTATGCCGAATAAACGTATTTCATTCATTCATTCATTCAATACAGGTTGCGTACATACCGACAAGCGCAGGGCAGAGCGACCATCTAAGATGGACAGACGACCTAATAAAGGTCGCAACAAAGGAGCTACTTTTACTTTAGTTGATCATGTAAAGTCCGCTATACTAGGATCACAATGATACGAACCCATGAGGGCACTGATATCTGTGTCACAGATATATACCTAGTACAGAGGTCAGAGTTTCAATTTTGTACTACGACAGTATGAGTTCAGAATCAAACTAATGTATAAACGTGTACTTTTTTGCGTAATAAAAATTTATTTATTTATTTACTAAACAGAATTTCCACCCTCTAGTTAGACAGATCAACTTTTTTTTTAGGTAAGCGTTTATCAACACTATAAGAGTCACATGTGCGTTGTCAGCCATTTAAAAATGAATACGGTCTACTACGCCGCCGAAACCAATAAAAATGTCGCATCTAGTTACTATATGCAGATCGTCTCATAGAGAGCGACCTATCTTTAGAAGTGGACGTCTTATGGTAGTTGTGGTTTTCGTATAAGATGATGATGAGAGATCAAAATAATAAAAGAATTTTGCCTATATTTCCTAAAAACATGTAGTTGTGAACTCCCTAGAGTTCACCATTAAGCAGGCTCTCTAGATAAATAATTGTCGTATCTATAAATATAGTGATAAATTCGAGTGTCTATTTGTAATATTGAAATAACTGTAAATATACATACGATATACATACGATAATTATACCAAAATTACACTTTACAAATTTTGTCTGTCTGTTTGTGCTGGCTAATCTTTGAAATCGCTCATCCGATTTTGATGGGAATGTCATTGGCAGGTAGCTGATGTATTAAAAAGTGACATATGCACCTTTTATTTTAGAAAAACACAGGCGAAGTTGCGAGTACCTACAGCTAGTTGGTAATTAAAGAAAATATTTCGTAACTGTCCAACATTCCGAAAACGAAAACAAGAAATTAATTCAACACCAATAAAACGTTATATCTTTCGATGTCATTATTATTTGAACGAATATATAATTAGCTTAATTACCTACATACGTTAATCATAGACAAGCTACTTATACGACTGAGTACATCGTAACTGGAGCATAGATACCGCTGAGGTAACCTTATTATGTGTTTATATGTGTAGGTGATATTATTACGCAAAGTGTACGTATAATTATACATATAGTAGCTAAATACAAAATGCTGATTGGACATAATCAAAATGTCAGATAAATAGTAATGTTTTTTGATCATCAGTTAATTCTTAACTGTAGTCAATAAAACTTACAGTCGACAGAATAGGGTAGATGTCTAATTTTTATTTTAATGTCCGTCTGGTAGATTATTTTAAATCATCAGACACGTATTTTTTTATTTTCTTACAGAAACGAATACTTTCCACGATATATTGATTTGAAATGTCGCGTGACGTCACTTCTATGTACATTTTATACGTAGAAATGACGTTTTAGCCCCCCCACTCCTAAAGTCCTAAACTTTGATTCGTTTTATCCAAGTATTATTTTATTATGCGAAAAAATAAAAAATAAATCGTGTCTAATCTTTTTTCATTGCTTAACTATATTTAATTAAGTATATTTTTTTTCATACCCTGTCATCATCCCAATTGTCAAATATTTAAAGTTATTCCTCTGTTAAAATTGAACTGAGCATTGAAAAATTGGCCTTAAAACTGATTTCATTCAGCGGTTATACCTATGTTCCCAATTTATTAAACCCATTGCATTTTGTTCATGGTCCTCTGTATACTCGGTAATAGGAGACGAATCTGATACCATATGTGGCGCATTATTCTAGATATGCAATATTCAAGTAATTTTGGAAATCTGAACTTACTGAATTTAACCTGAGATTACCTTACGCTTGAGTTTTCTTGACCAACGACGCGATGTAGAGTTAATTAATCCTCTCAGACCAACGAGAAGAGAGCAGTAGTTTAATTAAGTGTGGGAGAGAGATACTTCGGCACAAATGGGCCGGCTCGACCGGAGTAATACCACGGGCTCACTGAAAAGCAACGTGAAGCAACGCTTACGTTGTGTTTTGCCGTGTGAGTGAGGTTGCCGAAGGCTCAATTACAACCCCCCTCCCCAATCTCCCCAATCCCAGAATCCTTAACAATCATCAAATTCCTAATCCGCAAAAGGCCGAGAACGCACTTGCAACGCCTCTGGTGTTCCAGGGTGTCCATGGGCGACGCCGATTGCTTACCATCAGGTGATCCGCCTAATCGTTTACCGACTTATGTCATAAAATAATAAAAGTAAAATTAACAAAGAATAAAACAAGGTTCCTAAAAACAATATTATGTTACTTAAACGATTTTAACAAGTTATTAATATTGAATTTACATTTTACAAGTATTCATATATTTACCAACACGTTAATGTGCAAGCTTAGGTGCACATATAGTATATACTTACGAGGTATGTGATTATCTTGCAATTACATTATGGTATGAGTTATTCCTTAAATGGCCTTTGAAATAATTTTAGAAGCATAGCGATTCCTGACAAAGTATTGTAGTTAAATATAAAATCTATTGGAAGATACTAGTCAGAACGATATTTTTCCATAATATTGTAATTAGTGTTTGAGAAGCCAGCCAGCACCAGGAGATTTGATTTGAACGTTTGTGTGTAGGTACTTATATCGATTTTAATAATCGCAAAAACTAAGAACTCTTTCTAGAGTTGTAAGTCTATGTTGTTGTTTAATTGTATACCTTATGTATATATGTGACTATAGTCAGAATTTTAATTAGATTCCAGATTTGACAATAGCTACTGTCATTTTGTGAAATAATGATACCACATATAATAGTGTAGTGATAGCCACAAAAATCGATAAACAATCAGTGTGTGTGTTTTATAATAAATGTTACAGAAAGTGACAGGATAGCGATAGCGAGGACGGCGACAATTTATAAAATAACTTATTACCATAATACATCTATCTGTTTTATTTGTCATGTTCCTTCATGATTACATTTTTTTAGTTATTTCACACACAATTATAAAAGAAAAGTCTCAGATCGTTATGTAATCGTCAAAACTAAATTATCAGTCAGAAATATTTAATTTCCTGATATCCTTAGTTTACGAGAGTAAAATTATAAACGAGAAGAATCGACCCAGAAATATTGCATTTCCAAAGCGAATAATTTCGCAACGTCACTATTTAGTACTTGTCATAACGTTGCAACACTGAAATTGTCAAATCTGGAAATTAAAATTCCGAGTATGGGTACTAAGGTAGCCCGCTTAAAATTCAAATGTAGGTACATAATTTATGTCTTTCGCAATAACTTCAGTCCACCCAGTTTTTAGTCAGTAAGTCTGACACTTCTTTCCGCCTCAGCCAGGCGGGAGAAATAACTCGATGATTTTCCCTCTTAAAAAAATAGTCCATCCTTTGTGAAACTACCTCTAATCTATATAAAGAGTTCTACACTAAATCAATGACAAATAAATACTTCTCTATTAAGTTTTTATATACCTCTATAATAAACATCTGCAATTTACTATCTACATAAAGATCAGCAAATATCATAATAATATACTCTAGCTAACTCTTAAAGGTACCTCATCAACAACACCGCGGAAGCAACACTTCTCTTTAGAATATCTGTCATAGAAATCGCACATCATAATAATAATATGTAAATGCAAATAACAGGACATGAACATGCATTTATTTACCTATACTCACTAATATAATTATATTAAATAGTGTATTTGTTTGTTTCAAGAAACTCAAGACTGAAAGTATAAGTCCGTTAAATTCTTTTTGCATTAGAAATATGATAGTCGCTCGCTGTATTTGCCTAATACTTAAGTGTGGGAGAGCCATGATTCGACACGATTGGGCCGGCTCGACTGGAGTGATACCACGGTCTCACAGAAAACCGACGTGAAGCAACGCTTGCATTGTGTTTCGTCGTGTGAGTGAGGTTACCGGAGGCCCAGCTACCCTCCCCCTTCCCCAATCTCCCCAATCCCCGAATCCCCCACAATCGTCAAACTCCTAATCCCCAACAGGCCGGTAACGCACTTATAATGTTTCTGGTGTTCCAAGTGTCTATGGGCGACGCCGATTGCTTACTACCATCGTCTGCTTGTTTAACGGCTTATGCCATAAAAAAATATTCATTGCCAATCAATTTGAGAAATACTAAGAAACATAGTGCTGTTTTTGGATAGAGATTAAACAGTATTTACAATTTTATTATAAGTGAATTCGTTACTTTACCTTGACAAAGTCTGATGATCAATGTTCATCCCTTATCAGTGGGAAATATTATTTCAGACTCTGATTTGCATAGAAAATTAAAAAATAAAAAATATGAAAATCTCTTTGCTCAGTAGTCAAAGTTATTACTCGTTCAAAACTATTTAGAACAGTTAATACATAGCCAGGATTGTGGGAATTACCACTTAAAAAGGTTTAAACCTAAAACACAGGTAAGTCGTGGTGAAAACCTAGTTTCCTATAAACAGTAGGTATCTTTATTCTTATATCGATGCGTATTTGCGTGTCTATGGACTTGCCCTTAACCTCAGCACGTTTGTCAGTTAAGATCAAGGTTGTTATTGCAATATCGCTGCTATCGTGTGTGACTCATGCAGGTCTAATTGATTAGACTTTGACAAGTAAATAGAGGCTAAATTGCTTTGTTGGTGGTTGCGGGACTGTTGAGAAACATAGTTATACATTCAGTCAAAAAAGTATCTAATCCAGCAACCACCATATTCACCAGATATGGCTCCTGCTGACTTTTTCTTTTTCCTAAACTCAAATTACCACTTCGTGGCACTCGTTTTCAATCGATAGAAGACATAAAGGGGAATTCGCGGCGAGAACTGAACTCAATTCTGGAAGCAGCGTTTAAAAAATGTTTTGATGAATGGATTATTCGTTGGCGCAAGTGTATCGTTTTCAAAGGAGCATACTTTGAAGGTGATAAAATACATTTGGATGAATTACAGACATTTTGTGTATTATTGATCTTTTCCCGGTACTTTCTTGACAGAGTAGTACATAATCTTGTTACTTTTTACCTCCATAAAGTGATGACCAGAAGTTTTCCTGCCACTAATCACCGGTTATTGTGGTTATGCATTTGTAACTCTTCTGAGGCCTTAGTATGAGTTATATTTACGTTTAAAGTAATCGATATTAGACCGCGTTCGGCACTCTGATTGGTTAGTTTATTGAAACCGGCCAATCAGCGTGCCGAACGCGTACTAAGCCCTCTGGTTTTGCGGGTCTCTATTGGTGGCGCTGAACAGTTGCCATCAGGGTCAATCAATCAGGTCAGGTCAATCCAAAAAAATCTCAATAATTATCCAATGCCAAATACGAATATAAAGCCAAACTTAATACCATTTAGTTCATTCAATATCCACGCAATACGGATGCATTGGGCGCTAGTGTTGCAACTCAAGAGTACGACATTTTACAATACCAATGTCGATCGATCGGAATTGGATTTAAGAGTAAACCCCCCGGTAACCCGTCGCATTCATTGGCTTTGCTTATAAAAGAAGTAGTTATATTATGAATTCCATGTATAAGGTTACATATTAATCTATTAATAGTTGTACTAATAGCTTTGGGACGTGACGTAGTCTTGTTTATTGACTTGTTGATTAAGGTAAAAATTCGCGGAATAAACTTTTATGATTGCAAAGGTTTTTCATCGATGCAGTAGGTAAAGCTCTATCTTTATATATATAATTCTTCTGTGAGTGTGTATATCACTGAACTTCTCTCAAACGGCTGGACCGATTTTGATGAAATATTTTGTGTGTATTTAAGGGGATCTGGGAATGGTTTAGATTCACAAATCAGCCCAGCAGATGGCGCTGCAGTCGGTGTGTAGATTAGTTATCCTAAACGGCTGAACTAATTTGAATGAGTTTTTGTTTATACATTCAAGTGGATATGCAGGACAACGTCTGTCGGGTCTGCTAGTAAAATAATAAAACACAATTATTTTCTAAAAATACTTCAAAATAGAGAATTATCCGTCAGTCTGTCCAGTAGTTTAGCGAGACTTTCCTAACCTAAGGGATAGAATCCTTTCCATACATACACTAGACCACGAAGGCTACACAGATGAGGCTCAATAGGGCTGATGCTGATACGGAGCCGTGGAGGACTTAAAGGGTTGTTGGGGCTCCCGTTCGAAGTGTAAGAGTAGGAACGGGGTGGTTTTTAGTCAGTAAGAGTCTGATACTCCCTGCTTCACCGGGCGGGTGAAGGCATTTGGGTGATCTCCCCTCAAAAAAAAAAGACTACGAAGGCTGTGATGTTTATTATTGTAATCAAACGACACGTGCATAATATGCAAAGTTTGTTTAACACAAATCATTCTGTTTACTTGTCTATGTATGTAATTACTGTGTGACAGTAATCAACAAACAAAAGCTTTGCTCAATTGATTTTCTACGTGTGTTAAACACAGGACAGGTGCATATTGTCATTCGGGGTCAATTAGGCATAGAATGCCATAGCAAAGTTGTTATGCTTTTTTATGTTATGCTATATAGCTTTTATATTATGCCCTCGGCATCGCTCGCGTGGTTTACGGACTCTGTGACTAACCTACCAAATATCAACCCCTATTTTCATCTCTTTGCGTTTCGAGGTAGTTTATCCCAAAAATAATGCAAATCATGTAACTATTAACAACTTTTATTTTTCATTCCCTATGTTATCCACTGAGGGGTTGCCTATGTCATAGTAGCTTTATGCATGCAAAATTTCAGACTGATCGGATAAAATTGACAAAGTTTCATACAAACTTCCATCCCTTATTCGAACTGATCAATATCTTCTTAGCCTACGCCATAGAAAGAAAGAAGAAAGAAAGATTGTTTATTTGTAAAACATGCGTATACATAAATCGAGTAATCAGACATGCAAGATGTTAAATAATATGTTGTGCGTCCATGGTTCGCCAATTTCATTAAAATCAGCAATCTGTACAATAATAGTCATTGTTAAATTACATTAAAGAGATAAACATTTGAATTTGATGTCACAATATTTCTAAATTAGGTAGAATTACTTATATGATAGTCTAAAATAAATTACGTCCAGTACATACCTATATTCATTATTACGCAGTCAAATAGTGGTCCTTACAATAAGTCAATTTATTTACAAATCAATACTAAATTATATTATTATGTCCAGTAGGTGTACAAAAAAATTATAAAAAATGTACATTGTATTATTAGAGGTATTATTCTTCACCATTAAATATGTTATACGAAGCCTGAATTAGAAAGTCTTTTTCATTTAAAAAGTCCTGAACACTGTAATAGGCTTTATTAACTAAAAACCTTCTCAGCTTATTTTTAAAATGTGTCAAGGGTAGTTCTCTCAAAATTTTTGGTAATTTATTAAATATCACAGGCGCCATACAGAAAATACTTTTACGCATGAGGGAAGTTCTCGCAGTATGCGTGCATATCCTACTGTTATCGCGCCTGTTACGTGAGACTATTTCATTTAATAGTTTAAATCGGTGTAGATTCGTTTTGACAAATACAGCTACGTCTAAAATGTACAGACATGGCAAAGTGAGTATTTTATTTTTCTTAAAGTATGGCAGGCAACTATCAGTGGGTTTAATTTTAAATATTGACATAACATCTGCATACTACATTTCAGCTTGATTCGTCCAGTACTTTGGGCTGTGCGTTGATAGATCACTATATGTCAGTCAGTCAGTGGGTCACCTTTGAGTTATAATAATAATAATAATATGCCCGCAGGGCACCTTGAGGCGAGGTGACGGGCATTAGCGATCCCGCGGGCTACCATCATCCCGTGTGCTCCAGGGAGAAGTCACCGTTCCTTCTTCTCCGGCTTGCCTTAATTGGCTGGCTGGAGTGAACGATGACAAGGAACAGGTCTCCCACCTCTGGCTTGCCTTCATTGGCCGTCCAGAGTGGAGTCGCGAGAGCAGTGATCCTGCTCGCAGGGTAAGAAACTATTCGTAAGTCGCGAGTGGGCCAGGGATGCAGGAGGCTTCGGCTGGAGCAGATGATCTGAGTAGAAAGCGGTGGTAGTTTCTTAACCCTTCAGCCACTCACATTCTCGTTGCCCCTATGTTGCTATATCTAGCAACCATTCCCGGGGCCCGGTCGGTGAGTTGGCGAGTCTCCGCCTGCCATTTTTACGTGTAAAAATTACTTTGTTTCGGCAGGTGCCATAGTCATCCATAGTTCCCAATTTACCAATCCACAGTAACCCATCCATAGCCCTACCTTTTTTTTCCATTATTCACAATAGTCCTACACTAACCGGGGACTGTCCTTGGGTGCATTTCCATAGTGCATACAGGGATAGTCGCCGGTTTGTGTCTACATTACATTTAGATTAAAGTTGTCTAAAGGGCCTCTGCGCAGTTGGCTTCGGCCCCTCGTACGCCTCCCAAATGACCGGGACCCAGTGGTCCCGTGAATGGTAAAGACATACATAATAATAATAATATATATTTAGATGTAACATGGCATTTTGTTATTTCCTGTAGTACCTGGTACAATTGTTCATAGTAAAATACTTTTTGGTCACGAAGTCTTTGGCCGACATTGAGGTGCGGTTTTATCTATATTGCTGCCTACAGGGGGTATATTGTGCTAGATGGTGGCATCCCAGAGCATACGTGCGAGTTTAGGTAATTTATATTGGTATATTGTTTATTTACATTTACACTGGCTTCTGTCCGCGACTTCGTAAGCGCAATCCCGTTTTCTCCGGTTCCCGTAGGATTTCCAGGACTTTTTCTGTCTTCTCCTGACAATAACAAACACAATAAAAGATAGTAAAGTCCGTCTAGCCGCGCGTGGTGGCGTGACCAGGGGATATAGGGATTCATTTTTATATTATTACTAGCTTTCACACGCGGCTTCGCTCGCGTCACAAAAGGATAAAAAGTAGGCTGTGTGACATATACCAACACACACAGCGCTATCTATACCAATACTTTTATTTTCTCTCGGGAATGTCAAATTTTTCCGAGATAAAAAGTACCCTATTATTTCATCCAGACTTCTAACTTTACGTCTGCAAAAAATCAAAGCGGTTTAGTAGTTACGGCGTAAAACCGGAACAAACAAACAAACTCACTTTCCCATTTATAATATTAGTAAGGATATAGATTGCTTGGGACGTGGCAACTGTTTTATTACGACTGCACATTGTTATGAAAACGGAGAAGCCCAGGGAATTATTTAATGACTTAGAAGTGCATCATGTATGTACTAGGTAAGAGCCGTTCCTAGTAAAGTGAATAATATAGTAAAAATTTTAGGAGATATTTACTCAGGAAATGTCCCCCCCCCAAGCTAAGCAGTTACACGTGTGATTACTCGAGCATAGAGTCGCAAACGGCACAGTTTTCATTGTGTAATATATAACCTTAACCCGTAGTTAATGACATATGGTGACTGTTCATACATTATTTATGTACGAAACTATCCACTAACGGTTACTTGTTGTGATCATCAGTTGTTAGTTGTAATGAGTGATAGAAATTTTGTATTTGAGGTCACTTTTGTATTGGGAAAATCCAGAACAAAACATGCATATCATGCAGAACAAAATATGAGAACCTTTTTGGTGGCTGGTAGCTTTAGGATACAGTATACATATTATAGTTGGTTTCTTTTGCCCTCTTATCATTTACAAAAGTCGAATAAAAGCTTAAACATACAGTCAGAGTAGGCAGTACGTTTAAAGCAGAAAGAAAACATTTTCACAGATTATAAATAACGCGGTAACTGTTCTGTCATTTTCAAATGCCAGTCCCATGAACTTAATCTATTTCAATTAACATTCAAATTTAATTGCGCACGAAATTACCTAGTTAGTAGCTTCAGGCAATTCTCACATACATCTTTTACCTATCATCAGGAAGTCTAGTCATCTAAGCCGTCATTCAGGACTGCGAAAATGACGATAATTATTTACTGTCTGGCGGCCATATTTGTTTTATCTTCGTCATAATTTTGACAGATGGGCAAAGGATATTCGCGTTCATCCTTTAATGTCAAACTCATAGTGCCTCTAGGTCATTTTTTTCTTTCTTTTAAGAAGTCTTTGAACCCATTAGAGTAGCGAATTGTAAGTAGTTTGACCGATTTTTTAAATTAAATTAATGTTTTCGTTGGATGATTAATACGTTCAGTTCTTTGTACCTACATCGTTAAGACAGATTGTTAACAACAACATAATTATGGTGGCTAAAAATGAAGTGATCTTCTTTAGTAAATAGAGAAGTAGATGCATTGTGTTTTTACGGTGGTCGACCCATTTTTTATGTAAATCATGCTAATGAGTAACGAAATAATGATGTTTTGTTTGAAGACCATTTTGTTTTGACATATGATTAAATCTAAGTAGGGACATTCATACTTCTTCGAACTACATTACCATTACTTTTTGACAGATTGACCAAGACCGGATAAGTCAAGGAACGTCTAAAAATGCAGTCCTATTTCCTGCCGTGAAAAATAAGTGAAGTCCCTATTCCCGTCTTCCCTTCGGTCATAACTAATTGCTTTCTTTCAGGTAGTGGTAAATTCTCTTTTATTAACGTAATCTAAATTAGACAGGCTGATTTCCCTAATTGACTCAAAGACATCGGCTATTCGCAATAATAGATCAAGTTATATTAGACTCGATGATCTTCAAAAAGGGCACGTTCTTAAAATAAATAGACATTTAATTGGGGTACAGAAAATAAATCCTTACAAAACAATGATCTAAGATTTTGATTTAAAATATTTATCATTGTATTCTGATTTTAATCTAGAAATAATTTGATCTTCACGCTGTTGTCCTTGTGGGTCGAGCAAAGGTCTTCTGTCCCTATGACTTAGAACTATAAAAAGTTTGTAAAGGATAATTTTAGGAGATGAATTTTATTATACTTTTGTTTTATGTGAATACCAACTAACGAATGTTTACCAATTGTAAACTCGTAACACAACAGCAACCGGTTCTATAAATTTTTGTCAAATGGCGCGATTCAGGTCACTCACACATGTAAAGATTCTTCGTTTTTTATTCGGTCTAATTCTCCTAGAAATACTAAATATAGAAGTTTTTTTATAACATTTTGACCCTTAAGTAAGCTTAGGTATTTATTTGTAACTAACTTTGTTGAAATTTTGCAAAGGTACATTTATTTGGGAATACTGAACGACATTGAAAGTAAATGTTAGTCCCACAAATTTAATATTTTTTTCTTTGTTTGGATGTTTGGGTGTATGTCCGTCAATGTCTCTGAAACTACTGAACGGATTTTAAATAAAATTTAGTATGGACTGATTTGGGTGACATGACTTTTTATCGCGATTAAATGCCTATGGAATAAAACAGGAATACGCGGGTAAAATCGCTGGTTAAATCTAGTTCTATATAATTTTTTAAACAAGATCCATGTTTAACTCTCATTACTAAACTCTAGTCCATTTTTTTTTCATTATCTAACTAACGAAATAAATGGATATACATATATTCACTATCTTCATAAAGAAGATGAATACAAGTACCTATTAACATACGACTATACACTTAGATAAATTCCAATCCACGATAGTTCTATAATTAAGAATGTCTATTCTTATACTTTACAATAAAATAATGTAAGAATAATGTTTATACTTATGGAAATATTTCCTTCAATAGGAAATGATTTTAAACCTAGGAATCTTCATTATGACGTCAGTATTTGTACAAACTTGTACCTATTAATGAACTAACATGCTCCTTATTATTTTACCTCTATATCGAATCGCATTATTTTATACAAATAAATAATTTGTTTAAGGTTCTTTTACATTGTTTTTCTGAGCGTGTTTATGTAGCTAATACCTTTTATCGCCCTCACCATATCTGCTACAAGACTTCTATTTCTCCAATGACTTCCAGGTCATCTGGTTCCAAATGATAACATGGTGACGTCACGGTCTCACGAAAACCTGCAAGGTCATTCAACGATCGAAGAGAAAGATCGGAGTCAACTCGACCGCGGTCCGCCAATGTGGGCGGGACGGGCCAAAATGTGATCGAGTTGATTTCGAAAGTTCGAATTAAAACATAACATCACATCTTTTATGCCCGAAGGGGTGTCCCAGAAATGCCACTGTACAATGTAACACCCACTTTTCACTATTTATGTTTTGAATCCCATGTAATAAGGGGTGAGCCATATAATGGGCATAATTCTAGACTTCGTGCTACAACTGAGATTTTTTAAAAACCTAGTTATACTTTGCCTGACACAGGTATCGAACTCGATACTCCTTGCCCGGCACTCGCACTTGCAACCACTCGGCCAACGAGGCAGACTTATAACTTGATACAGTCATATATATCTAAATAACGTCAGTAGAGTACAAAACTTGCCATGCTAGTATAATGTAAACGAGGCTTAATACCCGCGGCCATATTGTATCAAGCCAGTTAGTTACTTGTTACTTCCGTCGTGCTTCCGACGCTGGAGGCTAAACGAAGCATTGTAATAGTATTATAATGATCCTATGTACATTCTGTTTCTATAACACTTAGTAGGTATATTCTTGTCTTCATTATTTGTTTTAGTTTTTTTCTTAGGCTTCATCCGAAGTTGATTGTCAAAATACAAAATCGTTTTTAACTAATCAATATATTATAGATATAAACAAAATAATAAATAACTAGGGCTCAAATAAATAAAAACTAAAGTATTATTAATTTTCTACAAACTATTACTAATAGAATTAATAAAAAAAAATATTCTCATCATTGCCATGGGGTACCCAAAACAATAAGCCGTGATGGCCCGGAGGCTTAAGACGCCCGCTTCTCATTTATGGGGATGCGAGTTCAAAACCTACCAATGGCAAGTACCAATGTGACTTTTTCCGAGTTATATGTACTTTGTAAGATTATTTAGACACCACTGACAAACGGTGAAGGAAGAAAACATCGTGAGGAAACTTGGGCTCATAATTTCTAATTATAAGTTTGAGATCGCCAATCCGCATTCAGCAAGCGTAGTGATTAATGCTCAAACCTTCTACGTGTGAGAAGAGGCTTTGCTTAGCAGTTGGAATTTATAGGCTGTTGATGATGATGATGAGATGCCCAAAACACTGGCAGCATTACCACTTTTTATTAGATATTAACTAGCTTCTGCCCGCGACTTTTCCCGCGTTCCCGTATGATAAAAGTAGCCTATGTGTTATTCCAGACCACAATCTAGTCCTGTTATAAATATCATCTCTATCCCTTCAGCCGTTTTGACGTTAAGGAGTGAGAAACTAACGAACATACAAGCTTTCACATTTATATTGTTAGTAAGATGTCATGTTGTGACTGGTTCGTGTTACTGTTTTATTAAAGTAAAAATTTGATTCAAAATAAAGTGTTCTTCAATGATTTTGGTCTTCAAATCTTCAAATGATGTGCTTTGTGTATTGTCATGAATGTAAACATAAGAGTTTTCTATAAAAAAAGTGATCAACAAAACAGAATTCTACTTATCTACCTCTATAAATGTTTCTTGAACATCATGAAAAACTGAACATTTATTTCTTCTAGTCCGCATTTCGATACATTACCACATTCTATATCTAAGTAACCAATATTACTCACGTATACCAACGGAAGAATGTAACCAAAAATTGTATTGTGAACATGATTGAAAAAGAGTAACCTATGGAGTTTCTTGCTCGTTCTTCTCCATAGGAATCTACACTTTGGAACGAGCAAATAGCTTCACTAGAGGACTGACCTACAGACTGACATTTTTTCTTATTATTTAACATTTAAATATTTTGTTTTGACGTTCAAAAGTGCCTTTCTGGTCTAATTGAAATAAATGATTTTGACTTTGACTTCTAGTTTTGATAAATCAATCAGGAAATTATTAATTTCGTTCAAAACTGATATAATTTATTAGATATTCTATTACGATCTGTTTTTTTAGACCACGATGGTGGCAAAAAAACACGGCCCACCTGATGGCAAGCGGTTACCGTGGCCTATTAACGCTTGCAACACTTGGGGCATTACCTAAATGTTTCAAGAAGTATAATATTTTTCAAGCTTACTCTAAACATTGATAGTTCATTTGAGTATGAATTACCAGAGAAAAAATAAACATTTTCTATAGAAAGGAACTACGCCAATAACGAACAGTTAAGATCCTGCATCTATTGTCCTATTGTCTTCGTAATTAGATATCCTATACTTATGCATTGTCATTTCAATTTGACATTTAACGTCTTCACTATAGAGCACTCATTGATTTCACTTTTAAATTGCAAAGATTAGAAGGAACCATGTGTTCCTCCTTCGGTTTCTTCCTTGAATTTCAGTTTGACATGTTGTCTTTTATTCTACGAAGAAGAGATAGACAAAAGATTTATCAGAATCAACATCATTATCATTTCAGCTAAAAGACATCTAATCTGAACTTGGGCAACGATCGACGAATGCAATGGAACTAGCAGCCCGCCCTAGTTTTCACGAGTTGACAAAATAGCCTATAAGTAGTCTGGGATGCCGTCTCCTCCCTCTGCGAAGCAGTCATGCTAGTTACAGAGGAAGCGGGGCGAGTGAGGCAGAGATTAGCCACCTCCTCACAACCCAGCCATCGTGAAGGACACTCCAAGCGTCGGGGATCGCGGAACGATCTCTGGCCACCGTAAGCGCGAGCCTGCGGACGGCGAGCATGGGTAGCTCGTCGCCCGACCAGAACCAGACCCGACCGTACGGTGTGTCGCACTCTGCTCGCGCTTCAAAGAGCCATCAGACCAGATGGGGCCCAACAGGGCTAATGCTGATAAGGAGCCGCAGACAACGTAAAAGGCTACCGGAGCTCTGGCTCGAAACTCCTGAGTAGGAACGGGGTGGTTTTTAGCCAGTGACACTCCCTCCCGCCAGGCGGGAGAAGTAATTCGATGATTTTCCTTAAAAAAGCCTATAAGTAGGTATTAATCAGTAATAATGTAGCATTGAAATGGTGAAAGAATCAAAAACGGTTCAGTACTTCTTAAGTCTATTCGTTACAAACAAATCCTTCATCTTTTCATTTTAGTACCTAAAGATGCATAGATAGATAAACTTATAAATAGTAATATCTTTTAATTTTCTTTAAGAGAACGTCATATCCACATATCCCATAATTTTCCTTAAACAATACACTTCAACGTATAAACCGTTTCCTTAAACGATGTCCATGTCAATATGTTTATTTATTTTAAAAGTTGCATCATTAAAGGTTGACGTATTCAGTGTTCCTGGATGTGAGACAAATAGGCAGGTTGTAAAATATAATTAATTGCCAGAAACATGATACACTGGGCGAAATGAAGTATGTGTGATAACCGCAGAATGATGTCAACACTAATATTGTCCAAGTGTGTAAGGATAGTATTGTGAGGTTCCGTATTTAAGTGTTATTGTAATTAAGAAAGGCTTTGAACATGTCTTCTTTGGTATTTTAGTTTTTCTTTCCGCTACTTGAATAATATTAAGTTGTAAGAATATTTCTCCTTTGACTGCACAGTTGATGTGGCGGCTGAGTCTCCGACTGCTGCGTACATTACGTGGATTCGATGCCCACATGGAATAAATCTGTGTGAACCACGAATTGTTATTCTCTGAGTGCCTCGTTTATGAATATATAACTATATTTGTAAATGATCCCACGAGAGAGAAGTAAAAAGAAATTCAGTGAGGAGCAATGGTTAAAAAATATAGTCGTAGATGTTAGTGTAAAAAGCGACTCCGAAGGTTCAATAAACCAGTGAATTTTCAGATTACGAAATAAACACATGATACTATTTTTTAACAGAACTCTAAAACAACACCATAACCGATTGACCAGAAATACCCATGTTCCGAGAATCAACATCGAAGGCCTGAAGAAATAAGGAAGTTTTAACGAAATTAGAGATTTTGTAGGAAAAGCCAGTCTCGACCGAAGGCTGTATGGGCAAGGCTCACTCCTTACAATGCAAGGGACAATTACAACGGAAGCTCTGTCAATCGACTTCCTGATAATACTTCATTTTCGTAATACGAAACTTGTGTTCTTTTATTTACAGCGAAAATTAATTTTGTGACTTATTAAAGTTGATTTATTTATAAATCTGTGTAAATATATAAATATCGATGTGTCAACCGTGTTTAATTTAGAGTCTTGAGTTCGATCTTTCCCGTGACATATTGTAGGTATTGTAGACTTCAATTTTATTTTTTTATTCAGACTAGCTTCTGCCCGCGACTTCGTACGCGCAATCCCGATATTTCCCGTACATGTTCTTGATTTTCGATTAAAAGTAAAAAATAAGTATTGGGTAAAAAGTATCCTATGTCCGTCTCCTGGTTCTAAGCTACATCCTCACCAATTTTCATCAAAATCGATATAGTTCTTGAATTATAAATAGTGTAACTAACACACTTTCTTATATACATATATATAGATTAAACAGAGTTTAAAGAAATTTTAAGCAAAAAGACTTATAAGATCGAATGCTTAATAATCCTACAGTAGACATTACGCTGTAGGATTATTACGGAACCACTCACCTAACAGAGAAGTTCCATATAAACAGCTACAAATCATAATGATTTGTTTGTTAATGCAAAAAATGTAGGTTAATGACTGATTTTAGGTCCAATCCATTATATCCAAAGTATTAAACTGAAAATAATAAATTGAAACCTGAAATAGTACCTAGCCTATAATTGGTACTACCTTCTATTATATGAAACTTGACAGAACTGGTTGAAATTCTTTTACACTGCTGAATATAGGTTTTTTTTTAATTATAAAGTCTGGTTACACATGTTCATAAGACTAAAAACTTGTTTTTTATTATTTAATGGTATCGCGTGTGTTATTATTTCGTCCGGCTGATCGTAGCGCCCTGAATATTGTACCCCTGACCGGTTGCGCACGCGCATGATAGAGACGTTCTTGTTAACGTTTCTTTGTTATAATTTAGGTGCGGTCTTTATGCTGTTAAGGAGGAGGTTGTTACTGAAAAATGTGAAATAATAAAGTCAGTACACACCGACTAATTAGTTAACATTACTGCTATACACAGCGAAATCCATTTCGTTTTCGTCCCGAAGTAAAATGGTTCTGTCTTGGTAATACAATAGTTTTACAAAGAAATGGAATGTTTAGAACAAAACATAAGTAGTGAATCATTACAAAAAGCAAACTTCGAAAGCGCATACGAACTGATAGTACACTATCAAAACATCACGCCATATAATTCTCGAAGAGATATTTCTCGTCGGGTGGCACGGGCAATGCGAATAACATAACATAACATTACGCCTTTTATCCCCGAAGGGGTAGGCAGAGGTGTACATTATGTCACTGTACAATGTAACACCCACTTTTCACTATTTATGTTATGAGTCCCATGTAATAGGGGGTGAGCCTATTGCCATATACCGAGCACAACTCCAGACTCCGTGCTACTACTGAGAGTTATTTTAGAAACCCAGTAATATTTTGCCCGACCCGGGAACCGAACCCGAGACCCCTTGCCCGGCAGTCGCACTTGCGACCACTCGGCCAAAGAGGCAGTCGCAGAATTGCTATGTAGGGACATTTTTTATGGGATGAGGGCAAACAACTATAAATTGCACAACTTGACGCCCCTAGTCCTTTCCATCATCGCACCACAAGACAATCGGCGAAGCGTCACCGATTCATGGTAGATGATAGATCACCCACACGCACAAAGCACTACGCATCAAGCTTCCTTGTACGTACTGCTAAGGAGTGGAATCCTTTGCCAGAATATTTTCTGAAACGTATAACTTGGGTGTCTTCAAGGCCTGAGTTAATAGGTTGCTTATGGGACGACGTGATCCATCGTAGACAGCATCATCGCTTATGACCAGGCGAGATAGTGGTCAAACGTCGGCCCATCAAATGTATATAAAAAAATGCATCTGATGGTAGCAATCAATGTCGTTTATGAAAAAAAAACTCAGATTTATAAAAAAAACAGTGTTAATTACCGAAGTAACGTGGCCTATTGTAGCTACTAATAGGGTTTAATTGAAACTTCGTATTAGTGCTTGAACTGCTGGTTCATAATATATTTGTTTTGGTTGATCTCAATACAACCAAAAAAAATACTGTCTTAAGCAAGTCGTTGTAACGAAACCATAGCTTGATTTTAATCGCGGCAACGCCATCTAGTTACAAAAATTGAACTAATTAATCAATATCAATTTTATGGTTTCGTTACTTTGGTTTCGTGTTGACTTTTGGTCATCAACAAACAGTAATACCATAGAGTCTGAAATGGTACCTGAAGTATGATAGTAAATAGACCATTACTACAAAAGAAATCAAGTGTTACCTTGTTTTCATAATAACTATCATGAGACATACTAAATTAACTAAAATCGCGGGTTACTCACGTGAATATGCTGAAAAAACTCTTCTAGTTTCGAATCACAGCGGGGTTCTTCCTCAAGAGCAGCGTGCGCGGTCGCGACGTGACACTCGAAACTAGTAAAGCTTTTCTCAGGTGTTACCTTGTAAATATGTGTGCACCCCCGCCTACAATATCAGGCTGATATTTTCAAGAGAACAGGTAAACATCTGCAACTTAATTTAAGCTTGATTTAGGTAAACCAAATAATAATTACGTAGGTACTGACAGATTATTGGGGCAAGGATACTATTAAATAACAATTAAATAATTAATTATTGACTCCCCAATTACTGACTGCTCTGTTATACTTAATATTACGTAAATGTTTATTTCCGTTTGTTCTGTACTCATACTTACATACATACATACATAAATACATACATACATATACGACCAATTTTTTTGTAAGGGCGGAAAATCGTCGAATGACTGCTCCCGCCTGGGTGAGGCGGGAGGAGTCATGTAGGGAGGAGGCGGCTGACTAAAAACCACCCTGTTCCTTCTCCTGCACGTCGAGCCGGAGCCCCGGTTACCCGTTAGGTTCTCCGCGACACATATACGACCATAACCTCACGCCTGTATACCGTGGCGGTACGATGTAGTACAATTTATGTATGGTATAAACTAAAGGGGAAAGGCTTAGTATTTTTATGAGATAATAGTCAAAGAGTTTTTTAGAGTTAGCCGTACCAGTACCTATAATAATAAAGTTTTTAATTGATACAGTTACATTATTTTGATTTCACTGTTTTATTTTAATAAAGTCTTCATTAAAATTATATTTAGTAAAAACCGTATTAGAAAAATTAAACATACTGTTTTACTGTGAACAAGGTATATTTCTTCAGTATTTTCAAAAAGATGAAGAAAGCATCGCAACAATCTCTGGACCCCGTTGATGTCTTTTGTAGGGACGAGTTTAGATAGTCTAGATTTTCATGGTATATCAATTCTTTAGTATATTTAATGCATTTTCAATTATGTTAATGGATTTTAGTATTCTCAAACCAATTTAATAGTATGTTTTATTGCACTTTAATTGCCTAAAATCCACTTCAAACAAAGATTTTTAGGCAATCTGATTCAATATTCTACGAATTTATGCTCCTTTTATTACTGTAAAAAACAATTAAATTTGTTTATTTTCCTTATGATATTTCCTAAAATAAACTAGTTTCATTCATTAATTTGTGAAATAAGGTAGATTTTTACGACTTTTATCAATGAAAGTATATTAATTTCGTAATAAAATGTTATCAATATGTTTTTAACAGCCAACTTAATTGAATATCAAGTTTAACGAAACGCTTTTACAAATTGGCAGTTTTATAAATTACACAAATAAATCAGATGTAAATAAACGCAGCTGTACTCAACAAGACAAATAAATAACCAATCTAAAAATAAATAATGTAACAGTGCCAAGTTCCAATAACCTCCGAATGAAAAACCCCAAACTAACGGGAAACGGGACCCGATCCAGCAGGTAAGGTTCAGGTTCCATTTTCAAAAAGCCGTTCGCGCCCCCACTCTTGAAAAGCGAAGGTTTTATTACGTGGGGAGGCGCGCGCGCTCGCCAGTCGCCCGCTCGCCGTCGCAAGCGCCGCACGCGCCGCGCGGCATTAGTTTTCCCACACACGGAAAAATTGTGTCGCGAGTGCGTTTGAACCTTAAAAAAGACCCTGTGCCTATTCGCCCAATGAAGGATTATGTGCATGGCTGACAAGTGCTTCAACTGTGATTTCCTCTACGTCAGTGCCCCCGGCCCTCCCTCTCTACGTTAACCCTTACACGGTGAGTACATTATGCAACTCGGAACTGTTACTGAAAGTTGCGAAAGCATTTTTGTTGAAATATCCGCCCCGGGGCGCTAATGGCCGCTGTTAGAATATACGTGCGTAAATATTAATGTAAAATGCAGTCTGTCTGTCCAGTTATTTGTATTGAAATGATTGTTCGGCCGATATCGATCCGGTTTTTTTCGATATATAATTTTATTTAATAGGTCTTGTGTCTGATTGGGAAGGTCACAGCGTCAGTTACGTGCAGTCACTTTTTATATTTTAGGTAACGCAAAGACAAATTAAAATACAAATAAAAAGCCATAAAAATTGCGAAAACGAGCTTAAATTTTTTTTTCTGAGAATCGATGAGCACGAATCCAAAACAAATATTAATAAAATGTTAATAAAATCAGGTGTCAACCATTAACATATTTTTTATTTTTTGAACAAAAGGTCGCGTAACTTGACACCCTTAGACCCAACTATTGTAACACACTCAAAACTCGCTCGAACGTAAATCAATTATGAATCAACATCAACATGGTTGCGGGCCGCTTACCCAACGAGTTGAGCAATTACTTAATTAAACAGTGTTTGTAAATAAAAACGCAACCGACAACATATCTGTTGTTAAGTGTTCAAGTTTTCGGCAAAAAATTTGGTTTATTGCAATAAATATATTTTAGTGTGTCTCACACGATTTACTCATATTTTCTTATAATTACTGTTGCCAACAGCTGGCTGAATGTTTGGTAGTATAGTATTGTGGTTAGGTACCTTCTATTAAGAGATCTAAGAGTAAAAATAATATAATTAGTGTATTAGTAAGTTCACTTTCTTCCACTTTATAAACGTCGCGAGATAGCTGATGTTACTTATATCCTATCCATAGCGAATGGTAGAGTTGACTGCCCTGAACTCCTTGAAAAGTTGTCCCTCAATGTTCCATCGAAATCCTTTAGGAAGCACGCACCTCTTTGTGCTCCGGTAGCAAATAGTAACTACAGGCAAAACTCATTCTTGTGTCGAGCCTGTCGTACTTTTAACGACATCAGTAGCAAGCATGATATAGATATCTTTTGTACAAGCCTTGGGAAAGCTAGAACTATGATAAGTGGAGATTTTTTTAATGGCTGATTTTTTATTTATTTTATTTAATTTTTTAAATATGTATTCACCTTTTTTTTTCTTTATTTTAATAATTTTATTGCTGTGTGCCTGTTTTTAATGTATTTATAATTTGTAATTTTGTCTTAGCTGTTACCTATTAAGTCAGTATTCGTATACATGATTGATTGGATATTATTCACGTTTGTAGATTAATTCAGTATGTCTTTAAGTGCAAATGTGGTACATAAAAGTAATTAAACCAATGTTTACTTTGTAGCAACAATTTGTGCAGCAGTCTGCGGTACATTAAGCAAAATAAATGTATGGTCATAAAATTAACCGTGAATTACACGAAAGACATAATTAATCATTTGGAGTATGCATTTGCATATAATTTCATGAAAGCTTTATTTATCCACCATTTAAAGACTAGAGGTCATGACTACAAAATAGCTTTTGTTGTAAAACCTATAAGATTGTTTTTCGATTACCACACATCATTCGAGTTCCATTAGTACCTAAAAATTTAAGAAAAATATCGATCGTATTCGTATGTAGCGAGTTTCGATTAAAAATATATTGTATACGTGTATATACCAGAAATCGGAAAAAAACTGTCGTTTCTAATGTAATTTTAAATATTTTATTGATTCTATAATCCGGTCACTTGAAAAACCTGTATGACAACCTTTGAACTATAAAGGTGTTTCTATCATGTGCGAATTTGCGAATACGTCAACTTGCAACTTATTAGTATGGTCTAATTGCCTTTAATGATTACTAAACTATTCTTTAGTAACGACTTTGTTCCATTATTAAGGACTGGGTTAAGTATGAATTGAATGACTCTGAGTACGGTGATATGTCAAGTAAGAAAACCAAAACCAATTTGCTGTTTTTTTTAAATTGTGCTTAATAATACCTGTAAGTTAAAAAAAAAACACGAGAAATAGGGTGAGGCCAAGATTTAGCAAATAAGTCTCCGTAAATGGTTATTTCAGTGAGACAGACGGAATGGTTTCTTAACTACTTTTAGCTGCCATTAGATGTTCTAATCGTTGCTAAATAAACAGTGTCTTCAAAGAGATTCTTACAAATCTTTCAAAGTTGGTACACAATCATTTTTCTTAGAAGACGACCAAAGATTTCTTTTAAAATTAAGGTGTTTTGATTCCAATTTTATGGCTATAATTTGAATTCAGTTACAAAGCATCATATGGGTTTGAAAAAGGTGGAAAACCCAAACTAAAATTAAGTGTTGACGTGTGATGCGACCGTGAAGTTTAAAATTCAACGCACTCCTCAGGAGAGGAATGTTCATAGGATTTTGATAAGGAAATAAAAAAAAAACTTAAGTACACAAAAATTCACGTGTAAATGGCTATAGACTTACTCGTTATGACACGACTTTTTATTTGTGAAAAGTCAACTATTGATTTGTTTCCTTCGTGACTTAGCCTATATCCTAATAATAAATAGATAGATAGTTGACATATGACATTTGTTTATTTTTTGACAGTGACATCTGTCATATGTCACAAGACGAGTGTCACTTTAATTGACAAATAGTGACTTCCCCGAGTTCCGTTTTTCCGTTAGGTATTTATTAGAAAATTAGTCATAATTAGGGTGTATATGGACGTGTCCTAATGCGGGCAGTCGTTTGTCTCCACTCTGTTGATTCGTCTGTGTTGTATAAATATTTAAGGACCGGTGGTGTCAAGCGGATTCTCTTGTTTGGTCAATTTGCGTTACATCATCATTAATAGGGCAATATACTATATTTCATTTGCCAATAGACATTAAGGATTGGTTAGAAATATACCGACTCTCTCGGATATAAAATGGCTCTGTCAATATTAGATCAACCACAATTTATTTTGTGGTTGTCTTTAAATTCTTATTTTGCAACTGGAAAACCAAGATAAAGTTGAATGAGAGAATGTTAGATCTATAAGTATGTAACAAATAAGGTCTATATCTAGCGTTAGTTTACTTATAAGTACATAAATCCATCCATAACATCACGCCTTTTATCCCCGAAAGGGTAGGCAGAGGTGCACATTCTACCACAGTACAATGTTACACCCACTTTTCACTAGTTGTTATGAGTCCCATGTAATAGGGTGTGAGCCTATTGCCATATACCGGGCACATTTCCAGACTCCGTGCTACTACTGAGAATTTAAAAAAAACCCAGTAATACTTTGCCCGACCCGGGAATCGAACCCGAGACCCCTTGCCCGGCAGTCGCACTTGCGACTACTCGGCCAACGAGGCAGTCATAAGGCAGGCATAAGTACATAAACTAAACATCAATACCTAGATAGCAAGTATTTACAACTTAATGAAATTAAATATAGGTACATGGTTTTCAATCCAACTTTATCTATCCCTCTAAAGCTAAATTATACACAAAGTGTTTGCACATTGCGTTATCTATTCGTTTTTCTTAATATGTGCGAGTGTCGTGGTGGCCTGGAGGTTTAAGACGCTCGCTTCTCATGCATGAGGGTGCGGGTTCAAAACCTACCAACGGCAAGTACCAATGTGACTTTTTCTGAGTTATATGTACTTTCTAAGATTATTTAGACACCACTGACAAACGGTGAAGGAAAAACATCGTGAGGAAACCTGGACTTATAATTTCTAATTATAAGTTTGAAATCGCCAACCCGCATTGAGCAAGCGTGGTGATTAACGCTCTAACCTTCTCCGTGTGAGAAGAGGCTTTGCTCAGCAGTGGGCATTTATAGGCTGTTGATGATGATGATGATGAATATGTGCGAATAAAAATCCCAAATAATATTTAACAAATCATAAAAACTATCTAAACGTTACATAAGTTGACGATTTGAATGTCATGTTCACAAAATTTTATGATTTTTGTAACTAATTTGACATAGAGATAGAATACTAAAGAATCAAAAACGAAAAAAGGCTTTCGACTTTTTTAAATAAAGTACTGAAGATATAACTTTATAATTTGCAATGAATTTTTAAAATAACTTGATATCTGTGTAACTAGAACTTCAAAGTTTGGCGGGAGGACCAATATAAGACAATAGGTTCGCCTCCTATTACATGTAACTCAATCGAGGCGAACTTGTGAAAATTATGTGTTAAATTTCAATATGATAAAACAAGAGGGTAAAATTTATTGGTATTCTATATTAGCCTATCTATTCAAACGCAAACATAAACTGAAAAATAAAACTACATTAGTAAAAAAAAACATATTTTTTCTGATAACCTTTCAATGTGTATGATTCACGTGTGCTTAATGATTTACGGTAATTCGTTGTCAACCGGTTTTGTCAACTTATTATTTTGTGGTGTCAACGTTTTTATGTAGAAACTAGCTGTTACCCGCAGCTTCGCTCGCGTCACAAAAGGATAAAAAGTAGCCTATGTGACATATACCTACTAATACACACAGCGCCATCTATACCAATAATTTTGTTTTCCCTCGGGAGTATCAAATTTTTCCGGGATAAAAAGTACCCTTATTCAATCCGGACTTCTAACTTTACGTCTGCAAAAATTCAAAGCAATCTGTTTAATAGTTACGGCGTGAAAGCGGAAAAAACAAACAAACTCACTTTCCGATTTATTAGTAAGGACATTTGTAGCGAGCTGTTGTGCGATATTTGTGTAATGTTACATTATGATGACTTCGGAGGGGTAGGTTTTCTAACACTAGCATTCTATCTACATACATAATATATAGGATTGTTTGTTACAGAGGGATTAGATTATACAAACGATTCCCAGAAGCGTATGTCTATTGGTAGCATATGAGTAATTTATAATACTTTATATTATTCTAACTACTGAAGAGTAAGGGAAAATAAATCTTCTATGGTAAAGGGTATGAAAAGACTTTTGTAAAACTGAAACTGCTGTTCTTCAGCTCTTAAAGAGATGATTATTTACGTCGATCACACCAATAATAAGGACAGTTTGTACAAGGCAACTTCACGAAAGAAAAGCATTTAAAAATACTGCTTGTTCAATAAAGCCATTGTAAAACTTTCGAAATATAGTTGCCATGTAAACAATCAAAGTCAAATCACACAAACACAGCGTGAGTGTGAATTATTATACTGTTGATACAAACGATTCAATAAATCGATAGATTATAAAATTTATTCAAAATTATACGAAGCATGTAATTTTTAAATACCAGTATACGTATAAATTATGCATATTTCTACTAAATTCTAATTCAAACAAAACGATACTGACGACATAATAATTATTTAAAAACTATTTCTATTTGCATAAATTAAATTCAGGTCAGAAAATAGACTCAAAAAACTCAAATTAAAAGGACGAAATAAGGATATCAATGCAAAAAATATTTTCGTTCTAGAATTAATATATTCGATTAATTTTTAATAATCGTATTAGGAATAAATAATATGAATAATTCATATGATCGAATATCGAATTCAGTTATTTTTTTTAAACGTATAGGCTAAATTTATATGTAGTTTATTTGATTTTGATGTGTGTGTGGCTCGTGTTACAGAATTACAACTAATATAAGAACAAAAATATTATGTTTTTTATTTTATTTGGATAAATATAACGTGGAACATATCTAAAAGAAATGATGTATCAAAACATGAGTCGCTTTAAGTTACAGCAAATTAAACTCTGTGAAACAGACTTTTAGAGTCATAACGCTTTGAGTGCCCTCATATTGAGAAAACAGTCTAAACATTGAGCATATTTTACATTCCAATCTAAAATCGTATCCATGTAATAACAATGAAACTAAAAACGACTCGCATTTGTGTAGGTAAGTAAACAATTAACAATGATATTATTGGTTGATAACAACAATACTATGTTTTGTTTATAAAACTCAGTTTGTTTAAGAGTATATCGTAATGAGATCACTACGACGGGTTTTAATAATATTTCTACCTGTAGATTTCAATTTAGACACATAGTACTATACTGAAGACACACATAGGACTGCTTCGTTGGCCGAGTGGTCGCAAGTGCGACTGCGGCAAGGGGTCTGTCTGGGTTCGATTCGATTCCCCGGGTCAGGTAAAGTACTACTGGGTTTA
Source organism: Spodoptera picta (assembly GCA_038387885.1). Classification (NCBI taxonomy): domain Eukaryota; kingdom Metazoa; phylum Arthropoda; class Insecta; order Lepidoptera; family Noctuidae; genus Spodoptera; species Spodoptera picta. The sequence continues at coordinate 1,216,325 of JAZHFQ010000752.1, read as the reverse complement.
AAAAAAATTCTCAGTGGTAGCATGGAGACTGGAATTGTGCCCAGTATATGGCATTAGGCTCACCCCCTATTACATGGGACTCATAACATAAATAGTGAAAAGTGGGTGTAATATTGAACAGTGGCATTAAGTGCCGTAATGTGCACCTTTGCCTACCCCTTTGGGGATAAAAGGCGTGATGTTATGTTATGTTATGTCATGTTCATATTAGCTGCACTGCTGAACTATTAACTGTCAGAAGGCTTAGTTCAAGTTTGCTTTACGTTAACGAGATTGAAACGAAAACGAAATAGTATCATCGCCTACCACCGGGCGAGATAATGGTAAAATATATAAAAAAAATATTGTGTCAAAACTCAAAGTTCTATTAATAGTAAGCAAATCTATACAATATGGCCACTAAATTTTCTATAGTCTATGGAACAATCACGACTCAGCGAGAAATTGGTGAATGTCGATGTTAATTTAGAAAACGTAAGAACTATAATAATAAAATTATGGTGATCGATATATCACAAAATTCTAGTAATAATGTTGTAAAAGTTGGTATTAATAATATAATAAATAAATAATTAATTCTTATTTTATATAAAAAAACGAATAGAAACCTAATGGCGTTGTTTTATTTGCATCGAATATTTTTAGCGTGTGTTTACGTAGTGTTGGCAAAAGAACTATTTTGGTTTTTTAATGGTCTACTTCTCGATTCATTTTGGAATGTGATGTTTCTCTATGACCAACCAAACCGTGAGTAAATAGGAAAGGCAAAATATCCTTAAAACCTATGGCTAGCTGGTATCTAGCTCTCTTACTATAAATAAAACATAACATCACGCCTTTTATCCCCGAAGGGGTAGGCAGAGGTGCACACAGAAGTAACACCCACTTTTCACTATTTATGTTATGAGTCCCATGTAATAGGGGGTGAGCCTATTGCCATATACCGGGCACATTTCCAGACTCCGTGCTACTACTGAGAATTTTTTAAAAACCCAGTAATACTTTGCCCGACCCGGGAATCGAACCCGAGAGCCCTTGCCCGGCAGTCGCACTCGCGACCACTCGGCCAACGAGGCAGTCTATATATAAATAAAGTTTCTTTTTATTTTGGCGTTTAGCCGCAGACTTGTGCAAAACATCGTGCAAACGGGTTATTATAATCGTGGCGTTTGCACAAAAAATGTGCAGTTGCACAGGTTTGCACGAATTACTACGTAACAGTTCAAGTATGTTATTGTTACCGTTTAGGGCAGGTTTTGTAATTACATTTTACGATAGAATAGATTGTAAAGTTACATAAAATATTACGTTACATTTTTATAATCTTATGCTAAGAATAAAGTCTGCAAAAGTGTCATAATGGATTCATAATAGCGTCAAAATTATTTTAACAAATACATAAATTCATATATTTTTTATTGGAGTCATTATCAAGTCGAGACTATTGGTAATCCCAATGACAATTAACACCAACAAGCAAAATTATGTCTTAGTAACAATAACATTAGACTGGAATTTCTTTACTAGTTGCTATGCACGTTCGAATACCGATAGCAAGATAAAGCAAATAATCAGCTGTTTCAATGAGAGTGTAAAGGTTATCGGGAATTCAGAAATGTACATATTTTAATACATTATCTGTCACGTCTTAACCCAATTTAGTTTTTAAGATACAACATGTACTCGTCTACATCGTTATGTACTATCGACAAAGTTCACAATAGTATACTTTTAAACAAATTTCTGTGGTAAACTCGCTGTGGTCGCTCGCCGAGTGCATGCGAATATAGTCTAATGATGCCGTCTATTTTGTCGATAGTACACACGGCTACACGTCAAGTTATACAACACCACTTTATCATGATCTCGTTTGTATGACTTTTCCGCACATTTCACAGTCAGTTTTTACTGGTTTAGCACAGCTTGATGTGTATTTAAGTACTTTTAAATTTATCTTCTCACATCTTCCGTGTTGTTTAAGTGTATATTTCTTTGTTTTGGTTTTTAAAAGGTTAGTAAACTTCGAGTGCAATGATTAAATATTTGATCGTTGCTATCTGCTACTGCAAATGTTTGTGTTGTGCCCATTCTTGAAGCATAAATATGTGTGCTTGTTTTTTTTAACATACCATAGTATTACGCCTTTTATCCCTGAAGGGGTAGGCAGAGATGCACTTGCTTTTTTAAATTTATACTTTGATGGTTTGCTGGTAAATAATCTGTTTGGTTGATGCTGATGTGTCTATAATACAGTAGATTTATAAGACTGTGTTTAAAATACTGCTTTTGTCATTTACCTACACTTAGTTGCATTTGAAAGGTTTCTAATTAACATATTGATTACTTCTTGAGATGAAATAAAACACTTCTCATTCCTCCCTCAACAAGACTAAGACGATATAATATGTTAAGGATAGTCTGATTACTAATCTCGAACATTTAAACAAGTCAATAGTCAATGCTAGTCGCCAATTAGCAAGGAGTTTCTATCACACGTTGGGTGTCAAAGCCATTACAATGACGTGCACGTGCCAAGACAAAATAAAATGGCGGATATAACACTTTTTTGCTCAATTACGTATGTATTACGTGTGAGGTTTAGAAATTTTGTAGTTAATTAGTATTATTATATATGTAGAATGGTAATCTGTGATATTGAATGATTAATAGGTTTTAAGCTATATCTAATCTCAGTAGTAGCACGGAGTCTGGAAATGTACCCGGTATATGGCAATAGGCTCACCCCCTACTACATGGGACTCATAACATAAATAGTGAAAAGTGGGTGTCACTTCTGTGTGCACCTCTGCCTACCCCTTCGGGGATAAAAGGCGTGATGTTATGTCATAATAGGTTTTAAGCTCTATGTAGGAAGGTGTTGTACACGAATGGTATTCGCCGAATAAAATTGAGTTTTTGACATCTGATTTAGCTATTTTACCAGTCTCTTTAAAACAAACTATACTCCCCCTTTTTTTGAGGTGGGAATATCATCCAGTGACTGCTCCCGCCTGGGTGAGATGGGAGGGAGTGTCAGACTCTTACTGACTAAAAACCACCCCGTTCCTTCTCCTGCACGTCGAGCCGGAGCCCCGGTAACCCGTTAAGTCCTCTGCGGATCCGTATCGGCATCAACCCTACTGGACCCCATCTGTGGTGAAACTATACTCCCCTTACTCGATATTTTGCGAGTGATTGCATTTTTATTTCCTATTATTCAGTCTCATCTTCATTATTTCTATTAAACTTATCTTAACCTAAGACTTTTGCATTAATTGCCTATTTGCAAGAAATAAAATGTTTCCATTAGACATTTGATACGAAAAATATTCTTAGAAAAAAAATAAAGCTAGCAAACTCTACTGGCGCCTTGATTTCAATAAAACCTCCTTCAATCAATTCGAAAGAGACAGAGCTACTCGGACACCGGTAAACAAATATTGAACACGAACAGTCAAACACAAATAGACGTACTCGTATTTAAAGAACAAGCTTCAACTCCTTTTCCTTGGCCTTGCATACTTTAGCATCCTAGTTAATTATAATTAATCATTTGTTCTTTTCATCTCAAGTTTGAAATATTAAAATCACGGATGTAATGTTTTAAAACTGAGATTGTTTTAAGTTCATTTTGTTTAAGTTTAAACAGGACATTGTGTTTTTCTCAGTGCAAGACAAAGGTGTATGTTTAAAAATGTGATACACAATTTTCGGTAGTTATGAGAGATCCGATTCATGTTGTATCTATAGAAAGACAATTAAATTAAAGTATCTTATTAATAAAATTATTAGGTTCTTGGAAAATCGTTTTGAGAGAAACCAACGTTTAACATATAATATAGGTCAATGAAAGAAGGATTATTGCATCTGTCTGAATTAACTTTGACAATGGCTGACGAAATGTAAAAGAAAATGATATATGATTTTCTCTACAAATACTATAGGTATCTCTTTTCATTTCACGTCTGCACTATACTATAAAATACCTACATTACATAAACATACAAAAGAAAATACACGCAACGAAAATTATTAAACGCTATTAAACCTCGTTGCAGCGAAAAAAGCGAACGAGGAATGTAGGTCAACCCTAATCTTGCATAAAAAAGTATAACCCGAGCCTGCTCACTAGAGCGTTGTATTGCTACAACGTTGGCCAACTCGGTAAGCTTGGGAAACTGGCAACCCTGAAGGAAATTAGGGGACATTATCCATGCTATCATTTCTTTGTAAGCAAATTGTGAGCGAGGTCACTAGAGATGGTCTTTAGTCTCGATAATGATTCTAGAGATGTACCGTGGCTATGCAAAAATTGAGTCGATATTATTTGTGTGCCATTCTGCTGAAGTTAATAAATGTATGCTTATGTTCTTTTGGTGGTTTTAATAATAATATATGGGGTATACATGGCAGCAATGTGTAGGGAATGTTATTAGGTGATCTTTACAAAACCTTTATGATGGTATTGGGAAGTCGTAATGACACTTTGTTGTTAAAGTTTAGTAAAATCGGTTTTTTATTAGATCTTTCTCTATCTATTGCACATTTGAGTAGTGTTAACAATTGTTACATAAGGTTACCATGGGAACTCGCAGAGTGATGGTGATTAATTCGTATTCGTACAAATCCGTGGTGGGTGTTTGTCGGGGTTTTCGTGAAAGATCAACGAACTGATACAAATGAGGAGAAATCGAAATATTTATTTGATCTCTGAACCTTGAATTTAACTTCCTCTGTGATACGATACAATAATTTCTAACAACGTACGTTTCAACAATATATAATGCCATGATACTTATAAAATGTTATTGTTGTTTGTGGTAGCGGAGACGAGCGAGAAATTCGCTGCTTTCAATATACATTCTCTAACCTTTATTTGAGTCTATCTATCTATCTATTTATCTAAGAGGGTGTCTTCCATACCCTCCACGGTTGGTAGGCAGCTTTGGGCCTCATATACCTGGGTCATCAAAGTGCAGGGAATTTTGCAAACAAAGTGGATTTTTAAGCATATGTCTATTTATCTTCTATCTGAAAATTAGTTCTTATTGTATAGTACATAGGTGCCAGCCTCGCTTACTAACTTAAATTAACGAGTTTTCACCAAACAGACTGACGTAACAATGTACCGTTCTATTGGAAGGCAATAAAGGCCCGCATATACTTATGTTATTTTTCGACTGTTTCGCATCTACTAAATTCACTTCACGTTACTCTATTAACTAGTTTCGTAACAGTCAAATAACTTTTATGAATTGATGATGAATTTTATAAAATCTTTTCTATATCGAAGAGCAACCATTGTACCGTGATCTGTCTAATACAATGTCCCAAACAATAGGAGGCTTGTCAATAATCATACGGTATAGTAAGACCTGAATTTTCGAAAATTATATTTTTAACTCGGTTACCTTAGCTCAGCAGTAACACTAGCAATTGGGTATTTGCCAACTAGTCAAATTCAATACTTTATTTGAACTGTCAAAAAACGACAAATTTTCTATAAAATTTGTACGGGATTGTGTATTGTGACGTCACGTTTTTAGCGTCAAACAACATACTTATTCCTTAAAAATTGCTAGATAAATACTAAAATTAAGTTTATCAGTAAATCAATTATGAAAGTTTGATTATTTTTTAATATTTTATTGTATTGCACAGTCGAAATAATTTATTGTTGATAAAGGAAAGTACCCAATTGCTCGACAGACGACATACTTAAAAGTTTTTCTAATAGTGATGTAATTTAGTCCAAACTTCCGAACAGTGACAATGTAATGAATAGTAGGTACCATGCTGTGTTACATAGACATTAATAGATAAAATGTCGCAATTGTAATCTGTTTCCGATAACCGATATAATTATAAATCCATCTAAAAGAGAAAGTGCAACTGGTCGGTTACATCATTAGCATAAAATGTAGTTTGCAAGTAAAGTACTGATATTGCACTATTTATTATCATAGTAAATTCCTTGGTGAGACTGATTTCCTTAAGAGCAAAAAAAAAACATTCAAAAATAAAAAAAAACACACAATTATAAGTGTCTAAAAGTGCACTAAATGGCGCTTTGTAATTTCTACTTATGTATAAAAATCAGATAGGACAACATTTTAGAACAGTTTTATGCCTACTACGACACTAGTCTTATTAAGAACGTGCAAGAACGTGCAAACTGAGATTTGATTAGCCATATTCACGAGATTAACTCGTTGAGCACCGTCATTATAGACACAATTAAAGAAGAATAGGTTGCGGTCACCGGTGACCGCTTGGTGTATGACAGTTTAAGTAATAACCAACCATACCACAAATAAATCTAAACTTGCGCATTAATACTTATAGATAAAGTTCAGCAATCAGACAATATAAATCTGAAGATAACTAACACATTGCCTCACAGAGGACGCTGCACATGCAGTGTTACATAACATCTGACATCTACACTACCAGTGTGTATTTAGCAATCATCTTCTTAAAAGCTATATTTAATCGGTGTTGCAATACTTTCGCCGCATGCCCGACCCCTTGACACGGTAGTTTGACCTCTCTGTGCATTTATTTACTCTTATTACGTTTTATGTGGGAACTTTTCGATAATATTTTGGCAACAATTTTTATGTAATGGTTTATAGTGGAACTATCTAAGATGTTATTGCAAAATAGGTCTGAAGAAGATCTAGATTTGTTATGTAAATTACGGAACTTATTATTTGGTACTTAGAATGGTGTGTTATTTTCTTGGGTCATTTGTTTTTTAAATATCATTCTTTCTAATCGAGTTGTTGTTAATTGTGGGAGTTGTATTTGAAATGATGTTGCTTAATAGGTTGTATCATATTAATGGTGGCTGTCAAAAGGAGTAATATGTTCGTTTTGAACTGCGTAATACTTGACCAGTTATCAGTGGCAGTTTATAATTTGTCATTAATTTGTTTTTAAACAGTCCGTCAGAGAGCTATCAAACCTTTTTTAAGCGTTCTTTTTGAACTACAAAATACATTTTAAAAATGGAACACCTACCTACTTACATTTTTTTTAAACGTTGCCCAACGTTACGTTTGTCTCTTGTCTCGTACATACATACATACATAACTTCACGCCTGTCTCCCATGACCCGACGCAACAATTAGTGGGTCACACAAAAAGTTGCTCCGTGCGGGAATCGAACCCGCTACACATTGTGCGATAGGCGGTTACCTAGCCACCGCCAACCGTGCAGTCAGTATAAACCGACACCGACTAAGGCACACAAGTATCTATTATTACACACCCACACATTGAAAGTTATATCAAAAGTACAATTTGGCCTCTGATTACAATCTGCAAACTGTATTGTATTCTCATAACATCACGCCTTTTATCCCTAAAGGGGTAGGCAGAAGTGCACACAGAAGTTACACCCACTTTTCACTATTTATGTTATGAGTCCCATGTAATAGGGAGTGAGCATATTACCATTTACCGGGCACAATTCCAGACTCCGTGCTACTACTGAGATTTTTTAAAAAACCCAGTAATACTTTGCCCGACCCGGGAATCGAACACGAGACCCCATGCCCGGCAGTCACACTTGCGACCACTCGGCCAACGAGGCAGTCAGTCATTGCAATCTCACTTACTATCTAATACCCTTTCTACCACAAAAACCCATGTTTCACTAGAATTACTTCAACTACTTCCACTAGATAACAAAAATACTGATTTAAAGGGAATTAAACCGAAACACACCTCAAAAACCATATTCTTACTAGATCAAAAGCAACCGCAGACTGCATAAATAGAAACAATAGACATCAACACTAAATCTAACCAAAGACTCGGTAGCTATACACTCATACTTTTAATAGACTAGACTAATAACAACATAGGTACAGAATGCAACGAATAACACAAATTATATGCAGTAAGGTACCTCAGGATAACTGTACAAAGGGCAATGACCCGAGTTCAAACAACATATCCACATATACGTATACTATGAATGTCTGTTTGTCTGCAAACGTGTCGTGAGTCCCTAATATCGTAGTTCAGTTTAACGGTAAAGGATTACAATGTGTGTGCTAAGTTGAGGAGCGCTAAAACTGTTAGGTTCTGCATATTTTCACGTGTTGGTGTGAAACAAGAATTTATTTTTTTAAGGGTAGGTAGAAATGTGATAATAGTACCTATAGTTAGGTTTTGACAAGTGACAAATTCTCTTATATGTATAGAGAAGGCTTAGGGAGGTATCCTAGCTACTCCCGAATCCCCGAATTGTCCACAATCCTCAAATTCTCAATTCCGAAAAGGCCGGTAACGCACTTGTAACGCCTTGGTGTTTCGGGTGTCCATGGGCGGCGTCGATCGCTTACCATCAGGTGATCGTCTGCTCGTTTACCAGCTTATGCTATAAAAGAAAAAAAATGTAATCAGGAAGTGGATTGTCATGGCTGTTGATGCTTATAAGTTTTATCTTACATTGTAAATTCTGCTGTAAAAAAGTTCATGATTTTACATTGTTGTAAGTAAACAATGTAAATTCGAAAAATGTCGAAAATTTCAACGACTGTAATAGGGTAGACGACTAATTTTTATTTTTATGTCCGTCTGGTAGATTATTTTAAATCATTACACGCGTATTTTTTATTTTCTTACAGTAACGAATACTTTCGACGATATATTGATTTAAAAAGTCGTGTGTCGTCACTTTTATTCAAACTCAAACTCAAAAGTATTTATTTCAATTAAACCATAATTTGGTACTTTGAAACGTCAACACGTTTATGTACATTTTATACGTAGAAACTTTGACCCCCCCCCCACTCCTGAACTTTGATTCATTTTATCTAAGTATTGTTTTATTATACGACGAAATAAAAAAATACCTGTCTAATAATTTTTAATTACCTAACTTACGGACTAATTCGATTTTTAATTTTCATACCCTGTCGTCTTCCCAATTGTAATTCCAATAATATCGGTAAGTATTTTTAACATAACAAAATATCAGTTCAGAATATCTTGAATAATATGGAAGTCAATTTCAAAAATAGAGTTTTAAATATAAATTCATTACGCTTACACACTAGACTCTAGAGCTCACGAATTATATCTAAGCACCAGACTTAACATACAATTTTAATTAGATCTATTCAGATTTCGGTTCTTTGTAGACTGAATTTCTTAGTCACATCTCGAGAGCGAGGTGAGTGTACTACTACTTCGAGATCCCATCAATTTCAAGTCCTTGACACTTATATAAAACCACAAAATTAGCCATTGTCTTCATCTCCAACTAACAGAAACCGTTGGACCAAACAAATATTGAAATCATGTCATACCTATGTTATTCCAAAATAAGTTCTATAACGGTTTATTTTGTTCTCATATTTGCAAGACCAATAGTTTTCGTTAAACAAATACTTGTAAGTGTTAGTGCCAATAAGGCACTTTAAATAAAATCTTTTTATATTTTGAAGTATTTTTTTGTATTCCAATATGAATATGTGAGTGAATCATTGGAATTTTAGATGGCCTGTGTATTAAATAAAAACCGCCGGTTAAACACGTGAAAATACTGAGAAAAGCTCTACTAGTTTCGAACCACAAAGGGGTTCATCCTCATGAGCAACGTGGGCGGTCGCGGCGATAACAGTAGGCTGCACGAGAATCACTGTGGTTCGAAACTAGTATAGCTTTTCTCAGTATTGTCACGTAAGTAACCCGCGATTTTAGTTAATTTAGTAGGCCTGTGTAATTTAATAAAATAGTAGTACACATTCCTTCGAATGAATGTTAAAGGTCCGGTGGCCAGCAGACTGTTTTTCTATCTTTATACCACGACGATGGCAAAAAAGCACACGACCCATGTGATGGTAAACGGTTACCGTGGCCCATGTACGCTTGCAACACTTGGGGCATTATTATGCGCCTTGCTGACCCTTGAAAAACCTAGAAGAATCACTCCCTTCTTGAAGGACCCCATATTGTAGCCTATCTTTTTCTATCAAAACTCTATTACATCTTCAACTTAATTGTATTGACAAAAAATAGACAAAAATTTCTGTATTCACAAAAATATGCATCAGAAATAGAACTGAAAAATTAACAAAACGTAGGTCAGGTTGTATTTGTAATTAGTCTTGAGTCTTGACCACCAATGGTACCTAATTGGTCAAACGCCTTTGGCTGCACTTAGAAGATATTCTCAACTACGTAAATTCTGTAACAAAAGAAAATCTTTATGTTAATAGAAAACAATTAGTTAGACAAAGATTACAGAATAATTATTTCAAAAATAGAACGTCATTTCTAGCTCATTCATTAAATGTGACTTAATTATGGTATTTTTGTTTACAACAATTTTCAATCTCAAGTTTGTTGTCATTAAAGTTGACATTTGTTTGAATATCGCGGATTGTAATTTTTTTACCAATTTAGTTTAGTTCTGATAGCCTGTTATTTATGGTAAACTGTTTCATTTTTTAAATTGATAAAGGGTGCTTCTAATGCTGGGTCTACACTGTCGTGGTTTTAGCCTAAGAATTCGCAATACCGAATTATTTTCGCAAACATAAATGCCCTTCGCTTCGTTGTCTTAAGATAGAAAGATCTAGAAAAACATATAATGAAATAGACTATAAAAATTCCCAACTTTGAATATATCTATTTCAATGATGAGTTTACAAGTATTTGTCTAGCACTCATTACACAAATTACCATACGTCAATATTGGTAATTTCTTCGCATTTTCTTCGACTAGTATTTAACGGTGCTCCCAAACATTCTAGTGTTGATTTTCGCACTTCATACGGCCATAATCGGTGGTTCTGCATATGTTTATTAACTTATATTTTGAAGTACAACGTACGATGGTAACCCATAACGGGACCCAGTTTATTGTCAAATTCCCAGCTTTATTCATTGTCGTTTTTTTAATTGTTGATTTTTAGCTTATCTGTGATTTATGTTGGTGAGTATGTGGGTTGAATAAATACTCTTTTTTCATTTTAGCTTAAATTTGAAGATGACGAGTTTTACATAGTGTTGATGAAAATTTTATTTGTGTAAAATTCACAAATTGTTCGTTTGAGTTAATACTTATTGTATATACAATAAGTATTAACTACACTAATACATATATATGTACTGACATAAAATAATTTGATCAGATTAAATATTGTAATAAAATTATTGTCATACCTTATATCTTTGTTCAGACAATACCTCGATAAAAACATGGCGGATAATGGAATATCTCCACAAATCGATTACTTTTATTTCAATTCCAAATCAACTAACAAAACACATCACTAAAATGGATGAAGACATAAAAATGAATACGTCATTTACAAAATAAAATATTATTTTAATATTAGTTACGAAATAAATAGATATTGTATAACCTTTACGTCGATTCGCAATGGATTTACCGCGTCAATAATATTTATCGAAGTTGTGGATTGTTGTGAGGCGAAAATATTTAATTTCGATGATTGCTTCCTTGTTCATAAGCACTATATACTTACCTATGGTTCCATACTTGCATAGTAGTAAACTGATATACCTAGAAGCGGTTTTAATTGCTATGGAAAACATACTTAGCTTATGTTTCGGAAAAGAGAATGAACAATGATTATAAAATATTAATTGTTTCTGGTCAGTTAGAAATTACGACAACAATTTGTGTTTTAAAGAATAATACAATTTTTGTTACAATGAGGATAGTATCTCATTCAAATCGTGAAAGAATTACATTTTATTTGGATAATTGGGTTGTGTCATCTTGTTCTGTCTTAGATTTCGAAGAGATGTGAGATTAATTGATAAATTGATATCTAATTTAATCGTATGGTTTAAATATGTGTCACGTAACAATGGAACTACCGTGTTTTTTGTCATCAGGTAGCGCATATGTAGGAAGATAATTTTTCTCCAATCATAGCAGTTGTCAAACATTAAACGTCCAACGGCATGACACTAGTTAATTCCCTATTGGACGAAGAACGAGAGGTTCACATTAGCGGTCCATGCTCAATTAACTAACTGTTATGACAAACTCCAGAATAGTTTTAATTATATCATAGCAGACCACAATACAAACGAAGTGTATAATTAAAAAAGTAACGTAAGCTAAGTTTGTTTTATAAAACAATTAATGTTAGTGTTTTATTTATGTAAATGTTTTTATAACAAAGAAATTATTAGTACGACAAGGCAATAAATTAGGTAACTTAATATCTGTGATACTGGTTCCTTTAGTAGCTTTGTATTACATATGTTTTTAAACCGTGACTTATTTTATAATGAACGTAAGAACCGCCTAGTTTATGAAGTCGTTTAATGGCTACCGAGCTGAGGTATTAGACTCGATTTTAGGTTCAGGCGAGTTATCATAGAGTTTGAAATCAAAGTTACTATTTCTTTCTCATTTCATATATAGGTATTTAATTCAAATGTTTTTGTTCTTATTCACGTACCTGTTTGACGAGATACTCGATTAGTTTCAAGCTATTCTAAAGGCTCATATTCATGAGCATCATTCCTCGAATTTTTTGCATAGTGAGTCCTAGTATGATGTCATTCTTTATGCAAATGAAAAGCGTAATATCATGAAAATCAAATGTCAGAGACTTAATAAATACGAATAATAAAACATTTCAATCCTTTACCTACTTTTAATATCAAAACAAAACCAAATCGAATCGATTAAAATAATCGTTTTTCATTTGATGACGATTGTTCGTCTAGTCTAATAGAGTGAATCGATTTCGTGACATCAGCCGATGTTTCACAATTAATCGATAACGATGGGATTATGATTGGTACTCCATTAATCAATTTGTAATAAATTAATCGTTTAGCTGTTGAAATGTTGAAGGAAAATCGAATTGAGACAATGGTTATTATTGTGGCAACATGAATTGATGACGTTTGAAGAAAATTAAGATTGTATTCGTGTTGATTTTGTTTAATTTTTAAGCGATTTTTCCCAGATCTACGAACTGAATGTTGGTATTGAATTACTGAGTTTATTTTTACGTTGCTAACTGCCTCTTACATCTTAGCTCAGCTGAACAATTGCGTTCGTGTAGAAAATATTTATTAAGAAATTTTGCACTAGACAGAAAAAATTGCAGAATAAAACTTGAAAGGTTTAGATATTGAGAACATGGGAGGCAAGCATTATAAATATACTTTAATCACATGTTAACTGCAGTAGGTACACCGATTAGAAGACTGACACACATAATTAAACAAAGGTGTCCCAAAAAACTAAAACACAAATTCGAATGTAAAACCTCCTTTGTCAAAATCGATTAAAAAAAAGTTCGCAACACTTACAAATAAGTAGGTAATGTTGAAAAAAGACACATTTAAAAGATTGTATAACTGGCTAATTTTACGTTTTACAATAATTTTTACTTCGGACAAGTGACATTCACTCGTTATTTCATACAATTTCCGGTATTTAAAGTTCAATTTTGTATGTCTGTTTGTCATCGTGACTGTGAACTGGGTTAGTGCACGATTTTCATTGCGTAATGTTGGCTACATTACATGAAACCTATTAGGCTATCTCTGAAATGATTTTTGATGCATTTGTGCCATTCATTTGTTATCTAAGTAGAACTTGAATTGATAGATAGTTCTTATATTGTAGCGCTACTAAATTTCAATGTAGGTATCTAATATCAATTTAAGTTCACGTCTGATAATGAATGCGATTTCTCGATTTGTTTTCTGAAGGTTAAGATACTTATCTGCCGATTGTTTAGAAATGACTCAGTTTCAACAATTGATATTTGAATTTCGAAACTTCGGAAGTTTATGTCAATGAAAAAAAATAACATACACCACTGTAGGTATAATTCAAATAAATCTCAAATGAAAACATAAGGATAGGCTCTACCTACACTACAATGATTGAAAATAAAAGGTAGATAACAAATTCATGGTGAGATTACTATGTTAAATCTTCACGGTTATTAAATATGTACTACAGAATGATAACATGTATAACTTTCCTAACCGTTAGATATACATGACATATAGGTACATAACAGTCTTTATCATAAATAATGTAACACATAACTAAAAATAATATAGTTACTCACGATTTTAACTGCTCTTTTAAGGGCGTGTGCAGACGAGGGACTTTTGTCCGTCCTGCATGTATACAATGGGAGACCTACCGTATTTTTGCTTACAAAATGGCGCTAGTATGAGCCTCTCATTCATCGTCTAATAGGATATTAGCTAGTCTCACACCATTGCTCGTTTAATTTTTGACAGCTGCTGTGATTGGACAAAAACCGCATTCTAAATTTGTGCCATTTGGTTAGCAAACGTTAGCCTTCATTCAAGATTTTGCGCTCTTGAGAACTACATCGCTGGGTAGATGATATACATGACAAAGTCAATGTATCTCAATAAATAATACACTTTTCGGACGTCGAAACAATATGATTTTGACATTATTTTTATTCGGTTCTTGATAGACTAAGAATCACATTAATTTAATTATAGATAGGTAACTTATTTCTTTATAATATAAGGTATAACTACTTATACTTTAGTGTATCTTAGTTGTACATATCTATATTTTTTACCTTTCCTTATATTATAACGAAACAAAATTGTACTTAAGTCGGTTTGTCAAAATATATATGCGTCCATTCTAAAACGTAGATTTGTATAGAGAGAACAAGTAACACATTGTATAAGAAACTATATGCAACCATTATATTATATTAAAAAAAAATCATCCAAAAGTTCCTCGTCTACACAGGTTTAAATACCATACTTCGATTCAAAGTGTTGTGATTGTGACGTTTCGTTGCACGCTCACGAAGACGAAAGTTGGTCAGTTTGACGTAACAGGCCCTACTTCCGACTGACCTTTGAATTTATTATATTTTTAAAATGTTAATTGGACGTATGAGTAGTACAATGTCATTTTTTCGCGCCATTTTTTTGTATCATTTATTGTTGTATGAACTGTATTGCTGTTTTTTGTTGATTGTGTGAAAAAAATTGTTAAAGGCTAATGATGTTGGAGTTGGAGTTTTTTGGGTTTATAGATTTACAGAGCATTTTGTGTTGGCTGCAAAAATGTTATAATATGTATATATAAGGATTTACACTATACTATCTTGTATTCTTAAAAAAAAGTGGAATAAAATATTGTATAACCTTTTTGTTATATTAAGTCCCTTGTGCCTATACAGTCTTTAGGCATTTTTGATTCACAACATAAAGATTTGAACAGTTTATAAAGCCAGAAAAATAACATTTCACACAGTATTAATCATACAAAATATGTAAAAAAATACACCAAAAAACACATCAACATGTTTTTACGACCTAACAGACCCTGGAAACCGGAATAAGTACTAAAGTGAAAGAAATTACCTCAAGCAAAGCCACTATGGATGTATGAGCCTACATGAACACATCAAGTTATACAGAACCAGTTTATTATGATCTCGCTTTGTATTATGTTTCCGTACATTCAAAGGTCAGTTTATATTGGTTTGTTTAGCTTCATGAGTAGCCATGTATATATGAGTGATGTTATCTTCAAAGACACTACTTTACGTACTCATTGTTAACTTAAATATGAATGCGGTAAGAGTATATCTTCTTATGAATAAAGACACTTTACAGTGCAAAGACCCACAGAGTTAAGGTCATCTACGATAGAATGGTTTATATTTTGACAGATCTGTTTTTTTTTTTTGTTTAATCTGTGGCAATTATTTGAGATCGTTTCGATGTTTGAATTAGACTTTTCGTGATTTTAGTGATGAGGTGTGTTTTAGGTAGAGGTGGACTACTTGATGAAAAGCAGTTACTGTCTATGGAAGTCGGTAACACTAGAGGTGTAATTCGTACGTTAATAACGTGTTGACTTGCTACAATTTACTTATTATTATTAGCGTATTATTGGCTCACTCGCAAGTAATCTGTTAGTTATATTTAATGAGTACTGGAGACCAATTACAGATAAAATTCATTGTTGTGGTGAATCATGTCGAAATCATTGACAAAAATAAGTTTCTACTATTAGCGACGGGGTGTGACGTAGCGACTGCTAGTCTGTTATGAAACTCACAATACAAACTATTGATTGAAAAAATAGATTAAACAATAGCGACATGAATAAATGTATGACCATATTATTAAACAATTTTTTGATACTACTTCTTGTGCAATGCTACGGTTGAGCGGTTAGCGCGGGGCATCGCAGATGTTCGCGGTGTGTTGCAATTCCAATGCAAGTTATAACAAGTTTGTAGTAAATAGCTGGCTTGCGTAACAAGCATTGTATAGCGAATCGCTCGGATTCACACCGTCCACGGCACCATCATTTGTTTTCTTGGTGACAGTTCCGATTCTCAGCTGTCACGTTCGAAAAAAGAACCTTAGGTACGTGATTTATTGTTTTTTTTTTTCGAATGACGTTGTTGACACTTCACGATCATTCATCGATTACGTCTGTACACTTTTTTATCTGTGTACTTTTTTCTTAAATCTAATTCAAAGTTGCAGTTCGAATTTCACTAATTAAAGAATTGAATTTTCTCTAAATTAATAGCTAAAACAACGAAACGTTTCGTAAAAAGCACGTCTTTGAGAAAAATGGCAAAATAATTGACCGTGAACTTAAATTGCAATTAATTAGTGTTGCAAGAGGTGAAAATTTTGCAATAGTAATAAAAAGATTTGAAATGGCTACTTGTTTGAATTTTAAAAACATCTATATCTTTCTGCTTATCTAACGATGGCACTTTAAGCACCTAAAATAGAATTAATGGAGTTGTTTCAAACGATTTACATATATATTTAAACACAACAATCGCAAAGGGTGAACAGAGATGTACCAGTATTATTGTGATATGAGAAGTGTCAATTGCCAATTGCGACTGAACAATTAATATTTATTTAATTAATTCATTCTGCGATTATAAGTCACACCACATATAAATAAGACACACAATCGCATATAATGCAGACGATAATATCAATCTTAGCTAATGTTTGATTACAATATTTACAATTAACCTCTGGTAACCCCGTAGTGAAATGTCAGGCCACTGGCAATCGTCCGACTCCTATATGGCAACATTTTACAAGTTGACTGACCGCTCTAACAGATTCAAAGATCAAGTACTTCAAATTTTGATCCTGATGTGATCTTTGGCCTGATATATGGTGATGAGTTAGCTCCCAGAGGGATAGGTACAAGAAGTCTACGTTTGCTGTCGTTGAAAAGTATAACATCTCAGCAATACTATGGTGGATTTGTTACTTGGGTATAACTGGTATAAAAAGTGTTACAGAAGTACACCTCTAGTAACCGTCATAACTTAATATTATAGTAAGCTATGTTGATTATTTTTTGGAAATTGTTAAAATGGTTATTTGCTAGATTACATATATCACGCACGTATGTGAATGTTCCAGAACCAATAATTAAAAGTAATTATTAAAAATTAAAAACATGATATACTTATGTCTAATATTTACTGCAATAACCGAGTGTTTAAAACATTTAAGAATTAAAAATATCAAAATATTTTACTCTAAAGACACTTCCGATAAAGTTAATTTTAAACTTAAGCTTTCACAATGCGGCCTACATAGCATTTGTCATGGTGATTTTGTCCATAAAATTACTTATTTCAATGTCATTTTCAAAATGAAGTACCTACGTTATATTAGGCGATAATGTGCATATCTAATCTGTATATTGGCAATTTATTTACGAAACAAGCGCTTGAGCACAGAATAAAAAACAATAACAAGCAAATCACTGCAGCAGTTTAAGAAAAGAAAAATCACATTTTGTGTCTACGTTCATATTTTAAATTTTATTTTCTAGTTTTGTTTAGAAATGGGAAATTGTGAAACTTTGTGTCTTCGACGGTATTGTAAAGCATATAATGATAGCTAGTGTTATTCTAAATATGTGCACTAATCCATGTCATCATCCATTAATATCAGTGCGTATTACAATGACATATGTCAATCTTGACAACAAATTCCGCGGGAAACTTGCTTCAGCAGTTCAGCCACTATCCATGCCAGATAATAGATAGCCTGCATAAATGATCAGTAGGTAACTGCATACCGATCAACTCGTAATCTAATTATGTATGATGCAACGATACTGTACCGTGACGATCGAATCACTGTCCTCCGTAACTGTTACCCAATAACGCGTTACATTTCACCCGCTATTTTACCTGTTACGTATATCGTTACCACTTTTTGCCCTCCTCTAGTAGAGTGCGCATCACTATTGCATAATCTGTAACTGGTTTTTTTTCAGATACAATAGGGCTGTGGCTTGCGGTGAATATCTTGTTTAGATAGTGTTCATTCGTGTTAGGTGATTTGCTTGTAATAGGTAAATTAGTTTTGAGTAAGAGAAATTATGAAAAATAAAGTTGTGTAGAAATACAGTCAGGAACCGTTCGCATTTCCAAACATACATGTCAATATGAGAAATAATTAATTTTATCACTAATAACAACATATAGACAGACGTATGGAAATATAAAAGAACAATACACGATCACCCTCCCAAACTCTCCAATATCTTAAACCATAGATTGCAATCAGAAAAACCTAATGACTCACACAATTCTTAACAAGTTCAAGGAACTAATTTAGTCTGAACCTAACCTAACATAAAGACAGACATGAAAGCGAGTGACAATCGATACATTATGACCTCTCACTATGTCGCAAGCCTTAGAGACGACCAACACGGCCATGCTCGCTCATGATCAAGGAGAAATGACTTTCAATAAATTGAAAGTTTAGATCACAGATTGGTTGTAAAAGAAGATCGCTTACCTACGTGTAGGAGGCTGTTGGCGTAAAATGGAATAGAATAAGCCATTGAGTAACCTTCTTTGTTTTATTGAGGTGGGTTAAAAATAATATTCGCTGTCTGAATATGTATTTTGGTTGTGTCTTTGCAAATTAAATTAGAAATTTTGTTAGTCAGATTTTTTATGTTTATTTTTACTGTATTTATTCATTAACAACTTTTAAAAATAAGATAAGAAAAAAAATGTACACAACTTAAAATGTACTAAAACTAACAGAGAAAATTAAATGCTAAAAATAAAAGGAAAAGGAAGATTTAGGAGTAAGTTAGGAGTTGGGACTTATTTATTATTTAAAGGAATTTGTAAATAATGCTAACTAGAGCTACTAGGCATATAATAATTCAAAAGTTTGATGACACAAAAAGAAGAATAAAATATGAAATTTCGGATAGATACACCGTGATTTAGCATACTCATTTTATTTAGAAGTTAACGTCGAAGAACAATTTAAGTTAATGTTAATCGTAAAAACTTAAAGTAACAGTCGAACATAAACAAAACATAACCAAGACATTACACAAACAAACAGTCATACAAATTTGACGCTAACTACACGAATGCCTCCTTACGTAAAACATTTCAGAGAGCGGATTTTGATGTGCTTTGCAAAAAGACGACGAGAGCCAACAATTGAATTCTTATATCATCATATTTTCAATTTGCTCTGTCAATTTATACTATGTATTGCAAAATAGTACTGATTGTCTAAAGTTTGTGAGCTATGTAGATTTTTGTTCTTTTTCACCGACCGAAAAAACGGCGCTGACGGTCTTTTTTTTATGGGATAAGCCGGTAAACGAGCGACGGATCACCTGATGGTAAGCAATCGGCGTCGCCCATGGACACCGGGAACACTAGAGGCGTTACAAGTGCGTCACCGGCTTTATGGGGATTAGGAATTTGAGGATCGTTGGGGATTCAGGGATTGGGGAGATTGGGGAAGGGGAAGGTAGTTGGGCCTCCGGTAACCTCACTCACACGACGAAACACAACGCAAGCGTTGCTTCACGTCGGTTTTCTGTGAGGCCGTGGTATCACTCCGGTCGAGCCGGCCCATTCGTGCCGAAGCATGGCTCTCCCACACTTCTAGTCTCAGTTCGACCTGTATGTTTGGTCGCGTTTATCTCGCAATTGGCTGAACCTAATTTTATGCGGTTATCAAAAAACTGCTTGTTACATTCAGGAGCAGGTTATAGCCGATTTTATTACTAACCGACTTTGAACAACGAAGGAGGTTAATGTCACTTGTCTTTCTTGGTAGTGATATGTCACATTGTGATACAAATTAAATTGGTGTGCATACAATTATCGCCTTACTGCATCATCATCATAAGTTAAAAAATTCTGCTGAATAAATATTTCAAGATCAAATGCTTAATGTTACCAATATAGTATAGGATCATTAGATCTATTTATGTATGAAGAAATCTTCATTATAGTACGCACTTTTACTCTGTTTATTCTAACGTACTCTTATTTACTACTGGATACAATTCCAACCTCTATGCTTCTACCCAAGCATGCGGCGCGTCGCGTTCCGCTCGCGCTTCAAAGAGCCATCAGACCACTACGGATGGGACCCAATAAGGCTGATGCCGATACGGAGCCGCGGAGGACTTAACGGGTTGCCCGGGCTGAGGCTCGAAGGACAGGAGTAGGAACGGGGTGGGTTTTAGTCAGTAAGAGTCTGACACTCCCTCCCGCTTCACCCAGGCGGGGGAAGTCATTCAAGAATGTAAAATGCATAATGTGTATTCTACTATAAACTTTCATTTTTCAAATACTATTTAGTACTCTATCTTATTTGACATTTTAATTAAGATGGCTGAAGTTCGTGGCTTGACACTTTAAAAAAGTATTTATTAATATTTCTACTACCTATGCATTAGGACATTCTTTAAGCAACGTGCTGTTTCGAATTTCATAATAAAAAGAGATTTGCTACTATTACTAATATTTGGTCAGGTATTAGTGGGTGGATGAGCTAAAAACATTTGTCAATATACCTACTTGTATCATACCTACTTACTAATATCGATTTTGCAACGTTGCCAGGTTTACAGAAATGCTAGTTGCCAGCTCTATTTATACAAATATTCGATAGATTTGATTATTTATTTGTTTGCATTGAAACGAATGGATGGATTTAAAAAACATTTTATCATTCGAGGCCTGGTTTTCAGGGTGTAATATAGGTTACTTTTTATCATGAAAAATGCCGGGCGCAAGTCAATACAAGTTGTACTATGTTTTAAAAGAGCATAAATATCACTATGTTTCGCAACAAAATAGCAAACTATACGAATATAATCAACATACACAAACACAACGAAAATCATAACATAACAAGCAACGATTGTATGGAAACTCCACGATCAGCTGTTGAACACACCAACAAACATGCGCACGGGCACACACACACACACACAAAGTTCGCGTGTACAAGCCATTTCCTAGACTAGAGTGTCGCAGTATATCTTGCATCGTTTTTGCATATTGTTCGATGCATCAGTTTTTACTATGCAGACGGATTATAAATGATGTAGAAAGTTTTGTGAACTGATTCTGTGTTTAGAGGGTAAGCAGAAGAGGAGGTACCTACGTAGTTTTTTTAGTATGATATTTTGAAATGTTGCTTGGTTTCTGTTGTAGATTTTGGGTATAATTGTACTGGTAAATTAAATCCTACTATATTCCCTAGGTTTGGTAAACGAAACTGAAATTGAAAGCTCATTTACAGTATGTCCCGAAAAAACTTTTTTCTTTTTTTTTGCCTCACTTTTATAGATTCACAGATCTGATTGGAAAGAATGTTTGAAGTGATAGTGATGTATTTATTACAAAACAAGATGAAATGTATAACTTTCTCGAGGACATAAATTTTAATTTGACTGCAGAAAGTTATTAGCTGCTAGTTGAATACTGTTAAATCAAATAAACAAAATCCTTTAAAATCGAAATATATGATCATCGACAAGATACTTTAGTACCTATTTATGAGAACAATGTCGTATTACTATTCTATCATCAAAATTATTCTCATATTCCTACATGACCGATATCTACTCGAAAGCAATATTTTAATTCTACGCGACCAAAGCCAAAAGTCAATCGTAGTCTAAAATAAAACTATCAAAATTAAATAACAATGTTACTATATTATTAAAAATCAATGCAACAATCTGACCTATTCATAACAGAGTGATATATCAAAAGTAAACTATGTCCCACTCCTGCGCACATTAACAGTCTAAACTCTGGCGCAAGATAGCCGCAGGCGTATTAGAACATACAGGTACATCAAGCAATACAGGACCAGTATAAACTGACCGTTGAACGTGCAGAAAAATCTTACTGCGAGACCATGATAGGCTGGTTTGTACAGTTTGAGGTGTAACTGTGTATCCATAAGGCCGGTAACCTTTTGAACCAAACTGGTCACCTGTAGAGATCTTGGTCGTGGTCACTTATCTATTTCATTAGCTTGCAATGTTCAAAACATCTTGATCGATTAGTTACAATATTGAAAAGTGGTTACTGAATGCACAGCACTCTCAATCACTCACTCTAGGTTCGATACCTAGATTAGTAAAGAGTGTGTTCTGAATTTCTGAATTCTTTGTTCTCAACAATTTCATTTGAGCTAGTACGAAAATAGAATCACCCCTTATTTTATGAGATTTAACAAGCGAAATGAAGGTGGAATCCTAAAACTGTAAAGCATCTCAATCTAATTGACACCTAATGACTCTAATTTAGGATTCAAAATCAAACGTCAAAATCTACTCGTGTGAATGAACATAGAATTAAAAAAATTAGTTCTGCTAAACATTGCTATATAGCTACTAAATGAGACAGCATTTCTCTGAGCCGGTCATGATAATAAGTTGCTTCGCTTGATAGTCGCGGCGATAACTATTGTAGTAGACGACAAATCTAGATGGGTTAGGTCTTTGACCCGTCGACGTTAGGAAGTTTTAGTCGCAAGTTACTTGGTTTTTGAGTTGAAATAAACTTAAGTGTGGGAGAGTCATGCTTCGGCACGACTGGGCCGGCTCGACCGGAGTGATACCACGGCTGAGCAGAAAACTGACGTGGAACAACACTATTGCGTTGTGTTTCGTCGTCTGAGTGAGGTTTCCGGAAACCACCCGCTTAATTACCCCTCCATCTTTCATTTTTTACCCCGCTTAATTACCCCTCCATCTTTCATTTTTTACCCCGCTTAATTACCCCTCCATCTTTCATTTTTTACCCCGCTTAATTACCCCTCCATCTTTCATTTTTTACCCCCCTTAATTACCCGTCCATCTTTCATTTCTTAATTAACCCTCCATAATTCCCGAATCCGAAACAGTCCTCAAATTTCTAATCCCCGAATGGCCAGCAAGGTGTGTTACGGGT
Organism: Spodoptera picta; assembly: GCA_038387885.1. Lineage (NCBI taxonomy): Eukaryota > Metazoa > Arthropoda > Insecta > Lepidoptera > Noctuidae > Spodoptera > Spodoptera picta. The sequence goes on along the minus strand of JAZHFQ010000752.1, from coordinate 1,193,034 downwards.
GTCCATGGGCGGCGTGGATTGCTTACCATCAGGTGATCCGTCTGCTCGTTTGTCGGGATTATCTTATGAAAAAATAACATAATCTCAATAGTCTTTGACTTTTGACTTTTAACTTTTAAAGGGTAAACAGAGATGAGAATGTAACATGTAACATTCATTTTTCATCAGTTAAGTTATGAGTCCCATGCCGTTCAACCGTTGAACCTTCTGCCATATACCTGGCACAATTCTAGACTCTGTATTGAGTTATTTCGAGAACCCAAAAATATCCCATAATACTTCTAGATATTACTCAATCTACTCAACAATATAATACTTTTGTTGCATTTTAGATAAAAATAAATTGACAACCAAGACTGAATTAGATTAAATTCAATCTAACTTGAATATTGGCATTTCTTTCTTTATGTCATTGTAATATTAAATGTTTTACGTAACATCTTTCATCGAATAGTTATAGATTCACTTGCAAATATAACACTTTATTACCTATGTACTTAGACATAGAGTTTATATTTCATTGGTCAAAAAATAATTGGACAATTCTACAAAGTTTTCCCAGTTTTCTGAGTTCGAAGAAATATCAAAATGAAGAAATTATTTATCTAAAGTATTGCTTGCGGTTCCCTTGACGATTTTCTGCGGACGTAATCGATATTAAATCGATAATACAATTAGCTACGTGCGATATTTTCACCGTACCTAACCGTTGTCGGTCGTGATCTATCTACAACTCGATTATTAATATCGATATCACAAGAAGAATTTATATTTTATCTTAAAATTATTTTTACACGCTTTATCTGGAGCATGCAAGATCATGCGCATGAGTCAACTGTTGCTAATGTACTCGATAATATTATTACGTGCAACACATAATATTCGTTTAGATAACTTAAGTAAAACGTCATTTAATTTACGTACAAAATACATCACACATTATTTTTTATTTAACTTCTTGCTTCAACTTAAATAATAATAAATTCCTAGTCACTATGACTGTAGCAAATCCATTAAAACAGAATAAATGGGAGAAATCACGACGTGACAAGATCACTTCCATCGTCAGTGCCTCCGCGTATAACTTCCTTGCCGCGCAAACGCAATACACACACATAGATACGTGTTTACATACGGTGCGCTGTGCACGTGTGCGTCCACGTTCACTTTCGATCATTGACTGCAGGCTAATCACATCTAATAGACAATTATTATGATCTCATTTTGTTTTATAGTTTGCGTTACATTTTCTTTATAAATATCTGCTTTTCTTCTGTATATTGTATTGTTTTTAAATTCGTTTAGAAAAAGTAAATTATTTTTATGTATTTGGTAACAGTCCTAAGTGTCTTTGTAGATGAAAAAATCTCGTTAAGAAGTTTATTTGTCGCGAGCGGTACATTTGGTACCTACGAACAGTACGACTGTACGAGAATTTTGACAATTTTGACACGATCTTCATACAATATATTTATTACAGAATTACATTTCTATAAGCTATGCCTATGGATTATAGAGACTGGTCGTTAGCGGACAAAATACTGGCAAACAGACTGCCGCCTTAAAAAAACAATCTAGCTATTTATGAGTATCAGTATAATAGGTAAACCAAGGAATATTAAATCAAGTTTACAACGATAAGACTCGTTACATCAGAGCAGAGCTGTTGGAAATCTATAATAATATAAACTCCTGTTGTGAAAGTTACAAGATAAATAACTATTATTAGATTTTATTTATTACAAAAAATCACATCTCTATTTACTTTTTTATATAAAACAGAGCTCTTATGTGTTGTTATTCTGTTTTCACAGGTAAGTGACCGCGAAGTGCCATCAGTAGCTACGTCGATGGAACGACAGACAACTCGGCTTCACAGGCTTGGTATTTATAAACATGTCGCCAAATTGTGTTATGAATTAAACCAAAATTATATAAGGTAGTTTTAGATTATTGTAAGATGTTCAAATACCTAGGATAGGACTTCCAAAATGTTTCAAAATGTGTAATATAATATTACATACAATCACTTTATCCCTGAAGGAGTACACAGAGGTGCATTTACGGCACTTAATGCTACTGTACAATGTAACACTCATTTTTCACTATTTATGTTATGAGTCCCATGATATAGGGGGTGACTATAGACCCTATTGTCATACACCGAACAAAATTCCATACTCCGTACTACTGCTGTGATTGTTTTAAAAATCCAGTAATACTGTAATACTATACCCGACCTGGGAATCGAACCCGAGACCCCTTGCTCGGCAGTCGCACTTGTTTTTAGAGTAAACTTTTCAGAATAACCCATTGAAATTATTATTTTGTCAAAATTGAACTCGCATTTAATTTAAAGCAAGACCAATCTTGTACAATGGTGATCGTAAGGGACCTCCCTTGCAATTTGTTACAAACTGTTTTACATTGGACAATTATGGGTAATTATTCGCTGAAATATTATGTGAAATACGTCTATTACACACATGTTTAAACAAAATATATCGGTCTCCATCTGGCACCTTATATCTTGCTACATAATTGATTACAAAATTAAAATACATAAATGTGTTCGAAAAAACTTTCTTTATCACTAGGTCAAGGAACAAAAACATTCCTCAATATAATTATATATTTATAAAACAATTTATGAATATGAATATGTAGTATTTATCTAGTTGATATTATCATTGCAATCTTAGATAATTGCTGGTTGTGCCCACTTGGAATTTTTAAATGATTTTAAGAATTTAAACCTTGATTCTAGTCACTACCTGTTGTTGTTAAAAAAAAACCGCCATTACTGTCACATTTAAATGTGGAATGCGTGTAGCATAGATAAAGTTATAATATTTTAATTATTTGTGTTAGAATGTGAGAATGTCCGTGTTCTATTTTTAAATAATTGCATTTGTTTTTTTATTTTTTTTTTTGTAGCATTTATCGGAAAAATTTTTGTTCTAATTAAATGAGGTATTTATAATTTACTTGCATTCATTTTAAATATCGTTCCTTTTGTCATATTCGCCAAGTATTTAAAATAAATAGAATAACTTTATATTTCATAGAAATATGACGCATACTAATAAAAGTCAACATATTTCAGGTGATAGATTGGTTTCATAAAGAAAATATGTTATTGTAATAGCGACCTTACAGTCTGTGTTTAGAATTCAATAAACGATTTGTCAGTAGCTCAACGGTCATCGAAGTTAGGCACATACACAGATAACATCATAATTTCTTCTATATCTCGACAAGGTGAACGGGGATGATTTGAAAATGGAACACTTAGTTTTAACCCATGAACACTTTTTGACAAGAGGATCGTTAGTGTTCAGCCATTGGTTATTACATTTTTGACAGCTACTGTGATTGGGCGAACAGGATCTTAATGCTTTATTAGCTCGTTTGCCTTTTTACATAAGAAAAACACAAGAACGTCAGTCCTCATTGTGTTATAATTCATTCATTGATGGTTAAAGATGTTTTAAGTTATTATAAATTCCATGTCATTCAATTACCCATAAATCACCAAGCGGTCACCGGTGACAGCTTTCCACTAATATTACATTACATTATAGACCTTATTTCTTATGTTTAGAGAATACTTTTGTATGACCAAATTTAGGGGATGGATATCAACGGGTTAACACCCTATAAGTGCCCACTGCTGACCAAAGGCCTATTCTCACACGGAGAAGTTTTTTTTTTTTTTTTCTTAAGGGGGGAAAATCATCGAATGACTGCTCCCGCCTGGGTGAGGCGGAAGGGAGTGTCAGACTCTTACTGACTAAAAACCACCCCGTTCCTTCTCCTGCACGTCGAGCCGGAGCCCCGGTTACCCGTTAGGTTCTCCGCGACTCCGAATCGGCATCGGCCCTATTGGGCCCCATCTGTGGTGGTCTGATGGCTCTTTGAGGCGCGCGCGGAACGCGACGCGCCGTACGCTCGGGTCTGTTTCTGGTCGGACGGGGAGCCACCCATGCTCGCCGTCCGCAGGCCCGCGCTTACGGTGGCCGGAGATCGTCTCGCGATCCCCGACGCCCGGTGTGTCCTTCGCGATGGCTGGGTTGCGAGGAGGCAGCGCTTCGCTGCCTCACGCGTCCCGCCTCCTCCTTAGCTAGCATGACTGCTTCGCAAAAGGAGGAGACGGCATCCCAATCCCTCTCGCTCCGCATCATGGCCTGCACTAGGCCCGGACGCGAGAGGTCGCCATCGCCGATCACTTCCCTGAGGACACGGCGGTGCTCAGCCCACGCAGGGCATTCTCCCACTGTGTGTTCCACCGTGTCCTCAGGGCGGTCCTCGCAGTGATGACACCCGGGCGTTTCCTCCCGCCCCATCAGACACGTACCTCCCGAAACTTCCATGTCCGGTGAGGACCTGCGTCAGGCGGTAGGTGAGGACGCCGTAGCGTCTCTCAAGCCACTCCTCAAAGAGGGGACTTACCGCTGCAATGGCAGCGAGCCCAGCCCCCGGTTGCGACAGTCGTTGCTGCCATTCCGCCATGAGATCGCGCCGGAGCTCATCCCGCCACGCACTTATTTGGCGCGGCAGCGGAGTTTCGCCCCGGCGACGTGCCTCCGCGCGCATGTTATGCACGCGCGCGAGCACCTTCGCCTCCAGATCCCACGGCGGTAATCCGGCAAGGAGGTTCGCCGACTCCCCAGAGATCGTGCGGTATCCGCGGATCATTCGGATCGCCATGACCCTCTGTGACATGAGCAGCGTCCGAGCAGGACGCCGCAACAAGTTCGGCGCCGGGCGCCGGGCGCCGTAGAGGGCCATGGACCGCACGACTCCGGCGTACAACCTCCGGCAGGAGGCGTTTGGCCCCCCGAGGTTGGGGAGGATGCGTTTAAACGCAGCCCCCGCCCTCGCCAACTTTGGAGCCAAACGTCGGAAGTGCACGGAGAAGGTTTGAGCATTAGGTAATCACCCCGCTTGTTCAATGCGGGTTGGCGATTTCAAACTTATAATTAGAGACTATAAGTCCAGGTTCCCTTACAATGTTTTCCTTCACCATTTGTCAGTGGTGTCTAAATAATCTTAGAAAGTACCTACATATAACTCGGAAAAAATCACATTGGTACGTGCCGTTGCTAGTTTTTGAATATGCACTCTCATTCATGAGAAGCGGGCGTCTTAAACCTCTGAGCTACCGAGACAAATTCCATGCAAGTGTGAAAAAATCATAAGACGTTTATTTTCTCAAAACAAAATTTGATGAGATAATATTTATTAACATTCAGACAGTACAATAACATGTTTATATGTTAGTATTTTAAACTTTAAAATCGTCTTCACAATGCCCTACTCAAATAACATTTCCTTCATACAGCGAACGATGATACAAATACAACTTAAACACTCGAATATCATAACTCCAAACTCCTTACACATAAAAACATACTCTATTATTTTCAACATACAATTAAGTTTCAATCGTCTACCTAAAACAACTAAAATACTATAAAATCGTAACTCCAAAACACATACACACAAAATTAAACTCTGAATGTATCGATGTACGATCGGAATTCAATTGATAGTTTATTACGCTAGATATTTATTAGTAAATAATGATAGACAATAGTGCATAGATTCATAGACTTGGTACATTGTTTCAAAATTATACTACTCGTAGAACAATAGTTCGCGTGTGTACTATCATTGTTATATGGATATTATCTATGTAGCTTGCTATAGTTATATATGTATGTATGTATGACGAACGATGTAGAAATTAGAAGTTAATCACGAGATACTATACTGTGTGGCGGGAGTAGGCGTTAGCGTGGTGTTCCACGCGCGATACTCGAAGAAGGGATGCAGCCTCCTAGGGCCGCTAACGTGCCGGGAACTGCTGCAAACATAGCGGTAGGTCGAGGCCTGCCGGGTGTGGTGATTCCGTAAGGGCAACCTGAGTCACGGTCATAGGCAGTGGAGGAACACCGCGGTGGTTTTAGTAGGTAGTAAGAGCCGGCACGCCCCACCATCGTCCCCGCGACGTGGGAAGATTCCATGAGGATTTCCATTGCGATAGAAAAAAAAACTGTGTACATGGCAATAGGCTCACCCCCTATTACATGGGACTCAACATGAATAGTGAAAAGTGGGTGTTACATTGTACAGTGGTATTAAGTGCTGTAATGTGCACCACTGTCTGGCAAGGCAGTCTTGTATATTGTGAGTTATTTAACGGATAGATTTGATATCCACCAGGCAACCTTGTTAATAAGATTCATACGATGATCTTCATATATCACATACTACCGATACGTTTAGTCAGCTAGATGCAATTATAATAGTTATTACGAAACCAACTTCCCTACCGTTCATCTCATAACATCCTCCGCTCTTCCACGTACAACATAGTATATGAAGAATAGCATAAGTTCCGGTCTCGGAAGACATAAAATTGCCTAGATTTCCTATCATTTTCCGGCATAGAATATTAAGGAAAATTATATATATCTCGATATCAATAAGTTGTATGGAAATTACTATATCAATAAGTTGAGTGCCTGGTTGGTGCGGTGGCTAGCGGGTTCCCATTCCCGCACGGAGCAACTTTTTGTGTAATCCACAAATTATTGTTTCGAGTTTGAGTGTTATGTGTATGTGAACTTGTATGTTTGTAAACGCAACCACGATACAGGAGAAAATCCTAGTGTGTGGCGATGTTTTCTTTTTTTAAATCCCATTTTTGTTGCAATGTTGGCATTTAATTTTATTGCATTTATTTAGGGTATGAGTTACAGATCTGATCAGTCACCAATATCATTATATGAGCCATAACAACAGCTGCTGAAGAAAGATTATCTTTAAGTGTCATCATCATCAGCAGCCTATAAGTGCCCACCGCTGAGCAATGCCTCTTCTCACACGGAGAAGGTTTGAGCATTAATCACCACACTTGCTCATTGCGGGTTGGGGATTTCAACTTATAATTAGAAGTTTATAAGTCAGGTTTCCTCACGAGTTTTTCTTTCACCGTTTGTTAGTGTGTCTGAATAATCTTAGAAAGTACATATAACTCTAAAAATGTCACATTGGTACTTGCCGTTGGTAGGTTTGGAACCTGCACCCTCATGCATGAGAATGAGCACCATGACATTTTTTGTACTGATGCAATCGAATCAAAACCTTGATTTTCTTTTCAACCATAGAGTCCATTATTTCAGAATATATTTCGACACAAAAACAAAAAATGTACTTCTAAAGACGCCCTAAAAATGACGATTGACATAATATCATCTGACAGTTGCAACAAGGTGTCGGTGTCACAACACTATTTCCTTCGCGACACGTGACTTCCTAATGTCCCAACACTAGTGAGCAAGTGGGTGACGGACATATGTAATTGAATGGTGATTATATTGTATGTACAATGTATGTTACTTGTATCAAATAGATATACGTATATTTACCTGCAAGTATGTATTATTTTGAACCGACTTCGTAAAGAAGTAATTCTTTTATACACCGCGTATTAAAAAACCGACTTTATTCCCACTCTGGTTTTAAAGTCGGTTAATTAATATACCATATCTCCTAAGTGTAACCAACAGTTTTCTGAACACCGTCGCTGCTCGCGAAATGCTGCTCATGAATATGAGCCTCTAGCATCGCTTGAAACTAGTCGAGTTCCTCGTCAAATTATTACGTGAGTAAGTCGAAAACATAATAATTTATTTACTATGTCTCACGAAAGAAAGTTACAATCAATCATCAATCAATTTGAGGACCTCCTTTTTTATTTTTAAAGATATTTAAAAAAACAGTGAATTTGAAGCGGTTTTCAGAAAAGTGTTTGTTACAAGTGTTTAAACCAAAAAAAAAAACGAGGGGGTTGAAGTCGGTTTTATTAAACGTAGTTTTTTTATTAAACGTAGTTTTTTTATTGCATAAGCCGGTAAACGAGCAGATGGATCACCTGATAGTTTGCAATCGGCGCCGCCCATGGACACCCGAAATACCAAGGCGTTACAAGTGCGTTACCGGCCTTTTGGAAATTGGGAATTTGAGGATTGTGGAGGATTCGGGGATTCAAGAGACTAGGGAGGGGATAATTGGGCCTCCGGTAACCTCACTCACATGACGAAACACAACGCAAGCGTTGCGTTCACGTCGGTTTTCTGTGAGGCCGTGGTATCACTCCGGTCGATTCGTGACGAAGCATTTCATTTTCTCCAAAAGTAGACTAGAAGACCTCATTTCCTTCATTCACATACTATAATCAGTATAACAGACTGTACATATTATGTTACACTGCAACGCGCCACAACCCTAAATCTGTACAATTCAGAGCGGAACTGTGCCGTGGCAATATGGCAATAACTCGTCTGGACATTAAATAGTCGTGTGACATTGATCGGTACCGACCAAACCACTTGCAATTATCTCTAGTATGTGTTTATATAGAGGTATGTAGTAAATTGTATATTAGTATGTATGTTATGTAGAGCTTTGAAGTGGGTAAATACCATTTTAGTACTATTTTAAGAAAGAACAACGGTTTTCTTATTCTTAGGCTTACAAAGGCCTTGTTAATATCCCATAGCTATATTGTATTCATTATTGTAGCCCAATCGACTAATAAACTTGGGCCGAATTAGATTTCTGTTTTCTTGTTTTTCGGATTGTAGACAAACAAGTAGACGGATCACCTGATGGTAAGCGATCAGTGCCGCCCATGGAAACCCGCCACACCAGAGGAGTCACAGGTGTGTTACCGGCCTTTTAAGAAATCAATTGTGTTTAGAGTTAGGATCCTGTCATACTAAAACTGGGACAATCCTATTGTACTTTTTTAAATAATTCAGAACTTGAAAAGGCAGTTTTTTTTATTCCTTTTTAATTACAAGGACTTTTATACCGCACAGCGTATGACAGTCCCATCGTAACCTCATAAGGTATAAATCAAGTAGAGATCAATGTATCAGAGCCATGAAGTTGAATACATAAGTACAAATACATGAGATAAGATTAAACAGAAGAAGCCATGTTAGTTTACAAATGGTGATCTAAATTTTCTAGGTCAATCTTATAATCTGCAGTACAATAAACTCATCATATATCTTAATGTGATATCTTATCTGTGAACTATATAAACCATTCAGTCAAACGAGGTCAAAGTTAAAAAGCTTTTGTTGACAACATCTGTGTAGGCGCATCGTGTCCTTGCTCGAGTTCATAATAATACACCCTGTACGTTTAGTGTGTTGTCAAAATGTCATTCTACCCACTGCCTGTATATGAAATGGTAGAACCTTCATATATATTGAACAATTGATAAATGGCAGTGCCAAGAGAGGACCTAAATAATCAGGTTTAAATAATAAGAGTGGACCTTACGCTCGAATAATGAAAGGCTACCAAAATTTAAGTCATTCATATTCATATCTGACTGATAGACTGCCTCGTTGGCCGAGTGGTCGCAAGTGCGACTGCCGGGCAAGGGGTGTCGGGTTTAATTCCCGGGTCGGGCAAAGTATTAATGGATTTTTAAAAAAAATCTCAGTAGTAGCACGGAGTCTGAAAATGTGCCCGGTATATGGCAATAGGCTCACCCCCTACTACATGGGATTCATAACATAAATAGTGAAAAGTGGGTGTTACTTCTGTGTGCACCTCTGCCTACCCCTTCGGAATACTTAAGCGCGACTTAAATTGAGTACTCTTTCAGCATTCGGGCATTAGACATAATTTTTGCATGGCCTTTTTCTTACAAAAATGGTTCCTTTTTCAAAAGACCGACTACGGATTTGTGGCTCTTCTGGTATTGCTGGTGTCTATGGACAGTGCTGATCGCTTACCATCAAGTTACCTAACTGCTCGTTTGCCCCTGTTCAATAGGAAAGATTACATACTATATTAGGGGTAAAATAATGTTAGAATTACCGAGGTTTCTGTGATAAAGGCTTTTCTTTCTATGAACTAGTTTTATTAATAAGTCGGAATCCAGGGAACTGCTGGATACCGGTTACTTCTAACCGGCTGATCTGGAAGTCTGGAGGCCCTTGTTCAGCAGTGGCAGTCTTATGGGGTACATAATAAAGTCTAGTTATATAACAACTCTCCTTTTCGCATTAGTCCAAGATACATTGGTCGTGGTTGTCTTGTAACAATCAGAGAACAGCATTCTTTAGCCTATCAATCTTCCTGTCTTCAAATTAAACCCAGTATAGAAAACTCAGCCATATATCAGCAGATGATATAGAAAAACCACTCTTATTACCATGCAATAAGATGTGAAATCCTTAATCTTTAACTCTTAATACGAGATGACAGATCAAGTTGATGTACTACTCCAAATTGAACCTGCGTAGTATAGCTTTTCGTTACTCTGACAGGTCAGGTTATATTGGTTTTCATACTGCGTACACGCATTATCGTTAAACGCATGCGTACAAAATCTATTGACAATGCATGTTGCCCACGCGTCGTTTTAACATACATTACTTATTCTAATGGCTCAGGACAAGTGTAGTCTTTTGTGCTAAAGAAATTCTTGCTGTGGTATATTCAATTCATTTAAATTATGTTTATGAAGTGTGATTTTATAATGGATATGACTTGACAACACACCTCTCATTCTTCAAAGGGATAGGCAGAGACGAACGTACCATGGGTACACCTACTTTTTGGGCCCACCCTAATAGTAAACATGGGACAGGCAATGTCAGTCATAAGAATGGTATCATAAGAATTTCGGAAAATATCTTTGTTCTTCGAAGTCAAGAGTTCAAGACCCATTGTTAGCTAGGGTAGGTTAGGTAATTTGTTAATTACATAATACATAATTAGTTTCTCAAGGATAGAAGAAGAAGAATACTAGAAAAAGTGAGAATGCGTAAAGAATGAACATTTGTTCGTTTGTAAAAGCAAATGTGACCAAATTGGATGCGTTGGCGTTGGCGACACAATGCGACGTTCCGACGACAAGCACTTTCCAAACACACAATGCAATAGCTCTAGTATATAGTTAGTTATGTATTTTTTACTTAGTATAATGTAACACCCACTTTTCACTATTTATGTTATGAGTCCCTTGTAATAGGGGGTGAGCTTATTGCCTTATACCGGCCACAATTCCAGACATCATGCTACTACTGAGATTTATTTTAAAAAACCCAGCAATACTTTGCCCGACCCGGAAATCGAACTCTTCGCCCGACAGTCGCACTTGCGAGAACTCTGCCAACGAGGCAGTCAGTCAGTTATTTTCTTTTTTGTTTTTATGTTAGGTTTCGTTTTTTACTTAGTTATACATTTACAAAATGGTTGCTCAGAAGCAGAATACGATGTGGTTGAGTATATCATATTGTAACTGATATAGATATATAATTGGGAGCATCCTCAGTAGTTGTGCTCCGTGTAGGAGCGAATATTATTATGTCGAGTGTGGTTCGAGTGGTTTGTTTTGTGTCGTGTGTGTTTAGTGTCGCATCTTTGCTGCATTAGCAATTATCTGCGGGCAGGAGCGGTGCTGCATACGCATGCTGCTGATTCATTCCTTCAGCGAAATAAAATTGAAATATTTTCCCATTTGTTAGTGTAGCATAGATTTCAGCAAAATAACGCCTGATTCTATTGTATTTAATATTTAGGGGCTCAATTTAGGCTTAGTATTTTGAACTAAATTGTGATCTGTAGAAAATACTTAGCATAACATAACATCATGCCTTTTATCCCCGAAGGGGTAGGCAGCGGTGCACACAGAAGTAACACCCACTTTTCACTATTTATGTTATGAATCCCATGTAGTAGGGGGTGAGCTTATTGCCATATACCGGGCACAATTTCAGACTCCGTGCTACTACTGAGTTTTTAAAAAACCCAGTAATACTTTGCCTAACCTGGAAATCGAACCCGAGACCCTTTGCCCAGCAGTCGCACTTGCGACCACTCGGCCAACGAGACAGTCAAAAATACATACTGTAGATATATAACACCTTTTTATAACAACTGAAAAAGTCCATAATGTTATGCAATATTGCAAAAAATCACGGAACTACTCATATTTTACAATGTGAGAAGTTTTTTTAGTATTTTACAGCTCTTTGTGATAGTAGTTAGGTAATCTAAGTTGATATAATTTCTTTATTTAAGCCTTTAATGTAGCTATTAAGTTGTTCTCATGCTCTGAAGTTGTTTTATAACTCAATTTGTGTTTAATTTTAGACATTTGTACTTAATTAGTGTGTTTCTGGAATATGTAAGACTATGAAATAGCTGAGTGTTTTTAAGGGCAACTATTAAGCATGTAGTACAAACTTCATTGACGCTCAAAAGTGCCTTCCTGGTCTAATTGAAATTAATGGTATTGAGTTTGACTTCGACTTTGACATTCCTGCAGCTGTAGCCAAATGCCATTTAGCGCTTGTCTACATGTAGAATATAAAACCAAATTATATCGAATTGACGTAAATTTTGACACTTGTCAGTGTCATCCCCACATATTTTGATTTCTACTCTCTCTGTAGACAAGCGCTAAAGTGGCGTTTGGCTAAAGACACTTGAGTAAGGTAAAGTACTATTGAACATTTAGAATTCGGATTCCTCTAGTTTGTTATCAGATTTGTGTTCATCCAAAAACGATACTTTTTAAAATAACTTCTTATTTTTGTCTTAAAAAATTACATTAGCTGTAAATAAAATACGTTTTTATCATTTATCTTGACACAGCCATAATATACACTGGCCATTCACAATTTCGTAGGTCGCCATGACAGTTAGTCTATGATATGTACTAAATGTCTATAGATACTACACGATAGACACAAGGCTACGGTGTGAGAAATCATAATATATGCGACAGTAATGAGAGGCCTATTGTTAACGTATGTACTTTTCCAAATAGATAGCTATGTATGTAAGTACCTTCGATTTAACATTGACAACATCAGGGTCGGGGCTTGCAAAATATTTTTTGTTTTTGTTGTATGAGAAAACTGTTGAAGGTAGGATCCCAAGTAAGTAAGTAAGTAACTTTAGTTAAATTTAAACTAAAAGAAAAAAGTACTTTTAAATAAAACAATTTTATTCAGCTTGCCCTGCTTTTATATATTTGATAGGTGGACGTTTGAGCACTATCTCGCCTGGTGGGTGAGCGATGATGCGGTCTACGATAGAGCATGTCGTCCCATAAGCAATCTATTCACGCGGACTGGAACACACCCAGGTTATATTACCCTTCAGGAAATATAGACTCTGACAAATACTTTCACTCCATAGCAGAACGCTCAAGGAAGCTTGATGCGAAGCGCTATCAATACTGTTTCTTTGTTTGGGTCATATTTAGAGTAATTAGAATTTCTCCTCCCTCTTGACCACATATCAATCTCATTTTTGTGTCAAGTTATATCAATAATTAAAACCTGTGATTACTCCTTCGATTATCCAATAGTTTTGTGGTTAATTAAACTGCAGTCTCTGTCTACCCACTTTTCTTCAAAGAGGTGTGAATATACACGGAACTCGTTTCAGGATTTAACGATTTGAATCCCATCCATTTCACACGATATTGGAATCGGTGATATCACACGCTTGTCCGGTCGTTTGGACATCGTAAACATAACATTTAACTCGCGTTTTACTGTTATTTTTTGACCTACATCTGGTATCAGGCGGAATACCGTATTTTTCGGGAAATACGCCATTGTGAGTTGTAAGTGCATCTGTGAAGCAAGAGTCGGCGTTGACTAAAATGTTATTGATTTTTCGATTTTTGAATTATTGAATTTCGTAATAAGGGGTATATTGTTCATATCAGTGATTGTAACAAACCAGACTCATTCTCTATTATTTGTTCATAGATAATCTGTGGTCAAAATACTAATATAATCCTTACTATATAATATTATAAATCGGAAAGTGAGTTTGTTTGTTTGTTTGTTCCGCTTTCACGACGTAACTACTAAACCGATTACTTTGAATTTTTGCAGACGTAAAATTAGAAGTCCGGATTAAATAATAGGGCACTTTTTATCCCGGAAAAGTGTGATATTCCCGAGGAAAAACAAAAGTATTGGTATAGATGGCGCTGTGTGTATTCGTATATGTCACATAGGCTACTTTTTATCTTTTTGTGACGCGAGCGAAGCCGCGGGTAAAAGCTAGTATAATATAATCTGTGGAGATGAAGACGACGAAGTTGCTTAATTGAAAAAGTTTGTTTTTGCTTATCAAAATGTCGTTGGTTTTGACATTGACATTGACAAACAGCTGATGAGTGAGCTTGTGTCACTGTCAGTCACAACGCCAAATTACTTTTCCAAGTTATTAAACAAATATTTACATTGATTTGAATACTTTAATATATTGCTTAAACTATTTTAAATTACGAAATCGAAACATTTTCCTATTCAAGTTGGAAAGACGGGAAGTTGTCCTTTAAAAAGATATCTGAAGAAAAGAAGAGAAATAGTGTTTATGATTAGATTTACAAACACAACACTATGTATTATAGGTATGTGGTTTTTAATGTATTTATGTACCTATGTTTATTGTGAAAAGCTTTCATTATCATCCACTATGATGCTATATCATCAAGAGATAAAAAAAAGTTTAACTTAGGGCCCTGTCTATCAATATTCAGTAGTCAAACATTGTTTTATAGACAAAAAGAATCATTAAACAAATCTATTATATGCCATGTAATCCACAAATCATTAGATCTCAAGCCATGACCGAAATCTCGTAAAAAGCATGAAGAGACCAAAAAATCAATTACTAAAAGCGAAATCTAGTTCGCGGTACGACAACGTCGCGCCTCTAAAATGTACACCGCAAGTAGCTGGAGTTTTCACGGCTGTGCGGCTGTCTGTCACAACCTTTACCCCGATGTTTCGTTAGTTCTAAGGTGCCTAAGATGACGCTTTGAGTCATGTTTTAGCTTTTTGTATATTTTTTGGGTTGTATGTTCTAGGAACGTAGGCACGTTGCTAGACCTAAATATATTTTCTTTGTTTATTGGTATGAAATTGAAAAATGAGTGAAAACGTTATTATAGAGGTAGAGTTATCATACTGAGTTTGTTTCGGCATTTCTTCTCAGAGTAGTCAGTTAGGAAATGTTGACCTTAACGTTCGCTTAAGAAATTGACATGTAAAAGTGGTGCCTTGTAGCCTATTTGCAGAAATAAATTCACTTGTTTCGCTTGTATCATAATGATGATTGATCCTGTAGATGCTCTACAGGCGATAGGCTATGATCTTGTGAACTGTAAGTTTTATGTTTTCGGCTTACTCACGTAATAATTTGACGAGGAACTCGACTAGTTTCAAGCCAATAAAATATGAGCCTCTAGCATGGCTTGAAACTAGTCAAGTTCCTCGTCAAATTATTACGTGAGTAAGCCGAAAACATAATAATTTATTTAGTATGTCTCACGAAAGTTACAATACAAATATAACTGTAAGTTTATTGGCTATTTGTATTTTAAAAGCTACTGTGTAGCAAATAAGATTTTAGCAATTTCGCTGGGTCTATTATACATAAAACAAATTGAGTTATAACTTACGACAGTTTCATTAAATTATGGGATAACAAGCTTCTATTGAAAGGCACTTAATATACAAGTGTTATATTAAAATATATATTAGCATATATTCATACAGTTATTTATAACAGTAGGCCATTCATTTGTGTTGCCAATTATTTTTAAATCAATTAATTTTCTACACGTGTTATATAGAGCTTGACTGATTGGGTCGTAAGCTGTGTTGCATGACTTGTTTTATTGATTTATTACGAATATTTCACACGTTTTACGAAGTTTTTAATTGTAACTATCAATATAGTTATCATTGCCTATATATTTTGTGTGTTAAATGTATCCGGTGTTCTATTACCGGACGAGCTATGTATAAACTGAATGTAAAAACAATCATAATGAAAATAAAGCAAAGTCCTTTAGTTTTCATCGCTCATTTACTTATTCTTATTTAACGTTGTCCCTCACTAGGTTTTTCTCCTGTGCCGTGGGTGTGTATATATATAACACATAATTTGACATACCCATGGATATAAAGTTGACAAAACTAAAAAAAATAACATCAAAACTGAAAGCGCCATCTTACAGCCCCCGCGAGATCTCAAGATCGTGCGACCACCACGGTGTAGCGTGGTTACAAAACGTTCATTGTTTGTCCTGTAATTACGGCGGTTGGGTAACAAACGACACACTGTCGACTTGCCACCGTCACACCGACACACCGACCCATCTACCAATCACAATACGAAGGCTAACTTTTAATAAGGTGTATTTGAATCTCTTGAAAGGAAATGAACATTATTTTACAGTGGCTGTGTCACAATGTAACTAATTCAGATACTATGAAACAAGCAACACAATTGTGCCTCGTTGGCCGAGTGGTCGCAACTGCCGGGTAAGGGGTCTCGGGTTCGATTCCCGGGTCGGCCAAATTATTACTGGGTTTTTAAAAAATTCTCAGTAGTAGCACGGAGTCTGGAATTGTGCCCGGTATATGGCAATAGGCTCATCCCCTATTACATGGGACTCATAACATAAATAGTGAAAAGTGGGTGTTACATTGTACAGTGGCATAATGTGCACCTCTGCCTACCCCTGCGGGGATAAAAGGCGTGATGTTATGTTATGTGAAACAAGCACTAAGCCTTTGACAGCCGATAGAAAGGTGTTGAAGACAAATCCTCCACTGACTCGGGTCACTGGTGGATTATGTGGCGGTTAACGTGTGTAGTTCAATCCGGAGCTGGAAACGATCCAGCGGGTTACCGGGGCACCGGGTCGAAGCAGTAGCAGAAAGGGAGATTTTAGTCAGTAAGAGTCTGATACTCCGTCTCAGCTCACCTAAGGCGGGAGGGTCTTTGCTTGATTTTCCCAGTGTAAACCTGTGCAGTTGATCCTTTGTTACGTAAAACTCATACTTCCTATGCAAAGAGGTAATTACAAGTTTTTCAGGACCATAGTCGTAATTTGTAATTCATTATATGATTAGTAGTCTTATTGTTGTAATTTTCTGAGAATTTTTTGGTTTGATAGCTAGCTATTCGTCTCTTTAGAGACTGAAGCGGGTCAACGAAACTCAATAAAATGAAGACTGAGTTACGACGTCAGATAATTTCGAAATTAAAATAAAACACTCAATAATATTTTGACCAACAATCGTCTGACCATTCGACCGACAAAGTACTCAGATTCAAATTAAAAAGAATGCAATGAACTTAACTACAATGTGCAAATAAATTCGTGCACGGAGATTGTAAACGGAACAGATTATATGAATTCTTTCAAGTCGATACACATTGACATTCTTCAATTGATATTCAACCTTATAGATTAGATGTAGAGTCGAAAATCAATTGCAGAAATTTGACAATATGGTGTACCTTGATGTGCTTTGTATTCCGGAAACAAAACCATCGTACTTGACTGTTAATAACTGCACAATACTTGATACGAATCAAAATATTTCAAGTAAAAGTAGATTGCCTTTTAAAAAGGTTAATTAAACATGCGATTATTCTTATGTAATCGAGAGGTTAATACTATCGTTACCCTTTTGTTTGTAATCGATTCGGATACAAGATTAATTAATTAAATTAATACGGCCGTGTCGGTAAAAAACTGTCGAAAGGAAAACTGACGCATTGTGACGTCATTTCATTTTTCAGATAACAGAGTTAGTATACATAATGTTCACATTTTCTTTGGTTTATAAATAGGCTGTGTGATCTGACCTTATATCAAAGATCATGATCATAATTATCAGCTACGACACGTCCATTACAGAACATAGACTTATGTTCAATACATCAAAACTCTTTACGTTCTCGACACCAACTTACACAATTGACAAAATAACAAAGTTGCTAACGAAAAACGACTTAAGTAATGACTCGAAACAATAACAAAATATCGATAAAATTGCTACCAATCTAACAATTAGCCCCATTTAATAAATTGGCGCGTTATTCGAAATCTTTTAAAATGGCCGCTGCTTGCTCAAGCACCGGTGTAATGTGAAGCGAAATTGCATTATAATTAGTTTATGCGCGCTTTCTAAACGTTGGCAACCCTAATAAATTTTGCTAGTGTACTTGTGTAGTAGGGAAATGCATTGTTTTTATTGTAGTTGCCACGTGACACGTGAGCTTCGTGTGTGGCCAAAAGTATCTACGTGTTGGAGATTTTCTTTCGACATGTTTTCCTCTTACATGAGAAATGGGCAGAAAAATGTACTGATTGGGGAGAGTGATCGATTTTATTTTAACATAATTATGTAATTTAATAAATATATTATATAAGTATTTGTATATAAAATTGACTGCCTCGTTGGCCGAGTAGTCGCAAGTGCGACTGCCGGGCAAGGGGTCTCGGGTTCGATTCCCGGGTCGGGCAAAGTATTACTGGGTTTTTTAAAATTCTCAGTAGTAGCACGGAGTCTGGAAATGTGCCCGGTATATGGCAATAGGCTCACCCCCTATTACATGGGACTCATAACAACTAGTGAAAAGTGGGTGTTACATTGTACTGTGGTAGAATGTGCACCTCTGCCTACCCCTTCGGGGATAAAAGGCGTGATGTTATGTATGTATGTTGTATATAAAATACCTCAAAAATTGAGCTGGCAATTTTGAACATATTCATTCGTGTCATGACATGACTCTGACGTCATTATGACACGATTGTCATCACGACACGTTGTTCCTAAGCTGTGAATGTTGTCAGTCATAATATCTCGATTTGACGAGGATAAAAAGGCATGATTGTATACTTGTAATTAGTCCTACAAGTACCTATGTATACAGACGCCAGCAGCTCAGCCTACCTTTCTGTCAAATTCCTTTATTCCATTTTCAACTTTATACTTTTGATCCAAAGTCGAAAATCCAATGAACAATTGGCAGTTTAGAGTAGGTTGACTTGCTGGCACCTGTACATCGGATGGTCAGCAGATTTTTTGCGAAACCATTGTATGTGCCCATGTCCAATGGTATAGGGTCCTCGGTTTTTTACGTTTCCATAGAAAATCAGTAATGCGTTTATGGTAATTCTTTACGGCGCGGCGTTACGCAATGATCCATTGTGTTCGGTAAAAACCTTCGTTTTTATTTTTGTTTCTGGCTTGTTGTCGTGAACTGAAATTGTTAGTTGCAAGTTTCTGAGTTCGCTGTACGGTGATCACTTGGATATTCGAGGGTGTCATGAAAGCTGGATAAGGCAGCTACGTTTGGCAGATACCGGGCAGTACTCTCTGGTAAATATCCTTTTAAGTCACGATTTTATCCGCAATCCTCATCGGAAATTTGGCACTGCCTACTCTTACTATGATACTCTTTTAAACAATTTTCCTCTATATTTTTTTAAATGACGCATGCCATATGTTTTGACCTTATTTTTCCATAGAAATAGAGCCTCCATTCTTGGACGAATTTGTCAGAATTTTGACCAAATGACGTATTTCTTTTTAGAAGACATTTCTGCGAAAATCATAACCATAGTCAGACAGGCTGTTTCAATGGTAAAACTTTGAATTTTGAACGTTATTTCGTAAACATTAAGGGTCATTTTCGCAGCAATTTTTGGCTGTTGACCCGTGAAATAAAAACATTTGCTTTGATTGACGCATGTAGTGTTTTGTTAAAATTTCATAGTTTTGCCTTGGTTCATGTTGTATCATAATTTTTTGACTGCAGTATAGGGACTGTTTTCTTAGAAACTTTGTAAGATTGTTATACCTATATACACATAGTCTCAACAATATTGTTTTAACTTGTTTTTGTTAATTTACAATTTAATACTGACAGTATAAATTGTAAGCGTGACTATCGATCTAAGCGATTTAGAGTTAGGTTTCTGGGTCGAGCAAATTGCTGTAGGTACATACTTTTTTTATTTGTAAAAATTTTTACTAATACCACATCGCCTGCAAATGTGCATGATCTATAGTAAAGGCTCTCTGTTACATAAAAACACTATGGTGGAAGTGTCAACAAATAATGTTGCAATTTTTAACACGCATTGCACATGGCCACGTGCCTTTGATGCGTATTTGCAGTTATTGTTAGTAGGGCCTAAAATATTACACAATTTTACCAATGTATTAACATTCTCGACAGTCTTATCAGTGCCTTTAGACAAACGCCACTTTAGCGCTTGTCTACCGAGATAGAAGAAAACTGAATGAATGGGGATGACACTGACAAGTGTCAAAATTTATGTCAATATCATATAATTTGGTTTTCTATTCTACAAGTAGACGAGCGCTAAATGGCATTTGGCTACAGCTCCTGTTGTGACTGACTCGTTAATCTGATTGCCAATAGCTCCAAAAAGGTCTCTGGTTAGTTTCTCCAATCTGGTAATGAATCATATAGGTATCAGTTTCTGGTTCACGCAGAGGATTATCGGTAACTGACTTCAACAATAGAAAAAGGTTCCCAGATTGACCTGTATGTATGTATGTATGTATGTATGTATGTATGTATGTATGTATGTATGTATGTATGTATGTATGTATGTTTGTGCGCGATTGACTGAACCGGTTTTATTTTATTAAAGTGTATGTTACGCTTAGGAGAAAGTTTTAGTATATCAATTAATCGACTTATAAAAGAGGGGTTGAAGTCGATTTTGTGAATCACTATATAGTATAAAACAAAGTCGCTATCCGCCGTCTGTCTGTCCCTATGTATGCTCAGATCTTTAAAACTACTCAACGGATTTTGATGCGGTTTTATTTAATAGATAGAGTGATTTTTAAGGCAGGTTTATATGTATAATACGTGCATATTGCACACGTGCGAAGCCGGGGCGGGTCGCTAGTGTAGTTTATAAAAGCCTTTTGCCTTTTTTTGACTTGCCCTATTTCGGAATTGGGGAAAAGTAAAGTACATATTATATCCTCCTTTGTCTCCCTATTCTTGGTTTAAAAAGGTATGTTGCCATGTGTGTGTAATATTTATTTGATCCATTGATATTTACTAAACCGTGTTTTCAGGTCAACGACCTCTCGCCACTAATACGTAATTATTAAATAATAGTATCGGATTGCAATTAATATATTAATATTCTATTATTTCGTAAACTTTGTCCGTTAATTAGTTCATAGATTGGATTAAAATAATTAGATAAACAAAATGTTGTCACTTTTTGTGGTCGCTTCCGTGAAATATTTTGAAAGACAAGTTTTATGTTGAAAAGTGCTTTAGGCGACGGAAACATTTTTAATTTTTTATGTACAAAGCATTTTAAAGATTGATGATAACATAACATCACGCCTTTTATCCCCGAAGGGGTAGGCAGAGGTGCACATTCTACCACAGTACAATGTAACACCCACTTTTCACTAGTTGTTATGAGTCCCATGTAATAGGGGGTGAGCCTATTGCCATATACCGGGCACATTTCCAGACTCCGTGCTACTACTGAGAATTTTAAAAAACCCAGTAATACTTTGCCCGACCCGGGAATCGAACCCGAGACCCCTTGCCCGGCAGTCGCACTTGCGACTACTCGGCCAACGAGGCAGTCAATTGAAAAAGATTGATGATATTAAGTGTTAATGTAAATAGTGATTTATTTGTAACGTAGTAGGTCTCAATATTGCATATTATCGGGGGCAGTTTTATAAAGATTGCTGACATTAAGTTAAGTGATAATGTAAATAGTGCTTTATTTTTAATGTGCTATGTGTCAATATTGCGGATTCGTATCATAGGACTTTAAGCTTTATCTATTATTAGTATTTAGTTCTTATATTATGAGCTTGCTACAATTTAACTTTACTTATGTATCTATTTTCTTTTTGTTCACAGGTAAGAGCCAATCTAAACCTTCAGTGCATGTGAATAAGAGCGAGAAAAGAGAAGTAATTCGTTGTCTTTAAATCACGCTAGTGGTATTAAAGTTTCAAGTAAGTTCAATAGAGATCTTTATACTTTTTTCCATGAGGGGGGAAAATCATCCTATGTCTTCTCCCACCTTGGTGAGGCGAGAGGGAGTGTCAGACTCTTACTGACTAAAATCCACGCCATTCCTACTCCTGCTCTACGAGCCGGAGCTCCGGCAATACGTTAGGGCTTCCGCGCCTCCGTATCGGGCATTAGCCCTACTGGTGGTACCCCTACCATCTGTGGTGGTCTGATGGCTCTTTGGTTGGTCGTACGCAAGCTAACCTTGCTCACTCACCGTCCGCAGACCCGCACTTACGGTGGTCGGAATTCGTCGCGCGATCTCCGATGCCCGAAGTGAATCCCGCGACGGCTGGGATTTTCACACTTAAAATTAGCATTGAACAAAGAGTCGAACGGAAATTAATTACTTAATGTCTATTTGACGATCTCTTGTCTTTCCTGCTGTGTGGTCTTAAATTAAATCTTTAGCTAATACAAGAAAAATAATTACCTATTTAAAATCTATAAATTGAGCACATAATAATTATGTTAATGCAACACATTGAATATGCATTGATTCGCAATTTAAAAATTAAAAAAAAAACATAAAATTTGTCTGTGGTAACACTACCTACTTATATTACTGGCAACAATAAACAAAATTCAATAAGGAAGTTGTTTATACCGTGATCCGCATGACTTAACACAATTGAGTTTTGTTACTTACAAAATACTTGGGTATTTATAAAAGAGATGTTTATTGTGTAGCTCACCTACGTAAAAAATTGCCTTTTCTTACATAAAGTGCGAAATGAGGACAGATAACATTTACGAGCTTTCAATGTCAAATCATGTCTTTTCTCAACGTCAGCATCAGATTTTTAGGGTTTATACGAATTTGGAGTACGTTTGACGAAATCGAAACGAGACCGCGCTCAGGGCTCTGATTGTTTAGTTTATGTGAGTCGGCCAATCAGAGTATCGAACTCGGTGTCGTTTCGATCTCTTTAAACGTTAAACAAACTCGTACTAAGCCCTTATGTCATTGTATGTGTAGAAAATGGAGGGAAATAGAAAAATAATTATTTTAATTTAATAATAAATCAATAAGTGTCGAAATTAGTGTATCAATCCCTATAAATTAACAAAACGTATGCAAATTCTTAAAAAATCCAAATACTACACGTATTTCGATCCTTTGCGTGTGGTCACAAATTTTACAAGCTTAATTTTGGCTTAGCAAGGGATAAACTTATCAAAATGATTTCTTTTTTAACCTCAGCCGTTGTTTCGTTGTTCTTTTTAAATTACTTTTACCCGAAGCTAATCAAAAAAAGACATTTTGTTTCGTAAAACTTTTTCTTTCGGTACGAGCAAAATGAACTAATCCGATTTGCCTCTTAAATTAAAAGGACTCACTTCGCTGTAGGTCTCAACTTTACATCGCTAAAAGTAATTGAAGGAGATTGAACCTTGCTGCAATGGAATAAAGTGCAATAAGTGCAGTAATATACATTATTAAGACGTTGAGAATGTTATCATTCACTGAATGTAAATTTTATTTTTTAATTACTGCTATACAATCTGTAGGCCGCGGTTTTATCACTGTACATACCTACTGTTAAATGCTAAATTCATTAGAATGTATTGCATTCTTTATCTCTTTCTGTGTGGGGCCCTTCAGTTTACTTAATTTTATGTAAGTAAGCCACTGGTCAGCGGTATTACCATAATAGCTTTAGATTAGAAGCATTTGATATGTAAGAAAGGTCATTTTTGCGT
The DNA here is from genome assembly GCA_038387885.1 of Spodoptera picta. NCBI lineage: Eukaryota > Metazoa > Arthropoda > Insecta > Lepidoptera > Noctuidae > Spodoptera > Spodoptera picta. The sequence continues at coordinate 1,169,358 of JAZHFQ010000752.1, read as the reverse complement.
GCACTTGGCACCATTCGAGTCAAAACGTCAATTGTAATTCTGTTGAGACGCCCTTTAGCCGTTTATGGATTGTTCAATGTCAATCAACGTTATAGAAAACCCTTGACGTATTTATTTCATGTCGAACTTGTATTAATTTCTGACACATGTGCGTCATTTATTTGTACATGTTTCTCAACTAGAATATTAAATAATAAATGCATTTTACATAGAACATAGTGCACAAAGACAATATTTTTATGCAATAAATAAAGAGTATCAGGAACTAAATTTCGCGCCAAAACCCGTGACATTTGTCACAATTATAACCAAGATGGCGACTTCTCACGTTATGTCAAAAAGTTTTCAATTTAACGAATTATTATCCACAATTAATTATTAAAGATAAAATGTCAAAGATAAGGTGTTTTTTTTAATTTATGATTTTATGTTTTTTGTGAAAACTGATATTTAAGGTTGGATACAAAAAACTAAGATCCTTTTGAATGCCTATCTAACAAATTGACTAGCAATGTTAAAATCACAATAGTGTGTTGGAATTTTGACACGAGTGATTGATTTTATTGTGCTAGCCATTAATGTATTGTTGCTACTCGCGAATAAACTCGTAATTTTGTACTAACGGAATCCAACATTTTTATAACTTAGGTCATTATTTAAATAACCCCAAAATCTCCTCTCTTCGCTTCATTATAGTAATACGACATGAATTGTCAACAAGTATAATTAAATGTATGAGCGGGACTATTAAGTAACTCGTTCTCCACAATAAAGTGGGAATGTTCGTGCGGAACAGACAATCTGACCGCGATTTTCCTTTCATACTCATTCACGGCTTATTTCATTCAGTTAAAGGCCCATTTCATTCGATTTGTTTATGGCTCGTCGACTTCGTTCCGCGTCGTTCATCTAAATATTAGACAATATACAATTTACAACATGAACATGATAATTTTAACAGCTGATAGGTGAAGTCAAGGGCGTTATAATTTTGCATATTTTTATTAATTTAAAGATAAAAACTAAATGAAAATTTCTTGTAGCGATTTTTTTGTATATTTAAGGAAATAAATAATATGAATTATTATTAGAATTACTTATCTAAAAGCTTGACAATAGCCGGTTTGTCTAATGTTTAATTTCGTTACTTCCTTTAAAATTATGTCACGTCTAGCCAACACGTTTGAAAATGTCAAACAGTTGCCTGTGTGTTGTTTAAAATAGTATTTAAAATAAATATTTCGTCAGTTCGCAAGTTATAGTGGCGATGAACCAAAGGTAATATCGGTTAGATGAAGGTCGAACGTTTTGGCGATCTGAATTTGTAACTAATTTTAGTTTAAGCTGCGAACCGTGAACGTTACTTTCACTAGCATATCGCACAGAACTGTTCTGGTTTTTCCATGTTTCCTATTCTATGTATTAGTATTTGTCGCTTCTACATACATTACAGACTACAGTCCAAATGTCATTGCATGTAATAAACTCAAAGATTTACTAGAACATTTCAACCGGAAAAAGCACAGCTCTAACTCCTCCAAAATAAATCGATTAAACAAAACTTTTTTATAAAGTGAGTCACGTAACATGATTTATGGAATCATCGTGATTAATACCGATTATCGATTCTTTATCCGAGCTCCCAGATGTTGTTACACCGAGACATAGCTACCGCGACCCTGGCCGTTGGCCCGCACATTTTTTACTGTCAATATACCGAAACGAATCAACACTTGCCCCCCACAGTTCTTACACTCATTATAGGTTTCTTGACCCTTTGATAAAATCCCCAATGAGTTTGCTTAACAGAACTGTTCATCCCGTTATGCAATAATGGAGGTGACACAAAATTCATTAAACGCTTTCGCCTTATTTACTTTATTCCGCGCCATTTTTCCTTTTCTTTTTTTTTCTGCGGCAGCAAGCCAAAGGAGAACACTCGTACAGCTTAATTTAAATTTGATACTTTATAGCAATACGATGATAGGAATTTATGATTGTTACACAAAATGTGACTGAGTGTTGCCGCGTTTTAAAACTTTTATCTTGAATGGTGAGGATTTTGTCGAAAGAGGAGCGTTATTTTGAGAATATGTTAATATTTATTTCCTCCAAAATTACTTCTTATGGCATATTCAGCTGCTGTATGTTGCGGTAGCTTTGCAGTGGTTTATGGGTTTTCCAGGATTATTGTGCAATACAATTTAATCCTTTATGACTACTTTTAGAATGTTTGAAAGTGTGAATGAGAACGAAGGCACTAAAATAAACGGTGTTTCACAAGTTCCTTGATAATTTCCTTAAGGTTCAGTTTAGGAAATAAACAAACTTTCATAGAAGTATATAAAATAAAGAAAGTGCCAGATGAGTTTTAGATTCCCCTCACAGAGCGAGGAAAGCAACGGAATTTATAATATTCGATGCTCGGGACATGTGAAAACATATTCGTGTGAGGAATCCTTAATAGCCATTTTGTAAGAAGTTCACTTTCATACACTTTTGTCGTCTATTTTAGTTCGAATTGAGTTTTTGTGAAAGTGCTCTTGGAATCGCGTCACTAATTTGATAATTTGTCTGAAATGAATATGATCATCGTTAAAAAATCACAATGCCTGCTATTTTTAATGTATTTGTTGCCAGAAATGTTCCTTTACAATAGTTTTAATTAAGCTGTAACAGCATAGTTATGTCAAGTGTAATTTTAACACCACATTTTTATCTTATTTCACAGTGTTAGGAAATTATGACCCTATTAAGCTTGCAATTTTCTTCCACTGTAAGGAATAAAAGACACAAAACTATTAGACGTAATCACATAGTAATTACCTCACAAAATAGACGTTGATATATATGACGACCGCAGCTAAATCTACTCCAATCTGTGGGTTTTTTTTTCATTGCATTTTCGACTTTATATCAAAATAGTAAAGTTGAAAATCGAATTTTACAGAAAGTATTAGGTTGACTTGCTAGTGTCTTTTATAGTAATTATACTTGAAGTAATAGATAGCTTAATCAAGTTGAACGTCAATCACTTTTCAGACTTTCAGTGTTGACTAACGGGCCAGAGGTCGTGGTGGATGGTTTACGATGTAAATTATACAGAAGGCTCAGAGGCCTTACGTTTAATTAAAGTATTCGAAACGAGTACGCGTTTGGCAATCTGATTGGTCGGCGCCAATGAACCAACCAATCAGAGCTCCGTAAAACAAATTCGTACTAAGGCCTCAGATCATCTGCAATTTTATGAAATATAGGTATGTATAAAGCGAGTTTCTTTGGCTTTTTCTCGAACTCTACAATTGATTTTGAATTATGAATTTTGTAACTGGCATGTCTGGTTCGAGGGTCAAGTTGAAAGGGATTTAAGTGGTGATTTTTTTTTAATAATAGGATGGAGTCTAAATTTGTGTCCAGTATATCGTTTTAAGCTCACTTTCTGTTATGTAAAACTCATTACATGGCTCGTGAGAAGTTCTTTTTCTCCTTTGTGGATTAAAAATTGACTTGTGGAGTAAAAGAGTAACGAATGTATTTACTTGCTTGTCTACATTTTAAAATTTTAATCTACATTTTACAACGAGCGCCTAGCTTTACTGATGGTCAGACCTGCCAACTGACTATTATTTATTTTATGTTTGTTGAAGCTTCAAAATTACCAAATTATGGTTTAATTAAAAAAATAAAAGATTTGAAATTTGAGTTTAACTTGTTAAATTCTCATTTTAAGATATTATGTATTGTATGAATTTTCTTTTTCAATTTCTTTTTCTCGAATTTATGAAATTGTATTCCATTTTTAAATCATTGTTAAGCCGATAAATTGCCAATGCAATGTACGCCATTAGATATTGTCATATGCATCAGACCGATATTTTGCTACGTTTGTGTATTTTTAATGTTATTATGTTTGTGATATAGCAGTACTACTCTGAATATATAAAAATATTACTTTTTACATTCCTCGTTGTTATAGGTAGGTACATTAAGTTGTAAATTTAAATTAACCTTCTGCGCTCTTCTTGGTCTATAGTGCCAGGTGCAATTGCAATATGTTATTTGATTTGATAATAATATTATATGAGTGGTCATTAGAGTTTCGACTACTGCTATGCAATTTGTGTGAACTATGATTTCATTTGGTAATCATGTATTAATTCAATTATGGATGTAGTGAGCTTACTTAACGCATGCTTCTTTAGATAAATAAGTTTTGCATTGACCTGTTTATTTTTCTGCAAATTGAATCTTAGTTACATAGTATTATGATTAACTGTTTTGCTATTGCGACTGCCTAGTTGGCCGAGTGGTCGCAAGTGCGACTGCCGGGCAAGGGGTCTCGGGTTCGAAACCCGGGTCGGGCAAATTATTACTGGGTTTTTAAAATCTCAGTAGTAGCACGGAGGCTGGAAATGTGCCCGGTATATGGCAATAGGCTCACCCCCTATTACATGGGATTCATAAAATAGATAATAAAAAGTGGGTGTTACATTGTATAGTGGCATTAAGTGCCGTAATGTGCACCTCGGCTTACCTCTTCGGTAATAAAAGGCGTGAAGTTATGTTATGATATGTTATGTCGTTTTGCGATCATTGGATTAACAGTAAATTTTCATTAAACATCAAAATGTATTACTTAAAACAAATAAACACAGCACTTCCTTTTTCAAAATCTGTAAAATACAACATTACACAATCATACCTATAAAATAAGATTCCCTTGTCACCCGTCAGCATCAGACTTGTACCATCTGATAGCAAAGCGGTTTGTTTAAAATTAACACACAAATTGAAAGAATATCTTATAACAAACACGTTTTCGTATCGAGTCAATAACGTTTTGAACACGCGGCGTATCGCTAATTGCTCTTAAACAATGAAATTTGTTTTGGATTCCGTATGAGTGTTGCGAACTGAACTTTCTTCGTGAAGTTGAGTTTTATGTTTGCTGTAAAGTTGTGCTTTTAGTAGAGTTGAACTTTAAATTTAAATATATTTTTTATGGCATAAGCCGGTAAACGAGCAGACGGATCACCTGATGGTAAACAATCAGCGTCGCCCATAGACACCTGGACACCAGCGGCGTTACAGGTACGTTTCCGGCCTTTTGGGGATTAGGAGTTTGAGGATCGTTGGGGATTCAGGAATTGGGGAGATTGTGGAAGGGGAGGTTAATTGAAAAATACTAAATAATGGCGGGTGGCATTAAGTCCGCCATCGTATGATTATTATACAGATGTGTAAAATAAATAAATAAAATAAATAATTGGGCCTCACTCACACGACGAAACACAACGCAAGCGTTGCCTCACGTCGGGTTTCTGTGAGGCCGTGGTATCACTTCGGTCGAGCCGGCCCATTCGTGCCGAATCATGGCTCTCCCACACTTAAAATACTTAATTAATATTACGTGCCCTATTATCATACTTACAGTATGTCATTTTGTAATTTGATGACTATGTTTGTCATGTAATTGACATGACTTTTTTTTCAAGAGTTAAGTTATATAGCACAATTATTTAAAATTGGAATTATCTATTTTTTTAAAAACGTTTCTCTTCACTATGCTTTTATCCTGTGTCTTTGAGACACTGGGATTTTGAGCGGAACCTTTTCGCATTGACTTTTTTTTCAAGAGTTAAGTTATATAGCACAAATATTTAAAATTGGAATTATCTATTTTTTTAAAAACGTTTCACTTCACTATGTTTTTATCCTGTGTCTTTGAGACACTGGGATTTTGAGCGGAACCTTACACCCTTAAATCTTAACCACACCTGTTCTTCGATCGAATTTATCGCAATAAATTCGTTACTCGGGATACTTCGACTTCCTTGAAAGGTCAATGAACGGGGATATATTTTTTTAATCTCGAATAAATAATCGTCAAAGGAAAGCACATACTTATGCCGGCTGTCGTTCAGTCGGCCGCCAAAGAGGTTTTATCTCGTCCCCCAATTAGCGGAGAATGTTCCAATGACAACCATGAACAAATATGGTCGCCATGTTTCTGAAGTGTTTCATTCTTAATTAGGTGACGGCTTTTTTTTATTTAATACGGGAAATGGAATTGGGGGATTTGCAGACAAGATGGCAGTGTAACGGAAAGTAATATCATGTTTTGTTGGGTGTTTCAATCTCTGTTTTGTATATAAATTAGCTGTGGTTAGTTATTTACCATTACGTATTATAAATGATGAGAAGTCTAACTCTTTATGATTCATAGATTTTAAATTATATTGTTAATTTTTGCGATAGTGGAAGACGTTTTTGCACTTAAGTCTTTTTGGCTCAATTAATATCAATCACCAACCAATTTTGATTGAAATGTATCTAAATCTTGATGTAGGAGAAGAGCCATTCATAAAATCTATCATTGAAATTGAAGCTTCTTTAAATAAAGTTATTACGAAAAGCCTTGTTATATAAAAAAACCGCTGGGAAAACACCTTGTCTAATTAGCATAATCTAAGATTTGTTCAAAGTATTAATTTTCACACGTATACTCTAGCTCTTACACTATACATACGTAGCTATAATTTGCACAGATACAAAATAATGAATGACACTCTAGACGCTTTAGTACTTTCGTATTTTGTGACCTACGATTAGGATTTCTGGTATTAACTTTTATATTCACGTTTAATTTTTAACAGAAATAATTTTTTTGTTTTGGAATAGAATACTAATTCTCGTACTTATTAAATTCTCTATTCAAGCGACTAGCAAACTTTTATATATAGAGGTGGCCCATAGTCCAAAGGGCTCAGTACGAATTAGTTTTACGTTTAATGAGATCGACGTTACACGTTTAGCCCTTCGATTGGTTGGTTCATTCCACCTAGCCAATGAGAGCGGCGAACGCGGTAATGTTTCGATCTTAAATACGTTAAACGTAAAATAAATTCGTACTAAACCCTCAGCAGTCGCCTGTTATTCTTTGTTGTGAAGGTGGACTTAATTAAGCTAGGCAAGCGTGCTACATCGTCGCGTCACTTACCATCAGGCCAGATAGCGGCATTTGCAATGAAAAAATAAAACTTACCTACCACTATTTGAACACAATAATCACTAGTAACATTGTTACTGTTTTTCGAAGTCTAGTTTTCAATAGTCTAATTGTCTCATTGGCTCACTCCCTATTACATAGGACTATAACATAAATAGTGAAAAGTGGGTGTTACATTGTAAAGTGGCATTCCGTGCCGTAATGTGCATCTCTGCTTTCCCTTCCGGGGATAAAAGGGGTTATGTTATGTATGCAGTCTAATTTTCCAAGATCCAGATTTTCAACAACGAGGGAAGTCGTAACGTGTAACCCTTTGGGAGTTTAGGAAGTGGTATTACATATCTTATAAGAGGAACTATGAAAACAAAAAACGATGAAATAACAAAAACAAACGAAGCACACAATAGGTAATTAACTTTCTTTTCTCTTATATACTTAAACGTAATATTATTACTTAACCTATAGTGTTATGTAGTTTGCGGAATGTGTAATATTTGCGCCTAGTTAGCGACAATGGATCATTCACATATTTGTATAGCTACTTAATTAAATGTTTGGTTCCGAATTGGGTACTTGCCAACTAGTCAAATTCTATACTTTTTTCGAACTGTCAAAATCGAAAGTTTTCTATGAATTTTGTACGAGATTGTGTATTGTTACGTCACTTTTTTTACCGTCAAACAGTATAATTATTTCGTAAAAATTTGCTAAAAAAATACTAAAATTAAGTTGCTCGTAAAATCAATTAATGAAAGTTTGATTGTTTTTTAATATTTTATTGTGTTGAACAGTCGAAATAATTTGTTTTTGATTACAGAAAGTCCCAACTGTCAACATTTTCCTCTTTTCTCTACGGATTAAAAGAACATACTGTGTATCTCCCAATAATAAAATCAGAGCCGCATTTGCTTAATGTGCAATGCTACTATTCTTTTTTTGAGGGAGTGTAATCATCCAGTGCTCCTCCCGCCTTGCATAGAACGAGTGTGACTTTTAGACTGACTAAAAACCACCATGTTCGTATTCCTGCTGCGAGTCGAAGCCCCGGCAACCCACTAGGTTGACGGCGACTCCGGAATCCTACTATCCTATCATGGGTAGGAAACTCCATAGAATACTATCCATATCCATAAGTCCAATATCTAATTATAAGGCCAAATAGTAATAAATAAATTAAAGACTAATTAAATTAGGCAGTCTGTGACAGAAATGAGACCTACATACAAAGCCTGAAATAAAAATCTTAATTAAGTTATTCCTTAATCTTACTTGTAACATAAAAATGAGATCTTACAAAATACCTTTCTTAGCAATCTGAACTATGTTTAATTACTGTAATTAAAATATTTTCCTCAATGTAAAACATTCTTTAAATAATTCACACACTCCTCAATTCTATTCATGCTTTGTAATTGTTTGTAGTTATTTTTATTGCTAATTTTATTTAGAAAAGTGGTGCCTCGTTGGCCGAGTATTCGCAAGTGCGACTGCCGGGCAAGGGGTCTCGGGTTCGATTACCGGGTCGGGCAAAGTATTACTGGGTTTTTTAAAATTCTCAGTAGTAGCACGGAGTCTGGAAATGTGCCCGGTATATGGCAATAGGCTCACCTCCTATTACATGGGACTCATAACAACTAGTGAAAAGTGGGTGTTACATTGTACTGTGGTAGAATGTGCACCTCTGCCTACCCCTTCGGGGATAAAAGGCGTGATGTTATGTATGTTTTATTTAGAAAAAATATGATTAATGGCCGTGTTGATGTTATTAGACTATGACTAGGTGAAAAACTTAGATTGAACGCTTATGTCGAAATACCAAAACGACACTCAATTTTAAGTCGTGTTTAAGTATAGTTCTGTCTCTAATAATTTAATGTAAATAAAAATTTAATGTATTATTGCAGTGTTTCAGTTGACATGTATTTTAATTCAATAATTTAATGTGTTATCGAAGTGTTTTCTTGACATGTAATTTAATTCAATGATTTAATATATTATTGCAGTGTTTCTGTTGACATATATTTTAATTCAATCATTTGGTTGCTGAAGAATTTATGATTGATCCATTTTTATCTTTTAAATTATGTAATTTCTTTCTATATTGGATTTTTGTCATGTTATATTTGATTATTTCGCGTTTTATTATTATTTAAATTGTTCTGTTGATTTTATTTTTTGTTTTTTGAGTAATATGACTGATTCATGCTGCATGGATTATATTGCAAAGTAATTTATGATTATGAAGACATTCAGATACAATGTAAATTGTTTATTGAATAAATGAAATGAAATGAAATCTACAAATTGTATGTAAAATGACAGAGATGGCACGATATTTAAGTATGACCAAATTGAGTAGCCTTTCAGTATTCGGGAGTTATTATTCTAGAAGGTAAGTAGGTGGTTCAACTTTGAAAAGTAGAAATAAAATAAATAGTTTTTTTTTTATAAAATGCCAAATGCAAAGATGTTACAAATGGTAACCTGATGACATTCTAATCTCTTTCTGTTAAATAGCGCTCATTAAGTGCATAAATTACCACAACTAAAAATGTAGTAGTTTTATTTACTTTCAATATAAAGTTCTATGTCAGTCATTTTGATATTATCACCATTTCTTTTTTGATTAAAGATGACCTAAAATATATATCCTAGAAGAGTAATAGTAGAACATACAGTAAAAATCTAACCAATCTTAAGAAAAATATCAGTCAGCCAATAAACACGCACCACAGATAACAAATAATTATCTTACTCCCGCCATAACGTGACATAAGGCAAAGACAATCGTCTCGTCTGCCAGTGGCAGCCAAATTGTGTATTTCGTAAAATCGGACATTTTATGTGTAATGTCGTAACAGACAGACTGTTCACACGTTCTATGCAATAATATTTTGTAACGCGTTTCTTTTATTTTTGTAGGTCTCTCTAATTTGGTGACGATTTCCGAAACCGAATGGTTGGTGCTTATACCTACTTATAGTTTTTTTTAGAGCATGACATTTTATTTGATTATAGTGATTGTAAGAATGTCTAGGAGTCAGTAATATATAACATTGCAGCTTTTAATCCCCAATGGGGTAGATAAAGCCTGATAGAGGTGCAGTTGCTCATTTTTTCATTAGTGTTATGTTGTGTACGAGAAAGTCAAAAGTTGTACATAAACATATACATAAACAGTACATAAACGTAACATATTTGTCAATTTTATTATGTTTCTTATATACCTAATATCTTATGCCCTCTTGTACATTTCATGTCAGTAGGCACTAACTAAGCAAACATTTCGAAGATTGGAACCCTAACAAGGCTTTGTCAGGTCTTTTATTAGGAAGTTGATCTTTCGACACAGTCATGACTATTAATAGTGCAAAATCTTAGAAATATTATTCAGGAAGTCGCCAAATGACTAAAGTATGACGTTACGTACTATTTCATATTGGTTTGTGACTTCCTTTTATATGGCTTCTTGTACTCATCCTTATTTCTATTATAATTAAGTATTGGTGACGTTTTAGCGCTGGCAGCAGATAGGCCAGGAAAGTTCTTGAGTGGAGACCACGGACCGGAAGACGAAGCGTGGGCAGGCCTCCCGCTAGGTGGACCGACGACATCGCCAGGGTTGCGGGGAGCCAGTGGATGCAGGTGGCGAGTTGTCATTCCACGTGGAGGACTAAGGCGGAGGCCTTTGTCCAGCAGTGGACGTCTATCGGCTGTTGATGGTGATGATGAAGTTTTTAAGTTTTGAGCACTTAAATAATTATTGTAATAGCTTGTGACAGTCTACTAGATAATAAACCTCTCCTCTAGTTAAAAGGGCTTACCACCTTGATAGTACAACATTGCAGATAAAAAGTTCAAGTTTATTGGAGCGTTGCCATCTGACTGGCCTATGTCAAATGTGTAGTCTCTTGGGTTACTATTACGTCATCTGCCTCAGAGCTATTTATAATTCACCGGGACACCATGGCGGCGCAACCAGACGCTGCAATCTAAAAAATCTCTAATCTGGTTGCGCAACCAAGCGGACACTAGGTGAGTTACTTACTCACTTTGCAGCTGTATACATTTTGTTGATAGCGGCGACTGTCCTAAAGAGTACACGGCTTTTAAGAAACGGCAATGTTTTTACCTTTTTGTAGCCAGTTTTCATTTCTAAGCTTCGTTTTACCTAATCTCTACTAAAACATAATATGTAATAACAATATTAATTCTAAAGTAATTAATGTTTTAATTCCGCTTCCTAGAAGTCACTTGATATTTTATATCGCGACACTAGATGTTGGTAGATATTTTTTTACGAGAGAAAAAATTTGCTAGAATAATGAAATAAAATATGTGACTTCTGACTGACACTAACAGTCATTGTTTTCTGATCTTTAAAAGGATCCACAATTTTATGTTCGAAATGAAGCCGTTCTAACAACACTTTAATCAATGATCGTGTATACTATGTTTTATGGAACTCTACCTGCCTGTGTTATTTTTTTTATTAACTCAATAATAAAAAATATCCGGAACAAAAGCTACTGGTATTAAATCCGACAGTGATTAATATAATTTTTCATAGACTGCCATTAGTAGGTACTACGCATTTACGTCATTGACATAAGGGCGCTGTCAAAATCAAATTTGACAGCTTTAGACATAATAATTTTCCACAGTGCATTGAAAATAATATAAGAATTATAGATACCAATAAATAACATAACATTATTTCGATTCCCCCACAAATTCAAGGCGGTTCACTTAATTAATTAAAACAAAACAAACATAAAATAATTATGTAATTATTAAGAGGCGATTTCCTCGATTCTTTGTGGCCATTGCTAGAAAACGCAACTGTTTATTTTTAGAACGTTAACGAAATATTTTATGGACGCGTGTCTGTCATTTGCATAGAATCGTATGTTTTGTAATTTAAAAAAATAAATTAATAATGGCTACTAATAATAGTGTGAATGTGTATTATGCATGTTGATTATAATAAAACAAATTAAGTACCTATATATAATATTGTAAATCAATACAACTGACACATTGATTGAGAGGTATTTGATAAGCTAATGATTACTCAATTTTAGATGAACAAACTCAATGTGATTTCGAAATAAATCATGTATTTTGAGATTACTTTGTCTGATAGCATTTGATTCGACTTGTACTGTTTAATATTACTGTTATCCCAATAACGTTTCAAGTACAGGAATGTATAAACACAACTCCCACATAATAAATATACAAAGGAAGATAGTGTAGACTAAGCCTTTGTCTAAGTTCCAAAAAAAAAACTCAGTGAAAAATGTAGATACTACTGCCTCTACTCAAAGTAATAAAGCGATTTAAAAACATATTCAAAGAAAATCCGTTCAAAGGTTTTCGCCGCCACGCCATTGCATAAAACATACACGCTGTACTATGTTGTACAATCTCGTGAGTAGTTGCACTACTCATAAACACTTTAAGTTTCGCAACCATAGACAATGCACTATAGCGATAAAACTCAATGGTTACCTCTTAACAGCATATACACATCTGTGTCAAAATGTTACTGTTTTACGATAAATCGTAAGTGCTCTGTGTTGCCAAGTCTGTGGCGTTTTCCAAGTAATTTCTTGGTGAATAAATTTCAATTTATAATATTTTGTTTTCTGTTGAAATATGTAATTTATATTATGGTTTGGGGTGAAGCGTTTGCACCTATATGGACTTGATTTCGATTCAATGTTAGCTAATTCCAATTTGAGATGACAATTAAAGAGGAAAATAAGAATTGGTGTCCAAGGACAAACATAAACGTTGCTCAATATTATTTGAACCCAAGTTTATATGGTGTAAGGTATTTTTTTTTTTTAAGGGGGGAAAATCATCGAATGACTGCTCCCGCCTGGGTGAGGCGGAAGGGAGTGTCAGACTCTTACTGACTAAAAACCACCCCGTTCCTTCTCCTGCACGTCGAGCCGGTGCCCCGGTTACTCGTTAGGTTCTCCGCGACTCCGAATCGGCATCGGCCCTATTGGGCCCCATCTGTGGTGGTCTGATGGCTCTTTGAGGCGCGCGCGGAACGCGACGCGTCGTACGCTCGGGTCTGTTTCTGGTCGGACGGGGAGCCACCCATGCTCGCCGTCCGCAGGCCCGCGCTTACGGTGGCCGGAGATCGTCTCGCGATCCCCGACGCCCGGTGTGTCCTTCGCGATGGCTGGGTTGCGAGGAGGTAGCGCTTCGCTGCCTCACGCGTCCCGCCTCCTCCTTAGCTAGCATGACTACTTCGCAAAAGGAGGAGACGGCATCCCAATCCCCCTCGCTCCGCATCATGGCCCGCACTAGGCCCGGACGCGAGAGGTCGCCATCGCCGATCACTTCCCTGAGGGCACGGCGGTGCTCAGCCCACGCAGGGCATTCTCCCACTGTGTGTTCCACCGTGTCCTCAGGGCGGTCCTCGCAGTGATGACACCCGGGCGTTTCCTCCCGCCCCATCAGACACAGGTACCTCCCGAAACTTCCATGTCCGGTGAGGACCTGCGTCAGGCGGTAGGTGAGGACGCCGTAGCGTCTCTCAAGCCACTCCTCAAAGAGGGGACTTACCGCTGCAATGGCAGCGAGCGCAATGGTGTAAGGTATAGAATTGCTTCAACTCTCATTATCTCATAGAATGATTATAGTTATTACTTGCAATAAAGTTGAAAATATATCAAAGAATTTTGACAGTTTTGGGTAGTTTAATGTGCAGGTATCTGTACAATACACTATTCTCAGGTAAACCGTAGTCAGTTAATTCAAATTGAACATGAAAATAAACTGGACTCACAATATAACTAACTTGTAAAGTATATGAATAAATATTTCGGTCAAGTATTACAAGAGAACAATAAAAATGAAAATAATTTACGTCCATTGAAGCTTGGTGCAATATTTTTCGGTGCTAAACACGCAAGTAATTGAACGAACGGTTTTGAATTTGATTTATTCTCTGTGGTAGCATCCATTTTGTTTTTATTTATGGCGCTACTTGTTCCTTCTGTTGTTTATTATATGATTCTTTTTTTAAATGTGCCGATGGGATGTTGCTACGGGAGGGAGATTTTAACAATACCTAGCTTTGCGCTCGTGGTTTGCCCGCGTATATTAAAAGGCCGTATACGAAAAACCCTCGACATCCATAAGAAGACTAATGACATTGATGATGACATAAACATATTCTTCTTTGCTGTCATTACACGTCCAAGCCACAACTATAAGTCGCGGAGGTAAGAGTCTGATACTCCCTCCCGCCTCACTCAGGCGGGAGCAGACATTCGACGATTTTCCACCCTTAAAAAAAACACAACTATAAAACATGTATATACCTACTTATTAATTTTACTTTACAGTACGAAAATATCAGCAATATTATACATTTAATTTTCAAACTACCTATACAATTACTTCGCTATTAACTTCTTATTATGTCTTCGAATAACTTATGGAGAAAGAATAACCCACAGAAGATTTACGATGACAAGTCTATAAACACATTTACCTACACTCACGTAGCCACACGAGGACTCGTCGCCATATTCATAATATGTTCAATTTTTGTGATAAAATACACCATTATAAATTAATTTATGACTTGCGCATGTCGTATTAAGGTATTATTTTAGTTTTTGTGTTCGCTTCGGTAAAGCGAGTCTTGTGAAATTTTCTAAAGGTGAATGAATGTAATAAAAGGCCATGAGATGACGTAAATCATTTTAAAATTAATAGTTTTTTTTTCGTGAGGTGTTGTCGTGTGTTGTGATGGGTAGAGGAGTGCCTACTTAACTACTCGTGTATATGAATTGGTTTATTTTTTACTTTGTTAGTGATAAATGGACTGTTTCGCCTATACTTTGTGTTATTTCATAAGTATTGCTACCGATTACAATGTTAAGTTCGGTTCCCGTTCCAAAATTTAGTGAAAGGCATTTATTGGCTGTTGTAGTTTAGGAATTCTCTGTCCCACAATTTCGTAAAAATTTGGAACATCAAAAGACCTCAAAACATTTCGTCTTTGAGCTGACAATCAAACCCAATGCTTATAGTGTTACACTTCACCATGATTCGGTTAGCAAATCAGTAACAATACGCCAAGTATAATAAATTTCATTCATTGAACGCAAAAACAATTTTTGTAAAATCACACCATAATTAGGTAAGCGCTAATGCCCCAGGCTCCATTATAAAGGACATTGAAACCTTGGTATCAGTAAAATAATAATTAGCTCACTTAAATGAAAAGGAGGCTTTACGCTTAATATTGAGAGCACTTGCATCGAATGACGTCATCATGTTACCAACTTGTTTGCTAAAATTTTGGAAATTACTGATCGCTTGATTGGGATACAATAATCCCACGTGAGTAAGGAAGAAAAATGTATTGAAATTATGCGTATTAAACTCACGCTACGCTTAACTTAAAAAAAAAACTAAAGAAAATTAAGAAAAATAAAAAACAAACAATATTTTTTAAACTTTGACAGCTGTCAGTTTTCGATCCAATCGTTACTTACCAGAACGTTAATGGTCTCTTCAACATTGTTTGCTGATTATTTAATTAAATAAATACAATAACAATCTAAATACATTAAGCATTGCTTTATTTTCACCTGTTGTGTACCGGTTAACCAATGCGGAAACACGTCCCGACCACGAAAGGAGCTTTATTAATATTTCGCGGCGTCCACTTCTCAGAAAAGACATTGTCCTTCTGAGCCCGTACGTCGACCTCAGATGCTACTTTTTGTTTGTTTATGGCCCTCTGTTGGCGGCAAAATGTTTAATTTTTAATCTATGCCCTTTTTTGTTTTATTTTTAAATAATGGATCTGTGAAAACTAATAATCATTTCGGAATGAATTGTAATTTAAAGGGCTTATTGCATACAATTTTACTAATAAATCATTATTTTTTTTAGTCAACTCATATAAAAAAACACTTGTGTTATCTATCACTATTGTTCTATCAGCTTATCACTGAATGTTCTCAATCCATCTAAATATTTTTTTATGGTTCATGTAAGTTCTGTCATTACTCAAAGTCGCCTGCTTTGATGATTAGGAAAATTCTTTTTTCATTTGTATCTAGTGTATTACTTCTTATCCCTAATTTCCTCTTAATTGCTCCTATAAACCAACAGTTTCCATAGAAATTTTCTTCCTCAACGCAAGTAAATCACGTATGATCTGGTTTCCCTTGAAAATCCTCCATCATAGCCCCATCATCATTAACAAGACTTCCTATGGGGAAAACATTATGCGTGATTATGTTCACAAGAATTAATTACGCTTTAGTTATCGTTATGCTAATTATATGGCCAGTAATGTTCGGTTAATGGGTCATTAATACACTCACTACGATATTCTATGTTTGGCATTGTACCGACTATCGTGTCTAGTACTATGACTACTTAAAAGGATCGTTTCCTGTCACGTGTTTCGTTTAATAGATTTATTATGGCTTGGTAGCATGGGAATAGTGATAGCCTTTTGATGATTTTTATAATTTTTTGGCGAATTTTCTAATCACGTACCTTTACATTTAGGTACATAACTTTTTTCGGGAAAGTGGTTTATGCTCACTTCTGCCTTACTTATTCAGCCTTAGACGCTTTTCTTACTGAAATGAAAATTCTGTACAAGTTACCCAAAGTCCATCAAAATTAATGCTATAATTTTACAATTATAGAAATAAATATCATGATCATAAGAGCGTTGAGTAACAAACATCGTGAATAATTTAGTAACTCATTGTCAACCTAGCTTGAAATCTAGTACGGTAACTAAATAAGATCAAAATTAATTAATCCTTTCGTATCTTAAATAAAATCTGAGACCTGAATTTATAGAGGGGACGCATTGAAAGCTATCAAGATGATGCTAAGGCCGCCATCGCTGCGTGCAATCGCCGCTCACTTCCGATCGCATGACACTTGATGTGTCAATCTGTCCAACTTGACGCTAACTTCACGGCAATTATAAATCCTCCTTTTTTACGAGTAACACCAGGAAACATAAAAAACTGTGATTTGATAATGGATTTTTTTATTTTTCAGTTATGGGTAGTTACTTATTTGGGTCACTGTGAGTTGAGTTTTATTATTTTATATCATAATTATTTCTAGAAACAATGTCGTTAGGGATCGAGTTTTGTATATTCTGCAGAGTACCTACCTACTTAGTTACAAACACTAAGAAAAATGGCTTATTCTATCAACAAAGTAATTAAAATGACGTTACAGAAACTCTAGGAATCAACACTCATCATTTAGCAACTCGATAAATCTTCAAAAAATATTTTAGTATGTAAGTATTATTAGCAAATAGTTATTTGGAAAAACCACCGAAGTCGTATTAACACTCAGAAGCAGACGAAGACACGTGCTCAGCAAACTTATGTAATATAATATCACAGATAGGTACCGATCTTTAAAAAAATTCAGTACCTACAACATACATTTCAACAATAAGTGATACATAGCTGCACCATAAGTTATACAAAACCAGTATAAACTGACCGTCGTATGTGCGAAAAGATTATTCAACGCGAGACCACGGTATGCCGGTTATGAGACGACGTTTTACACGATGAGCCAGTATGAAATACAGAATTTCTTAAGCTTTACATTTTCGGGACAAAATGCCTTTATTACTGCGCAATACAAAATTTGTTACTGTAATATTAACCATTGTTTTACACGTAACTGTTTGAGTAACGAGTACGTGTTGTACATGTTGCTGATGTGCGGTAGCGTGACATACGATGAAGAAATGTCTGTCAAAATAAAAATTATATTGTCTTGTATTAAGGAAAATTGGTGTAAGGTATATTATTATTATAAGGCTGGCAACGCAATCGAAAACCTTTTGATTATGCGAGCGTCCACGGATGGAATCTTCTTACCGTCAGGTGATCAGCGTGTTCCCTTACCTGCCAATCCCATAAAATATGACCAACCGACAAATAATAAAGTATAATCTGTGATAGACGTCATAATTTTAAACTTTGAACTGATGTTCAGAAGCTTCAAATCACAAGTCTCTGAAATACAATATTTGCTATCAATCTTTACCGACTTTGGAGACACGTTTGCCAAAGAAGCGAAAAAGAAGATCTTTACCGACTTTCGGTCTACCAAGTCTTGCATGGATGCAAGACTTATTGAAAATTCTAACTACCCAAACTGTTATCGGAAGATCCATCTAGTACAACTGACATTACAAATTATTTTTGCATCAAGTTCTGTATCGCGTTGCTCAATTAGTCCTCCAGCGAATAAGACTTCCTAAATTGGGTTTAAAACAAGATAAGGCTTTAAGGACACAAGTTCTCAAAGACTGTAATTTGCAACTGCGTCGGCGATCTCAAGATAACTTGCTATCTTTCAATCTAAACTCCATACTGAGAATTTTGCAAGGAAAAGTGACAACCCTATCATGAGGAAATTAATATGCATGGTGAGTCAACTTGTGTGTATACTCTTAATATGAACATCGTGAGAAATCATTATTAAGTTAATTGGGATTTAAGGGTTACTCACGTAACGAGGTCACTCTACCAGTTTCAACCCAAGTTCAGAGCCCATAGTAATGAGTAGCAGCACGATCAGTTACGTGAGTCTGGCATATAACTTAATCAATTCCCAGTACTGAAGTAAGATACCTCAATATATCTAAAATAATGAGAATGGGCATTCACATCTCTTGATTATAAAAAAGGCGTGTAGTTATATCACATTTTTAAGTATTAAATTGAGAAATATGTAGACGTAATTTGATTAATATTTAATACACATGACCTTTCATTAGATGCAGCTCTAATCACCTGCACCTTTCTAAATAATGCAAATAAAAATGCATATAAAACATGTTTTAATATATTTTATAAAAGAAAAAGTGTCGAAATCATTCCTTTTACACTTTATACTGACATTGAACTGTGACTTGTTTTAATATTTAGTTTGTATAATCAACTGAATTTATTAACGGACTTTATGACTGCTTGGTTAATTTTAGTAAAGAGTTGGCTTTGATGTGATTGAGATATTTCATAATAATTATTTAGGTCTGCTCCGAAACATGGTATTATTAAAACTGCTGCAGCTATTAGCCACCTCTTCATTCCAGCAGTCCATTTCAAATAGTCACTACGTTAAAAATAGGTGCTTCGACATAATAGAAAAGATGTTAGAAATTTATAGATTTGACCATTTTTTTAAGAGTATATTATAACAACATTGTTTTTTTTTTGTTACAGAATCACTATGGAGTCGACGCCGTACGTGTCGGCCCATTGGCTGTCAGCATTTGTTCTTCTTTGCTCATTCTTCTCTACGCACACTCTTAACACAAAGGTAAGTCTTAATACATATTTTAATGGAAAAGAGATTAAGTTGACAGCGTTAATTTTTTTACAGAATGTCAACTGATTTGCCATCATTATTTTTATGTCACAATGACAGCTGTCACAATACACTTATGTCAAATTAAGCTAATATTTTACCAATGGTAATCAAATCCCAAAAGTAGACTTCATTCCGGGTTTTTGATTGATGGCCAAGGCAAAGTCAATAAAAATGTTTTGTGCTTTAAAATGAGATAAAATTCACATCTCTGTCATAAACTGTATATTAGAAAATAATAGTTGGTGGACAAGAAACTTGTCATTGTAATTTGCTTATACTTTTTACGATTCATGGAGCTTGAATAGATAAAAGTTGAAATAAATTGCTATAATCTCCGGTTTAACAGAAATTAGACAATAAATAACGCATAAAATATGATGTATGAAAAGTCATAAAAATCTGACGAAATCGACGCTTGACATTCTGAGTACTAATAAGCGTGATCTACAGTTTATTTTGTACGAAATTTTAGCAAAACCGGATTTCTTTCTCTGTGTACCTCATTATAAATGCAAATATAATGTAAAATTATTAGTTGCCTGATGAGACCGAAACATGTCTCAAAGCCAAATAAGATTTCGCATTTAATAATATCTGATCAAGTTTTCGTATCGTTGTATCCTAAAATATGTAATTAAAAGTGATATTTATTTGATTACACGCAACTTACAAAACGCGATGTGTTAATTAAACGTCTTATTTTATAGATATGATCTATAAATACATATTTTTTTTCATCGGACACCTGTCCATCTTTAATTTTATATTTGTATGTCGTAAAACACTGATTGGTTCCCTGCAATGCCTACCACGTGATGGGTTGGCCTGTTCTGAATGGAATTTCTTTAATTATTCAATTTATATTTGTTCCTAAAATAACTCAAATACAATAATAATAAAATATTCGAACTCTCTATTGAAAAAGGGCGGGAACATTTGACAGCTGTCAAAGGACGGCGGTCATGTTTGCAGTATTGTAAAATACACGTGACTTGTAGGTTGCCGTGCTGTTGTTCGCGTAATACGGATTTTTTTTCGGAAGTTATACGGCATTCCAGTAGCTCGCACGTACATACATAATTCATGCAGTTACCGCATTACTTTCACTCTATCTGCGGTATTAAACGTTAGTTTGCGAGATGTTTTGCAAAATTACAAACAGAGAGTTGAATGTTTTCAAGGCAATAAGAATGTGCATTTGTAAATCTTATAGGTTTGTTATGGAATCGTCTATTTTATAAGTTTAAATGGCCACAAACCGCAGAGTTGTGGTAATGGATGAGTTCATTTCAATATGGCGATACTTTCTGTTGTTGGCCTTTTGACTTTAGAGCGCGCATCAACGTGTCGTTACCTCACTTCGATGATTCTGACGCACGTTAGAGCTGTTGAAAAAAACTTGGCACTCGACATTATTGTCGTTTTAACATGTTTGGATACATCGGTCGAATAACTTGTTAAAATATTGATTGACTGTTTTTTTAGCGAGAAAACCTTTTTGAAGATAATTAGCTGGTTATAACCGTTATTTTGGATGTCGTTTCTAATGTTTTTTGTCACATTTATTACCTACTATGAAGACAGAACTTTTGAAATGTTCAGAAAAGATAGGTATCACCCAGATACTTCTTTGACTAAGAATGAGGGTGAAATCGCAAAAAGCAGCTTGTTTAACAATTATATATTTATATTATTGTAATCACAATAACAATATTACGACAATATTTGCAAGTAAATCACTAGATTTAATTGCTTCGTTATTTGTTTGGTCCATAATATTATGCCGTAAATGTGAATCGTCTAGATTCTAGACATCATCCATTCATTTCAAACTTTTTAATCAAATACTTTGAGCCAGGTGTGGTGTTTTATAGTAAATGAAATATTTTGTTTGTTTCAAATTTTTTGTCCTATCTGCATAGATGTCGCTTAAGTCGGGATAGTTATAACCATGTTTTGATTTTTACATTAAGGATTGTAGATTGTGGAGCTGTTCTTAAAATAGTCTACACATACGTGTTTGTGTTACTGCCTGAGGCCTTAGTACGAGTTTGATTTACGTTTAAAGTATTCGAAACGATTATGCGTTCGGCACTCTGATTGGCTGGCGCCAATGAAGCAACCAATCACAGCGCCGAACGCGTACTCGTTACGATTACTTTAAACGTAAAACAAACCCGTACTAAGGCCTCTGATATGTCAAGTGGTACCTAGCGCGATTTCTGAGTATGTATATGGCTCAGAAATCGCGCTAGGTGGTACAGCAGACTATTATTTGAGACTTGTAACTCATTGAAAAGTAGGTGTTAATTTACTAGGTTCTTTGGGGATCAAAATACGTAATATTCATGTTATGCTATGTATGTTTTTGTACCATGACACCTTCACCTATTCCTTTGAGGAAAAGTATGTCTCTTACATAATCGTTAGCATCCATACACGACCATATAGAGGTAATAAAATTTAGTATGTCTGTATGTATGTAGTTATCAACTCGCAAGTTTACACAGCTCACATTTGAATTTATTAAATTACGTGTTTCGCACAAACACCACGCCTACATTACATGTTATATCATACGCCATCTGAGCCGTGATAGTACAAACAAAACAGTGCCCAGTAATCTCATAACAGTAAAGGTACAAATATCAATACAAAACCAGTTACGGTCTCACTTTGTATGACATCTCTCCATATTTGACAGTCAGTTTATACTGGCTTTCTTAGCTCGATGTTTAGCTGTATGTACGAACAGCACATCAAGTTGCGCCAGGTTGTAAATTATCTCTAAGACACTTTCAACTTTATTTCAATAAAAACAAGCTTCAAAATTTAATAATAACCTACAATATTAAGCGCAAGTTCGCATTTTGGACGTAAAGCCACGCCTTATGGTCTGTTTCGTAACAAGCTGGTATCAGCGACAAGCTTGCGGCATTATTGTTAATGTATTAGACTTTAAATGGTGTTGAGTCAGCAGATTTGGTTATAGGGTCAAGTTTGGTTTTGTTATTTGATGTTTATGCTATTTTGAGATCTTACCCAAATATACTTAAAGGGTATTTTTGTACAGTGTTCATTAGGTCCCTTTTGACTTCACTCTGCAGACTTAACTCATTTAGGATATCAGTGATTAACTTCCAGATAATGAAAATCAAATTCTCAAAGAATATGTAAATCCAATCTACAATTAACCAGTACCTAATAAATTAACTTCCAATCTAAAATCGCGGACATAAACGATAAACAGATCAGCATTGTTTAAACAAGATGTGCATCTGAACGGAATAGCAATTGATTGCCATTATTTGGCTGACGTTTGAATAGATTTATTCGCGAGTATGTCTAACGTGTGTTGAATAGAAAAGTTATTCCGCATAATACTAGTTCATCCTCATCTCTGTTGGCTCAAGATCAGGGAAGTTCTCACAGATGAGATCGTGTTGTTGCTTTTGCAATTTTCTCGGATTTGACTTAAGCTTTCTATATCATAGACCAATGCTTATATTCTATTTTGGACGTTATTAAATCATTATTATAGTGTAAATCTGTTTGTTCAGTTTCATTACGTCAGTACAAGCATAGTAAACAAAAAAGAAACTAGATGCTGTTTTATGAGCATGTTTTTAGTAATGGAATGCCACAAGGGACTGTTCTGGGACAAAATATAAATCATATTCTAACGACTCTACAAGAACTGAAATAACTTTATTACGCACATCAGTTTTACTGCAAAATCATAATTAACTCAATCTTAAAGCTACTGTTTTGCTTGGACAACTAACTATTTCTGCTCGTACAATATCCTTACAATCAATATGTACCTATTAATTTATAATCGATTCCATTAGCATTTTCCGCTAACTAATTGGTACGGGTTCGATTCCTGTGATTAAGAATGACGGAGTTGCATTGATCGGAAGTCAATGGATATTAACTTTGTTGATTTGCGTTGTAATTACTCGCGTTATTACTTAATTCCTCCGTACTTTTGTGGCGATTTATTGGAATGACATTTTGTTTGGTGCTGTAATAAATTTTTGGGAGTCTATAATTTAAGATTGTTAAATTAAATATTGTTGGTTGTGTGTGTTTTTGCGTGGGAACTTAATACTGATGGTGGTGGCTAGTTATTATAATATTGATGAAGATTCTTGCCTTCACCACATTTTACAACCAAGAGAGGCAAGAGAAAGGAATGTGCAGGTAGGCTAAAAAACTAGTCCATAGTGCTCCAACCTCCTAGCACAACGTCAATGGTTTACTCATCATAAACAGTACCCTTTACCAAGGCGTACCTCTTTTTCGAAACCACAAGTTCATCTTGACATTTTCAGCAGATAATTGCAAGTGATTTCGATTAATTTGAGAAAGAAAAAATTGCCGATACTGTGGCTTTTAAATCAATCGAGATGTCGTATGGCGACCCAGATCTGTACAAGTTTTTTATATGAGTTTACGTAATGTACTCATCGTATACCTTGTATGGTTGCAAGAGGCCATACGAGCGATCTTTATTGGGTGCAGTGAGATTCTCGAGCAGATTTTGATACATATCTCTGAGTGGATTGAAAAGGAATTAGGTTTCGAGAGGATCTTTGGCTGTTGAATAATTAATTTTTGTTGCCAACGCTCACTAAACTAAATAGATATTGGAATTGACCACAGTAAATTGACTTAGAGTTGGTAACTAAGAAGTGAAGCCTAAGTGTAATTCATATCTGCAAATACCATCTAAAACAATCTTAATTTTCTGCGTCAGATAAACTTAAAGTCATCTACTATTAAATTCATAACCATGTCAAAAATAAAACAAAATAAATATTGTATAACAGTAATTGTCCATAACGATGCGTCATTAATCGCACTCGTATTTAATAAAACATCGTATTACGAAGTGACCATGAAATATGGCGACGTCAAATCGAATGGTACGAGCATTTCTTTTCGAAATTGATTTTGAGAGTAATAGCACCAAGACTTTCATACATCACTGTGGTTACTCCTCACTTACTTATACATACGTCCATTGCAATAATTCATTTAAATATTGACAGCCCAGTGCCCGCAGAAAATATTGCAGGAGCTACAACTTTCTGTTCATGCAAATTGAACCTTATGGTTTTCAACATAAGAGTTTGTGAATCAAGTCTTACCACACACGAACCAAAGGGCAGGATCGTAAAGTTGAAGGACAATACTTTCCTTGACTTTTGTTTGTGCGAACCCATTCTCATGAGACTTATTAAGGCTTTCAATAAGTTATTGCTTCAACACTGGCCTTATTGAATTTCCATTCATACCAGTGGACCAATGAGAGCGTGTTACGTGACGTGGTTTTAAGGGAACTGTCCTTAGCAACATTATGAACTTCACAAAGGATATTATGAGCTCTATATTGTGTACTGTTGAGTTGATTTTCATCTACAATTGTTACTTTTGTATCACTAACTCCAAATATTGTTATAATTAATTCAAATTTATATATGTCAAGTAACGTATGCAATTTATATTGTGATTCAGCTCTCGTTTGGAATTTTCAAACAGTCTGGTCGTATCACGGATGACTCAGAGTTTATTCCCTATTTAGATCTGTTGCTATGGTTACCAAAGAAGAAAAAATAATAACAAATGTTTTTGAGTAATGAATTATTGATAAGGTGATTACTGTAATAGGCGTAGATGTAGACATGAATGAGCTTGGAGAGATTATAGCTCTGAACTGATTTAATGCTATATTAGAGGCAAAGCGGCTTGCCTATGAATAAAATATACTGTTAATACCTGAGAACGTTCAGTGACCTGAGTGGGAAAAAGAGATTAATTATAAAAGAGATTTCTTAGAAATTAGAGCTGTTTTTTCTACCAATTAATTGTTCCACAATTTATTATGTGAACTAATTTAAAATTGCCATCTTCGTCAATGTTGGAGCTGGTTTCAAATCACTTTGAGTAAGATGCAATTAATCTAGATTAATAGTTACCGTAAGATCCTCAATAATGTTTATGCTAACGCTGACCTACTACTATTAAAAAAATATATAAAAATTCTGACAATTTATTTAATGTAGAAATGTATAGTTATACCTCTATATAATGATTGTGCAATTCCAATATAGTTATTATTGAATTATACGCAAGTATTCTTTAGGTACCTAGTAGAAGAATAAAAATAAATGTTTAATAATTTACGGTTATTATTTACCAAAAATATTTCTTCTATTCATTCACATTTTTTATTTTGAGTTCCAAGTATGAAAGGCTCTCAAAGCCTTAACGTAATATTTCACTTCTTTAAATTTGTATATTTCAACACCTTCGTACAGAAACTGTGTATAACGATTTATTTAAAACTTTTTGCTCGACATTATGCTAAATTGTACGGTAAAAGTAATCTGATAAATATTCCCAAAAGAGACAATTAACAAAAATACATGTTTTGGACATCAATTTATTGTCAGTTATTTTATGAATCTCATGTAGGATAAACCTATTGAGATTTATATCGAGTACATTTTCAAACTTCGAGAATAGAAAATCAAGGTCTGAAAGTCCAGACAAACAGTTCAGCAGCAACATTTGCAACTGCTTGACCATCATTTAAATGGTACAAAGTACAAATGTCTTCTAATAAATCTTCAATGAGATTAATATTGCCATCGCGATATTAAACGATACCAAATTAATGGGAGTCGGTACTTGAATTAAAATTTTGAGAAAAGATTTCCTTGTAAACAATTTGCATATTTTTATTTATAACGTTGCTTGGTTACACTTGACCATATCGGTGGGTCGTTAGTTCGATCGAAGTGAATATTAATGGACGATATGATGGCATCTGCTTTTTGTATTTTGGTCTGTTTTAAAAGCAGGAAAATATAAAATTCTCACGTAATGTCGTAATTATATAGGTGCGATGAGATATCCCAAAAAATTCCAGTAAGTCTTTTTGATAACCTTGGTTTCTTGCCTGATAGTTTATGCAAATAGGTCTCCGATTACGCATTAGAAGGTATGGAATTAAAATGATTCTGGCAAGACGGATCCATCCACTGCTATATCTTAATGTTCGGATGAATGTATCTTATACCTTTAAATACGTTGCGGAGAACCTAACGAGTTACCGGGGCTCCGGCTCGACGTGCAGGAGAAGGAACTGAAAGTAAGAGTCTGACACTCCCTCCCGCCTCACCCAGGCGGGAGCAGCCATTCGATGATTTTCTCCCTTAAGAAAATGCCTTTAAACGCGTAATTCTTGTATATACGTATGTATCAACGATCTCAGAAACAGCTACAACGATATTCATGGAATTTTGAATCAAGGAAATTTCGGGATCGATAAGTTGATCTAGCTAGGTTACATTTTCATAAAATAAAATTATTTTCTAAAAAGACCCGAGCCAAACTCAGTCATCCATAAACTCTTTAAAGTTAATTTTAATTAATTTTAAAACTAGGGTCCCTAGAATTAACTGAAGAATCGTGGGTACATTGACAAGCAACAATTCACTGTAAGGTTTAGTGTATAATCTGTAAAAGATTTAAGTACCCCAGGCAAAGTCACACTTAGAATCCTAGTTACAGATAAAAAATATATAAATACCATAGATCTATTTTTACCCAAGCCATTCATTATGAGTGACCAATGAGTCATCTTAAGAACAATCTACAAATACCCTCCATCAATGATTCTAGGAAGCAGTTTAAAATCTAACGGATTTTTTAAATCATCACTCTTTTGCTACGAACTTTATTTTTTGCTTTATTTATATCCATTATTTATATTAGCCTTTTCTAACCGCAACTAATGTAAGGACAACAGATCATGCTATCCAAATTATACTTTCAACCTTATTACTAAACGTTAAAGTTGGAAATCTGTAACAGAAAGATAGCTTAGGGTAGTTTGATGTGCGTCTGTAATGTATGGAAGATAAGTGGACAGTTTTTGTGAATTTATGATGTTAGAGAATGAATGGTTCTTGTTTTCGGTTCATTGTTTGATAGTCATCTGTTTTTAACTGAACTTTTTAACAGTATTGTTAATAGTCGTGTATAAGACAGATATAAGTCCAATAGCATTTACCGACTACCATTTAGAATTTGTCGTGGTGGCCCGGAGGTTGAAGACGCCTGCTTCTCATGCACGAGGGTGCGGGTTCGAAACCTACCAACAGCAAGTACCAATGTGACTTTTTCCGAGTTATATGTATGTACTTTCTAAGATTATTTAGACACCACTGACAAACGGTGAAGGAAAACATCGTGAGGAAACCTGGGCTTATAATTTCTAATTATAAGTTTGAAATCGCTAACCCGCATTGAGCAAGCGTGGTGATTAATGCTCAAACCTTCTCCGTGTGAGAAGAGACTGCTCAGCCGTGGGAATTTATAAGCTGATAATGATGATTTAGAATTTGACATAGATTTTACAATGCAATTATAGGAAATCTCGAAGAAAAGAATACTACTTAATTTATTATGACAGTATTGAATACGGGGAAAATATTTGCTTGATTCAATAATACCGAAAATCAGGCAGCCATGTTGACCATGATGAAAACTCTTTGCTTTAACATATTGTGTATTGCCAAACAGCGATTCTAACAACTGAAATGTTGCTATGTACATTTCAGCTATTTTAGTCAGTTTAAATGTTTTATTTATGCTTATTTCAGCTATTTTATAGTCCTATGGTCAGTTAACACACAAATGTTATGTTCATTGACAACATCATTAACTCTAGCCATTAAATAGTAAGTACGATGACATTGAACTCTGTTAGTGACCTGTCATATTTAGATTTAATGTGATTTTAATTCTCTCTATTATTATAGAAATGCCGTTAACTATAATCCATCGTTAAATCATTCTTAATATGCGACTGTAAAGATGGCAGGTTTTTTAGTGTCTCATCTGTGTGTACCGTTAAAACAGGCCACAAGATTTATCCCAGGTCATAGGGGTCAACTTTTTTGCTACACATTTGTCATAAATCTTGACTTCATTAATCGATAATTAGAATATAACCTCAAATAATAGAATATAATGCGCCAAAAATGTAACAGTCAATTCTTTTTTCAAACTCATGACGCATCCAGCCAGCATTTACTCCACAGATAATTCATAGATCACAAACCAAAGAGTTCCAGAGTATAACGACCTCTTTACATAAAGTCAAGAGGATAAATATGCTGACCGTTATTTGTGGTTTAAAAATTCATCAATCAAATATACTATTGGTTATGTACTTAGAATTGTAATGTGATGCAATTGGGTCTCTGGTGTTAGTATAGGATGTTGAACTTTGGTGACTAAGTCTAAAGATGCAGGCCTAACAGTTATTGTTTGGGCGATTCCATTTTAAACCGCTATTGGTTAATGGTACTTGTAGTTGGAATTGTTTTGTTGGCTTTTTTCGATGGTTGAAATATTTTTGCTTAGTGGTTTCATTGTGATGAGTCATTTGGGGCTTTGATGATTGTGTAAATGGGATGGATTATGGAGGTACTTATTATTATCATGATTCTAATTAAGTTGGAGTTGGTTGGATGCAGGTTGTTTCCAATTGGCCCATTCTGAAGTTATTAGGAGAGGTCTGCATTTAGGGGTGGACGTCATAGGGCCGATATGATTACGATCAATTATGATTCTAAAAGGTATTAATTTTGAACGGCAAATAACAAGTCTATGTTACGTCCAGTAAGTAGTTTAATCTACTGAAGATAATACATATAAAAATGTTGTAGCAATTTTAGTTTTGATAATATTCACAATTAATTTATAGATGAGTTTTGTTAAAGAAAAAGAAACGAAACTATTTTGTTCTAAAATTAGTTTGAAGGTGGAAACTTTACCATTTGTAAGATACCAGTTCTGTTATGTGGTTATGTAATATACTTTATAATAATAGAAATAATTAGGACTATGACTAAGATCAACCATTGAAAAATTCCAAAATATTTAATGCCTACGTCATCTGATTATTTTAAATCATCGAATTTTAATTTAGAATACTTAATAGCACATCCCATGATATTAATCACTATGGAAAACCACAAGAAATTAAATAAGTAATTAGGTAGGTAAGCGAAAAATTTAAAAAATATAATACATTTTAATAAAAATCATAAGTTTATTTTCGATTGCCATCGTAAATCTAAGTAAAAGAGGTAACGACACATTAGGCAATAAAATTGCGAATCAATCAACTCCTGCGCATCGTAAAATATTTGAACTTTAAGTAGATTATTAAGGTGTTGCCAGAAATGTTATGAAATGGCAATACTTACTTGATAGTGTAGGATTAACTCGTCGAGTACCGGTTTTGCAGACACAATTATAGAACAATAGGTTGCGGTCACCGGTGACCGCTTGGTATTTGACAGTTTAAGATATAATTTATGAATAGCAAATTATTTTGTCACGTCTGTTTAACCAAGACAGCGTTTGTAAAAATGTATATCGTGTAAATGTATGTAGGGAGCCCTGCAGAGGGACGAACACGGCTGAAAAAATGTCGTCGGCATGTCGTGTAAAAGCTTAGGTATTGCCGTCTCGCAATACTGGTGTATACGAGACACAATCCCAGACTCAATGCTTCTATACTGAGAAGAGACTTTGAAAACTCCAATTTAGGTATAACACACTTTTTTGATCCGCGGTTCAAACCCAAATCCTATAGTATATATATATATATACTATAGCTCGGCAGTGTCGCGGAGAACCTAACGGGTTACCGGGGCTCCGGCTCGACGTGCAGGAGAAGGAACGGGGTGGTTTTTAGTCAGTAAGAGTCTGACACTCCCCACGGCTCACCCAGGCGGGAGAAGTCATTCGATGATTTTCCCCCTTAAAAAAAAAGCTCGGCAGTCGCTCGACTTGGGGTAGTCAGTTTAACAGTTGATTATAAATAGCCATCTATGGGACTTTGTCATTGAAACCCTATTAGCTAATTTTAAGATGTTACTGACCTGTCCCTAAACTAGTCACTGGTTCAAAACAAGATATAGTTCCCACAACATAAGCAGGTGTTGTTCAAACTGGACTAATTAATATCACCTCCACGCCATTAGCATAGACTTAATGAATATAACTATCAAACCAGTTGAAGACTACAAGCTTTTCTTAGAATATCATTCTGAGTAATTTTTGTGGTCGCGAATTTCTTTGAAATGTATTATATTTAATAGGTAAATATGGGGTGTCAATTTGTCCCTGTTCGTAAATGGCGAGAGGATAAATGAAATCTGAATTCTCGACTTCATTGTAATAAGGTGATTTTTAACTAATTGAACTTTTATTAGTGCTAGTCAAGTCAAGCCCTTACAAGCTAAGGGCGACTGCCGTATTTTGCAATGGAATTTCTTGAGATTATGATTTTTTTTTGAGTTTTGTTCTTTTTTACTGACACTGACTGACAATGATTCACCTTCTATTGTAAGGAATTAATGACATAGTTGACATAAAGTGAATGTTGTATTGTGTATTTACACCTTTGCCTACCTACCCCTGCGTTGCTTAAAATATGTAGATATGTTTTATTATGACTGCCTCATTGGCCGAGTGGTCGCAAGTGCGACTGCCGGGCAAGGGGTCTCGGGTTCGATTCCCGGGTCGGGCAAAGTATTACTGGGTTTGTAAAAAAAAAACCTCAGTAGTAGCACGTAGTCTGGAAATGTGCCCGGTATATGGCAATAGGCTCACCCCCTATTACATGGGACTCATAACATAAATAGTGAAAAGTGGGTGTTACATTATACAGTGGCATTAAGTGCCATAATGTGCACCTCTGCCTACCCCTTCGGGGATAAAAGGCGTGATGTTATGTTATGTGTTTTATTATTAAATCTTTATCCCAAGGAAACTTAATGTATGACAAAGGTGCCACAATTAGTAAAGTGCATTTTCATATTCCGTACCTATTTCTAACACTTTTTTAGCATCCATCCCTATTCAAAATACGGAACCAAAAAACAATATTAATTTATTTTACGACGACATTTTGACCACAAAAGACCGTTACAGCCACAACAGTAGGTTTCAAAAAAACATTAATGATCAATAAAATTATTTCGCCGAAGTGTCCTGTTTATACATATTTTGGACAAAGTTTCATAAGGGTAAACAAACGGACAAGAACATGTCCGGGTACTATACGTAAACGGACTTTTTGGACGCAAACCTTTTTTGTTATTTTATGTATGTATTTAGGTACCTACCTATATCTTGGTGTGAATTCTGTATAATGTTTTGACTCGACTAATTTTTAGGTTATGTGACGTCATTGGATGTCAAATTGTAATCTGTAGGATGGTTCTAGATCAGAGAGCCGTCAGATCTCCATGATTTTAGCAAAGTTATTAAATACTAGCTACTTCCGCACGGTTTCACTAGCTCTGCTCGGCGCATATTAATCGCAGCGTAATGTTTTATAGCCTTGCTCGATAAATGGGCTATCCAAAAAAGAAAGAATGTTTCAAATCGGACCAAGAGTTTCGGAGATTAACGCGTTCAAACAAACAAACAAAAAAACAAACTCTTCAGCTTTATAATATTATAGTATAGCTGTGGATTTTCACTCGCCTGACAGGCAAAGAGGTTATGGTAAATCTTATGTAGATTAGACAATAACAATATACTTACTGCGTATAGAGGTAAATCCATCCAAAGATTGTCTGGAATAAATCGCTTTTTAATTTTAGAGTGACAAGATAGCCCATTTTATTATTATTATTATTTTCTCTGTCTTCTAAAGTTTCCACAAACTTTTTCCTGTTCAGATTACGATGTCCAAGTATTTTGTCACTTTCCGGGATCATAAAAGGATTTATCACTTCAATGTAAACGTTAATCCTAATGATCTCGTTTTGTTAACTTATACCTTATACCAAACTTTACTGTTTATAACTTTAATGCGAGTTGTTTTGATTTTCCTCAACGTTTTATGAATTGAGAAGTAATGTGCCCTGTATTTGTGATCATTTGTCCTATTCTTAGCTAATATGATTTACATCTACTGCTAGGCTATGTGTTTCCTCTGCATATGAATATTTTCCGTAATTTTCACGCTTGGCTAGTGATTTGGAGATTACAGCTTAAGAGCTTCAGGTTCATCAGAGAATGACCAGAGCTGCAACCGCATAGGGTTGTTGGAACTTCCGAAGCAAGAGTAGGAACAGGATGGTTTTAAAACAGAAAGTATCTGACTCCAAAACCACACCCAGGGCGGGAGGAAACATTGAATGATTCATTCCCTAAAAAAGAGGTTTCATCAGCGACTGCTACAGCCCAATGTCAGTTGAATATGTAGTTCCTTAATTGGGTTATGGTAATTACATAACATAACATCGCGCCTTTTATCCCCGAAGGGGTAGGCAGAGGTACACATTATGGCACTTAACGCCACTAGAATGTAACACCCACTTTTCACTTTTTACGTTATGTGTCCCATGTGATGGGATGAGCCTATATTGTCATATACCGGGCATATTTCCAGACTCCGAGCTACTACTGAGAAAAAAACTCAATAGTACTTTGCCCGACCCGGGAATCGAACCCGAGCCGATCCCTTGCCCAGTAGTGGCACTGGCGACCACTTGGCCAACGAGGCAGTCTTTAGTTTACATATTAACACATTTTTAAACTGTGATGTAATCAATAGAAATGTTATTACCACCTTCCTTGCAATGTTTATTATTTAATTAAGATCAGGTCACGTGAATAGACAAGTATTTCGATTTCCAAACTATAGTTGTATGATAAAAAATGGTATGTTAATCAGCTATGACAAGCTCACGTGTCTCTGAATCTATGTATATGTATAATAGAGTTGTAAATCTGGTGTCTGTCTGTGGATTCAATAGGGTAAACAACTAATTTTTATTTTAATGTCCATCTGGTAGATTATTTAAAAACATTAGACACGTATTTTTAATTTCTTCTGGAAACGAATACTTTCGACGATATACTGATTTGAAATCTCGCATGACGTCACTTCTATGTATATTTTATACTAAGAAATAACATTTTATCTCCCACTCCTAAACTTTGACTCGTTTTATCTAAGTATTATTTTGTTTATGTCGATGCCAAAGAACACTTTTTGGAAAGTTTATTGTCATGATATCTATGCAAGAAATAGGTACTAGTTGTCTGGTCATAGTTATCTATGCAAGAAACCAGTGCTCAAGGAGTTGGTCTAAAATCCTTGACGCCGTATGTCTCTATAAAGACTTTGTTGTTCAATATGTGTTCGATCCACCCAAAAAATTAAAAAAAAACAACATTTTTTTAAATGGATGTCTTAAATGAAGACACTACCTATTGTTTGAACGAAAGGCAAAGACACATGGATTACAGTATGAAGTAGTTATGTAGTTGTTAAGATCCATATCTTCTGTGGAAACAAATTTTCCATGCGAGCGCAGTCGTAAGTAAAGCCTTGTTGTTCGATGCAAATATGTTTTGCGCAAACACGTGCGTATCTCGTTTCATTTTGACATTTTATTACTTACAAACTGACAGATCTGGTTCATTCATCGATGTATGGTGCATTCATTAGCATACATTTGACGAAGCGTTGATGTTATGTCAGTCAATGTAGGTATGTGGAGCATTCGGTCGATTGTTTTTTTATTTATTTATCACGTCTACCATTGAAAATGCTATGAGTAATAGGATAGTAGACAGTGTAAGAAAATTAATAATGTAATTAATCCGTCAGTTACATAAAGAAAAAATATTAGACACATAATTATTATTAGAAAACAATACTTAAATAAAACTGACTGTGACTGAGTTAAGTTTAGGAGTGGAAGGTCATCTCATCACACTATCCTTTAAAGGTGCTCCCTAACCGGGAGCATTCACGTGTAATGTAACATTATAGATTCGACTTTGAGCATTACATTACAATAATACCTCCCTGATTTTGAGCATTTCATACCAAGATGTCAGACGAATGCTTTCGGTGAGGGAGCACCTTAAAATGTAGTAAATCGTGACGTCGCATGATATTTCAAATCAATATATCGTCGAAAGTATTTAATTTTGTTCAACGGCCCGGCAGCAACAGCCCTACTAAGCTCCATAGCCCCATCTATGATGGTCTGATGGCTCTCTGAGGCACGTGCGGAACGCGACGCGCTCGAGTTTGGGTCTGGTTGGGCAGCAAATCTTTTATAATCCATTTAGGTACTAATAAAAAGTCTATCATACGAATATATCAGTACCTAACCGAATACTTTAGTTTAATATAAAATACTTACAAGTGAAGTGATTAAGATTGCGGTCGTGTCGTGTCAGTAATGAGGTTTTGTACAAATGACAACACGTCAAACTGTACCTAACCAGCTTATCATGTTTTCGTTTTGTATGATCTTTCCGAACATTGGACGGTCAGCTTATACTGGTTTTGTATAGTCTGATGTGCAGCCATGTGTACAAATGACGACGCATAGGAATGTAAGTCTGACCTGTGATATGCAAGGCTCAATGCCCGACAGTTTACGAATGTATAAGCAAGTACTGAAGTTTAGATAAATTGTCTATGAAATAAGTGATTGATAGAAGTAGGTTCCTATTGTTCTTTGTCGTTGGGTTGAGTTGTTACGTGAAGAAAGAGTGAATTACTTTGAATTACTTGACTGAAACCTAGAACTACCTCTACAGACAATCAAAAACCAATTGCAATAAAGGTTTACGCTGACATATATTATTTTTTTTTTGTATTTTTTTTTTTATGCAATAGGAGGCAAACGAGCAGACGGATCACCTGATGGTAAGCGATCAGCGCCGCCCATGGACACCCGCAACACCAGAAGAGTCACAGGTGCGTTGCCGGCCCTTTAAAAAGGAGTACGCTCTTCTCTTGAAGGTTTGAAGGTCGTATCGGTTCGGAAATACCGCCGACGACAGATCATTCCACAGTTTTGCTGTGCGAGGCAGGAAGCTACGTGAGAACCGCACAGTTGTGGCCTGCCAACCATCTATATGATGGGGATGCATATGCTGTCGTGAGGGTCGATGGCGAAAAGATGCGGCAGGTATCAGGTCAAACAATTCCTCAGAGCACTCCCCGTGGTATAAGCGGTAGAAAATGCACAATGAAGCTACATCTCTACGCATTGCCAAAGTGTCGAGCCGGTTTGAAACATCCGGACATCCAACAATCCGAACGGCACGCCGCTGAATGCGGTCCAGAGGAAGAAGCTGGTACTGGGGTGCCCCCGCCCAAAGATGAGAACAGTATTCCATGTGGGGCCGCACCTGTGCCTTATATAGAAGCAGGCGGTGGGTCGGGTCGGTGAAATACTGCCTCGATCTATTGAGCACACCAAGCTTCCTCGAGGCTAATTTGGCCTTATCCTCTAAATGACTAATGACTGCCTCGTTGGCCGAGTGGTCGGAGGTGCGACTGCCGGGCAAGGGGTCTCGGGTTCGAATCCCGGGTCGGGCAAAGTATTACTGGGTTTTTAAAAATTCTCAGTAATAGCACGGAGTCTGGAAATGTGCCCGGTATATGGCAATAGGCTCACCCCCTATTACATGGGACTCGTAACATAAATAGTGAAAAGTGGGTGTTACATTGTACAGTGGCATTAAGTGCCGTAATGTGCACCTCTGCCTACCCCTTCGGGGATAAAAAGGCGTGATGTTATGTTATGTTATGTCCTCTAAATGACCGCAAAACTGGACGTCGCTCGAAATGTTGACACCAAGTATTCCAATACCGGCTGAGGCAGTTAGGGGGGTGCTTTGAAACTGAGGAGAGACGACCAACGGCAGTTTCTTAGCGGTAAACACGCAGACTTGTGTCTTAGTGGGGTTAAATTGGACCAAATTAAGTCCACCCCAATCAATCAATAAATATTTGCTAAATGAAAATTAATAAATTATCTCTGTCTTCATCTCATTTCCTCATACATTATCGGTCTAATCACTTACAAGGCGACTACATAATAACATTAACGGTTTATCTAACACCATCTATATAACTGTGATAACTGACTGACAACCCTATGTAACAAATGACTTGACAGCAGCACTACAAGCTGAACCATTCATCGAACCGATTTTCGACCTGAGACTTTTAAGTATAGAGTTTAGAATCAATTAAAAAAGGGGTTTTTAAACCTGACACATTTTTTTAATGGAATTTCTATCTTAGACTCTTATGATAGAGTTAAGAATCGATTACAGAATAGGATACTTTGATGTGCTGTTGCTACAAATACTCTTAGTTCGGCCTCTCGGCCTTATCACAAGGTTGAAAGTCGTGGACCGCAACGAGGAAATGTAACTAGGGCCTTACAGGTCATGGTTCGAGTGTTACACCTTTCTAGACTGCATCGTTTAGGCTATTCTGACGTTTATTGTTCTGGTAACAATGGTTAGATTTGTGTGTGTATTAGAGCTGGTAAAAGCAGGTTTTGCGCTAGTTTACCCTTAACGATTGTATTGCCATAGCGTTCGCGGTTACGTTCTCAACTTGTGTCAAAGTTTATTGAGATCCAATCCGGATGCGAAATCCCAAAAGACAAGATTTTAATATAATGAGGTGAGATATATTGGGCTCCCCTGCAGCAGTAACGGGATGACAAAAAGAAAATCTGAAGGTTAACCAACGCGATCATGGTTAATCACTTATTTTCCAGATGTATTCTTCGTTGTGAACCTTGTGAACCTTTCCTCTAATTTAATTCTTAGTCCTAAATGAATGGTTTCGGATACAAAATTATTTTGCATTGCCGTACAATTTCGCCTTCGCCAAATAAAGGGTTGACGCTTGGCTGAATATAGGCAACACTCCTTCTATTTTGCACGGCTCGGGCGCAGATATTGCACTAGTTTTTCGCAATGCATGCAACACTGCGTACACGCAACATTGACAGCTATGAAACAAAATGGCAGATTGCACGATTGTTGCCGAATTCTGCGCATGGGCAGGAAGGACCGAATTATTTTAACTGTCAACGACATTCACATATTTGTGTACTTTATTGACGTGTATCAGTTTAGTAGATGAGTGTTGGTACAACGATCCTATTTTGTTGTTGAGCATTTTTTATTGAATGTGTTTGTTCTAAATTTCAATTAGAAATATTCTTAATAACTTGTAATAGAAGTTCTAGGCGGTATTCCGTTCTCCATATATCGCGGGGATCATATACATAAATAACCCTTTGTATTATGGGACGATATCTTTGTAAGTTATTTTCGAGAGTCACTTTGTATGAAGTATTATTAATTAATAATGTCTTTTCTTTTTTTGCAGGTAAGCATATCAATAACTAACAGTTGCGGTGTATTGGTAAGTTATTAAGGAATATAATCTGAGCGCAAAACCTTATTGCTTAAGGAATAAAGTTGCTGTTAATTTGAAACTAGAACTCGATTATTCTAATGTACTACACATCTATCGATTCCACGAAGTAATAAATGCATGACACACATGCTTGAGCATGTCAAAATAACAACACCCTATATCCAATAAAAATCATTACATTTAACATACAGGTTGTTGCTTTTTTATCCCCTAAAATGAAATAGATCTCAAAATCAATTTCGCTGATAATTACCCGGAACTTAAACATACCGGCATACAACATTATACACTATCAGATAAAACAATACATACCTTTACGTAAGTCAAAATAAAAATGCACACACACGCTTTGGCAATTAAGTTGGACACTTAAACTCGGACCTACAGAAAAACGCTAAGCAAAAAACACCTCTGTTCTTATCAGGGTAAGGTACTAACTTTTTTGTAATGAATTATGTATACCAGCTAAAAATTACTTAACAGCCACGTGATACAGAACAATGACAGAGCTTCTAATCCAGTCCAAGATCAAATACGAAGGTTTTTTTAGGTTATAAAGAATTTTCGCAACCGTTGTTGGTTACGTGACGTTAGCGTTGGACATTGGCGATGGTCATTGGCATTGGTCATTGGTTGCCAATTTCCGCTTTGGGATTGGTCTTATTACATTAGTAATGTAATATCATAGTAATATGTAAACGTGTTTGTGGTGATTAACGTTTATTGCAAGTTGCGTTATGATCGGTGTCATTCTTAACACGTTTGGTATTGAAATCTCTATAAATTATTTCGTGAAGTACTTTTCGTAATTTTTTGTAGAAAACATGGGATGAATACTTTAATGACAGTTGTCGTGTGTATGTGATACTCTTAGTTGCATTATGTAAATCGCTGAAGATCAAGCTCTGTTGTTGGTTATTGCTATGGCTATTGGAGATGCCTATGTCCAACGGTGGTCGGAAACGGGTTAACGATTTTAATTAGGATAACTAGCTAAATATTTCTGACTCTAAAATTGAGTTACAAATGTTATTCTCGGAAGTTATATTTGCGATCTAGGTCTAGCCCTAAAGTTCTGTTTTGTAGACGTTGTTAAATTCATTAAAGTAGTAGCAAGGATAAATTGCTGGTCAATAGCAGCAAAACTTGCAGCCTGTGTTTCTAACTGAATTCATGTTTCTCATAAAACATTCATTTATTTTATTTATGAATTAAACAGAATAAGCAGCATGTGATGATGACGGTATTCTTTTGTGTAAAAACTCGTTAATAAATAAATTAAGACATAAAATATTAATACTAAATACCTATTTGTTATTTTAGCTACCGTATGAGGAAGAACTTTGAAGGCCTAACATGTCACAGTACACAAGTAATCAATATTAATTCTATATTTTAATCCCCTGTCAACATTATTCGATTGTATCGGTAATCGGAAATCGAGTGTATCGATAATCGTGAATCGATTCTCGTGGCTACAACCTGCGATGGTCAACCGGACCGGTCTTACTTCCGAATGCTTTTATAATATTATTTTATTACCATTGTTCTTTGCAAATATTGTAAACAAACGATTGAATTGAAAAATACGAATGGCATAGGGAAAAGAAATTTGACAGGTATAGTTTCTTATTTTTAGTAAAGGCATAGGTATTGATTCCATTCTTCCTTAACTGTCAAATTGTAGTGACATTTTAATACAACCGAAAAACCACAGATTGTAAAATTTAAATACTCGTCCATTATTTATTGGTGACAAGAGGTTAAATTATATCTTGTAAATTATAATTAGTTTCTTTTATTTGTTATAATGTCATTTATTTTGAGTTGAATGCATCTGGTTACTCATATTACCTATATTATCTAATGCCGTGGTATATGACGAACTCTAACATTTGCTAAAATGATCATCAATTATTTTATTTGCAAATGTAAATGTAAATTTTCCATTATAATCGCCGAAATTATATTTGTTTTTAGTCGATTCTAAGCTGTTTTTGGTGACAAAATTAAAGAAAACCATTAACGCTTAATGTATTTCTCACGCTGTGTATGCAGTAGTGTTACTCAGCTTTATTGCAGTGTTTAATTAATGAATTATTCAATTATTTGTTTATCACCTCTTTTTCTGAAAAGATTATACCTATTACTGGTGCATACCAGTTTCAGACTTCGTGATATTTTAAAAACCTAAATAGGTAATATGGTGTTGCCCGACTTTTTTGCTGAATAATTATGCTTGCCATGGCTAATTGACCTACAAAGCCAATTGACTTTGTGCAGTGATAGTCCCAATAACAATTGAAGATTAACTTATTTATTGAAACTCATTTTCCGTACATATTATTTTCACTTAACCGAAAAGATGACTGGTAGAGAATACCACATTAAAGTTTCAATTAAAAGAATGGTCCAAAAGTTGTAATTTGCAGTATAGTTACTTACTAAATACAAATAAACATAGTACCGATCTTATACCGACTTATCAAAACAAATAGGGACGGTTTTTATAGTCACATCGATTATCGTCATAGTACAACGTCCTGTATTTAATGTCACCGTCGAAAGCCGTCAGTGGAGTTATACAGGATGTTCACACTTACCGGCTGACTGCTTCATCTGAGAGAAAATACTCGTGGTCGTGAAGGAACGATAGATTTTCCGTTGTGCTAGGAAATTGGTTTACAAAGTAAGGATGTTTGTTGTTTACATTTGAATTGTGAATCTTTATTTTATACTGCATAAGTGCTTATTTACATTCATTGTGAAAAACCAATTTCTAACTTTTATCAATTAATTTTCATACCTACTAGAACACGTTTTAGGAGTAGGAACGTGGTGTTTTTTAGTCAGTAAGAGTCTCGCCTTACCGGGCGGGAGAAGTCATTGCATGATTTTACCTAAAAAAACCACAATCTCACTCCTCAATTTTGCTTTTGATTAACAATACAATACCAAAATAAATAATTACGCAAATACAGTATCACTTCCACCGGTTTTACTCAAACTGAGATTTTAAACATAACACATATAACATCACGCCTTTTATCCCCGACCGGGTAGGCAGAGGCGCACATTATGCCACTGTACAATGTAACACGCACTTTTCACTATTTACCTATGTTGAGTCCCATGTAATAGGGGGTGAGCCTATTGCCATATACCGGGCACAATTCCAGACTTTGTGCTACTACTGAGATTTCATAAAATACCCAGTAATACTTCGCCCGACCCGGTAATCGAACCCGAGACCCCTTAATCGGCTGTCGCACTTGCGACCACTTACACAACGAGGCAGTTTTAAACATATATACCTCTATACGTAAATAGGTATAGGTATAACACCTTTCCAAAGTTTTTGAAAAACCTGACCATTGACCAGGCTAAAGACCCTAAGGTCAGGCGTTTGTCCTTGACTCTCTACTTTAAAAATACAAGTGTGAAGTCGTGACGTGAATAAAATTAAAAAAGCAAATAAAATATTTCCGATTTTACCTTATTGTTTCTGATGTTTTAATATTGTAAGGGAGGATTATACAAAAGTATTATTATATTAACTTGTTCAACATAAACTATTATTGTTCTGTTTCGATTTATGAAATACTGCACTTATTTATATTTAGGATACAGCTAAGATTAAGTAAGCTTCATTCAGTTTCCAAAATTTTTATAAAATATAAAGTTTGACTGCCTCGTTGGCCGAGTGGTTGCAAGTGCGACTGTCAGTGGGTCTCGGGTTCGATTCCCGGGTTGGGTAAAGTATTACTGGTATTTTTTTAAGTCTTAGTAGTAGCACGGAGTCTGGAAATGTGCCCGGTATATGGCAATAAGCTCACCCCCTATTACATGGGACTCATAACATAAATAGTGAAAAGTGGGTGTTAACTCTGCGTAGTGCGTACCCCTTCGGGGATAAAAGGCGTGATGTTATGTTATATAGTTTGCCACTGCAATCGATTATTTCAGTACTACTTAAAACTTCTAGACTTTGATCCAATGACTAATATCAGAATCTAAAAAAAAATTTAAATTTGTTCCAAAATGATAACCTTAAAGTTGACCTCACATCAGTTCCCGCTAATTACATTACTACACAGTACACGTGCCATTCTAAATAATATTAAAAACATAGACAAACAAACTTATGGTACGACCTTCGTTGTCTTTAGCACTGTCTAAACTGCATTTAAAATTTGACCATAGACAGTTTTATCGATGACCTGGGGCCTTAGTCTGCTATTATAATTGTGTCAGAATGGTCGATCAATGAGCAGTGCAAGAGAGAAGGAGTTGTCACGGAGAACCTAACGGGTTACCGGGGCTCCGGCTCGACGTGCAGGAGAAGGAACGGGGTGGTTTTTAGTCAGTAAGCCTCACCCAGGCGGGAGCAGTCATTTGATGATATTCCCCTCTTAAAAAAAAAGAGGGATGGAGCTATACAACCTAATAGCATTCTGACAGTATTGGATAGCAGATTCGGGCCCTTGGCCTGGGTAAGTTGTTCATTCTAAAAAGGACCTGCTGCAGAGCCCCACGGTACAGCGCATGATACTGCACATCACTAGATCACTAAATTAAGTTACATGGTGCACTTTTGTATATATGTTGTACGCATGTGTACGTAACTTCTTACACTGACTTTTTCATTAATCGTATAATTTTTTACACTTAAATAAATGACGGTGCTACATGCCAGTAGATATGCATCACGGCTGAAAAAACATCCCAATGCGGCTGAAAAGACGAGACTTCATGGAACTTGGCCACCCAAACTCCTAGGCTGGCCTCGAAATAAGAGACTGATCTCTTAATGGAGAGATTCGTCTACAAGTCAAATGACGTCCATAAATTTGCTCATG
The DNA here is from genome assembly GCA_038387885.1 of Spodoptera picta. NCBI lineage: Eukaryota > Metazoa > Arthropoda > Insecta > Lepidoptera > Noctuidae > Spodoptera > Spodoptera picta. The sequence goes on along the minus strand of JAZHFQ010000752.1, from coordinate 1,126,742 downwards.
GTCAAGAGACCGATTGCAAATAAACATACCAAAAAAAAAAATTAAAAAAAAAATAATAAAAAAAAAGACAGTATTTTTCCTTTCTATTTAAAAGGCAATACTTAATTTTTTAAAGTAAATAAACAGTTTGTTCGTAATTTCCATTCTTGGTCTAGATATCTTCTGATACAGAGCGTGACGGCTGGATTTTTTTTCTTAAAATTAAGTGCTAGATACATTAACTGACTGAATTATCGTTCCATTATGTATATTTAATGTGGACATTAAAATTCTTTATTTAGTTTGGTCGTGGTATGCTTTGATGTTGAGAGATATACTACTGGTAAATTCAAACAATTTTGTAAGTATGAAATTATCCCTGGTAATAGAGCAAAGAACGGAAATCTATTATCTATATATAGTATATATACCTAGTATTATCTATATGTAGTATATACAAAAATGAATCTCTTTTTCCCGTGGTCATGGCATCACGCGTGAATGGCTGGATCGATTTCACTAATTCTTTTTTGTTGTATTTTGTTATTATTATGAGAAGGTTCTTAAGACAGTAAAAAACCTGTAAATCCTACGGGAACGGGGGAAAACGGGATTGCGCGTACGAAGTCGTGGTTAGAAGCTAGTATTATATAAATATACCTGCATATATGTAGGTACTCTGTGATATTATAATAGTGAAGTCAGTTTACGTACTCGAAAATTGGCAGCAAAGATAGATTAGCTGCTCAAGAAAAACAAAGACAAGCGCCATTTTATGATGTTTTATTATGCTGATATCCATTTTGGCCCAGATATTTCGCAAACCCAGTAGTCTTCTTCTTTTTTTTCTTTCTTTTTTTTTATTTAAAATTCCGCATTCTAAAGTCATCTCGGCCGACTACCCGTGTGACCTCATTTTATTAGGTACAATGAAAATGATAAAACCTTTTTTCTCGAACCTTTGTTGCAATAAATATGTTTGTCAGGTTTATATCACCAGCCCTAAGTTTGTGGTTGGCTAAGTTAATGATATTAGGCGCCAGTTATATAGGGCGCATCCTACACCTTATCTCCAAAAATCACTCTAAATTGAAGGTATTTTATGATACATAAAATAGTGGATGAGCTTATTACCAATTTTTATGGACAAACCTCAAAACTTTGACAGCAAAAATCGGAGACAATTTGCAAAAATAACAATCATCATCACTTAATTAACTAAAATCGCGGGTTACTCACGTAAATATACTGAGAAAAGCTCGACTAGTTTCGAACCACTTGTGATGTTTGTCATTCACCCTTATTAAAAGGTCGTCAAATGTGGTCATACTCATTCTAAAATAATTTAAAAATTTTGACTCATCTCTTCTGAAATCGGTCATAAGATTCCGAAAAATACCCAAATTCAAACGTTGTGTCAAAATGGGATGAACCTTATCTCTGTTTCTATTTCGCTGTCGACGCCGATAATACCAATAGAAAATTAGGAAAGTATTCACGTCCATTTCACTTGATAACCAGCATAGGAATGGTAAAAAACAGGATGCAACCGTGTTCATACGGCAGTCTAGTTTTGCGGGACCAGCTTTTTACTGAATCCTGCAAAACTGGACTGCCGTGTGAAAGGGCTGTTATTGACTAAAAACCACCCCGTTCCTTCTTCTGCCGGAGCCCCGGTAACCCGTTAGATTCTCCGCGACAATGTGTCGTTACCATATGGTTTAATTTCAACTGTATTTACTAACATTGTATGTACATACTTAAACTCAAGTGCAGCCTACTCAATTACGTAAATTAATTTGTTCATTTAGCATAAACACTTATGAACAAAACACATCCTAAGCGAAGTAATCAGTCCGTTGTATTTTCTACGTTTACGGTCAGTAGTCAAGAAAGCTGCCCGCCTCATGTGGGTCGCGGTTTTGAATTCCACCTCAAGGAAGTAATTGGAATGAATTACGAAATTCAACAAGTCTCCCACGAATTGTATGAAATGAATTACATTTTGTATGAAAATTGAGATGGCTGTGCTAATTTGAGTGCGGTGTGTGGTGTGTGAATGTGTTTGTCAAAGTGCCTGTTATTTACCTGTTGTGGCTGGTTGCGTTTTGCAATTTTTTTAGTTAATCAGTGAAAATTGAAACTAAATGAATACAAAAATATCTTTGAATTATTTATAGGACAAATTAAATCTTTTATTTTTCATTTTTGTTCTTGTAAACTACGAATAACGTCGCATCTTTAACGTCGAATAACCCAGAAAATTCAGAGTTATCTTCAACAGTCATTTTTCGTCAGAAGCGATAAGTCCCGTATATTATAATAGGGGGTGAACATAATACACAAACACATTCACAAAACTTTGATGATTAAGACATTTTAGCCATAATCAAGGAAGATTATGTTCTAGGTGAATTCCAGTCCATCTTCAAGGTATAAGTCTTAGTCATACCTTTCAATGGTGATTCTAGTTATATGAATATTTGTTCCATTATGACTCTTCACACATCCTATTAGATTTGCTATTCAAACAATCATTAATAGATTGCAAATAATTAAGTGAACAACTTCCTACCTTTGAAGTGTTGTCTTAGGTTGTGACACTTGAGAATTGTTCGCAAAATTTTTGCAAAACGTTGTGGGAAAATGATCGTGACCTTGTGTTTGGGTTGCCCTATTTTTCCTCGTCCTGTAGGGATTTAGATGTTTGATTAAATCTCCCAACTATACCGCCCATATATCCCCAAGCGGTCACCGGTGACTGCTCTCCACTAACTACATTATAGACCTTATTTCCAATGTTTAGAGACTACTTTTGTATGAACAAATTAAGGGGATGATTTTCAACAATTTTCAACGGGATTGATTGTATTGATTAGTTTTTTGTGTCATGTTTATCATGGTAAAGTATTATTAAATTCGTTCGCATTAAAATGAAAATAAGTAAAATCTTGTAAGAAAAATATGTCGGAAAGTAAGTTATCAATCATACACCTGTCTTAGTTACTATAATAATTTTGTATAAGTGAAATTACAATTATAATCAAAAAAATTCACCTGTGAAACGAAATACAAGTTATATTACACAAAAATAACAATCTGCAACCCCATTTCTTAATTTCTCGCTAGACTAATTAACATTTTCAAGCAATCATCCAAATCTAATTGTTTAAAAAATGAACCGACGACGTCTTCGTCATTTGTCATAGTCCATAATTATAAGAAATTTTTGTTTTAGAGCGCAGTAGAACAATATGTAATTAAAGTCTGTTGTGTAATACATTCGTGCCATCGCATCGTTTCGTGTGAAGATGAGTTATGTAATAGTGTGCGTATCTGCGTACGCTCATTCGGTGTGATGATTGATCTGAATCATGCTGAAATGGTTTTGATTTTCACGTGTGAGTGTGTGTGTGATTTTATTAATATGTGATTATTTTTAGTAGCTGTAGTTATTGTTTCAAAATTAGAATCGGGCCGTGTAAGGATGGTGGAGTAGGATGCATGTATCTTCACTCTGTTTGCGGGTGTCGTGACATCTGACTAATGTCCTAATACTCAAACGGCACTCAATTTTAAGACGTGCTTAAGTATAGTTCTGTCTCTACAATTTTTTTATGAAATGACAGAGATGGCACGATGTTTAAGTATAACTTGAGTAGGCTTTCAGTATTCGGGCGTATGAGTCTACACATTTGACAGAGACTAGGCGCTTTCTGATAAAACGATAAACCTTCAGAGGCCTTAGTACAAGTTTGTTTTACTTTTAAAGTATTTCAAACGAGTACGCGTTCGGCACTCTGATTGGCCGGCGCCAATGAACCAACCAATCAGAGCACCGGTCGAAGAAAATCAAACTCGTACTAAGGCTTCAGGTTTCTCCCGTCTATTTACTAAGCAATATATTATGGCAAACTCTGTTATCTAGAGGAAGCGTATACTCCAGAAGTGAAATGGCTGTGCAATCCCCAAACGGTCACGGGTGACCCATTATAGACCTTACTTTTTATGTTTAGAGACTACTTTTGCATGAACAAATTTTGGGGATTTTCGATTCGATATATCAACGTATTAAGGGCTGTTGTTGATGATGACGAGTATAACTGACTGATTGACGAGTGCAGCTCTATTAAAATTATTGGATTAAAATTACAAAAGAACATTTATTTACCTGAGCAAGCAAGGAAAGTAGCAACATCCATAATTGGATTAATAAATGTACACAAGGTGTAATAGAAAGCTAAGACGAATGGACATTAAAGCCTCAAGTTTGCATTTTTTCCACTAGTAACATTGACATTATTACGGTTCTTGTATCTGTAATTTAGATTTTAATTATATACCATAGAGTTTATTACAAAAACAGCTGACTATAGAGTGCGGGGATTCGTGTCAATGACAAACAAAGAATTCGTTTCGCATAATTTTTATACGCTGTTTGTTTTTAAGATCTTTTGGTGAAGTTTTCATTTTTTTTTCTAATTTGTGTTGTTGATTAAAAGGTATGTAGTAGAAATGTTGGCTCTAATTGTTGGTACAATACTGTCGTATCCATTAAATACTTTTTTTTAGAACCTTATAATAAGTCCGATCACAACCTTATTGGGAAATGGCCAGGAATAATATTTTGAATTGAGAAACATATGTTTTTATAATAACTATCGTGAGACATACTAAATTAACTAAAATCGTGGGTTACTCGCCTGAATTAGCTTGCTGCGCTGAACTGCGCGACGTCGCCGTGACCGCTCACGCTGCTTTTGAGGAAGAACCCCTCTGTGGTTCGAAACTAGTAGAGCTTTTCTCAGTATATTCACGTGACGTGAGTAACCCGCGATTTTAGTTAATTGAGAAAAGTATGTCGCTTTTCTCTAATCAAGTTTATGAGTCATGCTTACAAGCTATTCTTGAACGACATATCAACAAATAAATTCTTCTAGAGGTAGAATCGACCAAATAGGTTCCATAAACTTGACCTGCGTAGCCTCCGTGCTACATAACATGTCGCCAGAAATTCGATAACATGGACAATAGAACTTCCTATTTCCGTTCTATCGAATTACTTTCTTTGATTCTGCGTGTGTCCTTACAACACGGAAAGGTACGATGACCTTCGAAAATAAGAAAAGACAAACGGTATCCTAATAGATAACCTACGACCGGAACGTCTAAAGGTAATTTAATAAACTTTGTGTTAATTTCAATTCGATCCACGCATTGTCTCAAAGATCGTGTCCAATGTCATGTTTCTAAACCCGAATTTTGACATAACCGCCGTCTTGTTGACACACAAAATTGTCGCTTAAATTCACGTCACAAGTGTCGTCTTTCCTTTGACAGCTCACCGCACGATTATGAAAGGTTTTTGTGCACGCGCCATTATTTGTGTTACTGGGTAAAGGGCAGACGTGCTGAGTAAAACGATCTATTATGATACCGCGAAAAAACCGCTTCTTAGCTACCGCAAAACCCGCGAAGTCACAAAGACTGTTTATTTTTTCTTAATTTAATCTGTTTCGTTTTGTTTTGTAGCTCAAATTAATCACGGTTCGAATTTTGAACGTACATAAATTCTCGTTACATTCAAAGAGGCTAAATAATTCGATACTGATTAAAATAATAATCGGTTTGATTTCAATTGCGTTCGATTAAATCGGTGTCGAAACCTATAATTTTTATTGTTTACCCAAGATATCGGGTGATTCTAGCTTTCTATTGGTTACAAATATCTTGTAATCGATTCCAAGGGACCTTTGGTTGACCTCGATGTTTCAGACCTTTTGCGGTGATGATTCGCAGGTTGTTGTCGACGGTAAGTTAATGCGAATATAATTGATGTGGTCACCGGTTTTTTTATGATTAAATAAGCCGCCATTATGGAGACACGTTTTTAGCAAACACTAACCGGTTGCAATAACGTGTGACTTTGTTTCATTGATCCGCGGAAATTTTTATTCTTTGCGTCGTAGTCTTTATTTAGTCTTGCAATAAGAATGTATAAAGAAAACTGCGAAGAATTTAAAATGTGGTTGATATTGTAAATATTTGAAGTCATTCAAATTCAGATAAAGGAAATAACGTTTGACAAAAAGCCTTTATTTTCGATATTACGTTCGATTCTCGACCAAATACAAAGATAGTGGACACAGATTTACTTATTCCTAAATAAAAATAAAGTGAATGTGTTTTTAAAATGAAAACGAGGGTGATGTGTATATTTGAACGTATTTTATGGAAGGGTCGACTCAAATGTTTTGTTCTTTGTGCACTTTTTAGGGTTTATGCGCTAAAAAAGTATAATATCACCTTTTTGGTGAGATTATGAGTCACGCACAGGTTTCGTCTCGGGTCAAAACACAGAAATGGCGGCATTTTTCATATTGACGTTTGTGGTTTATTATTTTTCTTTTTTAAATGTGTGTTTTGGTGTCTTGATCATGGCCATCATTGGCTACAAGACATCAGACTACTACTTGTTGTAAAAAATATGAATTTGACGGAGATGGCGGCCGAGTGGTCGCAAGTGTGACAGTGGCAAGGAGTCTCGAATTCGATTCCCGGGTCGGGCAAAGTATTTACTGGGTTTTTAAAAATCTCAGTATTAGCACGGAGTCTGGAAATGTGCCCGGTATATGGCAATAGGCTCACCCCCAATTACATGGGACTCATAACATAAATAGTGAAAAGTGGGTGTTACATTGTACAGTGGCATAATGTGCACCTCTGCCTACCCCTTCGGGGATAAAAGGCGTGATGTTAATTTATGTTGACGGCGACGATAAAAAAAATTGGAAAATTCTACACCTTTGAACCAACCGTCTTGCAAAACCTTTTTAATCAGCAAAAGTATAAGCAAATCTATAAACCGCGACCTCACGGTCAATCTGAACGCAATTACAACATGATTCCGTTGTTAATCATCACAATAATGATTTTGAGAGAGGAAATAATCATTAAAAATACATTCGTAGTTATAATACATTACATTTAGCTATCACGATGTATTACTTCATCTGTATCGTCTTCGTAAAGGTCACTGGAGCAATGTAGATAGTAGGTGAGATTTGATAGGTTTTGAAATCAGTGGCTTCATCCACCTGTGGTGTTGTACACTCAATTTTCTTATGAAAATGTGTATATTACCAGAGCCTATGCTTCATAAATTGATGTAATGATATGTTTAATGTCTATCTTGAAATTACTATTAGATAGCAATAACATGAAATAGTTTTGCACTATATTCACTGAAAAGATTACTTCAATTTAATGTTAAGTTGTTTCGTGTGTTACGAGCCCTAATCTATTAAAAAGGCGTACTGATAAGTAACTAACCATTAAGCGCTACTTCAATCTCCATACTTTATGTGTTATCCCAGAAAATCTAATAGAACTCAAGTTCAACTTGAGTAAGACTATTTGTTTAGTTATAGAAGCTCACCCCCTATTACATGGGACTCATAACATAAATAGTGAAAAGTGGGTGTTAATTCTGTGTGCACCTCTGCCTGGTTTTCGGGGATAAAAGGCGTGATGTTAGGTTATGTAGACGCTTCACTTAAAACTCCAGATAGGCGAATTGGCCAGTCTAATATAAACAATAAACGAGTCGCATTTAGTCTGTATATTATATAATTATGAAACAAACACCGGCCCCGTACTGAACGATCCCAGTGTATGACTCACTGCCCCTAGATGGCCAGCTGTTACCTGGTCAGCATCGGGTCACTGCCCTGATTATCATATTTATATCTTTCTTCTCCCTGTGTCTGTCAACTTGCCGCGTTTTGAATTCAGGTGTATAGTGAGAAATGTTTGCAATGGACCAGTTGTAGCTTGTAATGTGTGTTTTTTAAGTAGTACACTTACTTGAGGATTGATCATCAGACCAGCGTTGGATTGGCTGGCTGTAGATAGGAAATTCATAGAGTGCTGTGATTGTACGAATTTTAAAAAGGTTTTTTAGATATTAGATAAACCTAAAGTCTTCAGAATGGAATCAGGAATTGAGTTGGGTGTTTTCTAAAAAACGCTACGATGTTTGACAGTAGATTGAACCTTTATTAAAATGAATAAAAATAGGTGGTTTAAATTAATTGTGCTCGCTATAAGTACGCTTCTACCTATGTTTACACAGGAATTGTCCCTTTCTAAATAAAAGGCGTAATCAATTAATCATCTAATACACAATTATAATAATAAACAATCAACCGCAAAGATCTATTCGCCTTTTAACATCACAGTTATTCTTTATTTTCTTTTTAAACGCCCACAGACTGACGTCAAATCTAATTTTAGGGCACACACAAGTAAAAATTGAATTTAATGCGCATGTTTTTCAAAGATCGTGTTCACGCACTTTATTGTTAGTGTAGGTCATTGCCATTAGGCCCTAATGACCTAACCTGGGACCTAAATTTATCCAGCTGATATTTATGATATTTATTTTCACTGGTCTGTAATCTTTTATATACCTTGATTGAGTGGAAATTTTGAGTGTAGTCTTGTGTTTTGATTTTTTTTATATATTTTCTTTTGTTTTTGTTTCATAAAGATGTTGTAGTTTTAGAGGTCAAGATAAGTTATTAGAGGTCAAATTATCTTCACCTTTTTTTAATTCATGTTGGATTTGAATTATTTGTAGTAAGTATAATCACTTTTTATGGTTTGCTTTGATGATAACTGCCACATATCTTTAGATAGACGACAAACGAATATAGGAGGAAAATCTTGCACTCATTACGTCCCAGGTAGCCATGTGACTGACTTACTTGAACCATACTTTTTGGTACATTCTCTGTATAATACTTGACGGTGTTAAAAGGATACAAAGAAACAGAAAGGACCAATTCCTTTCTGTTTTAACAACGTATCCTTTATTCTAACCTTATCTTGTATTCTGAACATTTTTTTTTGAGGGGGGAAAATCATCCTATGACTTCTCCCGCCCGGGTGAGGCGAGAGGCAGTGTCAGACTCTTACTGACTAAAAACCTCCCCGTTCCTATTCCTGCACTTCGAGCCGGTGCCCCGGCAACCCGTTAAGTCTTCCGCGGTTCCGTATCGGCATCAGCCCTGTTGGGCCCCATCTGTAGTAGTCTGATGATCTTGTATTCTGACCTGTATCCATCTTAAGTCAAGGCATTATGCGAAAAATGACTGTTAAAGATAACTCTGAATTTTCTGGGAATATAAAATGCGACGTTATACGTAGTAACCTTTCCCGAGCGTACGGCGCGTCGCGTTCCGCGCGCGCCTCAAAGAGCCATCAGACCACCACAGATGGGGCCCAATAGTGCCGATGCCGATTCGGAGTCGCGGAGAACCTAACGGGTAACCGGGGCTCCGGCTCAACGTGCAGGAGAAGGAACGGGGTGGTTTTTAGTCAGTAAGAGTCTGACACTCTCTCCCGCCTCACCCAGGCGGGAGCAGTCATTCGATGATATTCCCCCTTAAAAAAAAAAAATAGTCAAGGCATTAAGACAATGAACCTTCATTACAGTGTTCCTGTTCCATCAACCAACATCCCGAACCATCTAATATCTACTAATGAAAGTGAAAATACGTGTGTATGTTACTCAATCACTACACTATTACGGATTCGTTGCGCCTGACATTTGGCGACTGGCTTAATTCTAGTAGTCGGTGCAAGTACATAGATATGGCATATGAAGCTACAATTAACTCACAATATCTCCAATCGATTTTCGACTAAATTACAAAAAAAATTAGGTCGAGACTATAATAAAGATAGATTAGAATCGCCAGCACATGGAGTTATCCGTAACATATTTCATTATTTTCATGATGTTCGAGTTAATTTGAGAATTAGATTTCCAATTGTGTTTTTGATGCCTTAAGGTAACATTTTTGTTATTTTTTAAGGTGTAAATATTTTAGTTTTTAGTTATTTGTATTTATAATATTAATATTAGTTTAATTTAATTTTAAGTTGTATAGAGGTATATTTATTCATAACTAGCAAAGCCGGCGAACTCCGTTTCGCCACCAGATGACTTCGTTTTAGGTAACATTTCGTTTGGTTATTAAAAGATGAAGATTTTTTTTTGTTTCATATTTTATAAACCTCACGGAGCCCGAGACCGATTCCAACGAATGGTAATCGGTACATGCGTTCTGGAGTTATAGCGTCAGGAAGGAAATCCGACTTATTTTTATATAGTAGATTATGTTTTGAATTTATATAAACTAAGCAAATCGAAAAAGTTTTTCTTGAGGCGGCTGGTCAATGCAAACAAAAAAACAATCAACACCAACAGTTTCCTCTAACCTACTAAAGTTGTTTAACCAATCGAAGTAGCTTAATGTCTATCTGTAAATATGAGAACCGGTTAAGTGGCGCAAGATGATATAACTAGTGTTGTCATAATGTTAACTTTAATGTCAAATGAGTTTTATGGAAAGATTTTGATGTTGTGACCTTGATTCTAATTTTACTCGTTGAGTGTGAGTTTGATTGTCAATCTCACTGTGCTGTTTCTCGGAATAAATAATAAGTATTTCTTTCTTATGAAATACAATAAACCGCTGTTTAATTGTTACACATGTGTATAGCGGAATTACTTTAAGCTACTGCATGATTGGTGCGGTGGTTAGGCAACTGGCTGCCGTACAACATGTCGCGGGTTCGATTCCCGCACGGAACAACTCTTTGTGTCATCCACACAGATTGTTGTTTCGGGTCTGGGTGTTATGTGTATGTGAACTTGTATGTTTGTAAACGCACCCACGACACAGGAGAAAATACTAGTGTGGAGCCCCGACTTCAAAAACAAAATATACAAATACAAATATCGAAAAAAGTCCTGAAAACAAAATCATATCTAGTAGCTATGTACTTCTGCTATCTTATTTAAACATTAAACAACTTGATCCTTAAGCGATGTTCACATGCCACGGAAGACTTAACACGTTACCGTGGCTCCGGCACGCAGAGCAAAAGTATGCGGGGTGGTTTTTAGTCAGTACGAGTCTGACACTCTCTCTCGCCTCACCCAAGACGGGAGAAGCCATGGCATGATATTTCCCCACAAAAAAAAAACAATATTTAAGCGCGATGTGTTAACGCGCGCTTAGAACTACATACATTTTGCTAGGTTGGACTTTAGGCTGAATAAAATACATATAGGTAGTTGTTATGCTTGCGATCTGAAATATCCTAAGTCAGCATAAAGTTCGTCAGGTCAAAAAGAAATATACAGACATACAATAATATCAGTATCATCAATGTCAACTTGGCGAAAGACTTACACATCATCAAGTCCAGTTATTATGACGTAACACGTATTGTCATGTCGAGGTGCGCACGCGCCTGTCAGCTGTCACTCGGAAACGGAAAGGAATGAGATTACGTGTGATTTTTGTATTATTTATCGTGTGATCCGATGATTGGATGACATAATGTATGAAGGTACTTGAAGAAAGTTTTGAATATTATATTATCTATGCTATTTTATTACAGAATGGCTTTACCTCTAGTTAAAATTATTTGAAATGTTTGTTGAGTTAGGTATTGTTGCAGTTTAAGCGATGTGATTGCAATTCCATGTTTGTGTGTTCTAAGTCAGGCTTGTTTGCTTAACATGCTATAAAAAGCAAATTAAAATAGTCTTTAATTACTAAAATTTGGTACGTTTACCTAAGAAAATAGTGTCAAAAATGTTAACAAACATTTATTTCTATGTCAATGACATACTTAAACGATGGCATAACATTAATCAATCTAAACCGGTAATTAATAACCAGTAAGTAGCAAGCACAGCTACCCCTCGTTACGATGTCACTCGGTGCGCAAGAGTGGATCATCGGAAGCGGGAACTAAGGCTTACATCACAAAGCGTTGCGTGAACGATGCTCGTACGCAAGTACGCACACTACGATAAGGATGTAACGATTTGATTGTAGGCATGTGTGTGCGTAAAGTTTTATTTTTTTGTTTGTTTATGTTGAAAGTTTAAATATCATTTGTAAATGTTACATTTGCAAATTGAATTTGAATATGGGGTCTTTGTATTTTGTTTATTATCGATTACAAATTCACTAGTTTATAATGTTATAATAGATATAGAAATAGATTACTACAGAATACTAAAAAAATTTTACCTATATAAATGATAAAATGATCAGTAGTAGCACGGAGTGTGGTGGTCGCAAGTGCGACTGCCAGGCAAGGGGATTCGATTCCTGGGTTGGGCAAAGTATTACTGGGTTTTAAAAAAAAGTTAGTAGTAGCACGGAGTCTGGAAATGTGCTCGGTATATGGCAATAGGCTAACCCCCTATTACATGGGACTCATAACATAAATAGTGAAAAGTGGGTGTTGCTTCTGTGTGCACCTCTGCCTACCCCTTCGGGGATAAAAGGCGTGATGCTATGATGATGTTCTAATATAAATGATAGTATATTATTGATTCTTAATTACCAGGTTGAACTGCAGTTTATCTAATTCCTTGAAAGATTATTTAGTTTTCTTGTCATTTATTTAATGATTTTAATACAATTTGTATTTAAACAAAAACTACGTAATGCAATGTAAGATTACCCATACAATCAAAAGTAAGGACACAACAATACCTACAGATACATTCGAATGTAGATAAATGTTCCCAACCCGATTCTCAAATCGTTCCTTACGTAAATTATGTTCACATTTGAACACTCAACCGATTTTAAATGTTCGTACCTTTGGAATCGAATTTCCCTTTCGATCTTAGTCTTTTTTGTACTTTTTGTTAATGTATTTTTGTATTTGCTCATGTATTTTTAAAATGTATTGTTGTTATTTAATTTTAGTTTTATTCGTCTAAAGTTATCTGTTTTTTTTTTTCAATTAAAATTTATATTTTTTCTTGCGAAAACTATTGAGTCGGATCTCTCTGTCTATTTAATATCTCTGTTTCAAATTTCATCGAGATTGGTTAAATACTTTTTGCGTAAATACTTTTTACATTAGTAGGACCATTAGTCCATAGCAGGACTAATGCCCGAATACTGAAACGTTACTCAATTTTAAGTCGTATTTAAATATCGTGCCATCTCTGTCATTTTACAAAGAATTTGTAGAGACAGAACTATACTTAAGCGCGACTTAAAATTGAGTGGCGTTTGAGTATTCCGACATAGGTGCCATGTTTATTCATTTTGAACTCTACCCAAACCCACAAAGTCTGTCACATAACCAAGCAAAAAGGAACCTTAAAAACACCACTATCCATAAATGACTTCCCACTTACCTTCCTCGCACAATTAAATACGGTTTACGAACATAAAACAATATCATTATTATAATTATGAGAATATTTCGTCTGTGGTTCACATCGACACAACGAGAGGTCATTAGAGGTTCGTTACGAAACACATGACTTGAACTGAAATATTAAAGAATATTTTGTTTATATAAGGTATATGTGTCGTATAAAGATTTCTCCTATTGTCTCTTTCATGTGGAATTGAAAGGACTTTTTAGAGTTGTTGATTTAAAGACTGAGTTGAAACGGTTTGAGGACTTTGAATTTGAAATGAAGAAATGAAATTGACTCAAGAAAAAGATTACTTTTTTTATTTAAAATCTCGTTATAAGTAGGTACATAATATACTTACGTAAAACGGACATAAATTATTGGTATTTGTCAATGGATACATCATTTCATGACAACAATAAGCGTAATGATGAAAAATGGTTGCTTCCTATGTAAATAGGTACATGTGAATTTAGATGATGATAGTACAGAAGTTGACTTCTGTATACTACAGAGGAAAAGAAACGTTATCGTAAAGTAAAAAGACTTACTTTAAAGGACACACAGAATGTATAATTGTGTATATTTCTTTCTAAACTAGCTATTGCCCGCATCTTCGTCCGCGAAGAATATAAGTTTTGGGACATGACTTTATTTTTTGTATCAATTTTCCTAAATAAAAATAGCCTATGTTACTCCTTAGGATATTAGTTACCTGTCACTAATATTTTTTGAATGGTAGAAGTAAAGATATTTTAGAAAATGTGACAATGTATATATGTTATTACTCGTGACTGTACAACCAGACTGACGAAAATGAAAAAAAAAATGTTATTTTGGTATAGGTATCTTTTGTATAGGTATTGATATGCATATAGTACTTAAGCATTTATTTCAGTATAACAAACAGAGCATCCAATTTTATGTATCTATATATAATCTACTATATAAAAATAAGTCGGGTTTTCCTTCCTGACGCTATAACTTCAGAACGCACGAACCAATTTCCACGGATTTTCATTCGCTGGAAAGGTTTCGGGCTCCGTGAGGTTTATAACAAGAAGAAAATACCGAAAAAATGTTTCTTCATCTTTGAATCACCAAACGAAATGTTACGTAAAACGAAGCCATCAGTGGGCTTACTCTTGAATCCAATTCCGATCGATCCACATTGGTATTGTGAAATTTCGTACTCTTGAGTTGTAACACTAGCGTCCATTGCATCCGTATTGCGAGGATATTGAATGAACTAAATGGTATTGAGTTTGGCTTTATATTCCGTACTCTGTATGCTATTTTAACAGCTACGGTTGGGGTTGTATAATTTTGACATTGGATAATTATTGAGATTTTATTGGATTGAAATTGCATTGACATTGAGATTGGTTTCAAGAGTAAGCACCCTGGTGGCGAAACGGAGTTCGCCGTTTACTAGTTATACATATATTTTCTTAGTAATCAAATAGGAAAATAATAAACCGGATTGAAATATTCACTTTAGAAATTAGTAGTCATAGCGTATAAAGTACACGCACTCACTTTATTTACAATTCTAATTACATAAAATTGTTATGTATTATATGTTGTGTATACACAAGTTTGTACCTACGTATGTACCTACATATATTAATATGAGAAATTATATATAAACTGTATGATCGTTTATGTATGAAGTTGTGTTGTGAGAGAAACAGTGATGATGAATGAATGGTTTCTTTTTTTAATCTGTGCATCATTTTAACATGAGTGACGTCATATCTTTTAATTCTAGAAATGCTAGGGAGTGGGATCAGTTCAATGTAGTAAGGATAAGGTTATGCCCGTTGCGATACATTAGGTATAATTTCATATTTTGAACGAAAGCCGAAAACAGTATCTGGATATTTTCATATTATAATCTTTATTTCTGTAACATAAGTGAATTAATAAAGGTAGATAGGTACCAATGACTCACACGCACTTAAAATATTCTTAGACTACAAACTATAAACAATATAATAAAAATTTACTTATTCGTGGAACAGCACGTGTTTTTTTACAGTGGTCTCATTATGTCAACCATATGTCATCTGCACAAAATATTATTAATTACGTACAAACTAAATATTTATTTGACATTTTAAAACGTATGACTTTATAAATAAATTATCCAAAATATATTTTATTACTTTACGGTATCGGAAAAATACGTTAAAAGAAGAAAAAATATAATTTACAATACCTATGTTATTAATGTTTTTTTAACAATATTCTAATTTGTTTTCTCTGTATTATCTGTGGTGTTAATGTGTCGTTTTATGACAGCTGTCAAACGGGTTATTGTTATAATTTGTGCACAATACCCTTTGATAGAATAATACGTTTTTATTACTGTGTTAAAAGTATAATAATTCTGTAAAATTGTTTTTTTTTTTATTAGCATAACATTAAATAATAATTTTTGAGATAACAAAATTTATATTTGGGCTGGTCCATGTTTTTTCCGTTTTAGATTAATCTAGGTATTATTGGACGGTTAATTATTAGCTGTTAATTAAGTGCCTACTCGTGTAAAGGTCAACATAATAATATGACTGGGATTTCCCCACACGTCCATCCGGAGCCAGTATTATGCATACTGAGAAAACATTAGCACCTACCTCTACATTAATTTCATTTAAAATTTATTAACATGATTTAATCCACTATAGTTCAGGTAACATCCATGTTATTTATAGAGCAGGTTTTAAATAAATCTCGAGTAACAAGCTACCTATTGTGCAATTAGAAATGTCCATAATTTACCTACCGATTATTCCGATTATATCAATTTTACATAACGATTATAACCGATTATGAGTTAACAATACGCCATACATAACCCAATAACCTTACTAATATTAATAGTGTTATTAGAAAACAAATAATGAATTGATTATTCAAAATGTAATAATTATGTTAATTTTAATTTTTTGATTAATGCTCGTATTATTTGGCATGTTTTGAGAACTGAATGAATAATGTTTAATTAATTTTTTTGTACGGTAACATCGTAATTCTTGTGCCATGTTTCAATAAATTGACAGCAAATAATTATTACGATTAATGATCTTAACTCGAGACTCGAATAATTATCACAATGTGTTATACAAATATACTTTTAACCGAAAATTACTTAATAACACCCTTTTTAATAATTTGTTTATATTTCAACAGGATTAGCAAAATGTAATTCAATGTAAAACAATTCAACAAATAATTAATCTGTAATTTGCAATTAAATTAGTTTTTGTTTTGTAGTTACGTTCGATGACAAGCTAACGCCCATATAATTATCTGATCATAATAATTATAAACTGTTTTTATTTCATTGTTTTTTGATTGACTTACTAATTGAAATTGATTCAATCAGAAACAATATTAATGCAATATTTATAACAAAGTTTACGAGAAAAAGTACAAAAAAGGTTTTAATTAAATTTCCATTAAGTAATTGGTGGAATAATAGTTTTGTTGCAAAAACAGGTTTTTTTAATTAATCTTTAATTTTGAGTCATTGGGTCGACGCAGTTAAATCGAGTTCTTAATCGATTTATGTTTTAAAATAGGTTATGTGATTAAGAAACTATTAATAATATGCCTTAAAGGCTTGATTACATAAGATGAACACACCTATTTTTGTCTGAGAAAAACGTAGCAAAATAAAAATAATGTATAAAAACTAATTCCTTAGCTGCTGGCATTGTCATCCTGTACTGGATTCTGTAATCTTTTTTTAGTCCTAATCGTAATTAGATATTTAACCTTATTAATTTTGCAATAAAGGCGATTGTCTTAAGAAATGACGTCATCCTTGACATTGTTATACTTAAACACGGAAAACCAAAATTCAAGACAACACCTTTGACATAACGCCTAAGATTTTGAAGTACAGACCTAACAAATACTATCTATCTCACTCACTCACCATCTGCAATCCAAACAATAGCCTAAAAGTCAAACTTAATATCTCCGCTACTGACTTGTGACGTCACACCAGTGAAAACGAAAGTAGAATTGAACGAAAGTGAATGAACGAAGTATGCCGCGCTACATACGCTGTTACGTGGCGAACTGACCTGAATGCCTTAGCTGGTTACTTGGGTTAAGTAGATATAACAACTAGTTGATTAACTACTGTCTTTATTAATCACTTTTAATGTACTGGTGTTGGGTTGCGTAAAGTGTGATTGGAAATGTATTTTGAAATCGACTTTTTAAGAAAATAAGGGCTTTGGACATATCTTTTTTGTACTTATCTACAAAGATTTATTAAAAACTGTTATTAAAAGGGGTCTCGGGTTCAATTCCCGGGTAGGGCAAAGTATTATGGCGTT
Source organism: Spodoptera picta (assembly GCA_038387885.1). Lineage (NCBI taxonomy): Eukaryota > Metazoa > Arthropoda > Insecta > Lepidoptera > Noctuidae > Spodoptera > Spodoptera picta. The sequence continues at coordinate 1,109,153 of JAZHFQ010000752.1, read as the reverse complement.
TTTAAAAAATTCTCAGTCATAGCACGGCGTCTGGAATTGTGCCCGGTATATGGCAATAGGCTCACCCACTATTACATGGGACTCATAACATAAATAGTGAAAAGTGGGTATTACATTATACACACGGCCACATATCAATCTATACAAAACCATTTTATCCTGGTGTCGCGTCGCATCATCTTTCCGCACACTTAACGTTCAGTTTATACATAACATAACATCACGCCTTTTTATCCCCGAAGGGGTAGGCAGAGGTGCACATTACGGCACTTAATGCCACTGTACAATGTAACACCCACTTTTCACTATTTATGTTACGAGTCCCATGTAATAGGGGGTGAGCCTATTGCCATATACCGGGCACATTTCCAGACTCCGTGCTATTACTGAGAATTTTTAAAAACCCAGTAATACTTTGCCCGACCCGGGATTCGAACCCGAGACCCCTTGCCCGGCAGTCGCACTTGCGACCACTCGGCCAACGTTCAGTTTATACTGGTTATGTAAAGCTCGATGTGTAGCCGTGTGTACTATGGCATAATGTGCACCTCTGCCTACCCCTTCGGGGATAAAAGGCGTGATGTTATGTTATTTAAAGTAAGTATTCTTGAGTCTTCTGGTGGGTAGAATAGACCAGTTTAAGTGATAAAAAGATCTTATATTGGAACCTAGTCTTGTCACAGGTTAATCTAAAAATCTTTACAAATTGAAGTGTTTCTTACTCTACGCTAATAAGGCTCAAAATAGTTTGTAGAAGGATGTTGTTACGCATCTATGATCAACTAGGTAAAATACAGTTTACAAGAATATAATAATTATGGTTTTTATATCATAAAAAGAAACCGCGGTGCCTCCAAACTACGCTAACTACATCACTAATCGTAGTTTTAACCGACGATTTAACAATTCACACGCAATCTTAAATGTTCCTTTGTTATTCACAGAATATTAACGCAACAATTAAAAACTCAATTGTTTTCGGAAACGACAACTATTAAATAAGTATTTTTATTATTATATTCAGTTCCTTCCGCATATAAAAATGGCGGCATATTTTTTAATTGAACAAGGCAGAATGTCGCAGCGACCTTGGCATGATTAAAAATATACCAGGAAATGAACGAGTGAATGAATGAATGTGAGATTACTTGATTAGTTCAGTGGCCTTTTATAATCTGTGACCAATTTATTTTTCTTTATGATAAGAAACGGATTTAGGTATTGTTTCGAGTAGTTTTGTTCCGTCACAATATCCTAGTCATTAATATTTTTAATTCGATTTGGTATTTGTCTTAAAAGTCAATCATTGGAATGAGTTCCGGCTTTTTCGGAAGCTGTGTAATGAGTATTGGTGTCTTATTTTGATTTGCAATTTGATTAACCTCAATTTGAAATTGAGGTTGGTCAAGTACAAATCATTTTGTTAACAATTTTATGTGTTGGTCTAGTATACCTAATAATGACATTTGAAATCCTTGGTTTAAAATTACTTGTAGTTAGACTACATAAAGTAAATTACAAATAAACTGTCAAACTCTTTTATTTCCTCTATTAAAATATTCTCGCTAATAAACTTATTTGGACAAAATCAAGTTAAGGAGATTCTTTTTATACACTTCCTCAATTCACCTCGACTCATTGAACCACCTTTATTACAGCCACTATAATTAAAAACACTTATAAGACACAAAACCCCGAAAAATCTGCACAATCATTCCAAACTGAGATGAAACCTCTTTACTAACAAACAAGCAAAGTGACATTTGACAGCAGACCATAGACACAAGTGTGAACTTTTCACAGATTATATAAGTACTTTCTATTGTTTACTGTTACTAAAATGTTATGTTATTATACAATATGAAGTGGAGCTGTTGTGAAATGTAGCAAGGCTATGGGAACGGTCCGTCTTTGTATTTGAAGGTGATTTCTAATGATGGAGGTATGATTTTTGAGTTTTTGGGGAGGTCATCTCACGGTAACAAGACAAGTGATGCCTTTTTGGACAAGTAATTAGCAGTTAGCAGTTATTAGAGGATTCATAGGGTTTAAAATTGGAGGTTAAATAGGTATATGGCAGAAAGTTTTCCATTCCTTATATAATTAACAAAATACATTATATGGTATTGTGCAAGAATGCATATTAGTACATTCCTGCCTTTAGGGAATGAATGACATAGTGATGATCTTTGCTTCCACCAGACATTCATAATGTTCGTTTATAATCTCGCTTTAGATATACCATCATCAAACGTTAATGTAGCGCTTTATGCTTTAAACGTGGACGTCGTTATACTATAAATGGATTATCTTCCATCTTTCACTGAGAATCTTCTCAGAATAAGAAAAACATTATACTCAGTATACCAGATTATTTAGTATGCAGCATATTTCGAACGTAACATGAACAGACATTATTGTTGATATAAATTAGTTAGTTCAGTTTGTCATTCACATTAACGACTGGTCTCGATAATCGTATCTGTCAGAAAATTACAGAGATAATTTAGACATAAGCTTCGTACAAAATGAATGAGAATTATAATTCTAACATACTCTACTAACATTTTGTGGATCACACCAAGATGTTTGTTCTGTGCGTACCCTACATGTTATTTTGCGTGGCAGCCGGTTGCCACACAACGTGTAGTAGATGTCTGTCCGTCGTATGTAGAAGTTGTCGGAGATGGAGGCCTCACTCTGAGGATGGAGGCCCCGGGCACGGGCCCCTAGTGCCCTTAAGATAAAACAAATATATCTACATACAGTACTGTATGTTATCTACATACAGTACTGTATGTTATCTACATACAGTACTGTATGTAGATATATATTTGTAGAATTATTGAAGAAGGTGAACCTATTATCATACACTAGGCAGATAGTTCACTAGTAACAAATACACAAGCAAACAAACAGACATGTTTCCCTAACACATAATTTCCTTTCAAATTACCAACTTGATTTACCGTTACAGTTTTTCACACGAACACTACTTTAATTGTCTACGTCCGTCTGATGACCTTGCGATTAAGAAACAACGCTGAAATAATAATGTAATCGATTGTTTTAACTCTTACTTTTAACGAATAACGATTGTTCATTTCGATTGCTTTTTGTTCAAAAGAGTGAAATGTTCACGAGTCTTTTTGTAGTAGACGATTGTCATTTATTTTTGCTAAGTTGTTATTTTACTGTAGTATTGTTGATTTTGTAATTATGTTCCAATATTTTTTGCACTAAGTGCATTAATCCTGTGTAAAAATCTACCATGCAAGAGATTATTCAGCCACTGAATCTAAATCAATCGTGCAACAATTAAAACTTTGATTACAGATTTATTGAGTAATTTTGTAATTATAGGTAGTTGATTCGTACTTAAAATTATTTCATTGAATCATGTATCTTATTCGACTAATTTGTCTATTTGCCTGTCTAGATTTTTATTTGATTTATTGCAATTACATGTGTCCGTTTCACTTGATTAGTTATATCGATAGATTTATCGATAATCGGTAATTCGTACATTAAATGTTCCGCGACAGATCTTCATTATAATATACTAAAGATACTCTTAGTAAGCTTTTTAGATGAATAAAGAAACACATATGAAGTTAGGAACTTATCATGGATCATCTTATCATTTAGGTATCTTACGAACTTATCAGCAAAAGGACAGTTACCGCAATTTACAAACTACGTCACGTTAATTTTCATCCCTAGACTCGAACGCATCTTACAGAAGAAAAAGAGACACACACACACAATAAGTACTAACATAAAAATGTCCAGAAACATATTAAAAAATAAGAATGTTCATAAAAATGTTAACTATACCTACCTCTAAACAAAGAAACCAAACATCGCGCACCCACTAAAGTAAACAAATCACTCTCCTTGAGAACATCGATTAGACTTAAAATACTTCAGTCCTCGACAATCTTTGCTAAAATCGATTAAGTATATTAGTCGATTATCGATAATCGTACGTTTCGACGCGAGTGGAAAGCTGGCTGACATTCGACATGATAGCTTGGCCGCTGAGCTGACCTTGCTCCAATTACAGCGTCTTTCGCAATATGCCTGGGAAACTATGCTTCATACTGTTGTACTTGTGTTTTGGACTAAGTTGCTATGAATGTTTGGAATGCATTAACATTATGATTTGAAGATGGGTAGAAGTTTATAATCTATTACATTTTCAATTGTTTTATAATTTTGTTTTGATTTTTAAAGGCAGTCTTTCAAGGAAGGGCTGACTTGAAAAGATTTCGAAACTATGCACAACTAATTATAATTTCTAATGCAGTTCAAATTCTTATTCTTTATATCCATTAGATGCTGTCTGTTGGATGTAAACAAGAACGCAAAATATAATTAGAAATATCGTTCTAAATACAATAACATATTTTATTTTCTATTAGAATCAAAGTCAAAGTCAAAATCATTTATTTGAACTAGACCAGGAAGCACTTTTGTACGTTAGCAAAAAAAAATCAAAATCTATTTGCTCATTAAATGATAGATGCTAGATTCCTATGGAGAAGAACACGCAAGAAACATCATACATTCTCCATAGGAACTCCAAAACAGAGTTAGAAATCTTACTTACTGTAGTAGGCTTAACTTCATTCATTTAGTGTTACAAACTATTGTGGAATGACTAAGTTTATGTCTACCTCTAAATAATTCGTATGAATGTAACTGTAGGATATCAAAAAATGTGTGCCATGCCTCATTCAACTACATGGCACCGACCAATCAATTTCTCAAGCCAATTAGTGAATCGTGCTGAGATTTTTCCGGCTTCTAGGAACCATTTCAATTTGGGCCACATAAATACAAAGTAGAATTCATACATTGGCTGTGTGGTTACAGAAATGGTCGCCAAACATTATTCGATAGTTAAAATTCTTATAACTTTTACGTAAAGAATATCCTCGGAGTGTCAAAGGGTGTGATGTTATATTAAGTATTAAGTTTCTTGCTCATACTCCTCTATAGGAAATAAGAATCTACACTATATTTTTTTCTGTTTCTAACGAATATGTCTGCTAGGTATTGAGACAGCATATTTTAATTACCTCTACAGAAAACTATTAGTTCTATAGATGCAAAAGAGATCCATGCAATAATCGAACTCTTGACACGATGCGTAGCAGTCGATCGCCCAGCCCCTGCGCCAACCATGCAGTCCAGTTGTACACAAATCAATACACCTCCTTTTCACTACGTATAGATGTACATACCTACACATATTATGTGTTGTTGTATATGTTGACCACGTCAAACTTTCAATTCGTGCTAAATGATTGCACAGCAGACGTTATTGTTTGAACACAAAGATTGCTATCAGTAACACAATGAATTGATTTATATGGAGTATCAATATCAACTCTGTATTAATATATTGTACTGCCAAATTCGTGTCGGTGAATTGATGATGTTTTGTTCGGTACTATAGTGATTGGACTTTTGGATGATTAGGTTCCGAATTAGCGCCCTCCAGCTAGGTGGAGTGACGATATACGTAAAGTGGCTGGTAGTGGTTGGATGCGTAGAGCTGAAGATCGAGCTCAGTTGCGTGACATTGGAGAGGCTTATGTCCAGCAGTGGACGAGAACAGGCTGTTGATGATGATAAGGTTCCGAGTTCGTATGGGAACACTAAGCATGTAATTGTTGAGTTATAGTGTGACGAGTAGTATAATCGGTTCATAATTGTGTTAGTAGCAGAATAGGCATTAATGTAAAGAAATTAATGTTGATTAAACGTTTATGAAAAACAATACTCAACAATACTTTGCTAGATTTATAATCTGATTTCGAAACAATGCAGTTTGCTCTGCATATGGCAATAGGCTCACCCCCATTACATGGGGGTATATACATACTCATAACATAAATAGTGAAAAGTGGGTGTTACATTGTACAGTGGCATTAAGTGCCGTAAAGTACACCTCTGCCTACCCCTTCGGAGATAAAAGGCGTGATGTTATGCAGTTTGCACTGCACTTCTTTTTATTAAAAAATAATAAGTGAGTATAAAATTCTGAAAACCGTAAAAAAGTCACAGTCATACTTACATTTTAAGCTTAACTTTGTCACAACACAACAACCTGATTTACATAGAAACGAAACACACAAACAAAAAGGGCAACACAAGAACGAACCATTGAAATAGGACATCGCACCATCTAACACTTTTACATACATTCAAACGAATACATACCAAGCTACACAACCAGTACATCATGGCCTCGCTTTGTACGTTCTAACCGTACAATCAACGGTCAGTTTATACTGGTTATGCACAATTTGATGTGTAAATATATAACAGCGACTGAGAATTTCGTTTGTATGCAGATGTATGAGTTGCAAGCAAAAACTTGAGGACAATGACCCCTGTACCATTGTACTAGAACCATTATACTTTAGACAATGAAGGAAAACGTTGCCCTACGGAATACTAAGGGAATATAACCTCCTTACATTCCTACGAGTAGACGTGGCGTGGATTGTTCAAGGTCGGATTTGTCGATGGGGAGCATCATAAGTATAACATACATTGAAATTAGGTACATGTCTTTTGTTACCTGCCTAGCTTTTGCCCATGGTTTGGTTTCGCACGCGAATATTATACGTAGTATGTAAGTACATATAAACCTTATGATAAGATAAGGTTATTGATGTTATCATCAGGTGGCTCCAGTACGTACATGGGTACATTACGACACTTAATGCCACTATACAATGTAACACCCACTTTTCACTATTTATGTTATGAGTCCCATGTAATAGGGGGTGAGCCTATTGCCATATACCAGGTACAATTCCAGACTCCATGCTACGACTGAGATTTTTTTTAAAACCCGGTAACATTTTGCCCGACCCCGGAATCGAACCCGAGACCCCTTGCCCGGCAGTAGCACTCTATCTATCAAGTAAAAACTGCTATAATATCAAACAACAAACGTAAGTATGCATAAGGATACACGTCAGAATGGGACTTTGTTTATACTCTATAATGATAGTGAAGAGTCGTATCAGTGACTAGTTCTATAATCGTTTCGCCACCCAAATTAAAATCTAAAGCGATAGCACTAAAGCACATTAAACCATAAATATGCAGTGAAGATACTTGCTTGTTTTCTTTACTGAGAATCCAACAATCGTACTTCAGACCAGCAAGCCAGTCGAACTTTAAACGATGTTTAGTAAATCTGCTTAGCCTCCAAAAGAAACACAATATATTTATCCATCACAATGCGTCTCAATTCTTCATCTTAATACCACACAATAACATTATTCATTTGTCAATCAAATATACTATCTATACAAGATACAACTCATTACATAATCACAAACAATCAAACTTGAACTCTATCATCGAAACTTAAAGTTGAAATTGCGGTACGTATGTTAAGCTATTGTTCTCTGCTTTCTAAATGAACTGACAATCGGAATCGTTTCAATGATGTTTTAATTAATCGAATCGTTTTGTCATCGTACCTTTTAACCGACTTCAAAAAAGAAGGTTTTTACTAATAACATCGACAAAGGTGAACAATGTAACACCTAGTTATGTTATGAGTCCTATGATATAGGGGGTGAGCCTATTGCCGTACACCGAGATTTGGACTCCACAGTTCCGCACTATTACTGAAATATATTGTAAAAACCAGATACAATTGCGGTCTATAGTCTCTGCCTACTCCCAGACGAGACAGGCGTGAGGGCATGTATGTATGTACAACTTTGCCCGAGTCGGAAACTGAACTCGAAACTCCTTACTTGATACTGACACGCTTGCGATCACCCGACCAATGAAGCATTCAATTCGATCGACAATCGATTCAAATCGATTGTTCTATAGTATTGTTTTTCTTTGTTGTCATGGTAACGGCTCGGGTTATCGATACGACATTTTAGTTATTAAGTTATTGCTCAACACAGCGCTAACATTCCTATGGAAAGGTCGAGACAAATTCCTGAGTTTCAGAATATCTTTATTTTACATTCAGATGTTCGTTTGTTTAATTTTATGAATGTAATTATCAACAGCCTATAAATGCCCACTGCTGAGCAATGCCTCTTCTCACACGGAGAAGGTTTGAGCATTAATTACCTCGCTTGCTCTTTGCGGGTTGCCGATTTCAAACTTATGGATGATACTATACTTATTGGAAACTATAAGTCCAGGTTTCCTTACGATGTTTCCTTCACCGTTTGTCAGTGGTGTTTAAATAATCTTAGAAAGTAAATATAACTTGGAAAAAGTTACATTGGTAAGTACTTGTCGTTGGTAGGTTTCGAATTCGCAGCCTCATGCATGCACGAAACTACAATAATATGAATGTAAAATAAAATAAATACAAACTAAACGGTTCTGATTTCAATTCTTAGTCATTTTTTAAGTAAATTACCTTTAACACTTGTGGCCATACATCAGCAGTTACCACTAAACAGTACCGTATTAAAAAAAATGGTCACAAAAACTATCAACAACATCAACATAACATCACGCCTTTTATTCCCGAAGGGGTAGGCAGAGGAGCCACAGTACAATGTAAAACCCACTTTTTACTATTTATGTTATGAGTCCCAGGTAATAGGGGGTGAGCCTAATGCCATATACCGGGCACAATTCCAGACTGAGATTTTTGAAAAAGCGCAGTAATACTTTGCCCGATCTCGGAATCGAACCCGAGACCCCTTGCCCGACTGTCGCAATTGCGACCACTCGATCAACGAGGCAGTATTTTTATGCATACGGATAAAACTTACTCTAGGTACCTCACTCAACACAACATACACACACAAAAACAAATTCTAAATACCCAAACGCATATGCTATACTTACACACGTATACACACATGCGAACGCTACTCTTGCGCAAGATAATCATCAAACGAGCCACTTGTTTGTCTGTTTGTTTGAAAATTCGGTGCTATTCTATTGTTTTATTTGTGCATGATTAATGAAACAATACACAGCCTTGTGTTGTGCATGTTGTGGCGAAACTTTAGGCCTCTGACCAGTGGCATGCGATTATGTGAAAAGGTCTGTGATTAATTTGTGACTATTAATTATGTCTAAGTATGTATGATTGTATGTGTGTATGTAAACGGTATTGTTGATAGAGTGCGCATGAGTGTAACTGTTTGTGATGATGAGGTTTTGGGTTTGATTCCAGAGTTGTGTGGGTTCTAATAATAATATAGTGAATTCTTGCATGGTGTAAAGAAAATTTTTTTCAATTCTAAACAAAAATCATTATTACGCTAAAAATGACATAAATATAAAAATTTGCATTAAAAAATTAAACACTTTGTACTTCTGATACGAAAAAGTAAACCATGTCTGTTACTATTAATAGATGACAATGATTAATTGGTACTAAAATAAAACAATAAATTACCAATGTACTGTAATAATAAGCAGTGTTAGTTTCAGTTCTGCAAAATGTTAACAACACTGTCAACGCGTTGATGTCTTTTACTTGGAGAAACCGAAATAAAATTTTGGTGAACGAAAAATGGGACAAAACTGTTACAAGTTGAAAAACTTGTAAAATTAATGTCATTTTAAAGACATCAGACAGTTCTAGTTATATCTAGGTTTTGTCGTAAACAACAAAATACGGCCTAAGCAATATTCAACGATATATTAATTCATAAATAGTTGTCGAACATGTCTAAATTAACTCCAAGTTAATGCAATAGTTTATAATATTATGTATCAACAATATAATCTATGCGAGTATCCTTCGGTAAGCCAACAGCTAAACTAAAGCCAGCCCTACACTTTGGTCCTAGGAATTTTATCTTTATTTTCACAAGGTTAAGGTTGGTTTTGCAATATACAAGTTTTATTTTATTTTATTTTATTTTATTTTATTCAACACATCCTAACAGGTTACACCCAATGCGATAATGTTGTCACTTAATGTAAAAACTTATAATTAGCATTAATAAAAAAAACTTAAATAAAAACTTAATATAAAAACTTATAACAACTATGTACTTATCCATTAACTACATATGTACAACTAACAACATCAGTCGTTACCTTTATGAACTAACTATGAAGTTACATGTTTGTACTAATTTGCACTGCAACAATACAGGTAAACGTGAAATGAACTTTATTTTGACAAGTTTAAGGTTTGTTTTACATTATACTAAATGTATATTTGTATGAATACGCACTGCAACCTTGGTGGACGCGTTGCGACGTAGCATCAGTAAATAAACGAACGTTTGTTTGTAGCGTCAGCAAATAAATTAGTGATTACTTTGTGAGTTTGTTTGTATTAATGGATTATTTTGTTAGTAATTTGTTTCTTAAGATGCTAATATTCGGTAATAAATTAATATTGTTACGTCAAACTTACCCGTGCTCCCCCAATTACATGGGACTCAAATACATCTAGACATCTAGTGAAAAGATAGTGCTGCACTGTGTACGCTTCTGTCTACCCCTTTGGCATTGAAATGTGTCACGATATGTTTTCGTTGATAATATTTATCCACTAGTATTGCTATCAAATATTAATTTAATATTAACATCTAGGAACATAACATTGAATACGTTACGTTGGTTGGTGCGGTGGCTGGGCAACCGGCTGCCGTGCAACGTGTCGCGAGTTCGATTTCCGCACGGAACAACACTTTGTGTGATCCACAAATTGTTGTTTCGGGTCTGGGTGTCATGTGTATGTGAACTTGTATATTTGTAAACGCACCCACGACACAGGAGAGAATCCTAGTGCGGGACAACGTTTATAAAAAAAAATACCATAGCAGGTTAATGTAAACTAAACGAAAAAAGTTACACAAACTGTTATAAATAAGAAAATAAAACATTCAATTATTGTTGAGATGTTGACGAATATTAATGTCGACATCTGACCTACACGCACATAATATATTAACCTAAATTAATCGAGCATTTTTATACTACCTCTATTTAGGGTTCCGTCGTAAAATAAAAGCTTTTGTTACATTTAGTAGATTCAAGTCTTAATATGGATAGAATAAGAAATATTTACAAATTGGGTAGTTTCCAGGGTCTCAAAATTAAAAATCTAATTAGTCCGTCAGTTACATGATGAAAACATATTAGACACGTATTTTTTTATTTTCTCGTATTAAGTTGCAATACATGATAAAATGGCGCTAAGTTTAGGAGTGGGAGGTTGTTACGTCACAATGTGCTACAAAATGTGCCACGCTGTGACGTCACACGAAATTTCAAATTAATATATCGTCGAAAGTATTTAATTCTGTGAGAAAAGAAAAAATACATGTTTAAAATTTTAAATTAATGTACCAGACGGACATTACAATAAAATTTAGGAAACTATCCTATTCTAACAACTACTGTTTACTGTCTCGTTCGTTAAGTGGTCGCAAGTACGATCACTGAGCTAGAGCTTTCAGTTTCGATTTCAGACCCGGCAAGGTATTATTGAGTTCTTCCGAAAATTCTCATTAATAAGCATGAAGCGGAATTATGAGTTGACGTTAGATACAATATATGCTTACTTTATTTCAGCGACATTAAACAAATAACAGCGGCATCATGTTTTAAAAAGCTGTTTTATATTGAAAATTAAAAAGGTACGGAACGCCATCACATAAAAGTTCGGGCTGTCCGCCATATTTAACTAAAACCGTGTACTAATGAAAGCTCACGCAGTTTACATAACAAAAGCTTTCTATCACAACCTTGCAAGCTTTACTTCGTGAGTCATTAAGCTCAACACTACAGTTTCGCAACACCCTGTAGATACATGCCCTTACTTACAAACAATTGAATTTCGACCTTGTATCCAAGCCATTACATCTCAATATCCATTGTTCTAATTCTTTTAATCTGAAATCATGGAATTTGATTCTTATTCTGTTTTTATTATGGTTATTTTTTCTGTGTATAGTCTTGTTCAATTGCATTTGTTGTATGTTATAGGTAGTTGCAACTTTATTTGTTTTTAGTTAAGGTTGATTTTTCTTTACCTGAGTTTTTGAAGTGAATGTGAACATGAGGAAAAATGGTCCAGATTTTCGTATTGCACTACAAATGTAATAATTATTTGTGGTTAGTGTTAATAATAATAATATTATTAATAATTGTTTGTTCGTGGTACCTTGGTTAATGCTTCCGTGGTGAGCTAGAAAGTAAGGGGTTTATAATATAAAGTAATTTGCCTTTTATAATATGTCTTAGTAATGGAAGAGTTGGGTCGGTCGCCTTAATTGTAAAGTTGATCGCTCCTCTCAAGTTTGTTAGGACTAGTGCACTCTGCGGTAGATGCAAGTTTTATAATTTCTGTTTTTTTTTTAATTTAAAGCATATTTATCTGTAGAATCTAGGACAAGTATAAATTTGATTTGTTAAAAATTTTACTAGTTATGTTTGATTGAAGTGTTCTTAAATCAGATGGACGGTTTCAACTGCAGTTTAACTCATTAATTAAACCATTAACGTTGCTCTACATTTCAAATTAATGTTGGTTAATTTTCAACTCTCTGTCTAAAACCATATAATTCAAATTTCAACAACACAAACAGTAGGTCATACATCCTAAAAATCTAGTCTACCTTCAATACTCATTACCACATACCAACAAATCGGAAGTGTACGAAAGCATTAATGTGTGGGTTTGACATCTTCGTCACTTTTCGGCTGTCTTCGGCTATATTCGGCATTTTTCGACCAGCTAACCTCGACTTACTGATCCAGTTATGACATAACCGATTAGTTTTAGTTGACACACTGCCTTAACTCGTGACGTAATCAAATCGAGAGCACACTTGTGAAATAATTGTTTTAAATTATTTATAATTAATGCTAAGAAATGTAAGTACTCATAGATCAAGCATTTTGGAGTAGGGGATTGGGTTAATTGTTGGTAATTAGGTTTTTAAACGAGGTGTGAATTAATTTAAATGTGAAGCATACTACATATTAGGTAGGTACGCCTTTGACAGAGAGTGGCTAACAATATCTCTAATGGTCCTGTTAAAATACTGTCACCAATCCTAGGCACTACTTTTAGACACTATTTCTCTGTTATTTTTTTCATACAAACATCGAAGTTTGTATTTATATTGTAGACTACCTACTTCCGCGCGGTTTCACACGCTTTGCTTTGCTCCTTATTGGTCGTAACGTGATGTTTTATAGCCTATACCTCTCCTCGATAAATGCGCTATCCAACACAAAAATAATTATTCAAATCAGACTTGTAGTTACGGAGATTAGCACGTTCAAACAAACAAACAAACAAAAAAACAAACTCTTCAGCTTGGTAATAGTACAAGATATGCCTTAAACTGATAAAAAAAATAAGCCCATAATAGACAATCACGGGTTTTGAATACAATAATATGAAGGAAGATCTATTTTCATCCCACAACCAAAAAATAAAACACACACAGAATTAAACAAACATTTGCATAGCATTTTAATCTCTTATTCCTACTCAATCGTATCCCCATATTGGATTGGCCCAAATATGGCGTCCAACGCCAACTTGCATTTATAAATCTGGCAATATTATTGAGAAAGGACTTCTCTTAGTACTATTGACCTCTGCCAAGGTTTTCGAGTTTTGCACCGGTGACATTCAGACGTACAGCGATACGGATGTGTTGTTACAGTTATTGTTTGCAGGTGTAGTTGTGTGTACCGTGTACGCGTGCTCAAGTAGTGGGTGGTGTGAGTATGTTAGCATTTCGCGTTTGTAGGTACTGATGTCAGTTGTGTTGCATGAAAACTTGGCCAATGATAGATATTCATATGATAATTTCATGAAAATAATTTCCTAGGCAAGATATGACAAGTGGAAGATCTGTCGGTTTTCTTTTATATTTAACTAGCTAAGCCTGCGACTTCGTTCGCGTGAAATAGTGATTCACAGCTCCTCCCCCGTAATTGATGACATGATAATATGTAGCCTTTACGTTGACAAGACCTGTTATTAATATTCATGCAAAATTTGAAATAAAATCCATGCAGCAGTTTTTGAGTTCATCCCGGACATACATACAAACAGATAAACAGACAAAAATTCTAAAAACCATATTTTTGGTTTCGATATTGACTGTGGTTTAAAAAATGTTCGATGTACAGTTTTCACTTTCCTACGATTTCATTATATTATGTATAGATATATAGCTACTATAGATACCTTCTACTGATATTTTTCATTGAAACTGCGTTCAGTAAGAGACATTCATCAAACATACAGAATATACAACCTTTCAAAAATACTTATTACATTTGTTTACAAATTGAATATGTATTTTTGTAACTTATTACATGTATTTTTGAAACTAGAGGTATGTTCATAAAATATTCCTCGAGCAACAATATAATTTTCTGTCTGGATACATGTGCTAATGCTATGTTTGCACAAAATTAATTATTTCCCCACAAGTGACCCTTCTCTTAAGAATGCATGGCGTAAATTCAACAACAACAAATCATCACGCCTTTCTTCCCCGAAGGGGTAGGCAGAGGCATTATGGTATTTAATGCCACTGTACCATGTAACACCCACTTCTCATTATTTTATATAATGAGTATGGGACTCATAGCATAAAATAGTGAAAAGAATAGTAATAACATAATAAGGGGTGAGCCTATTACCATATATAATTCCAGACTCCGTGATACCACTGGGATTTTTTTTAAACCCAGTAATACTTTGCCCGACCCGGGAATTGAACCCGTGACCCCTTGCCTGGCAGACCACCACATAGTGATCACTCGACCAACGAGGCAGGCATAAATTATTGGCTTAAAATGTTTCAACGGGTCATTGGGGGATTTTTTGTTACACAGAAAGTTTATAATTATCCTTGATTGGATTTGTCTGATATCATGTTTAGTTTCAGAGTAAAATAAAACATGTTGTTTTATCCTAAGATGTAATTATATGATCCTTTAGTTAATGGGAGTCAACCTCTCGATGAATGATGGATTTGACTTGTAGCATTACAATTATGAAGGACGCACAGATTTGTTTCATTTTTTTCCATTACACTTTTCATTTAGTTTTATTTTGTTTTGTTTGTTCAAATGCTAATTAAAGTAATAAGCATAACAAATTGTAATTCAGTCTGGAAGGTCCAACAAACTTTATCTTTATTTATAAAAAAATATGAAAAGTTAGCAGACTCGTTTAACCTCATGAAGCAAAAATAATAACCATCCGTTTTCTACTTTCTACAGATTCATGAACACATGACCCCAGATGAGCTACGGAGCGTCTTCCACGTGGAACATCACACGATGGTACCAGAGTACCACCTCGTCCAGCTCACACATCACCTCTCCAGGCGGCACGTCTCATCAGGACATCAAGCCAACACCATAGCCCAGGGCAAGAGCAAAATACCCCACGAGAAGACTAACACATGGAAAACGGAAACAAGCCCACCTTCTTTGCTGAACGACGAGATGTTTGTTAAAGCAAAAAAGAATATTAAAGATGTAGATATAATTGGAGACTTGAATAATACAGTGAGTGTCGATTTTAAGGTGTCAAATTCAAGTGAAATTAGTGACAGTGATGTGTTAAGTGATCTTGAGAGGATGGTCGAAGGTCAGGAGTTGGATGTGCATAAGATTGATCTTGAGGCCTTCGGACAACAACTCAAGCTGGTGCTGAAGAAACAAGAGGGGTTGTTGAAGAAGGAAGGTTTGAGGATGTGGAGGGCTCACCAGAATGAGTCGCAGCCACATGGTGTGGATTATGAAGAGTTGGAATCGGTGAGTAGCTTTGATTTAAGAATTTGTTGGTTTTAGGTTATAGAGATTTACTGATCAGAAATGCGTTCCTTTAATACAAGAATTTTCCATATATAGTAATGTTAATATTACTTAAAAATATTTTTCTAGGAAATTGATAATACTCTGGCAAATTATGAGTTAAGTAAGCAAGAACAAGATGGTTTCCTCTAATGATGTCGTAGATAAGGAAACATCTAAAACTCATTAGTACATAGATGACGACATTGCATTTAAAGATGGAAACAAAATGAATTTTTAACTAAAGCAGCAACAGATTTCCTTAGACCATTATAGGAAGTTGTGCATATCACTTTTATAATTAAAACGAATGAAGTATAATCGATTCACATTCCCATACGATAACAATCGTTCACCCATATACGGTTATTACTAAGTGAAAAGCGAAAATCGAATCGATATCGTTCGGAAACAATCGAGTAAACAATGCGGAGAAGTGACAACATTAATTATAAGGTTTGCGTCTAATAAGAGGTTGGATTAATTAGGGTTGCCAAGAAGAAGAAGGAAAAAGTAGTTTAGTATTTATTTTTGCTTGTCTTCTCCTCATGGTTTTACTAGCGATCTCTATTATTGAGTTGTTAGATAACCATAAAATAATAATAAATCTATTATCTTAAATGTAATGCACACTATGAAATTAGTGCGTTTACATATTCTAGTCCTATAAATTAGTTGTTCTTATACAGTTAGTATCTATATGAAGTCAATGGATATATGTGGCCCTATTAAATTTTTTTTGTATATAATCCAATTGTTTACCCAGTTGAGCGTCCACAATTAAGCTCCTTATCTGCAAACATTCCAATAGCAACCATATTAGAATCAAAATAAATTAGAGATACACAAATAAAATTTATTAATTGCAAGCAGTACCAACCCTACATGATCCAATTGTTCTATTGCGGATGACACAAAAACGCGGGCACCTGTTACTGTTTGTCTCAAGCAGAGAAAGCTGCCTTCCCACGGAGCTCTTATCTAACCGTGAAGTTGCATCTCGTGTAAAGAAACGTAGTATAAGGAATGAAAAACGAGTAAAAATACTTACCACTAATTATTTTCAGTTAAAAAACATCATCGTCTGTCGAACTCGATATTCTAGTAGTGGGTACATACATAATTATGTCAATTGAGACAATGTAGTGGCATAGTTTGAAGTAACGTATGGACTAATATAATATTGTCTCCTTGTTTTTAAATCGAAATGTTCCAATAGCAAAATGTTTGTATTGTATGTTATGTTTTGTAAAAATAGTAATCAGACAAGCTTCTGCTAGCTTTCGTATATAACAGCAAAGTTTAAAGTATTTAATTTATAACTGTGGGAGAGCCATGCTTCGGCACGACTGGGCCGGCTCGACCGGAGTGATACCACGGCTGAGCAGAAAACCGACGTGAAACAATACTTGCGTTGTCTTTCGTCATGTGAGTGAGGTTACCGGAGGCCCCTCAATCTTCCCGATCACCGAATCCCCAATAATCCTCAAATTCCTAATCCCCAAAAGGCCGGTAACGCACTTGTAACGCCTCTGGTGTTTTGAGTGTCCATTGGCGACGCCGATTGCTTACCATCAGGTGATCCGTCTATTCGTTTACCGGCTTATTCCATAAAAAAATTGTAGCAAATTGGTATCTGAAAATAAACAGAACCTTACTGTGGTCAGTCTTTTATTACAATTTGTAATAACTATCCACAAGACAAGTGACAATCAAACCGGCTGACTTATAATTAAAACATAAACGTGCCGATTACATAACTTACCGATACTTATAGAATTAAATTGTCTTGTTTGTCTATTTGTCTAGAAAATCGCTCTATCAAATTTCATCTAAGTCGGTCTCGTATGTAAACACGCACGCACGCAATTTTTTTTGTACGTATTTAAGACTAATACATACATACATACATAACATAACATCACGCCATTTATCCCCGAAGGGGTAGGCAGAGGTGCACATTACGGCACTTAATGCCACTGTACAATGTAACACCCACTTTTCATAATTTATGTTATGAGTCCCATGTATTGGGGGTGAGCCTATTGGCATATACCAGGCACAATTCCAGACTCCGTGCTACTTACTACTAAGATTTTTTTCTAAAACGCAGTAATACTTTGCCCGACCCTTCAGATTATTGAGTATCAATTTGTAAGTTTTCGTTTGATAGAATATAAAATTACAAATATTACGACAAACTTTCGTATCAATCATAAGAGATGAGATTTGAAACGACTAAAGATTTTAGAACTATTTTCGCGTGTATCAAATCTAATAGAATTTCTGTTGTGTTACTACCGCTGTATAAAAAAACCAACATCGCAATTCTTACGTACAAAATTACTTGTTAGTATGTAACATGTTGCCGAAATTAATTACTTAATTATATCTAATACGGATATACTTCCTCGCCAGGCACCGTTGACACAGACTTCCGTACGCCACGATAACGCGTCGGGAAAAGAGACAAAAAATAATTAGTTAGTAAATAATTAGTCCACATTACGATTCAAATGGTAATGTGGACGACGGTATTTAACGTGGTTTAGTACCTACTTAGCATTTATAGATTTTTGGTAATGTGTGATTAATTACGCCAACAGAGCAGAATATGTAGGTTAGCACCCCGACTCTTCTCGCATGTGTCTTAACAACTGACTAACGGATTAGGTTCACAATGAGTCTCGGGTAAAACTAAAACTTTCAGGGCTCATACACAAAATTGCTATGCGATCGCAAAGAGCGAGCTGCCTCTGTGTATCACAAGAACCTGCGAATTGATTCGCATCGCGTATCAAAATAGTATCTTCCCAAAATCTTTTTCCTGTATCTCTTAAGCAATGACAGAAGTACACACTTCTTTTTACGATCCATGTCACGACCTAGTTTTCAATTTAAACTGTCAAACACCAAGCGGTCACCGGTGACCGCAACCTATTGTTCTACAATTGTGTCTATAATGACAGTACTCAACGAGTTAAAATACGTTTAGTACGGTTGACGGTCGTCGAAGGAATGGTCGCCCTGGAAGACGCCTTGTCGTACGAAATCGCATCGCAGCAATTCGCATCGTAATTTTTTGCGAATTCGCATCGCAGTTTTGTGTACGGGCTCGTACTATTAAACTGTGATCTTAATGTAAACAAGAAACGCTTTAAGAAAGAACTCATTTTAAAACGAGAATTAAGGTTTGCAATCTTTGTTTAAATAAAATTTTAATGTTAATGCCCAATTAAATTAAATTGTTTAAATCAAATTAAATCTGAAAATGCAAACAGACTCAATTTAACTGTTTTGTATTCTATAACACGGCTTTATTTGTGAATTAGAACAGTTTTGTTATTATAATAGGTATGTACATACAATAATTCAATTAAATATATTTTAGACTAACTGTAATTTAATACAGAGTTCAATATTTGCAACAACTAGTTTATATTTGATAATATTTTGACAGATGAAATGAATACTTATAATGGTTTAATATAGATTATTCATTCATGAAATTATACCCTTTAAAGGTGTTAATTGATAATTATTTTTATAAATATAACTTTAAAGTATACATTAATAAGTATGCATGTCAAAAAATATTATTTAGTTATATATTGCAAAAAAATGTTTAAATCAATACAAGTTAAATAAATTTTATTCATATTAAACAAGTCAGACACATTTATAGTGCAGTCCCTAAAAGCAATAATAAATAATCTAGTATCATAGCTCGTAATTAGCATAAAACCTAGATATTGACGTTTTTGATGCCTAGGTCTAGTTCTAGTTAATAGACATGATTTAAATAAATACATTATTTATGTTACAGAAGCCGAAATAGGTGTTAAAACTAGTCTTATTTACGTATAGTTTATGTTATGTATGGGGTGTTAAAGGGAATATTTCATTGTTATGAATATTTTTTTTTTGAGGGGGGAAAATCATCCATGGACTTCTCTCGCTTTGGGTTAGGCGGGAGATAGTGTCAGACTCTTACTGACTAAAAACTACTCCGTTCCTACTCCTACTCTACGCGCCGGAGCCCTGGCAACCCTTTAGGCCTTCCGCGGCTCCGTAAAAAGATCTGTACCAATGCTGGTATCGACCCTGCGACAGCTTACAACTTTGTAACCTTATTGTAACCCTAATTTAGAATTAAATTTCGATGTTTAAGTATTAATTATTAATGAAACCTTTTAATAGGAGTGACGTGAACATTTATTTTCGGACTCTAAATAAGACCTTCGTTTATTTAGATTTAATCAGGCATCTAGTAGCATCCTACTACTTTTGACCCTGTAAACACAAATTTTGTGCCCAAAAAGGTGCAAAGGTGGTACAGCAAAAAGGTTAATATTATATATATATATATATAATATACTAACTGCACATAAATGTAGATACTTAATCTTTTCTACCGTACTTCGTAAAAAAATAATGAGTTCTGTTATTCTGTAACCTAAAAATATGTGTTATTTGAATTTATCTCAAAAAACAGGGAAATTTGGTGTCCCTGTGTTCATTTTGGGGACCAAAAAGGGACAATTCCGTTCAAAACGGGACGTCTAGTCATGATATACATGGACCGATCTTATCATTATTACAGTCCAACGATTTCATAATGATAACTAACAATAATATTTTTATCGAATCTACACCTTTAAAGGTTACATTTTCGATCCATCAATTAAAACGTCGAACCAAACAATATATTTTAATTAAACATCTACTAATATAAATTGTTAAAATATTATAACCGAATCAAGCACGCTGTATATTTGTTTACCTTGATCGTAAAAGCACTAGATCTATTCAAATACCTAGATCGAGGTTAGGTTTCGTGTTCGTAATCTAGGTTCTGTTTTCAAGTTTTGTTTATATACAAATGTAATATCAGTGGGGTTTGTAAACATTTATACATACACATAACATCACGCCTTTTATCCCCGAAGGGGTAGGCAGAGGTGCACATTAGAGGTATGCTACTGTATAAAGTAAGACCCACTTTTCACTATTTATGTGACGAGTCCTATGTAATAGGGGGTGAGCCTATTGCCATATACTGGACACAATTTCAGGCTCCGTGTTACTACTGAGAATTGATTAAAAACCCAGTAATACTTTGCCCTACCCGGGAATCGAACCCGAGACCCTTGCCCGGCAGTCGAGGCAGTCATGCATTTCATACTTGTTAATGACTTTCATTGTTAATTTTAGTCATCGACTGCCTCGTTGGCCGAGTGGTCGCAAGTGCGACTGCCGGGCAAGGGGTCTTGGGTTCGATTCCCGGGTCGGGCAAAGTATTACTGGGTTTTTTAAAAAATCCTCAGTAGTAGCACGGAGTCTGGAAATGTGCCCGGTATATGGCAATAGGCTCACCCCCTATTACATGGGACTCATAACATAAATAGTGAAAAGTGGGTGTTACTTCTGTGTGCACCTCTGCCTACCCCTTCGGGGATAAAAGGCGTGATGTTATGATGATGATGATGTTAATTTTAGACAGTTGTTTTTACTTGACTAAACAATCTATTTCAATAATATTTTAATACAATAATAAGAATAATACTTCAATCCAACACAACACTTCATCTTAAAATTAACCTAAATCAGCATACTAGGCCATTAGTTACATAATCAACTTCGAAATTTCAATTAAATACATACATCAGCAGATCATCCTACACCTTTCTATCAATCAAATTTTCAACTCTATCGTTTAGATACAGAGATGAAAATCCAATAAAAATATGGATCGTGTTGACCAGCTACCTCTCAAATGTCTCTATTACATTTTCAACTCTATAGTTTTATCTAATACTAGCGGCCCGTCCCGGCTTCGCACGGGGGGACTTAAGATTTTTTACATAGTTTTACGTTTTATTTATATTTATTCTCAGTTTATTATTTTTGAAATAGTAGGTAACTACTTACCTAATAGGTATCTTTTGGATGAATTAATAGTCTTAAGGTAACCGATTGAACAATTCAAAAGTTATCTAGAGCAAACTTTTATAAGGATTGAACCATTCATTAAAACGATTGTTATGGGTAAACTATAAAAGGTAGACATATACTCTCGCGGACTTTTTAAAAAATAATGTTAAGATGAATAATTCATCTATAGAGCATTTTTGTATAACTTTAACTATATGCTCAGCGCACGCCACGGAAGGCCTCAGAAACGATACTTTTCCCCCGTTTTTAAAACATTTTTGGTTACTGCTCCACAACTATAGGACCTAGCGTGATATTATATAGCCTATGTTACTTCTGAATAATGCAGTTTTCTAATGGTGAAAAAATTATTGCAATCGGTCCAGTAGTTTTTGAGTTTATTCATTACAAACATACAAAAATACAAAAATACAAATGTTTCCTCTTTATAATATCAGTATAAGATAGATAAAGTTGAAACTTCAATGAAAACATCTAGGGCTTTTTTTTTAAGGGGGGAAAATCATCGAATAGCTGCTCCCGCCTGGGTGAGGCGGGAGGGAGTGTCAGACTCTTACTGACTAAAAACCACCCCGTTCCTTCTCCTGCACGTCGAGTCGGAGCCCCGGTTACCCGTTAGGTTCTCCGCGACTAAATATCTAGGGCTGGGTTTGTAAACCTCTATAGTTATTTTAAAACAGACACGCACGTACTCTATAAAGTTACTTTATTTATGAAGTAATATAATTTGTATAGGTGATTGCATAATCGGAGACAGACGGACAGACAGTTTGATTGGATTTCTATGTAGTTATTTAATACAGTTGTAATTTTGAAGGTATTATAACATCTATACTTATATATAAAAATGATCTAGAAATCTGGAATTGTGCCCGGTATATGGCAATAGGCTCACCCCCTATTACATCTGACTCATAACATAAATAGTGAAAAGTGGGTGTTACATTGTACAGTGGCATAATGTACACAGAGGTGTGTGTTATGTTATAAAAATGAAACCCGTTTCCCGTTGTCACGCCATAACTTGAGAACGGCTGAACCGATTTGGCTGATATTTTTTTGTTGTGTTTGTTATTATTTGGAGAAGGTTCTTAAGACAGAAGTTATCCTGAAAATTCTAAGGGAACGGAAGAAAACGGTATTGCGCGTACGAAGTCGCGGGCAGAAGCTAGTATCTTATAACTATAAAGGTTTCTCCTGATGGATTCACTGTAAACTGAATTGAATACGTAAGAACATATAAACAGATTTATGCTATCTTTGTGATTGTTTCTGTTCGAGTGTTTACAAATAGTCAACCATTATGATCTACATTATAATTCTAGGGTTAGTTAAACTTCCAATAACTCAGATTTTATATTATAAATCGATTAAGTGTGCTTAGGACTCAGATAACTGCTGAAAATGAATGTAAAATACTTGTAAAATGTTTGATTTATACACTCTCTTTCAAAGTAAAATTTTATAGGTGAAATAGTGGTTAGACATACATTAAGAATGTATTAAATTATACTAAACTAAATAACTACGGCTGAGTTAAATAAAACTAAAGTATTTACAACTAAAACTAACTTATGGAATATAGAAAAATAGGATACCTAGGGGAAGAAAGCTAACTCAAATCTTTCGAAGTAGGGTAGTTGACAGGTAGTCAAATTCAATACTTTTATTGAAATGCCAAAAACTATACTTTTCTATGAATTTTGTATTGGATCGCAACTTATGACGTCATCATATTTCTGCGTCAAATAGCATACTTATTTCCTTAAAATAAGCGAGAAATAATCCAAAAGTAGGTAAATTGTCAAATCAATGGATGAGAGTATGATTATTTTTTAATTATTTATTGCATTGATAAGTTGAAACAATTTATTTTAAACCTAAGAAACTAGCCAGTTCAATGACTACTATTTGAATTACTCTCATTTATATCAGAATTCTTTAATACTATTTAAGCCTAATAATATAGAGGTATAAAATATACCTATAACAACATGATGATTAACCTTATGAATTTAATCATTGTTTATTAATAAAACCTTTTTATGAGTTAGCAATTAAAATTTATGTCACGTAGAAGATGATATATATTAAATTAAATATTCTAGTTTTTTACATTTACATTTCAAAGTCAACCGGCAAATATTAATATTTGCAAACTGATCTAATTAAGTCACTCTAATTGGAAAACTAATATACATTAATGTGTTAAAGTAACTAATAAGACAGTAAGTATTCGATAATTAAAGAAAAACAAGAAAATATTCTATCTGTCATTTGTAAAACTGATCGTCAAACTTAGATATAACTAATTGATTAATAAATTGACAGTAAATAAGGCAATTTTACAAATTATTCGCAATATTTAAAGACTTAATTGGCAAGGTAAAAAATAACTTTGGTTGATACCGGAACCAAATCCTGTATATAACAAAATAATAGAGGTGAATTTTGAATTTAAGTAACGAAAAATTACAGTTTGATTACTGATATAAGACTTTTTTTTCTATGACACAAAAAATAAAGAGAGTTACTTATAGGAGCGACTGAATATATTATCATGGTAACATAGGAGTAATCAATTAATCAGTCTTATTTTTGTATTATTGTCTATTTTGGTATGGTATGTTTTTATAATAACTATCGTGAGACATACTAAATGGAGTTCTTCCTCATGAGCTGTGCGACGCGACGTCGCTGCGACCGCGCACGCTGCTCATAAGGAAAAATCCCTCTGTGGTTCGAAACTAGTAGAGCTTTTCTCAGTATATTCACGTAAGTAACCCGCGATTTTAGTTAATCTTTGATATGTATTGAGACAAAAAGTATGAAAACAAAGCAAAATGAAAGAATGTTCTTTGTAAACGTTGATTCATATTGAAATGTTTATCATGGGATGAGATAAACCAACGCTAAAGGTAAAAAACCCTCAACAACTAACCACACACAGACAAATGGACAAATATTCAAAACACAAAATTATTATATACATTTTGTAATCCAGTCACAATTTTGAGACGATCATAAAACTAATTTGTAATTTAAATATCATCGTGTTATGATAATGAGGCTACTTTTATTCGTACATCGATTCGCACACGTGGCCCAGACGAGCGAATTTGTATATTTATAAAATTATATGTATATATGTAGGTATGTATATTTATATATTTTTAGGTGCCTTGATAATTTAGTAAACGCAACCCAAGCATGACAGGCTCTTCGAAATTCACTGTTGCAGTTCAGATTTCAACAAATTACCTCAATAAATAGGTTTGCTTTGAACTTATCCATGTTTATTTGTATATTATACTAGCTCAACCAGCGAACTTCATACCGTCTAAGCATTTTTTTCTCACCTTTTAAACCTTCCCTGGAATTGCACAAAGATTTCAAGACCGAAATTAGTCAAATTGGTTCAGCCGTTCTGGAGTTTTAGCGAGACTAACGAACGGAAATTCATTTTGATTTATATATATATTTGATACAATCATACATTTTTGGTTTTCATCGAATACTAGCTTAATTGAAACTCAAAGTACTTAGTAAGTACGAGTATTACTAACAAATTTTTACTAAAGTTAACTGGGACCTATTAAAGGTTGACTGGGAGAGATGATTATGGCAGTAATGCCCGCTTTACTTAAATAAATAAATAAGATTTGTAGAAAATTATCAGAAAAAAGTTCTGTCGCACAGAACTTCGTAAAAAGTTCTGTTTTTATCATAACTAAATTTAACATGACCAAACATTATTATGTTTCAATTGCACCCACAGCACACAACAAACATTTAAATCGAGCACTTTCGAATTTTCGAGCAAAACCCATATTTTACGAGCATCGTACCAATTGGAGGCGATTCCTAAGATGTTGATCCTGAATTTATGACGGTTTCACTTGCACAAATATGCAATTTAATGCAAAAGGTTGAATTTTATTGTACAATTATTTGTACTAACTCAAAGTTAAGCACACGCCGTACCTTTACAATGTAATTCGAGGTCGAGCCGACGATGGCCAGTGCTTTTATGATTGTTACACTTCTGTGATTTAATATACCTACACCATGAACCTATTTCGTTTACGTCCCACGGTAAAACAACTTGCCATAAAGAGTACTTTCGATGTATAAAGTAAAAACAAAAAATATTTAATTTTTATTAAGTTTAGGTGATAAAAACTAATTAAATATCAAATACTACAATTCTACAATACTCGATCATGTTAAAACCTCATTCACGTAATAAATCAATGAGTGAATGTTGCCAGTAATGTTAATCTGACTCAAACTTGTCTGTACTTTTCCCACGATAACTGAAATGGTAAACAGATTTTCGAGACAATTATCGATACAAAATTTTAATTTACTTATCTGATAGATTTTTATGTTCAATAAATGTGTACGATTATACTCCATTAGTATATTTTTACAATTTAGATTGGTTATTACTTAAACTTTGCATAATTACGTTTTGATATTCACACGTGGTCTGTGTTTATGGTAGCTTATCTTTTTTATGGTGACATTACTTGTTCTACTTGTCTATGATTATGGCCTGCAAAGTGGTCAACAAATCAACCCTACACTTTTCTGTCCCTTTTTATTCGATTTTCTACTTATTTGTTTTGATACACTGTCGAAAATCCAGTAAAGAAATTGATGGAATGAAGTCAATTATCTTACATTGGATGTATAGTAGCGAGGTTCTTGCATCCTTCTTTAAGTTTTATGAGGTTTATCAAAATCCTCACGACTAGCACTGGCAGGTGAATTGGCGTTATTTATAAGAGCGACTAAGTTAGGTTGCCATATTATAATGATATAGTCTACTCCATCCATGCATACTTAGGTTCACACGCTAAATAATATCTATCGTAAAAACAAACAATTCTTCAATTTTATTACAATAAAGTGACATTTACGATGTTTTTATAAAAGCCAAATTAAAGATCCCAATCATACCTACTTGAATATTTTCAATCCATTGGCATTTACTTTTTTAAACAAAATTATAATTAAAAAAAAAAACAAAATTAATAAAAGCATTTCAATTTTGGTTTATTAGGGGGTTATTTAAATTATTACTGTGCGAAATATAGGTATAATAAATATGTAGCCGTACCATGCATCGTATTTTTTCGAAAATACTAGAAAAAACGAAAAAAGACAGTTTTAGTCTATAAATGTCAAATTGTTATGTACGAAAACAAAAACTTTTAATAATTTAAAACATAACATCACGCCTTTTTATCCCCGAGGGGTGGGCAGAGGTGCACATTACGACACTTAATTCCAATGTACAATGTAACACCCACTTTTCACTATTTATATTATGACTCTATGAATGGTCGCAAGTGCGGCTGCCGGGCAAGGGGTCTCGGGTTCGATTCCCGGGTCGGGCAAAGTATTACTGGGTTTTTAAAAAAAATTCTCAGTAGTAGCACGGAGTCTGGAAATGTACCCGGTATATGGCAATAGGCTCACTCCCTATTACATGGGACTCATAACATAAATAGTGAAAAGTGGGTGTCACTTCTGTGTGCACCTCTGCCTACCCCTTCGGGGATAAAAGGCGTGATGTTATGTTATGTTATGTTATGTTATTATGACTCCCATTTAATAGGGGGTGAGCCTTTTGCCATAATTATACCGGGCACATTTTCAGACTCCGTGCTACTAATGAGATTTTTTTTAAACCCAGTAATACTTTGCCAGACCCAGGAATCGAACCCGAGACCCCTTGCCCGGCAGTCGCACTTGCGACCACTCGGCCAACGAGGCAGTTTTAATAATTTAATTATGTTAAATTAGGAATTATAAAGTCACTTTTGTGGCAGTCACGTGCGAAGGCGCATCGTACTCGGTAATGACGTCACACACGTGTGTCGAAGATTTACGCATAGTGTCTGCGAAGTAAATATATCGATAATTATTATCTTAAGTACTTAATAAATTAAGTGTGTGTAAAAGATGTTAAGGAAATCTACCGCTGTTAGTCAGTAGAAACTTATGATTCATATAGTCACAAACATTTCCTTTTTACTTATAGGTTTCTTGAAATAATATCATGTTTGTACAGAACAATACCACGTGTTTCTTACCGAAGCAAGTACATATCTCGAACATTTTTAGATACATTGAAAATGTCTTCTTCAAGATTCTAAATTCTTCATGGTGAAATTATGCAATGCTATACCTATAGCTAGAGGCTCTCGGGCCTCGATTGATTGGTCTCTACAGCGCATGTCTGGAGAGAGGCCAGTTCCCGCTTCTCTGGAAAGCGGGAAAACTGGTCCTCGTGCGGAAGACGGGGCGCCCTGCGGACTCTCCGTCCGCGTACCGGCCCATAGTGTTGCTCGACGAGGTGGGGAAAGTCTTCGAAAGAATCATTTCGAACCGCCTCGTCGCGCACCTGACGGACATTGGGCTGGACTTGTCGGACGGCCAGTTCGGCTTCCGCAGAGGGCGCTCCACGGTGGACGCCATCATGCGCGTTAGAGACCTCACGACGGGGACTGCAGTGTCCAGGGGTAAGGTCGTAGTGGCGGTGTCTCTGGACATCGCCAACGCCTTCAACTCCCTGCCCTGGAGCTGCATCTTGGAGGCACTCCGATATCATCGGGTGCCTACCTACCTCCGTCGTGTAATCGAGGCTTACCTGACGGACAGGTCCGTCAGCTACCCCGGTCACCGGGGCGAGTGGAACCGGCGAGAGATGGCACGCGGTGTTCCACAGGGTTCGGTTCTGGGGCCGCTCCTGTGGAACATCGGCTATGACTGGGTGCTGCGCACCGACCTCCCGAACGGCGTTAGCACAATATGCTACGCCGACGATACGCTGGTGCTAGCGCACGGGAGGTCACACCAGGCGGCGGCCGACTTAATGGCGACAGCGGTTGCGACAGTCGTTGAGAGAATCCGGCAGTTGGGACTCGAGGTGGCGCTCCACAAGTCCGAGGCCATGTGTTTTCATGGCCGCGGGAACGCGCCACCTCCGGGTGGGTCCCAAATAACGGCGGGAGGAGTTACCATCGACGTCGAGACGACGATGAAGTACCTAGGACTCGTCCTCGACAGTCGGTGGAACTTCATAGAACACTTCCGACGTTTGGCCCCAAAGTTGGAGAGGACGGGGGCTGCGTTTAAACGCATCCTCCCCAACCTCGGGGGGCCAAACGCCTCCTGCCGGAGGTTATACGCCGGGGTCGTGCGGTCCATGGCCCTCTACGGCGCCCCTGTTTGGGCGCCAAACCTGTTGCGGCGTCCCGCTCGGACGCTGCTCATGGCACAGAGGGTCATGGCGATCCGAATGATCCGCGGATACCGCACGATCTCTGGGGAGTCGGCGAACCTCCTTGCCGGATTACCGCCGTGGGATCTGGAGGCGAAGGTGCTCGCGCGCGTGTACGGCATGCGCGCGGAGGCACGTCGCCGGGGTGAAACCCCGCTGCCGCGCCAAATAGGTGCGTGGCGGGATGAGCTCCAGCGCGATCTCATGGCGGAATGGCAGCAACGACTGTCGCAACCGAGGGCTGGGCTCGCTGCCATCGCAGCGGTAAGTCCCCTCTTTGAGGAGTGGCTTGAGAGACGCTACGGCGTCCTCACCTACCGCCTGACGCAGGTCCTCACCGGACATGGAAGTTTCGGGAGGTACCTGTGTCTGATGGGGCGGGAGGAAACGCCCGGGTGTCATCACTGCGAGGACCGCCCTGAGGACACGGTGGAACACACGGTGGGAGAATGCCCTTCGTGGGCTGAGCACCGCCGTGTCCTCAGGGAAGTGATCGGCGATGGCGACCTCTCGCGTCCGGGCCTAGTGCAGGCCATGATGCGGAGCGAGGGGGACTGGGATGCCGTCTCCTCCTTTTGCGAAGCAGTGATGCTAGCTAAGGAGGAGGCGGGACGCGTGAGGCAGCGACGCGCTGCCTCCTCGCAACCCAGCCATCGCGAAGGACACACCGGGCGTCGGGGATCGCGAGACGATCTCCGGCCACCGTAAGCGCGGGCCTGCGGACGGCGAGCATGGGTGGCTCCCCGTCCGACCAGAAACAGACCCGAGCGTACGGCGCGTCGCGTTCCGCGCGCGCCTCAAAGAGCCATCAGACCACCACAGATGGGGCCCAATACGGCCGATGCCGATTCGGAGTCGCGGAGAACCTAACGGGTAACCGGGGCCCCGGCTCGACGTGCAGGAGAAGGAATGGGGTGGTTTTTAGTCAGTAAGAGTCTGACACTCCCTCCCGCCTCACCCAGGCGGGAGAAGTCATTCGATGATTTTCCCCCCTTAAAAAAAAAAAAAAAATACCTATAGCTACTCTTGCGTACGAATTCACTCGCTGGGTAGCTCAATAAATGAACTAGACAACACAAAAATATTTTTTCACGGAGATCGGCGCGTTTATACAAATAAACAAATTTTCTTCTTCCAAAAAAAACCCTTAACGTGTTTGTAGCGCCTCACGTGTCGCCGATTGCTTGCCATCTGAGGCCTTAGTATGAGTTTGTTTTACGTTTTAAGTAATCGTAACGAGTACGCGTTCGGCGCTGTGATTGGTTGCTTCATTGGCGCTGGCCAATCAGAGTGCCGAACGCATACTCGTTTCGAATACTTTAAACGTAAATCAAACTCGTACTAAGGCCTCAGGCGATTCGTCTGCTCGTTTGCCGGCTTATCCCATAAAAGAAAAAAACCTTCAGCTTTATTAATATTAATAGGTATTATCACGTCGGGGTCACCAATTTAGATGGTGAGGGGTCGTGACCAGAGAGAAGTAAATAAATTAAGTACTAATTAAAACACTTTTAATTTCTGACTCCAATTAAGGTTACATACAATTTAGTACGGTCACAATATTTAGTAGCGTGCGTCTGTAGTGCGATATACGGGACAACTGGAGAGGCGAACACAATGCAAGTACAGTGTGAACAATATTGATGCGTCAACAATTAGAGTAGGTCCCACTACATAGGTATGTTAGGTGCTACAAAAAAAAAGGTTTGCCTCGTTGGCCGAGTGGTCGCAAGTGCGACTGCCGGGCAAGGGGTCTCGGGTTCGATTCCCCGGTCGGGCAAAGTAATCCTGGTAAAAAAAAAATCTCAGTAATAGCACGGAGTCTGGGATTGTGCCCGGATGGCAATAGGCTCACCCCTTATTACATGGGACTTATAACATAGATAGTGAAAAGTGGGTCTTAAATTGTACCGTGGCATTACGGTATGTTTGTTACTTATGTAGCCATTTCGTATTTTTATTATTTGCCCTCCTAATAACTTCGTCGCGCGTTCAGTGCGCAAATTACGCGTTATTAATGCAGTTATAGTGTTACAATTACGATCGTAATTTGAAACCTAATCACATAGCTGAATGACTTAGCACAATCGATTAGTTCTTTGTAAAAAATCTTACTTCGATTTAAAATCGAGACCTTTATTGCTGCTAAAGTGGCAAATAAAGCTAGTACAATTTTTTAAATGTAAGTGGCTTGTAGCTTTTTTATTGGGTTTTTGGCGTAATGAAAGAACTTATTTCGATTTTTGTATTCAATTTTAATTGTTTATTAATTCTAGAGCATATTATATTATATTCTAGAGCATATATCACCATATTATATCACATTCCAGTAGGTCTCTAAGCATAAAATTATATTTCTTTATTTTAGTTATATATTTCTTTGTTTCTCAATTTGAAAATGGAACAAAAGAACCATAGAGTTCTCATTCATCTCAATGTTTTCCCTCCATTATTAAACGCATCGGCAAAGGTTTAATTGACGTTAGATAAAATATTTATTAATAAATTATTGTATACAATTGGAAAATTAGCATATGTACAGGCATTCTATTTGTAAATTGTTTTTCAATGCATTCTCACGGTTAGGGATCTTTGCCTTTTGATTTATTATTGTTTTGATCGTTGTTCTGTCATTTTTCTAATTGTCAACAAATCGTGACCGTGTTACGAGTATAGGGGTGTAAACATATTTATTTTTTTTACCTGATTTTATTTATAAAGTTGTTTTTCTTAAATATGTAGTATATTTATCAATATCTCGTTAACAAGGTTTAGGTTGTCAATTAAGTTTGTAATAAAGAACGACATCTGGTTTTGATATTGACGACAAAACAAAACAGATAATTATTTGACTCGTTTGTCACAATTCAAATTGACAAACGAAATCAAAACATAAATAAAATCAATAAAATACGAATAATGCGTTTATTAAGTACAATCAAGATGACAACATGAATAGCGATTTGACAGAATTGGAGCTAAACCACAGATAAAATAAATTATTAAGAATTTAACACCACAGATGTTTTATTCAAAGTTTTGTTTTAACAATATATTACGACCTACACTATAGTTACGTCTATAGACAATGGCGATATAAATTATATGTATATTATGTATTTGTAACAATTTTAACAATTCAAACGAATTTTAATTCGTTATTTATGGTAGGTATTTATGCCAGGCGTGACTTCAAATTGTGTTTTGGAAGTATTTAGGATTTTTCTAGTGGTTCCCAAAGTTTACACAGTGCGTATGGAGGTTTATTTGTTTTCTAGCTTTATTTTAATACCTACTAGCTACTTCCGCGCGGTTTCACTCGCTCTGCTCGAGGCCTATTAATCGTAACGTGATATTTTAGCTAATAGC
Source organism: Spodoptera picta (assembly GCA_038387885.1). Taxonomy (NCBI): domain Eukaryota; kingdom Metazoa; phylum Arthropoda; class Insecta; order Lepidoptera; family Noctuidae; genus Spodoptera; species Spodoptera picta. Next base: position 1,076,713 of record JAZHFQ010000752.1, on the reverse strand, counting down.
CTTCCTCGATAAATAGGCTATCTAACACAGAAAGAATTTTTCAAATCGGACCAGTAGTTTCGGAGATCAGCGCGTTCGAACATACAGAAAAACAAACTCTTCAGCTTTATAATGTAAGTATAGATTTATATTAGTCCTTAAGAATAAATTATCATATTTTCGGCTTACTCACGTAGTAATTTGACGAGGAACTCGACTAGTTTCAAACCATGCTAGAGGCTGCTGTAGCAGCGCGACAGTCGCCGCGTCGCGGGTCGCGAAATGCTGCTCATGAATATGAGCCTCTAGCATGGCTTGAAACTAGTCGACTTCCTCGTCAAATTACTACGTCGTCCTCCCGAAAACATAATAATTTATTTAGTATGTCTCACGAAAGTTACAATACAAAAAAGTCCTTAAGAAAGTTTTAAAAAATGTTTTCAGTGCGGTCTTATCAATCTGTTTACAGTAATTTCAGTTCTCTAAAGTTTATTAGCATACTGCTATTCTTATTTCTTTCTTTACAATTATAATTATATATTTCCTAACCTATTCAGTTTACATTATATTTTATTTTGGGATAATGATTATTACCTACTTGTATGCATTGTCCTCCCTTATTTCTGTTATAATAAGTATTACCCACTATAAATGTAATTTAATTTTCAAAGATTAGAGCTATGACCTCTATTTTTCATCTTTTTCATAGTACTGCACTGCAAATATTGAGAATCTCTGGTTTAATCAGTAAAACAATTCATAAATAAATGTAAATTGAAAATAATCTCAACGGGTGGTGACACTATAATTACTTCTGCCGCACCCTGGTCACTTGCAAGTCGTTAAGTGCAGATTTAAGGTCTAGGACCTCAAAGCATGTTTGATTTAATTGTAACACAGTGACGTCACTCATGGTAACGTAGATATTGTAAAGCATTTAGGTTCTGTCCAAAACTGGAAAGACAATAACACGATGTATATAACTTTACGCCATCTTTCAGTTTCACATGTTATGTAATCTTATGTAATAGGAGCCGGGTCTATTGTCATACACTGGGTATAGTTCCAAAACAAATTATATGAAATTTCATGGTTAACACTATTATCAACTTTAAAAGAAAATTCACCAATTCTTTTTTCTACATAATATCATACATAATATCACGCCTTTTATCCCCGAAGGGGTAGGCAGAGGTGCACATTCTACCACAGCACAATGTAACACCCACTTTTCACTAGTTATTATGAGTCCCATGTAATAGGGGGTGAGCCTATTGCCATATACCGGGCATATTTCCAGACTCCGTGCTACTACTGAGAATTTTTAAAAAACCCAGTAATACTTTGCCCGACCCGGGAATCGAATCCGAGACCCCTTGCCCGGCAGTCGCACTTGCGAATACTCGGCCAACGAGGCAGTTCTTTTTTCTCTTTCTTCCTTTTCAATTCATTTCAATTTTGAAAGTGACTATTAAGACTATTAAGATATGCTAATACTAAAATTTTTGTTACTTTAAATTACATAACATATACCATCACGCCTTTTATCCCCGAAGGGGTAGGCAGAGGTGCACACAGAAGTAACACCCACTTTTCACTATTTATGTTATGAGTCCCATGTAATAGGGGGTGAGCCTATTGCCATATACCGGGCGCATTTCCAGACTCCGTGCTACTACTGAGATTTTTTTAAAAACCCAGTAATACTTTGCCCGACCCGGGAATCGAACCCGAGACCCCTTGCCCGGCAGTCGCACTCGCGACCATTCGGCCAACGAGGCAGTCTTTAAATTATTTGTTATTAAAATTATAAAATGCCCTCATTTTTTAAAAAGGCCGACAAAGCAAAGGCAACTCTTCTGTTACTGCGAGCGATAGGCTCTGATAGGTACAGTCTGAGTAGAAGACGTTAAGTTGAGTGGATGACTTACCATCAGATGACCCGTTTAATCGTTTAATAATTGCATAATACTTCTTCATTTAATAACATTTTTTATTTAACATCACTTAATTATATTATATTTATCAATCATATTCATTATTCTAACAAAATGAATAGCAGATACAAGTACTTCATATCGTGCGTTATGAAGGCAATAATTGTAATAATAACAGTAATTGTTGGAGGAAGCGTCTACTGCATTCCTTTTATTACCATATCAGCATACAGAATTGATAATTGTTTAGAGGCTACATTCGCAATACCACGAAACTGACAGTCGCTTCCTTATTGAAATTGTAATGAAGATAGACTCATCATCATTACTGTTGTCGTTACTGCTTTGGTCCCTTTTTGGCTTTTGTCGGGAGAATGAATTGTGACATTTTTAAGGTGTCCAATTGGATGAATAAATCGGAATAATAAGTAAAAAGTACAGTCCTTTCTCATTACAGAAACTTTTGAATGAATTTATATTTAAAAATCAATTTTTTCATTAAATCCAATATACAGTAGGTACGGTTTCCTTTTCTTCTTATAATACATATTTTAATTAAGTCTCCAAAAATAATCACAAACTCATTCACACGAGAATATTACCGATAGTAACAATAAATGTCAAACCGCCATCTTTGTTTTTCCAGTTTTCCCGCGTTATCCTTTCTCAAAGCATAGACAAGATGTACGGAAATCAAACAATCGTGAGAGGACGACAGGATTATTTGTCTTTTAATTATCACGAATGTGTCATAGATAATAGTTTCCTTGCCTTACACTTCCTTTACGACAAGATCGTGAATTCTCTAAAATATCTCCGTGACTTTACGTTGTAATGTAAAATTCTTTGTATGTGAATTAATCGTGCAATGATATCCATCATGGGATGGACCACGGAAGCAAAACCTTATTCATGTGTTCATAATTATGTTCATATTATTTATAATAAAATTATGTTTTGCATATTATGACGCTGTTGCGAATTGTAAGTGGATGTTTGTTTATTATTCATCTTAATAATCTGTGGTATAATGTCATTTGGCTTTTTTATTGTTTCAATGAGGACGAGTCAAATTATCTTTAGAAATTAGAAAGTTTGGTACAGATTCTATCTATCTATTAATACATCGCGTCGTAGATAGTTTAATTTCAGTTTAACAGTAAATGAAACGACGCCAAGACAGTTTTATAAGAAATTTTGACAGAAAGTTCTAGTTTAGATATAACAAATGTTTAAACATTTATTCATAGTTAAATATCTACCATTTTTATGAAATAACTTATATAAGTATGTACCTTTTACACGTTCCTTGACAGATTACCTGTATAAGTACGTATTTAGTTATTTTATTTCTAGCTAAGAAGTGATTGTATAAAAATATAAGTACTTTTATTATTATGAAGGTTCGTTTCTTAGAATGACACTATGAAACACTGCACTTGGGAATTTCCTTGTTACTTTATGTTTATTTTGTACCTCATTTTGTTTACCTGGCTAAAACAAATTAGCATGTATGATGACTAGGTAGGTTGATGAAGGCGAAATGATGATTCAAGCTGGGCAAGGAGGCTGTTTGATAAAATTTTGTATTTATTTGTATATGTTAATAATATCTAACAACATGGAGTAAAATGTGATTGTTTATTTTTAAATATTGATATTAAGTTATTGGAGTATAATTTTTGGACTTACGGAAAATGGGAATGCTAAAGAGTATCAGAGATTAAAGCCATAAGTTGAGCGATATGTATCTTTAAGCATCTGCTAGTTGACGTGAATTGTCATTGTTAGTAATAATATTAAAAAATGTTTTATAAAATTTGATTTTAAGTAACTTAAAGCAGCTACGACATTGAAATTAATACGCACAGTTTTAACTAGGCATATGCACACGTATAATGAGATAAGTAAATAAATATATCACGCCCAGCCTCCGTCGGGCAGTTAGATCACGATCTCTAAATTCCCACGATATTTCCCGTCTAGTTTCTTAGGTATAATCATAATTTTGTCCCCGAACCGTTTTTCGGTAAATGCCAATTTTAAATTGTGTCGTTGACAGTTTTAGTGACATTCGGAAGACGCCATCTTCTTTTTTCTTGACGACTTTCTGATCAGTGTGTTTTCTTTTGTTTTTTTCTTTTTATGGTTGTGTGAGTGTAATGTTGATGTTTTTTGTGCAGGAAGGTGAAGAAGATGTTGGTGACTTGTACCAGGATGAGGAGAATGGAGCTGCTCTCCTTATCAGAAGACACCCTAAACACGGCAAATTAGTAGTGGTGAGTTATTCCACCTTTTATTCCCTATATATTAAAATGTCTGAAACTTCCAGGTGTCTAGCAGGCAATGACTACTAACTTATACTTAAGTGTCATAAATACACAAAATAATAAGTAATCCCATTACTATAAAATCAAGTAATCGAATAAGTTAAAATAGCCACAATCGAACCATAAACAATGAACACACTGGCCACAAATAAACTTAACTACCTATTATTCAAAAATCGAACACGCTAACGTGCTGTCCGATTCCATATTTAGAACTTTCAAAATGTCCTAAGGTCTAGTACTATAATTCCAAATTACACACAATTACTTCACGAAATTAACAACACTACCGACTTAGTTAAAGGGCCTTAACACGATTGTTGAACGATGCGTGTCAAGAATGAATTTATTGATAATTATAATTATAACAGCTGTTGCAATATTTGGCGCCATTTGCATAAATAAAACGTCATGCACTAGCTACTGTCAGTGTCAGTTCGGCGAAGCTAAAGTTCATCTGTAATTTGTTTGTCAGCAATTTATTCGCGCCTTTAAGTTATTGAAAGATTAATTACTTCAATAAAATTTATGGAATTTATGCAATTTTATTGATTCGGTACCTATTTTAATGTATAATGGCCTTATAGTTCTTATATTTGCTTTTGATTGTATAAGTAAGTTAAACAATTTGTCTAAGCTGGCAAAGGCCAGCTTTTTCACTTGAATTTTTCACTTGCATCAAAGGATTCAAGTGAAAATTCAGAAAAGCAACTACCTTCGGGATATCAAGCGATACCTGATCGCTTACCATCGGGCGATCCGTCTGCTCGTTTGCCTCATATTCTATAAAAAAAACCTACTGCAGAATTTTAAATTCATAGTGGCCAGTGTCGTTCATCATATCTGCACTTAATTTATCTATTGAAGCTAATAAAGAGGTTCTTGAATCAATAGTTCTCATAACTCCGAATTTCTTTCCTATACAAATTTATTTAATTCGGTATCTATCAAGCTCCTAGCAACAAAAGTTTCGTAATAACGTTACTAGTCACGTCGCTAGAGTCTTAGTTTATGGTTAGCAATGACATTGGGACGTGTACGAAATCCAGAGATTGTTACATCCTGTTGTATTTACGCATGACGTTTTATGTTAATCAGTTGTCAAATGTTTTATGATCGTCATCTAACGGCCAGTTACAACAAACTATCTGTCGGTAGAATTGACTAGTGATAAAAATATGGCACGTTTTGTAGAGGTATAGAACTTATGAACAGGTCTACCTCTAAATGTTGTCTAAAGGGATTCCAGGTTCGATGCCTAGGTCAGTTGCATTGGTTTCTGGAATCGTACCTGTAGTCCCGTAATTATAATAATATTAGCCTGTATAACTAAAAACAAAACCACGTTTAATTCACTTTTTGACGACATCTGACCATGCCCAAATACTAAAAACTTCATAGTATCCATTTTAAAATAAATCGACTAAATAACATTATTACGACAAAGAATTCAAACCCACTTTCTTACTATCAAAGTTGTTCATCTAGCTGTGAGACCATAGACACAATAGACTTGCAAACAAGACTAAGGTCGATTGCTCAACAGCCAAGCCGAACCCAGAGTATCGTAGGTGTGAACGAGAATATAATCTGTGGAGTATTGTAGGTACTTTTGTACAAAGGCATATACTTATACAGCCTTCATATTGGTAAAAAGTATTTGAATGGGAAGTTAGACAAAAGATGATTTTTGAGGTTCTGTGTTACATCTCTCACATAAAGAACAGAACTAAAATAACTTACAACTCTTTGCTGGTTATAAAATTAGACTGTCCGAAACATGACACACATTCTCTAGGCTTTACATGGCTCTAGGTCATCGTAAAATTACAGAATCAAAAAATGCAAAACTTGCCCGTCTCTTGAATCTTATATTTGACCCCGTATTCCACAATCACCTCTTGTTTGCAAATAGGTATTCGACTTTTAGTCAATCTCTATACACTTCAAGTACAAACAAAAATAATAACTAGATTGCCCGTTAATCTCACTCCAACATTGAAACAAACAGAACAACACGTCGAAAATAGTTTATAAAACTAATTAGTATAATTAAGAAGTTTATGTGTATCTAATTAACGTCTTCATTAACACTCCACGGGCTACTGTTCAATGTAACTTGTCATTATCTGTGACAGATGTTAGGGTTCCGGTTGGGCAAGCATGTGACCTCTTTTATGGGACACTTTCGAGATATAATAACTTAACTACTATACTTTAGCTTTATCCAATGACTTAACTGTCAAAAACGGATCAATTCGATACTAAGAAATTCTCATTAACGGTATCTAAGGCGTGTTTGGCGCCATCTGAGAAATACCTGATAGTGAATCTTTACTTCGTTTTTCTAAATTATCTCATTTCCAAAAATATGCAATCAATATTTTTGTTTGACAATAGCAAATTCTCTATATTGTAACAAACCTTAGTTCCTAACACCTTTTACGTTATATGTAAGTAACAATCTGGAGCGATCGTCCTCATTCTGACTGATTTAGTGACAATATTTGGTAAGAACCGTAGCAATTGGCATTCCATTATCTCTGTCATGGAAGACAGGCGTGAGTTTTTGTATGCATGTTTGGTAGCATGCCACATCTCGTTGCACAGGACTTTAAACATAAAAAAGGACGCAGCCAATTTTTTTATCATTTTTTTTTAATTATCACATCTCGAGGCTACATAAAAAGTCCCTACATTACATTAAACTTTATCACCTCATAAAATATTAACGTGTTTTGATGTTTCGCAGCAACATTGTTGTGCGCATAAAGTGTTGATTAAATGTCTTGTCTTCAATCAATACCCACACCTAGAAGTGTTTTCCTACATAAATATAAGTTATTGCAAATTGTTCTAGGTGTTTTATTACGTTTACCTATTCCATTTTCTCTAATTAAGATGGCAGGTATAGACAATGCATTAGGGTAACGTAGTCTGTCTTTACATTGCCTTTACCCAAACGCCACTTTAGCGCTTGTCTACAGGGAGAGTAGAAAACTAAATGTATGGGGATGATACTGACAAGTGTCAAAATTTACGTCAATTCCATATAATTTGGTTTTCTATTCTACATGCAGACAAGCGCTAAATGGCATTTGACTACAGCTGCAGGTCTCATTGTTAACCTTATTATAATGTCATAATGTTCAAAATTATCAAGCCTACGTCCTTCTTACTTTTCATACGGATACAATGTCTCCTTCTTTGTACCTATTATCCTACCAAACATTATCCTATCTCTTTTCTCTTTCATTTTTTATCATTCTTCTCATCATACAATCTATTCACTTTTTTTTGTCACCTTTAGATTTCCATTCTTCTTCATTTAAAGTTCGAGTGTGCACAATGTTGTCTTTGTTGACTGTGTTGTGTTGACGTTGACAATCTTTTTTTTGTTAATTTAGGAATGTTTATATGTATGTTTTTAATAAAATTTGCAAACAAATATGTAATTGTAACGCATGGATGCAATTTTACCACTTGTCAGTGATTTTTCCTGATTTTTGTTACAAACAAAGAAAAATCTTGAAAACATTAAAGTTTAAGTACTTTTTACCTGGTCTCAAGGAAGAATGAGGTTTCATTTTGTATTGTTGACTACCACACCTATTTTATTTCAATATTGTGTATGTACATAAATACAGATATACATTTTAAACCCATGCTTTAGTTAACACAAGAGGTTGAATTGAAAGTCAATCGCCACCTAGCACGATTTTTAAACTTTTTAAACTTGCACCAACTTCATGCATTTGGTCATTCTAGAATTCTAGATAAGACTCTACTTCTACGGCTTCTATCTTTTATGCCGCTTTACTACATAGTATAAAACAGTCGCTATCCGCCGTCTGTCTGTCCCTATGTATGCTTAGATCTTTAAAACTACGCAACGGATTTTGATTCGGTTTTTTTAAATAGATAGAGTGATTCTTAAGGAAGGTTTATATGTATAATACATGCATTTTGCACCCGTGCAAAGCCGGGGCGGGTCGCTAGTTGTCAATAAATAATAGCGTTAGAATCGTGTCCCACGATCATTAGACTAACTTAACATGAAACAAAGTCACTTGAACTTTATTTGGAAGTTCAAAGTGATAACCGACAACGATAACAGCGGTCTAAGGTACCTTTAATTTAAATTAAACTTAAGTCAAGAACGTGTTTCTTTTTAAAAGGCCGGCTACGCACCTGTTACTCCTCTGGTATTGCGAGTGTCCATAGCCGGCGTTGATCGCTTACCATCATATCATCCGTTAGCTCGTTTGCCTCATCCTCCATAAAAAAGTCAAGAGTGGACTCACTCAAGTAGATAGATATTAGATTGTTGCCTGCTAAAATAAATAAATTAGGTACATACCTCGATGAAATGAAACTGCCGTTAAATCTTTGATAGACGTAATAATCTATCATCTGCCTGTAAAGTAGCCAAATATTCAGATCCCGTTACTAAACACTAAGTTACTAAACACTTTTGCGTGGAAGAACAACAAACGTATGACACGCATGATAAGGCCCCTTTCATACATATATCTTTCCTTTATGTGCAAGTCCCATGCTTCATCGCGAATAGACTCCACTCCAGAGACTCGAATGTTATCCTACTTCCTACTAATGCCAAAGTTTGTAAGGATGTATGTGTGCGTGTGTATTTTTGTTACTCTTTCACGTCAAAATGGCTGAAGAGATCGAAATTAAATTTGGAACGGGGATAGATACCCTATTATGCTACTTTATTCCACGGGAACGCGGACAAAATCGATGGCAGAAAGTAGTCTCTCATAATAAAACTACTCATGGAAAAACAAATCTTAAAATAAAAGCAATAAAATTCACAATTCTATTTCGTTTTACAGGAGGGCTCAATCGGTCACGATTTGGTGATTCGTCCCATCCCCGACTCGATAACGGCGGCCGCGCAGGACGATGAGATGTTCATGGATCCTTCCAGCATGGCTGATATGGTATCTATTGATACTGGACTGCCTTTAGGTAAGCTCCTTTAGTATACTAAAGTCTATAGACTTATTAGAGTCTGCCTCGTTGGCCGAGTCAGACTGGCAAATGCGACTGACTGCTGTGCAAGGGGTCTCGGGTTCGATTCCCGGGTCGGGTAAAGTCGGAGTACGGAATCTGGAATTGTGCCCGGTATATGACAATAACCTCACCCCCTATTACATGGTACTCATAACAGTGAAGAGTGGGTATTACATTGTACAGTGGCATTAAGTGCCGTAATGTGCACGTCTGACTACCTTCGAGTTATGTTTTTATTATATTACATCGTATAAAGTGGCCAGTGCCCATATTATGATATGCTGACATGTCTTTCTACGGTATTTATCAATGGTAGGAAAGTATATTATATATATATATATATAGGTACCTAAAATATAGTCTAATTTTCTTAAATTAGACTATATTGTATTAGAGGATAATATACCGATTAACCAATAAAGTCATTCCTTTCAAAACGAGGTACAGTCTTGATGGAAAAGTCATTTATAAGATTTTTAGCTTTATTTCATATAACATGTTTACAGTAAAAAGAAAAAGAGAAGATCAACAAAGGTTAACACAGGCGCTTAATGGCGCCCAACATGTGATCATCAAGAGAGACCCCGCTGACACAGAACACGATCACTTAGGAGATTACGGTAAGTTATCCACACCACACTATAATACAAGTAAACATATAACACTAAATAATTACTAAAAACGTATATTTTAAAATAATCGCGAAAATTATCTCCGAATAACAAATTAATCGACTAAAACTTGATACAATCGACTAGCTTTCACATAAATATTCATCATTATGCAAAGACAAGAAGCGTTTAGTTTTGCGTTTATTCTAAAAATACAACATAAATCACGAATAGGTCTTATATTGTCTTGACATGTGGAACACGCGCTTCTACGCCCGTAAACATGTTTACTCTTCATAAAATTATTTATCTAATAAATCATCACAACCATAATAAATCAGAAAACAGTAGCGACATCTACAACCAATATTACCCCATTATTATTTATCTATGTACACGTGCATCTTCGTAGAGATGTCACGTGCATTGCACATCCATCGATTACACATACTTTATAATCGAGATAATCGACTTATGTTAATAGTACCGGTTTAGAATGCCACATCGTATCTATGTTTCTTGAATGATTATGCTCATATGCCGTATCAATTAAAGTGATATAAAAATCATGAACTATTTCGGAAAATGATTATATTTCCATACATAAGGCTTTATTAATATCTAATTACAATATTAGAATAAGTATATGTAGATTGGTAAATAAAACGGTTTTTATTAGAGGTAGATTCAAATGTTGATGACATTTGATAAAAGTTTAAGTTGCTACAACAAAGTCTAAATATTGATCAGTAAGGAAACCTTCACACTCACCTACTTTTAATGAATTAGCCAACATAATAATTACATAACAACAACATTTTATAAGGTTATACCAATATTAAAATTTGATAACTTGATCGATAAAATTATAGAGTAGTGCATGCAATCCGATTATATGTTTAGTCGATTAGGTCAGAGTTCAATTCAAATTCTTTGTGGCGCCAAATTTTTTAGTAAATTAACAAAACATTTCTTTTAAATTACATTATTTTTTAAATTATCAATGAATGAATGAATGAATGAATGACGCGTAGTTCGTGCCGTCTGTGACGTAAAATGAGACGCCATGATGCATTTCTCAATGTCAAGTATAATCTCTACAAACAAGTTTAAACTTTTTGCAAGAAACCGCAAATTAATACCTATGTAAAAAAAAGAGAAGTTTCTTAAACATTCAATGAAATAGTTACCTGCCTCCCTATTCGCATTTTTACTTTAATTAAGATTTATTTCACTTGGAAACTTCTAGAACGAAATCTGGTAATATTCATTACAGCAATTTACTTCTCATAAATACGCAAAATATTTATTGATTATTAATGACGACATTTTTGTCATTACTATATTTAAATCATGAATTTTACAATAGAATAATTATACTATTTTTATTGATTGTTGTAAACCATTAAAATATTATAAGGTACGTATATTGTTAATTTGTACTGTTATTCTTCCGCCTTATTAGTTTCCAGACAAATTAATTTTAATATCCGTACCTACTAGTAGGGTACATCAATCAAAACATGTATACCTCTATAATGGATTCTGATGATTTGTGACAAATAAATCATATGATTCACCAATAAACATGACGAATTGACATTTCAAATTATTTTAGTCTATGGTGTAAAGTGTACCTACCGCTAATTTTAACACTCATTGTTATTCGATATTTTAGTCGAATTGTAATCGATTCAAAATATGTTTAGTTTTGTTTCAATTTTATTGTAATTCTATAACCGGTCATTGCTCGGTCTTGGATGTTATCAAACTTAAAAGTTGTACGTATTGGTGCAAGTTTATGATATTTGTCTAAGATCTAGGCAAAGCACGTTACAATAGGATAGCAATCATTTAACTTATTATCCTATGGAATTATAAAAGTCTAAGATATCTATTTAAATCTCTATCTTATAATAAAACAACTGCAATCAACAATATTTAGTTATTTAATTTGCAAATCTCTAAGCAAATACTTAAATTATATAAATTGACCAATACAGTTAGATCAATTAACATTTTAATGTCTTTTGGATTTTATCGTAATATTAAGCCGCAAAATTATCATATTTTGACCATTTATTCGTATCTAATAATTTGTAGTCACAAGTGTCAACGCTGAAATGTTGAATCTTCTAATTGGCATATAATTAAGTACAAACATAAGTAGGTACCTATACAGCAGATATAAGTAATAATACCATTTGACAGTTGTTTCTTAAAAATGGCAAACAAATTCATTTTTTTTATTTCCTTTTATTGTCTAAAACAAAGAACTTTAATTCGGATGGTTACAAATTAAATCGTATAGATTACTAAAATAAAATAGATATTATGATATAGATATATCCTTTTGTTGGTTCCTAAGCAACATGAAATTCACTTTTTTAAGACATGAGAATAGGCAGAACGTATAAAGCCTAGCAGCAACTATCCTTGTAGACTTTTATAATATTCACGCATCTGTACACACAAACACAAGAACACCGCCGGTGTAAGTAGGTCCTTACATTGTTTTAAATTTATGATTATGTATTATAGCTGTAGTGTATTCCTCATGGTTTATTACTATGGGATGAAACAGCCATTTGTCTAAACTTCATCCAATCCAAGATGGACTTTGAAACTGGTTTTATACAAAATGTCACCTCTATAAACTTGAATCAAGCGTATCTGTATTTATACCTCTAAATACTTAGGTATCAACGATTAATTAATAATTATTATTAGCTTGCAAATAGGTTTTATTTATATTCAAGTTACGGGCCTCTTGCGTTGGTAGGAACTTAGGTAGACAAATCCTAACTAGAAGGTAAAAGATATTTATATAAAATTGCCAGTTTTTTATTTCAGTAAACTATGAACTATCATCAAAGATCAATGTCATCGTGATTAGGTATTGTCTTGTATTTCCCAACAATCAATGAGTTGGCAACAATTTTAATTGTCAGTGGGTTCAAAGAGCGTTAATGATTTGAGTTTTCCATGAAGCTATGTGATAGTTCTTTGTAGGTAGGTTTCTCTGCTCTCCATCTCAACCTAGATATAGATAGAAACCAATCAAATATCATGTAACGATCGAAATACGACCAAGACGAAATTGTTAATTAAACAACAGTGACAATAGCAGCATCGTTCATTCGTTCATCAATACTAATTTTAGCTAAACATTTTGCATAGCTACGTAAAAACAAAATTGTACGGATTAATATTTATAATGTCTTATAAAAGCGTTCGTATAATGTCAAGTTATCGTAAATTTCCGAGTAAATCTCGTTTTGCTATTATGAACGTTATTCCGTCTTTGACGGGGTCATAAGGTCAGACTCTAACGTCACCCATTATTTTAAATTTACGATAGAAAAAAAAGCTCAGCAATAATTCGGCGGTTCATGAATAATCCAATATTTGGGAAAACCGAACGCGACAGCCTACTGTAGGAATATATTTAGGTCCATTTTTATGATATAAGGAGAGGTTAACGTACCCATCAGTAGGTATTTTCGTCCATTGTAATTTAATTATAGGTACTTTATAAATTCCCGTTATGAACATCGTAGATGCAAAAGAAGCATTATTATCTACTACTTGTTATTGCTTTTTGTTTAAAATATTTTAAGTAAAAGAAAAAACTCTGTCCGGTTTATTAAATAAAATTTCTCGAGGCAAAATACCATCATTTCACACATGCACGTTTGAACTTGTTCGTGACCACAAATATTGTCTCGATTGAACTTTAATTTTTTATCTATTATGCGCACAAAAATCGACTAAACTAATTAGTTGCCTCTGACCTTTGACTTTATTTCTTATTTTTGGAATGTTTGTTGTTGACTCTATGGGTCGACTTTAAGTTTTTAAATTATGAACAAAGTAATGTAGGTAATTTAGGTCTATTACCAGTCCTATCAAAACTTTTTTTTAAATTATTATTTATAATTATGTAAAGTAATGCAAAAAATAGGTGCACAGCTGTGATTATTTCTTGATGCCCGATAGTTGACGCTGTAAAACAGCTTTGTCATTATAATTATTTCTCGGTAATAGGGTACCTATCTAATGATATTTGATCATAGTACTTAGGTACCTACTTGAAGATAATTACTTAAATTGATATCTAGTCAACGATGTCCATTGTAGTTACTGTGCACGTATTAATTAGTACACTTGGAATCTTGGACATCAAAAAATAATCCTTATTTCTATCGGAATAAAGTCGTCACACATCTATTTAAAATAGGTATGCAGGTATTAGGTATAATACACTTGTGCAACAGAAAATAGTCCCTATTACTATAGGAATAAAGTAGTTACATACGTGTGTTCGATATGTTCCGTTACACGTTTTTGAAATAAGCCAGCATTGCTCTTGCCAACAGAATAAAATGTTACACTAAATTAGTTTTGGAACTATCTAACGAGACAAATCCTATTATTTTATTTAGGTACTGAGCATAGAATGGTACATATTAGTACCTAGTAGGTAGATAATCTGTTTGCCTAAATTATTTCGCTCTTGATCCAAACTAAAAATAAATCCTGTAGGCATGCCTCGTCAGTCTTAACCGTCTGCGGCTGACGTGTAGTCCCACAGACACCGCGAAATACAAAATCACGTATTATACCGTCATTTTTCAAATACGAGCATCACTGCTGCGAGTACCTTACTGTATAGTGCTCGCTATACTTTAATTCTACAAAAATATTTGCTGTTGAACTGGTGTATAATATACACCTCAGTTGAATTGTAACAATTTAACCACGTCAGTTGCAGAGGGTTAATTTATTAGTCATCCTTCAATGTTCACCTAATATAGTTATCAAGAGGTATCTATTCAAATTATTATCATTTAAATTTAAAATTAAATCTCACGTTCTAGAATAATAAAAAAGGCATCGAAATCTATCTACCAAAATTATTAAATAACATTTGCATTTTTAATTGAATCTCACATTCTAGAATAAGAAAAAGGTATACCTAGCCGTACCGAAATCTATGTAGGTACTAAAATTTACATAGGAAAGTTCTAACGGCCAGGAGGTATATAAAACCTAAATTTCTAATTTATCTAATTCTTTCTTCAAACTCAAAATCTTCTAATCAAATCATATATTATAATTATCGTAATGCTAAATGCCATTCGAATCTCTTAACGCCATCTACTGTTCAATTTTGAAATTAAACTAAATTAGTTCTTCCAATACCTAAGAGATGGCACTACGCATACTTTCATATTTAGAAGATACCGAATTTTCTTATAATTTTCTTTTATTTTTCAGCATTCATGGAACCAGATCATTTGGGAAAGCGATTCAGAAGGAAACGCTCGACTGAGTCTCATTCCAGACGGAAAAGAGAAGCACCCTACGTGATTTATCCTGAAATTCTGGTCATCGTTGATTATGACGGCTATAGGTAAGAATTTAAAGGGCTCAGATTTTATATCCTGAAATTATCTGGCATTCAAACTTAAGAAAAAATTAACAACCAACGAGTATAATGCACAAAAGTGGTCGCAAGTACCTACCTATCATTGTCTAACAAGATATTTCGGAATCGATTCCCGAATATTTGTGACAATGAGGCATTTTTGACTTCTTTATTTCTTACTGTGGGAAAAGACCACCCCCTAATTACGTGACATTTTTAACATAGCTTTACCTGCTAGTCAAAACTGGGTGTTAAGTACTGTATTACACAGTAGGTAGGTATAAATGCAACTCAGCCTATCCATAGACATAATAAAGTTTTTATATTTTTATAATACTGACTGCCTCGTTGGCCGAATGGTCGCAAGTGCGACTGCCGGGCGAGGGGTCTCGAGTTCGATTCCCGAGTCGGGCAAAGTATTACTGGGTTTTAAAAAAAAATCTCAGTAGTAGTACGGAGTCTGGAATTGTGCCCGGTATATGACAATAGGCTCATCCCCTATTACATGGGACTCATAACATAAATAGTGAAAAGTGGGTGTTACATTGTACAGTGGCATTAAGTACCGTAATGTGCTCTGCCTACCCCTTCGGAGATAAATGGCGTTATGTTATGTTATGCTATAATTGCAACTTATCCTATCCCATAGACAAAATAAAGTTTTTATATTTTTATAACATAATAATATTTCATAAAGATTGATGACTGTTATTGAAGCGAAAGAGGTATGTAAGAATCGTAGTAATTGGCGTTCCTTAGTCTCTGCCTACCCCCATGGGAGACAGGCGTGAAGTTATGTATGTATGTAATAATATTTCCGTGGCCTATCCACATTAGCATTAAATCTTATGTTATTGTAGGTTTCTACTTACCTATGTGCTAAAACTTCTATTCAATGAACTTCAGGTTACATGGTGGCGACAACGTCCAGATAAAACGTTACTTCGTATCGTTCTGGAACGGCGTGGACCTCCGATACAAACTGCTGAAAGGACCCAGAATACGGATATCCATCGCCGGTATCATTATTTCTAGGGTAAGTTTCACTTAAACTCTATTGCAAAGGTGATAAGAATCATTTTTCTCTGAACTAAAAGATATTTGAAATGTGCCGAGTGAAATTGTGCTCTATTACAAGTTGATAAAATTGTTTTTCTTTTGACAGATATTTTTTGTAGACTTAGGTAATGAAGCACTTATCATTAGTATTATTTTTACAGAATAATTGTGCACATTTTTAATCAAATATTATTCAATGAGGTGTAATATTTCTTTGTCATAATGACAAAATAGGTTTAAGAATTTGCCAATAACTTGAAATCAACCATTTCATCAGTTTCTATACAGAGTTCTTCCAGTAAATTCTTTTTGGATTTAGGGTAGCCCTCTAGCACTGCATCTAGCATGTCACTGCAAATTCTTTTGCGTTTTCTGAAGAATAAAAACAAAATATAAATAAATAGATAATTGTCAAAATTAGATAATATTTTATAAAATTCTCTATAGTCTAATCACAGTAACGTTTACCTTATTTCACGTCGCTAATAAGGAATGTTTTAAAATATTTGGTTACCTACCTATATTCTTTCAACATTTTTTCATGTTCACCAAGTATTTTTTTCTTATCTTCAATACTTATAACCTCTGTGGAGGTTTTCAATGTTTCCAACTTTTTCTCTATAGCCTCTGTTCTATTTTTAATTTCTTCTATTTGTGTTTTTGCTGCCGTGGTAGTTGGTGTTGAGACTAAGTTTTTGAGATTTATTTCAATTCCTTTTAGCGTATTTGTTTTATCAGATAAACCTTGAGTCAGGGACTTGAATAGCACATCATAATCTGTAACAATAGGTAAAAATGTTTAGAGTTTAGTATAGGTAGTTTAAAACTATTTATTTCTGATTTATTGATGAAATTATGGAACCAACCTGTTACATCTTCATCCTCTTTTACACTATCAGTTTGTATAGCAGCGTAAACTTTTTGCTTGCCATACAATTTGCATTTTATCTTTCCCGCTTCACTCAAAGCATCTAACGCTTTCTGAATCGCCGTCTTCCCGAAAGCTCCACGCAAATTAACTGTTACATCTGCACACGAATATGGACGATTTGTATCCACTAAATACTTCAACACTGCTTCACTCGCCATTTCAAAGTAATGAAATAGAATAAAAAACCCAAGCTTCAGTTTTTAAAATCCCGCCATTGTAATTTTCTTATATTTTTGACAGATGTTATCCGATAGTGATGTGCGTAATATCGATTTAGTAACATAGTGAGTCGATAAACATGTCAAGATTTTCATCATCTGAGTAATGGCATCGTGTATTAAACTAAAATAAAAACATTGATTTCGAAATATTTCGAGTTAATATTATGCAAACATAGTATTTCTGGTTTTGAATCAATACAGAGCTGAGGGTTCCCTTTGTGTTAAACACTAAAATTGTGATATATCGATGTACTGACGCCATTATATTACGAAAAATAATTAATTTCATATCCATAAATTTAAAACAGTTATCATTAAATTGGTAAACTAAAACTTGAATTTAAACAAATCCACGTAATAGAGGCTGCACAATGAACTGTTCCTACTTCAGGCATGATTTCAGTCTATTACTGAGAAATAGAGTTTTTAAAAGGTCAATAAACATATCAGGCATTCCATTAGCATAGCAACATAAATATATCTGCTACAGTCAATGTTATGGGAGAAATGTGAACATTTTAAGCCTTTGAAACCTGAACTGAGCTTAAGTCACAAACACAGAATTAATTTGAATAAATTAAAAACACCTGCAATATTAATGAAATGAATGGTGGTTATTTAATTGTTATGGTATAAAATCGATAAAAGCATGTGAATTTATAATACCTCATGAACGATAACAAAAACAGCAATAGCGCACGAAACATGTTTTGTTACCAACTTGTGAAATTACTAAAAAAACTGATTATTCAAGGTGAGGAAAAGTTACTTGGGCACAATTCGCTTTTGAACTTTAGACCTTTAACCAGTGTGACTAATAAGTCTCCTTGGATATTATGTCACGAACTATGCACCTCGTCGTCAATATTTCCTCAATTCTGAATGGAACGTTCTATAAATACCTACTTAATCCAAATGCTGTACTCCAACGTATTAAACAGTTAATATTCTAAATTCCAGGGTCGGGATGCTACACCATACCTTGAAAGAAATCGTGTTGGGCGCGATGCGATTGACTCAGCAGCGGCGCTCACTGACATGGGCAAGTATTTGTTCAGAGAGCGACGCTTGCCCGTGTACGATATTGCCGTTGCAATCACCAAGTGAGTTTACTTTTTTTACTTGTACGATTATATTTTTAGTAATTTATATTACAAGAAAACATAGTTATTTTATAAGATAGGTCTAGGCTAAAAAAATATTGCAATGTAATTTGATATTATTTATTATTATAAATGACAATCGTCAGCTGACCTCAACAATATATTAATTTCATCTTCATATTGCGCGGATTATGTAATCGGTAAGATGTGTACAAAACATTTTATTCAAATACATTTTGATGCAATACTGAATGGCAATTTATACGTTACTGAACATTACTGTTTTGTAATAACGAGAATACAAGACGACAAATTTTGAAATGACTGAGCTTATTCATGTTAAATATCACTCAACTTTTAGAAAATATTATCTGTATTTGAGTTTTTGCCATTATATTTTAGAACTTATGATTTATGTACACTCAACAGCATTTTATAAATATTGTTTTATTGTCCATGCGACAATCAGGAGCAAAGGTAAGTTGGTAAGTATTTCAATGCTTTTAAATCTCAATTTAGCGCCATTATTCAAAGTAATTACTGTAAAAAATTCGGTCTGTAGCTCTTAAGACAAGTTAAGGTGAAGGTCAAGAAATAATTATGAAGACAAGGAAACTAATTTGACCAACAGGTATGACATGTGCCGACGTCGCAAGGGTGGTCGCTGTACAAAAGGCACCGCTGGTAAATTAAATTTTAAAACAAATGTTCATTAGGATGGTGTTGTCAATCGGCGCGGCATTAACCGGCTTGAGAGTGAAACATTAATTATTTGCTTCATTATTCTTATTTATGAGGTAAAGGATTTGGTAATGGCGCTGAATATTAAAAAAGAATACTATACAATAGCCGCTTGCACAAGATGACGTTGTTTCGTGAAGATATTTCGTTTTATTTCATTTCTTACGTGAAATGAGGTGAACAAACAATAGCACGACGATTTGTGGCAGATTTTTCTCAGAAACCAAAGAAATATAGAATCTTATTGAGTTTTATTCTTTCCATACAATTTCAGACTAGACATGTGCAGAAGACAATATCCCAACGATGCGTGCAATAGAGGGACAGCAGGTAGGCGTGTTAGAAATCTTACATTTTCCAAAAGCACGCCTTTTTCATCAAAGTCCCTCACCTATTTGTTCATAATTTTACACTTTGGATCCCCACTTGAATATACCTTTACCCAACTCCGTGATTCATATTCGCACCTTGTGAATAATATTCTGTCTTTTCTGCAGTGACTTCTTCTAGTTACATTGTAAATCTTTGTGAATGCATCATTTTAGATATTTAGATGTTGTTGTAAATATTAATCTTCTTCCATTGTATGTAGTTTGGTCATAAAAAATATTTTGTATTTTATTATGTCTTCGTTGTCTCTATTTACTTATTCAAAATATTTTATTTCAATTGACTAAATATCTAAGCGTTTATTTTCATTCTCATGTATTGTTTTTAGATACTATCTGACTTCATCGTCATTTAAAATGACTCAAGAGTACGTAAATAACAAAGTTATAATAATTTAGGCATGAATTTGCTTTCTTAAATATAATAATTAATAGCATGATATTTTTGTGTAGTTTTGTTTTCATTTCGATTATTTATAGTATATTTTTAAGAAATAGATATTCAGGAGGGCCCACCTATGAAAAAATCGACTTAGTTATATAATCGACTAACTAATTTTGGTTGAACAAAAAAGTCACATCACTAACTGTCATGTGACTTGTTGACATGATACTGAAAGCGCGGGAAATTTCGATTTTATTTTATCTATTTCTGTGTTATTTGTGCTTTTCGCTTTAAATTAATACTATACTAAATAGGTATAACATTAATACGTAATAATATCTAAAATGGGCATTAACTGATAAAATAATTGGGTATATGCAATTATTTAAATTTTTCCTAATCTTAATTGCATGCTATGGGTAAAATGTTAACTAACCGCAAATATAAATAAAATGGTGGTGCAACATAATGCTTTTGCGTGGATTTAATATGTTTGTAATGCATGTTTTGTGTATCCTATCTCCTCAACACTTCACTGTGAGTATATTAATCATATTTAAGTATTTTTTGTGTCCACGTATTTTTTTCACGCATCCTATTCGCATCGAACTGTAAGTACCTAGCCTTAGCCTATAAATATTTATTACCTTTTTACCTCAAAGTCCTAAGTCCTTACATGTCACGCATTCATTTTAAAATCTCAATTCACAATTCTTGTACCTACCTATTCATTTTTATTTTGATACCTGTAATAGGTACATAGGTACCTACCTACCTATCCTCTGAAAATTATTGTTCCTAATGTTTTTTTTTACAAATATTGACACATTCAGCCAAGATGTGTCTTATACGAAATAATTGTCAGACGAAATTCCTTCTCAATAATAATAATTCACATCATTGTTTCCAACTCCAATAATTATTTAAAGTTTCAATACTTACACGAATGTAATAAATAAAAGGTTTCGCGTACGTGGGCGGCGCTTGCGTGGTGAACAAGAGACTTGAGAAGGTCAACTCTGTTGCGATCATTGAGGATACCGGTGGCTTCTCCGGCATCATTGTCGCTGCTCACGAAGTTGGACATTTGTAAGTATTGTATCTACTGGCCTTCATACCTAATCAAAACGTATTTTTCTTGTAATATTTGATTACTTAGATACTAAACACTGCAAAAGTACCATTACCAATGAGCTTTATATCAACTGTACCTATGTACCAATTTGATATTTTTAAATATGGCTATAATCTATTAAACAGTCTGCCGGCAGACATAAGGACTGAAACAAATTCAAATAGGTTTAAACGAAAATTAAAGTCATATTATTTAGAAATGTCCTAATAATAAGTAAGTAGGTATAAGTTTCAACGCCTGTAAAATAAATATAAGTACATTTAATTATAATGTCTAGCGACTCGACCCCGCAGTCAAACCATTGCAACGGTTTTGTGGGGCTTAGATTATAAAATACTTACCTGTGTGATGTAAAGATAAATAAAAAAAAATATATATATAAGATTTAAATTACATTACTTAATTAAATATAATGATAAAAATACTTACAACTTAAAATAAACTACAACTAAACCTATGAATAAAAAGAAATTAAAAAATTAAATTAAAAGTTTTTTACTTAAACTATTAAACACCAAGCGGTCACCGGTGACCGCAACCTATTGTTCTATAATTGTGTCTACAAAACCGGTACTCGACGAGTTAATTACATTTTTAGGCTGAATGAAGTAATTTTGGGTGCAGTTAATAGCTGGAGTGTTTTTTAAAAAAAAACGTTTTACTGAGGCAGAATTATAGTACCTACCTTTAGACTTGGTGCAGTAGTTCTTATGACCTTCTTTTACATACTCATAGAAATGTTACAGTCCTCTATACTTAATATTTATTTATTTTAAAATTTTCATATTCCACTTTACTATCTGACTTTCTACTTCTTTACACAATTATCAACAAAATTCCATCATAATTTCAGACTAGGAGCAGTCCACGACGGTAGTCCCCCACCCTCATATTTAGGAGGCCCCGGAGCTGAGAAGTGTAGGTGGGAGGACGGATACATCATGTCAGACCTGAGGCACACCGAGAAAGGATTCCGGTGGTCACCCTGCAGTGTACAGAGCTTCCATCACTTTTTGAAGTGAGTATTACAATATTATGAATTGTATTTTAAAATATTTTCTCTTTTGTATTTTTGGCCATTGTGGCTTGTTTGGGAGGACTTGGCAGAACTTACCAATAAAGTAATGTACCTTCAAAATAACACTATTTTAAGTATTATCTAGTAGTATGATGATATTTTCTGTAAAATCTATGTAGTCTGTTACTTAAAAATTAGGAAAGGGTGAAAATGTCACCACACTCAAAACATTGCAACGGTTTGTGGGGCTTGGATTATAAGATACTTACCTGTGTGATTTAAAGATAAATAAAATAAAAAATAATAATAAAAAATATGTGAAAAATTAAATATATTACCTATTGTAAAATAATATAGTGGTATTAAAAATTAAGTGGAATAATTTTGATGAGTTTGAACAACACAGCTTATATGGTATTATAGTTACATCTATATAATGTATTTCAAACTTTTCTGTCATACAAATAAAATAAATAAATATGTATATGAATTTATTTATATACCTCTAGATTTGTTTTGACACATAAATTGAGTCTTAATACCTGTTACACCTACTGTTGCACATCTCTGCATCTCCCCATGGTTGACTGTTAAAGAACCACCCGGCATTAAGTCCGCCTTGGTTACATAGGTAAGTATAATAAATCATCATCATCATCATCAACAGCCTATAAGTGGCCACTGCTGACCAAAGGCATCTTCTCACACAGAGAAGGTTTGAGCATAAATCCCCACGCTTGCTCAATGCGGGTTGGCGATGTCAAACTTATATCTAATTAGAATTTATAAGGTTTCCTCACGATATTTTCCTTCACCGTTTGTCAGTGACGTTTAAATAATCTTTGAAAGTACATATAGCTCGGAAAGTCACATTGGTATTTGCCGTTAGTAGGTTTCGAACCCGCACTCTTATGCAGAGAAGCGGGGGTCTTAAACCTTCGGGCGGCTTCGGGCCACTACGACGCAGAAGTGTAAATAAATAAATAAAATAAATTCTTAAATACAATTTCAGTGGCGATACAGCGACCTGCCTGTACAACTCCCCTCACGAGGACGACTCACTCCCGCGCGTGCTGCCCGGACGACTGCTGACCTTGGACGCTCAGTGCCGGAAGGACCGAGGCACGAGGTGAGATCTATATTAAAACATTTATTTAAATGTTTATTTTATACTGCAACTACTGTAACAACTTAATTACTGAGTTTTTTTATCCTCTCTATAAATAGTTATTGAATTGTTAATGGACTAAAACACTTTGTGTTTTAGTTCATTAACAATTCAATAACTATTACAACTTATAATGAACTAAAACACTTTGTGTTTTAGTTCATTATAAGTTGTATTAATCACCCGATGGTAAGCAATCGGCCTCGTCCATGGACACGAACATCAGACGTTACAAGTGCGTTATCGGCCTTTTGGGGATTCAGCGATTGGGGAGATTGGGGGGCTTCCGATAACTTCACTTACATGACGAAACACAACGCAAGCATTGTTTCACGTCGGTTTTCTGTAAGGCCGTGGTATTCCTCTTACTTATGTAAGTCCATAATCTAAGTGGACTGTCACAATCATGGCTTGTTTGTGATGATGACATGACATAACGCCTACTTAATTACGGTAATTAAGTTTAAATTAATATGAATTGTTATGTTGCAGCGCATGTTTCAAGGACGAGCGAGTGTGTGCGCAACTGTTTTGTTTCGACGCGACCAGCGGGTACTGCGTCGCTTACAGACCTGCCGCCGAAGGATCGCCTTGTGGTGATGGACAGGTATGTACAAACAACTATTTGTGTATTTCGTACAGTCAAAGGTCAAAGCCACCAGTGATGTTCACACGGCAATGCGTAAGTAATTTCATATTAATGTGCATAAAAACGCGTGCGTACGCATAAACACACGCACGCGTACGCACACGGATAAAAATATGCGTGTGCATGTGTGTATAAGCGCTGCAGCGCAACCGATAGTAGTCTTACGCTGGCAGTGGACTTTTGAGCTTTGACCGTACATACTTGTATACATATCGTCACGCCTGTGTCTCATTTGGGTAGCTAAAGACGATAGAATGCCAAACGATATAATTATATTCTCTCTTTGTTTCATCTGCCTACAATTGCAAGTTCTATGTTTGCATGGAATAAAGGTTCTATACTTCGATTCCAAGTGGCGTATTATGACGTCTTAAAACTAGAGTGGTTCCGCTGAGGGAACGAGATCTCGCTAGACGACTTGTATAGCTCTGTTTCTTTCCCTCAATGAAACCATTCTGACTTTAGGACCTCATAATAACCCCACAGGACCTACCAATGAGTTGCCCAAGAAGTATTATCTAAATAAAAATTTTTTTTTTCTATCTTCCTCTATCTCTCTTGGGTTAACCAAAGGTATATCACATAGTTGACATAGCATTACGTTGTTTCAGTGGTAATACAATGTACGTATGTTTCAGTATTGTATAAACGGTCGGTGTATAACCGAACACGAGAACATAATCCCCGACTACTCGCAACACACGCCGAGCTACGTGCGGCCGGAGACGAGCCCCTTCTATGGAAATATCACCAGGTGCGTATCATATTTAATGTTACAGGCGTGATAGTTGCTATTCTGAACGGGATAGTTATTGCTCTGACTGTGATAGTTATTATTCTAAACGGGATAGTTGCTTCTCTATATGTGATAGTTGCTTCTCTATTTGTGATAGTTGATATACTGAACGGAATAACTGTTGCTGTGTATTAGAGTTGCTATTGATAGACGGGGTAGTTACTGCTAAGAATGTGATAGTTGATATTATGAATGGGCTGATAGCTAGTTACTGTAATGAGTGTGATAGTTATTAATATGACTGAGATACTTGCTATTTAAGATAGTTGTTTCTCTGAGTGTGATAGTTGCCATTCTAAACAGGATAGTTGCTATGTTGAAGGAGATTGTTGTTTCTATAAGTGTGATACCTAGGTGCATTCTTGAACGGGTTAGTTGCTATCTTGTACGAAATAGTAGCTATGATGTATGTGATAGTTGATATTGTAAATGGCATAGTTAGTTGTGATATTAGATTTTCACTATTATTTTATTAACTTTGTGTTTAAGACTAAGATTTAATTATACCTAAGTGAAGTTAAATTTAAGATTGGAATGAATATAACAATGTTTATAGAACCATACAGCAAAGCACAAACCGACTGAATATAGTCACAGTACTGGCACAGCCAATGAGAAAGCAACACATTCTCATTGCACCCAGTATGTGTACATACGGGAGCACACATGACTAATACTGTATTTCTTTAACACGTAGTAACGATGGAACGACACAGCCGTACGTAGCTAGTACCTCGGCGCCAACCCCACAAACCACAAAATATAAGAGCACAGAATACACTACAACTACAACTAGTACTACAACGACAACCACAACCACAGAGAAACCATACTTCCAGTTCACGACAAGGAAACCATTCCAGTTCTTTACCACTAGAACAACGAGTTCAACACCAACAAGTATCACATACCCACCTTCTGTAAACAAATACTCGATCACATCAACGAAAAGTCCCTACGACTTCAAGGACTTCACAACTCGATCTACTACAACCACTTCGACCACAGAGAAAAGAGGTTTCTACAAAAAGGAAGACTTTGACGGCTTTTTCAGACGATCCACGACGAAAAGTCCGTATCAAGATAAAAGTATAAAGTCCGTTTTCAAATTCGGTACTTATTATTCGCAAGCCAAGTCCAGTGATAACTCTATAAGGCCTGATGCTAATTCGCAGCAAGTTCAAATCGAACCGGCGAGGTTAACGTTCTCGTTTCGAAGGAATATGACTACGGGAGAACTAGTTCGACTCTAAGTTGCCAATATTTGGTAAGAATGGACGATGGAATCATTCTATCTTGCATCGATATCGTACTTCATGCCATGCCCGTCTTGTGAATATTATCATGGATTTCACTATCGGTATTCATTTTCACTATTGGTTTTAGCGTGATTTCTATTTCCCTTAGTTTTTCATAATTATTAGAACAGTAGTTAGACTGTGTGATCTGACCCTATATAACCAATGGCACATTTTTAATCTTTTATATTTTTAATTCAGAGTAGCTCATAATGGGGAATTAAAAATCTAATTAGTCCGTCAGTTAGGTAATGAAAAAATATCAGACACATATTTTTTTATTTTGTCGTATAACAAAAGTAAAACAATACTTAGATAAAACGAATCAAAGTTTAGGAGTGGGGGCTAAAACGTCATTTCTTAGTATAAAATGTACTGAGGAGTGACGTCACGCGACATTTCAAATCAATATATTGTCGAAAGTATTAGTTTTTCTAAGAAAATAAATACGTGTTTAATGATTTAAAATAATCTACCAGACGGACATTAAAATTATATCTGGGCTTTTCAATGTTGGAAGACCATCGATAAATAAATAGAGTATCTTTTAGGTTTAAATCAAAATTAGAATTTCAAACCTTAACTTTTTTCTACCAAATTAGCTATTCTGGGATTTAACTACCTGCCTATTACATTTCCGTTTTGGTGAGCACTATGCACCATCCATACATGGTCCATATATATCTAATAAAAACGACTGAAACTGAATATCCTGAAACATAATACCAACTGAATTCATCATTACTTATGTACAAAATTAAATACTTCTACATTACATTGACTATCTTCCACAACTTCAAACATGGAGACTTTACATTGTACATACTATGATACTATAACTACTCTATTTCTAAGATTTTGTGCATACTCTATATAATATACCTCAATACTGTTATATAAATGTGTGTATTATAATATAAACATGTTCGTTCTTCTTTATATACCTGGTATCAAAGAAATGAGGCCACAGGCGTATTTTCTTTTTTTTTTTGACAAATATTTTCTGATACATGTATTTTATTAATTGGTAACATATTGTGTCGTATAAAAGGCAATATAGTTAATATTAAAATGAGAGCATTTTATTATAAAAGGAATATTTTTTTTTTAATTTGTAGATTCGCTAAAATGAAAAAAGCTAGTGGCTCTGTTTCTTTACTCCCAAGTTTATTATAATCTTTAGCATGTTTGTTTCAGTTCTTCAGTATTATATTTTTTATTGTAATTATGTAGCTCTATTGTATACAATTTCCGATATCATTTTCTTCTTGAATTAACCTTTTGAACGCCACTGTCGGATATAGATGACATACAAAATGTAGATACATAGATAAAAATGACTTTTGTCAGGTATGGCCGATAGTGGCGAATTAGAACAGTTTTTGTTTGTCGTCTATATCTGACAGTGGCGTTCAAAAAGTTAAAATGTGATGGTATTCGATATTTAATGAGTTATTTCTTCTAGCAGCCGCCACTAACGCTAGGAGCGGGCCGAGCCTTGAAGACTGTCTCGCTGGAACGACGCGACTCCCCCAACGACCCAGTAGCGGCGCCTACAAGGGCACAGGGCAGTCCTCGTCCAGTCCCAAACACATTACAGATTGTGAACCGCACACACCCACGTCACGAACAACGACATCACCTCTACAATTCGTATAATTTTAATATCAGTGTAATACTCGAACTTAATAGGTAATTTTGGTAGTAAGTAGCTGTAATAAGAGCAAGCAGACCAAGATATTTGCTTGTTTTTATTCCGAAAACTCTTTGATACGCGGGAGTGTGCGTTTTGTGTGTGAAATAAATTGTGTCCGAAGACAATGCTTTATGAAAGTGTCGGACACAGTTCCGTGAGTGATATTACAATGTGATTGTGTTATTAATGAACTTATAAGTACACTAGAATATTAGGAACGTTAGGAGCTGCGTCCAAGTGGGCTGCGCTCGGTACGTCGGTACCCGCTACTTGGACAACGAGAAATACTCTTAGCTTTGAGTTTAAAGGTTGTAAAATATCATCAATGTTACATAAATAAAAGAAACTGCCACGAAGTGCCTTTCATACAGTAATTATTAAGAAATGTTAAAATAAGATTTATTTTTTTATTTTTTGTTTTTAAACTGACTTCAAGAGCGACTGGTTCGCGGTCTTTTGAAATTAGGTTTACTCTTTATTATAAGTAAATTTTACATTATACAAAAACTTCAATTGGTTTTTTTGTTCTTATGAAAAATTCAATTTGTTATAATTTAAGCTGTTTTTAATGTCTAAAATTATTTATGAAGAGATATTAAATCTTTAATAAAGTTACCAATAGTGTAAAAGTCTACATTGTAATTCGGTTGTATGGAACATGCCTTTAGTAGAACAATTGTATTGTAACTTGGACATCACTTGCCGTTGATATACCTATTTATTGTATTCAAACTATTTATGTATAAAAGCCTTATAATCCTCCAAAACTGTCTAAATTTTAAGGAAAAAATATAGACAATAACGAATACGACATCATGCTGTTTTATTTTTTCTTTTCGTAGGCGCCCTCTATCTAAAACTCCACCCAATTACCTACTAGCACAAACATACATTTCAAACAGGACTACCTCTCCGAATTTCATTATTATGAATTTAATTTCCTAGGAATCTACACTAGAACGAGCAAATAGCTTCACTAGAAGACTGACCGACAGACCAGGCAGACTGACATTTTTTTTTCTTCAAATATTTCAATATTTTGTTTTGACGTTCAATACTGCCTTCCTGGGGGTTTACTCTTGAATCCAATTCCGATCGATCGACATTGGTATTGTGAAATTTCGTACCTACTCTGGAGATGCAGCACTAGCGCCCATTGCATCCGTATTGCGTGGATATTTAATGAACTAAATGGTATTGAGTTTGCCTTTATATTCTGTACCCTGAATGCTATTTTAACAGTTACGATAAGGGTTGTATAGTTTTGACATTGATGAATTATTGAGATTTTATTGGATTGAAATAAATAATTTTGATTTTGACTTTGAAAAGTTTTAAACCATTTTTGGATTTCCCTTAAATAATAGGTAACTAAGGTGTTATAATGAAACAAAAACATAATTCCCAACACCTATTTATTTTGTCACCATTTATAAAAACCAGCTTCAGATTGAGCATTATAAAACTGTTATAAATTAAATTGCTAAATGCAAAACAAGTGAACACATACTATTGCGCTAAGGGGTGTGCGCACAATGCAATAAACTACAAAATATACAAAAATAGTGTCATACATAGACTTCAATGCACACCATGAAAATCAGTCGTTAGGTACACATTTATTATCAAATGAAAAAAAAATACAACATTCTTTGAACCAAAAACACGTACAGTACCCGGCAATGAATATTGCACATTGACTTTTGGAAAGGGCCAATTTTATGTAATACCTATTACGATCAT
Organism: Spodoptera picta; assembly: GCA_038387885.1. Taxonomy (NCBI): domain Eukaryota; kingdom Metazoa; phylum Arthropoda; class Insecta; order Lepidoptera; family Noctuidae; genus Spodoptera; species Spodoptera picta. The sequence goes on along the minus strand of JAZHFQ010000752.1, from coordinate 1,047,056 downwards.
TTATTTTAAAAACTTATTTTTCAACCTGTTATTGATTGATTGAAACTCGACTAGTTTTAACAACTACGTAACCTACTGTCTCTTTACAAAAGTCGCCGTGCAATATCTATCTCCAGGCACTGTAATAAATATAACTTATTTCATGGTTTCTCTTAAAAATAAGACCCTTTTTTTACTCAAGATGTTGACAACACATCTATCAAACTTTTTTATGAGAAATATGCCCGAATACTGAAACGCTACTACTTTTTTTTCTTGAATGGCAATCGCGTCTCCCATAGTGTTGTCGACTATACTGCCAGTGTCAAGTGGTGAAGGCAGTTTAATGAACTGTCGTACTTTAACTTTCTGGTAGTTGTTACATAACATAACATCACGCCTTTTATCCCAAGGGAAGGGAAGGGATAGGCAGAGGAGTACATTATGCCACTGTACAACGTAACACCCACTTTTCACTACTTATGTTATGAGTCCCATGTAATAGAGGGTGAGCCTATTGGCATATAGTTGTTATGGTAGTTGTTAGTAACTGTAAATTTTAAGTCGTGCTTAAATATCGTGCCATCTCTTTCATTTTACTAGAATTTGTATTGACAGAACTATACTCAAGCGCGACTTCAAATTGTCATTTCAGTATTCGGGCATTAGGGACTGAAAAGGTTCAATCACAGAGTTTTGTTAGCCTTTGGAAGCTATAGCAGATGGAGCGCTGACATGTTTGAATACTATTTTAGCAAGCATACCGACTGACATGCAGAACACAAGACCGGCTGGCATGAACTTCCTGCTGTTGTAATACCTGCAATTAAATTTCAACTTATTTATATTTCCTTCTGGTAATTGTGTTATTATTTTTAATTGGTCAGTTTGAGATACTTCGAATATTATAAAATAGAGGTAAGTAATGTAAAACCTTTTTGATTTACCTTCAAGGGTATACAATAAACTGATTCTACGATTTCTTGAATAGTGTAGATACATAGGTGTACTATAAAAATACAGTGTGACTATGATGAGAACTAGTCTTACTATATATTATTACTAGCTACTTCTACGCTCTGCTCGGCGCCTATTGATCGTGGAGTGTTTTTTTGTAGCCTTCTTCGACAAATGGGCTATTCAACACAAAAAGAATTTTACAAATCGGACCAGTAATTCTTGAGACTAGCGCATTCAAACAAACAAACAAACTCTTCAGTTTTATACAGGGTGGAATTTTGTAATGCCACCTGATCGTGAAACTCTTAATTTTAAGTGCTTTAACCATTGAGTCAACTATTGAATTAATAATTTAAGATTTCATTGTTTTCTTTACATTCAATTTATGAAGTTTGCTAAAGAAATTTCATCCTTATTCTAACGATCGATGCAAGTCGCGGAGAACCTAACGGGTAACCGGGGCTCCAGCTCGACGTGCAGAAGGAACGGGGTGGTTTTTAGTCAGTTAACGAGTCTGACATTCTCTCCCGCCTCACTCAGACGGGAGTAGTCATTCGATGATTTTCCCCCCTTAAAAAAAAACGATCGATGCAATAAAAACAGTATGCAACTTTTACAGATTTTAGTTAGTAGTTTTAGTTTACAGGTTCGATTACTGTGTGCGGCAAGCGAGTTTTTAAAAATCTACGAATGCCGATTTCTTTCTTTTCAAAAATAATGGAATGTTTTCTTTGAGTAAAATTTTCTATCTAAAATACTAAGAGTACTTCCCCTTAAAAAAAGTATAAGATAAGATAAATGCGAAAGTTTGTGCATTTGTGTGTATGTTTGTAACTCGATCACAAAAAAAAACGGCTGAAGAGATTAGGGTGAAATTTGGAAAAGGGAAGGGTATGGCATGGATTAACATATATAGACTACTTTGTCCCACGAGAACGCGGGCAAAGCCGCGGGCTAAAGCAAGTTACACAAGAAATAAACTGTTAAGTTTAGTGATATTATGGTACCTGTATCCCATGAGACCTCCCAGAGCGGATGTGGTGCCCAACATCAGAGTGTAGTTTGAGGGATCCTGGCTCAGCTGGTAAGCGCCAACACCTAGAAAAAATTGATTTAAAAAATAAGTAATTTATTTTTTAACCAACTTCAAAAAAAATATTCTCTGTTTGACCTGATTTAACCGACATCGGCTTTTTTTAAACTTGGTTTATAAAAGAATTATTTATTACCTATATAAAATAAACGCGGAGTGCTGCTTATGAATATAAGCCTCTAGCATGGCTTGAAACTAGTAGAGTTCCTCGTCGAATTGTTACGTGAGTAAGCCGAAAATCATAATAATTAATTTACATAAAACAAGGTTCATTTATAAGCCTGACCATAAGCCGCAGTAGTTTTTCTTTAGTTTAGGAATGATTAACTACTCAAACCGCAAAACCAATTCCTTTTAACCATAGCGCGGTCTAAGCCTTAAGTTAATAGTGTTTTGTCTTACCTAGGATCGATCCGAAAATGAGTCCAGCGCCCAAAGAAGGTATGGATCCTGAAATTAAAATAAAAAGTAAAAATTATGTTTCACAAAATAGACTTGAATGCTGAAAGAGGTAAACACGAAATGATTTGATTTAAAATTAAAATATTAGATATACTACCTATAACATTCGTTTCATGGACTTTCTTGCTCCTACACCTTGGAATGATGAAGCAAATAGCTTTACTTTTAAATTGTGTTGTTGACGTTCAAAAGTGCCTTCCTGGTCTAATTGAAATACATGATTTTGATTTGTGATTACTAAAAAAAAAGTCCTAACTACCTCTAGTAGCTTCGAGACTTAGACCTATTGTTCACGTTGCGTCATTCAACGAATGTATGCATTCGTCAAAAATGAAGTTTAACGTTCCCGCTTCTTTTTTTATGACAGATCCCCAGATGGTAAGCAATCGGCGTCGCCCATGGACACCTGGAACACCAGAGGCGTTACAAGTGCGTTACCGGCCTTTTGGGAATTAGGAGTTTGAGGATCGTTGGGGATTCAGGAATTGGGGAGGTTGGGGAAGGGGAGGGTAATTGGGCCTCCGGTAACCTCACTTACACGACGAAACACAACGCAAGCGTTGCTTCATTTTTTTTTTTTTTATGGCGTAAGCCGGTAAACGAGCAGACGGATCACCTGATGGTAAGCAATCGGCGTCGCCCATTGACACCTGGAACACCAGAGGCGTTACAAGTGCGTTACCGGCCTTTTGGAGATTAGGAGTTTGAGGATCGTTGGGGATTCAGGAATTGGGGAGATTGGGGAAGGGAAGGATAATTGGGCCTCCGGTAACCTCACTCACACGACGAAACACAACGCAAGCGTTGCTTCATGTCGGTTTTCTGCGAGGCCGTGGTATCACTTCGGTCGAGCCGGCCCATTCGTGCCGAAGCATGGCTCTCCCACACTTATAACTTCGTGGACAGTTTTCATTGTTCCGAAACAAGATGCAAGCATTTATCATTAGTAGGCCCCATATTGTTTGTGTGTTTACCCTTAGTTGGGGTATTTTATTTTATATATTTTTAAAAGGCTGCTATTTGAATCTTCTAAACATAATTTTTCGTCAAAACAAAGCATTCTTCTCAGTTAGGTAAGTACATAAATTGCTCCACATAAGAAAGGTGTTAAAATTGTTCAACACCAACATAAAACATTGAGCAGTATAAATTAGCGCAGATAACAAATAATGGTAATTATAATGACTGCCTCGTTGGCCGAGTGGTCGCAAGTGCGACTGCCGGGCAAGGGGTCTCGGGTTCGAATCCCGGGTCGGGCAAAGTATTACTGGGTTTTTAAAAAATTCTCAGTAGTAGCACGGAGTCTGGAAATGTGCCCGGTATATGGCAATAGGCTCACCCCCTATTACATGGGACTCGTAACATAAATAGTGAAAAGTGGGTGTTACATTGTACAGTGGCATTAAGTGCCGTAATGTGCACCTCTGCCTACCCCTTCGGGGATAAAAAGGCGTGATGTTATGTTATGTTATGTTATGGTAATTATAATCAAACAATACTTGTACAAGTAATTGTAAACTACATGAGCATGTGCATGTTAATAGTAAATTAAACAAACCTATTGAATTTAAATACAATAGTGTTTTCAGTGTTAAGTCTACACATCGGTAAAGTATCGTGGTAGCTTATAACTTATCTTTAAGATATGACATTCAAATTACAATCTTATGACCTTGACTTTAAGACCCTGTTTAATTACAACAATTTCAAGTTTTGTTGACACAGCTGGTAATTGTATACTTACCTAATTATTCATTCTGTTGGCTGTTTCTGATATTTTGTGCGATGTGAGTGGAAATGTTGCTACACAGTTGCTACCTACATGTTATTTTGACAAAATAAAACAGATTGACACTGTTTGTGGATGTAATAAAACAAATTATTTAATTGAACAAATTTTATTTAACTTGATAGTCTTACTGCAAAAAACTAATAGAGAAAATGTCCTTGAATTGTCACAGATCAGAAGAATTATTTTCAAAATTCTAATTGGAGTAATAGACTGAAAGCAATACAAACGAGATAGGATAATAAATAGGTCTTTACCTATGACGTAGCCGTTTTGTATGAAAAAATTAAAACTAAGTTTTTTCATGTATTTTTTACTTGTATTAATTGAAGTACATAATCTATACTAATATTATAAAGAGGAAAGATTTGTACCTATTTTTGTATGTTTGTAATGAATAGGCACAAAAAGTACTGGGCCGATTTAAAAAATTCTTTCACCAATAGAATGCTATATTCTTCCAATTTTAATTTTAATTTTTATATTTCATTTTTTCAAAATGAAATGTAGCCCATTTCATTTTGAAAAAATTAGGGTCCTTGTCAATGTAACCGAAGGTGTAGAAAAATGAGTCTTAAAATGTCTTTCGTCGAATGCGCTGCCGAAACTATTAGCGATAGAACAAAATAATGTACAACAATATTGAAGAACATCATAATGTCTACAAAAAAGCTCCGCGGTAGCATATGTCCAACTATTGTAGTTATGTCACTACAACAATCCAAATTTCCAAAAATAAGTAATTGTCTACCCCGTGCGAAGCCGGGACGGGCTGCTAGTCACCTATACAATCATTGCATCGTTGCCAACGCAGTAACAGATTATTGATGCCCTTCTTAAAGAAATCAGCTGAACGGGAGGTAACAAAATTATTCAAAGGCATTTTGGACTGCCTCTCGGGTATTATATTTTTTCCCGCTAAGAAGTTATCCAAATTCTGGAAAAAGTTGATCAATGATGACGAAAAAAAACAATGAAATGAGATGAAAATGTAACACTAGATAATAAATGAACAAAATAATTACTTATGACTAACTGCTTTTGGAAAAAAATCACGTGTTTAAAATAAAATTAATTTGAAATTAGAAATCTTAGTCAAACAAAAATTATTTTGATTTGAAATGGCCAGTACTGCAAAACGGCAATTTCACAGGTCACCTAATAATCATTATTATATTCATGACCCTATAGCACAGAATGTGCGGAGCACCTGAATTTCAGGTATTCATCTAGAGCTGTTCGCTCATACAAATTATCTACACAATACTTTCTTTAGTAGAGAATGAGCAGATACAATTTGGGGACGAATTGACTACGACACTATACATTCAGTGTATAAATCGAATGTCACTATAGACACAAGTGTCTGCAATTAGAAAATTTATTACGACACGGTAATTAGTGTCGCAACAACTGCCGGCTTATGACCCTTAGAAGTGTGAACAGTACAGACACTAATGTCTGTCTGACATATATGTCATAAAGTGTTTAAGTGTGGGAGAGCCATGCTTCGGCACGAATGGGCCGGCCCGACCGGAGTGATACCACGGCCTCACAGAAAACCGACTTGAAACAACGCAAGTTGTGTTTCGTCGTGTGAGTGAGGTTACCGGAGGCCCAATTACCCCCTTCCCTAGTTCCCTTCTCCCGAATCCCCGAATCTTCCACAACCCTCAAATTCCCAATTCCCAAAAGGCCGGTAACGCACTTGTAACTCCTGGTGTTTCGAGTGTCCATGGGCGGCGCCGATTGCTTACCATCAGGTGATCCGTCTGCTAGTTTACTGGCTTATGCTATAAAAAAATAATAATAATTTGTGTCGTAGTCTATTCATACTTCTATGGATTGCATGCAGTTGCTATATGTGCTAGAGCCACCCCTACCTACCTCACAGTACGTATGTATGTTGAAGAATGTCCAATAATCATGACCATCTAGAAAATATTTACATCATACATATCATTCCGTTTTATCATAATTAGCATAATAATAGAATGTTATTGATAACAAGTTGTGTTATTAATAATACCTGTACTCAATTCTTATGTAAAGAGTTTTTATTAACACCAAACAATGGTTAATTAAGTTGGACGAATGTATTCATTAATTATAAAGGTGCTCTTAAACTGTATTTTAATTATGAATTAGTCTGGTATTTTACTTAAGCGAGTGCCTTGTTGGCTCCGGAACGGCTCCAACCCAGCAATTAACTTGTCCTTTCAATGTGAACTTTAAACTGTCAAACACCAAAGCGGTCACCGGTGACCTCAACCTATTGTTCTATAATTGTGTCTACAAAACCGGTACTTGACGAGTTAAATTGTATGTTGTATGACATAGTTCATAAGTTAAATACAAAAGGTGTCTTTTTGTATTGTTGTCGAAGCAAAAAAAGCGTGCAGGAGCTGTGCTTTTTATGCACTATGACCTTAGCTTTTTATGCACTATGACCTTAGACCCTACCCCATTCTAACTCCTGCTATGAGCCAGAACCCGGTAACCCTTCTGGTTCTCAGCATTTTATACTATAACTACCTACTACAGTGTGGTTTCACCCGCTACTTGACTCATATTGGCAAATACCGTGATGTTCAAACAAACATAGAAACTCTTAGCTTTTTATATAATAAAAAATTATAAGATAATATTACAATCTTTTTGTCCGTAGTATCAACCAGGGTACCTGGAACCGGATATACCTGGGTATTTGAGACATTTTTTAAATATTTGGGTGCTATTTTGTGAGTAAAGTATTTAATATTCATCAAAGCAAAAGGCTTCTGCCACCAATGTTCTCCGCGTAACGTTAGGTAGAACTGTTGTTCCAATATACTGCACGGTTGGCGCGGTGGTTGGGCAAATGACTGCTTTCTCCTGTGTTGCGGGTTCGATTCCCGCACGGAACAAATCTTTATGTAATCCACAAATTGTTGTTCTGGGTCTGGGTGTATGTGAACCCACGACACAGGAGAAAATCAGTTTGGGGGCAACATATTTTAAAGAAAAAAAAAATTAATGTTTATTTTACTTCTCTTTTTTTCCTACTTTATTCAAATATTTATTATTTGCAAAAAAAAACTAACTGCCAATCTCAAAAGAGAGAAGAAAAAAAATAATCAGTATAATATGTACTGAAGGTCAGGTATATGCGAAAACACTAGACCGAAGTCAAAGGACACATACCATGTAACACCTATTTTTCTCTGCTTATGTTATGAGTCTTGTTATTTGACAACAGACCATTACAATTGGGTACTACAGCTTATACCTTCAGAAAAAAAAAGTATGACTTTACAAAGAGATAAAAGTTCACAACAAAAGTTCTTAAACGAACTTTAGTACAAAATTATGATGTTATAATGCATTATTTTATCAATGTATTGGAATGATGAATAGGAATCCTTCTAGATAATATATAATTAAATTCACAGTAGTCATTTGAAACATGTAAGTCAGCCCAGACTGCAAAATATTGGTGATTCAATATTATTATTTGTAAAAACATCAATATGTACCCATATTTGTGCAAATAAATAATTAGAATTGAAATTTGAAAAAAAAAGATCTGTGTTGTATATTGTTATTATGATAACAATATACAACACAATGCCTGAACATAATCAGCTTCCGCCTATTGGATAAATTTACGATAGGTGCACAAAAAAGATAATAGCACTTATCAAATTTATTTTCAGGTGATTACATAAAAGAATAAAATAACTTTGTCATAACTACAAAATAAATACACAATTTACATACTTCTAGACGATTACCAAAGACATTACCTATGTTCGGTACTTTAGTTTTTAAAATATGCGATGGAAATGATTTAGTAAAAAAATAACTAACCTGCTTTCGCGTAACCCATAATGCCGCCAGCGGCAACAGTAGCAGCATAAGCGAAGCTCAAAATATCGACACCCATTTTGTTATTTCAATTGAAAGATATTTTCTCAAAATATTTTTATAGTTTCCAAGCAAAGTTTATTAAATTTTATAAGTTCAACAACAATACGTGCTTCTTCTATCAGCTGAGTTGAAGTTTCGTTTCTGTCATCACCTCACGTCATTTTTATTCACTTCATCTGACATTGTCACCCAGTGTTGTTAATAGCACAGAGTATTATTAAAAAAGTATTGAATTTTTGATTCAGAATTCACAGTTCCTCAGCAAGATTGAACAGCGGTAGCATACATTCATTTCTATTGATATTCAGATATCTACAAAAATTAAATGCTCTTCACAACTACTACGCATCAATAACAAATACAACTGTGTTCTCCAAAGTGCAAATCAGATCACTGTGATTTTTAAATTAATTATTTTGTTGAATAGGTTATTGTACTAAATCATCCCGCGTTTCTAGTAATTGAAAATTTGAAATTTGAAAAAGTGCCGCTTCCACTTTCAAGCTCAACTCACAAAATACAACAAATATAAAGCCATTGCTACATCCACAAAAGATACTTCTTTTTTTTCTCTATAGTGTATTCTTTGCTTTTGCTGTGCTGTCACTTTTCTTGTCACATTGTTTTCATTTCTCAAATCCAATGTCATGAATTAATCAATTTTGACAGTTCGTTCATGATAGAATTTTAATCAGAAAAATGAAAATTCCCTAAAATTACAGTTTTGCCGACTCATTATTCAATTGCCATATCTTTGGCAACCTACAAAATAACCTCACAAAAATGTTGCCCTAACCGTGCTAGACTATTTCGTCATACTTTGCAATACGTCACAGATACAACTTCCACAGCTGATTGTGTATAAAATTATGAGTTTTCGTGTGCAAGGCCAGTATTCAGTCGTTCCTAGTCGCCGATAGCGGTCGACTGCGCATTCGGATTACAAAAATATTGAGCTTCGAGTATTTTTTGTGTGTGTGATATTGGCCGGTAACCTTGGCTGTGTGCGAAGCCGCGAGTACCTAATACAAATAAAAAAGTTAATCTAGTTGGTCACGATGTTGAAGACGGCGTCTAAAGTGACAATAAATACCGGCAACGTGCTGAACTTGATCGACATCAAGAAGAAGGCTGGACAGAATGTGACCGAGGAGGTTAGATTTATTTTTATAATAATATCAAGGATTTTTTTTTCTTTATTTTATTTAGGGACTTTTATACAAATGTACATAATATCAAGGATGTTTTAGTAGGTAATACATAATTACTCATACATACTGTAAATACTAACTTGAATTACATCACCTATGCTCTCAAATGCATACACAGCATTTTTGCATTGCTGTATTCACTCGCATTAAGTTAGTTCATTTGAAGTATGGTTAATTCTTTCAAGATAATATGAGTAGGTACTAAATTAAGTGGCTCTTCATATTTAACATATAAAGTATATTTTTATGTTCAAGATATCATGCTTTTTGCTTCATTTTATGAAGTCATTTTGTCACATTTTTATGGGTTAATTGATAGTGATTATGATATTTGAATAGATTAGGTAACTTTGATTTATGTTCTTATTTTTGAAATAGTTAATTTATTATCTTGGTAAACATAGGCACTTATGTTATTCTGGAGAGGATATCTTATATGATTTTTAACTTAAAACTGTAATTTTACAAATTCCCCTTAAAATAACCTAAACAAATGACAGACTATAAAATAAGTTTTAATTAGAAAAGGTACCAAGTTACTGCAACAGCCAGCACAAATAACACTTTAATGTTTTTGACTAGTATTATGAATTAAAATACAAATAATTATTACTTAACTAAACTTTATTATGCTGCCCTTTCAACATACTATATGAAATCATGATATAAATAAAAATATAATAAAATCTTTATTTTGTCAAAAATACTCTACAGATACAAATTATTTAAGATGTTACAATTATGAGACTGGTATCTGTTAAAGATGAACCTGGTTACAGATCGCCAAACCTGGGTGACCCCAGAGACATTAAATCAAATCATAACTAATCTTTAGTAGGTGCCTAAGTACCTTACCAGTTTTAATCTGACAAAATAATAAATCTATCTGTCTAACTTAGTATATCAAACAATATATTTAATCAATAACTTAGTATATCAAACAATATATTTAACCTACATCAGTTGTTGTGATAACACACAAGTTCTAAGGGGAAATATTTGATTGTTTGTTTGTTTATAAATATTGAATAGGTTCTGAAATTACTAGACCAATTTAAAAAATTTGTCCTCATTCCAAAGTTTACTGTTTAGTGACAGGGAGTAATACAGGTTAGATGTTATTCCAATATTCCAATTAGATTTTGATTTGGAGACTTTAATTGGTTGCAAAATGTGGGTGAAGTTATTTTAGTGTATTGACTCAAATAGTCATTAAATAGTTGCCAGTCATGGCAACTATTAACATTTTCCTTATCTTATAATTATGAATATAATATTAAGTACGTCTTAATAAACTATAGTATACAAACTGGTTACAACACCACAGATTATTAAGTAATAAAATTTAAAAAGATTTCATTCATACATTGTTATGAATGGCAATTAACATCTTGGATGACTGTAATCTGTGGAGACTGTTACTGTTTTTTTTTATTTATTATAATATACTGTACCTTCCAAAAAAATAATGTTAATTTGATAGTTAGAATTAGGTTTAAGGGTCTATTTTTTAAACCTTAGCTAAACTTAATCCTTGAAATCCTTCTTCATTCCAATTCTTCTTTAAACTGTCAAACACCGAGCGGTGACCGCAACCTATTGTTCTTTAATTGTGTCTATAATGACGGTATTCGACGAGTTCAGTGCAAGAAGGTAATTGCGATTATGTTTTCATTCTCCTTTTCTTTTTATTATTTGGGTGTAACTACATACTTTCAGTGTTTAAAAAGAAATGAATTATGAATGTTACTTACTCATGGACTCTACATTTCTTCCCAATACAGGAACCTGTAACTAGACCTGAAAATTGTAATTAACTAAAACGAAAACCCTGATGATAGCTGTATGGTAGTCTAGGTTACTATCTGTGTAGTACCTACCCATCGTAAGATGCCAGAAAACACACACATTCATCATCGAAAACAAAAATAAAACTTCCTTAATATTATAAATGTGTTAGTTTGTGTATTTGTATGTATGTACGTTTGTTACTCAATCACGTCAAAATGGGTTTACGAATCAGGATGAAATTAAGTACAGGGATAGATTATGGTCTAAAATAATGCTTAAGCTATACTATCCTAAGAAAATGTGGGTGAAGTCGCGGCAGAAGCTATAAGTTACATAAATTTTCCTTAACAGTACTGACTCATGAATAATAGTTAATGAGTTGTGAATGGATGTAAAAGAATGGGTGTTTGTAATAAAATTATTTATTTATTGTGTTTGCCTTGTACACAATATTGTACACATGGTGACTTAGATCAAGGTTAAATTGTACTATTGCAGCGAAGTTTAGTTAGAAAATGTATTCAATATTATAAAAATATAATTTTGTAAAATCAATTTATTAAAAAGATGATGAAAAATGAAGGTTCATGATAAAGCAAGCCTTATTACATTCACTTTTGAATAGGGACCTTCCTCTTAGGCCATAATTCTTGCACTAGACAGGCAGCTTTGGGGACACAGTTACGTCATAAAAGGTTTAAAGTTTCGAGGTCTGTAACTCTTAAAAGGATTTGGGTGCCCTATTGGTCTGCCAAAGGTAGCCAAATCTTGGGGGGGTCGAATCCTGCACAAATAAGGTCCCTAAAAATTATTCCCTAAAGTTACACAAGTGCTTTAAAAAATTGGATTACTTATGTGCCCAAAAGAAATACAGTTTGAATTATCTTGTTTGCCATATAGATGGCAGTTTTGTGACTAAATATTAAAAAAATTGTTTTGTATAGTAGGTAAAGTATGTACCTTCACACATATTATGTAAATTATACCTAAACCATTATTCAAGTCATACTATGACATGACAGTCAATATTTTGCTCAATAACTAGTTTGAACAAGTACCTGCCTACAAGTTTTTATATAAAATTATACCTATTAACACCTTGATCCACTTTTTCATAAATGAGATGGCACTTATTTATTGTGTCGTGATCTGTTTGTATGCTAAATTCCGTCCAAATCCGTACAGTAATATGTATACATATCAAATATCCATCGTTCCAGGTAGCATAGGATAAAAAGGATGAAAAGGACATAGAATAAAAAGCTAACAAACTATTCTATAAAAAAACCACATCCAATTTCGTTCACCCATTTAGGAACTACGGTACCATAAATAGGCAGACAACAAACTCATAACACCCCTCTTTTTAAACGGTTTTATTTTCACGTCAAAGACAATATTTAAAAAAAACCATAGAACATTGTTAAGTGAAAAAAAAGACTATTTATAAAATATTATCGGCACTCTGTAACACATACTATGTGAATGACGTCACTGCTATGATTGTACTATTTATATATTTACTCCGTAAGTTCAACACTAATGACTAGTAAAACGCAACGTCATGGTGCTTCCATATCTTTCGACTAGAACTTACGTTATTATAAAAACATTGTCAGTCATATCCGTATCGATTTAAATTTTAAATGTCATTTTAAAAAGCATCATCGATGTTTTGGTATAGATTATTTTTTATACTTTTTTAACTGACAACAAATAAACGATCTGACGAACCAACTGATGGTAAGTAAGCGGGGCCGCCCATGGTCATCCGCAACACTTTTTTTAAGTTTTTTTTTTAACATCCGCGCATCACTATAGGTGTTACAAATACGTTCTTCGAAATTCTCGTTTTTCGAAACCTATTTCGGAATCTTTAGTTAATGCTTACTTGCATATTTCTACTGGCAGTTCAGAACATTTCTTTCCGGATTTTTTTCCTGTATTTGGACAATGATGTCATAATCCGCATTGTGATAATTGATAGCGCTATCACGAATGTGCACTCGAGGTGGTAAATTTTATCGTATCATTTTTAATATCTAATCATCTACGAGTGGTCTTATTTATTGAATGTCATCATAACTGTTGTTTAGGGAACTTATTATTTATTTTTAGCCATGATCGTCTCACTCACTGCAGGGCAGAGTCCTCCAGAGGCCTTCTTGCACTCTTCTCTATATAAAGCTATTTGCGGCTAATCCTTTCCATAGATGTCCAATTCGCCCTGTAATTTCTCTTTTGGGCCTGCCGCGACGTCTATTGACTTTGAGCGGGCTCCACCCAGCAGTGAGTTTTGCCCACCTCTCGTCTGGTATGGCAGATCGGAAAAGTCCTACGTCATTCTTCCTACCAATTTAGGAGTTCCACATAATCGAACTACAAATGCCTATAAATAAGTAGGATTATCGCGGCTTCCGTAATAACTAACTAGGTACTTACGTGAATTTTGGATATCATTTTACACGTTGCTATTACGCAATGTTGTATCATAATTTGTAGAAGTGTAGTATACCTACTACACTCCTAGACGTGTATTAAACATGATTGGCAGCACTCGTACGGCTACCAATGTTCATACTCAAAACATGTTTTTGCTAGTCATGATAAACCTGCATCAATCGTAGCTCGTAGCATCGCCATACACCACACAAGTCAAAACATTCATGTTTCTTAAACTTTGCTATTGGATTACCACTTGCGAATGTTATCGAACTGATAAATCGGTTCTCCTTATTCCCAAAGCCTGTAGGCCTGTACATTATACTGTAAGCTACACAGATCTACATAGAAGTTCGTACCTCAGTCCAAATTAGAAAGACGGACGTCCTGTGCTTCTAAAAGGGTCCAACCCATTCAGGTTGCTTTATATAGGTGTACTCCATCATCGATCACATCATCGCCAACCACCAGGCGAGCTACTGGCTAAGTGGTGACATGTTCAGTGGATATAAAATAAAGACTAATGTTCAAGTGAAACAAGTGAATTTATTTCTGCAACACCCGGAACGATGAGGTCGATATGTTGAACAATGTGGGCGTTCGATGTTTGGTACCTACCTACCTACCTGGTTTCACTAATATCGTGAACTGTAGGTACCTATACCGGTACTAATGACTAACTATGTAACAGTAAAACATGCCTATCATGCACTGTACTATTGAATTTATATCCATTCAAATTAAACACGAAGCATTACTTCGTTACACACACGAACAAAAGTTTCATGGTGATTCAACGCTGAAAGATAAAACCGTGTTCCTTCAATGCGCATGTGTAAACATCGAATGTAAGACAATGTGTGTTGTTACTGTATATTGACGTCATAATACATATGTCATAGTCTGTTTCCTTCCTACAATGAGTATTGAGAAGGAAAGTCCTTATTTCTGATCTATTATTCTAATTTATCAATTTTCCCGGCTTAATAGCTAAAAGGGTTTTCCAAAATAACAAGTATGGTTGGTATAGGAACTGACTTCCTTTCCTTACACATTAATTATTCATGTGATTACTACTCATGAGTAGTTAATTGAAAAATACGTCAGTAGACAGTAATGATGACATGATAGTTTCCAGTTAGTCACGTGCCCTGTGGTATAAGGCCACGTCATCTCTTCATTTCATTCTGCACTGACTAATTCATGTCACTAAATAGTCGGCTTATTTCTAAAAACTCTCGAAACAAACATCATCACTTATATACCTAAAATACAAAAAAAAACAGCCCCAAATATATTTTTTAACCTGCTTCTTATCATGCCAAATACCTACAGATATATTCGAAACCACACAACCTAGCTAATTTAAAATAAAGAATTTTCCAATAACCATTTCCTTCTCTAGCTTTCAGAGAGCATCAAACTAACTCTATCGGAATGGGGTACTCAAAATGGCGTCCCTGTACAAAATGGCGTCGGCCCGCCTCCAGGAGGTCATCCACAGACCTCACATCGCCACTCCGACTACAAAGTGATGACGGCATCCGCTGCAGCAGGCTCTGAAGCGGTGATCAACATCACGAGGCCTCACGATGACGTACAAATCAAAATGGCGGAAGAAGAACGCAAGAATTTGAAGATCGGAGTCAAGATTTTTATCAATGAAGACAGTACTATGGCTTTGACTGAGTGCTTGGAGAACGGTGAGTCTTTTACTGGTTTATTTAGTTTTGCCTGACCTGATGTTTATCTGTCTTCATTCAAACTTTGACTACTGACAAAAAAAGCTAAATCTTTAACTTCGATTAATAGTTACTGGCCGCGATAGTAATAGACGTGCTGTCGAAAACAATGAATTCTTCAATCGCTGTCTTTGTCAGTCTACGATACCATTTGTCGGCTTTTTTATATAACATAACTGCTAACAACTGATGGACTACCGACTAGACTATTTTATACTCAACCTCAGAGTATGTCAAAAGGGACGCAGAATATTTTTATTAGCACAATCGTGATAATTTGATGTGCATATAAACTTTGAACGAAACTATTTAAATGTCGATAACACATTGTCCAAATATGTGCCCTAATACGGAAAGGATTGCGATGTCCGAGGATGGCGCTATATTATTTCTATGCACATACTTATCAAGGTTTTAGATTAGGTTCTCTCTCGCTCTTAATATTGAGCCAGGATTATATTGTAAGGATTGTTATGTAAGACATTGAATACTTTATCGTACGTTCACATGCCTTTTGCATTACGTACCTAAAAAAAAAAAATGTGATGCTCTGCCTTTATTATAGCTACAAGACTGACTGATCAATTATTAAACCTTTTTTGGTGTAATTCCTTTTTAAAAAACCTAAACTTATTTTAGGCGCCGAACTGATTGCGGCAAAAGATTACAGTTCATTTGATGACTGCTATAAAGTCGTTGATAACAAAACACAGACTAAACCTAATCAGTGCATGCATTGATCACTTATGTAGATTACCAACTGATTACAACAGCTGTGATTTGTTTGTCCTATCTATACAGGAAATTGACGGTCCTTACCGTTGAATAAGGGTATTAAAATAGTGAATAGACAGTTTTTGCGCTTCGTAGATGGCGCTGGTGATGGAAAATAGTTCTGTTTGCCTAAAGGTTGGTGGAATAGGTCGCATTACGATTAATTAAAGATATTGTTTCCTAAAGAAATTAGATGAAGAAAAAGAAGAAGAATTTCTTTCATGGTTGATTTATTAATCAACACGGCAGCTACTAGCTGTCCGTGGACAAAATCCAGGCCAGTTATTTAAGTACTTCATAATTTGATACCAAGGCAAGTGAAAATTACTATTTTGATAGTTTACCAGTCTACATAAATAAAGCATGCTTCTGAACAAATGAGTCCATTGTCCTTGTCTCTCCTTGGTTAACAGACTGTCATTGTCTGTCTACACTGGAAATTAATGCTCTATTAACTAATTGCTTGGCTAAATGGCCTCCTCGTTTACTATTGAAACTCCATAATACATTATAATGTACTCACTATGTAGAAGGTATACTTTAATATTTATATTTTACACATTTTTATACTACAGATTTCGTAAGACATACTAAATTAATTAAATTATCATTTTCGGCTTACTATTATTACAAGGAACACGACTAGTTTCAAGCCGTACTAGAGGCGACACACGACGCGGCGACTGCTAAACTCATAGCGGAATGCTGCTCATGAATATGAACCTCTAGTATGGCTTGAAACTATTCGAGCTTCTCGTCAAAGAGTTACGTGAGTAAACCGAAAAACAAATTAACTAATTTTGTATTTTAGACATGTTTGTCATCATAAGAATCAGTCCCTATTACTTCTGGACTGGGGGCGGGACTTCAAAGGAGGGTGTTACATTTTATGCACACCCCTGCCTACTTCTTGTCTTTTATAAGTAGCTACATTATATAACAGATAATACAACTCAATAAAACAATTGTATCTATATTTTCCGACGATATAAAGATGTCTTTTTATTTTGACACTTATCAACGATAATTCAGATTTATATCGCAATGCCTTCAGTTTTCCTGTTTTCTTTGAATAGTATTGTTGTTTCACATAACAACGACGAAAATTAAAAAAAATACACGAAGTTTGGCTCACCCTGACCTCGATTACCTATAAGTTACCTACGTAAAGAGGGGTGAAGCTATTCTTAAGCAAGCGGTGACGCATCCAGATTATCGCCAACTAAATTCAAATTCGATCCATGTTTTGGAAGACACCACCCAGAATTTCTAGCGATAGTTTTTGTTCAGCATTCTTATTAAAGTGAACAAAGCTTATAGGTCCTTATTATCTTCACAATAAGGACGAAATCTTCTTACCATTTTAAAAATTGACAACTAATACGGTGTACTGAAGAGATAATGAAACTAGCTGTTGTCATTGTATGTGAAAACGTTAGATGAAGAGATACCTTATCTTAATGAGTACTGTTTGCTTGAGCCGGTCCTTGATTACTATGATTATGATAGCTATAGAAATGAACTTTATGCTAATTGACTTAAGGTACTGTTACACAAGCTCTAGAATAGCTCGCTATAGGGTGTTCTATTGAGCATGCTCAAAAATTTTTTTAAATCGAACGCCTGTCGCTTTGCAGGCATGGCCAAAATGAGTAAGGGGGCGTCCATAAATTACGTGAGATGTTTAAGGGGGGAGGGGGTAGACTCAAATCTCATCTAATCTTACGTTGGAGAGAGGGGGGTCTCGGCAAATATCACGTAATTTTTTTTCTGATAGAAACAAAAAAAAAACATTATTCTCGTTCAGTTCATTTATTCCAGATTGTACATGCTTAAGATTTAATTATATTTACATGCACATGGATTTTTTTTCTTTTTGCAATAACAATCCAAAGCGTTTACGTGAAAAACCAACATTTAAAAAAATTTTGGTTTGAGATCCCCCAATCTCACGTGAGATTGGGGGATCTCAAACCAAAATTTAAAATGGGGGAGGGTGTTGAATAAAATCTCACCAAGGGAGGAGGGAGTGACAGACAATTAAAAAAACACCTCACGTAATTTATGGACGCCCCCTAAGCTAATTTTAAGCAACATTCCGATACACATGCTACTAAGTGACAAGTGCTTGAAATTACCATGTTCGACCGTTCGACTACCAAACTTTAAAAAAACATATTGATATAATGCAAAAAGACAAATCTTATATGACACTTTTCCTGATATCAAATGCCTTACAGAAGTAGGTGTGTTACACAAAATTGAACCGAACGTCTGTCAAGATAAGGTTGATATAAGTATCTATAATTTAACTGTGACGTAATATTTTATTATATTATCTTGTGTTCTTTATCTTATATTGATGTGAGGCGTAAATTATGCGTATCAAGAGGCTGGCACGAATAGTAAACATGATTCCCTTTATGAATGTTGCCATAATTAGTCTACTTGTAATATAATAAATTATGTATTAGTGTAACCTATGACCCTACAACATTTGTTAGGGTTGTCAGATATGAATTTTAAGTTCAATGACTTGTGAGGTATTTACTTAGTGTATAATTTATATAACAACAAGTAATCCAGCTAGTTAGGGCCGACCGACCAGGCCGCTGGGGCAGAAAGGTTCTCGAATGGAGGCCACGTACCGGCAAGCGCTGCTTAGGACGTCCAACCGGCCTATCTGGAAATCATTGGGGGAGGCCTATGTTCAGCAGTGGACGTCCTGTGGCTGACATGATGATAATTTATATGGCGATTGCTGTCTTAATAGTTAATAGCTACAACTGTTACTTTGACTAGTTGTAAATAGGTAGTTAACTAAAAATCGCAGGTTACTCACGTGAAAATACTGAGAAAAGTTCTACATTAGCCTATTTGTTATTCTAGCTAGACCATCATCTACCTCTGTTATACATTTCATCCCAATCCCTTCAGCCGTTTTGACGTGATTGAGTAACAAACTTAACACAAACTCAAACTCATCGCTACATAGTATAAAACAAAGTCGCTATCCACCGTCTGTCTGTCCCTGTGTATGCTTAGATCTCTAAAAATACGCAACGGATTTCGGTACGGTTTTTTAAATAAATAGAGTGATTCTTAAGGAGTGTTTATATGTATAATACATGCATATTGCACCCGTGCGAAGCCGGGGCGGGTCGCTAGTTTATAATATTAGGAAGCAATAATAATATCACCATTTTCCTCTTGTCTTGTGGCTTTTCCAACTATACCTCCTATACTCCTGAGGTATAATGTATTTAGAGAATAAATTATAATGTACAATAGAAAAATGACAATCATAACTTATGTCGATTAAAATAGTAAAGACTAGATCATAGCTACGCGAATGTGCGGAGAACTTAAAGGGTTACCGGGGCTCCGGCTCAAAGTGCAGGAGAAGGAACGGGGTGGTTTTTAGTCAGTAAGAGTCTGATACTCCCTCCCGGCTCACCCAGCCGGGAGAAGTCATTCGATGATTCCCCCCTTAACCTCTGGTATGCCGAAGACGTACATATACGCGAGACACAATGTGTTTTCTATTATGTCTCATATACTGGCAGATAAGGGGTTAAAAAAAGCTACGCGAATGTAGACCTAATTGCATTTCAATATGTATAAGAATATAAACTTAAGGTCATAATTCTTATTTGTCTATCGTACCTACTTGAGATGGGTTTTAAATTAGCATTCTGACTTTTCTGTTCGTTGGAAAGACCAGTAATAGGTAGGTAGAATGATTGATTTCCTTGTTTTTTACCGACTTCATTACTAGTTTTATGTTAGGTACTAAGTCATGTATACAAATAATTTTTAGTTGGAATGATGGTTCTTTTATTTTTGCTTTAAACAAAATGGACTGCACAGTTGCCGCGCAACGTGTCGCAGGTTCGGAACAATTCTTTTTGTGATCCACAGATTATTGTTCCGGGTCTAGATTTCATGTGTATGTGAAATTGTATATATGTAAACGACATACCTACGACCTACTATATAAAACAAAATCCTAGTGTGGCGCAATGTTAAAAAAATTATTGTAATTATTAATTAGTGAAATTATCTTCATTGTACCTATGAAAAATAATAATTCTTTCTTATAATTCTATCGCTATTCTGCCTTGAACAAGCGTGGTTATTAATACTCATGCCTTCTCCGCGTGAGAAGAGGTGTTAGCTCAGCAGTGGCCACTTAAATGATGACAATTAAAAATTATAGAATATTAACAACCTCCTACTTTGCTTTACTTTCCACCAATAAATTGAAATGTAAACTAAATCAGTGAGAACCCTACCCAATTTTAAATATATTTTTTCCTTATTATTTCAGTGTTCAGCGCACTGCACACAGCGTACATAGACAACGTGATCCTAGCTTACAACCCTGACCTGCTGCATCGCGAGGAAGGCACTGATGACAACACCTTGAAAAATACATACAGTACGAAAGCATCCCCTATATCCATGGGCAGCAATGGTGAGTTCTTTTACAAAATTATTAAAAAAAAGTTAATTTAGCCTTTTAATTCTCGAAGGCCACCAAATAGGTTGGCAACTCATTTGTAATTCCTCTAATGTTTCGAGTGTCTATGAGGGACGCTGATTGCTTACCATCAGATGACCTATATGTTAGCCTACTTCTCTGTGTTTTAAAAAACCTTAGCTATTCATGTACTTTTCTCCTAGCTTCTATTTGATGCCAATGTTTTATGGGATAAGCCGGTAAACGAGCAGACGGATCACCTGATCGCAGTCGGCGTTGCCCATGGACACCTGGAACACCAGAGGCGTTACAAGTGCGTTACCGGTCTTTTGGGGATTAGGAATTTGAGGGTCCTTAGGATTCAGGGATTAGGGAAGAGGGTCCCCCTCTATATTATTAATTAATTGGGCCTCCGGTAACCTCATTTACACGACGAAACACAACGCAAGTGTTGCTTCACGTCTGTTTTTTATGAGGCCGTGGTATCACTCCGGTCGAGCCGGCCCATTCGTGCCGAAGCAGGGTTCTCCCGCACTTATTATGTGGTACAGTTGACAATTTTACGCCGAAAAGACGTCATACCTAATTTGTTTGCTGAAATTACAGCTCTATCACTTGCAACTAGTTAATTAACAAACATTTCATACAAAAGTTGTCTCCAAACATGGGAAATAAGGTCTTTAATTGAATGAGTAAGACAAGGACACCGGTGTCCTCTTGGGGATTAAAAAGCAAAAAGCAGCAAGCAACCATGAATTAGTGAAGTAACTAAACTAACTGAATGTTGCCAAAATTATTTTATCAATATTCAATTAAAGACTAAAATTAGGGTGACGAGTAATTTTTATTTTAATGTCCGTCTGGTAGATTATTTAAAAACATTAGACACGTATTTTTTATTTTCTTACGGAAACGAATAGTTTCGAAGATATATTGATTTGAAATGTCGCGTGACGTCACTTCTCAGTACATTTTATACGCAGAATGACGTTTTAGCCCCCACTCCTAAACTTTGATTCGTTTTATCTAAGTATTGTTTTACTTTTATTATACGACAAAATAAAAAAATACGTGTCTGATATTTTTTAATTACCTAACTTACGAACTAATTCTATTTTTAATTTTCATACCCTGTCATCATCCCCATTGTTCTGAAATATATTTCTAGTAGGTACCGTGGTTTCTATTCCAGTGCGCATGTCGAGTACTGAAGTTGAGGCGGATAATGAGGCGGACGCGCGCAAGTGTGAGGCCATCCTGCCTGGTATCAAGATCCTTTGGGCCGTACTCGAAGACTTCGTCAAAGAAGGTAAGTTTTACTTTAGTAAAAGTAATTAACTTTTATGGTGGACTCGTCCGGGCCTAGTGCAGGCCATGATGCGGAGCGAGGGGGACTGGGATGCCGTCTCCTCCTTTTGCGAAGCAGTCATGCTAGCTAAGGAGGAGGCGGGACGCGTGAGGCAGCGAAGCGCTGCCTCCTCGCAACCCAGCCATCGCGAAGGACACACCGGGCGTCGGGGATCGCGAGACGATCTCCGGCCACCGTAAGCGCGGGCCTGCGGACGGCGAGCATGGGTGGCTCCCCGTCCGACCAGAAACAGACCCGAGCGTACGACGCGTCGCGTTCCGCGCGCGCCTCGAAGAGCCATCAGACCATCACAGATGGGGCCCAATACGGCCGATGCCGATTCGGAGTCGCGGAGAACCTAACGGGTAACCGGGGCTCCGGCTCGACGTGCAGGAGAAGGAACGGGGTGGTTTTTAGTCAGTAAGAGTCTGACACTCCCTCCCGCCTCACCCAGGCGGGAGAAGTCATTCGATGATTTTCCCCCCTTAAAAAAAAAAAAAAAAAAAGGGGCCAATTTTTCTATCGCCAGATACATTTTAACTGTGGTATAACTTATATTTGACAATTCTTCCACACCAATAATTGTCAAATGTCAATTTTATTCTATAGTTAAGAATTAACTAATGATCGAAAAATCGACCCTATAAATAATCGAACCTTTATGATGTAGGTCAGTGTAGGTAATAGCTAAAAAGCCCACTGTAAATATTTTTCCTAAAAAAAGAACAGATTTCTTATGCTTTTTGATGTAGTGCTAGTGAGTGAGTGCATTAAAATACACTTTTTTTTTTTTTTTTTTTAGGGGGAAAATCATCGAATGACTTCTCCCGCCTGGGTGAGGCGGGAGGGAGTGTCAGACTCTTACTGACTAAAAACCACCCCGTTCCTTCTCCTGCACGTCGAGCCGGAGCCCCGGTTACCCGTTAGGTTCTCCGCGACATTAAAATACACTAGGGGACAAATCTTCTGCGACACAATATCGCTAGCGACGTTGGGTGAATTACCGCGACGTTGCCAGACTTTGGTTCTGGTAACATCAACGTCGCTGTGGATATAGGGCGCGCGTTGTCGCCTTAGTCTATCGGGCGAAATCGGCAGGCTTCGTTTGACATATCGTCGATACATGGGACTTTGGTCTCCTAGTGTATTCTTGACTTCAATCATAGGGATTGAAATGGTGTATTCGAGGTCATGCGACATATTGCTATCTTAAATCTAGTGATTAAACAATAATGACAGTGTATCGTAACTGAAGTTAGTGGCGCACCTATTCTCTCTAACATTCTCCTCTAGTTTTGTTTGTTTAGCTAGGTTTAGTATTCGGTTCACCTTGACCAAGCTTTGTGATCCATACCCAACTTCCCTTGTCGAGTGGGACAGTTACAGTCAAAACCAAGCATAATCTACAACATGATCTATAATTATGTTATGACTTTCGTGAGACATACTACACGCGGCGACTAACTGAATCAGTAGCAGCGCGACAGTCACCGCGTCGCGAGTCCCGGAATGCTGCTCATGAATATGAGCCTCTAGCATGGCTTGAAACTAATCAAGTTCCGCGTCAAACAATTACGTGAATAATCCGAAAAATATTAACATGATCTATCCTTACAGGTCGCGTCCAACAGCTAGGTGTAGCAGATGTAGGCGGTGGGTGTCTACGTAAGCTGCACGCGTGGGCTCGGGTCCGTCCGTCTATAGCTCAGATCAACCTCGCCTCGTGTTGCGTAGTACCACCTTCACTGCACGCCTTCTGCCGAGCTAATGATGTACAGCTGCTTACACACGCTGATCCTCCAGGTAATCTTAATTCAAATTAAATAAAATTGAAAGGTTACATAGAATAAAACCCCCACAATTCACCGGCTGTTTTAAGTCCCTCATAAACATATTCCCAGTGCTATATTATGTTATACGGGTTAGACTATTGCCATACACTGGGCGTAATTCCAGACTCCGTGTTATTGTTGATGAATTAATGAAATAAATTATAGAATTAATCGCTGCTAATTCTTAAAACTTATTTTCCCGTAAAGGTGTGTAACATACATAATACTTTTGCTGGTAATATACCCCTTTTAAAAACGTGGTAAGATTTTTATCAAATACTTGGGTATTTCCATTTAACTGTTTAGGCTTTCGAATTTAAAAATATACAGGGATTTGTTTGATCTAAGGATCGAACTCACTAAAGCTTAGTATTTTATTTACAAGACAAGATCACAATAACAAAACGATACTAACTTTATCACTTTTCATTCCAGATCTACTCTCAATCGCCGCAGTAAAGACCTTGTCAGACGCGGGCGTAGGATGCGACAATTTGGACTGGTGCGCTCGCTACCAAGTCCACATCAAGTGTAGGGGAGTCCTTGCCCTAAAGGGATACGTCTGTAAGGCCACACTCGACAATAAGTCAGATAAATTAGAAAAACTACAGAAGATATAATGTCAAACGCGGAAACATCGCGTTAATAGTAAGGTATTTAAGCATTTTATTCTTGACAAAAGTTGCGCTAACTTGCGCAAAGTCATTGCGCAAACAG
Source organism: Spodoptera picta (assembly GCA_038387885.1). NCBI lineage: Eukaryota > Metazoa > Arthropoda > Insecta > Lepidoptera > Noctuidae > Spodoptera > Spodoptera picta. The sequence goes on along the minus strand of JAZHFQ010000752.1, from coordinate 1,022,524 downwards.
TACCGTTTATAGTTAATTTCGCTAAAGTATTGGTATGGAATGGTACTATTTTTTGTATATCATCGCAAACATTTCTATTAAACGAATCCAGGTAAACTTTTCGACTTTAAATAAACTTTAAAGTAGCGCAAGTTTAAAATTGCTCTTGTATGTTATTGAGCAACAGATTTCTTGCCAACTGAGTTGATCTTGTACAGTAAGCGTCATTTAACACTGATGTTCTTCGCATAAAGAACAAAAAATAAAGGGAGCGGGATGCAAATAGGATGTGCAATAACGAGTAAAAGAGACACTTATATTAATGTATTTCAGAACTACAGTGTTATATGACGCGAACTGTACTTTAGCGCAGGCTTTTGTCAATAATTTCGATTAATAGTTTAATTTAGGCAGTATTGACACCATTAATGCGAGGTCGTTTTAGTATGTGTTTGTAAAATAATAAGTAACTATTGATTACATATTAATGACAGAATCAATTTGCATTTTTCATCCCATATGTTGCTTAAAATGATCAAATAAACATCAAGTAAACTAAATGAGTATTTGTTAAAAGAGTTGGTACAGAAAAATTATTTCTAAAGTTAGGTATATTAAGTTTATTTCATCTCCAGAATCATAGTGTTACTTATTATCTTAGATACATTAGTCAACCAGTGCATTTTAGACATTTAGGTTCATATGTATAGCGTAAATTGTGATATAGTTCCTTAAACTTAAACTATGTACTTATAATTGTTACTTAACTTCATAAAGGTGATAAAGACACCATAGTCGCATGATTAGTTGCGGAACTATAATGTCTACAGAGCAAATATTAGGGTTATGTTGGTCGCCGACAACCAGATAGTTATGAAACCCAGTTTATAATAACCCGGCACGAAATATGGCCAGATTTTTCATGTTGAAGTTAAGTTGGCGCGTTGTTTATTTTCACTTCAAACAATACAAATTACTTTTTCTTACGTTAACTTATACCTTAGTAGACATGATTAAAACTAAATGATGGCGAGTGACCAAAATAATGAGAATATACGCGCGAACTTAGTCCAAAGACAAAAATGTTGGCCACGTTTCGTAACGGAGACTATTCAGCTGATCGTACAACCATGGTGTCCTAATGAAATAGGGCTAGAATGAACGTTTTCACCGAACATCCCTAAACCATCTAAAAGTAACTTAGCGTGATGTATTACCTAATCTAACCGCTTATGTTGTTAGGTGTCACTCCAAAATGTCGTCAAGAGTCACGTAAAACTTAGGGGTACTTACCTTAAAATTTAAGAGAGGGTGGTGCAAACTGGCATTAGACACTGATTATTAAATTATGACGTTCAAATATCAATAGAAAATATTTAATTTCAGTTCGAAATACAGAATCGGTTAATCGGTTAATGACGTCACGTCATGACGTCGGTTTATAAGAATCGAGTTCATTTGATTCATTTTACATGAAATTGGATTGCTTCAGTATCAGAGTTTTTATTATACATAGTGCACAAGCTAGGTTATACGGTGTTATACGATTTATTTAGTTATCGATTAGTTTTTATAGATGTCGACTTGTACAGTTGTTTTGGTTGGGAAATGAACAGAAAAGTATGACTTTATTCTACGAAGGCTAAATGAAAAACGCGAATACATTTATAATGCGAAAATGGAATGAGAGTGTATGGCTCTTTGAATGCTTGCAAATGTAATTGATAAGTTGACATCTATAAATCAAATAGTTACCTTATAAAATTATTGTTTATAACAATAATTTGGTACTTGCGAATTTGTGATAAGCTTTTACTATAGGTGAATTTCGCAAAGCGCCTAACTGCTTTTTCCAAGCAACATTTATTAAAAACAAGTTTGCATTTTGTTGCAGCCAAGTTTTTGTCAGGCGCTTATTAAATTTTAGTTCTAGAATGATAGTATTTCGATGCAGTTAACCATTATTTTTAATGATACTTAATTTACCACAGATAAAAAGTGTTTGTGCAACCAAGGAATTATTTAACTGAGTGTGTACTTCGGATTTGTAATCTCATTTATTTATGCTTTGGTTACTTAACTTCGAAAATTTATTGAATTTATCTGACATAATTATGTCACAATTAAAAAATGTTAATCACGGTACAAAATGTTACTAAAATACTGCCAGAAAGTACATTATAAAAGCAAAATAGTTTTAAATAAAATTTGATTTATCGACATTCCTTTATACGTGTGCGCGATGCCCCGAGTAGTCTTTTAACTATAATTATTATGATGAACTCAAAATTATAGCATTACTAATCTATCTGTTCAAAAAAGCTTAACAATGATTTTAAAAAAGTTACTTGACAGATATGTTTCTGACATCTGTCAGTTGTCATTGATTCCCGCCAATTTTTAATTCTAGTCGATTTTTTAACGATTGAATCTAACCTTTAAGTACTTTATGAAAATAAGCTGCAGAAACGTCGCAGCTTATAGAAAGTTATCACATTGAATAATAAATAAGCACGTTAGAAACTATGTTGTACCTAATATAAGTTTATCTACTTTTATTAGGTGGCGTTAGCAGTATAAATGACAACGTTGTATTAAAGTCACGGTTGCTCTTGAAAGAAAAAAAGACCATGTCGCTTTTTTATTTGAACAGTTAAAATAGTTATACTATAGTTTTTGTTTATTCGTCAATGTTACACACACAAAAAATAAATGTTAAATGTTATAACTTAGATCGTATCTTTATAACAGACGATTCATAGGTGCCTCATATTTAAAAATTATATTAAGATGTTTCTTATGACTTAAAAATGCTTAAAAAATTGTAAAAATGTTTATAACTATAAAAAAATACATTCAAAAATGTATATAATGTAAGATGAAACCCGAATTGTTTTAAAATTAAAGTATTTATTGAATAATTTCTTGTGTTTTTAATTTATTTAATTTACAGGATTATCATTGTACTTAAATACTTGTGCAAAATTTTGGATACTGCCTCGTTAGCCGAGTGGTCGCAAATGCCGACAGCCGTGCCGGGCAAGGGGTCTCGGGTTCGATTCCCGGGTCGGGCAAAGTACCAAAGTAAGTAGGGTTTTCAAAAGAAATCTCAGTGGTAGCACGGAGTCTGGAAATGTGCCCGGTATAATTATGGCAATAGGCTCACCCCCTATTACATGGGACTTATAACATAAATAGTGAAAAGTTCGTGTTACACTGAACAGTGGCATTAAGTGCCGTAATGGGCACCTCTGCCCCACCCCTTCGGATATAAAAGGCGTGATGTTATATTATGTTATATTTAAGCTATAAAAACTAAAGTGAAAGAATTTCAATTATGTACATATATAGGATGACAATATGTCACTCTTGCACTTTCACTTGTTCAAATTCAAATTTATTAATTAATTGTAGATCAGGTAAATACATATTTACAGTTGTTATACATAATTAGGTTGAGTTCAGCTGTGTCCTGCCCATTGGGCGTACAATAGGTGGGTACAATATTAATGTTCAAATCAGTTAATAATATAATAAAACAAGAAACTCATTCAAGAACTTGTTGACCTTTCCTTATGGGATAAGCCGGGAAACTAGCAGATTCATCACCTGATATTAAGCAATCGGCATCGCCAATGGACACCTGGAACCCAGAGGCGTTACAAGTGCGTTACCTGTCTTTTGGGTACCTATTAGGCATTTAAGGATTGTTGGGGATTCAGGGATGGGGGTAATTATTGGGCCTCCGGTAACCTCACTCACACGACGAAACACAACGCAAGCGTTGTTTCCCGTCGGTTTTCTGTGAAGCCGTGGTATTACTCCCTTCGAGCCGGCCCAATCGTGCCGAAGCATGGCTTTCCCACACTTAACACTTAAATCTCTGCACCTCTACATTTTTTACAACAAGTACGAAAACATGTAACAAAATAACACAACGTTCCTTACCATTATTTTAAATTGACAGGTGTATATTATTCCACGAAATTTAAAAAAGTAAGAAACGACAGAATACAAAATACACAGATAATAAAAAGTTAATTAAAGAATTTGACATTCGCGCTCAAGGGTTGAGAATCTCGTTAGTATCTAATTATGGCATTTTTTAAGCAATAACATAATATTATAAGAATGTTTCGCAATAAAATTGACAATGTTATCAGTAATTGATTGAAAAAAGAGGTTCACATTAATTCGACGACATCGTAAATTCGTCACATGTCAGTATTTTAAAATTGTTTTAAGTAGGTACCAGGAACGTATGGCAATATTTTAGTTAGACAAAGAGAGTGTTGGTTCAATGTTTTATAAGTTCATCTACCAGTTATCATGCTTCCTTCTTTCTTGACCCCAAGATACCTCAAAGTATCGTAGGTACTCCCGAAAGATATATTAGGTAGGTACCTGTGAAATAGCAGACGGAAGACAGAAGAGGGGTGAATATATCTATTCACCCCATCCCTCTTCTGTTCCTATTCACATCTCGATCCCTATTCACCCCATTTTACCGTTACTGGCCATTTCATAATTTTGGTTTGTTTAAGAATTCTAATTTCAAATTAATTTTATTTTAATAATAGGGTGTTTGCCGAAAGTAGTCATTTGTTTATTGATTTTTTTAAGGGGGAAAATCATCAAATGTCTGCTCCCGCCTGGGTGAGGTGGGAGGGAATTTCAGACTCTTACTGACTAAGAACCACCCCGTTGCTTCTTCTGCACGTCGCCCCGGTAACCCGTTAGGTTCTCCGCGACATTTACATCGCATTTCAATCCATTTCGTAATCATGGATACGTTAACAATTCGAGTAATTATTGAATATGAGTACCTACCTACTGTCGTGGCAGCAACGCGTCACGCAACATCAACGACGTTTACTTACGGAGCTAAGCTGTTATTGGTTTGCTGGCGTCCGTCCTGGAAATTTCGACCTGAAAGATGAACCTCGCGGTCCTCTGAAGACTTTGGTCGCCAATGACAAATTAAAGGCGATTATGGAAGCTGATTATAAACAATCTACGGCTGAATTAGCAGCAGCTTTCGACGTAAGCGTCAAAATAATATTGGTCCATTTGCGTCAAATTAGCAAGGTAAAAAGTTTGACAAATAGGTGATGAACACGAACTCAATGATCGCCAGCGCGAAGTATGCATCAAGACGTGCATTGCACTGCGCAGCGCAGTAGACACACAAATGAAGGAATTTTGAACCGTATTTTTACCTGCGATGAAAAATGGATTCTGTTTGATAACCGCAAGCGCTCAGTAAGTTGGTTGGATCCTGGTTCAGCATCTCTACTTACCACTTTAAGGATTAACAGGTGTTATACGTGTTATAAACGTAATTGTTACTTTTTTGTATATCGACAGACATCTGCCCAATAATTTATTTATAAAAAAAACGATTGATTAGTAGTGAAAGCTTTTAATTCGTAGTAATTAAGTGTTTATCACGTTATTTCAAAAGTATGCTATAAAGAATTGCTTCGTTGTTTCGTCACGGCTCGAAGTTTGAAGAATGAAGTTGGTTGGTTGCTGTACTTGCTGTTTCGCAATAAATTAGTAACTCTTCTAAGCTACAGATATATACCTAGGTACTTACTTAGTATATCTAGCATTAGATTAACAGTAAATCTGCTGCTTTGCTTAGTTCAATAGGGTAGATGACTAATTTTTATTTTAATGTCCGTCTGCTAGATTATTAAAAAACATTAGACACGTATTTTTATTTTTTTTACGTAAATGAATGTTTCGAAGGTAGGTTGAAATATTGATTTGAAATGTCACTACACATACATTTTATACGTAGAAATGACGTTTTAGCCCCCACTCCTAAGCTTTGATTTGTTATATCTAAGTAAGAAATCATTTGATGGTACAACAAAATAAAAAAATAATGTCTAATATTTTTAATTTTCATACCCTGTCATCATCCCTATTCTAGTTTCGATTAAGCACAAAATAATAAAAGTGGTATTTTGTACGTAACGTCGAATTTAGGACCAACCTCAGCAATATCACACTCAAACTACTGGACAAACACCACATCCCAAACCAATAAATAAATAGATATTAAAAAACAAAATGATAACATAAAACAAACAAGACCACCCCCGTTTATTGCTTAAAGTCGATTTATATGCAACAACGTGTACCTGACGAAATGAAGCGAATAACTTTATAATTGTGAATTAAAATAAAAAAGGGGTTAACAGGAAACAGGATATTGCCTTCCGCGGCGACCCCGGGCTACCGGCGACGGTTTTTTTCAAGTTGCCAACTTGTCGTTATGTTGTAAGCAGTGAGATCCGATAGAATACACAAGTAGGTTGGCTTTTGGGAATGAAAGTGAGTGAGTAATCTGTATCGTTGGCCTAGTCGTAGTGGCAGGAGCGCTGTTGATTTTACATATAGGGCTGAGTGCTATACCTAGTCGTGTCGAACAATGTTAGATTAATTCTATATGATGGAGATTTACATCTTAAAATGTACGTTTACTAAAGCAGTTATTACGTTGCATCCACCGTGGGATGCAGAATGCACATCCTTATTAATATTTCGGTAAACTTATTGCGATCCTTAAGTAGGCTACTAAGCGCGAGAATACGGTGTTCTACAACTAATCAAATTCAATACTTTTAACGAAATGTCAAAAACGATATTGTTCTATGAATTTTGTACCAAAAACTAACTTATGACGTCATCATATTTTCGAGTCAAATAGCACATATTTCTGAAAAAAAAATATGCTAGAATAAATCGAAAATTAAGTATATCGTCATATATATTAATGATATTGTAATAATTTTTTAACATTTAATTGGATTGAACAATCAAAATAATTTATTTTTGACCCAGGAAAATACCCTATTAAGTATAAGTACGACTTTGGTTCAGTTAACTTATTTTCGCTGTTGATAACTATGATAAATACTTAAATAGCAATCAATAATTATTTCTGTTTGTGCGCCAAATGGTTAATTAAACAAGATATCCCGATTTTGTTCATCTGGACACGATCGGGCTTATATTGCTACTGGTAAATATATCGTACTTCGTTAATTTTACTAAAACCCAAGAATTTATAGGTACATATTACCCACCTGGTATATGGCAATAGGCTCACGCCCTATTACATGGGACTCGTAACATAAATAGTGAAAAGTGGGTGTTACATTACAGTGGCATTAAGTGCCGTAATGTGCACCTCTGCCTACCCTTTCGGGGATAAAAGGCGTGATATTATGTTATATTACCCACGCACATGCCTATATAGGTACTCCAGGTTGCTTCGAAACAATATTTAACAAGATCCTGCACTTGGTACTATGGACTACGGTCATAAATCGATATGGATACAAAATGTCAGTTTTCCAGCAATCCATCGCCAGTGGCGAGTGTCGACATCGTCCATCAAATGTCTTGTGTTACGACAAACAGATTGACACTCTCCTGTCAGTGTCTCATTTGTAACATGACGCCATGTTGAGAAATAGGTACCTACTGTAGATAGCTACTTTTTATATTGTAGTTATAACTTATAAGAAAGTATTTCAGTTTGTTTGTTTGTAGAGGCTGTTTGGTATGAGAGCTAGTGCAGGCTTTGAGGCAGAAGAGGTTTTTTTTTAAGGTGGGAAAACCATCGAATGACTGCTCCCTCCAGGGTGAGGCGGCAGGGAGTGTCAGACTCTTACTGACTAAAAACCACCCCGTTCCTCCTCCTGCACGTCGAGCCGGAGCCCCCCCGGTTACCCGTTACGTTCTCCACGACAGGCTGAAGAGGTTTGGTCGGGCTTTTATAACCTAATCTAGGAAATGTCTATTAAAATAACGTGCATAAGATCTGCCTGAATAAGTTTCACTAAGTTGGTACTAACTCATTCTTGGTAAAAATAAAAGGACTCTAATAATAAAGAAATAAAGGACTAGAAATAGAAGAACATCATAGTTCAAAAGCAACTAACAGTACAATGCCTTGAGTCGGATAAAGTACCTAATGTCTTCGATATTCATTATGTAGTTGTTAAGTATCAAAATCTTAAGCGGTGAATTAAGTATTTGACAATAGAATTTTTGTTAAAAAATTGATAGATTATTACGTTAAACCCGTTGATTACCTAAATACCAGTTATGATACCTAAATATGAACTAGTAGCACAGTTATCTCTAATGTAAGTACCTATTAAATAAATTGACCTGACAATTGGACGAAACCACAATAGTCAGCTAGTGTAATAAATGTAACAAGCTTGTACTACACTTTACAAACTTTTGTGGTTAGGTAATCGAATTACCAAACATGTGTGCGTTACACAATCATAGACAATATGGAAAGTGGCGGGAAATTGCGCAGAGACAATTTCGGCGAGATCTGTGCAAGCAAGCATCGACTCGCGTCGAGTAGCGGTCGCAGAAAAATCTTGGAAAATGTATTACTTATTTGATTGTATTATAATCTGATATTACTTACCTCTATAATAATATTCATTAAGACTACGATATTATAATGTTATACCACAGTAATTAATTAAAATAAATTTAAATGTTTTATACCTAAATAATTTATTTTTCGGAAGTACTTACCTAGTTAATATAAAACTACATTATGTAGGTTCTATTCTGCCTTCATTTTTTATAAGTATTTCTTTCCTTTTTCATTTCTGAATAATAATTATTTACTCAATTAGTTAAAACCGGAATTCACATCAAACAAATCAACAGCTTATAAGTAGCTACTGCTGACCAAAGGCGTCTTCTAACACGGAAAAAGTTGGAACGTTAATCATCTCGCTTGCTCAATGTGCGTTGGTGATTTCAAACTAAAAAGTATAAGCCCAGATTTCCTCACGATCTTTTCCTTCACCGTTTGTTAGTGGTATCTAAATAATCTTAGAAAGTAGTAATATATAACTCGGAAAAACTCCCATTTGCAGGTCCTTGCCGTTGGCAAGTCTCGAACCCGTGCCCTCATGCATGAGAAACCTTAAATCCTAAGCCTTCAAACCACCACGTCGTCTTAAATCGGGATTAAAACAAACTAAATATTTTTTATAAATAGAATAATAAATCGGGCTATTTTTGAATAAGGAAACATTCCAATTCCAATTTAGGATTTCCCACTTTGAAATTGTAATACCTAGGCACATACTCAATGCCTAGTAATCAAATGTTAAGTTTCAAGCTATTATCTGACATAAGTTTCTACTATTAAATATAGTATTAAAAGAAATGTTTGTTTGTGTACGTTGCCATACCAAATATGAAAAGTTGGCTTGAGTTTATCTGAATGTTATTTAAATTCATCTTAGAAAAACCCATATGCAGTGACGCTAAATTTAGTATGTTTACCTACATCAAATAAAATTAAGTATTATATGTTTCGGCTTGCTCACGTAATTATTCGATGAGGAACTCGACTAGTTTCAAGCCATGCTGGAGGCTCAGCATATTCTTGAGTAGCATTCCGCGACCCGCGACGTGGCGACTGTCGCCCTGGGCTTTTAGCCAAACGCCACTTTGGCGCTTGTCTACAGAGAGAGTAGAAATGTAAATGTATGGGGATGACACTGACAAGTGTCAAAATTTACGTCAATTCCATATCTATAATTTGGTTTTCTATTCTACATGTAGACAAGCGATAAGTGTCATTTGGCTACAGCTGCTGTTACTGATTATTACGTGAGTAAGCCGATAAAACATGATAATTAATTTAGTAAATCTCACGAAAATTATAATATAAACAAAACTATCCTAAAAATCAGTACTTTAATATTTACTGTGCCCACATTTTTTTAAATAGAGAATACCTTTGAAGGCGTTTAGCTTTTGTGGATATAGATGAGGTAGTATCTACTTGTGAAAAAATTAACACTTATAGGGATGGTTTTTGTGACATATTTTTACCCTAGTTTGGAAGATAATACGGAATGTAAACATAGTGAAAAACCAGTTTTATTTTCATAGAAATAAGGAATCAATGTAGTTGTAATCAATTGCTCAATGCTGATGTTGTATTAATAACAAGAAAACAAAATGTTTAGTATTGAAGAAACATTTTATTTTTGTCAGCCTTGCCTTTAGCCAGTTTACTCCTTGTATAGAGTATTTCTCTGATTTTTTTTTTGTGTTAATCCTAAGAAAAGTTAGTCTTCTGGGTACCCCAATAAAAAACTTCCTTTAGTACCTAACAACATTAAAAATGAAACCAAGAAATACCTACGTCACATATTTTCCACAAACCACACATAAAAAATAAATGTGCATAATTTAATACCTACGCAAAGCGTTGACGTCGGCCATTTTAAAATTCATACCCCAAGCTACGACATAGTGTTGCACTTGCAATAAAACAATTGAATACCTATATTATTTATTGTAAAACGTTTACAAATGACTCTATTACTCAAAATTTTTCTTAGAATACTACGTGCACATGTTATAGGTAACAAAAACTTATCAAATAATTATTTCTTTAATACATTTTCACCTCTATTGTAATGCTGTTAGGTTGAAAATGTTTTGCAGTTAAAGATTAGGGTAGTTGAATATACGTGTTTATACTTGTATGAATTTGACCACGTGCGACTCTTTTGACCTGCGCGCGCCTGCGCCAAATTATCAATACACTTTTCAAATCGTTCAATCGTTAAATCATGCGCATATGTAATGACGATTCTGATTGTCAAAAGTTGTTATTTAAATACATAATAATATTATCGTTGTTTTTCCCTATGTTTTCGGACACGGGAATTTTGACACCATAACGTGGCTGTGTTGTTTTAATAAATTGTTAACTCCCGAGTAGTTTAAAATCTACCTACTTGTAAAATGAAATTCCTTTATAGTCAGAAAATTCAAATTACACTCTATTTGACTCGGTATCGATTATAAACTCAAAAATTTTACGGAAATTTTACTTATACACTTTATCGCATACGTAGCTCATGTCTATAAGCTCCGGTGTAGCTCGAAACTAATCGCACGTCCTCGACTTTACATGAATAATTGAAAAATTATTAAAATATTTTTTGTGCGGAAAGGTGTATTCTGCTGTCGCTACACAATCTCGCATTAAACGTCAAGTTCAGTGCGCGTGAGTCGCGAGCGTGAAATTGTCACACTCTTACTTTCTCGATGGCACGATACGGCATAAGACCGTCCTTCCTTTCGCTTTAATTACGACAAATCATCATTACGGAGGTCCCTGAACTAAACCCATGTTTGTATCTACGTAACTGATGCTTCCAGATCCGTAAAAAAAGTGCTACGAAATTTTGCTACGAGATTTGCTACGAAACTACGAATTATACGATGAGTTCTTTAGAATCAGCTAGTTAGTCGTTATTGAAGTGGTTTTAATAATTATATGTTATGTATTATTTGTTTATAATTTAGCTAGGTTTTAGGGCTTCTCTTTTCTTGAAATCATATCAAATCAAATCATGTAGGTATTCGCTAACTCTTCAGAGTCTCTTTGGATCTGTTTCCTGAAGGGTATATAACCTGGGCGTGTTCAAGACTCGAGTGAATGCGCAGACGTGCTCCATCGTAGGTCGCAACATCGCTTACCACCGGGCGAGATAGAGGCTTTGGCCTCAACTTAACAAATATATATATAGAGGTATACAAAAAATCATTTTAGTGTACATCTCCAACAATTTTTGTTAGGTAACACTTGACCGATGCGCTCGTAAAGTCGTAGCCTGTAGTACCTCCTTCACAAAAGTAGTTAGATATACCTCTAAATTGTCCGTTTGTCTTCTTCATTTGAACTTAAATCATATTACGAAAGAATGATTAGATATTGCTCTGATATATGAATGCTATATAAATGAAGGCATAGGCAGATTATACATATACTAACTTTGCTGTAAAGAGTAGATTATGAAGTACCTAGATGGGGTTTTTATAGGGGGCAAAATCATCTAATGACTTCTCTCTCCCGTGTGAGTCTTAATGACTAAAAACCACCCCGTTCCTACTCCTGTATTCAAGCCGGAGCCCCTGCAACCCGTTAAGTCCACCGCGGCTCCGCATCAGCCCTATTATAGCACCTAGATGGACTATGAAGTAGCTTTCAAATTATAATTTACTGTCGTAGGTATGCTTGGCAGCTGGCCAACAGAGGCGGGAACTAGTTTAGTACATACACAGCCGACTATGTTACAAACTGTGTTACTTTACATAGCTGTCAAACTACTTTAATAGATTGCCGTAGGAAGTTTAATAGTATCTTAATAATTGGATTCTTGCTTAATTAAAATAAATTATTTCGACTGATACAATAAAACATTAAAAAATAATCAAACTTTTATTAATTAATTTTGTAACCAATTTAATCTTAGTATTTCTCCAGCATTTTTTTAAGAAATAAGTATGCGGTTTGAAGCTAAAAAAACGTGACGTCACAATACACCATCTCGTACAAAGTTCAGACAACTGTCGTCATAGACAAGTTAAGTTCTTAATTCAAATTTATCTGGTAGATAACGGCTATCCAGATATTGTGAAACAGGCCCTTAGTCTATTTTCTTATTATTTGGTTCACCTCCTATTACATGAGACTAATAACATACATCGTGATCGGTCGTGGATTCGAAACTTACCATCGACACCAATGTGACATTTTCCGAGTCAACACCATTAACAAACGGTGAAGGAAAACATTGTGAAGAAACCTAGGCTTATAATATCTAATTATAAGTTTGAAATCGCCAACCCGTACTGAGCATGCGTGTTGATTAATGCTCAAACGTACTCCGTGTGACTTCATCTCGCACGGCTTCTTCGGCACTCGCTCTCTTTTGGTACTTATAGGCTGTTGATGTGATTGGCAATGTGTATAACATATCACCATAGGTATCTATGGTGAAAAATGAGTATTACTTACATTGTATGTATGAACGTATATATGGTTCACCTGTGACCACCCCTTCCTATTTAATAAGTACATTAGGATAACAGAATTTCCTTCCTTTAAGCGTGGACATTATTACCTTCCTGTCTATTCCTGAATCGGGAAAATTAAATGGATTTGTTTACCATTTCCCTGAAGTAGTATGCAATATTATTTTTGGTTGTGTTTATGTAAATAGAGGTCAAAGGTATGTCTTTTAATAGAATGGTGTTAAGTTATTTAATTCGCCTCATTGACTGAGTAGTCACAAGTGCGACTGCCGGGCAAGGGGTCTCGGGTTCGACTCCCGGGTCGGGCAAAGTGGGTTTTATAAAAAATCTCAATAATAGCACGGAGTCTCGAATTGTGCCCGGTATATGGCAATAGGCTCACCCCCTATTACATGAGACTCATAACATAATTAATTAGTGAAAAATGGATGTTACCTCTGAGTGCACCCCTGCCTACCCCTTCGGGGATAAAAGGCGTGATGTTATGTTGTGTGTTAATACTATTAAGTAAGTACATATATATACTATTAAGTAAGTGTATTGGATGCAGGTGGCGAGTTGCCCTTCGACGTGGAGGACTAACGAAGAGGCCTTTGTCCAGCAGTCGACGTCTTCTGGCTATATGATGATGAAGATATTGATGATTAGGTACTTACTACCTTCATCAACAACTGAAATATCGAGCAAAACATCGCACCTAATTTGAATGTCAACCATAGATAATTAGGTGGCAATATTATTCATCAACAGTCTATAAATGCCCGCACTGGTGAGCAAAGCCTCTTCTCACACGGATAAGGTTTGAGCATTAATGACCACGCTTGCTCAAGCGGGATGGTGATGTCGAACTTATAATTAGAAATTATAAGCCCAGGTTTCGTCACCGTGTGTCTAGATAATCTTAGAAAGTACCTACATTTAACTTGGAAAAAGTCACATTGGTACTTGCCGTTGGTAGGTTTCGAATCCGCATCCTCATACCTGAGAAGCGGGCGTGTTAAACCTCCGGGCCACCACGACATGTTACTACTTGTCCTGTTTAGACGGTTTTCCTCACTAAGTTGAAACACTCGTGTTACCTTTATCTCGTACCTAAAATACTTATGGTAGGTAGGTACTTCCCTGAACAAGCAGGCGTTTTCAGGTCCACCTTTAATGTAGGTATGTAAAGTAGGTAATGCCATTGATATTAGAGTAGGTATTTTTTTTTTAAGGGGAGAAAATCATCGAATGACTGCTCCCGCCTGGGTGAGGCGGGAGGGAGTGTCAGACTCTTACTGACTAAAAACCACCCCGTTCCTTCTCCTGCACGTTGAGCCGGAGCCCCGGTTACCCGTTAGGTTCTCCGCGACTATTAGAGTAGGTACAGATGCATTGTTTGTCTTCAACGTTATCCTATTGACCAGTGAATTGTAAAATCGAAATACCCAATAATAATCTAACACCATTTTAGTGCTAATATTACCTGCCTATCTGACAACATACATTTATCCTGCACTTTTGGGGAAAACAGACTGCCTCGTTGGCCGAGTGGTCGCAAGTGCGACTGCCGGGCAAGGGGTCTCGGGTTCGATTCCCGGGTCGGGAAAATTCTCAGTAGTAGCACGGAGTCTGGAATTGTGCCCGGTGTATGGCAATAAGCTCACCCCCTTTTACATGGGACTCATAACATAAATAGTGAAAAGTGGGTGTTACATTGTACAGTGGCATAATATGCACCTCTGCCTACCCCTTCGGGAATAAAAGTCGTGATGTTATGTTATGTTTTGGGGAAAACTATGTAAGTACTTAATCATGTTGTTTTTGTTTTCTTATGCATCTAGAGGTATACTGTATGTGTGTATGTATGTGTGGACGTTCACCGTAAACTGCTCAACCATTATGGGTGATTTTCCACTTTCATGATCTCCGAAACATGCGCGCGCATTTTTGTGTACACGTCTACGAAAATGTGGTTGTATGTAGATAGCGTCCCTTGGAAAATAATAGCTTTCTATTTAGTTTTTTTACGGTAAATTTTCTTTAAGTTTCTATACAAACAAAAGTAGGCGGCTAATTTCGTTTAGATATTATTGTAGGAACTTTGATACACTTTTATAAGAATTTGTTTCCCCATGTGCTCTCTGTTGAAGTTAATTTGTGAAATGGTTTCTTTTCTGATTTCAAAATTCTCAATTAAAACGGAACGAACACGTTCTGCTCGTTATTCAGTAGCTTTAACGTTCTGTGCACGACTCGTGGCAGCACCTATGTCTGCAGATGCTGATCTATTTAGAGGGCCCAGTATGGGGCCTTCCTATATCTGTCACGAAATATAAGTAGATTTTATGTCTAAAGTTTGGTTTGAATAAGGAAAAATAGGTACTTCGTATAACTAACAATTTTTGCTTACATAAACCATAAACTATAATGACAAGTATGCCATCCACCTGTACCGAACGAGGCAGTTGACATAATCAAGATGTTATCTGGGGCGTACACCTCAAGTCGACAGGTTTCACACTCGTCGCCACTCGCATGCTGACTATCTGGCATTACGCCATCTACGTCATCGTAACAATAAACTAACTTTGTAGAAAATGCTTTGGTACACAGATATACACCGATAGAAGAATGCCTGTATGGGATTAAAGCCAATTTTATCCACCCTTTATATTTTTATTTCTCTGACCCCAAGGTGGGAAACTTCCCGTTAGCTCATCACCGATTCCCGGATCGGGCAAAGTATTACTGGGTTTTTTAAAAAAAATCTCAGTCGTAGCACGGAGTCTCGAATTGAGCCCGGTATATGGCAATAAGCTCATCCCCTATTACATGGGACTCATTACATGAATAGTGAAAAGAAGGTTACATTGTACAGTGGCATAATGTACACCTCTGCCTACGCCTACGGGGATAAAAGGCGTGATGTTATGTTATAGATACATATGTTTTTTGTTTGTATTTTTGTCATAACGCGCTTATCTCCGGAACTATCAACCAATACTTCCTTTTGTGTTGGATAGTCCATTTCTCGAGGAAGGTTGCCATAGTCTCAACCTGGGTGCTTACTCTTGAAACCAATCTCAATGTCAATGCAATTTCAATCCAATAAAATCTCAATAATTATCCAATGTCAAAACTATACAACCCCTATCGTACGAGTACAACTCAAGAGTACGAAATTTCACAATGTCAATGTCGATCGATCGGAATTGGATTCAAGAGTAAGCCCCCTGGTGGAGATCGAAGGTTCAGTTTTATTAGAGGATGGCTCCATATGATGCCTTAAAGAAGTTGTGGTGAAGGTGATTTTATTATTCTACTTCTTGAAGCCCTTATATTCAACATCCTTGTTACAGGCCTTAAATGTAATAAGCCAACAACCATGGTCCATGGTGAAGTTCTTTTGTTGTCTGAGTATTAAGAAGTTTTGGGGCACGTAATACGTATTTTTTTTTTCATTAAACTCTGTAATGTAACCTTTACCAAATAATACTAGACAGAAAAGGACAATGCATAATTATGTGGATAGTAAGCTCATAGGTACTTAGATCATTACAGAGTATCTAAAATATACAAAACGTATGTGAATAAATTGTAAGTTAATTATAATAAAATCAGTACAATCAAGCTACTAGTACATACATAACAGTAAAATATTTAACATACAAGACAAAAAAGAAACAACAAACAATAAAAAAAAACATTATACAAATTAAAATGGCGGCAGAAATGCAGTCGGCAACAAAAATCAACTACAAAACACGTAACAAAAAAGACAAATAAATAAAGAATATAAATTAAAATATTCCACATGTAACATGATGACTATTAAAATGCACTCGTCTTTAGCGCTTAATAAATAACATAAAAAACTGGCTGCTATGTAAAACTGTCCGTAACTGACAATTTCCTCCTACCTACTAAAATTAACCGATCACTAACATCTGGGAAGATCCTATTAAAGCCCCGTCTCTTCGGTCCATAAAGATGTAAACATCACGTTGTCCCCCTCTAACATATTCGGCTACTCACCGAGCGAAAGAGACATCACGAAAAGATGTATTCTCGCAACTAATCAAACGTGTCCACTGTCCAGCGGCGCGTACGCATCCCACGCCGGAATTATCATTTAAACTTCAATTTCGCACTTCTATAATTTTTTAACTCGTTTAATTATTTTAAATGTTTTCCCAGCTTTAATATGAAACGTTAAATGCATTAAGTTGCAAAAAATTAACATATTTTATGCTCGTTGTTTTCCAAAATTGTGAAATCCGAGATAAATGCTTTTGAAAACGTATCTTATTTTTATGAGCACAAAGCTCGAACTTAAATGATTTGTTGCAAGTTTACTTACAACTTATTGAAGCGATAACAATTAAGCTAGGTTTACGCCAGATTACGTAGTGCTATAGCGACGTCCCTTTCCAATTTAAGCGAGTATGTTCTGTGAGTAAAAGAGACGAATGTACTTCTCATTGACGTCTACAGGCTCTTTGCGTTCTCAATCGCTAACTTAACAGGTTTTTAAGGAGTTGGCAACATTTTGTTGACTCTTGAAATTGTGTTTAATTGAATTTCCGTAATATTACAGGCCATTTAGGTTAGAAAAAGAAGTTAAAACATTATTAAACTTTCTTTTAAAAATAGTTTGATAGCTTTATTAAGGTTTGATACCTCGTCATAGGGTCTTAAATATGTTTCTAACAAATCTTGACTTAACATTATTTCATCCAAGATTTCATAAAATGATATTAGAAAACATTGTAGGTAATCAAATCAAATAGAAAATTATATGTTTTCATCGATTTAAATTTCCAGTACCTAAACATACGTAATTGAATGAAGTAGTAAATAGTAATAAGAAATTGTAGGCAAAATTATAGAAAATTGTATATTTTAAACCTTTTTACATGTTTAGGATAAAATTATAAGTAATCACCCAAGAAATTACACATTTTTAAAACTCTTGATTCTAAAACAGATTACCACGCTCAAGTTTCCTAGTATCTAACAAAATGTTGGTTACCCCTGTATTCAGCGGCGGCCCGTGTAGAGGTGCGCCTGCGCCACCAGTCGACCGAGCACAGCCGTCAGCGCAGTGCCTCGCCGCGTCAACTAACAACTACTACGAACTTTTTACACACCGCTCTCCCGACCACCTTTGCAGACAATCAAATTAAAAAAAATACCGTAAACCGTACCGTACCGAAAGTGTCAAAGTGCATAGCTTTTTTTTGTTAATTTTTTATGCAAATGTGTCTATCTATAGTGCCAAGTTCGAATCTTTGGATGTACTGAATTTTCAAGATTCAAATAGTGCTTTTTTGAAATTGTTTTTTTAGTGATGTACGTACATTAAAAACTTAATATATTGACGTTGTTTAATAAACGTTTGCTGAATGAGATTGCTAACGGTGCGTATTTATTACTATTTACTGAAGTCTAGATAAATATTTGATGGAAGTACCGGAGTCAGTTATCTAGGTTTACTGTGTGTTATGTTTCCTTTGATATGACATATTGCAAAATGCATATGTATATCAATTATATTGCAATAGTTTTCATTAGAATTTGCAGAAATAATTGCGGAAAACACGCATTGAAATTTGATTCTCTGACTCCATAATTTCTCATACCTACATTTTCTGTATATTATGTATATATTATGATTCTACCTCTAAACCAATATCGTATATTAAAGTATAATGAAATCATGACAAGGTTATTTATGATTTAAAATTATCATAATAGATAGGTAAGAATAAGGGATTTTAATATATACGACCCGTTCTTACTTTATTTGAATATGTATATAAAAGATATTTGTTTAAATGTTTGTTGAAATGACTTCGTGGAACATAAGTATATACCTCTATATAGCTTATTATTATTAAGAAAGGACTTTTAAATATAATAAGAGATAAAGAAGATAGCAAAAATTTTAAAGCTAGCTAAACATATTTTTCGTATAGGTGAATGTATATAGATAGGTGTACTATATTTATTAATAAAAGTATATCAAAAAGGTTTCATCTTACTCTAGTTATTCTTATTTTAAATTTTATTAGTAAATTTATTAACATAATTTTATTAACATTTGTGGAAATTTTTTCACCGGCCAGGGAGCTTTTCCAATAATTTAATATTAGATTTTTCTTATAAACGAAATTTATTTTAAGAAAAATATTAATTTCTGAATAAAAGATCTACCGACGCGTTTTCTTCTGTAGTTCTAAATAAAAAAAATATATATAAGATGAATAAACTTTAGTAAAATGTATTCGAATACACTTTCAACCTCAGTTAAAGTCGCAATTTAATAATTCGATTTTCTACCTAGGATTATTAACGATAGCCAACAAAATCATTTGGCGTGAACTCTTATTATTGAAAATATTTATTATAGATAACATTAATATAGACACGTAATACTTCGTACCTAATCTATTAGAATTAATAATTATGTTTTAAAGTTAATTACTTATATACCTACGTAAGTTTAAAATTAATTCAAAACGAATGTAACTATTACAAATAGACGATTAACTAAATACTTACTTAAACTACAGAGGTCATATAAAAAAAAGTCTTAAAAACAATATTAGAAAGAGACAAAATCGGCAAACTCAAAATAAAAATCTTACGGACATAACGTACCGTCTGCAATAGAAGCTAACAAATGTCAAAAAATTAAATAAGAATTCATAAAGAAAAAAACAATTGTGCGATCATTGACCCTGACTAGTTATTGAAACAGTCATGCAGTCTTTGACAATAGTACTGGCCAATCATAGAGGTTTCTTACTTTAAAAAACTATTTCAATTAGGTATTACAATTTGTTGAGGCGTAAACAAATTGTTTCAATTGTCGAATACTATAAAATTAATAAAAAAGATATTACATTTCCATTCATTGATGTGATGATATTCAATGATGGAAAATGCTCAATTAGTATATATATATATAATTGATATCCAATTTTGTCAACGAAATAGTTTTTGATTATTATTCCCGATTGTAATTGCAACTTATTTATTTAATATTGAGTTGATATTTTCCAAAAAAGTGATGACAAGTTGGTGAATGCAGTGTTTTCGAAAAAAGGGGGTATCGGTAAAAAACACGATCTTAATTGTATATCAGCATTTTCTCTGTTAATTTCTCTTTGAAGACCGCATCGCACCGATCTATTAAAACTTTTGAGTGTTCGACGTGGTCTCCAAAAGACCAATTTAATAATTGCACTAAAATATACGAAATACTGTCAGCCTGTACAATAAAGAACATTTAACGAACGACTTTTCTTAAAAAAATCTTAAATTCTTAATTTTGACACTAGATAATAACTGCAAATATTACATATTAATTCGCATCAAAGTGCGCACAGAAGTGCGACTACCGGGCAAGGGGTCTCGGGTTGGATTCCCGGGTCGGGCAAATAATTACTGGGTTTTTAAAAAATCTCAGTAGTAGCACGGAGTCTGGAAATGTATATGGCAATAGGCTCACCCCCTATTACATGGGACTCATAACATATATAGTGAAAAGTGGGTGTTACATTATACAGTGGCATAATGTGCACCTCTGTCTACCTCTTCGGGGATAAAAGGCGTGATGTTATGTTATGTTATAATTCGCATCAGTAGCTCAAGAGGATCTATTTTTTAAATAATAAAGTTAGCCGACATCAATACTTGTGTAGGTACAACAATAATAGTGATTTATGTTGACGCGTAGGTACTATCGGTTCAATTAGCAGGCTTCTAATATTCTAATGTAAAGATATATTGATATTGAAGGCACGGTAGGAGGTTGTAGCAACGATAATTTGATATTAAGTCGTATTGTGTGCAATAAATGGGGTTATTTTAAATGTATAGTAAAGTCTGAGTAAAATATACATGATTTATTTGGACCGTTGAAACCTATAGTAAAATATGAGAATGATTACTGCCTCGTTGGCTGAGTGGTCGCAAGTGCAAGTCTCTGGTTCGATTCCCGAGTCGGACAAAGTATTACTGGCTTTGCCTCAGTAGTAGCAATAAGTCTGGAATTGTATCAATAGGCTCACCCCCTATTACATGCGACTCATAACATAAATAGTGAAAAAGTGTGTGTTACACTGTACAGTGGCATTAAGTGTCGTAATGTGCACCTCTGCCTATCCCTTCTGGTATAAAAGGCGTGATGTTATGTTATGTTATGAGAATGATCAAGATTGTTAATTCGGATCGGAGTATTTCTATGTACACAATATAATAAAATAGTGATACATCAGGCAATATGCCGTATGACATTCTTACGTAGGTGTGTCTAAATTATATTTCTACTGATTTAGTTGTATGACAGTTTTTCGCTAGTTTTTATTATAAACTTTCAGTTAGTATCTATGTTAGCTTAGTAACAACTATCTGGTGATCTAAAATGATTTAATTTGGTAAATGTATTTGAAATTGTTCTTATTCATGCGTTAAAAATTGGTTAAAATTAGTTTTCGTGAAAGTCTGCTAGGCGTTCATTAAAGAAATTCACCTTTTCTTTGTACTATTTGGAATAAGAACTTATTCTATCTTTGTAATAAAGTATCTGACTGGTTGCTGTTTCAAGTATAACAGTTTCCAGTAACTCACAATGTCCATCAATTAAACGGCACCATTTTTCTTACTTCCCATTATTTTTCGCGGGACACTAAATTACTTTTTGCTCGATATTTTTTTTTCCTGTGACTGAATGAGTTGTCAACGGTAACTGACCATTCAGCCTTATGGAATGTCTATAAAAATATCTTGCTCTATTATCTGTGGCCAAATATTTCTTTAATAGTTTTCTACACACCTTACTTAGCACTACATAGGTGACATTTTAGAGGTAAGTTCGTAATTAAAAGTCTGACTTATGTCTTGGGACATTTTTAAAGTAAAAAAATTTTTCTTCATTAAAATTATAGGTCATTGACAAAAACGTATTTGGTTGCTAGTATAATGGAGACAATTTATTGAATAACAATAGAATTTTAATATAAGTATTAGTCGTCAAAGTTTATATGCAAAATGTAAAATCATCACATCTAATTGTAATTCTGAAACTTTTATTATATTTAAATTCCCGTTAACTTACTAAAAAATAAAGTCGAAAAGTAACTTATGTAAAATTTAAAAAAAAAACACAGAGTACCTACCTACTTATTTTTTTCAACACCAACTTATTTATTCTTCAGCAGATTAACACTCGCTACCATTGTTCTTGTTAGAAATGGACGCTAAAAACATTTTTTAACTGTCATGGCTTATTTAATTTGGTACTTCATATTTTTAGAATAGACATATTTCTGAACTATATTGTCCAATAATTGCGGAGTTACACCTACAACTTTAGAAACTAACTACCGCACTCAGAGACTACTTAAACAATACCTTAACAACAATTTTGTATCGAAAACAATTGTTATTGACTGGGATAAGTAACTTTAAATGAATCTGAATATGGCGGTAACTTAAAACCTTTAATTACAATTGGATCAGGAACCAATTTTGAGATTCAAAAATACAACAGGTAAAAGCTCGGCTTCTTAAAATATTTTGAATAATAAACGATTGTGATTAACTAAAAACTCACGTGAACATATTGAGTAAAGCTCTACTAGTTTCGAGCCACAGAGGGGCTCTTCCTCATAAGCAGCGTGCGCGGTCGCGGCGATGTCGTATAGCTTATTGAGTTTCTCAGTATATTCGTGAGTAACCCGCGACTTTCAGTTAATTTAGTATATCTCACGATAGTTATTATAAAAACAAAACGATTGAGACTCTGTACTTTCAACCTGCACCTCTTTCTACCGTTCCAAGGAATAAAAATGGTAAAAGCAGCTAACTACATTTATTTGAAATGTTCAGTTATGAAGAACAGACCAGATACGTTCACACATATCCGCATAACGACCTATAGCCTACAGTACAATCGCTTCACGGATTGGTATCTCACTCGCCGGATGTTATTTTTTATGCGGACTGTACTTAACCAAAACATGTCCATGTTTTACTTGTCAACTGTTTTGCTACCACTACCATTCTAGACTTATGTCATGTACGCGTTTACACATCGATGGTAGAATTCAGTTAGAATGTTAAATAAATGTTTGTGGAAAATGTCTATGGTTGCTTAGGTGTTAACTCGATGAAAATTTCCCTGTCGAAAATCGATAAGACTTGGTTGTTTTATAAAGTTTCACACTTTTTTTATGGCATAAGGCGGTAAACGAGCACACGAATCACCTGATGGTAAGCAATCGGCGTCGCCCAAGGACACCTGGAACACCAGAGGCGTTACCAGTGCGTTAGCGGCCTTTTGGGGATTAGGAGTTTGAGGATCGTTGGGGATTCAAGAATTGGGGACATTGGGGAAGGGGAGGGTAATTGGGCCTCCGGTAACCTCACTCACACGACGAAACACAACGCAAGCGTTGCTTCACATCATTATAGGTACCTTAACAACACATTGTGTTCTAGCAGTTCCCAACATGAATTTAAGTTTATCAAGTACACAATATAAATTCTCGTTGACCGGAGTGGTCGCAAGTGCAACTTGGCCAAGTGGTCTTAGATTCCCGGGTCGGGCAAAGTATTACTGGGTTTCTTAAAAAAATCTCTGTAGTAGCACTGAGCGTAGAATTGTGGCTGATGTATGGCAATAGGCTCACCCCCTATAACATAGGACTAATAAAATAAATAGTGGAAAGTGGGTGTTACGATTTACAGTGGCATTAAATACCGCAATGTGCATCTCTACCTACCCCTTCAGGGATCGATCTCCGGCCACCGTAAGCGCGGGCCTGCGGACGGCGAGCATGGGTGGCTCCCCGTCCGACCAGAAACAGACCCGAGCGTACGGCGCGTCGCGTTCCGCGCGCGCCTCAAAGAGCCATCAGACCACCACAGATGGGGCCCAATAGGGCCGATGCCGATTCGGAGTCGCGGAGAACCTAACGGGTAACCGGGGCTCCGGCTCGACGTGCAGGAGAAGGAACGGGGTGGTTTTTAGTCAGTAAGAGTCTGACACTCCCTCCCGCCTCACCCAGGCGGGAGCAGTCATTCGATGATTTATCCCCCTTAAAAAAAAAAAAAAAACCCCTTCAGGGATAAAAAGACGTGATGTTATGTTATATTATGTTACAGTATAAATTAAACGCATGTAATTTTCTTCCTAATCCAACTAGAAAATATCTCTATCGTCAGTGAAATTAAACAAAAATAATTCCACTACCATGTAGGCAATATAAACTGTCGACACATGACTAGGTGGTAAGACATCCCTAACCGCTTCTACGTGTCATGTCACCTCTAGTTGCACTAATGATTTATATCATACTCGATCTAAACTCCTGTCTGACTAAAATATACACTTTTAATGACCATTTTATAATAATAAACTTGCTATCCTAACATCTGCTGAACAAAATAAAAACTAATTATTCAACAGTCTTCCATTTTTTTTTCACTAGACACAAAACCTTTTTTGTAGGAAGGTATCAAGGAGGCCGGGTACTTTTTTAATCTTTTTCTAGCTATTATTTTCAACGTGTAGTTCGCTATTTTTTTTTCGAGTTACACAGTGTTGTGTCAAGCCGTCCACTTAGATTATCATCTACGTCTAGAGCGGTGACACTCGGTGATTATCGATAAGTTCGGTAGCGAGATTTTTATCGATACATTGATCGAAAGTGGAGCGACAGTAAATGTCAAAACAATTTTTTCGGGTTTTGGCGCGCAGATTTGAAATTAGAAAGTGTTGATGCGTGGTTAGTTTTTTTTTCTACGGTTGTAAAGCTTCGTTGTTGCTGTGATGTTTCACAATTTATGTCAGTCGTTGCCTTTATTTTGAAATTCAGAAATGAAGCAAGAATTGAACTTTAATTTCACTCTAGAGAACATTATTACTCAATTATAAATCCTTTGCTAGACTAGTTACTAAACCACATTATCATAAGAATAAATTACTAAAAGTACCTAAATAGACAAATACATACATGCAGTAACAAAACTCAATCGTATATTTTCACTATTACTACAATTTGTTTGTCGTTATTTCAACAACAAATCTAAAAAGGTATCATAAATAAAACATAATTTGGAAATATCAGTTTTCATTTAGTTGGCTGTGCACGTTTTTAATAGGATCCCCTTTCCGACTGAGCCAGACAGCATTCCTGTATCTTTTCCGCTACGTCATGGACAACAGCGGCGGAAATAAATCGTTGGTCCCTATAAATATAAGAACTGTCTTTGTTCTGGCAACACTACGTTTTTTTCTTTACGTTTCGAAAACAGAACTGTTGAAGTTGATAAACAGCAATGACAACAGAAGAAAAATAACGTTTTAATTTGAAAATCGAATAGTTGTAACAGTTTGAAGTTAGAACGCAAATAAATTGAATGAAATTAAATAAAATCAGTTTTTTTATTTAGTTCTATTTTAAGAAAAAAAGTAACGAATGGGATTTATTTTAACTAACTACAAACGAATAGTTACTTACTTTATAATTTAATCAAAGGTCTGATTGGAAATATTTTATTTAACTGATTTTATTACAATAATATAATGTAAATGTAATAATAACAAAGTATTCTTAAATTTACTATTTATAATATCACAAAAATACTGACCTTAAAGTATATATTAAGCAGTTAATCCTTTAAATTGCACGTATAATTAAGTAAATAAAATATTTTATTGTAGTTATTTGTAACTCGAAATGCTTTAAATTATTGCATATTTTTTCTTTCTAATGGAAAATATAGTCAGATTAAGAAAAAGTATATTGCTTAAAACAATTAGGTACAGTCTATTTTGTTGGACCATATCATCAAGAAGATAAATAAACGTAATCTGGCATTATGAAATAGACCCTAAAACTATAATGGATTAAATCTTATTTCCTTCGCAAAATTGCTACATTTTAGCGCCCTCTAGTCATAATGTCAAATGTTTATGACAAGTGACGTCACAGTACTATGAAGCAAGATTTATTGAACGATGCAATGTTAATGATTTATCTCGCGGTTATCCTCGCGTCTGTATGAATATTAGTTTGTTAAATTTATCAGGATGTAAAGTAATTCCGTCAATGATATTTACATTATGGGACTTATTTCGTTTAAGAAATGGTTATGGTATTATGATAAAAATGTACATACAATTTTCATTGCTGCCTTTCATTTTAATTTTTTGTTAATACTTTTGAATAAAAAAATATATTTATTTATTTATTGCTGCCAGGTCGAATAATCACAATAGTGTGTGCCGAGTAAGTGTTTCGATTCCTGAATGGAGCAAAATGCGACTGTTAATATAGAGGTACCTCTATGTGGTAAAAAATATTGTGTGCTCCTGGTTAGTCTTCGAGGAATACGAAGCGTGATTTTTTTTTTACCTAGATATCTACTTTATGAACTTGGAACTTTGTGTTTTGAAACTAATCTACTACGTCATCCAAGCACGGTATAATAAATATTTGTTGATACTTGAAAACAATTGTTATGTTGGCCACTGTATGGCGTACTTGTAACCGTCATTGGGGGAACCACCTATTACTGTTTCAATAACTAAAGAGTGAAGCACTATCGTAACTAAACAGTGTATTTAATAGGTTCCAAATAAATCAATTGTATTTTATTAACATGTAAGTGGTAGGTAATTCATTCAAAAGAAATCTAAACTCTCATTTAAATTGATAGATTCAAAAAAATGTTGTTTGACAAATTAATATTTTAACAATGAGCCACAAAATGATTCTGGCAATAACCTAACAAGAGAAATTGTCCAAATAAATAAGACAAATAAAATATGAAAAAAAAACAAATATTATTTTCAAAACGAATTAGTGACGCGCGGTATACCGTAGTGCGCAGGCGCGGCGACGCGTCGCAGTGCCGCCAACATTGACAGCTGTCAATCAGGGCCAAGATGGCGGCGGGCCGGTTCCGTCGGTACAACCACGAGTCGCTATCTCCGTCAAATCTGACGCAGGGCTCTCATGAGATTAGAAAATGTTTTTATACAACAAACTATTGGATGACCTCCTTAATCAGATCAGTTGCGCAGTTGAAATGTCACGGAATGGTAATTGTTTTTCATTAACACAAGTTTCTAAACTTTCTGCCGGAATACTCGCCGATATTGATGATAAATCTAACGAAGTCCATTAAACTATCACGACAAACCTAAACCTATTGCAAACTGTTTATGTGTAATTTACGAACGGCAACACACTAATTAGGTAAGCTATGTTAAGTACTTGGGAAATTGCCACAAACTTAAAATTTTATAGATGAGGTAGCCGACTAATGTCAAACTCATACTTAGACTCAAATTAATATCTACTTACTAAAGTTATTTTATTACATGCAGCTAGGTTATATTCATTGCTATTACATTTAGTTTTGTTAACAATAAAACTTGTTTACGACAGTTGTAACCTCTTTTGAGTTAACAAATCTATTCTTTATTTCCAGATATGCCACAAACACTAGCGTGATGACGTAGGTACATAATGTGCGAGCGCGTCACAGTGACGCATGCGCGGACTTTGAAGAACCAATAGTGAAGTGCGTGTACCGATAGATTTCAATCGATACTGTGATCGATTGCGTTGTGAGAATCAATCCCGAATGAACACCCTGATGCTCACAACAGGCGGCGCGGTGGACGAACAACCCTGTGTAGACAACAATATGGCGTTTTCTTCTTACAAGTGAGTATAAAATGTATTCTAAACTAAGTGGTCTCGTTTATTGGGACATGGTGGTTCACATTGTAGTAGATACCTTGCCACTGAGAAACGTAATGTCATTACGAATGACCTACGCGACTCCAAGGCCAATAACCAATAACTTTTAATAACTAACATCACAAACCAAACAATACTGACAACAGAAGTCACTGTCAAGTCACCGCAAACTATTTGCTAAAGAAAACAAATTACTGATTGACTCTTGACACACGATCTCTATCGAACAAAACATTCTAACTGACACTGGATTTTATTTTTTTAAATAAAATAGTAGATGTTTAAGTGCGTATCTGTCGACCGTTACACGGCTAAGTATTCCGCACAAAAACATGTAGTAACAGAGTTCTCTCCCACAATGCACAATGACATCGATCCAGTTAACAAATAGCGTTATCTACGTACATTCGAGACAGGCAAATTACCGCATAGGTACTTTTTGTAACGACATAATGAAATTATCTTCATGAAACACGTAAAAAGCCGTCATAACCATAACATGAAGGAGTCTTGACAGCATCCCGTGGTGCAAGATGAAGCCATTTATCCAAAAACTGCACCGGGGATCTCTCGACCAATCGCAGCCAGAATTCAGATGACAAGATTACTTATACTTGGAAATCGACACAAGTTTTCGATGCATCATTAACAGCATTACTCGAATTAATTATACATTTTTTGCCTGAATGACAACCAATTTCTAGATATACGGACAGACAGACGCGTAAACATTTTAAATTCCTTCCTCTCCGGTTGTGTAACACTTTGTGAGTAGTCTATGACATTTCAGTTTTTACGAACGCCCAGGCGAAGGTTTATTTGCGGTTTAGCTATAAATTCATATTTATTGTCACTTGTAGAGGTATAAACTGGTGCCGTTCACAAAATGGATTCATAATCTAAGTATAATAAAAAGAGCATCATTAGCATTAGGACAACGGAACGAGATCATTCACGTGCATTAATTTTATTTCATAACCTATAAAGTAAATACAGCAATTACCGAACGCAAAAAGCCGTTGACCAATGAATTCGTCAGGCGGTTACAGTCCTCAATCGGGCACCTTTCATTTAAAAAAAGATCCATACGCCATTTCATGTCAATTTTTGAATTATTCATCGTGCGAATGCGCGAGCGCATCGATTGATGCAAACAAAAAGCGCGCGCTCGCTAATCTTCGCCCTTTTTCGCCGAGCTTCGGGCTTCCTCGGGCCCAGTGTTGCCAACCAACGCATTTATTATTCAACTAGTTTTTACAGTCACGCTGCGCAAAGACATAACAGAGAATGCATTTATTTGATAAATGATATTTTTTTCCTAAAACCCTAAACTGGAGATTTTTTAAACTAATTTTTCGGTGTCAATATTGGAGGACATGTTCTTTTGTTAATAATGTGCGCTCCATTCATGTCCATTCAATCAAAAGAGAAAACATAATGCTGTGTCATATAATCCGATACGTTCTCATAACAATGTTCTGAGAATCCGATCAGAAGTTTTAATTTTATACTTCTCATATTGATTTGACAAGATTAACTGAGCCAGAGTTTTTTGTATCGTCACATTCTGACTAGTGGTAAATACTTTGCTCAGATAGCATCTGGCGCTCGCAAATATTTCTTAATGATTATTATTATCTAGTTTTACGTGTTTCAGATAAAGTACTAATATCTTGTTAGCCAAAGTAATAACTCATAAATAATTGATTGCATTCTAAATTCGTTATCACTGGCCGTCAAGCCAATTACAAGTAACATTGCGATGCTTTGAGTGCAGAAAAAATATAGTATTCGAATTTCCGAGCGTTCATCCCCCGCGCCCGCACGTCCGCCGCGCCTCGACGCCGCGTCTCGACTGTACGTGATTGGTTTATTAATTAGGCGAATCATCGTCGGGTTCCATTTTTAAAAATAGGCGGGATTCTTGCTGTGCGACTTTTCTTTTTAATTTTGGCCGGCGTTGAACGCAATTAGAGCTGGCAATACAGCTTTTTGTCGTAATCACCGCGCGACGATAATGTTAGTTTTAAATACTACTTAACGTAATTAATAAGACAATCAGCTATCTTAATTCTATGATTCTAATTAAAATTTTATCGACGTCTTTGGCCGGTATCACTGCTATGATTTATTGCCATTCCTCTGAAGTGTATGACGATTTTGATTCAAGTAACTATAAGGAAGTGACTTCACTGAATTCGCAATTTAAATTGCGGCAACGTTCAAATTCTGATCGGAATTTTAGTCATATGAAGTTGAGTTGGAGATAAAAAAGAAATGGAACTTTCATATTTATTTTTACAGAGGACCGATTAAAAAGATACGAAATCGATCGCAAACGACTAAGGTCAGTAGAAAAATAACATAAAAAGCGTTGTCGCGTCCGTCCCAATGCTATGTCTCCCGAATACCGTTAGGATGCCATCGAAACTTAAAATGGAGAGAAAAAAACTGAAAACTATTCCAATTGCCAGTATTTGGAATCCATTTTGTCTGCTATCGCGTTTTAAGGTTATTTCGGTTAGGGGATATTTGTAATATTTGCTTTTTGCGCGTCATAATGTCCCTTTTCACTTCTTACGCATGTGATCTCGATTTTTGACATTGATCCGAGTTTCTTTTGATTATCCAAGACTCAAACGACTCCAGATTTAGGAACTATCTGTTTGTTTTTAACATGTTCCTCAATTACTTTAAATGTATTATTGTTTGCTATTATATCTTGTAAAGTTTTAGGTTCCCTGTTGCCCTTTGTCTGTATGACCTTTATAGCATTTGCATCTTACAAAGTTTCATTAGTGACTTCCTCAGCCCCGTATCTTGATTTTAATGTATTCACATTATCTTCTTGAGGACAAATCAAAACGACTATTGCGGTGCATAGGAGATGTGCAATTATGCAGATATAATATATCTTCATAATTCTCGATGAAGGGAAATGGTTAGTCTTAAAAAAATAGGACGGCAATTTTTGCTTTGAATAAATTCTAGTTCAACGTTTGTTTGTATGTAAGTTTTGTCTATGTATGTCTGACTTGACATGGCTAAACTTAGTTAATACTTAACGTAGTTATCACATCTTTATGAAATTGAATACCCAAAATGCCCAAGAATTTTCACCCAACTTTTTCCCAATTACCCAAAATCATAAATCACAAACCAATTTGGACCTTACCAACTCAAGGACATAAAGTTGAAAGTTAATAAACAATGTCTATAGCTCACAATCTAAGCAACATGAGAGCTTTAACAATTGCAAGTGATCTCCCTGGTCTGTCACGACTTGGAGACACGTGCTTGCTTCCGATGGCCATTGTTCAATCTACGTCATCACACCTTACGTAACTCTATGCGTTGGAGCACTTTGATCTACTTGATAGACGAATACGCAGTTCAGGGTGTGTGTCATAGGAAATGAGACGTTAATAGCTTTGTTAAGTTTTGATTAGATTTTGAAAATGGGTTGTGCATGCATTAAGGTTTACAATTGGATGTCCGAATTTTCTTTGATGAAGTGTTGGACTGTTTCTGTCTCGTTTAATTCGTTCGTAGTTAATTGATAAGCCGGTACAAGTATATTCACCTATTACAAAGAACCGTCAGTTGAGGTAAAAGAAAATAATCCAAAAGTCGTATCACAAGTTCACAAACAAAACTGCAAGTACAAAATACTTATGGCATCGCGTATCGAAAGGCCCAAACATTTCTCGGAGCTGGACAACTCGGCAACTTGGCTGACCGCCGCTACTAAGTAAGACGGGGACATAAATTCTTCAAAGGGCTAAACAAAAATAAAAAAATACTCAAAAACCCCTTTAACAGAGCTACCGAACTATAATTTATGGGAGTTGGCCCGCGACTGCCATCGTATGAAAAAAGTAAAAAAAAGAACCAAACGACCAGAGAGGCAAAACGGTGAAATTTGGAATAATTTCGCGATAGCATCGCGCACGCCGGTACCTTTCAATTTCTTTATACGTTTGCAAATTTGTGTTTTTGTTTTGTCGCAATATCGAGTTATGGTCGAGGCGGAGTCGCGGTACATTAGTTGAGTTTATTTTGTGCTAGCCTTGTAGGCCACCTGCCACTGAGGTACTGAATTGTTCATCACTTTTTCCTTTTATTAATAGAATTGGAATCAAGGTGCAAGGTCCTTCATGTGCATACCTTTAGAGATAAACCAGTAAACAATGTTACATAGATGTATGACGTACATATAATTAATTAGGTACGTATGTTATTACATAACACGTGTTATTGTCACCCTTATGTTAATAGTACTCACTTCAAAGTTGTTAAGAAAAGGTGAGTACACTTAATGATCGCTATTACAACGTGTAATAGTAAATAGTATTTACAAATTCTACTGAATGTGATAATACTATGATCATGTCGTAACAGCATTTTGTCTAAAATTATCTCCATATATTTATGTTAAAGCAATATTTTCGTAAGCAAGGTTCTATGTTTCTGAGTCCACTAAATTAGTCCGTCGACGTCACATTGGTATTGTTGGTATTTTATATCACCATATGGACTGCCTCGTTGGCCGAGTGGTTGCAAGTGCGACTGCCCGGCAAAGGGTATGGGTTTTATAAAGATCTCAGTAGTAGCACGGAGTCTGGAAATGTGCCCGGTATACGGCAATAGGCTCACCCCCTATTACATGGGACTTATAACATAAATAGTGAAAAGTGGGTATTACTTCTTTGTACACCTCTGCCTACCCCTTCAGGGATAAAAGGCGTGATGTTATGTTATGATATCACCATATTAGAATAAAGAAAATCTGGACGACCAAGCATGCTATGCTAATCGCTGCAGAAAGATTCCAATTCTGTATTAATGACATGGTTCATCTCACAATATTTTGAAAGGTAATTCATCAATATCTCTATTTAGATAAACAATACAAAACGGACACGAATATGGAAAGCCATTTATATAAATAGCACACATACTCATTTATATAAATATCGAATAATTGGGTACTTACTTGCTTACTAGACAAATTCAATAATTTTTTCGAACTGTCAAAAACGACAGTTCTCTATGAGTTTTATATACGAGTTTGTGTATTGTGACGTCACGTTTTTTAGCGTCAAACAGCGTACTTATTTCCGAAAAATATTAAAATTAAATTGGTCATAAAATCAATTATTGAAAGTGTGATTACTTTTTAATATTTTATTATATTGAACAGTCGAACGAAATAATTTATTTTTGATGAAGGCAAGTACCTAATTAAGATAAGTATCACAAAAATTATGAAGTTAGAATTACAAGAAAGCTCTCTCAGTTTTCCGCATAGTATTTCCTCAGATAACCTTAAAACTTTTCTTGACAAACAAACATATTAGAAACCAGTTAAAACATCGTCTAACCTCCTTTTATTGAGTAATCTTGATGCCATCATATTAATATCATAATGTTTTGATAGCTTCAATTTTAATTTGATTAATACGATGTCGAGGCATGCTAATCCGATTAAGGGGTTTGTGTAACTTGTGAAACAAGGTCTGTGTTCATAAACAGTGAGTTTATTAATTTATTGATATTTTTGTGACTTGACTTGAACCTTAATCTTGTTTTAGAAACAAGTATCAGGTCCTTTCATGAGAATATACAACAAAAGATAAATGCTTCGTCTTTTCATTAACGATGATGAAGTCACAGGTAGTTAGTGCCTGTATCGATATGCCGATTGTCATATTCTGGATTCAATTCCAGACTGTGATCGCAAGTGGCCAAGTGATCGCAAGTCGACTGCCGGAGTGCCGGGCAAGGGGTCTCGGGTTCGATTCCCAGGTCGGCAAAGTAATACTGGCTTTTAAAAATCTAAGTGGTAGCACAGAGTCTGGACTCCTCACCGTCTATTACATGGGACTCATAACATAAAATAATTAAAATTGGGTGGTACATGGTACAGTGGCATTGAGTACTGTAATGTGCACCTCTTATCCCTTCGGGGATAAAAGGCGTGATATTATTATGTAATTCCAGACTCCTTGCTATTATACAGTTTATGGAAAAACAAAAAATGTCCACCTGTGTTTTGTTTGCTTGATCCGGGAATAGATCCCGACACCCCTTGCTCGCCATTCACACTTGCAACCACGACCTAATAGGAAGAAATATCCTAATAAACATCATATAATTGCATATCCGTATGCGGATTAGAGTTGCACGTCTAAAAAATATAATTCGGTAATTGGTAACACTGATAGTGTTGCCAGTTGGAATAATATAAATTGGTGGCATAATGTCAGTGTAGATCACGACTCATCAATAATGATTTGTCAGTGGCAGCCGAACTCCGGCCTCGTTTGCGAATGATCCACTTTTTAGGGTACCGTGTGCTAAATATGAAAACCTATGAACTTGATATTAAAGAATATAAAAAAATATATTGCCGTTCCAGTCGAATGGGGAGTCAAAGTCAAAATATTTATTTTAAAGGAGGACGTCCAAGCAGTCTGTCAGTCAATCCGTTACTACAGCCACTAGTAGTCTTAAACTCTAGATTTTTTCACTAAGGAACAGTGAAAGTAAAGATTAAATTCCATATTTGAAAAATTTCAAAATAAATTCGATGATAACATTGCAAAAGGCCGGTAACGCCTCTGGTGTTTCTGGTGTCTATGGGCGACGCCAATTGTTTACCATCCCTAAATTCAAAATGTAGGTAAGAATAAACAATATGTTCAACTTGATACTACTAATTTGTTGTGTAAAAAGTTCCGTGTAAAAAGTAGTGTTCTTATTACTATAAACCTGGGTCAATTAGTAGATTAATGAAAATCATATATACATACATACATAACTTCACGCCTGTCTCCCATGGGGGTAGGCAGAGACTAAGGAACGTCAATTACTACGATTCGTACATACCTCTTTCGCTTCATCATTCATAACAGTCATCAATCTTTTCATGCATGCTCGTCGGTTAAGGGTACTTTTAATTTGGCCCTTCTTTAATATATCGCCAATCTGGTCACTATATGTCCGTCTAGGGCGCCCTCTACCGACGGCCCCATTCATATCCGCTCTGTATACTTCTTTCGTTACTCTACTTTCATCCATCCTTTCCACATGTCCAAACCAGCGTAACATTCCCTTTTCAATCCTTGTCACTACATCATCTTTCAATCCACACCTTTCTCTAATAACACTATTTTTCACTCGATCACTCAATTTTAGTCCACACATACTTCTCAGGGCTCTCATTTCCACCGCATTAATCCTGCTTTCATGCTTCTTCTGCCACACCCATGATTATTTTAATTAATGAAAATCAATAACTAATAATTCGTTATTTATATTTTAAGTTGTATATATTTTCATTTAATAATGTACATAAATCGTTATTGATAGTTAACAATGTTGTATTTAGTATTACAATAAAGAGTTTATTTTGTAGTATTTAAGTTTGTTAAATACTCTAAGTAGGTACTATAATTCGTTTATATTATTATTAACTACCGTAATAAATGTTCCTACCCGACGATTACCTAATCGGTATTTTTAAGCAGTTTCCTGCTCGGAAATTCCTGAAAACCTAACTGAGAATAATGGAAAATTTATTTAAAACTAATTACTACCCGCGACTTCGTACGCGCAATCGTTCGTGATTTTCGGTAATAAAGTAAAAAAAATATGGTATAAAAAGTATACCTACTATGTCCGTCTCATGGTTTTAAGCTACTTCCCAATTTTCATTTAAATCGCTTTAGCCGGTCTAGAGTTATAATAGTGTAACTAACACGACTTTCTTTTATATATAAAGTACAGAAGATGTAATGGATAGTCTATCCTGGTTGGTTGAGATTAAGGTCTTTATATGTATTCATCTCTATAATATAATCCGAAACTCTAGTCACTTCAGTATATATAATTATATATGTCTAAATTAATATACGGTTACGCATCGAGATATGAAAATCCAATTTATCATGGTCTCGTTTTGTATGATCTTTTCACACATTCAACGATCAATTTATACTGGTTATTCATAGCTTCATTTGTAGCTGTGTGTATGTACAAGGCAGATGTGTGCACCAAAATTTCCTATTGTTTTTAAATAGTTGTAAATGATAGGGTTAAACCCATTATCGATATAAGAATTTTCATGCACCTTTAAATAAAGTTAGTTCATACTATCTAAGTTGCGTCAGTTTTTATACCAATTTAAAAAAGAAAACTACATACCTCTACATGCATACATAATTTCACGCCTGTCTCCCATGGGGGTAGGTCTATACCTACAGTCTATACTATATAGTCTATACTATGGAACGCCAGTTACTACGATTACTCAACCTCTTTCGCTTTATCAACAATCATCAATCTTTTCATGCATGGTTGTTGGTTAAGAGTAGGTATTTTTAAATTACAGTATATGTCCGTCTAGGGCGCCCTCTAGCGACGGCCCCATTCATATCCGCTCTGTATACCTACTTCTTTCGTTACTCTACTTTCATCTACCCTTTCTACATGTCCAAACCAACGTAATATTCCCTAACATTTTTAGTATTTTTACAATTGCGACTACTATCTACTGATTTAACATTTACATGTTAATGTAAACATTTCAATTTATAAAATATATTTTTGGGTTTTTCAATAGGATAGTCTGGCTCAAAAAACCCCAGCATCACACAAGGTTGGGATAATCTGGCGCAATAAATAAATATATTAATAATATTTGTATAAATATAATTTACTTTGATTCCCCAGTGTAGTGTCGATGTGTTGTGCAATAAGCAAGTAAGTGTGGTTAAAATTATCTCAATTTATATTATGCAGTTATGTATATATCTAAAGTATTTGAAATTTATTGTGCGGTGTCTGGAGGTATCTGAATGATTGTCTATAAAACTGGTGTTGGTGCTTACAATAAAATATCTGGCGTTTATCTCCGTGTACTTACTAAAGACAGTAAAATTACTTACATAAAAAAAATATAAATTTTCAATAATACATAGGTACGGAACCAATTCTTTGTGTCAACTAATATGGCTTATTAGCCGAATCTGGCATTATATTTGGAACCGGTTTGGTTCGTGATCCACTCTGTTATAGAAAGTTAAACGTTAAACAGTAGTTATTAATTAACTATAGTTAACGCGTGCTTGTTGTCGCCCCGGGCTGGCTTAACATACTGGCCAGACATTTGATGCATATAATAACCTGTTGCCATTTTAGACAAGAAAAAAAATCATATTCTTTGTGGTTAATTTAAAATATTGTTCTGGATATTTGTGTATCTGGCGGTAATCTATTTGAGTATGTATCTGGCTGTAATTGTGACAGTTACGGCTTAAAATTTTGAAAGTATTACCCAAAGTTGCCTCTTGTGTTTTTAGTCTTTTATGCAAAGATTTCTTTTTAAAATGTTAAAATACGGAAGATGAATGTCAAATGTGAGGTTATAAACTTAGGTTTACTTTCTGGTTACGGTCGAAGTAGTCCAATTGGGTACTTGCCAACTAGTCAAATTCAATACTTTTTTCGAACTGTAAAAATGACAGTTTTCTACGAATTTTGTACAAGATTGTGTATTATGACGTCACGTTTTTAACGTCAAACATAATACTTATTTGAACAAGTATTTGCAAAAAAAATACTAAAATTTAGTTGGTCATAAAATCAATTAAAGTGTGATTATTTTTTACTACTTTATTATACTGAACAGTCGAAATAATTTATTTTTGATTAAGGAAAGTCTCCAATTGGATCAACTTAAATAGATGTTCAAGTGTTTTTTTACCTAGCTGTAAAGACTACAGATTGTACTAGTCCAATTTCGATTTACAGATTTTCAACTTTATTATAACGTTGTAACAAGTAACAAAGTTGAATAACTTTGCATATTCGAGTAGGTTGATGTCTGGCGTTTGTAAGTTAAATGCTTTATCCAGACTATCATGTTATCTTAAAGATGAATAGATCTGGGTTTAAGATCCTAGAGTGTTGAAGTCTAGTACTATCCCCTCTTGACGAGCACTATGTAAGCACGTGCCTGTTATCATTCTTATCAATTTCTAGTATTTTATTGTCCTGGTGACATGTTGTTTGGTTTGTTCTAGTTGATTCTAATGTTTCCATGTCGTCAACGTTAGATGTTAAATTAAATCGTTCATTTGATTAAATATTACTTATGTAGGTAAATGGTTGATAGGTCTTCAGAGTGGTTCTTTCTAGTGATTCCTCTTTGAGAGGTATACTTGAAAATGAAGCTGTGTGGGTTCAAATAAATAAACAAATGACGTCTATGATAACAGATGTTTAGGTATACTCTTTAATTGCTTTGTTCTTGTTTTTTCACAATATTTATCATCACACAATTTTTAAATTATTCTCCTTAAATTTTCTGTTTATCCTGTTTTTTTTTTAGATATCAACGGTCATACAACCGAAATAAAATTACTCGCGAATTTCAATAACAATTAGAATTTTGGGCATCCTACTTCACGATAACGATGAGGAAAACTATTTGATGCAAGCTGACATTTTTATTAGAATTAAAATATATATCTACATACATAATGTATACAAGTAAATAAAAGGAAATTTGTAATAGTAGTTTCACTCATTTTAAACTACATGACGTAGTTTTGATCAATGGGACACATACCATAATACCTAAATGGTAAAAAGTGGATGTTACATTGTATATTTGCACCTTTCGAGATTAAAAAGCATAATTTCATCAAATATGTATACCAATTTTCCCAAAACACACGCCGTTCGCACATGCCGTGACCTCACCTCGAAGCTAGCACTAGCCCCGTCCGCCGGCTTTCCCCGAACTGTTTGTTATAATCCCGCCTCCAAGTACTGTATGTTTACCGAGTATGTTGTGTTATGTGGACGATCACAATGCTCTATGTTGCTCCTTTACTGCCAATACTGTAAACTAAAACGGTATTTTTCATTTTGAACCGCGAGAATTTCTTATGACGTGCTCTTTGACTGATAGGTAATTAATTATTATGTGTAATGGGTGTTATATGAAATGATACGTGAACATATGAAACGTCGCGGTGGCCCGGAGGTTAGGACGCTCGTTTCTCATGCATGAGGGTGCTGGTTCGTAACCTACCAACGGTAAGTACCAATGTGACTTTTTCCGACTTCATCACACAGCCTAAGCGCCCACAGTTGAGCAAAGCCTCTTCTCACACGGAGAAGGTTTGAGGTTTTTTGAAGGTTAGCGAAATAGAATTTATAATAAGTAGTTATAAATCCATGTTTTCTCACGATGTTTTCTTTCACTAATGTCAGTGGTGTCTAAATAATCTTAGAAAGTATATACCGCACCTTCACGTATGAGAGGCGGGCGTCTAAACCTCCTGGCCACTACGACATTTAATCTTAATCAATGAATGAACCCTTAAAAATGAGTACGAAATAATATAAGATACGTTATCAAACCATCTCAAGATTTTCCAACGCTTGCATCTCATAACGTTTGCTCACATGCGCGTATATCAGAGGCAGTACAGTGCATTACTGATAACGTATCAGTGATATGCGATCTCTGTTATCTGACATGCAACAGACCGCGACGACTCCACAATCAAATTGTTTCAACCAGCAACATGCATTTATATGATATTACAGGCACTAGTAATCAAAAACTTGCTTGTTATTAAATATTGCACGTGGATTGAACTGTCAAGGTCATTTTGAGTACCTTTATTTAAAAGATACCCTAAATGTGCTTTGAGGAATTGTTTGACCTGATACCTGCCGCGTCTGTTCGCCATCGACCCTCACGACAGCATATGCATCCCCATCATATAGATGGTTGGCAGGCCGCAACAGTGTTCTCACGTAGCTTTTTGCCTCGCACAGCAAAACTGTGGAATGATCTGTCGTCGGCGGTATGTCCGAACCGATACGACCTTCAAACGTTCAAGGAAAGATCGTAGTTCTTTTTAAAAGGCTGTCAACGCACCTGTGACTCTTCTGGTGTCCATGGGCGACGTTGATAGCTTACCATCAGGTGATCTGTCTGCGCGTTGCCTCCTATTCCATAAAAACAGATGTTTAAGATTTTAAATGTTTACTTGTCTAATATTAATCTACCGCTTGTCTAACTATAGTTTTTTTAAAATACCTGTATTGTAAAAACTTTACGATAAAAATACTACTAAAAGCCACTAAATGCTATAAAACTGTGCCTGTGACTCCTCTGGTGTTGCGGTGCGCTGATCGCTTACCATCAGGTGATCCGTATGCCCGTTTGCCTCCAATTCCAATAACAAAATAATAATAATGCTAATGTTTTACTGTACCTCACGCTATGGTTGACTAATCGCTAATCGACTCTAATGAAACAATAACTAGAAGGTGATACAGATACTAAATTGGAAAGGGTGATAGATGATTTGAATATCATGAGATATTGGACGTAAATAGGATTGAGAAAGGTCTGAGTAAGGCTATTTAAGAAAAAATGTTTCATTAATAGTTTAGGCCACAATAGGAGCTCTGCCTCATATCCTCAAAGATCCAGGTTGAGATT
Source organism: Spodoptera picta (assembly GCA_038387885.1). NCBI lineage: Eukaryota > Metazoa > Arthropoda > Insecta > Lepidoptera > Noctuidae > Spodoptera > Spodoptera picta. The sequence goes on along the minus strand of JAZHFQ010000752.1, from coordinate 982,342 downwards.
ATTCTTAACTAACGTTCATGTATGATAGCATGTCCATTATCCCGATGTATGAATGTAATGGAAGCTGAAGTAGTTTGCAAAAGTTGTAGCACTTGACGCTCTGTAATTTCTGTATGAGGCATTTTTTAAAATCATCTAATGACTTCTCCCGCCTGGGTGAGGTGGAAGGGAGTGTCAGACTCTTACTGACTAAAAACCACCCCGTTCCTTCTCCTGCACTTCGAGCCGGAGCCCCGGTAACCGGTTAGGTTCTCCGCGACTGTATGAGGCATTGGATAATATAAATGGCCATATTCCTTCATTTCATATTATTTTCATCGTTTGTATAAATTGGAAACTATAATTATTTATAGGTATTTATAAATATGGATACTTCAGTAACATTTACTAAATAAAATATTGCTAAACATGATTGTTAACGTTCATAAAGTTTCCTAATGATCGACGTTAATTTACTAGAGGTAAATATTATATTTTATATACCTAGCACATTTGTGGTAAATACTATACTAACCTTTGAATGTGGAATGTTATAACCTTATATGATTGAAACCTTATTTTGGGAAGTCTTATGTATTTAAAACGATTTATCATTTTATGGAACTCCTCTCTTATGTAGAGGAGGCTCGTGGTCCAGCAATGGAATACCACAGACTGAAATAACATAACATCACGCCTTTTATCTCCGAAGGGGTAGGCAGAGGTGCACATTACGGCACTTAATGCCACTGTGCAATGTAATACCCACTTTTCACTAATTATGTTGTGACTTCCATGTAATAGGGGGTGAGTCTATTGCCATATACCGGGCATATTACCAGACTCCGTGCTACTACTTAGTTTTAAAAAAAAAACATGTTATACTTTGCCCGACCCGGGAATCGAACCCAAAACCCCTTACCCGGCAGTCGCACTTGCGACCACTCGGCCTATGCCACAGACTATTAATCATGAATACATCCTAGAACCTAAAAAAATCGAAATACTACCATTAACACTTTTGAAATAAAAACACCTGTCAATATCAAACCAATCCTTCAAAAATTTCGAATTCGCAACATGAAAAATCATGTTTATCCGCTAGCTACATGAGTGCGCGTGATTTCAAAACGATAGCTTCGGGTTTTTTGATACCAAAGTTGACAACAGGAGCCCCAAGTCCCAAGTACTTGTAATGAATCATACCTTAGCAATGACATGTCAAGTTACCAAACAATGCGAACTGACTCATATAGAGGTACTTCTTGAAGCTTTTGCCCAATTTCTGTGTAAGTTTTAATTCGATTTGAGCTATATATGTACTTCAGACGTTTTGCTTTGTGTAGCTGGTAATTGAAAGAGGTATGGGAATTATATCAATTATCATTTTGATTTGTATTAATCATATGTGGGTGAGAGTGCCTTAACAAATAAATAAATAAACAAAGGAGTTTAGTTTTGATTGGTTTTTAAGTAAGTCTGGCTTTAACTCGTCGAGTACCGTCATTATAGACACAATTATGTATAGAACAATAGGTTGCGGTCACCGGTGACCGCTTGGTGTTTGACAGTTTAAGGGTGATATTTTTTTTGTGTTATTGTCTCTACGAGTACGGGTTCTTCAATTTTAATATTCTTAGTTCATAGTTCATGGTCTGTAATTTGGTATTTATTAATCGGTTCACTTCTGTTTATAAACACATCATGCGCTATCTCATTTTTAGTGTCTTTTAATTCCTTCGTTTAACAAGAAAAACGGCATATATATAGACTTCAGAGTGTGAACTTTGAACTGCGGGTCGATTTATTGCTCCATCAACTTAACACGTTTTCTTAACGACAATTCTTAAAACACGAAATCTGGAAAAATCATTTTATCTGACGCGATAACTAAAAAATGTGAAGCTCATCAGAATCGATTGAATCGAGAGAAGAATCGAGTGCTACCGTGTGCAGTTTTCATCGATATCTCGGTGCGGGTCCCGTGAACGCTGACGGATCGTTTTGTCAACAATCGCTATTGTCTCAGACGATGTTTGAAAATAATATATGAACATCACCCTTCCTAAGTGTAGGAAATTTTCAAGATCGAAGCGTCGGAGTTAATTAGCCTTTTGTGACACGTTTTGTACTAATTGGAGATGTAATAATTTCACGGGATTTTTAATTGCTCAAATGTTGAGGTAGTGTCCTTTACGTTTGTTATGTGACCTGTGAAGAGATCAAATCTGTTGTTAAACACAGCACAATTTCAAACTACGAACATAATAGGTATACGAACGAACATATGAACAATACAGACTTATGTCCGAATACTGAAAGGCTACAATTTTAAGTCGTGATTATAGAGGTATATCGTGCCTTCTCTGTCATTTATAAGGAATTTGTAGTGACAAAATATACCTACATAAACGCGACATAAAATTCAGTGGCTTTTGAGTATTTTAACATTGATATCACATTTTGGTCCTACGAAGGCAGTTTTCCCACTTACGACCACTACTAAGTTTGTTTAGTATGAGGCTACCTAGCAGCCCAGTTCCCCAGCAACCTGTTTACTGGTTGAACCCAAGATATAATGTTCGGTACACATAGTGGTACCTCCATCCAGATAATTTTACTGCATGGTCAAGGGTTTTTTTTTTCAGGGGGGAAAATCATCGAATGACTGCTCCCGCCTGGGTGAGGCGGGAGGGAGTGTCAGACTCTTACTGACTAAAAACCACCCCGTTCCTTCTCCTGCACGTCGAGCCGGAGCCCCGGTTACCCGTTAGAAGGGTACCTATTTATGTTGATGTTTGCAATCGTGTACCTATATCGAATGCTACTGAATATTAGGTATTTTTAATATCCTTTGGCTCAGTCGGAGCAATATTGAAGTCTGGGCTAAATTAGATCCGATTTAGGGATAAAGTAGAAATTGATATAAAGCTTTAAATATACATAAACTGTGCACACTTTAACATAAATGAAGGATAAATAAAATGGATTTACATTATTTATTGTTCTGTTGTCTAATTTTAATGTACCTACACTGGTTGTTTGTTTTGTTCATTTTTAGCTTTACTATGCTTATTTTTGTTTATCCTCTCTGTTTTATCTAAGTGTTTGGGTGTTTGGGAAAACCAACATTTTTATGTAGGTACATATTAGAAACTACAGAATTGCACGTCGTTTTAATATATGGAAGTACCTACCTAAATATATCATTTTATTTCATGTCGATTTCTGGGCTATGAAACAGATTGTGACTTAAAATGGCAATTGTTTTTAAAATATGTTTTGAATATTAAAAGTGATAATTAAATGTGGAATCTAGAACAAATTTCCGTGCGTTTAGGCGCTTTTGCCATACCTATTATTGGAAGCAAGTATAACAGCTCACACATAGGACCCACTTAGATTTTAGTCAAATGTCCGTGGTGCTTGGCGACTGGCCTTCACCCAGTTGTACAGTCTCTTTTTTGTGCCTTTAGGCTTAATTCACTCTGTCTCCTGCAGTAATTCACTGTGGTAAGTGGAAACTATCGTTTTTTTTTCTTCTCCTCTTATATCTTCTGATTCACTTCGTTGCGAGAACCAAGACAGTTATTCATGTCCCTGGGACTTCAGTGTTCCGGTGTTTTCATGGTTGTATCTACTGTAGATCCTGGCTTACAGGTGTTGCAGCGGTTTTGGGAGGTTGTGGCGGGCTTGTCCCACTAAAAAAGTGCATTATCATTACCTACTCAATTACTATTAACGAATAATCCCTTGATACCTACTTAGATTTATGATACCGGTTACCGACATATTCAACATAGAAATATCAGATCTTTGACTGCAATTGGAATTACAAACAGCATGTCACATAAGAGCAGCCTTTTTAGAAACTAGGTATAAGTTTTTAAACTACTAAATACCTACGTAAGAGTACTGTTTTCAGCGTAGGTATGTACATAGGTATTTTTATTGTCAAAAATGCAGACGTAAGTGCGAAAAAAATCGTTTAATATTATAACAAGCAAACGATTGCCGATTACTAATTTACTGTTTAAAATACACAAGTAAATATTATCTAAAAATAATCACGAATAATTTAATAACGTTTGTATGTCAATTAATTTACCCAAAACAGTAAAAAATCTCACAGCTGGATATCATATTTCTTGTCAAATTTCAAGAAACTATGACGTCAAATTTTTAAGAAAATGATTCGATCTTCAAATTCATTAATGAAGTTAATCTCCATATTATAAGATATACTAAAACTGGTTAATGTTCTATAAGTAAAATTGAAAAAGAATTGCTTTATTACAAACCTTTATTATCATTAATGCAAAATGTATTTAATCTCAAAGTACAAAGTTCTAATCTCTCTGAAAAGTTTATGAGAAGGAATGAAAATCAAATTACTAAACGTTTGGCGAATTTGAAACATATTTCCTATAAGGTGGTCTAATTAATAAAGGTCGTTGAGAGTCGCTGAATGTGAATCTCTCCCAACAAGTTGATATGGAAGTCATTGACCCTAGAGGCCTAAGTTTTAAAGTGAACGTTTTGTATAATGAAGACACCGATAATGACGATGATGAATTTTGACAATTTAAAGAATATTTAGAAGAATTTATCAATTAATGCAATTTTTAAAGAATCTCTTTCAAAGAAATCTCAACATAATGAATCAAAGTCAATCCTGACCCCAGTTTTAGATTCCTAAACGCATTACGAATCAAGAATCCACATGACAATGGTAATAGTGAAAACATTAAATGTTATTTCTCATTCTTAACCATTTGTTTAGATCGTGCGGAATGCGAGATTTCTAACGGAGACGCGAGTGATTGTGTCAATCAGTTTTTATTTATATTTACACAATAAACGGAGAAAAACAATAGAAATGCGTACAGCTATATTTACGTTTTCATTGGAAATAATACCACCAATGATCGCTAAGGATTCAGTTTGTAAATCATACTAATGTAGGTAATTGAAAAGTGTGTTTCTATTTTGTTCATAAACATAAATGTATTGTGATATCATCGAGGCTAGCTTTTGTATACTGTCATCGTTTTTATGTAAATCTAAAAATGTTGTAGCTAAATATTATTGTTTTGATACTTTTCTTTTTCATCGTTGTGAAACTGATGCGTTATTAGTCAAACTGTGTCTACAATACACGTCTGAAACTAAAGTAAGTGCGGTGAATAAAGAGTGAATTTAATCTTGAACAATAATTTAGGCTGTGATAGGCATGTGCTACAAAACTACACCACTACCTACTACTACGGTAAGTGATAGATTAACAGGTGTGATACTATAATTATAGAAGTAAATGATCCTTTCTTTTACGGGACCACTGGGAGTCCTGAAACTTTGGAAGGCGTACAATGTGCCGAAGACAAACATAGAAGCTTGTTGAACCATTTTAATCTAATTTGAATGGGGCATCTATTGTCAATTATACTTGTATACACTATAGAAGTGCATACAATTCTCATAGTGCATGCGACGTAATTATTATTAATAGTATAAATCTAAAAAGCCTTACAATATTTCGTTTCAAGTCGGCAACCTAGATCCATAAAAGCAAGTAAGATCATGAAATACTAACATACATCCCCCATGACATTTCAGTTTGACAGATGTCAAATAATACGCGGGAAATATTTGACGTTTTCATTTCGCGCTGACAATTAAATAATAATTTTATGGCCTTGGTACACTACTCGACTCGACTGAATATTCTCTATAAATTATTTCCTTTACGTCGTAACGGTGTGAGGTGCTGGCATAGTTGTGGGAATGCTAAATATTGTGTACCGTTGGGACCCGACTTTATCAAGGGCATAGACTACCTTATTACTTTTTAGTGAGGCAACGGTATCTACGTGTGCAGTTTATGCGTTAGGAAATGTGTGTATTTTCTCGTTTTCTGAATCATTGATTGACATGAGAGTGGATAGTTTACTGTATAATATGAGCAAATGGTAACGTATGTGACTTACTGTACGAGAATGTGTTGGATAATGGAACTGACATTTGCTGTATACTAACATTATTATCTTCAACTGTGCGTATTCAAACTGAAATCCAAATAATTCTAACAGGTTAACTTTAAAAGAACGGCTAGCGAATGACAATAGGGTTCCTCTAACAGGAACAGATAACATATTAATCAAAAGTACTGTACAGGTACAGCTAAGCCCCTAGACTAAGGTCCTTCTAAACTCTAGATAGACTAGAAAACACGCTAAATCACGCCAATAAAACGAATAACAAATAAAAATAATCCTCGCACTCACTAAAGAATTTCTCGAGTAAAAGTTTGGAAGTTTCTTTAAACTCATGTAAAGTCAACGAAATTGTTCAGGTTTGGAGACATAGCCTTATACGGGGGACGTTTTAATTGTTTCGCGTTTACTCCTTAAGGGCAATAAGTCTGGAATAAATACTAATGAGCCGTTGTTTTTAACAAGAAATTAAGAAACATCTTCGTGTGTTTGAGGTTTTAATCTAATATTGAAGGGGGCTTAGAATTGCCTTTTTGCGTTGATGGCGCCATCTTTTGAATGCGAATTACGGGATTTTAATGCAGTTGTTGACTATAGCTGTAATACGAACTTATAGTTAGATTCAAGATCAATTCACTAGTCAGTAAATAAAAAGTTAATAATAACTCCAAAACGCGGGTTCGAAGTCAGATCTGTATGAACTAAAGGAATATCTAATAGAAGTTTTAAGTACAACAGTTTTTTTTTTTTTTTTAAGGGGGGAAAATCATCGAATGACTTCTCCCGCCTGGGTGAGGCGGGAGGGAGTGTCAGACTCTTACTGACTAAAAACCACCCCGTTCCTTCTCCTGCACGTCGAGCCGGAGCCCCGGTTACCCGTTAGGTTCTCCGCGACTCCGAATCGGCATCGGCCGTATTGGGCCCCATCTGTGGTGGTCTGATGGTTCTTTGAGGCGCGCGCGGAACGCGACGCGCCGTACGCTCGGGTCTGTTTCTGGTCGGACGGGGAGCCACCCATGCTCGCCGTCCGCAGGCCCGCGCTTACGGTGGCCGGAGATCGTCCCGCGATCCCCGACGCCCGGTGTGTCCTTCGCGATGGCTGGGTTGCGAGGAGGCAGCGCTTCGCTGCCTCACGCGTCCCGCCTCCTCCTTAGCTAGCATGACTGCTTCGCAAAAGGAGGAGACGGCATCCCAATCCCCCTCGCTCCGCATCATGGCCTGCACTAAGCCCGGACGCGAGAGGTCGCCATCGCCGATCACTTCCCTGAGGACACGGCGGTGCTCAGCCCACGCAGGGCATTCTCCCACCGTGTGTTCCACCGTGTCCTCAGGGCGGTCCTCGCAGTGATGACACCCGGGTTTTCCTCCCGCCCCATCAGACACAGGTACCTCCCGAAACTCCCATGTCCGGTGAGGACCTGCGTCAGGCGGTAGGTGAGGACGCCGTAGCGTCTCTCAAGCCACTCCTCAAAGAGGGGACTTACCGCTGCGATGGCAGCGAGCCCAGCCCTCGGTTGCGACAGTCGTTGCTGCCATTCCGCCATGAGATCGCGCCGGAGCTCATCCCGCCACGCACTTATTTGGCGCGGCAGCGGAGTTTCGCCCCGGCGACGTGCCTCCGCGCGCATGCTGTGCACGCGCGCGAGCACCTTCGCCTCCAGATCCCACGGCGGTAACCCGGCAAGGAGGTTCGCCGACTCCCCGGAGATCGTGCGGTATCCGCGGATCATTCGGATCGCCATGACCCTCTGTGCCATGAGCAGCGTCCGAGCGGGACGCCGCAACAGGTTTGGCGCCCAAACAGGGGCGCCGTAGAGGGCCATGGACCGCACGACCCCGGCGTATAACCTCCGGCAGGAGGCGTTTGGCCCCCGAGGTTGGGGAGGATGCGTTTAAACGCAGCCCCCGTCCTCTCCAACTTTGGAGCCAAACGTCGGAAGTGCTCAATGAAGTTCCACCGACTGTCGAGGACGAGTCCTAGGTACTTCATCGTCGTCTCGACGCCGATGGTAACTCCTCCCGCCGTTATTTGGGACCCACCCGGAGGTGGCGCGTTCCCGCGGCCATGAAAACACATGGCCTCGGACTTGTGGAGCGCCACCTCGAGTCCCAACTGCCGGATTCTCTCAACGACTGTCGCAACCGCTGTCGCCATTAGATCGGCCGCCGCCTGGTGCGACCTCCCGTGCGCTAGCACCAGCGTATCGTCGGCGTAGCATATTGTGCTAACGCCGTTCGGGAGGTCGGTGCGCAGCACCCAGTCATAACCGATGTTCCACAGGAGCGGCCCCAGAACCGAACCCTGCGGAACACCGCGTGACATCTCTCGCCGATTCCACTCGCCCCGATGACCGGGGTAAATGACGGACCTGTCCGTCAGGTATGCCTCGATTACACGACGGAGGTAGGTAGGCACCCGATGATATCGGAGTGCCTCCAAGATGCAGCTCCAGGGCAGGGAGTTGAAGGCGTTGGCGATGTCCAGAGACACCGCCACTACGACCTTACCCCTGGACACTGCAGTCCCCGTCGTCCGGTCCCTAACGCGCATGATGGCGTCCACCGTGGAGCGCCCTCTGCGGAAGCCGAACTGGCCGTCCGATAGGTCCGGCCCAATGTCCGTCAAGTGCGCGACGAGGCGGTTCGAAATGATTCTTTCGAAGACTTTCCCCACCTCGTCGAGCAGCACTATGGGCCGGTATGCGGACGGAGAGTCCGCAGGGCGCCCCGTCTTCCGCACGAGGACCAGTTTGCCCGCTTTCCAGAGAAGCGGGAACTGGCCTCTCTCCAAGCATGCGCTGTAGAGAAGTACAACAGTACCATGTTGCTAATGACTTTAGATATCAACGGTATCTTGTACCGTCTAGTTAATAACCACTCTCAAAGAAATTTAAGTGTATATGCAAAACGCCGAGTGACTTTTGATAGAAGTACTTTTATGTCGCTACTTATTTGAATTAAGTGTTAGATAATAATTATCGGGAACATAGTGATATACTTCAAAAAGAGAGTTCACGACAGTCTATAGGAGTCTATGTCTTCACTAGAGGTACACAAGATGGCCATAATCTTTACGTTTGACAGTCGGGTTTAGCCATTCACAAGTCGTATAAATTAAACTACTTATTCTACCAGTTTTAAGGACCTGAAGAATTTTTTATTTTTAAATGTTATTTTCTGATATAGATACTGTGTCTAATAAGTAGGTCTGTCTGTTTTTAAGTAAGTTTCTAAAATCACACAAGCACACATCGAAATCAAAGTCAGATATGAAAATTTCTGACTGCATCTGGTAGTCCGATCCTTAAGAAACATCTAAGTCATCTAACCATCATTTATGAAACACCAGAACATTGCCTATAAATAAATAATAAAAACAAATCTATCTATTAAACGAAGGTAATTTTCTTCACTCGATTAGACCTAATATAACCCTGAAATAGCTGGATAAACGCAGTGTAATGATGATTATGTTCAATCAATAGAACCTTGGGGACCTTGGTATCGGTGACGATGATGGGTTAATGCGCAGCGTGCAACGTGACACGCAACTTTATTGTTGTAACACCTTCAATGATTCAGTTGATTGGGCTGTATTGGCCAATTTGTTGTGGAGTACAAAAAGCTGGTGATAATGATACGGAGTGTACCTATTTACTTGAATGTAAGTTTTGTGTGCCCCGAATAGGGTAGTATGCTATATTTTATTTTAATGTCCGTCTGGTAGATTATTTTAAAACATTAATCACGTATCTTTAATTACAAACTTAAACACTTTCGAGGATATAGGTATTGATTTAAAATATCGTGTGACGATTTACTACATTTTATAGGACAGCATGACGTAACGACTCCTAAATTGAACTCCGTTCTATTTAAATATTGTTTTCTTAAACGATAAAATAAAATAAAAAAACGTGTATAATATTTTTTCATTATCTAACTGATGGATTTATTACAATTTTAATTTTTATTCACTGTCTTACCACCTTATTCTAAAAAATAAGCTATTACTGAGAGCATGTGCATCGAAAAATCTAGTGACACTTCGTTTAATTCATAATAGTATTACGTATCTTCTTCAAAAATCGCTTAACCAATGTGACTCTGGATAATGTGAATAAATACTTTTAAGATTAATTTCCGGTAGAAGCCTAAATAAAAATGAGAAATGCATAACAAAAATTTACAACTGGTTCAATTGAACCAAATTTTTCAGTTTTAGGAGATCAAGTGAACGATGAATCAGATATCTTGAAACCTAAAGATGCTAAAAAGTACTGATCAAGAGATATTCTAACATACAACTTAGTAAAGAGATCAGCAAACCGATGCTAAGTTGTTCTTGACATTTCTAGAACATCCACCACACATACTTGATCGTGACAATTCTCCACACTCTTAATGAACTACTAAAGTACGTACAGACATATGTCGGATGAGAATCAAGTGAAATCAGAGGAACAATGCTGGTTGGTTCCCACACAGTGGCGCCTCTACGGCCATTCCAAGAAACTTCGGTGTCGAGTTATCGGCGCCCGCGCTTTCCTTTAAATTTGGAATTACTCATTATTTGTGTCGCGTTACCGTCGTGTTGACAAATATTGTTTTTATCGAAGTTGCCAGTGTGTTGTGCGTTTTGTTCCGTCTTCTTGTGTGCATTGGGTTTTTTATTATTTTTTAATTGGGTACGTACATTCTATCCTTTAGAAAAAACTTTCGAACCAAATAAGTTAAATAAGAACATCAATTACATCGTCGAAGGTTTTCTTATAACAATATCCTAATTAATAAACGTAAGTTCCTTCAAACTAATACCGACATCCATGTTCCATGTTAACAATATTAATGTATCTATCATTTAAATCTCGTGTAACTTGCATGTTAACAAAATTGATGACTTGAGGTATCCCTCGGGTTTTCTCTTTAAACTGTCAAACACCAAGCGGTCACCGGTGACCGCAACCTATTGTTCTATAATTGTGTCTACAAACGGTACTCGACGAGTTAAAGTTCATGAAAGTATATTTCTAACCGTTTGTAGGATATTTTTTTTTAATTATAAAAATACTAATATTTAATCTTTCTATTCCCAGAAGTAGATAAGTACACATTCATTCATTCTTTAACAGTTTCTAGTACAACAACTTACTTAATTGTAATCAATAGTTATACAAATCGATTAAATTCACGCAGTGCTATGATTAGGAGCTCTAAACCTTGATTGATAGTCGATAATAGAATTAATTTGCAGCTAATAAGACACGCAATTACACTGATAGTTGCTAATAACATCATCCAGTTGCTACAACTTGGTCACTTCAATGAAGAGCTTTTAATTCTATAAGTGGTCCTTATTTATTCTGTCATCACTGTCATTTTTCTAATATTTAAATGATATACCTTCGCCGAATGAGATTTAGCAAGTCTTTGGTCAGCATAGGCCACTTAGGCTGTTGATGATATTGAAATGATATACCCTTTTACTTCGAAATTTCTATCATCTTCATCAACAGTTGATAGTAATCTGCTACTAGACTATGTCACTATGGGCCTCGTCTACAAAACAAAAGGGTTTGCCATAATCTCCATATTATGTAGCAAAAGTATTGGAGATCAACTTGAGTTCTAAGCTTTATTATGAGTTTTAAACATGTATCGAAATCGATTAACTTGAATTGATGTTACTTGCACTATAACAACCTACATAATAAAAAAATGTTGACAATCCTAACATAGTCACAACAATAAACTAGACATGTCCGTCGAACCATAGAGTTAGCAACAGGTAACCACTAGACGAGACGATTCAGATTACGGGTGTCGATTGATTAGCGTGATCGCTATCACTTGCCGGGTCTTCTTACAGAGTTTCCTGCAACAGCGATATGCAAACGGTACGCGATATCGAAGCAAATGACACCTCTATAACGGACGGATTTTTCAAATTCCATAGTATAGTTTGACACTTTACCTGAAACCTAACTGCGATGTGGGGGGTAGCCATTTTGTTGGCTATAGACACCTATAACTTTATCTTGATTATAATATGAGAGAGGTGTATCTTATGATAGACTACCCAGGGATTACAACGTAAATATTTTTTAAATTAATCATTCAAACATTACAAAATAAGGTTTACAATAAAAGCACCAAAATATTTTCTGGATCTGGCATTATGTCTAGTTGCTCTTAATACTTACCCATGCAGTATTTTTACTCAGGAGTGTAATCAATCTCTTTCCATAAATAGAATTTAGGTCGTCATTGATAACTTTTGGCTTTTATTGATTAGAACTTTTTTTCCAGTATGATGGACTCCGGAGGAGCAGGCATAGCGGAATCACCTCCCACCTACCATCGTACCTACGAACAATATGTGCAAGGAGCCGTTGAGAACAGCACTGACTCAGTCCAAGAACAAACCAGTCCCGAACTAGTGGTATGGTCAACCCTACCTTATGGAATAGACTATAGAGCTCAATATGACTATAGAAGCCCCTACGATACCGGCAGAGACTACTCCACTCAGCAATATGCTAGAGCTCCCTTCACGACAAAAATGGGACAGGCCAAAGCATTGAAAGAGGCCAGAATAAGAAGGCCGATGAACGCGTTCATGGTGTGGGCGAAGGTGGAAAGGAAGAAGCTGGCTGATGAGAATCCCGATCTTCATAATGCTGATTTGAGTAAAATGCTAGGTAAGTGGCCATTTTGTTTTTTATTTTGAAATTGGATTGAGTTCTCATTTACAATCGAAGTCAAAAAAAAGAATTAAAAAAGAAATAAATTACCTATGTTACGGTTCATGAATTACTCGAAAATACGGGAATTTAATTTTTTATAAAATTTACGGCATATTGGATATTCGTAGCCCTGTGCCATTGATTTTTAAAGTACTTTTGACGTTTATTATTTGTTTGACATTATAGCTGTCAATATTAATCTTTTTGATTGATGATGGAATCGAGCAACGGCCCTGCAATTTGTAAATTCTGCAAGTACAAGTCAATCTTTTGAAAAATCATTAAGTGTTCATTTTGTGACCTGTTTATGACATTCTGAATATTTGAATATGATTCTAGTATGATTTTACTAAGCTGTTATCAAAATTATAGGGCTATAACTTAGATCTTGGTTAAATAAGTTTCAATAAAGATTTTATAGAATTTTACTTGTGACGTATAACGTTAACCACAATTTTAACAAAAATTAAGTGTGTTACACTTAATTTTTTTACACAGACCACTTTAAAACATGGCAACTAAAATGAGTCAGCGTAAACTGTCCAATCTTCTACACCGTTCGAAATTTAAATATTATTATTAGAGGCCAGCATTATTCCGTCGTACCTACCTAATAAATTATTAATTAGACACTTTGACGTCATGACTCTGTCAAACTCATTTCTGACTTTGACGTTATTATGAATTTTAATTAAATATGAAAAAAATACTATATGTTAATCTTAATAAGTAGTTTCATAATTGTTATGATTACTATAGAACTTGGAATCTTTACATGAGCTATTCTAATATATTGAATTATATTCTATATAGGCATGCCGTTTAAGGTTAGATTCCGTAACAATAAAGACTATGTAGCTCTAAAGTTTTCGTCAAACATTTCGATAATTTCCAACTAAATAAATAATTCTAATATACAATAAATGCAATAAAAAAACAAATCAAATTCCACAGAGTATAAAACAGTTTTCTTGTTTATGGAATACCAAAGATGTTGTAGTTATAGTCGAGTCTTGAGTAATTCCTCTATAATAACTTCATTAGTAAGTTACTACAGACCAGTCACTTAGCCATATTAATATAATGTCTTTGCCAACACATAGTAAGAATTTAATTAATAATATTAAGATTAATTTGTAAAACAAATAAAAAGCGGTTCGACGTGAACTGAATTGCTACATGGAAGGTTCTGTAGATAAAACTAACTGGTGTCATACGTCCGTCGTCAATTTTATTGTGTGTTAATTGTACTAAGTTTATAATATGAGGACTGCCTAGCTGGCCGAGTGGTCGCAAGTGCGATTGCCGGGTAAGGGGTCTCGGGTTCGATTCCCGGGTCGGGCAAAGTATGACTGGGTTTTTAAAAATCTCAGTAGTAGCACGGAGTCTGGACATGTGCCCGGTATATGGCAATAGGATCACCCCCTATTATATGGGACTCATAATAATACAAATAGTGAAAAAGTGGGTGTTACATTGAACAGTGGCATTAAGTGCCGTAATGTGCGCCTCTACCAACTCCTTCGGGAATAAAAGGCGTGATGTTATGTTTATAATATAAATGTAGAATGTGTACCTAGTACCTACGTAAGAACGGCTAGGCTGTATAGATCTGGACAAAAATTGCCATTAGTGTAAAAAAAATCTGGCTTAAAGGTCAAGGCCACTCGATAATTAGTTTACTGATTATCAAGGATCCAGTGGATGCAGGTGGCATGGTTGTCGTTCGACGAGGAGGACTAAGGGGCCTTTGTCCAGCAGTGGACGGCTTCCAGTTGTTGTTGATGATGATGAGGAATATACCTCCGCTAGTAATTAATACAACATAACATTACGCCTTTTATCCCCGAAAGGGTAGGTAGAGGTGCTCATTACGTTACTTAATGCCACTGTACAATGTAACACCCACTGTCCACTATTTATAGTATGAGTGCCGTGTATTAGGGGGTGAGCCTATCGCCATATACAGGGCACATTTTCAGATTCCGTGATACTATTGAGATTTTTTTTAAAACCTAGTAATACTTTGCCCGCCCCTGGAATCAAACCCGAGATCCTTAGGGCAGAATATAAATATATTAAAATACATAAAGTAAATTTAGTTACAATTATTTTATTACAGTTAAAAACATCTGCCGTTATAAATACGGAAAACAGAAATCAATACCTTTTTCAAACTACAAGAGGAACTCTAAGAACGAGTTTAACATAAACGTTGGTAGCAAAAAAAATGTCGCTCACAACTTACAATATTGTTCCTTATTAGCAATGCAGTAACATTCCTACTTGTAAAGGAGATACTTCTTAACTTAAACAACTTAATTAAGCTATAACGATGATTACTTAGCGCTAACTTAAGTTAATCAACGGAGGCAAGCGAAATTGAACCTTGTTAGGATGTGATAGTTGTGGTTTTTGCTTTTACGTGTGCTCTGTGTATTATCAAGAGATGTCTTGGGAAAATGACTGCCTCGTTGGCCGAGTGGTCGCAAGTGCGACTGCCGGACAAGGGGTCTCGGGTTCGATTCCTGGGTCGGGCAAAGTATTACTGGGTTTTTAAAAATTCTTAGTAGTAACACGGAGTCTGGAATTGTGCCCGGTATCTGGCAATAGGCTCACCCCTATTACATGGGACTCATAACATAAATAGTGAAAAGTGGGTGCTACATTGTACAGTGGCATAATGTACACATCTGCCTACCCCTTCGGGGATAAAAGGCGTGATGTTATGTATGACTAAAGCGCTTCAATGTTTATTGTCATTTCGTCCCTATTGCTTATCAAAATGTATGGAATTAATACTTATGACAACATCGATGCTAATAAAATATAGAATAATTTCTATATTTCTAAATTTCTAAGCGGTCACCGGTGACTGCTCTCCACTAACTACATTATAGACCTTATTCCCGATGTTTAGAGACTACTTTTGTATGAACAAATTTAGGGGATTTCAACAGGTTAAATACGAATCGCATAATTACCATTTATCATCGTCAACATAAAAATTCCTTTCATTCTTCTACGAACTGCTAAGCTATTCTGCAACTGTCAATTCGAAGTTTCGAAGTATGCTTGATAGCTTTCTCGTCCGTCTTTGGTCGAGATTATTCTCACAACCGATAATGGCGGATCGCGATCGAGTTCCCTTCGAAATTTCGAATTTAAAGTTACAGAAAGTTAAAGTCAAAGCAGTTGTTTCAATTAGACCATAATTTGGTACTTTGAAACGTCAACAAAATCAATCATAGTCTGTTAGTGAGTCCGTCTGTGAAGCTAGGTAAAGTTCATTCCAAAATGTAGATTCGAATGGAGAAGAACGAGCAAGAAACTCCATTCGTTACTCTTTAAAAAAAGTATGTTCTACAATGTCTCTGATACATATTATTCCAATACTGTTCGTAATGTGAGAATCAAAATAATATAACAGAATAGCCTAGTTCAGCAGACCGACTTATATCAAGTTACCTTGTAACAGGGGGCCGACTGTAACATAGGTAACATGACAGCCAGCTACTAAGTGTAACATTAAACATTGTCAATGTTACATTTGACTTATAATAATTATAGCGACCTCGTAACTTTCTCTGTTAGATAAAACACGGGAGGCGAAGACGTGAACTCTGGTCGCCACGACGCATGCGCACACCGTAGTCGGTACAGTCAGTGATAAAAGTGGTTAGTGTAGTATAATTAGTGGGTGTTGTTTTGTTGAGTGCCTAGTTGGCCGAGTGGTCGCAAGTGCGACTGCAAGGAGTTCCGAGTTTGATTCCCGAGTCAGGCAATGTATTACTAGTTTTTTTTTTAATTTTCAGTAGTAGCATTTAGTCTGGAATTGTACCCGATAAATGGCAATACCCCTTCAGGGTACCCTGCCTACCGAAGTGTACCTGGAGTGGAAAATAAATGTATGATAAAAAAGGCGTGATGTTATGTTGTTTTGTTCTTATATTAGGTACTGCTACATTTGGCATTAGTATGTACAAATTAGTATATTATTGCAAATGAATTTAACATTTACATAGAATTAACATTGCATATTACCTCTACTACAAAACATTTGCCTCGGAGTCGGAGCTCCTAACAGGAAAATACTATGAATTATATCCTTATTAGTATGTACTCTACCCTTATCACAAGATAGACACAAACTGATAATTCTTAATCTTTATTTACCTACCATGTGATTGTGTATGAATAAACAAAAACAACAAAGTATTTATTTACTTATTGACCTCCTTTTTTTAACTAAAATAATAATATTTTTATAAAAAACCTTCGTCACTCAAACATTTATAAATATACCAACAAAATAGGTGCGAGAATAGGGTACTTGACAGATAGCCAAATTCAATTATTTTATTGAAATGTCTGAAACGACACTTTACATTGAATTTTGTATTTTTTTTTCTAAAGGGGGAAAATCATCGAATGACTGCTCCTGCCTGGGTGAGGCGGGAGGGAGTGTCAGACTCTTACTGACTAAAAACCACCCCGTTCCTTCTCCTGCACGTCGAGCCGCAGCCCCAGTAACCCGTTAGGCTCTCCGCGACAATGAATTTTGTATTGGATCGCAACTTATGATGTCATCATATTTCTGCGCCAAATAGCATATTTATTTCTTTAAAAAATCCAAAAGTAGGCAAATTGTCAAATGAATAGATGAGAGTATGATTATTTTTTTATTATTCATTGCATTGAAAAGTTGAAACAATTTATTTTAGACCTAGGAAACTAGCCAATTGAAACCGCACTTCGCTGTACAGAAACCAAATTTAAACAGAAACTAAATGTCTAGCTGCTGAACAGCAATGTTGAATAAAAAGCTATGAATATTAGTATTGATCGGAAATAACATTTTACCTACAATAACATAGTTATGTAGACTAGATGACAACTACATATATATTAAACAAACTATGAACATATATACATAACTATGTCTAGTTTAATAAACTCTGATGACATTGTTATATATTTTTAACTTAAACAATTAACAGAAACATTATAATAACTTCCGTTCTCTGTACCATGTGACTAATACTATGAAATGGGTCAAAATTAACGGTACGTACTATGTTCACGATTGTACTGCCTGTACCAAGCAGCTTTGATATGGCAAGTCATTATATCTGAGCGTGGGTGGCTTGATGCTATCGTTCTTAATGAAATAAAGCCAGAATAAAAAAATAATGCTAGCCACCATGTACTTCTAAATAGTAAGCATCTACAACTATAAAGCACATACCAAAAAACAAATTAGTTATCATAAAGACCAAACAACAAAGTCTACTTTCCTTTGACGTTCTGTTTTTCAAACGCATACGTAAATTGGTTTTTCTTAAAGCTATTATTCACTGGTTTGATGAGTAATGGTATAAATTTTTATCGGTCAAATATGGGATTACCTATGACAAAAATACCCACGTTGGCATGCGATAAAATTTACCACAAATTATGTTAAAGGTTTAAGCCAATGCTTGATATACATGGTAGTAGGGATTCCTCGTCTTGTTACTGAGGAAGAAACTAAGGACATTGACGTCATTTAAGTCGACATTGCAATAGTTTATCCTATTAATAAATTAATGATTCAAACAAAATTAAGATTCTTATTAATGTATATTAAATCCTGTTGTCACATGTTCATAAAGTACCTACTACAATAATAATAGAGGTAATATGAGATAAGATACGGTTTGTGCGTTCCCATAGAAATGGGAATATTTCACATGACATCTAAGGCGTTTTCTCAATCTTGACGGCACATCTCAGTCAGTCTGTTTTTCAAATTATTATAATATAAAAGCATTTTTATGATTCGATGTGATGGCAAACTGATACCAAAGACAAGACATCATGGGCAGATCCAATAGTTTTAACATAAATACTTTCTTAAGCTTACTTCTTACTTCTGAGCGCTTAGTTCGATTTTGTTTTACATTTCCGACCCGAGGCCGCGTTCAGTGCTCTGATTAGTCGGCTCCAATTTAACAGTCAATCAGAGCGCCGAACGTAGTCTTGGTACCTCGTACCAAGCCCTCAGATCTCCGAGCGTACGGCGCGTCGCGTTCCGCGCGCGCCTCAGAGAGCCATCAGACCACCACAGATGGGGCCCAATAGGGCTGTTGCCGATTCGGAGTCGCGGAGAACCTAACGGGTAACCGGGGCTTCGGCTCGACGTGCAGGAGAAGGAACGGGGTGGTTTTTAGTCAGTAAGAGTCTGACACTCCCTTCCGCCTCACCCAGGCGGGAGCAGTATTTCGATGATTTTCCCCCCTTAAAAAAAAGCCCTCAGATCTATTTCGAATATGGAAAATACGGGTAGCATTTCTTTTGACTTCCTTCCCTTAAAATGTTACTCCAGTGTTATTGCTAAGGAAAATTGCTATAACTACAGGAACAACTAAATATTAATAAAATGAATTTGCAACGTAACATATACATGTGCTTGGACCAGTGGGCATCTTTAACGAATTTGGTTCCAGGAAACTGATTGCTGTCGTGTCAATGGGTTTCCCTTTATTGATTGGCGATTTTATAATGTTTTAATATTTATTTACTATTTAGCAGTTCACTTGTGGTGCTATGCTTGCAAATGGACTGAATGGCATGGTTGTGGTCTATCGTTGTCCTTGGCATTAGGTCTTCGTTAACATAAATACTTCTTCATTGCGCACTCAAGGACGTTGAAAAGAAGGCGGACACAGTCTCTTGGTCTCTTGAAACAACGACTATGGCTACTATAGACTTACACGCAGAATACACATTGACACGAAGGACATCTGCTGCGTGACATAGCCCGTGTTTACGCTTCATACATTACGGTGTTGCAAGTACACGCACACATAAACACACCACTGACATTTTGGTGCTTCAATCATTTCTAAGTGACATTACACTTTCGCTTTTTTTTCAACGACCTTGTGCACCTAACTTATGAAATTTATTTAAAACCAAAGATGAAGACTGGTCATACACTCTGTGTGTCTACAACCAGTCTAATAACCTGTCTGCCATCGGTAGAACTGGCTGTGAGAGATAGAATTTTGACTCAACTAAAAATAGATTACTGTAACTTTTGGATGACTTCTATCTATTCTTTTCGATAAACAATGATAACATGTATTGTCATTATGGTATTATGAACCTTGTGCTAAACTGGTATCCTAATCAATCAGACACGGGCCTCTCGGGACACAGGTATTACCTTGGTGCCTCCCACTGTAAGGAACGTCTGAATGTATCAATTAAATTCTCAATTTAGACTTTGCAACGAATATGAACGAAGTAAATGTACATAAGGTATAATGAATTAGGTAAATTCATTCATTGTGACGCTACAGTTTGTAGGTGAGTACATAATGTTCCGTTTTTAGACTGTAATATTCGCAGGAAGCCCAGACCTGACGTCGTTCCATCCAATAAATGCATCGACGCGACGTCACAAAAATAAATATACTAAATGGTAGATCAATTACTTATTATTATTTTAAATAATTTTCGTTGCTTAATGCAATGGCTACTTGATTTTATTAGTATCTTACTTGTTGCATTCGTTTTTACCTTTCCATTTAGTGTTAAAATATCATCGTATGATTAAAAGAGTAATCATAGAGTTTCTTATTCCTTCTTCTTCATAAGAATTTATACATTAGAACGAACAATAACGTGTCTTCACTAATAGTCAAAATTAATACGAACTCTGTGGATTAAGACTTTGTGTGAGTTTTTGACATCATTGATGAAAAGTTTCTATCAAAAAGCAACCCTAACACTCAGATTGACCGGGTGTCATTACTACGAGGACCGCCCCCGAACGGTGGAATACACAGTAGGGGAATGCCCTGTATAGGCTAAGCAACGCCGTGCCCTCAATGATGTGATCGGCGACGGCGACCTCTCGCGTCCGGCCCTAGTTCGGGTCATGATGCGGAGCGAGGAGGACTGGGGTGCCGTCTCCTCCTTTTGTGAAGCAGTCATGCTAGCTAAGCAGGAGGTGCGATACGGAGCCGCGGAAAATTTAACTAGTTACCGGGGTCCCGGCTCGAAGTGCAGGAGTAGAAACGGGGTGGGTTTTAGTCAGCAAGAGTCTGACACTCCCTCCCGCCTCACCCAGGCGAGAGAAGTCATTCGATAATTTTCCCCCTTAAAAAAGACACTCAGATTTAGACCCGTTATTCATGCCGGCCGTTATAGCTGATAAACATATTATTATACTTGTTAGAATTACAAAAGTAATATTGGTCTCATTGAAATTCTCAAGTAACTTCAGTTTGACTTCAAACAAATACGTACGTAACTCTTGTATATCTTTAGTAACTGAGCGATAGTATGCTGACGTAGGTACATAAGGATCATTCGTCCGTTTGTTAATTAACATCGAGAGTGTAAACAAAATACGGGTTTCCCCGGCCATTATCAACCAAACCTAACTGGTAGCAGGTTACAGTTCATACTTGTACCTTCAGGGAGAAACAAACCAAAGTATTTCTTATACCATTGACTTATAACACATTATTCATCGGTAGACAATCAAAAGTATTATTTCCATAAAGAATTAATTTGTAGAAACATATTTTGTTCGTCAATTCATTTATTATTGTCGTCCTTTTCAATCGTAATAAGACTAAAATGTATTGTTGACAACAAAATTAATTAAGTAAGTAATTTTAATTATCCATGTATGGCGTAAGAGGAGAATAAAATTAGGTATCACCTAATAATACAAATACATACTGGTATAATTACATGCTAAAGTTATTTTAACGTCGTACCTACTGCTGTACAGCTGCTGTACCTATACAGCTCACAAAAACTAATCTACGTAGGTACTGCAATATGGCTGAAAACTGAACAAATTTTCATACTCTATACTCTTCTTAGCTAGCATGACTGCTTCGCAAAAGGAGGAGACGGCATCTCAGTCCTCCTCGCTGCGCATCATGACACGGGCTACGGCCGGACGCGAGATGTCGCCGTCGCCGATCAGTAAAGAAACCCAATTTGGGTACTTGCCAACTAGTCAAATTCAATACTTTTTTCGAACTGTTAAAACGACAGTTTTCTATGAATTTTCTACGATATTGTGTGTTGTGACGTCACACTTTTTAGCGTCAAACAGCATACTTATTTCTTAAAAATTTGCTGGTATAATATTAAAATTAAGTTGGTCATAAAATAAAGTGTGAATATTTTTTAATATTTTTATTGTATTCAACAGTAGTAGTAGGAAAGTATCCAATTAGGTACTTAAGCGGCCTAAAATAATTATGCATTGATGAAATAAGTGATCGTTCTTAAAATCGTTCTCTCGCAGCTTTCTGCGTCACACTGCAATGTGGAATAATCAGTCGTCGGAGGTATTTCACAAACGATACGACCTTCAAATCTTCAAGAAAAGAGCCTTTTTAAAAAGCTGGCAACGCACCTGTGAATCTTCTAGTGTTGCGAGTGTCCATGGGCGGTCGTTGAAAGCTTACCATCAGGTGATACGTCTGCTCATTGCGTGTGTTACCGGCCTTTTGGGGATTAGGAGTATGAGGATTGTGGGGATTCGGGGATTGGGGAGACTGATGAAGGGGGTAATTGGGCCTCCGGTAACCTCACTCACACGACGAAACACATCGCAGGCGTTGTTTCACGTCTATTTTCTGCTCGGCCGTGGTATCACTCCGGTCGAGCCGGCCCATTCGTGCCGAAGCATTGCTCTCCCACACTTAAAATTAAATTAAATATTATTTCAATTAAATTAAATAGATGAAATAAATGCTTTGACTATTGACACCTGGGGGCCGATATTACCAGAAACACATCTGTGATCCCACTAACCTGACCCCGGGTTCCAAATCTCATAATACACCATCAAACGTCCCTCAAATTAGTACTAGAGCAACCCACCTAACATGATCACCAGTAAAGGTTGTGTTACACCACGTTCTCTCAATAACCAGTTTGACCTTGAGCCTGCCATCGTTAATTGGCTAAATTGCACGCCTTTTAAGGTGGCTCCACACTGCGATAATGACATCCTTGTATCATTGGGCGATGTCATACATACTCAGTGGACTTAATTATATGAAGACCTTTATCGGACTACGGAGTTGAGTCAGTCAGCTCCATAACATTTGTGAATAATGTTCATATCATTTGAATGTACAGGAAGTTTTATGATATTGAAATTGTTTTGGTTGGCCTATTGTAAGGTCGTTGCGGTTTTTGTTCCTTGGCCTATGTTTTTCTTTAGCTTAATTATTAGTGATAGATTCTCAAGGTCTCGGTCCAACTAAGGTCTTTAGAAAATTGTGAGTCGATACACTTCTCTGTAGTTTTTTTGCAAGGATTAGAGGATATACTTATTGAGAAAGGAATTAGTGTGATATAGTAAGTAAAATTTTAACCCGTTGAAAATTGTTGAAAATCATCCCCTAAATTTGTTCATACAAAAGTAGTCTCTAAACATTGGAAATAAGGTCTGTGTTGTTAGTGGAAAGCGGTCACCGGTGACCGCTTGGAATATATGGGTGAAGATTCAGCAGGATTTCCACCTTAGCCTTATTAAAACGAAACTAGACAAAACACCAACTTTCTACTTTAAAAATTTTGATACAATTCTCCTTCTTCTCATCCTTCCTATACGAAAGACGTGCCATTACCAACTTACCCTTCAAAGGACAACAGATATGCTGTAATTCATACAACATTTCACCCACAACGATGACGACAGTCCAACACATTCAAGGTAGAAGATCAACAAATAAAATACTTAGGTAAATAATTCTTCACACAATTAATGGAATTCTGAACATAACACAAATACTGTCATTTTATGTTTTATAATAATTTATTGTAGAACATACTTCCTTTACTCTGCAGTACTATACCTCTACACAGCGTGATTTATGGAAATCCTTATAAAGATTGCGTCTTTATTTATGTGCTTTAATTACGTTGGTGCAACTAATTGTATTTACTTTTTATTGCAACTTGAGTAATCTTAGTAAATCTCTTGTTGTTACATTAAATGATATGGAATTATAATTACCTAACACTTATTTTACAATTTATAAAGTTTAAACTGTCAAACACCAAGCGGTCACCGGTGACCGCAACCTATTGTTCTATAATTGTGTCTATAAAACCGGTACTCGACGAGTTAAGTTAATTATGCTTAGTGCGGTTGTCATTGTATACTGGATTAACATGTATGCTTTGGGCTGGTAATATTTTTTTTTTATCATATAATTTATGTGTAAAATAATGATGGATGGCTTTATGACTGTGAAGGAAGGAAATAAAATATCTGTATGACTTTGAAGAAATGCCAAATCAAAAGATTTTGAAATCTCTGGCCATTATAACTCACTAATAATTGTTTTGCTTTAGGCTAAACCAAGTAACTGTTTGACGAGGACCTTGACTAGTTTCAAAGACATACTAGAGACTCATATTCATGAGCAGCATTCATAATAAATTAATTTAGTATGTCTTATGAAAGTTACGATACTCACTAATGTTATAATAGCATGAAATGAGAGTTTGTTGTTCTATCTACATTGTAACTTTTGGATTATATTAAGACTTTGACTGCCAATAAAAAACTGTTGAAGGTAAATCCTCCGCTAACGCCGGTCACCGATGACCCCCATGGCGTTTGACGTGTCAAGCAGTACAATTCAATTAAAATAAAATTGAATCCCTTGTTCGCAAGTGCGACTACCGGACAAGGTGTCTCGGGTTCGATTCCTGGGTCGGGCAAAGTATGACTGGTTTTTTTCAAATATCTCAGTAGTAGCACGGAGTCTGAAATTGTGTCCGGTAAATGGCAATAGGCTCACCCCCTATAACATGGGATTCATAACATAAATAGTGAAAAGTGGGTGTTACATTGTACAGTGGCATTAATTGCCGTAATGTACACCTCTGCCTATCCCTAAGGGGATAAAAGGCGTAATGTTATTTGTATAAAATAAAGTATTTATTACAGTATAAGTAAAAAGCGACATTATTACCAAGCTGTAAATAAGTCCTTGAATTTACTTGCAATAATCCCGTTCAAACAATTCATAGAACGAAAATCGATAACTTCAACATTCTCGTTAGGCCCTAGTTTGTCTTTCAAATCGATTCGAACCCAATAACCTATAAATTGACCTAAAATATATGTACATAGAGTCACCGAGTGATTGGTTACCCGTTCTCCAAGGCTACCGGTATGGTCAGTTGGAGCATGGAGTATAATGTTAAGGAGTACAACCATTTAAGGGAATGAAACTTAAAAAAGTGTTGGCAGAATTGCTTTACGTCAATGCAATACCAGATTTATTTTTTAATATTTTTTATAATAACTATTGTGAGACATATTGAATTAACTAAAAATTACGAGTTGTATTTCAAATAATCATACCTTATGAACTTCAGATTTGATGATTAAAGTTGCATGCAGCCGCTGTATGCAGGTATCTTCAATTAGTCTATCTGGAAGTTAATAGGAGAGGCATAGGCATTCAGAAGTGGTTTGATACTCAATTATAATGATGATGAAAAATAATAATTGGCAAAATACTCCATGCGGCCGCTAATTGAAAAATACAATCGCACCTTTCTATCCCGTAGCGCCATCTATCGAACACCGTTTAACGGATACACTAACACTTCATCGGACACACGAAAACA
The DNA here is from genome assembly GCA_038387885.1 of Spodoptera picta. Lineage (NCBI taxonomy): Eukaryota > Metazoa > Arthropoda > Insecta > Lepidoptera > Noctuidae > Spodoptera > Spodoptera picta. The sequence goes on along the minus strand of JAZHFQ010000752.1, from coordinate 956,949 downwards.
GTACTCCATACTTCTATAATCCTTGCCTCGAACTTTTACTATTTATGGAGAAAATAAATCGGTATGGTTCGGAATTTGTCTCTGTACACGGTATTAGGAGCACGCCTTGTGGACTAACTCGTGACTGACTTACATCTGGATATTCTGGATCGATGAATTGTTTATTCGGTATTTTCTTTGACTGTAGTCTGTTGTCCTTTGAGATAGTGTTCATATTTCTGATGAAATTTTCAATAACCCTTATAACTTTCGCACCAAGACGTTCCCACTTTTACTCTAGTAACTAATCAAGATTACTTTGGTCCTAGCACTTCTAGTTACAAAGTATAGGCTACAATTACAGAAGAGTTTTAATAATTTTAAGTGTAACTTCGCTAAATTCACTTTATCTATCAATTATTGTCGATTTAAAACAAAACCGATATATCCTATCAGTTAGAACTTATACACTTTCTGCTTCTAATAGGTACGTATCATAAACACGTTTCAGTATTCCAGAATCAATCCGAAGTTTCTGTTTTAACTTGCAATATCAATAGTTCAAGTAACTACAGGGCACAGACGCAGACGCCATATTTTCTCATCAAACTCCCATTAGTAGATACTATTTTGTTCCTGCATCTGGACTTACCCAACGTTTAAGGAAAATTTAACATAAATAAGTCACATTTGGAGTCCCTACACCTTTCTCTCCTAATCCAAGTCCAGGTATAAATATAATCTTTATAATTAAAACACTTGAAGAGTTCCCTAAAATGGCATATCTTGAATATTTCCAACTAATGCAACTGTTTTTGGTGTTATCTTGTCCAGCCGCCATTTTGGGCCAGAGACAAGTTTTTACACTCGTCTAAATAAGGTCAGGTCTCACTAATGGTAATATTAATCTTGATGTTATAAAATTATTTTTGTGGACGCAGTTAAATATGAGGGTGGGGCTTGGTTTCTTGTGTCGTGTTAACGATGGCCGTAAGTTTTATTATTTTTAAATGTGTTATGTTATCCGCCATATTGTGATTGGTGCAGATTTTGGCCCACACAGTTTACGTAAACATTAACCACAACATATGTGTTATTATAACAATATGAGAAATCAATATTAAACATATGTGCAACAGTTGCGCCACATAATTGGGGATTAGTGATTGAAATACTGAAGATACATTTTGCACGTCCGTAAGTTGTGTTCCAAGCCGTGTGTTTTATGAACATTCATTGTTAACGAAATAGAAACCTACACACATCTACTGATGTGTGTAACGCTTATTTTTAAATAAGTTTAAACTTAAATACAATTCTCAATACTTTAACCAAGCGGCCGCTTCAATGAAAACGTGACTGCCAAGAGCTAGCTCCCAAAAACCAGTAACAAAATAGATGGATAGCTATGCGTGTTAACTCAAAACCTAGACATATGCATGCCGTGCCAAATTCCCCGAACAGAGCCGAACACTGACGGAATATCACGAAACTATTCCAGGAAATACGAACAAAAAGCTGACCGACCAAAATAATTAGCATTCTACACACATCAACAATAATAATACAATTAATTCAGTTTGTCACATCTGATAACCAACTTACTAACTTACATTTGCTGTTGGTATGATCTTTATTGAGTTGGAGTAAGGTTGAGTTTCATTTGTTTAAGGTCCGGTTTCAGTTTATTGATGTGGCTATAATGAAAATCTTATAAGGGTCCTAGCGTTATGGGAGGTAGGCCATTGGGAAATTGTTTGTTTGCAAGTGATTTCCTTAGATATAAACATGTTTTATTATTCTTTTACTTGGACGTAATGACCAGGTTGTAACCGAAATGATCCATTTCCTAACTGACTTCTCAGAGTAGTCAGTTAGGAAATGTCGACCTCATCGTTCGCTTGATAAAATTGACGAGTAAAAGTGCTGCCTTGTAGCATATTTGCAGAAAAAATTCACCAGTTTCACTTGTAAAAAAACCATTTTGGCTTTAATAGGTACCTACATAAGTACATAAGTACCTATTGGAGTTGCTGTTCTTAGGGTTTCTGCCCACAATAATGACATTTTGTATTTTCTGATGATTGTTTGTTAGTTGCTATAATGTTGACAGGATTTAACGAAAAAATAATAGACAGAATAATCTCTTAGCCACTCTTAATTTATGTGATGACTTTGCTACCGAAATAAAGCTTCAATTTAGATCCATCAACTAATTGGGTTTTTGCCAACTAGTCAAATTCAATATTTTTTTCAAACGACAGTTTTCTATGAGTTTTGTATGAGTTTATGTATTGTGACGTCACGTTTTTTTAGCGTCAAACAGTATACTTATTTCTTAAAAAAATTCTGGAAAAATACTGAAATTAAATTGGTCATAAAATCAATTAAAGAAAGCATGATTATTTTTTAATATTTTATTGTATTGAACAGTCGAAATAATTTATGTTTGAATAAGAAAAGTACCCAATTCTAGAATACCTACCTAATGGAATGCTACTACTTAATATCCGGATACTTATTAACGATGATAAACATAAACTAACTAATTCAAAAATGTCCTTAATTGATATGAACACAAAGTCTCTTTCTCTACACATGACCTTAAATTTCGCAACCATCATCCAACACCATACAATGAAGAAAGACTAAGATTAGGACACTAAACGATTACATAATAATATAATCAGTAATCAGTCAATCAGTTACGCCAACGTTAAAATCTAACTACACGTTAAAAATAATTAAAATTAACAGCTGTTAAGATAGTCAATTTTGACTCCTCAAAGTGTATTTATGATGGTTGCTATTTTAAGAGTGATTTACTGAGGTTAAGCAACGCTTGCCGCGGTCAAAAATGGAGTGGTGACCCTGAGGCTTAGACTGAGGTAATTAGAATTTGCGAACGCGTGTATCGTTTGTTAAGTGTCGTCTAGTTAAATGGTATTGTAAACAAATGTTTAGGATTTATGAATCAATGTTTTTTGTGCATATATTTTAAGTTTAGTACTTGTCTATGAGCGTTGAGCAAAAATAAGCTTTGTATTTTTCCAAGAAATTAATTATTAATTCTTCAAAAATTGTCTCATAACTTTAAATTTAAAACATACTTTTGATGCAAACGAAATAGAAACCTAATCATATTAGAGTTAACGCCTATTTTTTAACAATAACAACAATTCAATCAATCAATGTTTCTTTTCATAGTAATCAATTAGGAACTTTCGGAATCAAAATATTTTAGAGTCTCAAACATCATTGATTACTCATGAAGATTTTGAGTTACTTACATTAACTACATTTAAAAAAACCCGAGTTCAACCCCCTATTTTTTTGAAGTCAGTTAATTAATATACTAAAAGCTTCTACATGTAACAAACACTCTTTGAAAACCGCATCAAAATCGGTTCATCCAATCACGAGATAATCTCGCACAAACATACCCACCGGTCAAACTGAGAATACTTTTATTCTTTTTGAAGTCAGTTGAGGCTTTGACTGCCGACAGAAAACTGTTAAAGGTAAAACCTCCGCTAGCGTGGCCCATACGTTGTCCCCCATGGCGTTCAAGGTGTTAAAAAATAGAAAAGCATTATGCAAGCATACCTACACTAGCACTCCAATCTAACAAAAATACGACCAAACATAACACACAGTACAATATCATCCTTGAACACCATCAAAACTAAATAAATAAGTAAAATAATCAAATTATTCAAATATATACAACAACTGTTGTAACTAGGCTTCAATTAGTGCCATGTAATTACTAGAACTAGTCACAAACACTCATAGAGCCCACGCTCCGTATAATTGACTCGTTACTTTGAACTACCTCCGTATTTTATAAACCTAGGGATTTTATTGTACCTCATAAATTAATTTTGTGAAGAAGACCTTATTGATTATCTGTGAAACTAGTGAGCATTTGAGTTCTTTGGTAGTGGCGAAATAATACTAATCTTTATATATATAATTCTTCTGTGAGTGTCAAACGACTGGACCGATATTGATGAAATTTTTTGTGTGTGTTCAAGGGGATCTGGGAATAGTTTAGATTCACAAATCAGCCCGGCAGATGGCGCTGCAGTCGATGTTTAGGTTATTTATCCTAAACAGCTGAACTAAATTGAATGTATTTTTGTTTATACATTCAAGTGGATATGCAGGACAACGTCTGTTGTGTCCGCTAGTATTATATTATATTTTTTTGTATCCTGCTACTTAGCAATCTGTTTTTTTTTCAAACAATAATCTAATATTTTGTCTGGTTTCTCTCGTTATGTTGTCTTCAGCTGAGTTTAACGTCCAGTGATGGTAATCTTATCATTTGTAATGTTATAAATGTGAAAGTTTACTTGTTCGAATATTTGTCCGTCATACGCTGAAACTACTGAACGAATTTTGATGTTTGGCCGAGTGGTCGCAAGTGCGACTGCTGGGTATCGAACCCAAAACACCTTGTCTCGGGTTTGATTCCTAGGTCGAGAAAAGTAGTACTAAAAAAATCTCGATGGTAGCACGGGGTCTGGAATTGTGTCCGGTATATGGGCAATAGGCTCACCCCCTAAAACATGGGACTCATAACATAAATAGTGAAAAGTGAGTAATACATTATACAGTAGCCTTAAGTGCCGTAATGTGCACCTCTGGCTACCCCTTTGGGGATAAAAGAAGTGATATTATGTTATATTAATATAGTGTCTAGATAATAGATAATAATTGTTTACAACAGCCAAACTCTGTTACACTATTCGTTCGACTATCGCAGTAAGCAACTATACTCGTTAAAGAATAGAGCTTTTAAAAAAGAGCTTTATTTAAAACCGTTTAATTTGAACAAACACGTGTAGCCCATAGCTTCTGATTCACGTCGCCTATTTCGTTAGTTCCATGTTCATTTATAATCTAATACAATCACTGCGTGCCTTATCGTTTCAACTTAATGCAAATTCGAATATTCGAAATTTAAAACCTCAAAGTCTTGCGCACGCGCCGCCAACATGAGTCACACACGCAATAGGGTCACGACACTCGGTCCTACTATAGTTGACTATACTTCGTGTGTATGTAGTTTGTATGAAACTATATAAATGCCGCTTACCAAGTTTTGATTGCTTTTCGTTTTGATATTTGCGGATTTAAGTATTTTGGTCGTTGGTTCGATTCAATGTAAAATTGCTTGACTTTATTAATATTCGACATGTCAATGTCAGTCAACAGTAATAAATGCAAAGTGCGATGTTTATGAGGGAAATCTGCCTTTATATAATGTTCCTATCCTATTGCTACGTCGCAGAGAACCTAACGGTCGCGGAGAATTTAAAGGGTTACCGGGGCTCCGGCTCGAAGCGCAGGAGAAGGAACGGGGTGGTTTTTAGTCAGTTAGAGTCTGATCCCTCCCTCCCTCCCGCCTAACCCGGGCGGGAACAGTCACTCGATGAGTTACCCCCCTAAAAAAAATCCTATTGCTACGCATAACACCAGACTGTGTATTACGGAATTGAACCCAGTGATTATACTTTGTATTTCTATTCTTCATAGTCTTTATAACACACAATTAATCGAAAGCAAATACACCCGAAGTCTTCGGATAAAGATTAACCTACAACTAGTTGAACAAAAACCACTTTTACTATGATCGCATAAAGACTATCAAAATCATCTTAAGTTATATTAATCGTATCTAAGGCTCGCACGTGCAAATAAAATACCGACACTGTAATCAACAAAGCCACTTTTTACCATAACCGAACCGTATAGCCATCAATGTCAATTTAAACACATGTTAAATTTGACAGTTCAAGTATCAAGACGTGTCAATCACGCGGTGCGCCTACGCAGCGCCGCTACGTAGGATCGAGAGACGAATACATTATTTTATTGTAAGTAGGCGAGCGCCCGTAGATATGACTCGCGACGACAAATTGTTATTACGAATTAATCGATTCCTTATAATCGAGAGATCGAATCGAGTAATCGGTTGATATTAATTTAGTTCAGTGATTTATGGCACTTAGGTATGTGCTTAGTTGTATGTAAATTTCGCGACAGTATCAAGTAATAGGGTTTTAGTATCAGATAATCTTGTAATCTATTATAGTAACACCTACCTACTTGTTTTAATCGGAATACTGATGAGCTTACTCGGGAGTTAAATCGATACAAATCGTTTAATGTTAAAAGGAACAATTTATATGTTTAGCTTCTTTTAATATTACAAGGCAGTAAGCAATGTTAAATGATATCGATGTTTTTAATGTAGAAACAATAAATTGTGAGTAAAATCATCAGTGTAAGAGGTTTCGATTCAGAAGTTATACATAACAATAGTAAATCATTAGTCAATAGACTATTGGACCAGCAACAGTTTTTGTAGACAAACGCTATGATTGTAAGGTAAAAATGTAGATATTTTTTATGGCATAAGCCGGTAAACGAGCAGACGGATCACATGATGGTAAGCAATCGGCGCCGCCCATGGACACCTGGAACACCAGAGGCGTTACAAGTGCGTTACCGGCCTTTTGGGGATTCAGGAATTGGGGAGATTGGGGAAGGGTAGGGTATTTGGAAAGCATAATTATCTACGTTGGCCAAATGTAGATATGCTTTGTAAATTGTCACTACATCAACTAATACCACTGCAAAAAAAATGGCTGCTTAAGTAAATGTAAACGTAGAATTGTTTTATTTGCTTATACAAAATTACCATAATACCTCATGTATGAATAGATAGTTGAAAAGTTATACGAACTTGATAGAAAGAAACAATAAACTTATAGACTTCATATAGATAGGATTTTAAGACAAAAACATTTATTAATATGTGACCACTTGTCTTGTCTTACTGGTCAATTTCAGGATTTGGTCCTGAACTTATAAAGTGACCATGAAAAAAGTTTCTAGCACGAATGTTCAGTTGTGAAAAACAATGCAACTCTCCTTCTGATTTTATAATCAAAACACTATCACTTCTAATTTCTTGACGGCTAGTGTCACGAGGTTATCGATTAGAAAACTTCTCGAGTTGCAACTCGGTTCGTAATCATGTCCCAACAAAACAAAACATTATCTTGCCAGTAATCAGTACTTTACTGCTAAATAACTATACAATTATTTTCTCTGTCACCATATTTTTTATTTTACTGTCGAACAATGTTTTCTCCTGTAAAGGTGACAGTTACCGTATTTCGATCTCGCATTTTATTTATAAGTCGTATTTTCGAAACGTCTTAAAACTGAACGGGAGTTTCCGCATTCCCGCCAATATTCCATGTTCAAAATTGCAATTGACAGCTGTCATTGCTGGCTGAATGCGAAACGGCTGTTTGACTTTTTGTCGATGGTTTTTAAAAAGTTACCTTTGTGTGGTCTTTTAGAGATGTTGTTGTTGACAAATTCGGATATCATCATTGTTGGTTGTTAATAAGTTGCCAGTTTTTTATTTGCAAGACAATAATAGAGAGATCTTGCGCTGATTAGAATTTCGAATTTCGTAGTAGATTTCAGTTAAAACCTTGCAAATGATCTTTGAAAATGTGTTCTTCTATCTATGTATAGCCGAGAGATAGCTATAATAGTGAGGAGATTTATTGAAGTTGCGAATAACTTAACGAAGTAGGCGAAGGAACGAAGTAGTTTTTAGTCAGTAAGTCTACACTCCCCTCTCTTATGGCGGGAGAAGTCATTGAATAATTCCCCCCTTTTAAAGAGAAAAGAATAGATTAGCGCAATATTGATAATGTTGATTTTGAATGTCGGCTTCCAAATCAATCTAACAATTTTACTAGAAAATACCTATAAAATAATCATGACATTTAAATCAAAGTGTTGACGCTTCGTGGGTGTTAGTAAAGGATCCTGCTACTACCTAGCTACTAGATAAACCGAGCAGATCAGCTGTACTTGACCCACTGTATAAGTGGCAGTATCTAGGTTGTGCTCACCGTGTTACTTGTTGTAACTACTATCAATTATTTATGTACTTCAATGAAGATTGTAGAAGAATTGTTTATTTGCTCTAACAGATAGCAGAGTTTTACTTAAGACTGATTGTAGCTTAGTAAGTGGTTGTGTGTTATTATTTTTCCGAAAGATAGTGGTTTTGGATTCAAAATCTCTGAGAAACCCTTGATAATCAGTCGTAAGGAGCGCTATTAAGTGATAATTCGCTATTCAAAATAATATTGGTGTCGCATTGACGCATGTGTATCTATTAAAGACCAAGCGTTACCACCCAAAAGGAGATCTTTAAGTATCCAAGAGTGTTTGAGAGTCTTAACAAAGTAGTGAACTTACTAATTGTGCCTTTTAAGTAAGCAAATATCGTTCTGAGGTTCCACGGAGGACTAGGAGTCATAGACATTAGACATATCCTTTCTGATGACGAACATTAAGAGATTGAAAGAATAAGGCATTTTTGCTTGACGGGCTGCGTGTGGTCCGCACGCATGTTGACCTGTAGACAATTGCAAGCTATTTGCTTAGTTTGTTAACAATGAAAATTACATAGATGTTAACGGCCGGACTCACGTACGATACATGAGTCAAACGATATAAACCAAGCAATAACCAGACGGGCCATAGCCACACAATCGAGAACTTATCGATTCATCGTTTGTCCTGCGTCGCGTGCCAAACGAATGCTATTCGCGAAGCCATACGATTAATTTATTTATTGAAATCAATACTAATATCTGCCAAGACAATGGCCCCAAATGAAAATGCGTACTCACATATGGCATGTCGGAATGCTAAACGGAGCGGCGTCATTTATTCAATACGCCATTTTGCATTTGATTTTGAGGTTATTAGATGCAATCGGAATGCGTGCGGCCATATTTGATTCGGTTCGTCTATATTCGGTCGACTTCGGCTCCCATCGGCAGTTTATGGCGACAATTGACGTATGTAATGGCGTTGTCATAGATTTCTGGGAAGATACCAAGTTAATTGAATTCATAGGGAAATTGTTTTGAAAGAATGCCGAAATGTAACGCCTTATAAGGGTAGGTTTATGGTTGTTTTTAATGTGTTTTGGTTGTGTCATTCGCTCATCGTTTATTTATAAAGCCTAGTGTAAACTTTGGTTGCGATGCGTCATATATTTTTAAAACGTAGTTTCATATTTATTGATTGAAGGGATGTTTTATATTCTAAAGTAAACTAAAAATTATAGTCACGATGCTGAACCATTTTATAAATTACACCTTGAATTCACGGTCTAGCTAGTTTCTTGAATAGTTATAAACCGATCCTAGATCACAATAGTAAGGGTACGCTACTAAATTATTGATTATTCCTTTTATACTTTAAAGGCAAACTGATACAAATGAAGTCACCCTTCGTCCTCAGAAATTGCTTATGTCAACGTAGAAAAATACTTTTTCCGCTTTCCGCATTGTGACATAGGTGACCCAAGTTATATTAAAAACTTTTGGAATGTGACTTGACCTTTGTTACAAATGAGGTAATGGGTAGACATATAATGAATCATGTTTAAACATTTATTTGCATTTAATAAACTTATCGTCTAAGTCATCGAAAAGACATCAGCCGCAAAAACTTTCCCAAACAAATAGTCTTGGGCAGTTTCAACTAATATAATATATCTATTCTATCTAATATATAAGAATAACATAACATAACATCACGCCTTTTATCTCCGAAGGTGTAGACAGAGGTGCACATTACGGCACTTAATGCCATTGTTTATGTGATGAGTTCCATGTAATAGGGGGTGAGCCTATTGCAATATACCGGGCACATTTCCAGACTCCGTGCTACTACTGAGAATTTCTTTAAAAAACCCAGTAATATTTTGCCCGATCCAGGAAATAAACTCGAAATCCCTTGGCCGGCAGTCGCACTTGCTACCACTTGGCCAACGAGGCAGTCGAGTATCCAGGCATATATGTATTTCACAATCCATAAACACAGATATAATTTTCCTAATGCTATCTAGCTGCAGTCTAAAAGAGACAGTAAATTAAAGGTGACAAAGTTGCTATTCATAAATTAGTTACAACTTTCTGCGCGACATTAAGACGTTGAATAGGTCTAAGGCGACATCGATACTAGTCTGATAACCTTTATTCATATATCAGTTATTCTAACAGTTACTTTGACATGGTATTAACTAAAGACATCAATCAGTTGTCGATAGAACTGTTGAATAGCAGCTACTGTTAGTGTTTTCGCGTATAAAATAAAGTGTTCTTCTAATATATTGACGTGAACTTAATTATTTATTAGATCGGAAAATTTTAACTTATTTAGAGCTCTTACTAAGCTACTAGACATTTAACAGATACCGGGCAAAACAATGTTCTTTGATAAATCCGAACTTAAATTACGATCTGTAATCCGCCCAGGCAAGAAATTTTGACAACCTCACTTAACTGTTTTGGTAACAATGAAGATTAATACTTAGGTGCAGCTTAATTCTGGTTGATCCTTTGGAAAACAAAGGAGTCATGTAGGAAATTAGGAAACACCTCATTGAAGACCATCCATTTTGCTACTTCTAAAGGTATTCTTACATCCTTGCCTATAAGATGACGATAACCTTTATAAATCTAAGATGGCGGTTGATCTGGCACACTTGGCAGGCTGTTTGGCACGAGCAGCCATGATGGGTGTTCCACGTTCCATCATTTCCTAATATAAATGTTTAGTCATCTGATAACTACAGTTGGTTTACGCTTGAGTGCCGTAGTAATATGCTGCTGTATTTGGATCTACTTGAGTGGACAGCTGAATATATTATACGATGTTAATGCCTCGTTAGCCGAGTGGTCGTAGTTGCAACTGCCGGGCAAGGGGTCTCGGGTTCGATTCCCAGGTAAGGCAAAGTACTACATGGCTTTTTCAAAAAATCTCAGTAGTAGCGCGAAGTCTGGAATTGTGCCCGGTATATGGCAATAGACTCACCCCCTATTACATAGGACACATAATATATATAGTGGGTGTTACATTACATTTTACAGTGGCATGAAGTGCCGTAATGTACACATCTGCCTACCAATTCGGGGATAAAAGGCGTGATGTTATGTTATGATGTTAAACTACGTTTCCATTGTTGCCAAAGCTCGACAAGCAACCACTAGCCCTAAGCGTCCACAAATCTTGTTAGGCATTTCGGAAGTCCAAGCAAGCGCCCTATGATCTACTGTGTCCAAAAATCGACACCAGGCTGGATCCTGTATAAGCTTCTACGAGCTGATGCAAGCCAAGCCAAAGACCTTCTTTATACACTACCACGTTTACGCGCTTAAAACGTATCTTTAAGTGTTCTTGGTAGGATATTTATTTAAATATCTATTGTAATGTAACTTGGCTTGTTTTATGCGAAATTTTAATAAAACCCTTTATCATCACCATCATGACCATATCAGCCAGAAAACGTCTGCTGCTGGACATAAGCTACCCTCAATGGCTTCTAGATTAGTCAGAAGAGAACGATTTATTTAAAGAAAGAAAATGTTTGACAATTCAATTGTACTTGTTCATTAAGATATTAATACTTAATTGCTATTTCAATTTTGTAATCAATTGTATTTCCTTTATAACGTTGCCTGACTAGAAAAAAGTAATCACTATTGCGTAATAGTTCCTCAATAAAATTTTTCTGAAGATAGAGGCGTCTCTATCTTCAGAAAACTCCTTTTCTTTTCCTGAAAGAAATATTTCCTTGTTTGAATTTGTTAAGATATTACTTAAAATGTATTAGTAACCGAATAGCAGTGGAAACGACGGTTTCCTCTTTCAAAGCCAGTGATGCGTAACGTCTTGTTTATCCAATCACCTTATCGATCAAAAGTTGACCAATCGCTAGATTGACAGCAAATTATCTATTGGTCAACACTATGAACGACACTGGCGCCTCTAGCGTCGGAAAAAAACACTTTGACGTTCTATTTTAAAAGAAAAAATTGTAAAGAGGTTTTTATACGTCGTCGGTCAGTTGTATAATTAAAATTATGAATACTGGCAGTTGTACCTTCTACCTACAGCAATGCGCATGAGTCACGTCCTGCTACCGATGCCGTAGGCGATGCGACAGGATTTTCCTTCTCGATTTTATGATTTCCTGGTACCACCCTGTATTTGATTGTTAAATAAAGAAAAAAAATATCTTAGAAAAATAGAAGCTGCAATAAAAATGTTTTCAAGACTATAAGTTTGTAATCGATTCTGAATGTTATTCTTTTAGTAGAAAAACTAGGTATCGTTAAAATATTGTAGAGAATCTTCTTCAACGATTCAGTTCTTTCTAAATTCTGTCACCATTATAAACCCGTCTCCATCGACTGCTGACAATCCTGCTCCCTGATAAATATTTTTAATTTAACTCACAATCTTCAAAAAGGTTATGGCTCAATTGCCTCCTTGTGGCTCAAGAACCAAATTCAACAATCACATACAGAGCACAGGTACTACCTACATCTTCAAAGAAAAACAGGCGTGTTTATTACTACGCCTATTGAACAGATATGTTTAATTCATTGATCAATCAGTAATTAATCCTACCGCACGTAATTACAGACTACAGCAAAATGCACTCCACTAGATCATGTTAGCAGATCATTCTTATCTAGGCTCATACAATTAATTGCTAATTGACTATAAACTAGGAAATTAAAGATCGTCCTATTAAGAGTTGCGTTAGGAATCTAGAGGCTATATAATGTGAAGAGAGGGGGGAGTGAAGAAACGATTTTAAAGTAACAAGGAACGTAGTAAATGTGGGAGAGGTCGCGGAGAACCTAACGGGTTACCGGGGCTCCGGCTCGACGTGCAGGAGAAGGAACGGGGTGGTTTTTAGTCAGTAAGAGTCTGACACTCCCTCCCGCCTCACACAGGCGGGAGCAGTCATTCGATGATTCTCCCCCCTTAAAAAAAAATGCTTCGGCACGAATAGGCTGGCTCGACTGGAGTAATATGTACCACGGCCGAGCAAAAAACCGACGTGAAGCTTACGTTATGTTTCGTCGTGTCAGTGACGTTACCGGAGGCCCAATTACCCCATCCGTTTCACCAATCTCTCCAATCCCTGAATCCCCGACGATCCTCAAACTCCTATTCCCCAAAAGGCCAGTAATTCACTTGTAACGCCTCTAATGTTCCAGGTGTACATGGGCAACGCCGATTGCTTACCATCTGGTGATCCGTCTGCTCGTTTACCGGCTTATGCCATAAAAAAAGTAAAGTGATCTTCATTTACAAATAGCAGAGTACCTCAATTAAATTTTTGTGTAACTAAGAATATGAAGCTGTTCTCGCTTTTCTTCAGAGTCAAAGTCGCGAATCTTTACGAGGTACGAGTTCGCGATCGCGACTAAAGTTTCTTTACCTTATTTTGTCTAATCTTATTAATCTGAGTTTGAAAGTTACAATCACACGTCGGTAAGCTACTCTTACCAAGAAACTAAAATATTGACCAAATTGGTTTTGTAATTATTCTATTTATTTACTAATGCTATTTCACTAATGGTTTACAGTAAAATTTATCTATCTACATATCGTTTAAACTATCAAGAAATTACTGTAACACACGACTACAAATATTCAACATTACGAGTCTCACAGTGCACGCGATTACCGAATCAAAGCAATTCATTTGCAGCCCTGCGTACGTACGATTTTCCGAGGCGGCTATCGACCACATAAATACGCTCGATCCATATTCATAGTGTCTCGGACAACCGACAGAACAGCCGCTGTACCATGGACAGCCCGCCTCTCCCGCGCTTTGTAGTCGCCGCCAGCCGCGCGACCAATCGCGACGCGCCCCGCCGACCAATGGCCGAGTTGCGTGCGCGCAAGAATTAAACCATTTAAACTGTTTATTGATAGGGTTGAGAGGTGTAAGATACTGTTTTATGATCTTTCGTTATTGATTCGGTTGTTCGGAGTATGTTAATCAGCTAATTAAGTTGACCACACCATTTAATGGGCGCGGTAATGGGATGTCTGCATTATAAAATAAATACTGTATTTTTTCATATTTAACTCGTCGAGTACCGGTTTTGCAGACACAATTATAGAACAATAGGTTGCGGTCACCGGTGACCGCTTGGTATTTGACAGTTTAATTAGCATTTGTGAATCTGGAAGGAAAATGTCACGGATTATTCAAATGGAAACAAAAATTTTGCTGTAATAGAAAACCCTATTTTTTAACATGACATTTATGTATGAGTTTTCCGGGAATAATGTCACGTTGACGGAAACCACATAGCAGTTAGTGGTTATGTCGATAATATTTGTCATAAGTACTTACGACATTGGAAAATAAGGATTTAACACAATAGATGGTGTAAGAAGTAAGTAGGTACAGGTAAATTTCACAAAAAAACATTTCGGTCCTACTACCTACTAGTTAGAAACCACAAATCATTTTAAACATAATAACAAACTTAGAATTTGGGTAAAACTAAAGAATATTTGAAAAAAAAAACACTTTAAAAACACTCCGGAACATTGGCTTTCTACGCTTTAAATAGACAAAATAACATTCTACATTTCTTTTTTAAACACAACAATTAAAACGATATCAACAATATCACTTTCTCAATCCAATAATCCGTTCAATCATAATATCTCTTCTGTTTAGTGCCCCTAAAAAGCAGCCCTACATGTATCAACGTTTCAAGATACGATCGCGTTTTGTCTTCGCATGTCTTTGCTTATCGACATCACAGGGTATCGACTCGGCCGACACTAATTGTGTCCTATAGACAGCCTAAAACGAAAAAGTGCCACCTGAATCATGCAAATCAGGTGCTTTTGTACGGTGATCCGCGATTGTTTATTGTTTTAATTTTATTTTTTCTTAAATAGTTTGGAAATGGAATGTGATTTTGAATTTTTGTTGTGGTTAGGTTGGAGTTTTGTTTAGTTCAATTCAAGTTGGTTTGTTTTTGGAGTTGTGGAGTGTTTATGATTTATGAAAAGGTTTGGTAAAAATTAAGAAACATTTGCCATATTTATATTATAACTTTCGCGAGACATACTAAAAGTAATGATTATGTTTTTCGGCTTACTCGCGTAACTGTTAGATGAAGAACTCGACTAGTTTCCAGTCATACTAGACACTAGAGGCTCATATTCATGAGCAGCATTCGGTGACCCGCGACGCTGCAATATTTGGTATGCTGAAAGTTCAATTTATGTTTAACAATTGCAATTTTCTAAATATCGTTAAGTATATGTAAAATAGAAACCTATAGTGTTTGTACTTATTTCTGTTTATATACAATTCCAAACAATTACTACCAAGGAATGGTAATCGAATAGACAGTAGATACGTCTATTTTAATTTCTAATGCCAAAACAGATTTATCGTTTTCAATAACTACATTCTACACAGATTTACGTTTATCAATCATTACAATACATTCTACTCTCCATTTAATAATATACATCGCCAGTTACATACATTTTAAATCCTTCCACGGAGTAATAATATAACTCCAGTGTTACCAGCTCACTGTTTAATATATTCTACCGTAGATGGTAATATTTAGAGACACAGTTCCTGCTACGTCATCCTTTCGTTTTGACTTGCAAATGCGTTCGGATTTAACACGAAACGCAGTGTGGGCGTAGGAACTTGTACCGCTTATGTGATTGGTAGATTTATAATTAGATATTTTTTCTTATTCATGTTTTTGGTGAATGTTTCCCGCCTCAGTGGTTCCACTCGCCCTTTATAACTTGGGATTGTCAAGAGGATTGGAACATCGTCTTTGAAGATCATTAGCAATATTGACTTAAATTAGACACTAGGAAAAAATATGAATACAAAACACGCATTAGTATAGTACTCAGTACTTTTTATTTTTCCGTCCAATCACCATGAAACTAAGTTGTCGTTCCTATAAAAAGTGATTGAGTACTCACTTAGATACTTTTCATACAACCGAAGTAAGTCCTAACAGAAAGTTTTACAAGTCACGTCCTCAAGGAATTTAGAAAGAAACCTCCCTTAACCCACTACGGCAAAGTACTCACTGTACAGGATGTTAAAAAGGCAATTAAAGACCTTTATACATGGTGATGTAACCATAAGATCATAATTGCATCGTCTTTGCGACAAACAGATGTATAAAAAAAATGTCCTGATGCGCAGACGCATAAAAAGGTTACTAGATTAACTAGTAAGATCACTATTAATGAAGACTCCATGTTAATTAATGGCCTGTTCAAATAATAAGATGTTGAAAAAAGTAGACTTCAAGAAAAGGTTATACAAATGAGGTCTGTAAGCGAGAATTATTTTTTAATTGATGTTGTGGTTAATAAATTGTTGTTTTTGATCCAATAGGTGAAAGTTTGTCTTTGGACTTCTTTGTCTTGTTTGGTTTAGTGTTACTTGTGTTTGGATAAATTTTTAGTAGTTCACACCAATTTCAATACTATTTTACAACGTATTTGGCGCCTAATTCGTCAAAAACAAGATTGATTCGATATACTTATGGAGAAAACTTGAGTCCTGGGGCTGAAGGTTTCTACATAAGCAAATATGTAGGACTGGCAATATAGTCGATTAATTAAGTGGATTATGTTAAAGAAATTCAAACTCAGTGCCCAATGTCAGTCGACATCATGTCAGAATAGCTGAGCTAGTAGAAATTTTCTGAATATTACCATTAAAACACTTCAACAATGCAGTGGCAATGTCTCACTCTTCGTACCGTTTCCTGTACTTTGATTAGTAACATCTACTTAACCTTTATTTACTGAAGACTCGCTGTCTTTCAACAAATATACTTATGGTGCTTTATGGTTATACAATACCTACACAAATACATAATTATAATAATATGGGCCTGCGGACAGCGAGCATGGGTAGCTCGCCGCCCGACCAGGACCAGACCCGAGCGACCACACGGCGCGTCGTCACCTCAAAGAGCCATCAGACCAGCACAAATGGGACTGATGCCGATACGGAGCCGCAGAGGACTTAACGGGTTGCCGGGGTTCCGGCTCGAAATGCAGGAGTAGGAACGGGGTGGTTTTTAGTCAGTAAGAGTCTGACATTCCCTCCCGCCTCGCCCAGGCTGGAAAAGTCATTCGATGATTGTCCCTCCTTAAGAAAAACATAAATATCTACATATTCATATATGTATGTATGTATCAAAACTAAACGGGAACTGTAAGCCCTCCGAACGACTTGGTGGCATTAAACTTGACATGTGACGTGTGTTGGTGTGTGTTACGATGAAAAACTTCACCGTTACCGAGTGGGAGGCATGAATGAAGTCTATCTAGTACTACGTATTGACCTGTGAAATTAGACTTTATTGAGTAAGGAGTAGAGGTGGTATCTGCGTGGTTGTTAAAAAAGCTTTGATCGTGTTTTTTGTATGTGATCTATTGTAATGTTATTAATTTTTGCTCGCTTTAAAGGTTACGGATGATAGGTTATTTTTAGATCGTAGTTATGAGTAGTATAGGTGATATCTGATAAATAGAGGTAGTATATTTCTTTATTTCTGCAGGTACAGATGTGCATATTTAAATATTAGGTATATATATAGTTCTTGAAAGAAAGGTGAATTTTATTATGTTTTTAAGTAATAGAGAGCCTGGTGTTATTACTTAAACCGCTTACTGACGTTTGTTTCGTGTCCATTAATTATTTTTTCTTCTGGTTACAGGTAAGTTCCTGAAAACTACAGTTTTGGTATGTTTTGATTATTAAAATGTTTCTGTCTGACTTCTTTTTAGTTTTTTTGGAAAATAATAAAGTTGTGTTTCGAAAAACGTACGCTTAACTTTAATACCTAATATTATACAATAAATATATACAAGAACTGTAATTAAAATTATCCGCCATTTAATTTTAAAACTAAATCTGAAAAATAATGCAAAAAATCTCATTCAAATGCAGAACAGTGATCAGAATCAAGAAAAACAAATGAAAAACACATTGATAACAAAAGATTACAAGAGAATCGTGTAAGTCCTTGTAATTTAAACCTAATTAGTTGCGAGTTAGAGTCTAAAATGTAAGTAGTAGCAAGGTTAAACCGTTTTGCTAATAAATTACGGATATTAAACGACGTTGCAATGACAGGGTCTGACGTCAGTGCGACGCCATTACAAGATTCATCCACAGATAATATAGTACTTGTTCCAGCTATGTTTTTTTTTTTAAACTTTATTGTAGATTTTTCATTGTATATGCGAAATCAGTAGTTAAATCTATTTATTTAAAAAATCCTCTTTTGCCTAAACTAGCCTCAAGTTATGAGTCCCTATTATGGTTACGCTATTTTTTTTTCTTTCCTTTAGCAACCGAGTTGTTCAAAGTACCTGCGTGGTTGACATAACAGTGTTACCAGTTGAAAATAAAATTTAAAAGGGTTTTAACATGTCAAATATCTTGCTATAACTTGGTGTATGTTCACCATCTTCATCAGCACTAATCTGCAGTAACTTCATACATTGCTGTACATAGGCCTTTCTCATAAAAGGGGATCTGCTATATAAGGTCGCCTTTTTGTAGGATAGTATGGGTACTATCCTACTGCAGTAGGTAGGCCTACTGCCCATTTCGCGTAGTTTAGTTTCACTTTGATTCAGGTAAAAGCAGTTTGGGAATAAACACATAACATAACATAATATCACATATTATATTCCCGAAGAGGTAGGCTGAGGTACACATTATGGCACTTACTACCGCTGTATAATATAACACCCACTTTTCAATATTTATGAGTATGAGTCCCATGTAATAGCGGGTGAGCCTATTGCCATATATCGGGCACATTTCTAGCACGGGGTGGTTTTTAGTCAGTAAGAGTCTGACACTACCTCCCGCCTCACGCAGGCGGGAGGAGGAATTCGATGATTTTCCCCCCTTAAAAAAAAAAAAAAGCCTCGGTGCTACAACTGAGATTTTTTCAAATCCTAGTAATACTAATAAATTTCGTGTAAAATATACGTTGAGAAATATTATTATTTCTATTGCCACACTTAATGCATTATTAATATATAGCTAATAACAAAAAGGAATTTCATACATTTACTTACAATTTATAATATCTAATAGCTAGGTCACATTAGTCAGCCAGCAGATCTACTGTCAAAATTAATTTGATTTTCGACTTTATGTCAACACAATAAAGTTGAACATGTAATAGAGAAAATAGACAGAAAAGGATAAGATGACTACCGGTCACCGTTCCTAATAACCACACAATATTCAAATTCAAAGCAACATTGCAGTTGCTAACGAATCATAATGAAAAGTTGATTTTAAAAATACCTCTAGAACAAAACAAAAGTTATTACAAAAACATTCTTAAAATTAGAATTACCAAAACAAGATGGCGTCGATATCTGTCAGATCTATGTGTTTTTGCAACGTATGTCATTCAACTTTGACAAATAAACCTAGATGTCTATGGAAAAATACAGTTAGGTACGTTAATAAAGTATTCGTACACAGCCAATTACATTAGATATACATACAATATATAATTTTATTATGCTATTTAAGGTCTGCACATAAAATTTTAAATATAACTATTCCATTTTAGTACGTACACGCGTTACGAACGAAAACCGCGAACATTTAAATATTAAATTGACCTCGGTGTCAACGAACTGAGTGACTTTGTACGCGAAAATTTCGACTTTCAATATGAACTGTAAAAACATTATTTTATTATTATAATGAATAAAAATCTATATTATTTATTAGGTATAGAAATAATTATTTAATATGCTGATTATTTTAATTTACTTACTTAGACTGTGTTCCAACTATTGAATGTTTTGTTATTTGAAACATTCAGGTAAAACGCCACTTACAGGGACGTAATTTAACAAAATCTTTTATACGAGTTTTACGGTACAATTTTTATACTTACATATCAAAACTTCTAGTCCACTGTTTAAAATATCTATTCCACAATAAAACGTAAGTAGGTACCAAGAAATTTTACCGCCATTCATTAATGCCATCGGTGGCTATACCTCAAAGCACTTTACATCACAATAGAGCCACACCCGAATCGATAAACAATTTTAGTCGATTACTATCGATTATAAGAATGTCAGACCGATTCGATCAGCACAATTAACACACAAGTCATACTCGATACAAAAGCCCTGTCACTATACTAGGCAGACAAAGAGACGCGACTGTCCACACGTCACTTTGACGTACAACACGACTTTTTGACGTGCGACGAGCCCAGCAATGAAAAGTTGAAGGTTTTAGGTTTTTCGAAGATACAAAAAAGGGTACATTACAATGTCTAGGTGTGTACTTCTGAAAAGCTACGGTGGTCTAGAGATCGTGTCGTTGATCGATTTGAAAATATAACAGGTTGAATTAACCCTCAACACATGAGTTTGCTAATGAAAAGTGGTTAAGTACTTTTTATCTCTCGCTACTATTCCAAAAAATATATATATAAAACTTTAAGTTACACATGGACAAATTCCCTTTATTGGAATAAGCTGCTCAAACTACTCAAATCACAAAACATTTCAGCTATGAACTCATTCAAAGTTTTACTAAGACATTCCATTCACACGCAATACCAATTGATATCCGATTAATCGACTAATTAAAAAACAGTATCGATCTTTCACACATCATTCAATTTAAAACGAATACGCGTGTGTATAAGCACTAATTGTTTATAATAATTTGGTGCTTAAGACGTTTTGTGTCGGGACGATGCACATACGTTAAGTGTGAATCGAATACAAATCACTCGAGTATCGAGTACCGTGCCGCCTCGATTATTCGAACCAATACGGTCACTTTGATGCACCTCATTAATGCACTTTAACGTACTGTAAAGACGTAGATGTAGCGTTAATGTTTGTTATAAAATTGTAAACGATTCCATGTATTCGATTTATGAATTATTCGTATCGATTATTTTTGTCGATTACATTCTTTTGTGTACAGCACGTTAAGCCTTTAGTTGTCCAAAGACCAGCGGTTAATGGCCACGGATAGACCGATAAAGTTATCATGGTTAGGTTAACTCATGATAAATCTTTCCTTTAAAAAATGTATTTAAATAAAATATACTATTTATATCAATAACCTGGTTGTTACGGTATAACATAACGGATCGAATTCGAATTTTATAATTACACAAAATAATTTAAGTAATTGCGCATACGCATGATTAGCAACAGAACGGTTGTTATAACGATAAAAAGTGTAATATCGTAAGGAAGTAGGCTGTGGCTGTATGTAATAACAAATATTATAAAGATTTGTACGTGTAACTGTCGCTATCCAATCATGGTTCGATATCTGAATTAGGCAAAGCAGTATTCAGTATTTCTCAATGACTTATGTTCAAACAGCCCTCTATTATAAAAATCGCGGAGTCATTTTATTTGAGACTAATTTTAAACAAATAGTCGACGGTGTGCCTCGAAGCATTCATCATCAAGAACCTGTAAGTGCCCACTGCTAGGCAAAGCCTCTTGTCATACCTAGAAGGTGTGAGCATTAATCACCACCCTTGCTCAATGCGGGTTGGCAATTTCAAACTTATAATTAGAAATTATAAGCCCAAGTTTCCTCACGATGTTTTCCTTCACCGTTCGTCAGTGGTGTATAAATAATGTTAGAAAGTACATATAACTCGAAAAAAGTCATATAAGTACTTGCGATTGGTAGTTTTCGAACCTCATTCTCGAACCTAATGCGTGAGAAGCGGGCGTTTTAAACCTCCGGGTAACCACGACATTCTCTTGAAGCATTATTAGTATTTATTATGTAACACATTTTTTTAATAAAGTACCATACAGACGAAAATACAACAAAATCAATTACTTGTATAACAAGTTATACATTTTTCTACCAATTATGTGACTTTTTCCCAATCCGTGTACGTACACGGAAATTAAAATTTCGACAAATCGACAATCACAAAATGCCTCCTAATGATACGATGTTATCGATATGAATACAAGAGAAAATAAATTGAAATAAAATATTACATTTAATATAATTTATGTAAACGAGTGAAATATTATGTTAGGTATACAATTTATTAGAAATATTTTATTTTTAATAATATATTTTATAAGTACCTAATGCACACGTTTATGAGTAGCTGTAAAAATATAAAAAGGAAAATCAGAACTGCTTTATGTGTACTGAAAAGTGTAGGTACTTATGTTTCAGGAAAGATAAAAAATGCGGCATCACTACTAAGTCTTGGGTCGGTCAAAGAATTATTACATATTACTTTTACGTGTATAATCTGGAACTTTACTTGATACAATGACCTATAAAATAAAAAGATTTGAAGGGTGGACAAAACCTACCTAAAACAATTCTACGGATTTTTCCCAAATGTAATTGAGACTGTTACTTAAAGCATTGTTATTAGTATCTAATCCTTCATTCTTGATATAATTTTTATCAAATGATCCATATAAAACCAGATAAAACAGCTAGTATATAAGAATACGGTACATTACACGGCGCAAGCGCAATCCGCGGCCACAACCAATCGATTGCTCGTATCGCCCGATGTATTTATCTTAATGCGCTGTATAATTAACGTGGATACTTAGCGGATTATATATTATTGCCTTATGACAGCTACCTTTCAGTAAATGCTTTATTTTGTAGAATATTATTTAAATCTTTCGTTTTATAGAGAGACTCAAAAGTGTGATCGGACCGGACCGGCTGCCGTGCAACGTGTCGCGGGTTCGATTCCCATACGGAACAACACTTTGTGTGATCCACAAATTGTTGTTTCGGATCTGCGTGTCATTGTGTATGTGAACTTGTATATTTGTAAACGCACCCACGACACAGGAGAACATCCTAATGTGGGGCAACGTTATAAAAAAAAACAAAAAAAAATGGCTACAGAAATTAATACTCTAATATGTACTTCACTACATGCAGATTAGGTGATGACCACAGTTTGTTAAGGTGATGACGATTTGGTTGTCATATCTGTCTTCACTGGATCACAAACTAACTGCCACCGGGTTAACACATTTTGAAATGTTCAGGTTTATCAGAGAGCGTCACTTTCCGGTCTCAGTTAAATTGGTTGACTGTTACTCTACTGTCTCTCATCAATTTTGTAATATACCAAATAATGCCTCAACTCTTCCCATTCACAAAACTCGATCCCTGAACCCAGCATAGAAACAGAACCTCCACACACGAACCCATTCAATCGATATGGCCGAACGAAAATCGAATACAATAATCGATCATATTACATTCATTCACCGAAGATCAGTCTAAACAAGGCTCAGGTTCTACCGTTCTTGTTATACTACGGAGTTATAAACAAATCCTTTGATATTAAAATATGACCGTGAGAAGTCCAGTGCCATGCGCTGATTGGTCGCGTATTAAACAACTTTCAGACCATGTTTTATTATGCTAAGGAAGTGACATGGTAATATAAATTAACCGCTGATTCAACTAACGGTGCGTTCGATTTATGACATTCGATTTTTGTAATTTTACTTGTGCTTGTTCGGGGATTTTCTTTTTTCATTTAACGTTAGTTGAATTTGATTCTCTTTTTAAAACATTGTATTTTTTTATTTTATTTTAAATGGCATGCACTGTATGTTGTTCATTATTTAAATGTTCGATTTAACGGTTATTTTAAACGCAACATACCTAATGTTTATTCATATTTTTGCATTGTAGGTGTTATTATTGTTCTAATAGATTTAGGTACCTAACAAACGACATAAAATGTCTTCAAATCAGCCCAAATAAATAACAGCATGGAGTCTGAAATTAACGTCAATTGAAAATATGCATACCATAATGTGATTGACGAAAAGACTTATATTAAAAAGGTTTTATATACCTAATTATATTCGTAAATACTTTTTATGTAGGTACCAGTAAATAAGTACTGTAAATCTTTTTTCACGAGTGACGTGTGACGAAAGTTTTGAGTACGTATGGTAATGGAGTATCGTTGGCAACATGTACCACGTTTATTATGCAGCGGTCAATAGGTTAAAGATCGAAGTAGAACGCAAATAAATTAATTATGTTTTCAGTATATGTGGGCACCGAAAATACTGCTTCTATTACTGAGGAATGAGGTTAATAGGAATTATAAGTTAGGTATTTATTATTAGTTATTGTTGCCAATTCTATTTTTCCCCTGGTGTGGTATTAGACATATATTACAAAGACTAGGTAGGGGTCATAGGCGGATTAAACCCAGAGATCGCCCTAGGCAAACACGTCATAGACGACCCTAATTTTTTTGGTGCCACCACCTTCTTTGGGCCTCTGTAACCTGATGCCCTACGCACTTGCCTTAGGGATAATATGGCTCTAGCAGTGGTCTTATTCTATTCTACACTTTTTATAATAAAGACGTTACAATATTACTATGAACCGGTACACTTAAACATTCAGGCTTCATCATTTAACAAAATGAACCACACATTTTCGAAAAAAAAAAGAACTCAAAAAAGCCCTCAACGTATTTCGTCAAAATCATAACTTTACTGCGTTCCAAAAAACATAAAGATCGTTCGAGTCGGGAGACCTTAAAAAGTGAACTTAAAGTTAACAGCATTTCTGTAGAGTCCAGAGCGAATTTTTAAAAAATAAAGGGATTTCATCGTCAAATCGAGACGAATCGTCGCAAGCAAGACGCAATAAGTAAAAACATTTGGAATGAGACCAAGTCGCCACAAATGACCGACTGGCCAGTATTAAATTAACGTGCAATATTTTGCTCAAAAACAGCGGCAGGCGTCGTGTTTCACGCTCTTTATGACGACCACATACGGGCACGCATCCCGCCGAGCCTCTTTGCTGATCAAGAAATATAATACTTATAGTTTCTTTAATTGTTTTCCTCCAATTGATTAAAGTGGGTATTGGTCAGTTAATATTGGAAGAGCAAAATGCTAGTTAATTTAAGTTGAGCTTAACCTTTTTATGATTATTTCCATAATATCTCTCCATAATAGCGTGTTGTTTTGACTATAAGACGAAGTCAGAACACAATGTGCTCTCAATTTGTGGTACTTTTAGACAGTAAAAAATGTCTCAATAAGAACGTTCGCTGCTGGACACAGGACGAAACTGGTAGTATATTTGTTGTGATTTAATAAATCAAGTGAGATCATTATTATGCTTACATAACAGTTTTTTTTCTCAATAAAGTATTTTTATTACAATCAGTTACGGCAACTCTAAAATAAATTGTTTACAAAAAAAACTGGGGAATATTCAAAATATTTATATCTTCTCACTTAGTACAATAGATAACAATAATCTACAACAAATATTATAAAATAATAAATATTTGCTATAAATAAATTGCATAATATTCATGTTGACAGATCATTTGTATGTATATAAATATAAAAATACAACGATTGTTTCGTTTTAACGATGGCACGAATATTTTCCAACATTTTTAATCATAATAGAGAGGAAAAAATGTAATGCAAACATCATTATTTTCATTGTGTCAAGGAAAAAACAAACTATATAGAATACTGCAGCAATTAGTAAACAAAATAAAAAAAATAACGAACGTCATCGATGTATTTGTGCGAAGTTAAATAATCTTGTTATATAACAATAATAGCTCGTCTGATTTTCCGTAAAGAATGTGTTAGAATATATCAAATACACAATCAGAATTTGTGTTCCTATATTATCAATTATAAATTATACACCAATAAAATTAAATAACCTCAGAACCTCGGTGGTAGTAGAGCGAGAATATAGAATAGAGTATAAGTAATTCTAGTTGCTGTAAAAAAGTTGAATTTCGAATATACATTAAATATTCAGTACTTAACCTAAAAAGACAATTTCTTCCAAAATTTTTCCATAAAAAATCAGTCTGTCGTCTACACAGTCTACTGCTATTTTTTTAAATATGGCCAGCTAGTTGGCCAGCATTTTCGACCGTATGTCCTCGAAGTTGGAGAATACTCACCTTTCACTCGTACTCGAATTAGGTATGGACCCCTTAACTGAGGAAATTACTTGAGACCCGAGCTCTGGTATACAGAAATATGTACCTTAAGTTTCTGACTTGTAGAGTAAATCACTAACTTGATTATGTTTTTTTAATCATGCCTCTTATTTGCCTAAATGCGCTTTATAGTCACGGTTTGGTCTACTAATGCTTTTATTTAACTCGTCGAGTACCGGTTTTGTAGACACAAATATAGAACAATAGGTTGCGGTCACCGGTGACCGCTTGGTGTTTGACAGTTTAAAAGCGTACTTCTAACTATAAATAGTAATAATATGTATTTTTATACGTCTAACGACTAGTTTGTCGATAGAATTAGCTACCAAGTCTGCCAGCACAAACTCTATACAAAATATGCTTTTCTGTGTACTGAAACTGATCATAAAGCGTGCAACCAAGGTCAATATATCAGATCATAAAACTGTATCAAAACAACAACAGAAACATCTCTCAATCCAATTCCAACGACAAAAATACCACAAAAACAACCCTTTTCACACATTAGATGTACATTAAACCATAGAGTTGCACATCAATCATAAAGCAACAAAGTCTTCAGCGAGAAACCAAATGAGTTGCAATTGTACTCCGCGTAACTCGTGCGCCATTCTTAATAAATCACTTTTGAAACGTACGCAACAGTGTTGTACTCGTAAAATCGGATGAGACACATAAAATCGGCCGACAGATAATTCGATCGCTTCCCCGAATGATTTCGACGTTTGCTCGCTAGGGATTTTTGCTGTTACGATGAAAGTTTTTGAAGAGAATATTCGTATTACAATGCTTTTTTGTAGTGGTTAGCACTATAGAGGTATAGGTTTACTGATGTCTGTTTAGGTACAAATTTGTCCTCGAAATGACTATGATTGAAAAGGTTTAGCACTTATAAAGGGCTCCAAGAGTTATTATTATTTTACTTAATGTTTCATGTAGCTACTTAATGAAATAACATTTTTAAACCTGATTTATAAAAGGTTGTTGATCCATAGTTATCATATTTTCTGCCAGTCAAATATTTCAGCTTATTCTGGTATACTTTAGACCACAAATCGATACTGCAAAACAGTACAAGGTTAAACCCGACGCACGCTCACTTATGTTAGTTACTTTAAAATAAGAATTTGTAAAAATAATAAATAACTCCCTTGTTACACGTCATCTATAACATTCACGTCAAACTCACAATTACTCACAACACTCATATTCATACAAATTCACGTTTTTTTCCTGTCATAAAACTCATCTTCGGTGAGCTAAACTCACATACATCATGATTTTTTTTAAAAAGTAAACTATAACTACAATTTTTACGCCCTGTATATGACTTGGGTGCTTGACGTCCATTCCAAGATCGTAAAAATGAATACTCTGATTTACTCACCAACTTAGGTACTTGAAATTTTGCAACGGACATCATCAACCTCATTGAGTGACGTCAAGTTATATGACGGAACGGAACATACCTATGACGGTAGTAAGATAGAATTTATTTCGATAAATTTAAATTAAATTGAAGATATGTTTATTTATTTTAACGTTGTAATTTTTAACTAAATATAACTTTTATTTGCATTGTTTTGTAAGTAGGAATATTATTTTTTTACAGTCAAAATAAATAGGTAATGTAAATTTTGAATGTAGGTATATTTATTGTTTTAATGCACGACTTAAAATACACTTTTGTTGTATGAATCACACTTATGTCTTACAATCGACTCAACACAAGTACATTAGGCACCCATTCCTTACATGTACTCACTTCTAATCTGTATGACGTCACGGGGAAACTCCCGCTTCAATAAAAAAGTAAAACTATTAATAAGTGGCCGCGATAACCAGCCCTTATCAATTGCCTACTGCGTGTTTTTATACGTCTATTCTTTTTTTATATATAGTCTACTGAATTACTGACTAGCTGACTAGCTGTGTGGTAACTGTAATGTTAAAGAATTCATTCGTTTATGTGTCACTACCCTTACTCTTCTCGCAGTGTTATAAAAACCGATTACTGGTAATAATAATCGAAATCTACAATCTAATTTAGATCTTCATAAATATACGAGATCATCTCCGGCCGCCGTAAGCACAGGTCTGTGGACGGCCAGCATGGGTAGCTTGCCACCCGAGCGTACGGCGCCGCGGCGATCCGCGCGCGCTTTTTGTGCCATCAGACCACCACAGATGGGGAGACGCAGAGAACTTAACGGGTTGCCTGGGCTCCGACTCGAAGAGCAGGAGTAGGAACAGGATGGTTTTAGTCAGTAAGAGTCTGACACTCCCTCTCGCCTCACCCGGGCGGGAGAAATCATTCGATGATTTTCATAATATTTGAGTCAGCCTTATAGACAAACAATGGACTGTCCCAGACTATTGGTGATAAATTTTAATCAAAAAAGATCCAAGATAACTGCGACGTCAAAAATATAGAATCATAGTCCAACAATTATATTGATTATAACTTTATATTAACTAGCAATTAGAAATAGTAATTAAATCTAGGAAACTAATGAAATAGAATAGTTAACGACTTATCCTGTGGACCGGCACGTGTAAGACATAGACATCAATGCATAGGAAATAGCGACTTAATTACCTTAGTACTAAAGTACTAATTACAATAATAAACTATCTGAACGGACGGGCAGGGAAGACTTATTATGCAAAATAGTCTATTCAGAATCAAAATATAACTTCAAGACGGTCTTTATTCAAAGAGATGGCTAGAGGTAAAATTACTAGTTACCTATATGTATCGGAGAGGATGCTTCGGTACGAATGGGCCGGCTCGACTGGAGTGATACCACGGCCTCACAGAAAGCCAACGTGAAGCAACGCTTGCGTTGTGTTTCATCGTGTGAGTGAGGTTACCGAAGGCCCAATTACCCTCCCCTTCCCCAATCTCCCCAACCCTGAATCCCCAACGATCCTCAAACTCCTAATCCCCAAAAGGCCGGTAACGCACTTTTAACGCCTCTGGGGTTCCAGGTGTTCATGGGCGACGCCGAAGGTTTTCAATACAAATACATAATTATGTAACTATACGAGATCATACGAGGAGTAAGCGACTCAAAAAAAAACTATGCCCTAAAGTCTTCTTCTTCTTCGGATCAATGAAAATGTGTTAATCCCTTTATTGGGAAATTTTCAGGTAGACAACTGACCGACAACAGATGGGCAAAGTCGATACTGAGTCATGTTTAGTAAACATTAGTTTGACTCTCAGTAGAGTAAGAACATTACTATTGTACTTGGTTCACTGATGAACTAAGTGACGGCAAATTTTGTATAATATATGGAATCATAAAATTGAAATCTTTGCTTTGACTGTTTTAATTAGAACCTTCTGTAAGGTAAACATTTTAAAAATATGTTGTTAACTTTTTACTTTTGCCACATTAGGAATGATGATTAATCAAACCGACTAATCAAAACTGTTGGGTTTAAATTGCAAGGATTAGCTGTTACTGAAATTAAAATCTTAAAGTAAAAAAAATGTCAACATCAATACACACTAATCGAAAGTTCAACACGAAAATCGCGTCGGAAATTTGTCACCAGATGTAAGAACAATGAAATCTCAAGGACGGACTAGATGGCAGATAACAAATGGTAAACAAAGTTGCGCACGTGGTCGACATAATTGCTTCGACCGGCGAAAACAAACAATGTACCATTGTCTTTTGTCGCGGTACGGATTCCTACGGGCCGTTCACATTGTGCTCTCATAGGAGAAATGATAATTGGCTGCGGTAACTTTTTCAACCCGTGTGGATCGATCTTGTCCTACGGGAATATTTTGAAGGTCGTTCTAAAGAATCGTGTGACGGAATTCGTTCCGTCTTTGGGAACATTCGAAATGTTATGTATTAATATAGAATATTTTAAACAAGTTCTCGGTTGTCAAGAGTTTAATTGATAGTATTTATAAAACATTTATGTAATTCATTCATTAAATGGAAGTAGTATCTTAAACTTGAATGGATTTTGCTGGAATGCAGTCATCGCATGTAGCATGGCCCTTAGTTCCCTTTTGTTACTCATTTTAAGTTGTAGTGATAGAAAAAGACAACACACACAACTTAAGATAATTTTCA
Organism: Spodoptera picta; assembly: GCA_038387885.1. Classification (NCBI taxonomy): domain Eukaryota; kingdom Metazoa; phylum Arthropoda; class Insecta; order Lepidoptera; family Noctuidae; genus Spodoptera; species Spodoptera picta. The sequence continues at coordinate 926,864 of JAZHFQ010000752.1, read as the reverse complement.
AGTGCAATGCTATATGAAAAGTCATGGCTGAATAAAAATGTCTTTGAGAGACCAAATAGACTTTATTCTATCTCTTGAAGATCAACAGAAGAACTGTTACGAAAGAGAGAGTTCACGACAAAGGAGGATTTAAACCATTTCTAGAGACAAAGTAATCCACTCATATTTTCTACAGACAATTTACAACCTGTTCGTCTGATTAAACTCATTGTTCCAACGTTCCCATATCATATAGAAACACCGTTTGAATGTTACCACCACAAAAAATGTAAAAAGCAAAAGGTTAGGTGTTGCCACTAAAAATTAATAGCACGGGAGCTGTACTCCATTGAAAGTATCAAAGCGTCCGATCGTGGGATCAGCTGATCGCCACATTTGGACCTCTACTGACCTATATTCCGACCTATGACGTCGCCCGACAACAATAGGGCATTGTTCTTTTATATTTGCGGCAACATCAGGAGTTCCTCAAGGCAGTTCATTCACATTATGTAGCTTTCATTTAAATAGGTTCATTTGGTTTTCGTCATTGTTTCGATCAGCTGTTTTCACGAGATAATATCTCTGTTGATAGGTGAAAGATGGTAACAATGAACTTAGTACTACGTATTGTATTATTATCGTCAGCTGTGACGTAGACTTGTTAAATCTTATTGTTTCTAACCTCTGATGTAATGGATGTTTTTAGTTCAACTGTCGTTCGTTTGACGTTTGTATTTGTAGATTATTGGTTGAACTCATGTCTTATTGTTGTGGGTCTCAGTGTCAAGGTCTGTTGTAGCAAGATTCGTAGATAAGCTTACTCAACAACCGTGCAATATTATTATTGAAATCTATACATTCACTTCTAACAAGACGGTAGATGCTACAGCTTTGTTACGAAGATACCACGCATTGATTGCCTCACTTCCTTCCATGGAATTAGGTTATGCAAATTACTCAATTACTCCTTTAGTCTTTACTAAAGTTCTGTTGTAACACAAAATAGTTCCAACAAAACCGTCCACGCTCCCAACCCAACCTAACAAAATAAAAACGCGCCAATTTTAAAAACCGAATACGACATTACTTTAAATAAAAACTGACCGAAAATAAAAATGAACCTGTCAGTGGCACTCAGACATACAGCCTACTCGCAATCCATGGAGGTCGAACCTCATCCATCCTAGAACGGTAGTGAACAAAAAAGTGGAATGAAATGATAAATAGTTGTAGTTAATCCGCTCTTATCGCCTCGTAGCTTCGTCCCGTGCGGTCCAAAAATGAGAGATGGAGCGGCTCGTTCAGATAACACTTCTCAGTAATGGCTTTCTAGCCAGTAGAGTGGTTTAACATTAGGTATTATAAATAATATGACATTGGATTATTGAACTTTAAACGTGTTTCAATACTTATGCTAGTTTCTTGTCATAACAGTATGTTACCAAGTGAAGCTTTAGATTTTAATACTTCACAATATTGGCGTTTATGGTTTTCCCCTTCAAGGTTTCCTTCCTTCATTAACACACCTATTTATTTACTTTTAACAATTGAAACAAAACAAATTAAATGGTTTTTGTGACAAATAATTTAAAACTTAACCACATGGTTGTGTAATTTTAATTAATTTTAATGGTTAGGACGCCATACAATTATTGTTAATAGGAAGTTTATTTAAACAAATATAATATTTCTTATTTTTATGGATGTACCTCTTTCGACTCATAGGTATTGCCATTATAAAAAATGATCGATACTGGCCACTCTATGGTTGTGCGCAGGCTATGACAAATGTAGTAAACGTAGAGTTAGCGCGCCCGGCCACCGATGTACCGATATCGACTAATTGTGTCGGTATGTGTGCTTGTTTGAATACTAGTGATGTGATAAAGTATCGATATTAGAATTATTTATAAGTAGTTTAGTAATATTGATCACCAAGTTGAAATATTCTAATTTTCATAATAATAATCCGATCTAACATAACATACTGAAAATAAAACAATAAATGTCGATTTCCACTGCTGAACATAGGCCTGGTACCAAGACGTTGCAGGTGAGCCCTTTAGTTTAATTTAATGGAATATCTTGACACATAGCAACAACTTATCCAGTCCGAGAAAAACTATCGACACAAAAAACAATCGACTAACGCCATCACCAGTCGTTATTTGTCGACGGTATCGCTCGCCTCGCGCGTATCCATCACAGGCACACAGCCTCGCAAGAGACGTTTAATAAGATAAACGCGCTACCTTATTAACTGTGCCGTTCGATCATTTGTAATAGAGGAATGTGATTTGTTAGTCGAGTATATTGTAATCGATTACCGTGTTGCCAGTGCCATTTTTGTGTTGAGAGGTTGGTACTACTTGTATTGATTTGCGCGCCATCATTAGTTTTCGGTGGTAAAAAATGAAGATTATAATCTATGGTTTTAATGGAAGGCTTAATTAATTATTGTAATTCAAAAAGGCAAATGTTGGACAGTTTTTATTAATAATAATGATTAGATCTATTGTCGTACTTATTGCTGTCTGGTTTAATTATATTAACAATTATATTGTGCAAATAAAAACTATAAATTATGTGGAAATATCGAAATAGAAGTTTAATTTAAATCGTTGTTTCTAACCACGCTTTATTTAGTTCAGTAATAAATTCTCAATAAACTTGCATTATTTCCTCCTTAAACAAATATAGAATTAAAGAAAATGTCCCCTAAGTCCCGAGTTATCGCTGACGTAAGTACACACCCTATGTTTTCATTGTCGCTTGATGTCAGTGTCGCATGAATCAGCAGTGGTCACTAACCGACCAATGACGATACAGCTCTCGCGCCCCTTATTACGTTACGCAAAAATTGACCAATGATAGGGCGTGAAAATGCGTCAAACGATGTTTAGAAAAGTTCTCCTATGAGTATATATTTTAAGAATTTTAAAGCTGTTTCAATAGCATCAAAAAGTAATAAAACCACACAAAAGCGCCCAGCTTAATCACTTTATACCAAACCTTTTTAAAAGCAACAAAAAAGTTCTCATTTTAAACAGATCAACGAAGGCATATCAATATCAAGACAAAATCTAAATAAACGATGCGAGACTGACAGTATCCCGCCAATAAATCCATTATACTAGAACACCTGAGCATGACTCGTGATATCTGCCGACCCCCGGGACGATAACCCGTTGAGCGAAGATTATGAAGAAAGTATACCATAGACTAGACCATCTTGTAGCAGAAAAGTTTACTACCAACATTCCAAATCTAACTGTCAAATTACGGCGTTCTATTTTCAAAAAGGTTTTTATATTTTATTTCTTTTTTGCACATATTACTATAAAGAGTTCATACTCTCCTACTACTATTATCCATGACTTTAACATGGCCCAATGTTTGCCGACATGGCCCAACACATCAAACAAACATTACAATGCAGTTTTAAGTGGCATATCGATAAATAGAATTAAGCTTTTTTCTATAATCTTTTTGTTATGTTAATATAGTGAAAATGTTAATGAAATATAAAATAATATAAGAAACGCATGTCTGTATTCTAAGAAGATCGGAATATCTAATGTGTTGTCAGTTGTTTTGAAACTTCGTGTTTATGCATTGTCATGGTAACTCAAATTTTTATTGACTCGACATTGAATCCTTTTGTTTAAGTTTCGAATCAAACAAAAGTTAGACTAGTTTAAAAAGAAATTAAATTAAGAACAAGTCTGAATTTGTATCAAATCATGGCAATGAGAATATTTATTAAACTAAAAATACTGCAGGCCTTTGCCCTGCAGTGGAACGATCATGGCTACAAACAAAACAAACAAAAATACGGCATAATACCTAATAATTAATAATATTATAATAAAATGCCATATTTAACATTATTATTATTATTATTATAAATAAATCATTTACGATTGTCTTTTATTATTACCTCATTGAATGAATTGAATAAAAGGGCAAATACTGCGTTCCATATATTATTATTTTTATAGAACAAATTGAGGAAAACCACTGAATGACGTGTCTTGTCGGTAACCGCGAAATAAAACATTACTTTTAATATTAACACACTTGTTTTACTTCGCTAAATGTAGCCTATAATCGTTCCATAAGTTATAAAAGTTTTAGTTTCCCAAATAAATACATTTTTTGTATTAAATCTCGTTGGAATCTATTCTGAAGATTGGGACGTTTAGCTGTAACATGTAAATTGAACTCTATTGGCTTAATCATACATCTAGAGGTATGTTTACAAACGTCTCGTAGTTTCTTTAAGGACTAAAATTCTACCTCGAAGATTGCAGTTGTCATCTTCAGCCCTCTCGGCCCATTTCTGAAAATATGCCTTTCGAACAGCTCCATCGAACAATATGTCAAACTTATACGAAAAAATAAGTTAAGTAAAGATTTATTCTATATTTATCTTATGTTATTTTAATTTATTTTACCATGACTTATGGGCAATGACTACATCACATAAAAATACTGTTTTCTGTAGTCTCTACGAAATACGAAAACCTCAAGCCTTTGATTTGAGCTTCCTCACATTCTACTCGCTCAAATAGACTATAGAGCCAATACCTAACCTAGGTAAGTGCCCAGGGTTATCAGATGTAGGTACGTGTAACGTTTTGAGTGGCCCATGTACACATAGGTACATACACACATACATAAATATGTACAAAAATACAATATCGAGTGGTGGCATTAAGATCGAACCATTCTCGAGTTACAGAAATGTTTTACTTGCATTTCACTTGCGGGGGTACAATCGGGAACAAAATACGATCGAGTTACGTCATCATTATTTCGTTTTTACCCGTCTGCTTTTGATTTGGTTCCTTTTTTGAGTTTAAACTGCTTTACGCTTATTTATGATATGAAGTTTCTGTATAGTTTCAAAAACCTTTACATAAAGTTTTTTTTATATAAGTGATACATATAAAAAATATCATAATGTTTTCTTTATATAATCATAATAAAAAGCCTAATTCAGTTGTGTAGGCAATTTTATCACTTTATCATTCCCGTTTCATTTTTCAAAGTATTAGGTAGATCCAATTAATACGCAGATTTATCGTTACAGAGTAAAGTTTATTTAGATAACATTGACATATTATTGTAACAGGGCTCTTTAAAGAGCACAATTTTGTGACAGATCAATGTTAAAATGGTCGAATATCGTATAATAATAAATTGGAGTATTATTAAGAGTATACTTTGTGTTCGTATGTACCTCATAATGCTGGCCGGGTGCTATGGTGGTGGAAAAATCGTTAGCCTCACACGTAACCGCAGGCAAACGCGACCACGTCACGACAGCAGAACAAGTATAACCTAAAATAATAATACTAAATTCATCCTTTGTAAATGTAGTTTAAGTAACAACAGGATTATAGTATGACTCTTCTTTAATTGGTATATTTTTCAATGTAACAATAATAATATACAAAGAATCAACCTATATAAGTCAAACTTTGTGGAATGTAATTGTATTTTAATCACTGTTACATTCACTACAGTAAAAAGCTCGAAATCTAACATAGTTATACGTATTATGTCGATTTCAACCTTTCATCTTGATGTATGGCTCATTTTGCCTAGTTGGGCATCTTAAATAAAACAAGGAACTACTACTAACAAATTTTGGTAGAATTTCCTACATCAGTTTTCATAATATTCCAATGCCAACCTTTTAATACTTTTTCCCGACACTAAAACCTTCCTTGAAAAGAGCACAATAAATACAGGAATACGAATATTTTATTTGACTTCGTCTGCTGTCGGTACCGAGGCAATAAAGTCGAGTGAAGTCGCATAAAAGGCTTTATGTGATTTACTATGTACTTAATATGACCAAACGTTCATATGTACTGTGACTGAGATCAAATTTTCAGAGAAATACTCAATTTTGATTTTAGCTTGAGAACTATTAAGTTTACTGGCTATAGCCACATAACTTTGCCATCATAATTGGTTGGGCGTGAGGAACGTGCATGGAAATTGACATTTATGTGTAAAATTGCATAAGGTTGTATTTTCTTTGTGAGTTTTCTTGCTAATCTTGGGTTATATAGACGAGTAACTTGAATGTTTCAGAATTTGTTTGATTCTTTGTTGTACTAGCAATCGTTTTGTGTAAGGTCCTAGAGTAGAGTAAATACCCGATTCGAAGATAATTCGTTTAAGAATAAGAAAAACTAAACACACTTCCTCAATGTGAATGAATGTTCGACTTTGTCTAATTATCTCAATCAATCAATTGAAGAAAACTATGTCTATGTTTTACGAGTTCAAACTAATGCGAACTTAAAGTCTTTTATATCCATAATAATTCATATTCTAAACTATTAAACAGCATTTCATTGGTCAAAATAAAGTAGTATTAGTGTTGAGATTGTCAATGTCATACAATTCTGTTTGGTGCGCGTGCGCGTGACAGTCGGGGCGGACGCCGCGCCTCTCCGTAAATTGAATATGTTAAAATATTTTTTGTTGTAACTGTACTGATGACTACAGAGGTGCGTTGCTTATTAGATTATAATTATTTTTCTTTGATGAATGGGTTATAGTTTAAAATATGAAATGCCTTACAGGTTTTTGAAATTGACACGAAGGAAAAGTTTTTAATGGTAGTGATTTGTCAATGTTTTTTTTCACTATGACCATAAAAAACTGAAAAGTCTAAACGAACTTTAATTCACAATAGATTTATTATTTATGGAAATACATGAAAATGACGATTTTAATAAAGATAATCGTTTATTTAGTTGGTCCAGCACTGTTATACATGAGCGATCAGATCAACACAGATGGGGCCCAATAGGGCTGATGTCGACACGAAGCCGCGGAGGTCTTAACGGGCTACCGAGGCTCCGGCTCGAAGTGCAGGAGTAGGAACGGGGTGGTTTTTAGTCCGTAAGTGTCTGACACTCCATCTCGCCTCACCCGGGCGAGAGAAGACATTGGATGATTTTCCACACTCAAAAAAAAGACGACCTGTTACACATCAGTTTAACCTTCCCTTTTCTGATGCTTCAAGAAAATAACACATATAACTAATCGTCCTATAATATTCTTACTCGAACAAAAGGTGCATTTTTAAAACAATTGTTAGCGACAGTACATCTGTACAGCACAAGGTACGAGTGTAGCCGCCCACAGTCGAAGATGATTCGTGGTTTCTCCGCGTCTCATAATCGATAGTTATAGGAAATTGGGGCTACGCGCACAATTATTGTGTTTACGTAACATTTGGTACCTCCGCAGAATTGAGCGATACTACTGCCATCTGCTATAGAAGTGACAGGAATGCTTAACGTGTCAAACTACTGAGTTTTACATCCATTTCAGAAATAAATAAAAAATAATGTGGTAGTTAGACACATTTTGGGAAAGCAGATAATACAGGAAAGGAACTTTAGGAAAAGAAAATCGATAACTGTTTTGCATCGACATTCAAATATAAAATAATATCTACAAATTTCATGAAAGCAATGAAAGCAAGAAATGAGACCTTTGTTATTGTACTATACCATGCCTGCCCATCTCAATTCGAAATATTCTTGCACGACAACATATACACAGGTAAACATGCTAACCAATACAAAACAATCGCAACAGAATCCAAGAACAAAATGAAGAGATCGTCAAACCGCAAGAATTAGTCACACCACAATCAATTGATAACTTAGAACTATCGTAACACTGAATGAATCACATGTTGCAACATCCACCCAGGCAGATATGACCTCTGTTACATAAGCTTTAAAGGTCAGAATACGATTCCATCAATCAAATTAAGAGTGAGCAAACACGGAGACAATGTGAATGAAATGAACCGGTACTTTTTAGTACCAAGTTAGTTCTGCCGTTAGATATTATACATTTAATTTCCTTATCGCTAATGCCGTTAGATTACAGGTAAGAGAACTTTACTAGTTAGGAGTCTACAAGAAGTAAATTGTACGTTTGGATCAAATATTTGTTAAATTGTCAGCCTCAGACTGATATTTAAAGATTATAGTTAGCCAATTTTAAAGGAAAAGGGGCTCCCTTTCTAACAGTCGCAACCGCCGCGGGCGTTTAACGCACCGTGAAAATAGCTTTGATTTTTTACATAGGTGCAATCTACAAAGGGTGCGGGAGAAAATCGCTTCGTCAGTGAGCCTTATAAAGATATTATTAATACATTAAAGCAAAAATTTAATAGACTTAATATCTAACGATCTAGTTAGGATTAGATTTTTGATTTATAAATTTTTATAATGTAATTTTGAATGAAAAGACGTAATTGAAATAATGTTTTTGTACTGAAACTAATCTGCTAATAAAGATTATGGTTTACTACAAAATATACCGAAGAATACAACCTCTATTATAGAGTACAAATAGAATTCATGGCAACACTTCACCTATCTTAGTCCCTTTAGGAAATAAATCGACAATACTTTCTCTTTTGGATAGAATATAAACTAATAGAACCCAATATAACTTCCAAAACAAACATTCAACCTAATAATAATACACAAACTACGCAATCCAAAAATAATAATACCCAAATCCCATCACTATTACAGTGTAAGTGTAAATATAATATTGTTATAATCATAACCAGTCGATCACGCGTCGATACCAATGATAAATGATGTCGTGTCAGAAACAGAACCCGTGCCAACCACGCCAACTAGTTTTAAAAAGTCAAATGCTAAGTTCATTCACCATTCGTTACTAGAAATAGATTGCTATTGAAATAGTGTTAGGTATTATTAAATTCTTATACTATTATTATTTTTGGTGACTTGTGTATTATTATTTATTTTTGGTGGTGTTATTAATAATCGTGTGTGTTGGTTTTGATTAATGTGTTGCGTTTAGTCAACACGTTTTTTTAGTATTTGTGTTGTGTTTTGATATTTAATAATTGTAATGAGATGTACTGATTTTAATTTGAGTCTTGAAGCAAAAAGGTATACATTATCTAATTATCAGTACTTGATAGTCATGAGAGCAACCTGTATGATAGTTGTACCTTATTGATATACCAATAGCTTCACCTTCATTGCACGGACCTCCTATCATAAGTGGTTGCACCATTAAATAAGTGATCCTTGCCTACTATAAACTTCTGGGGTATAAAAAGGCGTGACATTATTTTATATAGGTATGTCAAGTAATATACAGAGTCCATAAAACATGTAAGTTAGTGAGAAAGCCGCATGTTTTTCGTATAAACTAATATTATAATGGCGGCTTGTCCTTCAACGTTCGCGGTTGATTTCACATTACATGGGGTACCGACCATAGCGAGCTACAGGAAGTTTCAATTACAATTACATTACAAAAACTATTTAATTACCTTTGTAAGTATGTGTACAAGCTTGCTTACATCGCTATTTCGTTGATAGTTCATAGTAATACACGATTGTAGATGAGTGATCACATAGCTTCTAGGTATTCAATTTTGAATCTTAAATTGAAGGTCTAAAGAGTCGATATTGATTTACTGATTACTTATCGGTGTTCGATATACATTTTATTCACTCTCTACTTCTAAAACTAGAGAGAAACTAGAAAGCACTTAAATGATTTATGGGATAAATATTCTTGGGAATAAAGAAAATGGCAAATCATAGCATGGAGACTGACATTAAGCAACATGACCTTTCAACAATTTTCCCAAGTGTCATTCAATATTTTAAAAATTCTATGTCATCCTGTAGATATGTGTGACACAGCCGGGTGCGGTAGCGGTGACCCATGTCGTATGTGACCTTCAAATGTTCGTCTGAACCAAATACCAAATAATACGTCAGCATCAGATGACAAAACCATTTATATAGACACTTAACAAAGTAAAGGAACCCCCCCTTATGCAGAACTTTCTGATCAAAGATGAAGTAGGAAGACAATAGAAGTAGTTCCTTAAAATTTCAGTGAAGTATCAATTCTAAAAGTTCTTCGTTTTTGAAAGTGATAAGCCCAATTGTAATCGTCACAGTAGAAAAGTAGTGCTTTTTCACGGGGGTCGAAAGAACTGACTAAAGGACTACACATTGACAGAGACTGGGCAATGGCACTCTCTGATTAACCTGAACCTTTTAAAGTACCTCCAACCCCGTCCCATAGTCAGCTGTAGACTGGTTGATGTTGATGAGGCTTACAACTTAGTGTTAAGTTCACATTAAGAAATGAAATCCAAAAACCGAAGTAACCCGAGGTGGCCCGAGGTTGTCCGAAGTCGCGTCACGGGTGGGCGAGCTCGCTAATTGTGTGCGCAGCGACCCGTGGCTACAGTTATCCACAGGAGCGCCCCAGCCGTGTGATAACCTACGTATCACTATCAGAGGGTACCGTTTTTGTATGTAGATCTCATATGATTTATTTACATTTTGCACGATAGACATTTTATGGGTGATATTGCGACAGTTATGATGATATTATCGTCTTTCATAGCTCATGACAGTCCATTGCTGGACTATAGGCTGATTCTACATAAAAGGGTTTAACACAACCGGTTACAAAATGATCTGGGATTGAAGATCGCCATATTTTTGTATCAGAGAACACTGCATGGTCTCTCTCAAATATATAAACTTACGGCTGAAATCGACTGAAACTTCATATAATGAGTGTTAAACATCGTCTCTAATCCGAAGATAAGAATTCGATATTGAAATCAGTTATTTAATTTCGGCTGTCTAAACAAATAAATATTCCATGATAATAAAACAGATTTTGGTCCAGAATTAGAGTTAGTGTCGCTACCTCTAAAAAACTTTAATACACAATCCCGATACTACTGCAATAAGCGATACCGTTTATATTAAATCGTTAGCTCAGGTTCAGTTGATTTTACTTAAAATTATTATTGATCAGATTTAGATGAGATAAATGCCTGGAACCTGGATTAAAAAACTAAAACGCTTTATCTCAATGTCGCGAACAAATCACTAGTACTTGGTTGAAATAATTGTGCAATTTCAGCTTACATAACAATTTATATCCAGTTCATTCCATGAAACTCAATCAGCAATTAACTCCTGAAAGGAAAAACGTTCAAGTATTTATAAACACTTACGTCATAAGATAATTAGAGATTTTACGTTAAATGTCTTAATCTGTCGAAACAAACATGGCGTCTTAACGCTTCGTCACCTCGTTCGGATACATGTCCAGATAACAAAGAGGTGTAACGAGGTCGGACGGCGGCAGTTAACCGGGCAAATTCAAATTTCTATCAGAATAGCCGCCGAGAGGAACGAGCAATATCCGTTCTAATTTCGCAACACTACACATCCGAAATGGTAAAGCGTTGGTGCGTTTCCGAGCGCGATTCGAGTAGGATATACGGTTTGGAAATTAATCACCCGATCAACCTGACCTCTTTGTGTTTACTATATTTTTTGTTAAGTATGTTGGCGAGCAATAAATTTTCTATAATTACATGGGAATCGCAGAAAAACATGAGCATCTATATAATTGCTCCTGGGGTTGTAAAATGGTACTCGATTGCGGAAAATCAAACAAATTATGGCTCCAAGGCTAATACGAGCTTAATATATATACAGCAATACTGACATTGTTGATTTGTAAAAATTACAATGGCAAACACGAAAGCAATTATTGTTCTTTAATATATTACAAGTACTTAGCATACATAATAGAGGTAATATAAGTAAACAAAAATAAGCGTATTCAGCAAAGGAATAGATAGGGACAGATTGTCAATGTTGAATATTCATTTTTTTAAAACCGAGCGTATGCTTGTTGACAGTAATACTTGACCTAAGAATCGCAACTGAAACTTTGTAGTCACAAACTGCACAATGAATCGAATCAACTTATCAATGAAGACTAAAACGGCTATAAAAGATTAATTAAAATTATTTTCTATTCACCTCAGTATTTATGCACCCCGTTTTACGGTAAGTAAAATTTATTTCACAAAAAAATGGCCGACGTAAAATATCATAATTACAATCAAAATGTTCACCGTTTATATTGTCTTAGTAAATACCTGATTTATGATCCTCTTAATTACGTAATTGTCTATAATTAAAGGCAAATCTTTTAACAATATTATCTACCAATTTTACCACGATTTTACCTTAATTTATCGTGTTATTTTATTTCAAAGTCGAAGCCATTATTTTAATCTAGCTGTCCAGGAGAACTGCTTTCTGATTCAGTGTCAATGGCAACAAAAAAATGTTAATAAAATTTTATTAAATTGTATCCCGTTTTCCTTTCTTTCGGCATCCCGTGGTTGTTGCACAAATATGTCACTTTTTATCGTGTTTGATATTGTTGCCAAAGATGTAATTGTAAATTCGCCTGGAAAATTGAGTATTCGCTCCTACATTGAGCCAAAGCGGGCCACTAATATTATTTTTGATGGTCCTTCAAGTATCACTATTTCAATAGTTACCTACTTCTTTACTCAGGTGATTGGTGATTTGGTGATTGGTGATAAAATGACTTTATTTTATTTATCTCATAAAAATACGTGATCTAATGTTACGTTACAGTTCCTTAAGAACAATAATTATATAAAAATTATTATCTGTAAAAAGAAAAATAAATTGCCTTTATGTAATTATCGCTACATAAAGGCAATATTTTCATAGTATTAGGGGTTGTTGTCGTATCATTATTAATGAGGTTTAATGAATTTTTATTTAATTTGCATAATATTAACATAAACTTTATTTTTTCAGGTAAGCTGACGTCTGCGTTAAATCACCGTCAAGTAAGACAGTTGTAATATATTTTTTTGTTTATTACAATAATAAGATTAGCATTTAAATTGTGACTATTAATCAAACAAAAATACAAAAGTTGATTAAATCATGTACTTGATTTTACAATAAATTCAACCTTAAACTTATTTCAATTACGAGAAAAAAATCGCGCAAGTAAACAACAATAAAATAAATCTTGTACGCGGACGTTAGGAACATGAATTTTTCTTTTATGAAACTATAGTATTAATTTTCTTTTCTTTACGAAATGGAATACTTTTCGTAACCACTTAGGTACTAGAACTATTAAAAATAATGTATTATTGGTCCATGTACATCATTATCATATGTTTATATCGAAGCTGACAAACGGCGGAAAACATTGTGAGGAAACCTGAGCTTATAATTTGTAATTATAAGTTTGAAATCGCCAACCCGCATTGAGCAAGCGTGGTGATTAATGCTCAATCCTTCTCCGTGAGAGAAGAGGCTTTGTTTAACAGTGGGCATTTATAGACTGTTGATGATATCGAAGCTTCGGTTCATGACAAAATATAATACCTAAATTTCAAAATAAAAATTAATAATACATATGGTACCTAGGTGATCTAGGTTCTAAAGATGATGATGGTGATGAGGTCAGTTCATTAGGTAATTAAAACAGTCCATTTAACATCTAAAATCTTAATGGCACACTAATTAAAAGGTGTACATTTCAAAAGCTCGAATGCAAATGTGTGACCTCGGACTAAACACTTAATAAAATGTAAGACTTAAACAAACCACGAAAATTATCCTGCTAACGTCGTGTTCAGAAGACACGACTTCTAACGATAGAATTCTAACGATGATATGACTTTTAACGATGATATTTGAAATTAGTTTTAAAGTCGCTCTTTTCTTGCTTGACTTTATTTCAAGGGGGGAAAATCATCGAATGACTGCAGGGCGGGAGGGAGTGTCAAACTCTTACTGACTAAAAACCACCCCGTTCCTTCTCCTGCACGTCGAGCCGGAGCCCCGGTTACCCGTTAGGTTCTTCGCGACCGACTTAAAAAAAATACTCACTACAGTTACAAATCAAAACCCAGCAAAATTTACCTTTGTAAAAATAGAAACACACCGTAAGGTATCTGACATATTAGTTTATTTAGTTAAATGTTTTATTATATAATTTTAGATTTTTACTTAGCAGATAATTTCCATTTTTTGTAATAGAAAGGAAATACACACTTTTCCTACAAACATTTTTAGAGACAGACACACCTAAAACTAAAAACAAAAAGTCTCACATCTGAACCCGAACTAACGCCGCTCACCGCAAGATGGCGCGATAGTCGCTCCAATGGCGTACACAATTAATACAGTACTTATCTTGCTAATTAACGATTGCAGAACGACCTAGAATCTTTAATGAGGCTGTGGCAAGATCCGTTCGGCTCTCCGCTCTGAGCTCACGTCTCTACGCATCGCTACGTGCTCGGTCGAGGGGAAATCTTTTCGTGGATTTTCATCTCACACTGGCGTTCGTTGATGATACCTACCTAATAATTTGGTTCGCACTTGTGTGTGTAATGGTTGTTTTAATTACCGAGTCGTTGTTATGCAGTAACGACTTCTGTGGAATGATATGAGTTATGAAAGTACAGCTTCGCATTAGCTGAAAATACAATAAACCATAAAACTTACTTAACATTTTGTTCAGTTTCTAGACAGTTACATATTTCTGCTTTCAACGTGGCCGTAAGATGCTATTTTATTAATATTAAATAAAAAAACTTATATGAAATAAAAAAATTGATACTTTTTAAATACGTATCTAATATCACATAGGTACAGCTGGGCTATAGAGTTCCTCTACATACGAGATTTTGTCTTAATATCCAAGTTAGACTGTCGTCCAAATATTACTTTTTCATTAAACTGCAATATATAATTTGAAACCAAACAAACTACTTACAGAAACCAAACATTCTTCAAACTGCTGAAATTACTTCTACAATATTCATGAAACTACAAAGAACAGTAGTTAGTAAGCGTTACGTTTCAAAATATAACCGTTCATTAATGGCCGCCATATGCAATTACTTCCCTCGTATATTAGCGTTGTAGAATCGTATCGTCTTCAATTAAGCTCGCTGTGATTAATAGTTTCACTGTACATACATATAAGTACCGCCCACACTCATTTCACAATCATATGTGAAGAGTTTCTTTATAGCGCGCGTATGTTTCGGCGATAGGTATAATCTGTGCAGTTACATTATGCCCGCCACTTTTATGCGATTATCTGTGGTGCTGCGTTAGCCCGCCATTTTTTCTGTCAAAACCTCTTTTAATATATTTTTTTGTCTTTTATTCTTAGTTCGATTTTAATTTATATTTTACCATAATAAGAAGCATTTATTGTTATTTTTTAAGAGAAAGCTTCGACTTTACAAACAGCTAGTACTTATTTCAATAAATTAAGAAAAAAATGAAAAATCTCGTTTAACGACTTAAGTAAAAACGCGGGTTACTCACGTGAATATACTGAGAAAAGCTCTACTAGTTTGCTCTCTACAGTGAGCTGCGCGACGTCGCCGCGACCGCGCACGCTGCTCATGAGGAAGAACCCCTCTGTGGTTCGAAACTAGTAGAGCTTTTCTCAGTATATTCACGTGAGTAACCCGCGTTTTTACTTAATCTCGTTTAACGACCTTCTTAGTTTCCTTTTAATTGAATACCTAACTCAATTTGAAAAACCGGTCAAGTTTACAACTTAGTTACAAGTCTTTTATCAAGATATATTAACATTTAATTAAGAGGTACACTTAATCGCATCTTCTTATTAGCATAACGAGAAAATTACTGCACAAATAGGTATAGGTATATAAGGAAAATGGAAAATAACTAGGTATGCCTTAAACGGTTCATCTTCATTCTAGTTTTTCATGCCGAGTGCCCTTCAGTGACGCCATAATTATATCAGTCAATGTCATGCAAGATTAATTTATGTGATTTTTTTAGCAACTCAGTCGTAGCTAATGTAATTGCGACTTGGTTTTGAATGAATTAAAAGAGCTATGGAGAAGGATGTTATATATGTGGTGTGGATTTTGAACCTGAAAATAAGAAAGAAAAACCCCAAAAGATGATATGTTCAAGATTATACGATAAACTAAATTGAACCTTGGTCATTGGTGATAATTTTTGTTGATTTTAATCAGTCACTTGATATTCTAGTTGATATACTAGTGATATTGAGTCACTTGACATTCAACTTTTTTGATACCAGAAACATTATACGGAAAGTTGAATTCTCGAATAAATAAACAAATGAGTACCTACGTAACTTGTTTTAGGAAAACCTCTTTACATCGATATTCTAATTTCAAACCAGACCATTAACAATGCATCATAGACAACGCCGCGCAAAATCGACTAAAACCTCATTTAGTTTTATTATAATTTGTCACATATTTTATCCATATGTCAACGCACTATGACCTCAGCGTGGCGGCAGCGTGCCATTCACTGCACGGTGTACCATACAACACGCAACGCCCGTGTCGCAATCAGTTTCAACACACAAGTTTTCCTTTTTACGTGAGAAAATCTTTTCACTACGAACAATGAACTTAATGTGTAGAAAACCACTAATTTACATTTGCATTCAACGTAGACTCTAACCTTATAAACATAAAGGATATTTTCCATTAATTTAGGTACAGATTGACAGTTATCGTTTATTAACGGTAGGTATATAATTTATGATAACCTAGCGAAAATGTTAGGTTATAAGTAAATGGAAACTGCTTTCTTAAACTAATTATTATTTATTTTATGATTCAATAAATATGGCTGTGCCAATATTGAAACACGCAATACTAATTTCCTACTGACTATTAGGTAAAATATGAAACTCGTGATTAATAAGATAGATATTTATGAGCTTTTCGCAGACTTATAAATAAATAATAACTAATCTAGTTTTCTGTAATAATGATACCTAAGTACAAAGAAATAATACTTAACTATAAAATAGTCATAACATCATTTTCCTGACGGAAATGTCAATTTTATTTAAATCGGATGAAGGATTGGCCATAATTTGTTTATTAAATTAAAAATGTAATATTTGTCCTTAATTTACCAGTTCATGATAGGTGGATGGTGTACCTCTATATTTTATCACAACTTCCATGATTATTTAGCGGGTAAAAATGACAGTTCAAAAGGTTTAGACCAAAGAAGGTTGCTGCCAGGTCTCTTTTAAACGTGTGGTCCCTTAGCTCTTTCGAGGTTCGACACCCACCAGTATTTTTATTAGCGTATGTAATATTATATTACATAAAAAATATTAAAATTTGGATTTCTGGTTATGCTTTATAGATTAACAAAATAACTAAAAATAATATTTTTGACTGAAAATTATTGTTGACAGGAGTACCGGTAGGTGAGTGGAGGTTAAATGTAAATTACGAAGTTTTGCTGCAAATGATTATGAATTTTGCAATGAGTATTTTTATTTAAACATTTAATGATGAAATACCATTGATCACCTCTTATAATCTTTTTAATTTTATATCTGTGGAAAGCGTAGTGGGTATGTTACCCACTACGCTTTCTGCCGAGTATAATATGCAAGCTGAACTATGTATATATTGTAATATGTTACTGTTTGTTTTTCCTTAATAAATAAATAAATATTATCATTGATTCGTAATTATAGAAAATCAAAAAATTTTTATCACTATGTTCGCAAACAAATTGCAGCTTCTACAACCGTTTTTGACATAGGTAGATAACATTGACAACGACAACTTTAGATTTGTTTCTCAAAACATAATAGTAGGTACACATAGCTTAGTTGTTAGTTAATTCTTTTATGTTACTAATAATTTTAGTATTTATTTATAAATAGTATAAACTTATTATTATCAAATATTGATCAAAATAAATGTCAGAGGACTAAAAGTGAATTTGAATTTGAAGTTCGAATATGTAACTAATCAAACGAACGCTAAAGGAATTCATCAGCTGATGTCCCCAACAGCGGCAACAGCGGAAGTCGTGTCACGTGTCTGCCTACCCTACTTTGTATGCACAGCCACAAACAACGCCCGGTACTTAGAATTTGGTCTATGGACAAAGAAGGATATTAAAATAAAAAAATACGAATAAGTTATGCGATAGATAGGTACGAAAATACTTAACGGGAGTTTTATAAAGTAGTTTGTGCAAAAGGAAGTTTTGATGTTGCGAAATTAAACATAACATAACATCACGCCTTGTGTCCCCGAAGGGGTAGGCAGAGGTGTACATCACGGCACTTAATGCTACTGTACAATGTAACACCCACTTTTCACTATTTATGTTATGAGTCCCATTTAATAGGGGGCTGAGCCTATTGCCATATACCGGGCACAATTCCAGACTCCGTGCTACTACTGAAATTTTTTGGAAAAGCCCAGTAATAATTTGCCTGACCCGAGAATCAAACCCAAGACCCCTTGCCCGGCAGTCGCAATTGCGACTACTTGGCCAACGAGGCAGTTGCGAAATTAATGATATGTTTTAATTAAATTACGGTTAGTTTTTGTAAAGAAATAGACATGGACAAGTAATATTGAAGCACTTTTCTCTAGTAGAGAGTGAGCTTATTGCTAGACATTGAAACAAACCTGAACACCGTGTAATATAAAGAGAATTCTTAATAACTTAAGTTACAGTTGCATTGTATTATGACTATTCCGTACTATTTTACATATGTCTACATGTTTATTATATTGTATTATATATATGTCTACATGTATTTTTCTAGTCCCGTTTAAGCGAACGAAAATTTCTTTGAAGAATATTGATAAGCACGATCACATTCCCGCCTTCGTTAACACCCCAAAGATATATTTGCAGCCCATTTCCCTTTATTCTTTATTATTTGATACGTACGTATTTCCTTAACAAATGTGCAAAATAGTGACTGCAAAGTTTCACCTCTAATGTAACATCAAAGCTAGCATTATGTCATAGAAACGAATCTTTTGCACAATGAACCGTAATGTCTAGAATTTGGTCTATAAATAGGCACAAGGTCGTCATATTCGGGGCATATTTCGGGAGCTGGCAGCCAAGGATAGGTCTGCAACTGTGGCGCAACTTGTGGCGCAAAACCTATTAATTACCACACTGAAATATATACAGGTTGTTTGGAAATTTAGTCGAAATGTTGGAATTTGTATGTGTAATTTAAGTAGTATTTTTTATGGTATTGTGTGAAAGTTGTAATGTCATATTGCTTTAATTACAGACTGAAAGAAGTCTATTTTTAGTGTAATATTTGGGGGCATCTGTGTACCATTCGACCGTACTTCTGACGCGTTAAACGCTACGTTGCACCAAAGTCAAAGTCAAAGCATTTATTTCAATTGAACCATAACTTGGTACTTTTGAAACGTCAACAAATATAATAGTTTGTCAGTCAGTCCATCAGTGAAGCTAGTTGCACGTCTCTGAGTTCCTTGGGAAATATTCGTAATAACATAATTTTCATATAAGAAAGTACCAACAAGAGTATTAAAATAAACCAAATAGAAATTAAGACATTACCTAAATCTGGAAAAATCTCTCATCGTCATAATTAAAATTTGAATAAAGCATTACATTTTACCAGTAAAACTTTTAACCAACTATACACTATTTACTTTAAATAGCTGTTAATTAAGAATAAGTTACTGCGCATTTTAGCTATATTTTTGCCGTATTACCAGTAAATTTACCGCGGTAACCGAACACTCTGTATATATGAACAGTTAAGTGTTGGACCGTGCGAAAATCTGATAAAAACTATTCTAAGTACGTATAAAGAATATTTTTTCCCCGAGACAATAGCCGTTAGAGCACGACCATATGTACCGACCGTTTTTTCTTAATTACTACAGTAATTTACCTTTCTAAAGTTGAGGTCACCGTCTGTAATCCGATTAGTTAAGTTTAATATTATTTTTTTCGAAATTCAAATTTAGACAACAACCTGTAGCTGTAGCTAGAAAATTTTGGTATTTTTTTTGTTGCCTAAAAAGTAAAATATCTAAAACATCCGATAGCAGAGTTTAGAATAGACGTGGAAACCTGAAAATTACCAACAAGTTTTCGTATAGACAGATAGATACAATTGACTTTAAAGTTTTCATTATAAACACCCCAAATTGTAAAGGCAGGTTTCAACCTTCGTAAAAGCACTTAAAATCAAAAAATCTACATTTATTTCAAACCAGATAAGAACAAAACTGTTTGACGTAAATCCGTAATTCTATTTTCAAACACAGACATGAAAACAACTGCAACAAACGTGAGAATTCAGCACTAAGCCTCCAGCTACTTAGACAAAAGTCATCGACCTATCTAGCGGTCAAAATTCACCAACTTATCGCACACAAATTAAGTATTTTGTTTCGCAATATAATATCTAGCCAATCTCAATTAAGGCCGAGCTCACACACATTCATAAATCGTTGGCACATGACAATGAAACTGTAAAACAAGAAAAGGTTCGCACGACGATTGCAACGTACGAATATTGCGCAAAAAAGTGCATATTGCGACAGAAGGGCGCTGTTATTGTGCACCCTGCTTTACGTACTCTGTGTGAAGTGCTTTGTCAAATGTGATTATGCTAGAATTAGTTTGTTTTTACAAAGTTCGTATTCTAGTAACCCTTGGCCGAATTGTGACGAACAATTGGGAACGGACAATTCTAGTTTGTGTTTTAAACTCACGGTTTTATATTATTAGTAGTTGGATTCTTTGTTATTGGTGCTGACATGTAATTATGTTTATTGTATTTAGTTAATTCTTATATGACTGCCTCGTTGGCCGAGTAGTCGCAATTGCGACTGCCGGGCAAGGGGTCTCGGGTTCGATTCCCGGGTCGGGCAAAGTATTACTGGGTTTTTTAAAATTCTCAGTAGTAGCACGGAGTCTGGAAATGTGCCCGGTATATGGCAATAGGCTCACCCCCTATTACATGGGACTCATAACAACTAGTGAAAAGTGGGTGTTACATTGTACTGTGGTAGAATGTGCACCTCTGCCTACCCCTTCGGGGATAAAAGGCGTGATGTAATGTATGTTATGTATTAATTCTTATATTACTTTTCGATTCAGTTGGTTTAGTATTCGTCTTTAGATCTTTAAATTAATGAAACGAAAAAAGGAATGATCAAAAACAGTAACAACCACTAAAAAAAATAATAATATTAAGCTCCGATAAATCTTATATCGCACAGCGTGCAGTCAACCAAAGCTGTAGTATCAATTTCAATCTAGGGCTAAGGATAGCGTTAATTATCTATTGATAATTTTCTTTTTCTGCTACAAACATCTAATGATATGACTAGCAAAGAGATTATTCTTATATCTTAGCATAACCTCTCCAGATAAAACATTACTAGTATTTATTAGTACACAACTCTACCAGTGGCCAATAAAAGAAGATGTTCATAAATATGAATCAGCGGTGAGCGGTGTCGGAGGTCGTTTCAATGAATTCCATTAGTGGGCCGTTGGGCAATGGCCACGGGTCGCCACCCGCCCTCCTGTGCCGATTCCGACCGATTGCTTTACATTTTCATTTAGTTTACTGTGTTTTGTGTATGTAGATTGTTAATGTAGAATTAAATACGTACGATTTTGGAGGGAAAAGTGAGTGATTCATGTGATAAAGGTCTCTGAATATGAGAAAGTATGTGTGGGTGATTGTAGATCTAAAAAAATCCGCAAATTCAATAACTTTCAAAGAAATTTAATTAAAAAATTGTTTTGATTTGATTGGATTTAGTACCAAATGATTAAGGTCATACAAAAATAAAAAAAAATACTAGAATTTAAGAAATAACGTAATTGCTGCACTTAACCTATTAATTCCGTTAAGTAGATTTTCTCAATCCAGATCAAGAATTCAACATTTTATACTTCATTATTCAACATTTTAAACTTCAAAACTCGAAGACCGATATCCAACCATACAACCAAGAGAAACTAGTAAGCTAGTACTTAGATAAAGCTATAAGTATATCGGTATACATAGATAGATAACTCGAAGATTTTCTTACGTGGGCGGAGTTACGAGGCGGGAGGTAGATTTGTGCGTTCCTCGCTATTACTAGCCAGAGGTAAAGGAAATGATTAAAATTACCGTCTAATATAACTTTGAGATATGTATGCAATTCTCTGATTTAAGTGGATAAAATGATCCTTATTTTATAGCTAGCTAGGAAATAGATTATGAAGGTATGTATCAATTCTTAAGTACATCAATATGTTACTGGGACATTATAGCCGAGTCAGCGGTCACCGGTGACCGCTCTCCACTTACTCCGTATATAGACCTTATTTCCGATATTTAGAAACTACTTTTGTATGAACAAATGTTGTGGATTTTTCATACGATATATCAGGTGATTTATATTGTGAAAATCAGTATTCAAGTACATAATTATACAATAGTAACACAGAGTGCGAGTTTCACTATTTTTATTATGAGCTGCTTTAATGAAACAGGAATTAATCCTGTTTCATTAAAATAGCTTCCTGAAAAAACTGCATCTGATGAAAAAGTCAGTCATGTCTTTCTATTCATTTTTCGCTCCAGGAATTGGATTTTCGGACGTTTTGTGTGGCCTTAAGACTATCGCGGCATTTAGAAATATGTTTTCCAAATAAATAATATATAATTGGTGTTGTGTTTACTCGCCCACGAGTTTCGGAGCTCAGTATTTCATGAGCCAGCTTAGCTTATAAATAAATAAACCTTCAAAGATTACAGTGGATTGGATTTCAATTAAGTTACGTGCAAAACGTGCCTAAAAGTATTATATTTTGAGATTGATGAAACCATAATCATAGGTATTAATCTCTACAAAAAACTATATCGCTATCTCTTTCACACCCAACCTCTCTATCTCAACAAATTTTCTTCTCAAAATCAATACGTACACACATGAAAATTAATCACATAAATCATAGTTAGTGCCGCCTACACGGTACCCGCGAGTTTCACCGGCGACCGGCGCAGGCGAACGCGGCGTTCAGTTTGTTCTTTCACCTTTTGCTCCACTTGCGCGCGCAGCCACCCGCGACGGGACGCACCATCGCGCTGCACCGGAGTCGAATCAGTGATTGAGATACTATGACTTATTATTATGACTTCCTTCTACGTTCTAATGAACGGTTCATAGGTAAAAGGTTGGTAGGGAAATTGGTGGCGTTGTATTGCGGTGTATGTACTGTTGTTTGATCGTCTATTGTGGCTGTACGAAGGTCTCTATCGAAGTGTAAATGCGCGGGTTAAAAGCTTTTTTATAATAACTTTTTGTATTTTTGAACTCTACTCAGAAGATCGTAACTAAAAACTGAATTATTTTTATTAACTAAAATAACAATTAAGCCACTTAAAGATAAACATAGTGATTAAAACTCCTCTGATCTCCATACATATTAGAAAAGGTTTGGAAGGCATTGTAAAAATTAAAGTGTTTCATGTTGTCATAATTTTGGTCCAGAATCAAGTAAAGCACCTGAATATGAAGCTTCTAAAAAATGTTCTGCCATTTTTTTCTGTATTGTGTAATCCTCATTATTTACTTTCATACCTATCTACTATACCTAGTTTGAAATCGCCAACCCGCATTGGGAAAGCGTGGTGATTAATGCTCAAACCTTCTCCGTGTAAGAAGAGGCTTTGCTCAGCAGTGGGCATTTATAAACTGTTGATGATATTTGTAATACCTACATTGTGTACACTAGACTTATAAAAGAACCATCCATATTTTACACCAATTTCCTACACACCTCATCAGCTAATATTTATGTAGATTACAGAAACCGTTAGTAGCCATTAACCGTTCTTTTTGCTTACCTCGGAAGGGTCGACCGTGAGAATATGCTAATATTACTAACATTCCCTGGTCTACGGCTAGACTGAGAATTAGTTTAAATTCTAATCACAGGTATAACCCCTTGACAGTAGACGGATACGAAGTCTGAGGGTAGAAGGATAAGGATCGTAAATTATGTCCTACTTGACAGTTTGAAGGGAGTGGGTGCTAGAAGTTTCGTTTCTTTGATTGTAAGAAGTAATTTGTGTTGCTTAATCACTTGATATCATTAACAAGGAATTTGTAGTAACAGAACTATGTATATTTAAGTGCGGTTTCTAATTTTGTAGCCTTTTAGTATGAGGGTATGAGGGTCTTGTAAGTTTTTGGACGGCGAATATCAATTTACATTTTTTTTAAGGTGGGAAAATCATCCAATGTCTTCTCCCGCCCGGGTCAGGCGTGAGGGAGTGTCAGACTCTTACTGACTAAAAACCACCCCGTTCCTACTCCTGCACTTCGAGCTGGAGCCCCGGCAACCCGTTAAGTCTTCCGCGGCAAAATAAGTTCACCTAGACATCTATCAAAGTCTGTACCAAAAATCTAGTGTGTAACCATGATCTACAAAGCGTCAGTATGTAGGTGACACGACAAGATGTTTCGTGGGAGCATTCCGCCATTGTATAGCTACTTTCACGACCGTCTTAATTGCAGTGTCGCCAATTTAAATTAATTTAATTGTAATATTACAGTTCAACGATGAAGTTGGTTAATCATATGCTTCTGGGTTGTGAAGGCGGAACGGGAATGAATGTTTCATCATTTAATAAAGTTTTAATGTTGCATTGAAAATACACTTGACTTGAATTGTTCATCACATCATGTAAGGATAGATTAATCTCGCGATAGAAAAGAACTGTCTGAAATTTATTTCTGATTTAAGTCACTTACAAATATCTAGTAAATTTTGTCTTAATTAGAGGTATAACATAACATAACATCACGCCTTTTATCCTCGAAAGGGTACGCAGAGGTGCACGTTACGACACTTAATGCCACTATACCTCTACAATGGAACACCCACTTTTCACTATATGCAATACCCCTATTATTATGAACCTATTGCCATATATCGGGCACAATTCCAGACTCCGTGCTACTACAGCTATCAAGTTTTTTTTAAAAAACCCATTAATAGTTTGCCCCACCGGGAATCGAACCTATCGGCCAATAAGGCAGTCAATCAATATATTACGTATATTGTACATTTACATTTACACTGAAACTAGTAAATTTGTCACAAATAAAGTAATAAGAGTTGATAAATCAGACTACTACTGCATGTAAATGTTTACGAAACCGTTTTTGAAGGTTAGCTAGGCTAGCGTATGTAGCCAACAGTTTGGAGATTCAGCCGTATTTCTATTTCACGACAAACATGAAAAGGAAAGAACAGGGAATTCACCTCTATAAGCATACACACTTGTCCACTACCTATGTGGAGTTGCCAAGGCGTAATTAAGCCTTTTTGAATATAAAACTACGACTACAAATGTTTAATATAAAATTAGTGGGCGATACAATAAACTAATGCACCTACTAGTCGCGCGCGGCGGCAATACAAACACGTTCGGCTTCAAGTTTACATAGCACAAACAAAATATTATGATAATCTAACATGTCTAAACATAAGTGTTTACAAAACAACGAATAAACACCGTGTGATATGATCGCTGTGTATATTTTACACTAGTTTATTTTTTTTATTAATTGCATCTATTAATTAAACGGTGCATAACCACCCATATCCATCTAACATCAATCTAAAAACAACCATGTGCTCAAGTTATCTAAGTTGCAATTCCTTTAATGTTAAGGTTATGAGTGAGTGATTATAAAAATCCATATATCTCCTCGGTTTGTGTATGAGTTTGTGCTTTATGTCCAAGTTGAAGGGTTGGTTTTTGAGTGGATCTGTAAATGTAAGGGGCGATAGGCAAACTAAATTAGTGAGCTGGCGTTAAATGGTTGATGTGTAGCTTATGTTAATTTGACAAGGTATTAATTATTCGCGCTTTTTTCATTCGTTTGGTATTTTTGTGAATTACGTTTTCTTTTCATTTCAAGCTCCAATAGTTTCTTTTTTATTCTTAATTGCCAATTTTATTTTTGTTACTTATTTCTTTTAGGTAAATTACTTCCAAAATGGACTTGACATCTAATACATGTCCAATCTAGCTTCCAGTTTATCATTCACTCTCCTAGATTTTGCATATGAGATAGTTACTCTCATAGCTAAATTCTTTTCATTAGAATTGATCTTTAAAAGATTTACTCAAATCCAAATTCCAACTCCTAATCAACCACTAAACAATCTCTACAGCTTCATCTCATACATCGTCCATAACAGACAAAACCCAACAATATATACCTAATAACAACCTATAATTCCCAAGCATAGGTGATTTCTTAAAAAATAATCACGCCAGCAGAGATTTTATACGCACCGCTACCCTCTAGCATTGCTAATTGTAAACTGACGTATAATTACTACAGTAAAACATAATTTTTATGGCGAACTAGTGCAATATGCATGAGACGCGCATTCCCATGACGGACCTTAACTGTACACTGATTGAGTTACATTATTTATATCGTTTTTAGCTGTCATAAGGTCAGTGGACTTTGACCTGATGGTTTAACTTCCTATATTTTGCGTATGTGAATATAATGTCTTGAAGAAATGCGGGTATCCTTATAAGAACATTTTCTTAACTAAGCTTGGATCGGCAAACAGTCTTATGTACATCATCAGCCTGTATTCGTCCACTGCTGGACATAGGCCTCTCCTATGGCACGCCACTGAACTCGGTCTTCAGCTCTTCTCATCCAACCACTGCCAGCCACCTTGCAGATGTCGTCACTCCACCTAGTTGGAGGGCGCCTACACTGCGTTTGCCTAGACGTGGTCTCCACTCTAGAACACGTTTACCCCAACGGTTATCGGTTCTTCGACAAATGTGACCGGCCCACTGCCACTTCAGTTTACTGATCCTTTGGGCTATGTCGATAACTTTGGTTCTCTGTCGGATCGCTTCGTTTCGGATTCGATCCTTCAAAGAGACTCCGAGCATATCATAGCAGTCTTATGTAGAATATTTTATTTTTAAAAAAGCTAGTAAAATTGTACCGTCTACGATTTTTGAAGGGTGGTGACTTAACCCATTATCAGATTTTAAATTAAGGGTTCTGACTGACGACTGTTGTATTACTTCATTGTTTGACCTTGCTTAAAGCATAATTCTTATTCGAAAGGACCATTGTTTTGCCAATATTACAAAACATACAAATAACAAAATTGGCGAAATTAGGGGGGGCCTAAACACACTACCTACATGATGACCGTATGATGATGCCTGATGGCTGTACTCGCAAAATTTCATCTTCTAATTTATCCCGAAGACTCTTAGAGCTAGTATGCACATGTCTGAATGTCTTTACCAACCTTCTCACGAATCAGAATAGTTCAAACGCAGAACTAATTAACCGTAATTGCATAGATGGCGGTAGCGTCGGAAAATATCCTAATAACTGTCAAAGGGTTTGCAATTAGTGACAAAGGTAGGCTCAGTAAACACAAGGTAGGCATGTGACCTGCAGAGCGTGAACTTCCGTATGCTAGGGAGGTTCACACGCACCCACACTTAATAGTTCAAGGCTGGTAATGTTTCACTTTTTAATTTCTTTTGTGTGTGTGTGTGTGGGTGTGTGTGTGATGAGGTGATCCTAGAGTCCAGAATGAGCAAATAGTTGGTGTGTGTATTGCTGTTTTTTGAACTTTACTTGCTTAACTATTGATCTAACTTAGCTGTTGAGATTTATGCAGATTTTTTTTTAAATGTTGCCCCACATTAGGATTTTGTCCTGTGTCGTGGGTGCGTTTACAAACATACAAGTTCACATACACAATGACACCCAGACCCGAAACAACAATTTGTGGATCACACAAAGTGTTGTTCCGTGCGGGAATCGAACCCGCGACACGTTGCACATCAGCCGGTTGCCCAGCCACCGCACCAACCGTACAGTGTTGATAAATAGAAGATAATCTTGAATTTAAACGAATAAATGTAATTTTTTAACTTACATCAAATCCATTGTGTAATCAAATCAAAATATTTATTTTCAAGAATTCAGGTTTACAGGAAAGATCTTATAACCTGAAAATCAAATCAAAGATAAGAAACAAATCACTCCAATCAAGTCTCACAAATGGCATCATAATCTCCACATCTCAAACACAAAATAACGCGAGTTTTTCAACGAATGATCTCATTGAACGTGCGAGGAACTTGAATGAAAAAACAACATCTGTCAACTGAGATATTATTATTGTTTTTCTACAACACAAATATGGAAGTTATAATACACAATTTTATCAATCAAAATACTACTCTTTCATCTTCATCAGCGAACCATTCATGATGTTTTAAACGCAATAATTATTGACTGAACGAAAAAAGTTTAAATTTTCTCATTTCGACATTCGCACATCGACATCATACTATCACGTAGTTCGATAAAAACAATAAGATTCAAAAGTATAAAACCTTCTTAACCGTACACTTACACGAATGACTGGCTATGTGTTATACCTAGAAGAGTATTATTTTTCGTAAGAGGCGAGTGCGCGCGCGCCGACCCGCAACGCCACTTCCTGTTGGGTGCTATGACCCCGAAGAAATGGTCTATAGGCGGCGAACTTTGCCTTTTTATACGTGTTTTTTTTTTGTTTTTATTTTTTGACTTAATGGCTGGCACAGGAAATTGATTGGAAGTATTTTTGGGGACAATCGAAGGTTATTTTACGGTTGAAGCGTTTGGGTGACGTTTTTCTTCGAGTTTTAAGGTTATATCCACCTACTTGATATTCTTTAATTAAAATCAGCTACGGTATCTAGAGGTATGAATCTAGGCAACATTGAATGAATATTTTTCTAGGATACATTTGCATTTAATCTGAAAACTGCGCTGTAATTATGGTTGTACATTGCAAATCAATGTTCTGAAGTAATCGCGGTTTTCCTACAGTTGACCTCAGAACTAAGTAAACACAGTTTTTCTTGTAATCGCAGCACTTCACCTCTTTCCAACAAGGTCCATAACAGCTCATTCACACAACAAAAAACGAACACACATACACAACCCGCCTACATTACACATTGTGATTAAGAAAGTTGACCTGTAAGCAATTTTCCCATACCTCCTCTACTTACGTCGAAAGCATGAATCGATTAACCGATCCGTCATAATCGTAACCAATCGATTTTTTATCTCACTATAATTGGCCGTAGTGTAGCTTCCGTGTGTCTTGATTTTTTTTATCGATTATATAATAATTGATTCTAATAACGATAGTTCGTTGAATCGATTAATGACGGGTCAGCGGTGATTTAATAGTCTTTAATTATGTTTGTTTAAGTCAACATGCTCTGATTTTATGGTCTATAACTTTGAATTAGCATGGTATCACGCCATGGGTCACGACTTTATAATTGGTCCTTGTTTATGATATTAGACTTGTCTTCTTAAATATGGAACATTTAAAAACACCTCTTCAATCGAGTTACTACTTACAAATACGACTACCAATCAAAGTCTTAATTATATGGGACCTTCTTCAATCGTTTTTTCCTCAAAACAGCATATCAAACTATCCAAAAATGACATAACTCTTCAATTGATTTCCAACCTTATTATAAAACGATAAAGTTCCAAGACGTTTGATCAGTCTTAGTAGTGTGTTCAAAAGTTCCAGACTGATACAAAGTTCATGAGACGTGTATTTTGACTTCAGTTCACACACCTTGGAGCTCTATTTAAGCAAGAATTGAACCGTGGATGAAACATACATCCGCACTACATTAGACCTCATTTACTTTACAAGCTATTTCTCAAACGGAAACTTATTTAGTTGTATGTAAAATGATTTAAGTTCAGACGTTTTAGAAGAAAGTAAAAGTAATTTTTACATTCTGAAAAATAGAGTAATCGAAGATCTCGGTGGTGATTTTCAAAATAGTGAGGAAGTTATACCTATTATTCTCATTACGAGACAGTATAGAGGATCGCAATCAAAAAATTCTGTCGATCTTAAATTATGTAGAGGTACAAGACAATCCTTGAATCAACGTTTACAACATTTTGCACTTACAAATTCAAAATTCACTAAAATATTTAAACGGAAAATAAAATACATTATCGTCACCTTTCAAAATGATTCAGATTATTTATATTACAAAATAAATGGCTCCGGTTTTAACACTGTGTGTAAACATGCTCATTATAAAGCGATAAATAAAATTATCCCCCTTTCACGACACACCGTTGAATGCGTGACATCTCCTTACTTTACACTTTATTTCAAAACCCATAAATATTCCCCGTTTATCATTGTGAATTTCATTCAAAAAAATCAAAGCACCGGTTGGGTGCTTTGATTTTCTTGGTGATTAAAAACTTTATAGTTCATACGTAGGCACATTAGGCATAATAACAGCAATCAATGTCTCCATTTATTATTAAAAAAGAAAACATTGTCACACGTTCGCGCCAACTCGTAATTTCATATTTCGAACACCCACATCGAACCAAAAGTCCCTGCCCTCTTCGCCACACGTATAATTAGGAGAAATGATCACGGACTTTATGCACGACAGGCGTCGAAAGGGCAGGACTGCGACCCGCAAATATATGACCGATTTTTGTTATACCACACTAATAAATGTGCACATAAAATTGTGGCCCGTATTTAATAATAATGTCGCTTAATAGAATGCTGTTTATTATGAAATATCACCGTGAAGAATTTTCGCATTTGAGCGATGAATGAATCAGAATTCATTCACTCGATGGTAATCATTTTAATAGTATAGAATCATAACTTAATATTGATATTCAATTATTCTTAGAAATATCGACCACACGCAATCGAACACGAAATCGAACAATTTATCGATTTAAAACAAAACGGTTCCAAATTTGAAACCGGCATGTTCTCCTCTCTAATTCTCTTTCCCCGCCTATAATTGACACCGACGCGCCATTTTCTGTCTCCGTCGATCTTGGGAGATTTATGTATGTTTGTCTCTGTCTGGTGTGGATGTCACGTGCGGCTGTCAGTGCAGTGACTATTTTGACAATTATGTCATTTGGCCGTCACGGGCGTGTCATTTGGGCGACGAACGCTTGTGGCCCCTGTAATTTTGTTTGGAATTGTGGAATTTTTAGGGTCGTTGACTTTATATTATAATATGATGTATGGAAACATCTGGACTGTGAGAAATAAGGTGAAGGGATGATTCGATGGGTCATTTTAATTTATGGAATTAGGTTTGGGATTGACAAGGAAAATCACAGATTTTACTGCAAGATTGAGTTCTAAAATGAGATGAGGAGTAATCATATGTTGCTAAACATTAGTCACCAGTTGGAATTCTATTACGAAACAAAATGTACAAAATTCTTATCCATCACAAAGGAACCAAAAACCACCTTCACACACATATACAACCTCCTTCAAACAATTCCTAAACAAATC
Organism: Spodoptera picta; assembly: GCA_038387885.1. Classification (NCBI taxonomy): domain Eukaryota; kingdom Metazoa; phylum Arthropoda; class Insecta; order Lepidoptera; family Noctuidae; genus Spodoptera; species Spodoptera picta. Next base: position 895,671 of record JAZHFQ010000752.1, on the reverse strand, counting down.
TGTCGATATCGAATAGAATGAATGTTTTTAGTCTGTGTAACCAATTTCCCGGTAGTAGAAAATTCAGCATCGTTGTCTATGGGTCGTGACTGCACCGCCACCTGTCTACATGAATTATATATGAGTCGGAGGCGCTCTGTCAAAATATTATTCACTTTTATAAGCAAAACGTATTGACAAGGCGAACTTGTGCAGTTATAAAATATTTTGTTTGTAGACCTGAAATTATGAGTGACGTCACCCATTGGTTGACGAAACTGTTGAAGGCTAATCCTCCGCTAACGTCGGTCACCGGTGACCCCATGGCGTTTAATGTGTTAAAAATATTTAAGGTCAATCATTAGTTAATTCTTAACTGTAGACAAAAATTGACAGTTGACAGTCTTTAATATGGAAGAATTGTCAAATATTCAAAGTTATTCGTCAGTTAAAATTTATCTGGCGTTGGAAAAATCGACCCTTAGTGTCATAAATAAAAGGACTAATTTTGAATATCAAAATTCTCTACACTAACTTAGATTGAATTATATCGTCAACCGTCAACATCTTACCTACCACAAAGCGCCTACTGCTGAACATGAGCCAAATGAGTATCTCCCAATGACTTCACAGACAACGACATGTGTCCAGTTTGCTTGAGACTAAACTCACACTAACCTGGATCATATCCTAGAACATAATAGGATTGACCCCTTCAGCTAAGACAATAACTCTGAACTAAATGGAATAAGCGGTTGTATTGATCACAGCTGTATTATAAACAACACAACACAGCTGAATTTGTCATGTGGTAACAATATCAATACGCAATCCCTTAAAAGCCTTTTCCCACATAATGTACCCAATAACTCCGATAAAAAGCCTAAACTAAGCTATTAACCACTGGATCGTACAGTTTAGCGTAAGGTGGCTACCGTTAGCGGTGTGACATGTAGCGCGCATGCTAATGCGTCTCGTGCGACCGACGTGCGCAAGCGCACCGCCCGCCGGCTTTGTGGAGCCGACCAGACAGTAGTCGCTGGTACTGCTAATATTGAGGATTGAATTGTAAAAGGGTTTATGTAGCTAGGATATGAAGTTCTTGGTGTGTGTCTAGTGTACAATGGTTGGATTTGGATTTCTTGGCTGGGAGTGGTCAAAGGGAGTTCTGCTTGTAATAGTAAAGTTTCGTTTGTGAATTCAGTTGGGTGGTATTTTGAAGTAGTTGCAAATGTAATTTTATTAACATGAGTTGATTTTTCACCGAATATTTTTATATAAACACCACGTAATATATGCTTTAATTATGCAACCTACATCTCTCTTGATTATTACAAACATATAGCGAAAGTCGCTAAAATATACCTGATAAATATAACAAAAATGTCTAATAAGTCCATATTTTTGTGCAACAGATGAAACAGATCGGGGCTTCTCGTAAACATTTTGGGCACTCATCAATTTATAGAAACGTGTCAAATAAAAGACATCAACGCGTTTGTAGTTGAAAACAATATTGTTTAATAAAAACATGTCTATACATGTTTTCATTTCTGTTTAAACTGTCATAACCGTTTTAGGTAACTTAAAAATATATTATTTTTTATAAATCTATAGCAGTAATCATCAAGATAATTACATAGTATTAGTTCGTATAATAATAGTCATTATACCGAATTTTATATTTAACACATAACTGACATTTACGGTAAAAAAAATTTTTACACAAAGTCGTGAATTAGGAACTTCAGTAGGTAACGTATTCTACTTAATGTCATCTTGTGTTCTTAAATAAGATTACATATTCTTAATTATTTTTCCGTGAGTACAATGTTCAACATAATTATCACTGGTAACAACAAACCACATTAACATATGAAACCAATCAATCACAATAAACATTCCATTCTAAAATTCCAAATAAAGGTTCAATAATAAAAAACTATCGAAATACTATTTATGTATCAATGAGTACCCATCCCACGTGACGCGGCTTCCTGCCGCGGAGACGCGCGGTTCGGCGAATAGAGCCTCCACGTTGTCGCGCCTATAATAATAATAACCTTTAGGAGTTAGCACAAACCTGCGCAATGCCGCTGTTGGGTATACGTGTCCATTGTACTAGAGAAAAAAAGGGGTTATTTGAAAAAAATATAGTACACCATCGGCCAATACGTAGCCGTATAAACTATTGGATATGGACTTCTGCAGTCGCGTGCTACTAAGTTAAATTCTATGATGAGAAAAATTATCAAATCAAAACTTTCTATTTAAACGAAAATCAAAGCATATCTTCAACACTACACTATACCAACTACAAGTGTATGCAACACCACTAAACCCAACAACAACAACATTATAATAACACAGTTTCACCCCACAAACTGTTGTACGAACAACCACAGATAATATCGTGTCGTACGACGAACAACAATGGACGCAAGCGTCGGCGCGTGCTAGCGACGTGACCAAGCGACACACGCGGCGCGAATACCCGCGTGTCTAATGAGCACGTGCAGTGGGAAGCTGCCCTTACTTAACCTTCAACGTGACGAACGAAAATATGTAACGTATATTGTATTATGTGTATAATATAGTATATAACGGCAGCCTCTATTCCTTGGGGGAGAAGGTTGCAATTTGTAGGTAATTTTTACGAATAATTTTTTGAGTCTCATTTAGTGGATAGCAGTAAGCTTTTTACTCATATTTTGGTATCGGGGGTAAACTTTAATAGGTTATTTTTAGGGAAATATACTAAGGAATATGGAATTTGTATGTCACTATAAATATTGTGGTGCTGGCCGTCACTGTCCTGTAAGGGACTAAATGGACCAGATTCGAAGCACTCCAGAAAAAGTAGGTTCTAGAGTTGTATCAATATAAGTTTACCATTAGTATTTTGAATCTCTTGGGAAACACATATTGCCATAAAAATGATCACGCGTTGTTCCATACTCTGGACTATTATATTATTAATAAACAGATAAGAGATAAAGTTTGCTACTCTATATATATCTAGAGTAAATATTTTAGATTAAAAACCTTTCGGAAATGAATGATGTGACGTTATATTTTGATATATAGATGGCGACTATTTTTTAATTTTTTGTCCGTTTTTTAGATATTTTAAAAATCTTCGATACGTATTTTTTCTTTTTTCTCGTATCCAAAAAAACATGTAGACATTTTGAGTTAAAATGACGCGTGACGTCACAATTAGGTACGATTTCTCCGTAAGTGTGACGTCAACACCCCCCACTCCCTAACTTTAATGCGGAATAACTACGTATTCTTCTGTTAATTTGATAAAACAAAAAATACGGTCTGATATTTTCGTGCGATCGCTCGAAAATATCATTAATGACGGACTAATTACTTTTTTGATTTTTTTACCCCGTCGACACGCCTATTATTGGATTTGATATTAAAAAGACATTGTACCTACTATGTTACCTCCATCAGCTGAGAGCACTACTTACACATGTTATTCAGAAAAAAAAATGAAAGCAATAGAGTGGCTCCTTATAATCAGCAGATGATCCACGCCAATGGCCCTGGTCGAACGGAAACCAATCCAATAGTTCAAACCTTTAACAATCACTTCATTTTATGCTTTTTCTTGTAATCGAAAAAAACAACTGTGTCTCGGCACGCGCGAGCTCGCCGCTTGCGTACGCGCATCGCATCTTAACGCGCTAGAATGAGACCACAATACACCAACGTCATAAGTTAGAGCAAGACAGCTATATGATTAATGAGTACGACTTGTAACCGAGAAATGCAGTCAAATTAGGAGAAATAAATATTAGAGATGATGTTTTGAAAATTTGTGATTTTGTATTAAAACTGTTTTGAATGGGATTTATATGGAGGGCGTTGTGAGGGTTTTTGTATGGTTGTCATGGTGGTTATTTATTATGTCGGTCAGGATTCTGATATAAACAGGAAGCTTAGAAAAATATATTCCTTATAGGTCCCGTAGATGTGTCTGTAATGCGAATATTGTTGTAGCTATTTATTGCTGTATAATACATGTAATAAAACTGTCTGTGGATCCTTCTTTTAGTATTCCTTTCGGCTATGGAAATGTTTATGGTTACTGGAAGTGAAGCTTTTTAGGTTTTAAGTGTCGTGCATTTATAAAGAGCATTGGGTAGAAATATGTCCGCAAAGACCAAAGTAGACAATCAGAAGAGGGATCTCCAAACAACGACAGATTCGTACACTCAATATTGTAAGTAATAAGACTAATGACGCAGGTTTTTCATTTTTTACTTCATTCCAATTATAAGAAAAACCGTCGAGCTCTTGTCATCGCCGGTGTGCCAGCTGTTCTGGAACCAAAGGGTTTGGCACGCGACGATGGTAAGAGACCCGACGGTATGTCCATTATGCCCTGGAAGCTGGGAAAGTCTTTGGTGTGGGACGCAACCTGCGTCGACACCCTTGCACCTTCTTATCTTCCAGTAACGGCGAGTTGTGCTAGTTCGGCTGCTGCCTCTGCAGAAAACCTCAAGCGGCGCAAGTATAACAACCTTGCTGGTAGTTATATCTTTGAGCCGTTTGGGGTTGACACGTTAGGTCCGTGGGGTCCGAGTGCGCTTAAATTGTTCAAAAACATTTCGAAACGCCTGGTCGACACATCTCGTGACCAGAGGGCTGGTCTTTTTCTCGGTCAAAGGTTAAGCATTGCCATACAACGTGGCAATGCTGCCAGCCTTCTGGGTACTTACCCCACTGACGTCGATGCGGACGAGTTTTTCGATGCCTTATAAATAGTTTATTTTTCCTATAATTAATTTTAATCTTAAGTTGTATATATTTAATTTAGTAATATTTAGTTTTAATTTTATTTAAGTAATAGTTGTTATTTAAGTTTTTTATAGAAATAAACCTTTTATGCATTTTGTAGCCTAATCATGATCTCGTGGTAGAAAATGACAAGAACGAAATATGCCTTAAAATTATATACACATTCTTCCTAACAAACACAAATAAGAAAAGACTGAAAGCATTCCGTACAAGGAATTCCAGAAACTGTTGGTTTTACACGTTTTACGTGCAAATCATAGCTTTCAATACATAAAATAGATTATAAAGTCTGAGAGGCGTTGTCGATGCGTTCAGTGCTGCACGCACAATGCGTCGCCGTTGGCCAGCTATTCCTACGAGATACTAAAGTTTATTACATACTGAAGTATGAACATACATACGTACGCTTCGGTTTGTGTGGAGTGTCTAAGGTGAAGGATGATAGCGGATTTCTTGAACTTAGAAGGGATTACTTTTTATCGTTGTTATAAGGACTTAGTCGTTTAATAATGTTAAGTTACAAAAAAGTCTAAGATTCTTTAAATGATTAGCGGATCATTTTACACATTTAGCTATATGATCATTCTAAACTTGTATATATGTGTTTCTTTGTTACTTTAATATCTATAAAAAAATAGATCGCTGCCTGCCTTAAGCAATCTTAAAAGAACATTACTCATACTGAAGTTATTACATTTTTTTACCAGGACTACAACCTCTAAACCTTTTCGCTTCCATGTACATCTTGGACCCGCTCCAAAGCCTTTCGTTTCCGCCAACATAGCTCAGCCGAATAAAGCGTCGGTTTATGCATTTCGGCAGCTTTGCTGTTTTATTTCGCGACGTTTCTCAGAATTCAGGGTAAAAAATACCTTGGGCAGACACATCGGAGACCTGAGGGCTTACAGGCTTCCGTTTGTTGGATAGCTGGACATTTGTGTAGATGTGAGCCTTTGAGTTATGTCGAAACTGCTTTCAAGAAATTGGTGATCTTGATAGAAAAGTTGTCAGGTTTAGTCTTTACTACACTGTATGTTGGGGATTAGATGATTTGGTTTCGTGGTTCCGATTGTGAGTCGGGTTTTCTTATGTCTCCTCAATTTGGAAAATGTCTTCAAAGCATCCTTAGAAGTCTCCTCTTGTATTGATTACTGATTTTATGTCAATGATGTCGTTTTATCTTTATATTTTCTATATTCATGAAACAAGCAGTCCCTTACAAATAAATTATTACAATACAGTTTGATACATACAGATCTGGAGTCCAAAAGAGAAACTGTTTCATGTACCGAACTATATTAATCGGCAATTGATTATTGTAGAGCAAATATTTGCACTATTTATTTTAATCCATAATTAAGAAATGTGAGAATGTAACTCGCAAAGCCGAAGTTAAACAGTTTACAGCCAATAAAAGTATAATAATCCACAATCGGCAATCGTATCAGGCCCGAACAGTACATACTTTTACCTGAACGGCCACGGACCGTATGATTTAAATTCAGCCAATAATTTCAACATGACCCTGTATCGCGATCCGAAATAAAAGTCTACATACGCACGACAATAAAACGAACCGGCCACTGTCCAGAGACTATGAGACAAGACTTTAAAAAAAACGACAAAATTGACCACGCACTTGGAATCGAAATGCAAAAAAAAATATTTTGCTAGAAAGAGACGGGGATAATAAAGCTACGAGTAGAAAGGGAGGGGGGATATAAATTTAGAATGCAACGCATGCTCTTCGACATCCGTCGGCGCAAAAAAAATCGATGCTGCCATCTATCGGCTGTTTATTGTACTAGTACGGGTTCAACGATTGATTGGGGGCGTTTGATTTTTGGTCGCAGATTGTAGCGGTTCCTGGTTTTGACTATTAAATGTCATAACTGGACATTGTATGATTTTAAACGCCTTATTCGCAATCCGAACACAACCATGTATTTTTGCTTGTGTTTGTGTATTGTTGTCGTAACAACAAAAAAGTTTTCTATTGAAACATATTATACTGACAGGTCCATTGCCCCTTCGCGGAGAATCTAACGCGTTACCGGGGCTCCGGCTCGACGTGCAGGAGAAGGAACGGGGTGGTTTTTAGTCAGTAAGAGTCTGACACTCCCTCCCGCCTCACCCAGGCGGGAGCAGTCATTCGATGATTTCCCTCCCTTAAAAAAAAGACCTTGATTAGACTACTTAGACAGAGACTCTGTCAGCCCTTCAATACACGTAAAAATGATCGTATGTCAATCGAACTTAATGATTTCAGCTATCTTCTTAAACAGATTTTGCTCTGCTAATGATGACAAAACTCCAACGCCACCTGTTCCATATCCGAAAAACCAAACTTAAGACCCACACAAACACACCACCTAGTACTGCCTACCTACACCAAATAATGTCTACAACACTCAAAATTATACCCAGAAGCTCTCATACCAACACAGATACAAAAAAAGAAATGACCAAGTTATAATGATCCAATCGATCATGCTTGTTATGACGCGGTGGTCCACTCCTGCGCATGTCATTAATTAGATCGCCATCATGAACTCCCTAATGATCTGTTGATATTAATGAACGATCTATTTCATAGTTTGATATTAGTTTGGAATGCTTGTGACTTGTAAAGAAATTCCTTTTGGATGATTTTTGAAATTTTTTTTTTGTAATTGATTTATTATTTAATTGGTATGTGTTCGTGGTTAATCAGAATTAAATGCTCTCTAGATGAGACAGGGTTTAATATACCTATTCACATTGAAATTCTTTATTAAAAAGTTGTTCTATTTGTTTTTTGTGAACCTGGTTTCAACAGCAGCGTTTTTTAAAGATTCTTTCCCAGTTAAGAACTTGATATCTTAAATACCTACTGATTGCATTCAGTCAATTATTAATTATTTGTAAATTAGCTGTTGGTTACCCAAATTAAAATAAATATGTAAATAAATTACAAATAAAATACCTTACACTTTTACCTGATTCGTCCACCGTAAATCAAAACATATTAAAGTATGTATGCCAAAAAAAAGAAATAAATGACCACAATACATTTTCTAAATTAGAACGTCATGTCATGTCACTTTAAAAAAAGGTTTTAACTATATGGACGATCTTTTACGCAAAGTGGCATAACCCAGAAATTAAAAAAAAATGTCATCTATGGTTCACGTTGATTGATTCCTGTCATTCAACCATTTCGGAGAGGTTGTATACCTCAATTTTTGGTTAATGGGCGCCCATTTATAATGATTGAAAGATATCCTACTTTCCTGGGTGGTTTTCTACGAATATTCTTAGAGAAGGATATTGTGATATGAAAGATATTTTATTTACTAAAACATTTTTATGTCCTTTTGATTGATTTGTGCATATTTTGTTTTTCGATCAATAACTGATATTTTTTCTCGATCTGTGATGACGATAAATCAGATTGTTACATAGATAAGATTTAAGAATTTTTTTTTTATATAAATAGTTACAGCAATTAACCATTAATATATAAGATATTTGAGGTTTATTTAAGAACTATTTCAATATTTAATTCCCTTAGATGATCGTCTGTCATCAAGCTATAATGACCATTACTGCAATCAATATTGCATTATTTTCTCATTCTTAATTTTAACACAATTTATTCTCCCTAGACCACCACAATCCTTCAGTCATAAGTTTCATATAATACCTATATCTATATAATATAAAATTGACGCCGTAGCTTCCGTTCCAGCGCACGCGCATGTCCGCTTTATCGCCGCCACTCAATTACATTACGATAGCGCGACTCCGGTTACAGGCAAGACTGGTGGTCTCTTGTGAATGATTTCAACTAATAATATGTACTTGTAGTTAGTTTAAACCACTTTATATCAGAAAAAAAAATATTAATTGAGACTTAAACACGAGATACTTAATGCAACATCAAGTTAACCTTCTCGCTAATACAGAGCTATAACTCCTTATCATTGTTGAAAATTATCAAGTTTTAATTCAAATACGACAGCTCATTAAATCAAAATGGATATTTGCCTGACTGTTGAATGTTACTTAATAATCAAAATAAACCATTATATAAAACAGAAAGGTATAAATTGGACTAACTAAATAAAAAATCAACAATACACCTGATAAAATCTCTGATATTAATTAATACCCAAACATCTACAATAATTCTTAGGAACATAAATATACTAACTACAAAACCATTTAGTACCTACATACCTATCTACTCTTCAGAAGTCTAGGTCTTAAAGTATCAAGTGTTTGGCCAGGTGTCAGACCATCCAGGTCATTACCACGGTAATAAAGTGCCCACTAAAAGCTTTATTAGATGTTACAAAGAATGCATAGTGAGGTGACACCACGAAATCCGGTAGTCGATGTTTTATCGCTAATCTCGACAAATGACTAATAGGTAAAATGTCGCGTATGACAGTAAATATGTTTTAAATAATGATAGGTATAGATTTTATATGTGTAGGTTGTGAATTATGTGTTTAATAATATAAAAGATACGATGAATTAATGATGATAAGGAACGTGACGCAGTTATTCGGAACTTATAATAGAATGTTTGTAGTGTTTTGAGTTGTCAATTTTTGCGTGCCTTCATTTATTAGAAAATTTATTGACACGAGAACACACTCTGTACAATATAATTATATAGTTCCGTGTGTTTTATTCTTTCTTCGAAGATTGAATAATGAATTGAAAGTATTATGAGAGTTTTTTTTAATGAAAAACCACTACTGACTGACAATGGTGTTATTTATAAAAGTAGCTGTAATCTAAGATAGCTATATCATTATTTTATGTCAATGCCAGACCTCCCAAATTCATCCATAAAAGACCGATAGTTAATAATAGGTAAAATATATCATATTTACAAACGTAACTATAGATACATATTGAATAGTAAAAATAATAAAAATCTCTTTGCAAATGAATTAATATAAAAAGACACGCCCGAACGCTGACAAGTAGTCTTAATCTCCACAATACAACTCATCATTAATTATCGATAAAAAAACATCGATAAGTATTAGTCGACTAATGGAGTAAGATCTTGCACTACAGGAAGCTTTTTCCCCTCAATTGTCTTAGTGACATTTGACATCACTCAACTTAGTTAGTACCTGAGTGACGCTTTTGATTCTTTTTCCTTATTTGGTTTTTTAGGATTATGTTTTGTTTCAAAAGAAAGCAGCTACATTTCAGGGAATTACTCAAAATATACCTCTATAGTGTCCTAAAATGTTAAGTAGGCGTTTTGTAAAAACACTATCAATCATGAGAAATATTCATAACCTAAAATTAATAACTTAAATCGCACAAAAAGCCACATAAAAAGTATATTTTCTACATTCCATTCCTTTAAACGTAAAACATCAGCCTCCTATTTAAATTGTGGGTGATAAATTACCATTTTTTATATCGACACGGCGCATCACTAAAAGTGAAGTTGTTTGTTTTGCCGGTAGCAAGTAGTGTCGCCTTGATAAATATCCTTAAAGATTGTTCGGACTCCTCGATAATTTCTCTCCGAACCTCACACTATTACCCACGAAGCAATCTTTACTGTACTGACACCAAAATAAGATTCAAAATCCTGTAACCGCCTCACGTTTCTTCGTCCAAGATATATGATGTTATTTATGATGCCCTCATAGTACGTGTTTTATAGTTATTTGATAAAACACTATCGTGATTATTTAGCTTGACTTGTGACTGCTTGAATCTATTTTGTTTATTTAACATGCCACTAATATTATTCTTGGATGTTATCTACATATTGTACGAAAGGTAATACTAATAAACATCGAGTATAATGTTACAGCTGTCTTACGATGATATATTGTACGCAAATATTTTTTGCAATATTTTACGGAATATTATGACAATATTGTGAGCAAAGTATCGAATGTAGCTTAGCAGCCATCTAAAGAAAATCTCAAACGCGTCGTAAAACATATAAAAAACAAGGCTTCGATACGCACTTTGCAGAAAAACAGTGATAGCTTTTCACGCTAAACGCATAAACCTCTCTGTTACACGGCGGATAAAAAGTCTCGTAAATAATATCGTAATATCAGCACGACAAGTCATGCCACGTCAATTTTCTCCGCTCAGTAAAAACGTGTAGCAACATTGTGCGCTGACAAACACAATCGGCTCATTTTCATTTTTTTATTTTCCAGGTAAAAAGTGGCGCTCGCTCACACCGCAAGACAGGCGGCCGTTCGTGGAGGAAGCGGAGCGGCTCCGGGTCATCCATATGACTGAGCACCCCAACTACAAGTACCGGCCTCGGCGACGGAAGCAGAACAAGACTCGGCCCAACCAGCCCTCCACGCCAGCGAGCGCGCCGCCCGCCACCTCCGCAGCGCTCGGCTCGCCCTATGCGGCTGGCACGGACTCACCCGACCCTCGCTTCAGTCACAACCCCGGAGCCGGCTTCTCCCCTTACCGAACCTCGCCTCTCGCATCTGACTTCCAAAACAATCAACAATTCAACGGGCATGTCCAAACTCCAGAATCATCCCCAGCACGGTCTCCCGAACCACAAGGCAGGAGGAGCGCACCAGCTGAAGCTCCACTACCCACACCTGATGCATCTCCAGTTGAAAATGAAAAGGAAAACTTTCAATATGAGGAGAGAAGGCGGGCGATTAATGCGTCCTCAATGTCTGACTCGTACTCACCTTACAAAACTTATAGAACGCCGGGTTCCTTCTCGCCAGCGCCAGTCGCAGCCATGGGAATGGCTAACGGAATGTACGTCATGTGCACGCAGAGGACTTTGACTGAACAGCCGCCTCTGGTAACAGGAACGTTCTTCCCACCAGTCGCAACCTCACAAGACCAACAAGCTCTTGGTACTTCAACGCCAAGAGTTTCTAACGCTCCGAGCGGCCCCGTGCCTACGGAGTACACCATCCAGTATCATCCCTTCGAGCAGTATGAACAGATGTATAAAACAGAAGACTCGTATGTGTCTCATTATCCGGATCAGCCAAAAACTGAATATGACACTGGCGGCAGCTACTTCTCTGAGGAGCCGCCGAATAATCAGCAGCAAGAAGGAGAACAGAACTTCATGAACCCTCGTCCGGAGATTAGAACGGGCTCGCCTGAGTCTGACGTCGATGCTAGGGAGTTTGATAAATACTTGGATTACGGAGCTGAGGGTCCACTAGACCAACACCAGCAACAACAGCAATACAGATACGAGCAGCAGCAGAACTACCGGCCCCCGTACTGCCCCGAGCAGGCACCGGGTCCCGAGTACTGCTCCGAGAGGATGTACGCCTCACCATACGCGTCTGTGATCGCTGGAGCCCCTCCCGCTAACTACGTGCCCACTGCACCCGGCTCTGACGTCAGGCCCGAAGATGAATTCAGCGTAATACTAGCCGGGGTCCGGCAGACTTGTTACAGCAATTGACTAGATAGGACTGATACGGGGTAGCAAATGGACTCTTCCTAAACTGTAGCCCAAAGAGTTGATTTCCTTCCAAATGTATTGTGGAATGTACGAGAGTGTCCTGCGATAAAGTGATATTGTTCTACTTAAATTAGACACAAAATATGAATGTGATGTTACGCTACGCGTTCGCATAGATTGTGTACCGCAAAGGCAAGGTGATGTAACTCAGATATATAAATATATTTTATAACTAGCTCGCAACCTTAGCGATTTTTGTAATTTGTTTACAACTTTTCAATTATTTATTACACTGTGAATAAATTTAAAAGGAGAGTAACGTATTTTAAGTGAATTTATACGATTTGTAAGAAAAATAAAAGAAAAACAAAAAATATTATAATTATAAAAGCGCGACGGCTTGTATGCACGTTTGAAGTTCCAAAATTGTCTGTGCCTTGTTGTTGGTATGTATGGAGTGTCAGCGGCAGCAATTTGTGACAGCGACTGTTATATGTAGTAAGACTTTGAAGATAATTAAAATAAAATAATTTTATGTGAATTGGTGCTATGTGAAGAGGTCCTAAAATATTTTTTGTACGTCCAAATCCGTATACCATAGAGGTAGCGAGTACTCGATTCCTATGTAAAAGATTATTTATTTGTAACTATTTTTGTATATTTCGTAGATAAACTAAAATGAGCGTCGAATTAAATGAAATATAGTTCTTCCAATAAGCCTGTAGATATATATTTAAGTCGTATTTTTATATCGTTATAGTTGATAAATATTATACAATTACTGTTTCTGTATAAACTGTTAGAATATTTTAATAAAAAATATCTCATAGGTTATAATTATTTTGACTAAAACTATACCTAGTTAGATTGTTTTTAGTTTATTCTGCAATTCTTTAGACTAGTAAAAGACACTCGCACTGCGAAACTAAGTTCTTCCTAATTGTAAGAAAATTTATAAGGAACAATAAAACTTATTCATTATGCAACTTTGACTTATTTTATTTCACATCAAACAACCCACACTGAGCTAAATAGCGATCAAAATGAATGAAATCGAAGATATTTCCTTGACAAGAACACAAAACTTGACAAATTCATTTCGTTGATATCGTAAAGAATCTTACGAAAATTCTCTTGCATAATACCACACCGAGAGCCGATTCAAAAGCATCGCATATTTATTTTAATCGAGCGATAGCGATCGATTCAAATTAATGACACATTTAATGATACATCACCATCACTACACTTGCCAAACGCTAAACACAAGAGGAACAAAACGAAAGCGGTATAAGTCCAAATAAAATTAAAATTACTAAATAATTTGCGAAGGCAGGGGTGTGACGGTGCGGCCCGCGGGCGCCCGCGCCTGTAATTACGACGCGGGCCGCGCTATCACGCCCCTGCAAAGAGAACCGTGGCCATTGATGTATTGACGTTTTGGAGAAAACACCAACACACGAACTGAGTACAGAAATGAAGATTTGCTGCGTCCGTGAGGTATGATTTCGAAGAATTTGGCAGTGGTATAATTGAGATGTTTTTGGCAAGTTTGTTGTTCGTTGTCTGTTTGTTTTTAAGTAAGAAGGTGTGATGATTTATTAAAGCATCTGCCAGACACGGGTGCCCCGGGTAAGGGACAAAACAGTTTTGTTCAAGTCATAAACCTTGAGATAAATATTTCTATAGATTTTAATTAATATGATATTCTGGTATTTCGTATAAGACATCGTATCCAGAAAGAGCTAAAAAATCCATAAGTTTTGTGTTGTACGCAACACGGTACGATATGTGAATGGATGTTGCCGAATTTTTTGCATCTTGGAAATAGTTTTAGCTGCGCCATTGAAGACAGGAAATTCAAAGTCCTACAATAAATTAGGCTTAAGTATGGAGGAGTATTTGGAGCATACCTACGTTCATCAAAGTAAAGGTTCATCAAAGAAATAAAGTAAAGGAGCGAGGAGGAGGGTAAGCATGATCAAATAGGTATCTTACGAAACCAGCTTAACTTTCCCTTAAGCCTTAAAAAAATAAATAAGAAAAGAATAAAACATAAAGTTACGATTGCTACAAAAATATTCAGAAAAAGAAAATGATTTCTTGCCTTAAGTCCAGTTTCGCATCATAGGTGTTTTGACTACAATCATGTACAATCACACTAATATTATAATCATTGTTTGAGTGTTTGGTTGTTTGTGTCCGTCAATCACGCTGAAACTACTGAACGGATTTTGATGAAATGTGGTATACAGGCATGGGCTAAATTAGGTGATAGGATTTTATATCCCGATTAAATTCTCCCATCGGATAAAACAGAAATACGCGAGAAAAGTTGCGGGTAAAAGCTAGTACATGATATTAAGTTTTTATTCCCTTGCTTCCAATTTTTTTAGTTTATAAAGTATACTTTAACCCCTGTGGACATCCCAGTTCACCTGTGCTTTTATTTATTTTCTAATTTATAATTTTACTCTACCTTCAATTGCTGCAAAAAGGCTTGCCGAGCAAAAGTATCACGGTATCGATTCCAGGATTAGGCTAAGCATTAGTACGTATAAAGTAAAGCAAGATGAAGAGGAATTGAGTTGTACATAGGTACATGTATACACTGTACATATAGGTGTACGTGTATAGGAAAATCGTAAATAACAAATGCATAATTGCAATGCTGCACATTCAATGCTTCACATTACATAAAAATATGACATAAATAATATAAAAAAGAGATTTTGAGATAGTTACAAGAACAATGGAGTTATGTTGTCATTCCCATTCCAGTTTAACTCACAAATATCTAAATTAAAAAAAACATGCTCCTATCTAGTCCATAAAAGTGGCTTCCAAAGCATTAGTCTTAAGCAGATAACCCTGAAGATCACCAGCTGTAGCCAAATGCCATTTAGCGCTTGTATACTTATAGAATAGAAAACGAAAATATATCATCATCAGCATCATATCAGCCACAGGACGTCCACTGCTGAACATAGAATTATATGGAATTGACGTAAATTTTTACACTTGTCAGTGTCATCCTCATACATTTAGTTTTCTACTCTCTCTATAGACAAGCGCTAAAGTGTCGTTTGGCTAAAGGCACAGCATTTAGCACTGTCACATAGAATAGAAACCAAATTATATGGAATTGACGTAAATTTTGACACTGTCATTCCTCATTTGATTCTACTCTGGACAAGCGCTAAAGTGGCGTTTGGTTAAAGGCGGAAAGAACAAGACAAAATCCATAATAACTAATTATGCCTCATTAGCAACAATTACAGTCAAACTAGACAGATGTCGCGTTGTCGCGTGGCAACGTATCAAATTGAATGAACATAAAAACAGCGCGCGACGTAATGGCCGATAGAGAACCAATAAAATATGCGTTTGCGCACTGACCACGTTGTTAGGACAGTGGAGTATTGGGAGATATGCGAAGATGTGTTCAGGAGATGTGAGAATGGAGTAGTGTCGTATTTATTTGGAATGAGGTAAGAGTATTTGAAAGAATTAATAAGAAGTGGACCCTCATGGTCTGTTGACGATAACGATAAAGGGAAATTTTGGTAAATAAATGTATTATCCTTATGTCAAGTGTTACTTTTCGACGATTTGATAGCTTAGAGCAAACAAATTTTGGAGTCTGTAGGAATTAAGAACCATGACATCTGGTAACCGCAAACCACAATTATCTTAAGTCATAATTTGCTCACACTAACACATGTCTGTCATGTCAACTCATTGTCATGTAAGTGTTTGGGTTCGATTCCGAAACGGAACATTTTTAAATTATTATCAGTTAAAGCACAGAATCAGAAATTAAGCCTCGTTGACAGCATGATTGCATGCTTGTTCATGAAGTTATATCCATTTTATAAAATTCAGTCAATTTCAAATCTCGAAAACCCTTATTCCGTTCAAATGATATCTTCAGTTTAGCATATCAAGCACTACTTCGCGCATGCGCAGAACGGCAGCGGCGCAGGCGCACCAAAGAGATGCGCCTTTGAAGATAGCGCCGATACATTTATTAGCCAGGTTTGCATACCGACCGCCATCAGCCGCCAGCCTGAATAAGGTTTGGTTCCCCGTTGAGTTATTTTGAATTGTGCTTTTTGACTAGTATAAACTTTTTCGTCGAATAGCTAAGGATTGCGTGGCAAGTTTAATTGCTTGTAAGATGTCTTTTAGATTTTAGTGCACAATTAATCTATGGAATTGTTGATCAGTGAAGCTTTCAGCTATGTTGGTGTTGCCTAGATGCTTTTATCATCATCATCATCAGCTGGAAGACGTCCACTGCTGGACAAACGCCTCCCCCTTGGTTCCTCCACGTCGAACGAAAACTCGCCAGATACTTTATTATTCAAAAAACGTTGCCCCCACATCAGGAAACTGCTGGTATTCTGCTGCATCTCATCCTATATGAAAGACATACAGCGTTACGACAAGTACCTACGGATCTAAATTGACTAATGGTGTAAAGACAATTATGAATATTTTTTTTTTTGAACGTTGCCCCACATTAGGATTTTCTCCTGTGTCGTGGGTGCGTTTACAAACATACAAGTTCACATACACAATGACACCTAGACCCGAAACAACAATTTGTGAATCACACAAAGTGTTGTTCCATGCGGGAATCGAACCCGCGACATGTTGCACGGCAGCCGGTTGCCCAGCCACCGCACCAACCGTGCAGTCGTATTAGTCTGATATAGTAAAAAAAGAGCATATAAAGTCTGGTACCATCCATAAAAGATAAAGATCAAAGCTATGTAGAAACATTTAGGCTCATCCTTACGTATTCTACCATAATACAGCTGTATCATTAGACCCCATGATAAAGGTGAAAACACTATGTTGTAACTTAGAGACAGAAGTTGAGCACTTGAATATGGTAAACACAATAAAGTACTCGAGTCCTGTCTCTAAAACACCTTATCAATTCTGGATTATCAGAATTGATTGAACTAGAAAATAAGACAATTGAAAGAAAAAGAAAGAAAATTCGATCAAGTGAGATGGAAAATAATGAAAACCATATAAAATATCGGTTAATAAAAAACAAACGACCCACAACGGCACAGTGAGCCACGTGCATACTATCACAAGATGTCCTTTTTACCCACTTTCGTTATTAAACCAAAACATACAAGTTAATGTTCCATTGTGCCACACGTAATGCTCATAGTTTCCAAACACTCGACGAAAAATAAAAAGAGATTGTCGATAAGACTTCGATAACGTGATCGTAAGGTTATTTGACGTTTCCACCTCACGCACCTATTTTATGAAAATCACTGTTAGTACTTTTGTTTTTTTTTTACTGATTTATATTTTTGAGGTAAGTTCTGTATTTGAAATAGGAGTGAATTTCTTCTGTAGGAGATTGTTCTATAAGCAATTTTTTTCTACCTTATCTTTATTTATTTGAAATTAGAACAATATATCTTATTTATCCATTCTCCTTTTTACAAATGAAACTTTTTCGTACGAAGATTCTACTAAGTATGAAATGAGTAGCGTTTTAAAAAAAATCTCAGTAGTAGCATGGTGCCCGGTATATGTAAATAAGCTCACCCCCAATTACATGGGATAAAGAGCCGTAATGTGCACCTCTGCCTGCCCCTTCGGGGATAAAAAAACGTGATGTTAGGTTAATGAAATGAGTATATAGCTATATGACTATATGTTTGCCTAGCAGCACACGATACTGTGTGTGTATATATGTAGGCACGTGTTACCACACGCGGGTGTCGATTCCAATCCAATACACGATTAGTAACATTCATAGTTCATAGTAAATGTTTACTATCATTATGAACTGTTTAAGTGAGTTTTTTTGATATGAACACCAAAAATATCCTCAATCCTTACTGTTTACATACTGTATACGCAGAAAAGTGTGCGTTTAAGTGGTGTATATTTTGCTGATGCGATCTTTTAAGCGATATTTTCCTTTTTCGCTTAGTTAAGCTACCGAATGAGCTTTTTTTGTGGGAGAAAGATCATTAAATGTATGGGAGAAGCATGCTTCGACATGAATGGGCCGGCTCGACCGGAGTGATACCACGGCCTCACAGAAGACCGAAGTGAAACCCCCCTTCACCAATCCCTGAATCCCCAACAATCCTCAAATTCGTAATCCAGAAGGCCGGTAACGCACTTGTAACGCCTCCGGTGTTCCAGGTGTCCTTGGGCGACGCCGATTGCATTACCGGCTTATCCCAATAAAAAAAAAATTACTCCTGCCATCCTGAATAAAACAAAAAGAGATTCTCGAGTTTAAAAGCCGCCCCATCCTACTTCTGCTGTCGCGGAGAACCTAACGGGCAACCGGGGCTCCGGCTCGACGTGCAGGAGAAGGAACGGGGTGGTTTTTAGTCAGTAAGAGTCTGACACTCCCTCCCGCCTCACCCAGGCGGGAGATGTCATTCGATGATTTTCCCCCCTTAAAAAAAAAAAAAATTCCTACTTCTGCTTCGAGTTAGACCTCTGTAACCCGTGTCCGGCTCTCCGCTGCCCCAGTAAACGTATTTTTTATGAACGAACGAATCATTTACAAAACACTGTTATATTTTTTTCAGTGATTGATTGTTTCTTTTGATCAATATGAAGGCTTCAAGTACTTCAGTATCAAAACATCTCAGTACTGCCACCGGATGTCGGCTTCACACACATTTCCAAAGAATGTTGAATTTTCTGTAACTGTAACCATGTCTTGTTTATACAGCCTTATCAGTTTCAATAGGACTAACCTCGTTAACTACTCAATGATTTGCCATTCACTATATGTACATCTGTATGTCTGTTTTTATAAGTATATATGAATGTAAGTGATAGAATATGAAACGCAGAAGGTGTTTTATCGCCTAACAATGTTTTAGCTTTTTTTTAAGGGGGGAAAATCATCGAATGACTGCTCCCGCCTGGGTGAGGCGGAAGGGAGTGTCAGACTCTTACTGACTAAAAACCACCCCGTTCCTTCTGCTGCACGTCGAGCCGGAGCCCCGGTTACCCGTTAGGTTCTCCGCGACAACAATATTTTAGCTTAGGGTCAACACTATTCCATATTTTTTTTAAAGTCGGATGTCTGTCATTGGTAAATACATACATTAATAATATACTGTATTTAATTAATGCGTATATAGTTAATACCATTTTAATCAGCAACCTCCTTACTTGACGACTGTTGCAAGTTATTATCGAGTAAGTAAGGATGTTAATTTCATTAAAACCTAAAAGTGGCGAGTCAGCTGTAAACTTAAACACCGAATTAATAATTGACCCAGGGTTCCCACTTAGGACCAAGCACAGCAAGCAAGCAATGTGATAATGAATAAATTATTGAATGTTATTTCTCCGCCGCTTAGACTATTAGACCAGCCCGGTTTCGCTTCGTCATCGCGACATCCTGCCACTCGATGTATTCCATCCGTCACACGATCACAATTTACATATTCCTTTGGCTTTTTTCTTTCTTTATTTATGTATATTAATATTATTTTATGATGGCACACTTTTTCTAATAAATTCGTGTCAAAACGTGATATTGACCGAGTTATTTTGTCCAGAATTGCCTATTTGATTTTGTTTTTTGCACATTAAATCCAAATAGATAAGTATGAATCTAACCATAAACAGAAATACTGATATTTACCCAACTTTCTCCAAAATTGTAAGAATTGCGAAACAAAAATAAATAAGTAGGTACGCGTAAATTAATCATCATTACACAATACTTCAGAAAAACTATCGTCTGACGCCTGTCAGTCAAGGGAACACGCATTTAATATTCATAAATCGACATGTCGCGTCATACTCATAAATAAATTAGAAATTCATAAAAAAGTCGGACCACCCCTAGCTTAGCATGTGGTATTCATACACTCATCACGAATCATTGGAATCATTTCTATATTTCAAACTGACATTTTTAAAACCTCCTTTTTAAACGAATCAAAACCTTATTAGAACGTACCATAACTCCACGTTCAAATATCAGAACGCAAGCGTACCTTTGTCAGAAAAAAAAATAAATTGTCTATGAAATAAAAAAATATTTTACTTTTTTCTTTAGGTCTCTGAGCCACGTGCCATGATATCGTAAGTTTAGAGCCAGACGACATTTCCTTGATTTGCATTGAGATATGATTCGGAAATGACTTAGTCGTTTTATTTTTTTAAATGTAGTCAAATTGTGTTATTGTTATGCCTATTGGTTTTTTGTAAATTACTTTTATAGGTTGTATAATTTATGATCGATTGATATGGGAACACATAAAGTTTTAATACTATTTGTAAACACAGCTACTGTTATTTATTGACCAAACACATCTTCACAGTTTTATTCTTAGAAGAAATATTCTACATGAATAAATAATTAAGATCCCTGCTTTACAAACAGTGGTTACCTCTAACAGCTAAAAAATAGTTTTTGCGACTCCTTGAGATGTAGGTAATGCCGCTACTGAACAGATGACATTTGATAAACGTCACAGAGGGCTCCATAAAGACTTTTTAATGGTCGTTTGGCTGATCTGGAAGGCATTGGGGATTCTAGTGTTTAGCAGTGGATATCTCGTGGCTGATGAGGTAATACTAATGATGAACTAAAATATAAGTATTAGGAGCCCATTGTCTTATTCTACTAATAGTATTTTCATCATACATAAGTGTGGGACATAAGCCATGCTCCGGCACGAATGGGCCGGCTCGACCGCAGCGATATCACGGCCTCACAGAAAACCGACGTTGTGTTTCGTCGTGTGAGTGAGGTTACCGGCCCAATTACCCTCCTCAATAATCTCCCCAATCCCCAAAGCTCCAACAATGTCGCGGAGAACCTAACGGGTAACCGAGGCTCCTACTCGACGTGCAGGAGAAGGAACGGGGTGGTTTTTAGTCAGTAAGAGTCTGACACTCCCTTCCGCCTCACCCAGGTGGGAGCAGTCAATCGATGATTTTCACCCCTTAAAAAAAAAAGCTTCAACAATCCTCAAATTCCTAATGAAAAGGCCGATGGTAACGCACTTGTTACGCCTCTGGTATTTCATGTGCCCATGGGCGACGCCGATTGCTTACCATCAGGTGATCCGTGATCGATGAGCAGACGCTCATTACATAAAAAAATACATATCAACTACACATACGTAATATTTTAACTTAGATAAAAATGAACCACCAATGAATTACTATAAAACAATCTATCTATACCAACCACAAAACTATAAACCATTTCAATCTCCACAAGAATGCAAATAACATCACGATACACGTAATTAAAGTGACATCTATGAATCAAAGCCAGACCATTGACGAGCGATCAAAGGATAATTTTAATCAATATAATTGATCTGCAGCAATGAACGACGTCACATTGTAAACCGTCGGGTAATTATGTACATTTTATTGGCCCATTATCACGCGTTATATCAAGGATGTAGGTTGTAAATATTATGTAAAGGGATTTCACACTTGTTTATTGAAGCACTAAGTATTATTTTCTATGGCATCTTGTAGGTAATACGTCCTAAAATTATGACCAGCCACTAAGAGATGGACAATAGTATTTTCAAAAAAGTTCGGTAAGTAAACTGAACTAAGTTGCCTGCCAAGTGAGAACAATGGCAAACCCTCTTTAAAGGGAAGCTAGCAGCAAAGCCCCCTTTGATCAACATAACATAACATCACGCCTTTTATCCCCGAAGGCGTAGGCAGAGGCGCACATTACGGCACTTAATGCCACTACACAATGTAACACCCACTTTTCACTATTTATGTTATGAATCCCATATAATAGGGGGTGAGCCTATTGCCATATACCGGGCACATTTCCAGACTCCGTGCTACTACTGAGATTTTTAAAAACCCAGTAATACTTTGCCCGACCCGGGAATCGAACCCGAGACCCCTTGCCCGGCAGTCGCACTTGCGACCACTAGGCCACCGAGGCTGTCCCCTTTGATCAGTAGCGGTCTTATTTATAATAATGATGACACTGTTGTAAAGTACCTTATAAACCCTATAACCGAATTTTGTAAAAATAGAACGTCAAAGTAAGTTAGTAAGTGTGACCATTGAACAGAAACAATGGCAAAAGCCCGTTTAAATTATTTAATCCAAGAATTTCAAACAACTCCGAACACAAACCAAAGGTGCGAAAACTACATACGAACATAAACATAAACGCCACATTTTATTGTCTGTGCAATTACGAAATAAATAATAAAAAAAAAACATTTTAACACACCATAAACAAGGGATTACTTAAAAAATACCTCTCTAATTATCTATGGTGTATGTTTGGAGTTCGTTGGGACTGGAATTCACTACCGGTGCGGTTATGTAGGCTTTTAGCTAAAAATGCGCGGGTTCCGCGGGCATCCCTCCTATGTTAATGGTCACTGGCAGATTCCTGTGCGTACAGCAAACGCTAATTTAAAGTGGATGCTACGTTGTACAGGTAGGGGATATTGTGGTAAGTGGCATTATCAGGTATTTTATTTAATAAATAAAGTAAGTTGCAAATGTTGTGTACAGAGTTAAGTTTGAAGACATAACTGGAGGATGACGTTGTAAACAAATTAGTGAAACATATTGTTTCTTTAGAAAAAGAATAAATATTATGTCAGTTATCTTATAATTCGTATGATCTAAGGGTAAGCATATCGGTAAATCAATGCTGTATTTTAATTAACTTAAATTAATCTTTTTCAGTGAGATTGATTGATTGAATTCGTAACAGACACTATAAAGCGTGTCCGTATTCGGAAGATTTCAATAATCTAGATCACTATTAGTGTTATTGAACTGAACATAAACACCCTAAATCTTTCAAGTAAAAATCACACCTCCCCTGTAGATGTACACGTCAATATTTTATTTATCGGTGGCCGGTATCTGCGATATCGGTGCGGCGATACCGCGGTGCCACGTCCAGGTAAATGAGGGCTCAAGACACCTCCCCTGCCCCCTGCACCGACGTGATTTACGGACTACTCCCATAGCCCACGGCTGAATAAAAGTATTCATTATCTATAGCACTAGACTTAATACTTAGATTAAATTAATCTGAGGCACTAAGTAGTTGAGAATGTTTTTGTAATTTCGTCTTTAAATGTGTAAATAAAATAATGTTTGGACGCCTTTCATCCTCGAAGCGAGGAAGATCACGCCTTCTATCCTCGCACATTACGGCACTTAATGGTACCGTAATAACCACTTTTCACTAAACACTAAAAAATCGTTTTAATTTAAGTTTTACTTTGCATGACATGGGAATCGAGCCCGAGACCCCTTGCCCGGCAGTCGCACTTGCGAACACTTGGCCAAGGCAGTTTTCATTGCATAGATAATGATCGTACTTAGGTATACTAAAAGAAGAGAAATTACATAAATATTGCATTTTTATTATTTAGTTTTAAAATTGCATTGATACTGTAACGTAACATCTATCGTAGTTGTACGAATAATCCAATGGGTGGGTCCCAGTGTATTTCGTATACTGTTGTGAGCATTTGCTATTCGTGTGGTGCTGGAGTTTACAAAATAGCAGTACAGCAGCAGTGGTTCCTAGCTACACTGGCTAGAAAATTCAAAGGCAGACAAACTAGAGGTAATAAAGAAAAAGAATTCCAAAAAAGTCACATACATAACATCACGCCTTTTATCCCCGAAGGGGTAGGCAGAGGTGCACATTCTACCATAGTACAATGTAACACCCACTTTTCACTAGTTGTTATGAGTCCCATGTAATAGGGGGTGAGCCTATTGCCATATACCGGGCACATTTCCAGACTCCGTGCTACTACTGAGAATTTTAAAAAACCCAGTAATACTTTGCCCGACCCGGGAATCGAACCCGAGACCCCTTGCCCGGCAGTCGCACTTGCGAATACTCGGCCAACGAGCCAAAAAAGTCAGTATAAAACTTTCTACATTTCAGTAAAAGCCTTCCTCAATAGACACAGTTACACGATAGATTAGTATTACTAAACCACCGCTCAGCTACGAATTAATCAATAAATACCAATTAACCCCTTGACTTAAAGATTATTCTGCAAAAACGAACATTTAAAAAGCTCAAAATCCCTAAAACCAATGAATAAATCAACACAATGTCGAACTACTGAAGTATTTAGGCATCAAGAATTAGGAATTTCCAACCACCAACCAGGTGCACAGGGACAAAAGGCTCTTTTCCAAGTCCAAAACTCAAATCAGAAAGTCTAATTCAATCGATATATCGATCAGCTGCAATGATCTCGTCACCACAAAAAGAACACGGTTTATCTTGCACTCGGGTATATGTAAATGCGCTGAGATCTATGCGCGTGCGCCGCTCGTCGCAGATTTATTGCATAATTGACTTCCGGCGGGAAAGCCGCCATCTTGACAAGCTAGTACCGACACACTTATGAATTGCCTAACAGCTAAATTGCCTGGTTCTAATTCTAAGGGAATATTTAGGTTTTGTTTTTAAGTTGGATGAGAACTTTTGGACTGTGTTGCGAACGTTTATTTGTTGATGGTGTACTTTTAAAGCTAAAAACAAAAAGTGACATCACACCTGTTGAAGAAAGAGAAAAGTTGAGCCTACTCTTCAAGATCACTTACATCTTCAGATATTTATTTATTCTATCTTGATCCGAATCTAGTAGGAATAGTTTTTGAAGGTTTTAGAATAAAATAGTCCCATAATAATTTCTCAGACTGATATCTATATGATTCGATTTGATCAAACTATTCATGCACTTCGTATAATATTTACGCACACGTGTTTGATGCACATCACCTAGTTTCCCTAGCTGCGTACACGCAGAAGTGCCGTAAGTTCATAACAGTTCACGACAGGTTGATAGGTCGTCACTTACAGAGCTCCACTATTCGAGTACATCTGTCAATTTCAAATTCATTTCCAACTTTATACTTTAGATATAAAGTTGAATATCCAATGAGAAAAATGTACAGATTGGAGTATGTTTATTTGCTGTCGACTGTATACTACACCGCTTTCTCTTAAACTCGGTTACTTGGAAATATGCTTTTATTTCCCATATTACCATGTTAAATAAGTGCAGTCTTATTTCTTTTATTGTAGACGTATGCAAATAACTTCTCTGAAGAGATTAGCAGAAGTGCTGTTAGTTCTAATTGAGAATACTGAATACCTAAGCCAAGTCTACAATTGATACGATACAGATTCTAACTAATAAAAACTATCGAAAGTACTCTTTCTATCAAATGTAAGGATCTGATTTATATAGCTTAGAACAAAAGTTGATTTTATTTGACACCGTATGCGTACTCGATGATTTATATGCATTTTCCGAGACTCATCTTTAATACAAAATATCCAAATTAAATATGTTCAAGATTATGTGGTTATAGAGTTCCTAGTATGTTTAAAATTACTAGTCTCTAGTAAAAGACACTCCACGCCCCATTTATATACAAATTACCGTCGTTACATACATACGTTAAGTACATAGTGCGTACAATGGCTTGACGTCGACTCGTACGCAGCGGGTGTCGCCACAAAGCGCACGCGACGACAGTCGACAGGCCACTGGAAGTCCAACATCCAACTAAATAGGTATACTACAGGCTGTATTGCTACGAAATAAAACCTGTTAAAAACACAGCAATGACATCTGTCATTTTGACAGTAATAAATTGGCGGGAATGCGAATTAAATTCTGGCAGTTATTTGCCTATGGTTCGCAATTTATGTTAGAGATCTATTTTTGTGAATACGTTAAGTTTTAATCACAATATATGCACGGTGCATGCACAATGGTTGGGCTGCGCGTACGCTGCGGGTGTCGCCACAAAGCGTTGTCGCGACGACAGACGACAGGCTACCGAGAGCCGCCACAGACTATGAATACTTAGTACCTATAGGACATTATAGCACTTTGTTTGCTTGCCGACCGCCTATAGGTTTTTAATGTAGACTATGTATCATCAGTTTAATTGTATGTGGTGTAAGCGGTTCATTTCGTTAGGTTTTTGTATTTTGCAATTCATTACTATATCAACGAGATTTTCCTGTGTCAGTTAATATGTACTGATAAAAATATACTATACATACATTTATACATATATCAAAAAGCTTAAAGACAGTATGTATAACTACTAACATAGTGAACGCCACATTAAAAAAAAACATTACAAAAGCATTCTAAAAATCTGCTTCACTTTAATCAATCGTAACACAAATCAAATATCAACCACGTGCCTAAAAGTTAAAAACTATTTAAAATCAACAACAGAACTGATTGAACAAAGGGCCAGGCCACACGGCTGCCGTATATTCTCCAATGAGCTTATATGTTATCTGATCGTACACATTTGATACCTCCTCATTCATTGACCGACATCAATCCGATTAACGAATATAATCAGATTGACGCTCAATCAAACTGCAATTAATTAAAGAGGACACAATGCAAACCGGTGGCCTGAACGTTGAAGGACAAAGGACAAAGGACACAACATTAACGATGGGCGATGATATTAAAAACTGACCGACGAGCATCTAAACCGATTTTAATGAGATCAGATCGATCAATCGGTAATTAATTTGGGGATGCAGGTAGTAAATTTTTTGCGTATAGAGTGTCGATAAACTGTTGTTGAATTGTTTTAAGTCTTGAACTGACAGAATTTGTTTCACAAACTTTTAACGTAACTTTAACGTCACTGTTACTGAGACATATTTTAACACATACACATAACATCACGCCTTTTATCCCCGAAAGGGTAGGCAGAGGTGCACACAGAAGTAACACCCACTTTTCACTATTTATGTTATGAGTCCCATGTAATAGGGGGTGAGCCTATTCCCATATACCGGGCACATTTCCAGACTCCGTGCTATTACTGAGAATTTTTTAAAAACCCAGTTATACTTTGCCCGACCCGGGAATCGAACCCGAGACCCCTTGCCCGGTAGTCGCACTCGCGACCACTCGGCCAACGAGGCAGTCTCACATATTTTAACACACTTCGTAAATCGTATAGCAATAACGTTAAACTATCCGCATTTTGAATAACACGCACAGAGAATGCAATACAGAATGTAAGAAGTAAATGTAATTATATTAAAGGTATAAATTTAAAAAATTAATGGAAAATTACAGCAATATCAATTTACATATTATATTTATTATGGTAATACGACGGAAAGAATTGTATTTTAGTCTCCAGTCAAAATATTAGAACACACCTATCTATGTACAAATATAGATAGCCTGATTCATTCATAAGCCTATTTAGTCTGTAATATTTTATTTATAGTACATACATGTACATAGGTACATCAATATCACATTGCTCCATCTGCCATTATCCGAACGACACGAATCAATATTCTTCCTGGACATAATAAGACCTTCGTTAACCAAAAAATCGTCGAGAAACCTATTTGAGTTTGCCGAAACATTATTATGAATGGTGCGACGTAGATATCGGCTAATCAGCGGCGGTCAGTATCGGCTATCGAGTGCGCATAAAGATTCAGCGGATAGCCGCCGTATCTCAGATGATAGCTGAGATAAATGGAAGCGCGCGCAGCCGAAATACGGCCGGGAATTGAACAAAAAGGCGTGTGCGCATGATGGCGTTATGTAGAGGCGTGCAAATATTTTTTTTAGCAAACGCATAGTAAGGAAGTTTAGAGCGTTGAATGGATATTCCATAATATGAAAAGATAATGTGTGTAGGTATATTTACTTTCTTCATATTTAGCGACTAATAACCTTATTTCTCCCTTTCAGTCTGGTTTCCGTCCCGGTCACAGCACTGTTACAGCTCTGCTTAAAGTGACTGATGACATTCGCTGGGCAATGGATAACAAATCACTCACAATTCTTGTATTGTTGGACTTCAGTTCTGCCTTCAATTCTGTGGATTTTGATATCCTTTTGGGGGTGCTGAAGGCCAACAACCTCTCTCCTTCCTCTTTATCCTGGTTCGACTCCTACCTTCGGGGCCGCCGTCAGCGGGTTCGCTTGGATGAAAACTTTTCCGATTGGTGTGACCTTGCTACTGGTGTGCCCCAGGGTGGCGTCCTTTCCCCTATTCTTTTTTCCGTTTTTATCAATACCGTTTCCAGGGTCATAACTTCTAATTACCATCTTTACGCGGACGATCTGCAGCTTTACCAACACTTCAGTCCTTCGGAGGCTAATACTGCGATTGATGCGATGAATCGTGACGTGGACAGGGTCGCCGAGTGGGCCAGGTCCTTCGGCCTACAAATTAACCCGCTTAAATCCCAGGCCATGATTATCGGAAGTAGATACTTTCGCAATGCACTAGACATCTCTGCCCTTAATTCTTTGCGTCTGGATGGAACTGCGATCCCATTTACTGACACTGCTAAGAATTTGGGCGTGCACATTGATTCGTACCTGTCGTGGGGTTCCCAGGTGAGTGAGGTCAGTCGAAAAGTCCACTATTCTTTCCACTCGCTGAAGCGTCTCCAGACTCTTTTACCATTAAAAACAAAGATTCTCCTCGTGCAGTCATTGATCCAACCTTTGATCGATTATGCTGACGCTTGCTATTTGGATGCCATAGAGGAGCTATTAAATAAGCTTGAGAGATTGCAAAATATCGGTATTCGTTTCATCTTCGGCCTAAGAAAATATGATCACATCTCCGAATTTCGTAAAAAACTCAAGTGGCTCCCAATCCGCCTTCGCAGGAACACTCGCATTTTATGTCTTCTCTACAATATCCTCTTTAATCCTACTTATCCTTCTTACCTTCGTGAACGTTTTTCCTTTGCTCGTCTTCCTGATTCCCTTTCCCGATCACATCTTAAATCACATCTCCAAATTGTATCCCATAAAACCGACCACTACTCTTATTCCTTCTCGGTTCATGCGGTGAGGCTGTGGAATGCACTCCCGCCTAACATACGTGACTCTAAGTCTATTTCAATCTTTAAAAAATGTGTGAGGGAACATTATCACCTTTCCTCTTAAGTACAGATTGTGTTATATCGTATGTATATTATGTATTATATATTATTTACATATTGTATGTATATGTTGGACCTATATGTGTAAATAGGTACTTATTTATATTTATTTTGTATGTTTCTATTGTATTATTTTGGTTAGTCTAATTTTAATTATCAGTTTAAGTTTTTATTGTCTTCTTCTTGTTTGTTTTTTTTTCTTTTTTGTTGTTACACACTGTGTCATATATTGTATTTATTTCTCCTTTCGCAGGGCTGCAGGAAGAAATCCCATAAGGGATATGCAGTACCTATGTACCTCTGTTTTATTATAATATATATTTTTTTCTGTGTATTGTCTGTGTTGTGTACATGAACAAATAAATAAATAAATAAATAAATAAATAAATAAATATTTCTTTCAATACTCAAAACTTGTACTGTGTAGTGTGGTACTTGTAAGTGTGAGAGAAACATGCTTCAGCACGAATGGGCCGGCTCGATCGAGTGATACCACGGCCGAGCAGAAGCCCGACATGAAACAACGCTTGCGTTATGTTATGTCGTGTGGGTGAGGTTACCGGAGGCCCAATTACACCTCTCTCCTTTCCCAATCCCTGAATCCCCAACAATCCTCAAATTCCTAATCCCAAAAGGCCGGTGAGGCACTTGTAATGCCGATTGTTTACCATTAGTATCCGTCTACTCGTTTACCGGTTTATCCCATAAAATAAAACTTTGATGAACTTTAAGCTATAGAGGTATAACGACACAAAAAAGATTTCGACAAAGTTAAGAAAGAAAGAAAGAGTAGCTCAAATTTCCAAATTGGTTTTACATTACTACTCCTATTTTCTGTCTTAACTTACTTACGATAAAAAGCCATCATCATCATCATTATGAATCAGCCACAGATCGTCCTATACTGAACATTACTAATATTAATTACTGTCTGTTAACTTGCCATACTGTTCCATACCCATATCTAAATAAAACACAAACATATAATCATGAAAAAAAACTTCGTCTCAAAAAAAGAATCAATTACTAAAATCATCCCATAACACACTCTTGCGCACCCCCGTCCAGGCGGTGTCCTTAAAGGCTAGTGTGACACTGTTATTTAGTATCGGACCGGTAGCACACGCCTGTCGCCTGGATATAAATACAAGCTAAATCTGACGACAAACTGCGCCTGGGCAGGACGCGGGCACTCGATAAAAATGTTCCGCGATTATGTTATCCGATTTATATCGTTATGTGTATCATTTTTTGGGGTGTAATAGTGTTATTGTTATGAGAAAAAGTCTCTAGTTTTTGTAGCTAAAAGTCCAAGTCATTTCGGCAGGCAGGCAAGTCAGAGTTTTCTTTTGTAATTTACTTTAATACTTTAGTTTAGTCATACTCATGCGTAAAAATATAAAAACAATTCCTTTATTCATCAAATTCAAAGCACTTATTTTCAATTAAACATATTTTGGTACTTTTGAAACGTCTACAAATACAAAATAAATAATAGTCTGTCAGTCAGTCCGTCAGTGAAGCTAGGTGAAGCTAGGTGCTCATTCCAAAATGTAGATTCGAATGGAGAAGAACGAGTAATAAACTACATTCGTTACTCTGTAAAAAACTATATGTTTTACATCGCATAGTTTGTCCTGCAAACGACATCACATATTACAATTAATGTAAGTCCACCACTCTCTACTGAATTATCAAATTAAGCATTTAATATTACTACTTTACTTTCTGCCTCGTTGGCCGAGTGGTCGCAAGTGCGACTGCCGGGCAAGGGGTCTCGGGTTCGATTCCCGGGCCGGGCAAAGTATTACTGGGTTTTTAAAAAAATCTCAGTAGTAGCATGGAGTCTGGAATTGTGCCCGGGATATGGCAATAGGCTCACCCCCTATTACATGGGACTCATAACATAAATAGCGAAAAGTGGGTGATACATTGTCCAGTGGCATAAGTGCACTTCTGCCTACCCCTTCTGGCATAAAAGGCGTGATGTTATGTTATGTATTTTCTAGAAAACCTCATGTTGAAGTTGTCTCAAAACGCTTATATCCAAAATTATTAATTGCCGTCCAAAATGAAGTTAAAAACATCCGCTTTACATCACACACTAATAAAATAATTTCACAAACCATTGAACAATGAGTTTAAAAATACCGTTTTAATTATTTCGAACACAAAAAACGATGGAGTATTGTTTAATTTCGACTTCCCCAACAAATTAAGCTTAGGTATGTACTTCAAACCGTTCCAGTCCAGTAATCTGACTACATTTTATTACTGCTTTTATTTTAGCACAAAACTTTACTCTCTTTTAAAGCTCATATTGTACAGACAAACAATCAAATGGATTATGAACCTTGTTTAGATTGAGGTAGAGTGTGGTTTACCTTGTGAAGATAATCGAAAGGACTTGCCCGAACGGTTTACAAATTAAGGACTCTAATGGGGTATTTAAAAAAATGTTTAATTGCAATGCGAAAGAATTGTGTGGACTACGGTTTTGTATTTCAGTGTTCGTGTAAACAAAAGCTCTGCGTTGCTGTTAATGGTTGGAAATAAATCAGATTTGAGCACGCGGTACTTATCAGGTCCACAATTTTATATGATTACTATTTTTTTTTGTTCTTGGGTGCTAAGGGGTTAATTTAGGTGGTACGTTCCACCAAGTAACTTTTAGTTCAGAAATGGTTTAGGAATGGTTGAGGAAAACGACCGTTGGACCTTTACCAAGTAGGACCTCCACAATGTTCCTCCTCTGCCTGTGGCCGTGACGCAGATCGTCATTTCATTAGCAGCCTATAAATGCCCACTGCTGAGCAAAGCCTCTTCTAACACGGAGTAGGTTTGAGCATTAATCACCACGCTTGCTCAATGCGGATTGGCGATTACAAACTTATAATTAGAAATTATAAGTCCAGGTTTCCTCACGATGTTTTTCCTTCACCGTTTATCAGTGATGTCTAGATAATCTTAGAAAGTACATATAACTCGGAAAATGTCACATTGGTACTTGCCGTTGGTAGGTTTGAAACTTGCACCCTCATGCATGAGAAGTATAAGTCTTAGTCGAAAGTAGTGGAAGTCTAAAACATCGATACGCAAAAATCATTTAATTAGGCACATCCCCAACTAATCCTTCGTTCGCCCTCCGTGATCAATGATCGCTGATCGTACAGGAAGGGACAGCGGGAACAAAAAGGTACAGATCCGATCTAAGCTTATTTGTAGAGGCTAACCCGCTCACCGCTGCCGATTGTTCGTTATCTAGCGCTTGGGTACGTTTAATTCGAAATAACAAGGGATTCATATGTTAGTGGATGTTAATAGCTGTTGTTTTTGGTTGGCAGTGTTTAAGTAAGTGATTTGGATGTGGTCTTGACGACTGAAGGGTTTTAGGGCTTTAAATATTGGGCTCGCTGCCATCGCAGCGGTAAGTCCCCTCTTTGAGGAGTGGCTTGAGAGACGCTACGGCGTCCTCACCTACCGCCTGACGCAGGTCCTCACCGGACATGGAAGTTTCGGGAGGTACCTGTGTCTGATGGGGCGGGAGGAAACGCCCGGGTGTCATCACTGCGAGGACCGCCCTGAGGACACGGTGGAACACACGGTGGGAGAATGCCCTTCGTGGGCTGAGCACCGCCGCGTCCTCAGGGAAGTGATCGGCGATGGCGACCTATCGCGTCCGGGCCTAGTGCAGGCCATGATGCGGAGCGAGGGGGATTGGGATGCCGTCTCCTCCTTTTGCGAAGCAGTCATGCTAGCTAAGGAGGAGGCGGGACGCGTGAGGCAGCGAAGCGCTGCCTCCTCGCAACCCAGCCATCGCGAAGGACACACCGGGCGTCGGGGATCGCGGGACGATCTCCGGCCACCGTAAGCGCGGGCCTGCGGACGGCGAGCATGGGTGGCTCCCCGTCCGACCAGAAACAGACCCGAGCGTACGGCGCGTCGCGTTCCGCGCGCGCCTCAAAGAGCCATCAGACCACCACAGATGGGGCCCAATAGGGCCGATGCCGATTCGGAGTCGCGGAGAACCTAACGGGTAACCGGGGCTCCGGCTCGACGTGCAGGAGAAGGAACGGGGTGGTTTTTAGTCAGTAAGAGTCTGACACTCCCTCCCGCCTCACCCAGGCGGGGGCAGTCATTCGATGATTTTCCCCCCTTAAAAAAAAAAGGGCTTTAAATATTTGTAGGTTTTTTATTTGGTTGTTCATCTTAAGTTTTCCATCCACATTAACATTCCACAGTTGTGTTCTTCTATGTGTATAAGAGGGTTTGCAACATTTCTATGCTCTGTACAGGTCATGGTCAGGTTATCATTAGTTGCTGCTTTCTGGTTTCTGTCAAATATGTGACTACCTACATACTCTCTAATCATTTACGTGAAGTGTAAGAATAGTGACTAATGCATTGGTATCTTAACAATACATAGTTTATTTTTTATATTAACATTTTCTCGAAGTCGATGGCCAAAACTTGGAACCAAAACAAAGTTAACATAAACACGTTGCTTTCACACTGTAATCTGACTTTCATTATAGAGAAATTGTACTTAGCTGCCATCTATCACACCCACAGTTTTCATCAGTTATCTTAGAGTTGAGGCCTCATACTCAACCATTGAACCAACGCATCAACTTCATCAAAATCTACCTAACGACCTCACAACACACAAGTATAAATGAACACACACAGCGATCAACTATTAATTCCCCTATTTAAATCCATTAGTACTAAAATGTGAAATATTTTGTCCAAATGGGGCGCTACGGGTCAAAGGAGGACTTGGCCAATAAATCATGGAATGCCTAGAATAGTCCGGAGTAGCGTCGTGCCCTAAGTAATTAGCGATGCCTAATTAACTTCGGTTTAGTTAGCAAATGGTTGGGTATTGGTACTGGATGCAACTGAGATTATAGATTGTGTGTAATGCTATGTGATTGTACTAGGATATCAGAATTAAAGTAGGTGGTTAAGGAAGTAGTTTGAATCAATTTTAGACTTTGTTGCTTTTGTTTTTTAAGTCGTTTGTTGAGTAATCGCGTAACCTACTTAAAGATACACGTAGTTAGAATCAATTTTTAGTATTATTTATTAGTTTTTTTTCTTATGTAGGTAGTAAAGTACAGTTTTAAGTGTGGGAGAGCCATGCTTCGTCACGAATGGGTCAGCTCGACCGGAGTGATACCACGGCCTCACAGAAAATCGACGTGAAGCAACGCTTTCGTTGTGTTTTGTCGTATGAGTGAGGTTATCGGAGGCCCAATTACCCTCCCCTTCCCCAATCTCCCCAATCCCTGAATCCCCAATGATCCTCAAACTCCTAATCCCCAAAAAGCCGGTAACGCACTTGTAACGCCTTTGGTGTTCCAGGTGTCCATGGGCGACGCCGATCGCTTACCATCAGGTGATCCGTCTGCTCGTTTACCGGATTATGCCATAAAAAAATTGAGCTTTGTTGCTTTTGTTTTTTAAGTCGTTTGTTGATTAATCGCGTACTGTGCTTAAAGATACACGTAGTTATAATCAATGTAGTAAGTAAGTAATCGTTTACACTTGTCGAGTTACTACAATGCTACTGTGAAATGGTTTGGTTTTAATTTCCGACTCAATTCTCGATTCCGTATTGTCGTTTTTTTATTGTGATAATTAAGATAATGGCGATAGGCTCACCTTCTTTTACGTGGGTCTACGTGGGACTAGGTTTTATGTTTGTTTCGACATATCTTTTCAGAGTAGTCAGTTAGGAAATGTCGACCTCATCGTTCGCTTGAAAAAATGACGTGTAAAACTACCTTGTAGCCTATTTGTAGAAATAAATTCTCTTGTTTCACTAATGGCTGGCAAATATTAAAGGTTCTATTCTATAGGATATCCTTTCTATAAATCTCAAAAAACTGATTTAAATTCCTCTAATTACTTACTCATTCATTCAATTATAAACCTTACTTCTAAAAAAATAAGGTTGGTATCAGATTGTAATCAATAAATTAACTTAGAGGCTAGATAAAATGCTCCGTATAAGGCATACGAATGTTGCAGGAACTGTAATGTCGGTATAAAGTACACAGTCGAAATGTTAGTATCGGAATTAAATACATTTTGTATTTCCAGTAGAAATGACCTATATACACGTTTCTGGGCAAAAGTGAATATCATAGCCTGGAAATAATAAGTCGAGAAAATCCTTCATGGGATTTTTTTAAACAGAACTTTGGGTATGTACCATTTGTCAACTAGCAGTAGGTTTCCTTTAGAATTTTATTTTAAATTATTATTTTCAGAAACCACTTTCGAAATAGTACCTTGAATCCTTGCTCTTCGTACTGTTCGATAGAATAATGATTTAGAATCTGAATAAAGATTCTCTAGTTTTCTCACTGATATTCAGGAATAGGTATTGTATATTCATGAAATTATCTTATTCATCCAAATCTTATCAGATTCACATTTCTTAAATGTTTAATGTAATGAAAATTTAACATATTATCAACCACATGTCTATCTGTCTGTCTACCTATCTATCTATCTACACCTCCCACCATCATTCAAGTGAAGCTATGTTATAGCGTATGCGCAAGCTCACCCTTCTCCCACGCAAATACTACAAACCTTTTTAAAGCTAACCTCATTTCCTGTCATGACCTATGAATCAACAGACCGGTAACAAACATAAAAAATAAAAAACTTATTTACGTATAAAGAGTTCCATATTCAAATCGAGGCACGATTAGCGTCCAAGATGGCGACGCGGCCGATTTTTGTCCAGCGATACAAAATTTCAATTTCCTGTTTTAGTTATCACACCACAGTGATCTAAGTTTGACAAATAAGTTCATTTTGACGAGTCGCCCGGTGACGGAGCGAGTGATTTATCATTTTAAATGATCGTATCCAGTAGCTGCCATATTGGAAATCCGATAAAATGTCGAGTATCACGAACGGACAGTCACTATCTTTTTGTTGTGGGTTAAGCTTATTCAGTTAAAATTGGTCCTTTATATCTACAATGATGTCTTAACAATATTTCTTCCACGCAAGCTTATCAATCTTCGTCCGGTTGTGACATTTTGATTCATGAGTAAATCTTACGTTTCCAAACAAATCTTATAAGTTTAACGATCGTCTTAACAAATAATAACACTGCAATGTGTCTTTACAAAGTTAGTAATTCAATTATTGTTTACTCTGTAGATAACACTTTTAAAGCGCAATTTGAGTCAAAGTGTTGCCATTAGGAACCTAAACACTACGCTTTAAGTTGTTGTATGCTCAGCGTTGTGCCAAAGTAACATAAAGTCTATAACGTTCCAAATGACATTACAAAAACCGTCAGCAGAGCGCTCTGACGTGCAACAAGTCATTTCCTTCGGCGAAGCAACAAAAGCGAGCCACCGATTCCCCAACCACTATTACCGTCATGGGGTTACTTAAAATTCAAATAAAGCGAAAAAGCCGCCTTTACTTGGCCGGGCCGCGTCGAAATAGCGAAATAATTGCGACGTAGGCTCTTAAATCTGTGAGCGCGTCATTTGTTTATTAAGGGTCCGAGCCGCAGGGCCTTTTAGCATAAATACTGTGGCAGCAGTAGACAGTCGGCCGCGTCTACATAAACCGAGAGAACAGACTAAACTCACTTTATGCGCGCTACAAGTGAACCGACGCGATGGCGACGTTGTCGGAAGCGTTCGCCGAAATAAAATACTTTGAAGAGTACTCACTGTGTTCTGCGTAGTTAGCAATTGTTTTTAAATACCACTTGGTTGTTCTTAGGGCTGCCTTCGAAAATACAGTAGCACATTTACTTTTAGTTCGTTTCTTTGGAAACAGTTCTGCTCCATGCGTCCAGTCTTTAGCTGGACATTTATTACTGGTTGGTACTTAATGAGTTTGATGGTTTAAAGTAACTGTTAACAATTTTGTTGTACATGTAACGATCATGTCATTTTCAAAATTGTTGTTTGGAACATACCGTTTGCGGTATGAGTAAAATAAAGTTTACATGCCGAAAACCTTTCAGATATTCCGCTCGTGAAGGATGGTTTACAAAACAAAGGAGGGACATAATTGTTTATCACTTATAAAGGAAAATGGTCTGAAACAAAAAGAAATCACTGGCTCAACGTAAGACGGCGGTACCAGGCGGACATACGCGTAGAGTAGTGGCCGGTGCGGCGCTGTCATCGCGTGCCCGCACACACATAAATCCGACGACGACATTCTTTGCGGCCACCGCCGCCGCCGATCTGTGCTCCTGGTACAAACAGCGACGGAACGGAGTTTGCTTTTGAAAATGTTACATTATGGTAGCTTCATAAAGGCATCTGTAACAAGGAAAACGCACCATATAAAGTAGTTTATCAGGAATACTGATAATACTCACATATTTACTTTAAAATGAGCTCACAAGTCTCACACGATTTTGATTTGTAACAAGAATGTGAAAAACGGATTTGGTCTTTAGAGTCGAGTATATTGTTATTAGTATAGTTCCATTGAAATTGGAATTCAAACAGTGAACTCATTCAAGTATCGTTAACTTGAGTCGTAACGCCTTCAGAGAATCCTAGTAACCCTTTTACTTGCGCGTCACGATATTAATATTGAATCGTGTAATAAATTTATATCGTTTAATAATCACCAAATGAGCGGTTGGCGTAATAATATAAATCTGTACGCCGGCGCAGGTTGCAGTAACAATCAAATTTAATGTGCATCACATAGTGATGCGCGAGGGCACCCACGCTTCGCCCACGGTGAGTAAGGTGGCCATGCTTATTGAATAGTAATAATATGAATTTATTAAGATGATTTATTGCTAAGGGGAATAGATCTGATTTCAATAATTCACACATCTCTGTGTCCAGTGGCATAGGTGGTAAGCTCAGCTCCTAAAGTAAAACCCGATGATATCTCAATATTAGGTAAACAGGTTCCCTTTACGACTCATGGTGTAGTAGAGATAAGGATTTGTTTTGTTCCCAATTTTAAAAGTTATTTTTTACTCTTTCTTATTATAGACGCAACAGTAGCGACCGTACGCAATTCTTACTGTTTACCTCGGAACTGATGACCATGCAGTATGATTTCAGCAGGTCTGTCCTAAAACTAAGACCAGCCACTGAGAGACACATCTATCAGTGGAGTCAGTCTTTGCCCACATCAGCATTTTAGACTTTTTGGTAAGCCTTTTTCAGCAATCGCAGTCGTTGACACATTCAGGGTTATTCTATAACTTACAAACATCTCAATAACAACCGAACATCGAAGTAACATCACAGTAACAGTAGTAATTGCACAGCATTACTGCCAGATTGACCTATTTAGGTATTAGATGAAACATCAGTGGATGAAACAAACAACATTGCGTTTGTTAAATACTTATTATGGACACAGTTAAAGGATAGGCTTAAAGCTTTACAAATCATCGCCATCAGCCTATGATCATACCACCGCTGAGAATACACCTCTCCTCACATAGAGCCATGGAGGTTTACAGATACCTACTTTTAATCATCTAAATCTGCATGTAACTAGGACTTGTCCCACGACTCTGCCTCCATATACAACCCCTAATAGCAAAGGCACGATTTTTCCAGCCAATCAATAAAACGATCGGACGGTGAACGAAACAATCGTAGTTATTTAATATCTTACAGTTTCGCAAGATATGACCTTACTACGTAGGTAAATGAATTAGAAATAAGAATGACTAATCGTCGTTGTTAAGTACTTACATTGTATTTTCAGATCTAGTACTTGCCTAGTATGCGTTAATGAAGACGGTACCTAGGACGGTAGACGTATTAAAATTCGGAGACGCGGAGAACCTAACGGGTTACCGGGGCTCCGGCTCGACGTGCAGGAGAAGGAACAGGGTGGTTTTCAGTCAGTAAGAGTCTGACACTCGCTCCCGCCTCACCCAGGCGGGAGCATTCATACGATGATTTTACCCCCTTAAAAAAAGGCGTATCAAAATTGTTGTTGTTAGAAGATATCAAAATGTTAACTAAAAATCGCGGGTACTCACGTGAGTATACTGAGAAAAGCTCTACTAGTGTCGAGCCACAGAGGGGCTCTTCCTCATGAACAGCGTGCGCGGTCACTATTAAAATGTGTTGAAAATCGCGCATAGGTAACTTCTTAACGTCTGAAAAATTTAATTATAAGTAGTATCAGTTTAAACTAAAGCTGCGAAAACTAACAATAGATAATCTGTATGCAGGTTTAGGTCGCTTCCAACTGGCATATCTGGAACTTAGAAGTCATTGGGGGAGGCCTATGTCCATAAGTGGACGTCTTGTGGTTGCTATGATGATGATGATGATGATGGTAATGCAGGTTTATTTAATTCCATACGTTACCAATTGTATTCATGCAATTCAGCAATTCAGAATGGTCAGCTCCAGACTGTATTATTATTCTTAAGGTTATTTTCTTTCTTGATCACTTTGACTGGATTTTGGTGTTACATTGTTCTCGCACAATCCAAACAGCAAAACTATGTAACTAGTAATAAATTGTATTGCGAACCTGATTGAAAAAGAGTAACCTATGGAGTTTCTTGCTCGTTCTTCTCCATAGGAATCTACACCTTGGAATGAGCAAATAGCTTCACTTTTAATATTAATTTTATTTTGACGTTCAAAAGTGCCATTCTGGCCTAATTGAAATAAATGATTTTGACTTTGACTTTGACTTTGAATTCCATTAGAGTTAAGGTCATTATTTGTCTAAGAGGGTAGACCCTCTTACAGAAGTACCTAGCCGTTTCCAAAAGTTATCTTTTTATTTTCCGTGGAAATCTTTGTTTTGGAATGATTATTTATCGCGACAGCACAGTTAATGAGCTTCCACAGCACTATAAATTATAAAATTCTGTAAGTTTTAACATTAAGATGAAAAAAAACAACGGCTTGTCAATTCCGAAATAATGTCAATTACTTACAACATTTTGTAACTATTATTTATATTTTGCCTCGTTGGTCGAGTGGTCACAAGTGCGACTGCCGGGCAAGGGGTCTCGGGTTCGATTCCCGGGTCGGGCAAAGTAGTACTGGGTTTTAAAAAAATCCTCAGTGGTAGCACAGAGTCTGGAATAGTGCAATAGGTTTATCCCCTATTACATGGGACTCATAACATAATTATAGTGAAAAGTGGGTGTTACATTGTACATTATGGCATTAAGTGCCTACCCCTTCGGGGATAAACGGCGTGATGTTACGTTATATTATTTATATGTACATTGTTTATATTGGAAACACTGCTTTATTTTTTTGTCTCTTTCTTCTTAGTTTCGCCGTACGCCGGCTAAAATGTGTGTGGATTTCAAGTTAAATATAAAAGGACAATTAAAATGAACACTTTTATTCAAGTTTTAGCAAGAGGCTCTCTATGGCTCATAAGGAAGAGTTCCTCTGTAGCTCTAAACTAGTAGAGCTTTACTCATTATATTCACGTGAGTAACCCGCGATTTTTAGTTAATTTAGTATATCTACTCTAACTCTACTCTCGCTCCAGACATATTTAGATAGATTTAATACGTTCACAAAT
Organism: Spodoptera picta; assembly: GCA_038387885.1. Classification (NCBI taxonomy): domain Eukaryota; kingdom Metazoa; phylum Arthropoda; class Insecta; order Lepidoptera; family Noctuidae; genus Spodoptera; species Spodoptera picta. The sequence continues at coordinate 854,890 of JAZHFQ010000752.1, read as the reverse complement.
ATAGAAGAAAGTGTTTAGAGCTATCCAAACCACAAAATTAAGTGAAGACAGGTATAGTTTGCTTGACTTTCTAAGTATCTATATGGCCATATTATCTACATTAGACATGGACATTACTGAATTTCCTTCAGTATGTTACGCAAAGCATATGAAAATAATTGACGCCTTTTCACTAACGATAGATCTGTAAACATAGCTTCTAGATTCTCATAACTACTAATTTCCTACGTACGACCATGCAATCGAACCTGAGACTTCATCATCGCCATTACATCCAGTGGACTAACGCGACAGTCGCGATTCGGTCTTACATACATACCCACACCACTTACAAAATCTTAATCAACATTCAAGACCAAAAATTATGCAAAAACCGCAAAGTTCATCAAACCCTTACAACGCTCATCAAACCACACACGGCGAAGCGTGAGGGTTGGGATCTACGCTAAGATCGTACAGCGCCATCTCTCGGCGGGGCGGGGCACCTCACGAGAGATGACGTCACCGCCGGCGGCGCGCGCGCTGATTGAGCGATGAACTTTGCTGCGCCGCGTCGATCATTTCACGTAGGTATTATTATTAGCTATAGTTTATACGAAGGATTATCCATTCAGATTTTTGTCGACAGGATGTTGGTTATTAGTGAGATTAATCGATGTGGGAGTAATCAATGAGTCGAGGTGAGCGATGTATGCACGTGATGTGAAGTGATATATTATTGTCTGTCTCGTCTTCAATTGCTATACGAGTGCTTCAGACGTTGAACTGTAATTGTTATGTCTAGAATAGCAATCACATTCTCGGTTGTGTACAAATCTGTAGGACTTTTTTTAAGGGGGAAAATCATAGAATGACTGCTCCCGCCTGGGTGAGCCGGGAGGGAGTGACAGACTCTTACTGACTGAAAACCTTCCCGTTCCTACTCCTGCCCTTCGAGCCGGAGCCCCGGCAACCTGTTAAGTCCTCCGCGGCAAATCTGTAGGATAGGTAACCTATGAGTTACCCACGTGATGCCCCCATTTTCCTCCAGAAGTAACTTGCTTCTGTTTTATAAAGAACATAAATATATCCACACAGTATTACTTTGATGGAAATTTCTACGTACCTATATTTTTGTAGGTGGCCATTTATCGTATCATTTATCTTTTTTAATACCACTACAAAATATCAAACCTAAAAGACTAAATTATAAAAAAGTCCCTATTAAAGATGATGTTCCCAATTTCCCATCATCCTGTACAAGTAGGCCGTTACAACATCGTTCGCAAGCACTTATTAATAACGAAGAAAGCTGCACTGAATCTCTTGATCGGCAAACAATGGGTGTGCACGGATACCCGCGAACCCAAAGCAAATATTATTTATTACAATATTCAGCTTTTACAAAATACATGCAACGAACGTTTAAAAATACGACACGGTAAAGATGGTCGTGTTTTTTTTTATGCGGATGACAGTTTTGTAGTCTGTGGTCAATGGAGATATTCGGATACAGGTGGGACTTCCCTATAATTTAAAATAAGTCTCGTTGTTAAAATCATAGTTGGTGCTATTTTAAGTAAATAACTATGGATGTTTAAATTCTTTTTTTCGACTATTTATTTTCCTACACGTACCTATTTGTTATTAAATTCCTATTTAACTTTAGCCACCTTCTAATGTTTGACTAGTCCGTCCCTAATTAAGGTAAAAATTTATTTGAAAGAATATTTCAAAGGTAGTTATTAAAATTTGAAAACTGTATATTATACAATTTTCAAATAAAATAAATAAAACCCATGATTCAATTAAATTAATTCTACAAGAAATACTTTAGTTTATCCGGTATATGGCAATAGGCTCACCCCCTACTACATCGGACTCATAACATAAATAGTGAAAAGTGGGTGTTACTTCTGTGTGCACCTCTGCCTACCCCTTCGGGGATAAAAGGCGTGATGTTATGTTATGTAAATACTTTAGTACCTACTTTAGTTTCTATCTAAGTCAATGCTGACAACTTCATCATAGCTGAGAGGTGAATATTAAAACAAACATGGCCCATCTTAATCGTAGCATGAACATCATACATCATCATACTTGAGCTAAGCGCAAGGATTTATTTATAAAAATCCGCTTCAATGCCTTATTGAATAATCGACGGAGCGAAGATTGAAGATAGCGCCTCTCTCAACGCAAATTAATATTTTGCATCGACGAATTAATATAATTAGCCGTAATCATTATTTAGTTTTGTATGTTGCTTTATTCTGAAGGTTTAATGTATGGGAAAAACAGTTCTTGTTTGATTTTTTGGTACAGGAAATGTAAACCCATATTAACATTTTTTGAAGTCATCTGTGCATGACTGATGTGGGCAGGGCATTGGCAGGATTACTTAAGTGAGTATTTTCGAACCTTCTCGTTCATTATACATACCTGAGATTTTTTCAAATTTGCACTGGTGTTTCTGCACGTAGTTACTATTCTGTCCTTTTACTTTAAAAATTGGAAGGAGAAAAAGTAATAGAACAACACCATCTCTGGGTGAGGTCTAGAACTACATTCACTTAAAAAAGGTAAACGTTCCGTTTTTGTAAACAAGAGTCTTTAAAATTAATCTGCCAAGCAAATAAAGATAAACGATTTTGTATATAAGAAAATAATATAAAATTAAAAACGTATAAAATAAATATAAGTAGCAAAAAAATATGAGACAGAAATATAAAATCGTGACACTAAAATATCACACGTTTCATTAACACTACTTGTAACGGAACGGCATCCTTATGTCAACGCAAACAAAACTATGTCAAAATTAATTCTAAATTTCGTGTAAAAACAACAACAAAATCACACAACAATTTATGTGCAGCAATCCATGTGCTCCTTTTATTTGTGTATATAATAAAGAAACGTCGTGATGGCTGAAAAGTAAGTTGTTTTATGTATTTACGCTACCATAAAATCCATGTCAACATTCTATGCTTATCGTAGAAAGAATTGTAAAAGTAAAAAATGCGTTGTTTTGATAATAGATTTGTCGTAAAATTTTATTGTTAGCACTAGTTATATGATTGTGGAGACATAAGAAATGTTTCACAAAGGTCATGGTATTAATATATGATGTGTATTCGTTGCTTCCTATTTGCTCAGTTTGTCAAAGCGAATGCGAATCAAACTGTAATGTCAGGCGCATAACAGTAACAACCGAATAGTTTCGGTGCTAACTAGATGTTGACATAATTCTTCTCTACAAGACTACAACTACTTTTATAGAAATCATTTGCTGAGCTGTATTATACAAGTTGAAATAATGCCCACATGCTGATTTTCAAGATGGAGATCTCTAGTTATTAAACCTCTTTTCTTAATTAATTCATTTTTTTTATAAAGCAGAATAGAGCTTGTGTTGACACAAACAAAAATAATGCTGGCATGTTTTTTTTTATCAGGAAGGTTGCCTGCCTTTGCCTTAATGATAATCATAATCAATCATTTTAACTTGATCTTGATTACCTATGTTGTGTTATAGGTATCAAAAACATAAATCTTAATATTTTGTTGAACACATTTGAGATAATACATGATATTATTGTTACATAATAATTTTGTTATGAATCTTTCAAAGAGATATCAAATCTTTTAGGGCCTACAATAATCTTAATGACTTCTAGACAGTTCTATATGAGGGCATGCTAAAGCATTCCTATAACAACTTGATGACCTAAGTATCACATCAGCTGAAAGACATCCACTGATGACCAGTATCTTTAGTCCTTCCCTAAATGAATAGAAAAGTTCCTAGGTATAGGCATACTTGTTTGTATGTAACTTGTTAAAGACAAAGGATAATTTTAGAAAGGAAGATGGTACATTCATACATATGTTGCTTGGACCTTGAACTAAGTTTTGAGATGTACCTACTTTATAATTACTATTTATTTTATACTATTTCATTTCTAATTTGGTCACTTAAAATTAACCTACATGCAGCAAAACAATAGACAGTAATTTACATAGTCTAAATTACTGTCCACTGACACTGTTTACATTATTATTATTATCCACGAAGAGCTAAGCAGAGGTGCACATTTATGGCACGTAATGCCACTGTACAATGTAATACCCACTTTTCACTATTTATGTTATGAGTACCATGTAATAGGGGGCGAGCCTATTGCGATATACCAGGCACATTTCCAGACTCCATACTACTACTGAGAATTTTTGAAAACCTAGTAATCATTTTGGCAGAAGAAGTCAATGTTGGTTTAAAATAGAGCAAAAATTCAGTAACTCATGATCCAATGAATGATGATGTAGGAAGATGATGATTTGTCATCGCCATCAGTCAGACAATCAAACAACTTGGACAAATTCCTTACAATACTTTCTTAAGGTTTTGACTGCCAATAGATTACTGTTGAAGGTGAATCCTTTGATAACATTGGTCACTGGTGACCCCCATTGAGTTTAATGTGTTAAAAGTATAATTTTTACACAGGTCTAGTGAATCAAGTCCGAGCGAGCCTGCCAGTAGTCAGAGACAGGAGGCCCAACAGTCTGGCAACTGGTGGGATACTTGGATATCTTCCGCTAAGTCCAAGGTAAGCTACAAAATTACACATGACTCTCTTTCTCTTGGGAATTAGTTAAGTTGTTTACAAAAGAATGAATGTTTTTATAATAACTATCGAGCGACATGCTAAAGGCAGTAGGCTGCGCGATATCGCCGCGACTACGCACTCTGCTCATGAGGAAGAACCCCTCTGTGGTCCGAAATTAGTAGAGCTTTTCTCAGTATATTCACGTGAGTAACCCGCGATTTTTAGTTAAAAGAATGAATGTTACTTATGACAGTAGAATAACTCTACTGTCCTGGATCATACACCAATGGTATGCCGATTTAGGGTTACTAAAATGCACTTTGTAGACTTAATATCAGACTTCTGTTCTTCTGGCAATGTAACAGTCCCACTAGAAATAAAGCAGCATATTGTTCAGATGAAGGTCTCTATGATAATTTTGATAATTTACCATACTATAAATTAAAAAGTAAAAATTATTATAACTGCATTAATAAAATTAGTATCATTACTCATATTATTGCTTCTTTTTCTTTATATTCATTCTTAGGAAGGTATTATTTGCTTTGTTTTACGATTATTATATGCATTACCTTTGTATTCTGCAGCTTTGTTCTAACTATTTGCGTTTTAAAAACTATTTTATTTACCTGTTTGTATAGTTTATTTTTAATTTTTCTAACAGAAATTCCGTGTAATATTCTTGGGTACAATACAATAAAGCAATAATACAAATAATGGGCGATGGGAAAATGTTGCATTTTTCTAATTTTATTGCTCTTATCATGTCATTGGCAGGTCCTTGATCAAAAGAGGATGCATACTGATTAAATAAAACCTCAAAAGTAAACTCGTTACGAGCGCCATCTACAAATGACATCCAAAAATCAATAACTTACTAAAATATAATGTTTTGAATTACTGATGACTATATAAAAATAAGTTGTTGAATCACGTTAGTTTGAATTATTCGCCATGACTAATCGTCGCGTATCTAATCGAAGTGCGTTCAACCGTTTAACGAATAAAGAAACAGTTTATATGGCAATGTTGAATCGGAGTTTACATACAAGTTCACTAACTACGTAAAAAATGCGCCGCCAAAATTGTGACCAATAGGAATAAGGTTCAGTTGTGAAAACTGAATACACAACCGAGAGGTTTCAGCATCATTAACCTGTTTCCGACCACTACCGAATAATGTCCAATTTGTCCAATAACAGACTGAGCTCGATCTTCAGCACTTTATTTATTTATTTTATACCTTTGCGGATATCGTCCCTCCACCTAACTGAACTGGAGGCTTGAGGGTGCCCTACATTACGTTTGCCCGAAAAGGTTTTGACTTCCTTCAATGGCGTAGAAAGGTTCAACTCAACAACTCAATCTACTTCAATGTGAATCAGTTTTTCAATAGATTTACGACTTTATTATGACTAAATCATAAAGTTTAAAAATATGTTAATCTAGTGGCGGTATCTGTGTGTACTTCTCAAAAACGAGCGCATATTGGTAGTGAAAATCACCATCATAGCTTATTTAGCACTAAGCTATAACAGTTATAATACTGTACTCGCGTCAATATGCTACTGAAAATATATCATGAAACTACCGGGGTCATCAACACCAGTGGAAATGAGATTGACTCATTCTAGATCAAATATAGGTACGTCAGTAATCACTGGATAACTAATTTTCACATGACACATGCGAAAATGAACTCTGTATCTATGTATGTGGGTCTAATTTGCTCTGCACTAAACTTATCAAATAAAAAAGTTAGTATTTTTGCACCATATGGCGTAAACAAAGACGGGATTGATGATTGGAAACAAAAAGTTTTAAGCAAAAGAAATAAACTCCTTGGTGCGTCAAATGTGTTTTTGATTTTGGTTTTAGTTTCTTACTTATATTCAGCAATGGCCAATCTTAGAATAAGAAGAAGAATGATTGATAGTAAAAAAATTACTTATAAAGATTTTATAGGCTTTCTATCAGTTTTTCCGACGGAGTATCTTTTGGTGATGGCATTCCTTAACGTAATCAATGAAAGGCCACGTCCCTACTTCCTGTACATATAACACTATCAAAGAATTGTGTGAAATAATAAATAATAAAATTTATACATAATTCAAAAATGCGAAATACAAAATATGTTTCAAGTAAGTAAAATTGATCTCATAAAGTTAGATGCCTGCACTAGGACAATCCTGTATCGCAGGCTATTCGAAATGATTAAATATTTATCACAATATAATAGTGTGAAACAGTGTGACTAAATCAACTTCACCTCATTATTGGCAATGAATACCAAAATGCAATGTTTTATATTACACAATAATTAGTTTCGCAGATGATAACGAAAAACGAGTTACGAATCTCTAAGCAGTGAAATAATACCAATGCTCTAATTGACCTCCTTCTGGACACCTTGTGCGCCATCTTATTACAAATTACAACAAATAAAAATATTCCGTAGAGTATTTTTTGATTCTTTGATTCGTCAACAGCGTTCGATAAGGTCATCGTGTTTAAAACATGTGTAATGATATTCGTTCAATGCATCGTTGCCTTGAGAACTTGTTTGAAAGCATTAATTATTATTAAATACTGCTTTAAAATCAGTGTTTGTATAAACACCGGTTTATAAATAAAGTGTTTTCAAACTTGTATTGTGTGGGTGTTCCTTTGGGGGATGTATTGGAACCTACAACGTAATGTGTGTAGGTAATGAGATTGTACCTAATTGAATCTTCTTTTTGATGTTTTTATAGAGTTAGCAAATAGTTGATCAAGTGTTCGACGCTTTGATTCACGAGCCCAATAATATTTTTAATGACACATCACACTTAACATTAAACACTCCTCACCATTCACTTTTACGGGAAATAGTGATTAGGGATTTTACAATATTTTAAGATGATATAATAGTTGAATATCTTAGCATATTATCAATATGATCTATACGTAGATTCAGCAATATGAGGCAAGTAACATCTCATTTTGTAAAAAAGCCTTGCCTGTATGCAGACACTCAGGATTGCTTGTAGTAAAAAATCTTCCTTTTTTAGTACAAGCGATCTCCCAAAAATATAATAACAATAAAATATGTATGTCATACAATAAACGTAGATTACATGATGTTAGATTTTATCAAGTAAAATAAACTTATCGAACTTTTTATAAGTCTATGCCCTTGACCTTATAGTTATTAAGATTACGCAAGTAAGTCGCGTCCTTGGGTGATAACGTCGGTCTAAAGTATTATATTTGATACCTGTATTAACTAAAACTTAGGTTATGTGGTGAACGGATTATGAAATCAATTGCATACTTTCGGATTTTTATTTGCAATTAAACTTGCGTTACGTTTTTTTACTTTTTACCTTATTGAGTGCATCATATCATCGTCATTAAGGTTATTTTCTCTAGTCACTAGATCCAAGATAAAGATGGGGCGTTTGTTCAGCAGTGGATGTCTTCCGAGTAAGAAATTCCAACTGATGATAATAAATCATACATATCTCTAGGAGTTACCTGTACTCACCAATATACGGATGGGTTTTGTCCGGTTCTTTGCAGTAGGGTACTTGCCAACTAGTCAAATTCAATACTTTTTTCGAACTGTCAAAAACTATGTTTTCTATGAATTTTCTACGATATTGTGTATTGTGACGTCACGTTATTTTAGCGTCGAAACATCATACTTATTTCTTAATAATTTGCTAGAAAAATACTAAAATGAAGTTGGTCATAAAATCAACAATTAATGAAAGTGTGATTATTTGTATTTGTATTTTATTGTAATGAACAGTCGAAATAATTTATTTTTGACTAAGGAAAGTCCACAATTGTACCGACCTCTTTAAGCCTCTGTTCTGAAAGGTGTTCGGGATATAAACACAAGTTTTTAAAAGAAATACTTCGTTACAGTTTATTTACCTTAAGTTGGTTGTTCGAGGGAAATTCGGTATGGTGATAACTTTTATCTTAGATAGGCTATACTTACTATACACCTTACACTTAATTTGTCACGCAAATATACAGCTACTGCTTCCATCACTGAATCACCGCATAAAGCGTTTCATTTCACTTCAAGTATTTTTGTAAGAACCGCTAAGGAGTGAAATGCTTTGCCAGAGTCTGTGTTTACTGAAGGGGACTCCGGTATCTTCCAAGTCTCAAGTGAATAGGTTGCTTATAGGCAGACGTGCTACATCTTTGACCGCTCAGTATCAGGCAAGGTAGAAGCAAAAACGAGAAAAAAAAGCTAACAAACATTAAAAGGTATGCGGAGATTTCTAGGACACTTCCTCTGTCCTCATTCAAGAAAGTTATACAAATAGTCTACAAATAATATTTCATCTAATCAAAATTTCACCTTATTTGTATAGCTATATGATACATTATAATAATCTATGTAGGCCAGTGTTGTAAACAGTATGAACTTTATCTCCCGTATTTATATTGCTATATACAGAGATATATTATCATCTAGATAAAACTTTAAGTAATAACCGGTGTACGCTAGATAAAAATACGAATTGCAAACTTGTCTTTGTTTTTACTTTCGAGTTTTCTTACTTTCGATTAATATTAATTGCGTCGCAGTTGCAAACTTTTTTAATAATTTTATCCAATTTCACGATCATTTTCTATCAAACCAGCCGATGACGTCATAATTTTTTTAGCTCAAATATATGAATGAACGCTACAAATGATAAGTCTAAATAGAAATAAGTCAAGGATGCCAACTAATGCGATCATCGAAATCAATACTATCCCGCTTTTTGGGAACACAATCTATTGCTAGGCCATCAGAATACACATGCCATCTAAGAAAAAATATCATAAAAATCTAACATAAGCTCAGCTTTTAATCGATATTATTTGGTTTCCAGTCGGCAGAAGTGTACACTATGGTGAAGAAGGACCTGGACGAGATAGGCACCGCCGTGAAGAGCGAGGCCAGCCACGTGTTCAGCACCACCTCCACTGTCATCGGGAAGACGCTGAAGGTAACTCATCTTAAGAAAGAGGATCTTTTTAATGAGGGAGATCGGGAGAGTAAGCAAACGACGCCCCCATCTGGACACCTGATGAGAGGACATAAAGCACCGACTTTATTTATGTTAGTCTTACACTATGATTGAGGAATATTCTGGACTGTAGCTAAGAAAGAGACATAGCCCTTGTTTTAAAAAAAAGACTGCTCCACACTAGTATTTCCTCCTTTGCGTTTACATACATACAAGTTGACATACACATCACACCCAGACCCAGAACAACAATTTGTGGATCACACAAAGGTTTGTTCCGTGCAGAAATCGAAACCGCAATACTTTGCGCGGCAGCCAGTTGCCCAGCCACCGCGCCATGCAGTCAAGTCCTTAATTTTGTACAACACACAAAAAGTAATGAAACACTAAAACAATTGTTAATTTGGTTCCACAGTTGGATGTACCAGAGTCACCAGCAAATGTAATGAAGAAAAGCCTCAGCAGCTTCATTGGTTAGTACTGAGTAATCACTTAATTTACTTACTTAATGATAAAGTAATCATAACATAAATTGTGAAAAGTGGGTGTTACTTCTATATGCACGTCTGCCTACCCCTTCGGGGATAAAAGGCGTGATGTTATGATGTTATGTTAATGATAAAGTGCCCCTTTCATCATCATCATCATCATCAACAGCCTATAAATGCCCACTGCTGAGCAAAGCCTCTTCTCACACGGAATAGGTTTCAGCATTAATCTTCACGCTTGCTCAATACGATTTGTCGATTTCAAACTTATAATTAGAAATTATATGCTCAGGTTTCCTCACAATGTATTCATTCACCATTTGTCCGTGGTGTCTAGATAATCTTAGAAAGTACATGTGACTCGGAAAAAGTCACATTGGTACTTGCCGTTGGTACGTTTCGAACCCGCACCCTCATGCATGAGAAGCAGGCGCCGTAAACTTCCGGGCCACCACGACATTTTACAAGTGCACCTTTACCGATCTCTTTTATTGTACCGGCTCAATCACGAACAAGGCTTGACAAAATAAAGTTCAGCTTTACGAGTAAATAATATAAACTTCGATGTATCCGTCCAGGTCAAGTCAGCACAGTGCTGAACCCGGAACCAGATGACGATGATGACACAGAGGTGATCCTGTCATCTGGGGACACCACCATGCTCTCCACTTACAAGGTAATCTCATCGCAATCATATATCAACCTTCTATTAGACATGATCACTTACATAGCTCTTCCATTTTTTTTCTTAAATGTTACTGATCCTATATCCAACCCTATATATCCTATATGCATTATTTTTCATTATTTCTTATTCATATGACTTACATGAGCAATGCTTATATTTATTTTGTGTTTTTCATATTTTTCTTTTTTATCACTTAGATCTTAACTCTTAGATCTCAACTTACCCAACTATTAACCATGATTGCCATCATCGGCCTATAAGTGCCCACTGCTGAGCAAAGCCTCTTTTTACACGGAGAAGTTTTGAGCATTAATCGCTACACTGCTCAATGCGGATTGACGATTTCAAAATTTTAATTGGAAATTATAAGCCCAGGTTTCCTTACGATGTTTTCCTTCACCGTTTGTTAGTGGTGTCTAAATAATGTTAAAAAGTACATATAACTCGGGAAAAGTTACATTGGTACTTGCCGGTGGCAGGTTTCGAACCCGCACCCTTGTGCATGTGAAGCGGGGGTATTATTATAATATAAAAATATTATAACCATGATTATTCGCTGCTTATTCCAAATATGCCTCAAAATAGCGAATAATATTATAATCTATATTCTCAACATTATTCAACACGTTATTGCCTTTTTCCAATATACAGAAAGAACTAGAAGCTCTCCAGCGCGTAGATGCAACATTCATAGTACCAGCATATAGCGCGGAGTTCGAGGCCTGGCGCGGAAGCCTGGAGTCGTCGGAGGCCGGCCTGATCAGTCTGTCCGCCGCAGCCAGGCGGCTCGAGGCCAGTCCTACGCTCAAGGCACAGTACGACAAACTTGTGCCTGATGCCGTCTCTCATGATGATTTTTGGGAAAGGTAAGAATGTTTTTTTATGCTACTTTTAGTCGTAGCAAAGTTTTAGGCCCGGCTGATGTTAAACTGTCTGCGTAGACTTAATACACAAGCAACTTCAAAGGTATCATTAGTACTGATCATATAATTTTATATTAAATCGCGCAATTTGTGCATAGTTTGGAATCTTTAACTTTCCACAAAAATTATTGCGCAAAAATGGGTGTCCAGAACTCTCATTTGTCAGATGAAATATAGCGTATGTTGCGTGGAGCCGTGGAGGACTTAACGGGTTGCTTGGGTTACGGCGCGAAGAGCAGCAGTAGGAACAAGGTTTAGTCAGTAAGAGTCTGATACTCCCTATTGCCACGCCCAAGGCGGGAGAAGTCATTGGATGATTTTTACGTCACGCACGCCACTACTTGAAACTAGTTTCAAAGTCGAGGCGACCGCTTCAAATTGCATAATGGGTCTGCTACCCAAGTACATTTTGTAGTGGAATTAATTGTAGTTTAATCACTCTATTACCTCCACAGGTATCTATTCCGCGTAGCCTTGCTACAGGACCGCCTGGCGGCGGCGGCCCGCAAGCAGCCTCAGGAGCAGCCCTCCACCGACCCTGTACTGGCACACCTACCCATGCAGGCGGCCGCGCCCGTTGTACAGTCAGTATTGTACTTTATTATAATTATATAAGAATCATAGCAATTGGCGTTCTATAATCTCTGCCTAACCCCATGGGGGACCCCGAGCGTACGGCGCGTCTCCACGCGCCGCGTCTCCATTCCACGCGCGCCTCAAAGAGCCATCAGACCCCCACGGATGGGGCCCAATAGGGCTGATGCCGATACGGAGCCGCGGAGAACCTAACGGGTTACCGGGGCTCCAGCTCGAAGTGCATAAGTAGGAACGGGGTGGTTTTTAGTCAGTAAGAGTCTGAGTCTCCCGCCTCACTTAAGCGGGAGGTCATTCGATGATTTTCCCTCCTTAAAAAAAACACCCATGGGAGACACCCGTGAGATTATGTATGTATGTAAAATTATAGTCCTTATACAGGAGCAGCCCTCCATTTTTACAGGATCTTAAACAATGGATTTTTAATTATTTTTGTGATGAGAAGGCCAAATAAGCTAACGGATCATCAGCAATATCAGAGAATTAGAATTAGCATAAATCTTCCACGTTAACCGATAAATCCAAGTGGAATTGATCTTCACACAAAATGGTTTAATAATTTCATTTGAACTTAATTTTAATGTAATTAAGATGTATCATGTTGACAACTGTAATTGAGAAGTAAAAGTTCAGCTCACAAACTTATAAACGTCCCCCAATCTCATTCTAGGAGCCCGAAGAAGGTCCTCTCGGGTTTGGAAGAAGAGAAGCCATTCGAAGCCCCCGAAATGGACAACGTGGTCACTTGGGAAGACGGTAAGTCAACATAGATTTACCGTCGTAGCATATCGATACAATGGATGCTTCGAGTAATCGATACTGTAATCGATTACTCTGTACGCCATAATCGATTCGAATTGTCCCTGTTTATTAATCTTACTTTATTATATAATCTCAAATTGTATTTTCATGAATAAAACCTCTGTATTAAATGTTGTTTTTATAATCCCGTATCGTATTTATTTATTTGTGAACCATATCTCGGCTTATTATCTAATGAAAGTCAGAAAATAATGGAAAGTTCTGGAACTATATATGCACGCAATAATCGCACTTCTGTACAGAAGACTTCGCCAACGACGTGGAACTGACAGAAGAACAACAAACTCTACTTCTAGAAGAATACGAGAGGGAGATCGCAGGTAAGAAGACTAAACAAACTTGTTCCCGAGACATAGCCAACAACAACACAGATAAAACAACGAGCACAGACAATAAAAAATCAAAAACCGCACAAACCAGAGACAAGATGAACAATAAGACTTCAAATAAAAATGGCAGGTCACCGAAAAAGGCGCCAAAATCTGACGTTTGTGGAAATAATTTAGTTGAAGATTATTTCGGTGACAAAGAGGTTAAAGACGATGCTAGCGCCAATTCTGACGAAAGTTGGGAGAAGGAATTTGAAATTGATGACGTAGTTGAGCAAAAAGCATGAAGTGATCCGGCCATATTGTAATGTAAGGATAATATATAGTCCGGGGACATTGTGCGTCGCGACATATTGTGACGTCATACTAAACCAGCCATACTTTCCAAATAATCAACTGTCTCTTCTAAACTGAACCTTATGTCGACTATAATAGCTTATGCATTTTGGAATCGGACAAACAATTATAATCCGTATGTCAAATACACAAAGTTCAATATAGTCACGTATATCGTGTTACGCACAATGTTCCATAAAGCCCGCAGCGCACATTACAAGCTTTTGCGTTTAACTGCCTGGGAATATTCGTTTTACATCACCTAATTTACATGTTACTCAAACGTAACCCTTAACTGCTGTTTATGGTTCGTTTTGACAGCTGCTTATACTAAGATTATTTTTATTCTAAAATCAACCAAGTCTTTACAACTGTAAGGTTGAATTTCGTGTAAAACGAGTATTGTCGGGTTCTCTCTATTGCCACGTTCAACTCGAAGCCATGTTAAAACGATGTATAGAATGTCAGCTTCGTTTCAATGTATTGTCAATAAGAATTACTTAAAGTAATAAATATACAGCTCAGATAATTATTGTAATCGATTGTATTCTGAATTATATGTGACTATAAGAATCTTACCTTACTTGCGCTAAATTGCGCAAACCCTTTACGTGTTGCGCTTAGATGTAGGACAACATTTACCTACTGTACCACTGTAATACGTATGTATTTATGAAAGTCGTGTTAGTTCTATTATTTATAACTCAAGCGATTTGGCTATGGTGGGAAGATAGATTAGAACCAGGAGACCGGCATACAGGAACGGAAAAAACAGTCACGCTAGTTATAAATAATATATATATTTAACCTTTTTGCGCAATTTAGCGCAAGTTATATAACGGATTTAGACATTAAATCGTGTGTTGACTGACCTGACCATGATATAAAAATAATATATTTTATAATTAATACATAGTGTAGGAGATAAAAATGGCGATAGTTGTATTTTAATTTTAAAGAAACCTTTTTTGTATTGAAGGATAACAATGTACGATGATTTTCGAAATGATTGGTGTATCTGTACTCAGTAGTTGGTGGTGCTAGTTTTCTAGAAAGAAATCTCATTTTTCACAGTTTACATATGGAGATATAGAGTATAATATTAAAATTTTACTAAACGATTACCGTTTTAGACTAGGCCTTTAAATGAAAACCAAGTTATTTACAATGCTAAAATTTATAATTAAGAAAACTAATTTAATTCTACTCAAGCGCCACCTACTTCAAAAGTACGATACCTGTAATCAACAAAAATTCAAAAGAATTTGCAGAATGACTTCTACGAAAAAATTTCTTATGTATTTTGTTCTATCAACATTTTGTCTTTGGACACTGTGTATTATTTTAGTGTAAGTGCACATTTCTCTGGCCTTATTGCCCTCCCTAACTTTTTGCATTTATTTTGTAATGTCAAAGATTGCCATTATGGGATAACTATAGACTACGTAGTATGTTAATACATTTTCTTGTCTACTTCCATTTTAGCCCAAAACCGATTTATATTTGAATTTTTATCATAAATTACCATCGAAATTAAAACTTAGTAAATAGATATTATATGTATCTCAATCTCAGAAAAACATAAAAGCCTGTGAAATCTCATTATACCTTCAATGACACTAAATAATTTTCAATCTCATCTATTATTTCTGTCTATTTAAATTCTAACTTATCTATATTCTTGTCTACAGCATAAAGGCGTTATGTAGTCTGTGGTTTATCCCAAAAATTGAAGTCTTTGTCTCTGAGTGCGTTTATCCACCTTTTTTATGTTGCTAACAAAGTTTTGAAGAGTTTATTTCTAACGAATTTATTTTTAGCCATTCCATATTATGCTGCCTGAACTCGTCTGTCGAAATATATGCATTTGCAGACATCGAAATATAAGTTTTTGCACCTTCATAAACCGTAGGTAGTAAAATATTGAAGTAAGTTAAAAAGTTAATTGTTATGAAATTACATAAAAACAAATAACATATTGTCCGTTTGTCATAAACAAACATGTATGTTCTTTATTATATACATTATTCTTTTATGAGAAATTTTTATTGTATCGACCTTTTTTTCGTGTTAAACTTACGAGTTGAAACCACGAACTAATTTTCAAATTACTTACAAATATTACATGTGGTACAATAATATTTGAAGTGTGATATCCCACTAAAATAGGTATTTGAAATAGTTTTAAGTAGATATGTATTGTAATAGTGATAATTTGAGCGCTGGTAACACTGAAGTGGGCTGACATGGCAAGTGACTAGTGTTGCCAGAAATCAGTTGTGAGTGGAATGAATAAATAAATGCTAAATTAAAATGTCAATAAAACGCTGCCTTATGAGCTTAAAAAATGTCCATTTGAAACAAAGTGGTATTAATTATTAATACTGCATTAAAATTCATACATTTTGTAATAAGACCTGTCATCTTGTCTAACTGAGCCTCTATTTACTAACATTAGA
The DNA here is from genome assembly GCA_038387885.1 of Spodoptera picta. NCBI lineage: Eukaryota > Metazoa > Arthropoda > Insecta > Lepidoptera > Noctuidae > Spodoptera > Spodoptera picta. Next base: position 838,644 of record JAZHFQ010000752.1, on the reverse strand, counting down.
CAGCTTTTGTGATTTTAGGCAACATTAGGCGCGTTACTCCATCAACACCAAGTCCCAATTCAAGGCATTTTAAACTCTATTTCCAACATCATAAACCTTATTTCCGTATAGAAATATATTTATAAATATCCATTGATATTTTATTAGCTCCAGAAAATTATTATTTCTTCAAAATTTTTAATAATAGACATACGACCTTGACCTTGCTCTTTTGATAAGAGCGTTCTTATGGAATTGGGTTTTTAATTTACAGGAAAAATAATGTATATCTTCAAGTGTACTTTAAAAACCTTTGGTTTAAAATATATTTAAAATTAAGTGCAATAATGTTTATCTTACATTTAATTGGACATTTATTTTTTAAATATATTTAGTATGTAAAACTCCCAACTAAATGAGTTGACTCTAGGTATCGTTATGTTTGTGTAAATTATGATTATTATGAATATGAATAAAGGTTATTAAAAATCGTATTTTGTTTTGGTTTCATTTTGGAAACGAATCAGAAATGGTACTTCCTGTATACGATATATAGGCCAAGATCGATGTGAAATGTTTTTAAACAAATTGTTACTTAAGGGTTGATCTCATCGTCAATTTCACAATCGCGCCCTCTTTCTTACTCTACTCAGTATAAAAACATCAAAAAGTGATATTTGGTGCGACCATATATAGTCTTACTTTTTTCAATATATAAGCCGGTAAACGAGCAGACGGACCACCTGATGCTAAGCGATCAGCGCCGTCCGTGGACACCCGAAACACTAAGGCGTTTCAAGTGCGTTACCGGCCTTTTGGGGATTAGGAAACAAACCGTTGTCTCATATCGACATCGGCTTAATTATGGAAATAAATCACGTAAATATTAATGATTAATGTAAAAATTGTTGGCTAATGGGAAGGGAAGGGCCCTCTATTACATGGGACTCGTCACCATAATTTCAAAATAGATAATATTAGAAAGTACATATAACTCAGAAAAAGTCACAATGGTACTTGCCGTTGCCGTCAAACCTGGACCCTCATGCAAGAGAAGCGGGCGTCTTAAAACCTGCAGTCTACGTGGTAGACTGCAGGAACAGACAGTAGGAACGTAAAGGTAAATACATATTTCTTCGTTACAAAATTATAATTTTAATTTATTATTCATGTCCAGCAGACGACGCGTGTGGACTGGTGTTCATGATAATGATGATGATGATCACAACACCTGAATTTCACTAATGGGAAGCCGATGTATTGTTGTATATAAAATGTAAAATATAATCTTTATTTTTTAAATACAAAAAGAGTAAAATCTATTCTGTGAAATGTATTTTACTTTTTTATTTTCTTAATTGCATTTTAAACGATTCAATAGACGCAAAATTAAACTATGAAGTACATTACACTTGGTAGCAAAGAAGCCACTTGCTAGTGGCTTCTTTGCTAGTTCTTTTCATTTTATACAAACCTCTATAACTTCAAAAACAAACGAAAAGTAAAAACTAAAAAGCAAAAAATATTATTGGTCATACGTACTTACATATAGCTTACACACCCACTGATAGGTGAGAAGTTGGTGCCACAAGTTTTACACAAAATGATTCATTAAAACCTTAATAGATACCTAACATTATTAAGCTGTTAACAATTTTATTGTGGATTATACCTGTGACCATTACCTAAGATATATTTTGTTATGGGTTTGTGGCACCGACTTCTAACCTTAACTATCGGGGTCGTGCGGTCCATGGCCCTCTACGGCGCCCCTGTTTGGGCGCCAAACCTGTTGCGGCGTCCCGCTCGGACGCCAAGGCAAGTTGTCTTGACACATGTATGACTGGGCAGTCGCTTTATCCAATAGATTATAAAGAAATGAAAACACATTAATAAGTTTGTAAAGGAAGCATGTATTCAGTGTCTTTCTGGCAATAAATTTGTTGAGGGGGGGCTCGCTTGCTGGTGAGGGTAGAAGATTGGTTCGACTGGTCGCGTCAGAGAGCTCGGCCCGTCGCCCGCCGCGGGGTACGGGTGGTGGGGGGACGCGCCCATCCATTGCGGGTACCAATACAGACCCTGGAAGTAAAGACAGGTTATTGTCTTGTGGTTACTCGAAAATGAGCTGTATGTTTTTGAGTGTTAGAGTCTACAATGACTTGACCCTATTCTGCTCTTGATTAAGACGCTAGTAATGATAGTCATCTTGATAAACTTGGACTACCTACTACTGACAAATTTAAAGTAAAACCGCCAGCCACAGATTTTGAGTACGATTTTAAAGAGGGAGGGTTGATCAATAATCAATCTTAGCTATTTTTACTGGTATCGATTTGACGATTTGAGTAGAATATAGAAGAACTGATCAAGACTTTATCTAGTTGTGAAGAGATAATTGCTCCTTATTGCGAGATTTATAACTAGTCACATATAGGTATTATTAGTTCCATTGTCACTACAATGGAACTATATCACAATAAACATGAAATTCCACGTACTTTGTTCCCGGAGCCTTGGCAAGTGAAGCGATACTCGTTGACAGCGAGCGGGTCCAAGTAGCTGATGCCGGCGATGGAGCCGTAGTTAGGCGGGAACATGTACCAGCAGCCGTCCAACGAATCTAGCAATATGAGTAGTAAAAATCATGCTAAATTATACACTAATGCAAAGGAATGAGGTTGAAAATTATATCTCTGCACTGCATCTATAAAAGATCGACTAGACATGATCATTAACCGTGATAGTATACAGGTAGGCCATAAGCCATCTCTACTTAAGAGAATGTAGGTAATATTTTGAATGCTAGACAGAGTGGAAAACTCAGTTTAAAACGCTAGTTTTTTAAAGAGCACTGCTATCTATTTCTACAAATGTGTAGTCAAGTCACAGGGGCCGCATGACGCGCTAACATGGCCGCCGAACCACTTGAATGTTTTTCCCGCTTATCGCAGACGCAAGACGTGTTGCGCCAGTGTGGCCTGCGATTAAATCTGATCTTACGACGACCGAGCCGGTGTTGCCATCAACAAAAAAAAGAAAAACGGTAGAATTTAGTGTCAACTCACAAGTAATATTGGAGTCCGGTTCTAAAACACCATTAGGGTTGTCTGTGGTAGGTGCGAACGCTTCAGACGTCTGCTCTATGAATGGAGGTACTGGCGACAGACCTGTACCTGGATCGCCGGGGATTATGAACGGACCTGGTAAGGAAATGTTCATTAAAATTCTCTTCTTGCTTATTACCTGTATGTGTGACAATAAAGAATATAAAGGACTGTTACACATGGTGATTTGATGCACGAAAGCGTGCTTTGATTAAGCACTTCTCACTTAGTAGCATGTGTGTCGGAATGGTGCTCAAAATTAGCTCATTTTAGGCATGTTTGTTAGGCGACAGGGTGGAGGTAATTTTTAAACATTTTTGAGCATGCTCAATAGAACCCCATTTGCAAGCTATTTCAAACCATGTGTAAAATAGTATACCTTATGTACATCATGTACGGTTTCGAGGTTTATTTAAAACTCTCTGTTTTTTTAACGTTGCCCTACACTAGGATTTTCTCCTGTGTCGTGGGTGCATTTACAAACATACAATTTCACATACACATAACATCCAGATCCGAAACAACAATTTGAGCATCACACAAAGAGTTGCTTCGTGCGAGAATCGAACTCGCTGCCCGTTGCGCGGCAGCCGGGCTTCCAGCCACCGCGCCAACTGCACAGTCGAATTTAAAAAATTACGAACACGATGTTTGTTGTTTATAAACCTTCAATTGTTAATAAGCGATCCCCTAATAATAAGCGGTTACCATTTCCTAAATGCATGAAACACCAAAAATATCACAAGTTGCAAGCTAGGTAGAAAACTGTTTCTGTGTTCGGTGTACTGAGTGCTCCCTGAAACTGTCGAATACTTACCACCGTAAAAGTTGGTGAAGTTCCACTCACAGACGTGATGGTCACAGAACAATGGAGAGTACTTCTCTTTCGTGTAGTACGTATGTCCGTTGGGCATCAACTGTAACCAGTATTAACTATGTACGGGGATATAAAAATCATGTTTTTAAAATATAATCACACTAGCTACATCCGAACCGCGCGGTTTCACTCGCTCTGCTCGGCACTTATTGATCGTAGCGTGGTGTTTTATAGCCTTGACTTCTCCCACCTTGGGTTGGCGAGAGGGAGTGTCAGACTCTTACTGACTAAAAACCACACCGTTCCTACTCCTGCTCTTCGAGCCGGAGCCCCGGCAACCCGTTAGGTCTTCCGCGGCTCCGTAATAGCCTGAAGGTCGAAGTTTGAAAGGTTCAGATTTATCAGAGTGCGCTGCTGCCCGATCTCTGTTCAATAACTAATACCTGCCTTATAACAAGAAAGTCTAATCGCCGTTTTCACTAACCACTCCTAAATCATATCTTAACTAGTTACTTAGCGTGAGGAAGCACTTAAAATAACCCCTTACCTATACTGTTAGGTGTCACTTATACATAGGTTGGTGAAAACTAAAATGTAATTAACTGTACCTATCTTAGCATAGTGGTTCCTTAATAAAAGAGATTGATGAAAATAGGCTTTAAACTCACCAGCAAATAATCATGATGTCTAAACCGGACACCCTGTATGTTGAAGTCGAGCAAGAAAGACCCAGAAGTGATCAAGCACGAGGCAGCGGTCAGAGGCGGCAGTTTGTACATCTCCGTACCACATTTGACGATAGCCTTCGGTAGAGTGGACACATCGCGAACGTGTTGCAAGTTCTTTTTGAACGGAAATCTAAAAGTATGTTCCTTGTTTTTAATTTATCTTTATATTCAATTTGGAACCAAGTAATAAATATAACGTAATGCCTCATCCTTTTTAATCAACGAAGGGATAAGTAGGAGAGTCTGGTACAAAATTTTTAAAAAAAAAAACATTGCCCCACCTTATGATTTTCTCCTGTATCGTCGGTGCGTTTACAAACATACAAGTTCACATACAGATGACACCCAGACCCGGAACAACAATCTGTGGATCACACAAATAATTGTTCCGTGCGGGAATCGAACCCGCGACACGTTGCGCGGCACCCAGTTGCCCAGCCACCGCGCCAACCGGGCACTCATTATACAAAGGAGGTACCTATAACACCAACCTTTCATAAAATATTTGTTATGAGCTCCATGTAATAGGAGGTGGACTTATTGCCATACACCGAGTACAATTCCATAGGTACTTCAGGCTGTTATAGAGAAATTTTCCCATCTGATGTACCCGAACAATGTTCATAAAATACAAGAACAAGTATTGCATCAGGTACCTGAACATACAGATCCCAATATTGCACTCCAACCCATGAACAAAGTTATCCATACTGAAGATGACATTAGGATCTTCTTCCAAGAAGTATCGTTTGTCGTCCATAAAGTGCACGAAGCCCATGAAGTGGAAGGCCCGACCCTTGCAATACGGTGTGGGGCCCCGGCCCATGTTGTATATGTCGCTATACATCTCAGATATAAAGATATACACGTTCTTGCCGCAGTAGAATTCTGAAAGAAATCTTTTGTTTAAATTAGGTGGTCATTTCACCGCTTACAATTAATAATTCCGATTGAAATACTATTAGAGCCCTTATTTCGTATTAGAGCGTCACTCACTGCAGGGGTACCAACTGAAAATCAGTGTTGGGTACTTACTGTGCCCAGCCTAAACTGAGTTGGCGAGCCCTTTCGTCGTGGGCATGCTGCCCACCCTGTCGCTCTTCTATTTTGCTTTTGTTTTTTTTTACTGCTGTTTTTTTTAAATGTTATTTTATTGTTTTTTTTTTATTTTTGTTTTTCAGTGTTATTTTATGTGTGTATATTTGGTGGTCCATGCCTGGTGGCGTGGACTTTTTATTATTTTTCTTTTTTTCTTCTTTCTATCTATTTTATTAAGACATCATGGTTGTAAGTCTGTCGTGCAACGATTACTTATGGTAACGCACATTGCCTCTAGTTGCAATCTAGGACTCAGGGACTCGTCACCACTTAGCAAAAGAACGTTTTAACTCTTCGACGGTTATTTTGAAACTGATAGTGTTTATTTTGGCGTTTAGCTTGGGAGCTCTAGACACCATAGCCGCCTGAATTAGATGGAAATGCTAACCTACCTATCGCAATAACCACCTAAATAAATTACACATTCTTTATTATTATGTTCAAAGTACAATCTTACCTTGACTCATATAAAACTCAGAAGGCACGGCACCGCCGGCCGCCGAGTTATAAGTAGCAACCCTCTCGGTTTTGATAGCATTATGATTGTCATACATCGTTAGCATATTGTCTATCGTATCATCCAGTGCTATCAACAATACCTGGAAAACATTTTTCATAGACAATACTTACTATGTCAGTAAAGGTCAATTAAATTTATGCAGGACCGTATAATCAGCATACACACCTTTAATTCCTTCAGATGCATGTGAATGAACCGCGCCAAATGGTCGGTCGCTATGTGGATATGCTCGTTAATTATGTACTGAAATTATATTAAAATAAACACTCATCATTTTGGGATTAACACTAAGCTAAGACCAGCTAAGTTATTCTATAACTGTCAATTCGAACTGAACTCGAACGCAATCTCGCCCCTCATTGGTCGAGAATCATCTCACAACCAATGATAATGGCGGACCGTTATCAAGTTCACTACGATCTTTCGAATTAAAGTTACAGAATAACCTAACAGACTACAAAAAGTAAAAGCCCTGCCCTCCAAGGATTCCGTATCATTTGGCCTATTAGTAAACTTATTTATTTTGTCTCCATCTTGTAAAGCGATTCCAATAATAAATTTTATTGATACGTATAGTAAGTTTCTCTGTAAGTATTGTATATTAATACAATATGATTCTCACAGAACATCTGGGCTATAGAAAATGGCCAACTGCCAAGATATTAACTTTTTAATATCCGATAACTTATGAGCCAATGAGGAAGTCTAGCAAGGGTAGATGTTATATTTGTACCTATGTAGGTAAGCCTGATTTTCTTATGGTAGATACATTTTGAATCCCATTGTTCATCTGATTACCACTTGAGTATAAACCCTGACACCACCGCTATAGATACCGAATCAAACACTACCCTACTAAGTGTCACACAGTGGCGTGCACAGGTTTTCGAGACAGGGTAGGCAATTAAATATCGTATGATTAAACCCCTCCCCCCCGGTCATACAATGACAATCATACTCACACAAGACAGGTACATGTACAGAATACATTTTGAAAAGTGCGTTCAAGAATATTGTGGTTTATTCTGTCGCCAAATTACATACACTGACATCTCGCGTATTTTTTGTGAACTACTTCATCAGCTATGGAATAAGCCAACAAAACTTACAAATAATTGAACATCTATTAATTATACTAATAATGAAGCATAAATTTGATGAACCAAATTCAATTATCGAATTGCTAGATAATCTATTCAAAATCATAATATATTACGAATTTAAGAACGTAGGTACCTACCAACAAACAAAACAATAACAAGCGCGGTCGGCTGTGGCCGAGCCGAGTATTTATAAGCGGTACATTTGTTATTACATTACATAATTATTAATAATAAATTAATATGTAAATCAGTACAACCCGAAGTCTAAGTTGATATTTTTAAGAATTAACAAACAAGAAAATCAATTAAAGATCCATTAAAGTACATAATATTTACATTACCTACCTTTGACTTGGGTCAATTCTCGTAACTTGAGTACTGCCTATGGTCATTACCTGAATCTAGTCGTTGTAGGACACATTTTTGCGAAAACTTACTGTTTTTAACTTTCAACAAACACAAAAAATTATCTATTATCAACTAATCAACACAAACTTCACAATCGAATAATATAGGTACTTGTACTAGACACTGATAAACAAATACACTATTTGAAAAACCTACACATACATTTAACTACTTCTACACATATTTATGCAACTTTATGTTTAAAACTAATTCCTTATAATTTAAACGAAAACATAAACAAAGCGATCGCACATCACATGAAAACAATATGGCCGAAAACATTGGAAATGAATGAACCCATCGTAGTCAATTGAGTGTTTATTATAAAAAAAATATAGCTTTAACATTAAGGCAACCCAGTGTTTAATTATAAAAAAACAAAACGTTAATTTACATAAGTCAAATGGAATTCCGTCATTGTCTTATTATTATTTTCCAATAAGAAACATTCGTTGATAACAATTTGAAACTTTGGGTAGCGGCAACTTGACGTCCTTTTAACTTTTAAAATAATAAAGTCAACTCCTCGTTTAAAGTTTCTATAAACCGACAACGCGTAAAAATGTTAAGATTTCATTAAAATACCTGAAACATATTTTTTTAGTATGCATAATTATAAAAAGACATTCGCATTATATCGAACGTGTTCAGAAGTTTAACAAAAAATTCAATAGATGGCGCAGATTCATAGATTTCAAAGGCCGGCAGCAATGACTTTTTTGCGTTTATGAATGGTTATTCTCTGCTGTGACCATAGTCACGTGACCTTCACGCATGCGCGTTGCATACTTTTTGTGACGTCACAACCAACAACCAAGATTTAAGGAATAGTAGCGCATGCGTGGTGCGTGCGGGGCGCATTCATTGCTTTACAAAGGCGTGCGGTCCGTGTATAGTATAATTATGTGAATGTATATTTATGTTAGCCGTTTTTTTTACAAACTTTTATTTTATTATTGAATCTTAATAAACGCGTTTGTACATTTTATGTCAAGCAAAGCCTTTTTGCCTATATGGACTGCACGCCACTGGTGTCACAGTAGATGATCTTACTGGTCATCAGGAGGATCGACGCTCCAATGCAAAAACAACCTTAGTCCTTCCCAACACAACGCACATTACCTGGTCAGGGGCACGTTTGATCTTCATCATTTCTAGCTGGTAGTGGGCCAAGTGGTCCAATTTGTCTGTAGGGTCGTGGCCATAGATCTCGTAGGCGTCTATCACCATAGCAAGGGTGAGATTCTCGCTGGGCTCGCGACAACATGGGTGGTTCGATATAATGTAGGAGTGCTAAAATTGGGAGAAGATTAATTTTAGAGTAAGTAAACTTAACGATTGAGCGTCGTCAGCATTACTGAGTGCAGTGGATGTACAGCAGTGAATAATAACAGGCGTCCTCTTTAAACGTAAGTATTTATTAGGGACGCTAATGGCCACTGGTGATGGCTGATTTATGACGATGAAAGCATTAGTATATTATTACAACAGAATAGAGTTTCTTCGGAAGTATCGGTGTCATAATATTAGCTGTTATAGATAGATTTTAAGTGTGGGAGAGCCATGCTACGGCACGAATGGGCCGGCTCGACCGGAGTGACCACGGCCTCACAGAAAACCGACGTGAAGCAATGCTTGCGTTGTGTTTTGTCTAGTGAGTGAGGTTACCGCCTACCGGAGGCCCAATTACCGTCCCCTTCCCCAATCTCCCCAATTCCTGAATACCCAACGATCCTTAAACTCTTAATCCCCAAAAGCCCGGTAACGCACTTGTAACGGCTCTGGTGTTCCAGGTGTCCATGGGACGCCGATTGCTTACCATCAGGTGATCCGTCTGCTCGTTTACCGGCTTATGCCATAAAAAAAGATACCTCACAAAACATGGAGATGCAAAATTAGTCGAGCGAAAGAGAACTCTGAAATTTTTATAATCTGAAACATTTGCTTTACCTATTACAACTGTTCCACATTAAATGCCTATGTAAAAGGTAACTATCAAGACAAATTCTCAATTATTAACACATTAACTTAAGGTATGAGCGACTCAGGTCAGGTGGCTAATACTCTTACGTACTGTGTAAGTTACAGTTACCTTACAGTCTTACACTGTTGTAAAATTGTCTGTATATTTAAGGAAGTACTTACGGTGACCGTAACAGACCATGTTAGATACACAACCAGTGGCAGTAACACTCGACTAGGACGGGCCATCACGCCGACTGTAGCACGTACCAACTCATACACCAAAGGAATTAACTGCCAATTGTTAATCATAATTGCCAATCAATTTGCTTCATTGCTACAGTTATATTTTACTAACGAATGGTTATTTATCTTTTGTATGAAATAAAGCGTTTATGTTATAAATGTCTTGTTGGTTAAAGGGCTAAAGTTTCGGGTTCGATTTATGAACAGGGGAATTGATAACAGATACGCTATTTAAGATAGAACTAATTTATTGTAATTGACGAAAAAATAGGCGTAGAAAACACCTCTACACACTCCTTTAGGAAATAACAGGCGTAATGTTATTTCATATTATGTTTAAGTTTAGTTTAATATACCTACATAAAGATGTAAATTAAGTCAATATAATTTCTACTCTAACAAACATAAAGGTTAAAATCAATCGTTACTAAAGTAGCGTTTAACTAAGTCCGCTTTAACGTAAATCAAATAGTAAGCAAACATTTATTGGCAGGTAAAACATTGGCAGCTAAAGGTTCAGGAGAAATTAACATTCCTTCCTGTGAGCAATGTTGGCGTGTAGTCGATGTATCGATCCGCGTACCGCGCACCTTCCCTGCGCCGAGGGAATCTAACCACTCCACAGTACGACCCTCCGTGCCGAGCAGCCATTATATCCAAGAAAACCATTTTCAAAAATGATAAATCCTCACAAAAATCAAACTTGAAACATCAAAACGCGAACCCAGTGCAACATATCGGTGAAAACTACACAATAGTTACAATTCACGGCAAATACAATGTATAAAACAACGTAAAGCAAGGAAAAAATGGCTGCTCCGAAGATCAAAGGCACGTTACAACATTAATATCAATGTAATAACATTTAACTTAGAGTAGTGTAAAGAAGTCTTCCAATATAGTGTTAAGGATTAAAATATATAAGCTCTAATTATATAAAAAGTCAATATATTTAAAAATCAATGTCTTCCCGTTGATGTCAATTTGAAAAATAATTCGATTGATAAAATCGACAATAAATTAGATAAGGTAATAAAGAAATCGAAGGTTTATACTGAAGAAGTGGGTGTAAGAAAACTTCAAGATGATAAATCTAGGGAAGTTCAAGTTGCCTCCGTTGAGGAATGTGCTGGACGTGACGATGCAGACGGTCAGGCAGCAGATGCCTGAGAAGCCAGGTGCTCCACCGCGTCCTCCGCAAAACGTCAGGTTCGCGAATTTAGGTAAGTCTCTCGAAACTTTAGTTTAGTAGGTAGGTTAATCAATATAATGGTAATTATTGAATACTTCTAAAGTTCATACGAGTAAAGAGATCAAGATCAAAGACATAATCAGTGGCATCACTCATCATGTCTTATTCAACTAATTTCCAGACAACATGGGTGAAAGCTGCGAACTTTCAACAATGAATGAAACCACATCACCGACGTACCAGTCAACAAACCCTACGAACCCTTTCCTGAGTGGAGCGCTGCAGGCTGAGGACTCTTTCACCAGCTATCAGAACACTTATCCCCAGCAAGACGGGGCTCCAAGGTAATTTATTGGCAAAGTGAACTCTATACAAATGGACATAAGATGTAGAGCAATTTGGAAGTATTGATTCATGTTTTCAGGACTCAAAGTATGCAAAGCGTAGATTTCTACGCGTCATCTGAAGAAGGTGGTTTCGAGGAAGGCGGTGGCCCACCAGGCGCGAAGATCAATGAATATCAAGCAGCTTGGAATGTTACCAATGCTATTCAGGTAAGTTGGTAAAGATATTTGTTTTTCCAGCACAGTTATCTATTTTATAACTTTATGTCATATGATATGTGTATGATATGTTAGGTTTTATAACTAACTCTTTCTATCCTGGTTCCAGGGTATGTTCGTAGTATCCCTGCCGTTCGCTGTGCTCCAAGGTGGTTACTGGGCGATCGCTGCCATGATCGGCATAGCCCATATTTGCTGCTACACCGGTAAGATCCTCGTCGAATGCCTCTATGAAGACGACCCTGTATCCGGCCAACGTGTCAGAGTCCGTGACTCCTACGTCAGCATCGCTAAAGAATGCTTCGGCAGAAAATATGGCGCTAGAATTGTAAATATCGCTCAAATTATTGAGCTTGTGATGACATGTATTCTGTATGTAGTTGTTTGCGGCGATCTCATGATAGGAACTTTTCCTGACGGCGCTATTGACGCTCGCTCCTGGATGATGTTAACAGGAATATTCCTTCTGCCATTGGCTTTCTTGAAGTCTTTGAAAAGCGTCAGTATGCTGTCATTCTGGTGCACCATGAGTCACTTGATCATTAACGCCATTGTTCTGGGTTACTGTATTCTTAACATCGGTGACTGGGGTTGGGGTAAAGTAAAATGGACTTTGGATTTTGAAAACTTTCCGATCAGTCTGGGTGTCATTGTTTTCTCATACACTTCGCAGATATTTCTGCCCACCTTAGAAGGGAACATGGAGGATCGATCGAAATTTGAGTGGATGTTGGATTGGTCGCACATCGCCGCTGCTGCATTCAAGTCTATTTTTGGATACTTGTGCTTTTTGACTTTCCAAAACGACACCCAGCAAGTGATCACAAATAATCTTCGCTCTGCTGGGTTCAAAGGTCTTGTAAACTTTTTCCTTGTAATCAAGGCAGTACTGAGTTACCCTCTGCCATACTACGCGGCCTGTGATTTACTGGAGCGTGCTCTATTCAGAGGCAAACCTAAGACAATTTTTCCTGTAATTTACGCTTTAGACGGCGAGCTAAAAGTGTGGGGACTTGCTTGGAGACTGGGTGTGATAATGTTCACAATTTTGATGGCAATATTTATTCCCCATTTCGCTATTTTGATGGGTTTTATCGGTAGCTTCACAGGAACCATGTTGAGCTTCATTTGGCCAGCGTACTTCCACCTCAAACTGAAGGGCAATACACTTGAAAGTACAAGGATTGCGTACGATTACTTTATCATTGCTCTCGGGGTGCTCTTTGGAGTCATCGGTATGTACGACTCTGGCTCGGCTCTAATCAAAGCCTTCAAAATAGGTTTGCCGTTCTAATTTCCCATAATTAGACTCATTGTTGAACTATTTTTAGATTTATGCGTACATGGTAAATTATTCTTTGTCGCAATAACTATGCAGTTGAATGTTGAATGCATGAATTATGTACTTAGACAGATGTATTGATAAGTTTTATATTATAGGTCTGTTTAATACCTATATGGACAAAAAATAGATTTTGTTAGAGGGTCTTAGTTTCTTCGTATAGAGACAATAATGTTTAAGAGAACGATCGCCTTTTGCCTTCGCTACTTCGTTTACTCCAGATTTTTATGTATATAGTTATTATTGTCTAGCTAACTATACAAATATGATATTATATACTGTTAATCCAATGTCTTCCAATGATATATTATGTTTTTGAAAGATGTAACAACGAAGTCTTCCATTGATAATGTTGCTTCAAATAAGCGACTTTATTTGCTTGTAACGTTTGAATATCAAAAACATATTTGGATAATATTTACATTAATCTTAGATATTAAATGGTAGTAGTTATTGAGGTTGCAGTTAGCCCTGATTAATTCCAAACAGAAAACTAAAATAAACATGTTGAATATTATAATTTGTACAAAAATAATGTTAATTTTATAGTTTTTATTATGTTTAGTGATACTCAAAGATCTATTTACAAACTTATACAATTTATTTACTAAGATAATGCTGGTGAAGTATACTAAGCTTATAATAATATTATGACGAGTATATCCGAACTAAGTCTTCCATTTCTAAATATAATTGTTGTTGATTATATTAATAGAGTATTGTACTAAATTATACATGTTGATTAGACTAGTTAGTTACGTTAAAATGAAGATATTGTGAGAATATGTGATTATTGTGATACCAACGTTTTGAAATTTTATATTAGGTATACAGGTGAAATTGGAATAGACGATGGAAATAGTAATTATGGAAAAAATAAGAAGTAATTGACAATAATAAGGAAATAGCAACTATTGGTCGTGCAAACACAGGTGTAAATTTAACGTACCTTGATAAAAGTATAGAAATGAAAGCTATTAGCAAATGAACGTCTTAGTCAGTCCAAAAGTATTAAAACAAATGTGGGCAATAAACACTAATAGATAACTTTTGGAAAGTCTGCGAGAAATATTAACAGTCGCGGACATTGAAGGAACTAATAGAATTTTGTAACATAATATCTAAGAGGGTCTAACAAGCCATCTGTATATCTAGCATAAGAAATTGGGCTTCCAAAATATCGGTGGTAAAACCTATATGAATAAAATGACGCTTGTCTTCAATTTACGCCTAACCGTTTAGTTTTGGTTACGTATCCATGCTTGTATCCATATGAATATTTAGAAATGTATCCAAGTGCAATAATGTTGTATAAATACTTAATAATATGTATTGTGATGAAATGAACAATTCTAGGTGTGTATTTTAAATAATATAAAATGTTATTCGATATTTGTATTGTTTATTTCAATTCTTTTGAGGTTGGACCCAATATATTCCCTTGCGGCATCCCCATGTGCTAAATTAACCTATGTTCTTATCCCCTAAAATTATGTTTAAGCAAGTTTTGGTCATCAGGATCATGATCATGTAACTTGTCCTCTTGTTTTTTTATATTCCCTTACGTGCCACATTTAAAATAATAACGTTTACTTTTATTTCTAGACCATAAAATACTTTTCTTAGAAAGTTAGAAGAGTGATAAGACGACCAATTAAATTGGCAATTTGTGTAATTATTCTCGCGCTCGCTACCGATCAGACGCCATGCTGGCAAAATGGACGCGCGCATTCACGCATGCGTGCTGTTTCTATTATGTCTCCTTCGGATAACTGTAAGTATTGTATTAAAATATTATTATCCCATAAACTGGAGACAAATATCTTGAAAATTAATAATGATATTCAAATAATGCAAAAATAAATAATGTCAAATCAGTGACGCCAAACTACTGAATGTAAGGTCCCACGATGGGTGTCAATCGATGGAATAGTAAAATTTTCAAACTGATTATGACTGGATTAATGATTGAAGGTATTGAATTTTTCGGACTCTTTACTTAAGCACCGCTTAATTCATTACAAAAATCCTTTTTGTCAACATAGTTACCATACAACATAAGAAACCACCCATGCTGTCTCGAACCAAACGAGAACCTCACCCTGGCAATGATCATAGACGCATTCGAAATCTACGGACATGATCCAACAGACAAGCTGGATAACTTGTGGCTCTACCAGAATGAGATGTTAAGGGTGAAGACTGCTGAGGATCAGGTAAAACTGTAGGGATACCAGCTACCTGGTATAAAAACAGTAAATACTCTTTACTGTTAGATTACAACTACATCATCATGTCAGCCACAAGACGTGAAATGCTGAACATAATAATGACTTCCAGATCGGTTCAAATGGCTTCAACAGAACCTCTGTCCACCTCGTGTAAAACTGCGGTGCCACCTTGCTACCTATTATACGAAAGCACAACTGATTGGCAAACAGTGATTTGAGATAGTCAACGCTCTCTCATTTTAGCACCTAAAGACAACACAATACACAATAATGAAAGGACCAGCATGTAGATATGCAAAACAATAATTAAAACTTATAAACTACTGGTACCATGGTCCAGAAAATTGATAAGTATTTCAAATTTTATTTTCCAGTACCTAATCAATGAAAGAGTGCACATAGCAACAGATCATTTGGGACGTTTTGTGAAATTACACATACAAGAACTAAAGGTAAGTAAGCTTTCAACAACATAAGACTTGCAACAGAAAGAACATTATTTTGAAAAGAGCTGCAAAGAAGCCCGCTGGTCACTTGATGGTAAACAATAGACGTCACCTACTGCTTACATATCATCAGGTACCGCAACACCAGAAGAGTGCATTGCCGATCTTTTGGGGAGGGATTTAGCTGAAATTATAAATGCGAAAGTTAGTACGTTACTCCGTCACGTCAAAACGGCTGTAGGAAAGGTGAATATGAAATTCTAAAGTGGGGTAGCTTATGGTCTGACAAAAACACATAGGCCACATTTTATTCCACGGGAACCCGAGGGATAAGCTGGCAGAAGCTAGCAAAATATTAATATCTATAAATAATTTCGGAGCAGGTACTACTGATCACATTAGACGATGTTATAGACAACATGCTAACGATGTATGAGAACCACAATTCTGTGGCTGCAGAACGCAAGGCTACTTACACTGGTGGCCCGGTACCTATGGAGTTTTATATGAGTCAAGGTGAGATATTATTTATTTAATGCGAATTGTAATATAATGATATATGCCCGAATACTGAAATCTTTGTTAAATATAGCCCTCAGTTAATCGCTACTTAAATTTAAGCACGCCTCAAATATAACTGGTATACTGAAACGTCCATCAATTTGTATCAAGGTGTACTTAGGTAAGCAGCCGTTAAATGTTTGCTCTATGGCAACATTCTGTACAAAAAGCATGTTCTCGATTACAAAATATTTTTTTTACATTACGTATTCGTTTAACGCAGCATGATTTGATCAAATAGCTAAATCCGATGATATAATTTATGTACTAAAATTTTATGAATTCACAGTCTTGTTCATTTTTTTTAATGTATATCATAACAAAAATATTTTTAAGTACCTACCTACACACAATTATAATATGAAAATGGAACATTATACGACTAGATTGTCGTGTAGTGAAACGTTTAAGTCAATTGACATTATTGACAACAATGAATCAAAGCGCGATATTTCAATTATACGCGTTACTAAAATTTAATTTTATTAGATAACTATGGAAGAAAAAAATGAAATGTGGATTCAATTATACGACCGCCGAAAAATATATTTATTCTTTTAGAGCTGATCATGAAGTAAGTATACAATGAAACTTAATACTTATATAATATAACGGTAATCTGATCTATTGCTGATGGCTTATTGCTATATTTGCAGATATTATTGAAAACAAAACGACCAGCGTCCATATAATACGAAAAAACAGAGATGCTTGGGATGCTGTGTGCCAGCAATATAATGCTGTAGCAGTAAGCAGCATTAGAACACAGCAGCATGAAAATCTTATAAAAGGATTCGGAAGAATATTGCTTAAGCCTTTGACTACCAATAAAAACTGTTTTCAAGGACTAATAATAGTATTTAGCTGCATCTGAATCAAGAATTTTAAGGAAAAAGTAAATTGAATTAACTTTAGTTAATTCATTTTATTTATGGACTAGCTTCTGCCCGTGGTTTCGCTTGCGCTCTTTTAAAGTATTGAGAGCAGGATTATAAAAGATAAAATATATTTGGTGCCCGATGTTTTACTGGTCACAAATGTACCTAATACCATTTTAGGTTTCTTGAAAATTATGAAATTCTCCACACAAACCTCGACCCCCTGTTATCTACACTCAATAAAAAAATCACGCCAATTTCTAACAAACAAACAGACACAAATTTATAATAATGTATGTACACATTTCTATATTACCTATCTGACATATTTTTGACAAGTAAGTTTCATGCCAATGGATGATTGACAATTTATTTTTTTTATTTTTTTATTACCACGATATCACATTAAGGTATGCAAAGAGGCTGAATACTAATATTATTAACCTATTTGATTGAAATTCGGTTTAAAGAGAGTGAGACATTGGCACTGGAAATAACGTATGCTTGTTCTATCCCGGAAATCCCACAGGACAGGAACTGCGTTAATCTTCTGGGTCACTCTATTTTTTAAACCATTGAAATTATTTGAGTGGAATTCGGTACAACGACGCAACGATAGTTTGAGACTCGGCTCCTGAGAGATTTCAACCGCTGTAACTATTCGATTGGAATTCCAATGGAGTTTTAATCACTGAAACCTCACGGGTATGGATACTATACGGGTGAAATACCAGTGAGATTGATTATTTTTTGAAATCACCAAAATGAACAACATTTCACAATAAATAGAGGTATAACTGAATCGATGCTGATGAGATTTGGTCCATACCATTGGAATTAACCTTGGAAAAGACTTATTAAAAAAATCAAAATTTGCCAAAAGTCATTATTATACGCGGACGAAGTCGCGAGGAACAGCTAGTTTAAAAAATAATGACTTCATTTTAAACTGACTTCCCTAAAAGGAGAAGGTTATCAATTCGGTTGTATATTTTTTTTGTGTGCTTTTGTGGACAGATTATGATGATCCTTTTTTTGTAGTAAGGTCATACTCTCAGGTTAGTCTTATTTCTACCAGGTCAGGATCTGATGATGGAATCCCATGGAAACCGAGGGGAACCTTTCAAACACTTTTTGTGGGTCTGGGTGTCATGTGTATGTGTAATTGTATGTTTGTAAACGCACCCACGACACGGTAAAAAGTCCTAGTGTGGAGCAACGTTGTGTATAAAAAGAGTTGTAATAATAAAACTATTTTATTATGATTTGTTTTTCAATTCTTTATTTTTACAATTTATTCATTTTTAATAGCTTACATAAGTCACAAATATCTATAGAAACTAAACTAAAAATAAAATAAAAAAATAAAAAGAGACCTTCAAATAAATTAAAACTAACTCCTAATCCTCCTCCTAAAAATGTGTAAATACAAAAACAAATTCCCAAAATTTACAATTTTCTTTGACAATGTTATCGAAACCCTTCAAAATTACTTCTACTCTCTACTGGATTCCTTGTTGCTATTTGGCTTTTAATTAATATGGGTGCAATAGGTCTGGTCTAGTCAACAGCCTCACTTACTGTGGGAAATCCTGCAATTGCATAAAACCCGTTTGCAATGTCTACAAATTCTTCAGAAGTTGGCATATTAATGAATAAAGATTTCATGCTCGCAATTATGGCCGTTACATTGTGCACAACCCGGTGAACAGTTGGCTGTTCTACATGAAAAATGTCTCCTGTTACGCGTTGGTAACTGCTTGTCGCCTAAAATCTTTAGTTATCAGGATTTGGTCTATTGGCTGCAGCGCTCGGTTTCACATGTGAAAGGCTTGATGCTGCTTCCAAATGCTGAATTCAAACTGTCTTTTTGGAAACACGAAAGCGTGCACGGAATTCCACACCATCATATAGTTCGAATGCATTTAAATTTACTCCATTGGGTCGGTATTGGACGACTTTCATTATCGGAAAGAGAGGATAACGACGATAAAGCCATTTCACACTAATTTATAATTTTTCAAAGATATTATATGCACGAGATACTTCTAAGCGTTTGACACTCGAACGTCTGTCACGTCTGTCAAATACAGCTCTCAATTAATCGCAACTTAAATTTGAGCACGCCTCAAATATAACTGGTATACTGAAACGTCCATCAATTTATTTCTGGTCTACTCAGGTAAGCAGCCGTTAAATGTTTGCTTTATGGCAACATTCTATAATATGCATTTCCTAAGCATATTCTCGATTACAAAATAAATTGTGTTTTTTACGTTTTCTTTTCATGCAGCATGATTTGATTAAATAGCTAATTCGATGATAATTTATGTACTAAAATATACTACAATTTTATAAATTTCACTGTAATGAATTTTATAATATTCTATTACTAATTTTATTAACATATAATATCATAATAAAAATAACAATTTAAGTACCTACACAGAGTTATAATATTAAAATGAAAAATAAATAATTACGACTAGATTGTCGTGTAGTGAAATGTTGTAAGTCAATTGACATACAGACGTTATTGGCATTTAATGAAACACGAATTTTCTCCGGCTTCAGATAGCATACTACAATTTTAATGTTATTATGGAAGAAAAAAAGAATCGCGGGTCCAATTATATACGACTACCGAAAAGGATATCCTTTTAGGGCTGATCAAGAAGTAAGTATGTAATGAAACTTAATACGTATAGGTACATAGAACTGATCTGATCTATTGTTAATTTATATGCTTCTTGCTATTTTTGCAGGCATAATGATATTACAGAGAACAAAGAGACCAACGCCCATATGAAAAAAAAGAAAGATGCTTGGGATTCTATGTGTCAGCACTATAATCATGATGTAGCTGTCCAGAACATGGCAGCATACCCCGTCGCCGCCTATACTGTTATAGTTATAATAATAAAACTATTTTACTGTGATTGAACATGTCCATTTATTAGCATAGTCCTAATACAAATAGGTATACAAAGTTTTGATTGCTATCCAGACCTATGGGTTGTGCAATCTTCATCATCAGTCTGTTCTCGTCCACTACTGGATATCCTCTCTAATGGCACGCCACTAAGGTCAATTTTTAACTCTAGGCATCCAATCGCAGCATTATTATCATTTATTTATTTCAGGCAGGCAGTTGAAACAACTGATACTGTATTTTTCTATTAGTAGTTAAATTCTCTCCACCGCCCCACACTATGTACGTCTGTCTAGACGCGTTCTCCACTTCAGTACACGTCTACCCCAAATGATCATTACTACCATTTCAGCTTGATAATCATTTGTGCTACGATGATAACTTCAGTTTTCTATCGGATTACCTCGTTACGGATCCCATACTTCAGAGAGGCTCTAAACATCGTCCTCTAATACCGAGTTCAAGCACTAAACTCTTTCTTTGGAAACACAGAAGTTTACACGAAATTCCACATCATTATAATTATTGTTCAAATAATGGCATGTATGATGCATGTAGAGGTAGTATGCAACACCGACCTCCCGCCCGTAGATATGCGCTCATGCAGCAGAGATGCGACACAAAACACACACGATACGCAATAAACCACTCTAACCAAACTCGATATATTTATCGCTCGACCGCGGCCGCGGGAGCCGCCGAGTCAACAACTCCTGAGGATACTCCGTGCTTCGTTCATTCAGTTCTTCAGCGGAATAAAATATATATAAATATTCCCATTTGCTAGTTGTTCAAATGCGTTCAATTTCAGTTCATTGTGTCGTGTTGGACGACTTTTATCAGCCAAAAGAGAAGATAGCGTTGATAGAGACATTTTAAACACACGACTTTATACGTAAATTATAATTTCTACAACGCTCAAAGCATTTAGGAGGCCTTCAGACCACTCTTACATTTGAGTGGACTTTTGACAATATATTGACACATACTTAAAATAAGTATCGTTTCAGTATACGGTTTTTTCGTTTAACTGGACCATTGAGCACGACTTAAATATAACAGGCCTTCAAAAGAATAACTGACAATTCATGATACAAAACTAGAATTTGAGGGCTGCTCAACGATTTAAGCAGCCGTTACATATTTAACAAACGTCAGTATTCCGGTACATTTGAGGTGACTTTTGACAATAGATTGACACATACTTAAAATAAGTATCGTTTCAGTATACGGTTTTTTCATTTAAGTGGACTTTTGAGCACGACTTAAATTTAACAGACCTTTAAAAAGATAACAGACGTTTGAGTATACCAAACTAGAATTTGAGAGCTGCTCAATGATTTAAATTCGGGCAATAGGGTAGTAGACAGTATATGAAAATTAAAAATGTAATTAATCCGTCCGTTAGATAGTAATGAAAAAAAAAAAAATTACACACTTCTTTTTATTTTGTCGTATAGTAAAATAATACTTAGATTAAACGGAGTTAAGTTTAGGAGTGGGACTTACGTCACGCTAGCCTATAAAATGTAGTAAATCGTGACGTCCAAAGATTTTTTAATTTTATAAATAAGAGAAAATACGTATTTAATGTTTTAAACAAACTACCAGGCGGACATTACAATAAAATTTAGGATACTACCCTAATCCTTGAGGAAGTGAAAATTGTAAACTAAAGAAATCTAATTCTGTTTTATACTTTTGAATTAAGTGGACCAGTTCTAAACTCTGATCCCTTATATCTATAGTTTCTTGATTGTAAAGAATTTAATGCCTCATTAACATGTTTTCGAAAAACAAGAGGTTTACAAAGAGGCATATAGACATTTTGCGTGGTTGCCCGACCTTAATATTACTTTTTATCGGTAATTCCATAGAATTCTACTGTGGCAAAAACGTGTACATCTTCATGTCGGAGTTGTACAGCGACATTTACAACATGGGTCGAGGCGTTGCTCCCTACTGCAAAGACAGGTCATTTGTCTTCCTCGGTTTCCTGCACTTCCATGATGAGGCCAAGTACTACTTACTGGACGATCCGAGCATCTCCTTTCCAACTGACAATTATTTGCATGGTTTGGAGTGCCATATGGGTATTTGTGTGTTCAGGTTAGTTGAACTTCTAAAACTTGTTTAACCGAAGCTGATTTTTTTTATGGCATAAGCCGGTAAACGAGCATCACCGGATCGGATCACCTGATGGTAAGCAATCGGCGTCGCCCATGGACACCTGGAACACCAGAGGCGTTACAAGTGCGTTACCGGCTTTTTGGGGATTAGGAGTTTGAGGATCGTTGGGGATTCAGGGATTGGGGAGATTGGGGAAGGGGAGGCTAATTAGGCCTCCAGTAACCTCACTAACACGACGAAACACAACGCAAGCGTTGCTTCACGTCGGTTTTCTGCTCGGCCGTGGTATCACTCCGGTCGAGCCGGCCCATTCGTGCCGAAGCATGGCTCTCCCACACTTATTATGATAAAGTGTTACATGATCTTCAAATATATAGGGCCGATATTTATTATGATGGTGTTTATTATGGCCGATAAGTTTCGTATGCAACTCTTTATGTAGGTACTAGTCAAAAACTTAAATCTTCATCCACATATTTTTTTCCTGAACTTCTTTTCACTCGACTCAAATTTATTCTAAGACAAAAAGATGTTGTTTGACTACCTCATTGGCTGAGTGGTCGCAAGTGCGACTGCCGGGCAAGGGGTCTCGGATCGGATAAAGTATTACTGGGCTTTTTTTAAATCTCAGTAGTAGCACGGAGTCTGGAAATGCGCCCGGTATATGGTAATAGGCTCACCCCCTATTACATGGGGCTCATAACATAAATAGTGAAAAATGGGTGTTACATTGTACAGTACATGTGGCATTAAACTGTCAAACACCAAGCGGTCACTGGTGACCGCAACCTATTGTTCTATAATTGTCTATATTGACGGTACTCGACGAGTAAGAGGTTAAGTGCCGAAATGTGCAACTCTGTCCACCACTTCGAGGATAAAAGCGTGATGTTACAAAAACAAAAAGATGTACCGAATTTGTTCCTAGGTTCCCATTCAACAAGCTCCTCCAAAGAGTGCGAGACGTGTCCGCTCTTCCGAAGGCTATAGTCAAATGTGGAACAGAGATGTATAAACTGCCACCGCTGTCTGCTGCCTCCTGCATCATCACGTCGGGGTCTTTTATTTTGGACTTCAATATACAAGGAGTCCGGTACAGACACTATGACTATTTGCTGGTAAGGACTGATTGATATTTGTCTCCATCCACGCTACTCCTAAGAATTTTGATAACTAAAAAACCAAAGACACCTCATCAAAATGAAAAGGAAAATTATGATAAGAATTAAGAGTGCCAATAGACGTAGGTACTGTCTATTAAAGTGAGCTATTTACTCGTTCCAAAGCACAGATTTTTTTTAGAAAATAAGTCTTGTGCTCGACAATTCTATTAGATTACTAAATAATCCAATGAAGGACAAAAAGTCGTTGATCACGAATCATTAAGGATTTTATCTACCTTGCAGACTATTCCCAACGGCCACACCTACTACACAAAGGAGCCTCACTCCCCTCTAATCTGCGACCACCACGTCTGCGAATGGAATTACACCAACCATTATGGAGGTAAGGCAGCAAATCACCTAAGCATTCAAAGTCCTGTACCTAGTACCTACGTGTGTCGCGGAGAACCTAACGGGTTACCGGGGCTCCGGCTCGACGTGCAGGAGAAGGAACGGGGTGGTTTTTAGTAAGTAAGAGTTTGACACTCCCTCCCGCCTCACCCAGGCGGGAGCAGAAATTTGATGAATTCCCCCCTTTAAAAAAAAAAGTACCTACGTGTAGTGTAACCGACCTCTTTGGCGGAGTAAAAGGAAATACACAAGCAAAAACAAATAAGTAGGTAAAACCAACATTCACTACATCGCAACTCTATGTTTTCAGGACCATTCCTAATTCCTGGTGATCCGGGAACCGGGATTGATCCAGTGCCCCCCTACATAGAGCCTACGCCAAAGCCAGAAGGAAATCCCGAAGAGGAGAATATTACTGTCCCTTGTAAGTTCAAATCTTAGTTTTTTTTTTACTCTCATAAGACATATCAACAAGGTAACTCGACTAGCGGAGAGCGCGCGTCGTATATCCATTCTTCTCATGACTATGGGCCCTTAGCGTGGCTTGAAACTAGTTAAGTTACCTCGTCAAATAGTTATATTAGTAAACCGTTAAAAATGATAAGTTTTATCTGGTGATTGATAATGGCACAACTACTTAAGAATAACCACAAAATCTCCTTAATTTTGGTATGTATCGGGGACACATGGCGTAGCCACCTAAACGAATATTGTTCAATTCAGATCTCCTGGACGGATGCTTGTTCATGTACCCGCCGAACTACGGTTCCATCGCGGGCAAGAGCTACTTGGACACCATCGACCTTCACGACGACAGGTTCACTTGCAACGCCGCTGGAGGGAATAAAGTAAAAATACACGTAGCTCTTACATATCATCAGAATCCCTTAATAATCATCATCATCTTAATCAAATTACTTATTTGTTTCGCCCGATGTCAAAGGTAACCGGAGTTGCACAACTTTATAATAATATTATGAAGTGTAACTCCCAATTGTCTCAGTATGTCACAAGTCTTATTTAATAAGCGAGTTTAGCTATAAATCAGTTATTCAACGTAATTGCATTGTTGTAGATCATATACAATATATGCACGCATTTAATCAATATTTTCCACTTTTAGGGTCTGTATTGGTACCCACAATGGATGGGCGCAATGCCCCACCACCCGTACCCCGCTATGGGCGAAGAAAAGGACGCCTTCGAGGCGCCCGGACCCTTCTACCCACACCAACAAGGATACGACATGGACGAACAGGACATCGAATAATATATTTATTTGTAACATTTTTGTTTCATTACTAACACCATATTATTGCGAGTAGTGTTATTTGATTGATAAATGAAAAGTGATACAAATACGACGAATTCTGGATGGAGGCGAACTAACTGGCAGCGAAAAAGTTAATTCACAATAAAAGTCAGATTCAACATTCAATATACAAAACTTAATTTATTTCAACTTAAATAAAATAAAATGTTAAAATACAATTAAATGTAACTTTCCAAAAACCTGCGTTCAACAACACTACCACGAGGTAGAATAAAGAATGCTGGAGTACCAGCCTTCAATTCGTAGTACTTCGTTACTAATAAGTCACCAAGATTCTTCGAAGGGTCAATCACATGAGGCATTTTATCATAACCCTCGAAATAAACATTGATTTTAGAACAACTGTATTTATTCTCTTCATCCCAAGGCGCTGGGAAGACCTGTTCCAACTGACTTAACAGTGGTACATTTTCGGGACAATCTCTAATAAAATCTGTCATTTGAAATTCTGGATACAAGAGTAGTATAGGCCACCGCAATACACCGTCTTCAATACATACTATTGCATCCTGTGCTCCTGGTAAACTCGGTTCCAACTTAGACAGATCGATGTCATCTTCATCATCGCATTTTGATATTTTGATTCCTCGTTGAATAATAGCCTTTATGACTTGATCTTTTTGTTCACTGTCCTTTTCATTTTTCCTCTCTTTCCTTCTTTGGTCACGTTCCTGTTGCTGTTTCTTCTTTTTTGCTGTGTTTAATAATTCAACTATTTCTTTGTCTTTAGTTTCTCCTTCTAAAAGTTTTTGACAATGTTCTATGCAAGTGTCATATTTGGTTACTTCTAAAGCTGCCTTTGCGGCACGGGTGCGAGCCTTGGTATGGTTTGCGTTGAAACTAAGAGCTTTCTCACTGTCAAATAAGGCTGATCTATAATTCTTTAGATGCCAATGACTTGCCGCCCGGTTGTTGTATAAGCTTGCATTAATTTCTGCATCATTGCATCTCTGTTTGATGCCCTCAGTGTAACTGAAAACCATGTATTTAGTTGACAAGTCGAATTGAAAATGTAAGGTCAAGTCAAAAATTCTTATTTCATAATTATTATCTCATTTCATTTAATCAAAAAGATATTACCTTATTCAGTCAGTTATAAAATAATATGGTGAATAGCAGGGTATACACAGATTATTTTTATTTTTTAATAGGCAATACATTTAAGGGGCATACATATACAGTATGTATTTTTTTACACATATGGGGTTTTTTTTTTAATTACAATGGGGAAAAAATACTCCTAGTAAAATATATCTACTACCTACTTATTTATTCATTAAAATATTTCTTCAGATACATTTGAGATATTTATGCCACAAATAAGCAAAATTAACTTACCCTAATATAGCCAATCTATAGTTTTTATGCTTGAAATTGAAGTTGCCATCCTCCTTATAGTTAGCAGCGAGTTCCACTGGCGTGTTCTCCTCCGGGTCATACTTGAGCTTGGCTAGACCTTCAGCCAGGGGTGATAGTGTACCATCATCAGGGGTGGACTTCATGAAAAATGGATGTTTGTCCATTTCTTCCTGTAAATATAATTTCAACATAGATAAAAGAAAAAATAATTAAAAGTGCCCTTAACCGCATGCATGAAAAGATTGAAGACTGTTGATGAAGCATAAAAGGTATGTAGGAATCATAGTAATTGGCGTTCCATAGTCTCTGGTGACCTCCAAGGGGGACAGGCATGAAGTTGAAGTTATGTATCACAGTATGTACTTATAAAAGAAAAAATAACAGTATATCATATAAATATACTGAGACAAGCTCTACTAGTTTCTTTAATTCAATATATGGTTAATTAGTAATAGTTGATATGGAAATTCAAAACATTTCTTACACATTTTAATGAGAATAAATTACAAAGCATAATTAGATGTGAAACGAGGGAAAGATAGTAGTCTATGAAACAAAACAAGGATAGATTGTGTTAATACTGTTAAGAAAGACTAACTAGTCTGATGTTTGATGAAAAATGGAAAAAGGGAGCAATTTAGAGGACACAACCCACCCTAAGAAGATTAGGATAAGAGCAGGAAGTTATTAGGAAGATATTAGGCATAAAAAAATATTATTGTGTAAAAAAACTCTTATGAAAATATAACGTAACATCAAGTCTTTTATCCCCGAAGGGGCAGGCAGAGGTGCACATTATGGCACTCTGTTAATCCTACTGTACAATGTAACATCTACTTTTCACTATTTATGTTATTCCCTCTATATATAGGGTGAGCCTATTGCCATATACCAGGAACAATTCCAGACTCCATGCTACTACTCAGAATTTTTAAAAACCCGGTAATAGTTTGCCCGACCCGGGAATCGAACCCGAGCCCCTTGCCCGGCAGTCGCTCTTGCGACCACTCTGCCATCGGGCAGTCTTATAGAAGTATTTGTAATTTAATCTCCTGTGATAAAATGTCAGTCTCACCTCCCATGTGTCTTCGCTCCATCCTTCTGTGTATCTTTTCTTTTCTAAGCTATCTATAAAGTCATCCAACTCTTTATCCAGTTTCTGACAGAGAGCCAGTCTCTTTTCATCCGTCATGGGCTGTTTAGCCACTTTCGGTGCCTCTTCAGCCATAATATAGATCTTATAAGCTTACTTATTTATTAAATTGCACTCATATAAAACACAATTATAATTAATAGTGTTTTATTTATAAAGATAGAATCCAGTTTAGAGTAGCAACAACTTTTCAAAATATAACCTAAAACTTTTTGACGTTTAACAGCCATGCACAGCGCACGTTCCGTTTTCGGAAAATCAATCTACCTAATGTCAATAATCTATAGAAACAAAATCAATAGTTATAATAAATTAACACCAGAATAAATAATATGACATGAAGATAAAGAATATAATTATTAACCATGTCAAAATTAATATAACTGGCCTTGATGCCATTTTTGTAAGTATTCACATTTACGTGCTTCGCGTCTTCTGAAGTATTCAGGAAAGTGAGCCTTCTCTAGAGGATGCCAGTAATCAATTACCCAGTCTGGTGGCGTTATCACTCTTGCATACGCTACGCCACCCGCTAGACCAATTGAACGAGCAACTACATGAGAAATAAAAAAGTTAAATTCTCTGTTTAAGATTAAATAAACAAATATTATACTTTATCATACTGGGTGGGTCGCCAAATGCTTGCGCTTGCAATCATTTGATCATAATAATATGATATCACAATAACATCATAACATCACGCCTTTTTATCCCCGAAGGGGTCGGCATAGGTGCACATTTCGGCAGTTAATGCCACTGTAGAGGTACAATGTAGGTAAGACCCACTTTTCACTATTTATGTTATGAGTCCCATGTAATAGGGGGTGAGCCTATTGCCATATATACCGTGCACATTTCCAGACCCCGTGCTACTACTGAGATTTTTAAAAACCCAGTAATACTTTGCCCGACCCGGGAATCGAACCCGAGACCCCTTGCCCGGCAGTCGCACTTGCGACCACTCGGTCAATGAGGTCAACGAGGAAGAGAGAGATAATATGATAATGTATATAGAGGTATTATACGGTTTATATTTACATTTCGCAGGTGGAAGTGGATATTGTTGCACAAAAACGTCATTTTCTCCTACCCACAGTAAACGACGTTGTTCTTTCGGATCAGTAACACATTTATTTTTGTCGAATTCTGCTCTCAGCATGACTTGATGATAACGAACCACGTTTCTGCAAAAATAATAATTTATATACCGATCGAAGGTAGAGTACTATTTTTTTTTTTTTTAAGGGGGGAAAATCATCGAATGACTGCTCCCGCCTGGGTGAGGCGGAAGGGAGTGTCAGACTCTTACTGACTAAAAACCACCCCGTTCCTTCTCCTGCACGTCGAGCCGGAGCCCCGGTTACCCGTTAGGTTAGAGTACTATACAGCACAGCTGAAGTTAATTATTTCACACTTTCCGGTTATTTATAAGTGCAAGTTAATGTATGTATGTTCGGAGTCGCGGAGAACCTAACGGGTAACCGGGGCTCCGGCTCGACGTGCAGGAGAAGGAACGGGGTGGTTTTTATTCAGTAAGAGTCTGACACTCCCTCCCGCCTCACCCAGGCGGGGGCAGTCATTCGATGATTTTCCCCCCTTAAAAAAAAAAAAAAATGTATGTATGTATATGTTATAGACTCACCACCAACCAGCCCTTCTTAGCTCTTTATTACGTTGCGACGAGTCGTATTGGTGGCTGAATTGTTGTTTATGCATAATATGTTGCAGTTAGATAAAGCCTTGATATAGTTATATCTCTAAGAATATAATATATCCCGCCGTTACATAAATAAACGAAAGCAATTCATTACTATCTTACTAAGAATTCAAGTCTAGTGCTATAATTATAATAACGGGTTTGAAGCTGAGTAGCCTAATGAATGATGCCATTCGAACCTATCCGCCTAACACGTAGAGTTGCCCCTGCTAGGTAACTGAAGTCGTGTATTTCCAGCTTAATATAACATGCGTAATGCATATTATAGAGGTATACTTCAGCACAGCTCGAAATACCGAGATAGTGTTAAAATAATAATCTTATCTTACCTAGCTGCGTAGTACGCTTCAAGGTTCCTCATAGCTACTTTATAAAGAGTGCACACTTTTTGAGAATGAGTTCGTAACTCTGGTGCAAAAGGCATTTTGCTTGGAAGTTACCGAACAGTTTTTAAAGAGTTTATCGGTAATTATGTGTTATTTATTGTGATTAATTAATTTTCTATGAAATGTCAAAGATATTATTTCCCATCAACTTTAGCTGGCTATTATACATGCCAGCTACAGCTGATGCTAAGAGTATGAAAATCAAAATCAATGAGTCGATAATTATATTAATGAAAATCAATGAGGGCATTGATTTTCAATATTAAATACACACACTGTATGTGGAATAAACTGACGCAAACGATACAAAATGATTTAAATATTGATTATAATCTTCCTCTCATCTGAAACAAGGCCACAGACGTTTACAGCTGAATATAGGCGTACTTGAAGATCACAAATCACTTGAACGGTAACGCACCTGTGACTCCTCTGGTATTGTGGGGGTCCATTGGCGGCGCTTATTGGACTGGATTGGATGGTTATTATTACCATTAGGACTCCTGACGAGCAGACGGATCTCCTGATTCAGGAGATCCGTCTGCTCGTTTGCCGCCTATTCCATAGAAAAAAACTTGATGCAAAAAAACAAAAAAAAAAGGTTACCATAGAGATTAGAAACAGAACACCACCATAGACCATAACACACAAAATGTCAGATAAAAAGTCAAATGTCAAAAGTGACATCTGACAAAACGCGATAAGCTATGCGAATGCGACTGGAAAGTAATGAAAGTGTCGTGTTTGTGTTATAAAATGTATTATTTGTGCGTGAATTAGTTGCTGTAAAGCTTATGAAGTAATATTTATCTAAATCGTTTCTCTTTATCGTTCTAAAATCATAATTGTTGTGACGTTCAGCGTATTCAATCTCGTTGGCATTTGTTTGCACCGGTATTAGTTCCTGATGATATTTAAAACAAAATAAAGAATATGTCGGACGCTTGGGAAGAGATCCAAGCTGTGAAAAGCAAAAGGAACAGTTTGCGCGAGAAGTTAGAGAAACGTAAGAAGGAACGGCAGAATATCTTGAGTGCTAATTTGGGTAGTGGAGAAAGGTCGGAAGGTTCACCTGGCAGCGGGAAGGAGAGGTTGGCAGCCAGTCCGTCCGCGGGGAAGCATGAAGGTATTAACATTATTATAAACTTCAACAAATTTCATTCTCAGAGTGTTAACACCTTATTATACTTTCTACCTCGGCTTTTATGACGAGGATCAAGGAACAAGTCGACTAGACCTTCATTTATGGGTCAGTGAGTTGGATTGTTATTTTTTTTTATAAGTTGTGCTTATATTAATAATTCTTTTTACAAATTTAGGATATTTACGAAGCCTCGCGGTTCACGATATATAAAGTTTTGAAGGTTCCAAATGTGTCCATCGATAAATAATACGCGATGTACGAAATATGTTACATAGTAGTAGAAAGCGCCATAGAAGCGAACTTTAGGGCACCCCGACTTAGATAGGTTAGGCTAGAAGGGGTTTTTTTAAATGATAATTAATTACAATATCTGTGGTGAACTCTTATGTCAATATTTACAATACTAAATATTTTCCCATTTGCTTGTGAATTCCATTAAGTCTTTGACTATTGGTACCAACATGAAACAATGCTTGCATTGTGTTTTGTCGTGAGTGAGTGAGGATTAACCAATGGAGGACCAATTCCCCCACAATCCTCAAATTCCCAATTCCCAAAAGGCCAGTAACGCACTTGTAACGTCACTGGTGTTTCAGGTGTCCATCCAGGGTGCCGATTGCTTACTAATAAAAGAAAATTATATGCTATGTTATCTCTTCAGTTACTCCCGACAAGCCAAAAGTGATAGTACCGTCAGCATCATTAGAAGTGCAGCTCCTCCAAGTGCTGTCAGACATGCAGCTACAGTTGCCCGCAACTGCCAGTGCGCTGTTGCCTGGACTGGGTGATGTCGATGCTGGTATTGTTGCCAGCCTACTACAGAAGTTTGCTACACAGAAACTTATTACGTAAGCTATTATTTTTTATAATTACACTACATTTAAGTTTATTTCCCATAGTTAGATGATTTTAGTTTAGACCACATCAACAGAGTACTACATTCAATGCCACCTCCTCCTGCTGCACTTATGCCTGGAGCACTGGATTAACAAAGTTGCATATTTAATAAAACTATGATCTCTCCTCTAGCACCTTAATTGTCAGAAAACAAACTATGGTGATGTATTTTACTTATCATATGTTTCAGTATAAAAGAAAGAACAGAGAGTACAACTGATGCAAGCATAGAGGTTGTGAGCGCAGAGTCTGTACGACTGGCTGCGGTACTGGCAGCTTTGATGGAGGAGCAGAGCAATGGCAACAAGAGAAAAGGTTTGTAACATATTAACTACATGTATATCTAGTGTTATTTATATTGAAATTTTCGTGATACATATAAACCTTTAACTACTGACGTGGATGTCTCATAGACTGCGTATTCACTCTCTCAGAATTAAAAAAAAAAACGTCCAAATAAGTGTGTTGTAGCTAAGATTATAACATTTTTTTTAAGTTATGCGAAATATAGTTTATTGAATTTGAACCAAAAACCGCTGATTTCATTCGAAATCGTTGTTTTTTTCGCACTTCCATAATAGAACTATAATGGACAGATTATAATACAAGTAAATATTGTGCAAATTAGTAAATAAAAGTAATCCATTTCGATTATTTATCATTAAGGTGTTTGACATACGTCACGGCATCATTTATGGTCTGAGTACACCACGTCAGGACTTGAAGGTTAAAATAATTATTATGTTTTCGGCTTACACACGTAACTGTTTGACGCAGAACTCGACAAGTTTCAAGCCATGCTAGAGGCTCATATTCATGACCAGCATTCCGCGAATCTCGACGCGGCGACTGTCGACTGTCGCTTGAAAATAGTCGAGTTCCTCATCAAACAGTTACATGAGTAAGTAAGTTTTATTTTATATAGTTTCCTACATGGTCTGTGCAATGTATCTTGTGTATGATACTTCTGATGACGGAAGTGTTGTTGGTGACTGTTAACAATCAGGTTGGGCCCGAAGAAGTATAGAGGTAGTATACAAAATTATATTCTTTTGTTGTTTTTAGGTGACAACAAAACAGAAGAAGCAACTAATCCTAAAGTATCGAAAACAGCTACTGACGAGAAGAAAACAGGGAAGAATGACACAGATATTATGGTACGTGTAATTTTATATAAAGAAACAGTACTACGTGATTAACTTGATTTATCTCACCCGAGTTATCTGTATACAACAATATAAATAACTTTTACTTTCCTTTTTTATTTAACTTTTTCCAAATATAACTTTTTCACTTGGTCACGGTATCACGCGTGAATGGCTGGACCGATTTCACTAATTCTTTTATTGTTGTATTTCTTATTATCTGGAGAAGGTTCTTATGACTTAAAAAAAATCCTGAGAATCCTACGGAAACGGGAAAAACGGGTTTGCGCGTATGAAGTCACAGGCAGAGTAGCTACAGTACAGCTAGTAATTTATAATACAGGCTTTTATAAGCTTAACTAAAACACACATTTCATATAAAAAAATACGTCAAATTATCCTTCAGCTCGACCAACAGTATATCCAGACTTTCTGAACTTAACCTTAACGATATAATTTACAGTCCCTACTAGCAATGCCTTCAAGCAGAGAGAAGGCAGTAAAGCGAGTCGGTGAGGAGATCATGGACCTGCTCAGCAAACCTACAGCCAAGGAGAAGTCTCTCGCTGACAAGTTCAAGAGTCAAGGAGGTCAGTGATTTTTAAAATAGAGCCTTGTTAGGTACTGCTTTCTATAGGTTTTACTACTTCCGATTAATTTGCTGGTAAAATACTATACTACTATATTTACGGATCCATGAATTAGGAAAAGATTGCTTTGCATAGTCAGATACTAATTAAATGACCAACCGTGCGGTTGGTGCGGTGGCTGGGCACGTGGCTGCCGCGCAACGTGTCGCGGGTTCGATTACCGCATGGAACAACTCTTTTTGCGAGATCCACAGATTGTCGTTCCGTGGTCTGGATGTCATGAGTATGTGAACTTGTATGTTTGTAAACGCACCCACGACACAGGAGAAAATCCTAGTGTGGGCCAACGTATAAAAAAGATAGGCCGTAGGTATATAAAATGCATTCTCAGTTAAACTCACCCACACTGAAGTGGCGTTGTTTTACGGCGGTATCCTGTGAAACCGTGGTATCACTCCTCTTAATTTAAGAGACTATTTTATCCGGCTCGACTTACTTATTATTTCAAGTCTTAATTATTATTTCCAGGCGCTCAAGTAATGGAATTCTGTCCGCACGGTACTCGCGCGGAATGTATGCGAGCGTTCACTACAAGTAAATCTGAGGACGGAGAGGACAGCACATACTCCTGCAAAAAGCTTCACTTCAAGAAGATAATACAGGGACACACGGACGAGTCGCTCGGAGACTGCTCCTTCCTCAACACGTGCTTTCATATGGACAGTTGCAAGTATGTTAATGAGTTGTACCATCTTCAATTAGCTATCTACTATTTAAAAATAAGTCGGGTTTTTCTTCCTGACGTTATAACTCCAGAACCCACGAGCCGATTTCCACGGTTTTGCATTCGTTGGAAAGGTATCAGGTTCCACGGAACCTGATACCAAACCTGATACTATAGCAAAGAAAATTCGGGAAAAAAATATGTTTTCTTTATCTTTTCATCACTAAACGAAATATTACATAAAACGAAGCTATCAGGTGGCGAAACTAAGTTCGCCGGGTTTGCTAGTAAGATATAAAATATTATGCTATATTAAAATGTCTCATCTACATATATTTTGAGTTCTTTTCACATTTCACCGGGCACAATAGAGAGTAGACAGTGTAAAAAATAAAAATTGTAATTAGTTCGCCAGTTAGATTTATTTTATTTATTTTGTCGTATAAGAAAACAATACTTAGATGAATCGGAGTTCAGTTTAGCCGTGGGAGGTCGTTACGTCACGCTACCCTATAAAAAGTAGGAAATCGTAACGTCACACGATATTTCAAATCAATTAAACGTCAGTATTAATTTTGTAAGAAAATAAAAAATACGTGTCTAATGTCTTAAAATAGTCTACTAGGCGGACATTAAAAAAAATCGTATATTACCCTATTCCAAACTCCAGTTGAATTAGGTACCTACTTGTGACTTCTTATACGGCAGTCGCGTATGCAATCTCCCAGGTAGCGAGACAATTGATAAAACTTTTGCCTTTATTTTACAGATACGTTCACTACGAAGTTGACAATTCAGACCCCAATGCGAACGCACCGAAACCTCCCGAGACCACACCCAAAGGCAACCACAATGGTACTTAATTTCATGAATAAACACTATTTACACTTGGGACCAAGGAAACGAGTTTCTTAATAAATATTTTATGATACAAGTATTTTAGTAATTGGTAACGTATCTTATACTATTATCTAAAGCGGAAGTTTGTTTTTTTGTTTGTTTGTTTGAACGCGCTAATCTCCGTAATTACAAGTCTGATTTGAATAATTCCTTTTTTGTTGGATAGCGCATTTATAGAGGATAGCTATAGACTATAAAACCTTATGCTACGACAAATAGGAGCTGAGCAAAGCGTGTGAAATCGCGCGGAAGTAGCTAGTGTCGTATAAAATGAAATTGAAAAAAAAAAAGCAAATTAATATAAGAGCATTTAGGAATATTATTTTTAAAGTTATAGAGGTTTCGATAAAATGCTCCTAAATGTAATTTTGACATGGAATCTTATACTATTAATACTATTATATAAAGAGGAAGAGTTTGTTTGTTTGAACGCGCTAATCTCCGAAACTACAAGTCTGATTTGAATAATTATTTTTGTGTTGGATAGCGCATTTATAGAGGATAGCTATAGACTATAAAACCTTATGCTACGACAAATAGGAGCTGAGCAAAGCGTGTGAAACCGCGCGGAAGTAGCTAGTAACTTATAAAGGTCAGTTAATTTGTAATATCTATAGAGTGTATTGACATATTTTCTGTACAGGTACAAGTGTAGTGAGCAAACCGGACGGAGTGTTAACACTGACGCCGCCGCAGTGGATACAGTGCGACCTCAGATACTTAGACATGACGTTCTTAGGTCAGTAACTGAATCTGTTACTTTGCTCTCTTGTCTATGCTTATTATTATATCCTAACTAATATTATTAATGCCTCCTAGTTACTTAGGTACCTCTTTACATTCTTCCTACTTAATCGATCTCCTAAGTTTTACATACATAGTTTGGACAGAAAGAGGCTAATTCACGCACGCACAGTTGTGGGTAAAGCTATTACTATATACCATAACATCACGCCTCTTATCCTCGAAGGGGTAGGCAGAGATTCACATTAGGGCACTTAATGCCACTACAATGTAACACCCACTTTTCACTATTTATGTTGTGAGTCCGAAGTCCAGACTCCGTACTACTACAGAGATTTTTTTCAAAAATTACTATTTTATAAATAAGTTATACCTATCTCCCAGGTAAGTTTGCAGTAATAATGGCGGACCCGCCGTGGGACATCCACATGGAGTTACCATACGGTACTATGTCAGACGATGAGATGAGATGTCTAGGCGTGCCTCAACTACAGGATAGCGGACTCATATTCCTATGGGTGACTGGCAGGTAAAGTAATGTTCTTTAGTCTTTATGTAAGCTTACCTTACTGAACAATGAGTATAGAGGTACTAAGTAATAAGTTATATAATTCAGAAAGCTAACAGCAAATCGTCAGATATACTCAGAGCTGCAGACATCTTGACGGGTTACCGCCGGGGCTCCGCGTCGAAGTCAGAGTAGAACCAGTATGGTTTTTCGCCAGTCGAGAGTCTGACATTCCCTCTCGTCTGACGTAAGCCAGGGGAAAACATTAGATGTTTTTCCAGAAAAAAACCGTCCGGAATCAAGTGACAAGAATAATATAAATAATGTTTGTGTTATGTTGGTAGATTACCAGATTATAGTCGGATTTATTTAAACTGTCAAACACCAAGCGGTCACCGGTGACCGCAACCTATTGTTCTATAATTGTGTCTACAAAACCGGTACTCGACGAGTTAACTTGGATTTATTACGTACTATTTCGAGACTGCCCGACTTGTTTCGAACCACAACGGAGCCCGTAAACATAATCATTAATCTCGTACAGTCAACTTGGTAGTAGACAGGTAACGACAAAAATTAAACAAGTATATGTACAAACTTACTTTCGCAATTCGTATATTTATTGGGATGTTTTTTTACAGAGCAATGGAACTAGGTCGCGAGTGCCTCAAGCTATGGGGCTACGAGCGAGTGGATGAACTGATCTGGGTGAAGACTAACCAACTACAGCGAATCATACGTACCGGCCGAACTGGGCACTGGCTGAACCACGGCAAGGAACACTGCTTGGTAAGTGATATCGAGTTAATATAATAGGTTAGATGACTAATTTTTATTTTAATGTCCGTCTGGTAGATTATTTAAAATCATTAGACATGTATTTATTATTTTCTTACGGATACGAATAGTTTCGAAGATATATTGATTTGAAATATCGCACGACGTCACTTTTGAGTACGATTAACATAACATCACGCCTGTTCTCCCAAGTGGTAGGCAGAGGTGCACACAGAAGTAACACCCACTTTTCACTATTTATGTTATGAGACCCGTTTTTTGGGGCGAGCCTATTGCCATATACCGGGGACTTTTCCAGCCTCCGTGCTACTACTGAGATTTTTTTTTAAAAACCCGACCCGGGTCTCGAACCCGAGCCCCCTTGCCCGGCAGTCGCACTTGCGACTACTTGGCCAGCGAATCTCGATTTATACTCTAAAATGACGTAGCTACCTCACTCTTAAACTTTGGTTGGTTTTATCTAAGTATTGTTTCTTATACATATTAACTTGCAGGTTGGTATGAAGGGCAGTCCAGAGAACTTGAACCGTGGCCTGGACTGTGACGTCATCGTAGCCGAGGTGCGCGCCACCTCGCACAAACCAGACGAGATCTACGGCATCATCGGTGAGTGACGACTGCCTACTTCTATGGACTAAACGAGATTGAATACAAAAAAAAAAAGAAATTTATTAAAAAAATAATTCCTGTTTTATCACATGACAGCATTTAATCGGCAAAACTCGTATTTTTTGCGTGCAATTAAGGAATTTAACAACGTGTTCAAGCAGCATGATTTTGACCTTTTTAATATTAAAGTGTCTACGGTCAGGAGGTGCCTGAGCCTTTCTTTTTTTATGTAGTAACATAATAGTGAACGCGATTGAACTTATGTTTTGCGAGGTAATTTGTCTGTGTAGTGTTCAGATGTGTAGTAGTAGGTATATATTAGTAATTTAGTACTTTGTTTCATTTTGTTTTGTTTGTTTTTATTATTATAATAATGTTGTAGGGAGTACTGTGTCGACCACATTCTTTTATAGTATTAGTTTGTTTTTTATATGTGAAGACTCTCACACAATTTCTTAATTTTTGTTTTGTTAGCTGTTAGTCTTCCAAAGTTGTTAAATAAATAAATAAAATAAATAAATAAAAGTATCCTATCACCTTAAGTCAGCCCATACCCTGCCTGTATACAAAATGTCATCAAAATCCGCTCTGTAGTTTCAGCGTGATTGACGGACAAACATCCAAACAAACAGACATTTATAATATTAGTATGATACAGATGTAGAACTATTCAAGAAATACTCAACTACCAACGGGACTCTTATATAAGCAAAATAATTAAATCTGTCACAAACCATACATAATACACAAAAAAGATGAAAATCAAGTTTGGAATTGTTATCTTATACTATTATATAACTAGCGATCCGCCCCAGCTTCGCACGGGTGCAATATGTATGTATTATACATATAAACCTTCCTCTTCACTCTATCTATTAAATAAACCGCATCAAAATTCGTTGCGTAGTTTCAAAGATTTAAGCATACAAAGGGACATAGGGACAGAGAAAGCGACTTTGTTTTATACTATGTAGTGAAGCGGAAGAGTTTGTTTTTTTGTTTGTTTGTTTGAACGCGCTAATCTCCGTAACTACAAGTCTGATTTGAATAATTATTTTTGTGTTGGATAGCGCATTTATCTAGGATGGCTATAGGCTATAAAACATCACGCTACGACTAATAGGAGCTAAGCAATGCGTGTGAAACCGCACGGAAGTAGCTAGTGTACTATAAACAATAAAATTATTTCAGAGAGACTCAGTCCAGGGACAAGGAAAATAGAACTGTTTGGCAGGCCACACAATGTTCAACCTAATTGGTATGTATGCAAGTTAATAATATTTTTATTGATAATTGAGTATACTCCTGTTCTGAACTCTATCTTAGCCACTTATGAATAAGAAAAAAAAGTTTTATTTGAATTCATTGTTAACTTAGACCCGAGTATGTTCTTATTCAATATCTTTACACCTCTAAAAACATTTCCTTTCATTACAGGATCACGCTAGGCAATCAAGTGGACGGCGTACGTTTAGTAGATCCAGATTTAATTGCAGCCTTCAAGAAACGATACCCGGACGGCAACTGCATGGCGCCGCCACCGCCTGACCCGGGTCTAGCGTAGTTGTCACTTAGTCTATCCTCTCGCGTGTCAACTCTCTCGTACACACGGGTGTACGAGAGAGTTGAGTGCCCATCGCGCAATTGTACACACAGGTGTACGAGTTACGCGCACCGATTGGATATTTTTTCTGTGACGTATATTTTCAAGTTTACAACCCGTGCTTTATTTGATTGAACAGAATAGTTAATTCGCTTTTCTATTAAAATATTTACCCGTGTATACGTGAGGCGCGCGAGAGACTATAGACGGCAAGACAATATACGTTACACTTGAAAGCAAAGAAACGAACCCACTAGCGTTTTATTTTTCATTTACCTCTAAAATTAAAATTAGTAGTGTGAAGTAAAATTGAGTGATGAAATATGCATCAAGAATGAAAAAGAAATAACATTAGTGGTTACCTTTCTTTGCTCCTAAGTGTATTTTGTCATCATCACTATATCTAGCTCCACTATATCTAGATAGGTATAATAGGAACGCCCACCGTTGAATACCCACGCAAGGTAGGCGGTTTGAGGACCAACAAAAGATAGTAGAATTTACGTTTTCTCTCTGTTCAGTTTTAATGAATTTTATAGACAAATTAAAAGCTTAGAAACGTCTATACATAGTACATGTAAGTAGTTTTTGAGCTTTTAGTACTATCATTACAATAGACTGATGTCATCGTGGTAAACATCGACGACTCGCCGCGTGTTCTTGCTCTAGCCAATGTCTTACTTACAAATTAATGTACCTTACAGAACATTAAACTACCCCAAACAGTAGATTTCAATTCTATATGAAAGTAATAAGGTTGTTAATCGAAAGATTACGACTGTTTAGGGTAACTTGATATTCATATATGGTATTGAATGAAATAAATGTGTCAATTAAAAGCTATATTTAATGTCTACTAAAAAATACACGATTTGTATTCCGCTGTAGATAAAGAAAAGTTTATTTTTGCATGTAAATAAATTACAATCATTTCCCATCCCTCAAATTGCCTAAGTAAGAAGGTACTTACTATAAAACTGTATATAAAATGTAAATATAGATGTAATGTAAATAATTAAATAAAACAATTTTTAATGAAAGTTACTTTTATTACGTCAATACACAATTTGTTACGGCTGCGTAAACTGACGTGGTCAGTAGAAGCTGGTCGTTTGCGGACTTCGGCGGCCTTTCGGTGACATCGGCCGCGCAGGGCTGAAGAAACTGCGAGATATTGGGCTCTGCTTCTCCCTGCCGCCGCTGGAATAAAACCAGTTCATCAACATCATCCAAGACATTCAAAACTGAACATACGCCTCCTCCCAGAACAACCCTCGGTTACATAAATACCTAAATAATATTCATTAAACCCGTGTTTAAAAATTATGTGTAGCAATTTCCATGAGAATTAGAATTTTCTATATTTTAATAATTAGGTATAGCCAGTAATTCTGGGTAAAAATGAAGCTATGATTTTAATTCGGTGAAACCCTGCATAAATGCTGTTATTTGGTCATAACATTACGCTTTTTACTCCCTGAAAGAGCAGGCAATAGGCATAGATGAAAAATATGTACCCACCTGTAGTCTTGATTAATATTCGGTTTCACCAAATTGGTAGTTCTAGTGTTCATATTCTTGATACTAGGCTTTTTAGGCAGCTGACTGAACAACACAAGAGAAGTAATGTAGAAAATATGATTGTACCAAACTAATAGATCGAGTAGTTCTTATTACCTGGCTTTCTCATGAAAGTTACCAGTTTTCTCTGCATTTATAGTATCACGCAATCTTCTCTGGAACTGTAATATTTATATGAATGATGACTTATCCAATTTTGTATAGTGTGTCAAATATAATGGCAAAGGAGAAACACAGTTAGGGCATGCACGAAAAACGTCCTCCGGAGTCCGTAAGAAGCAGACGTGTACTAGAATATTACAAATTTTAATAAAAACCTAGCTAAGTAAAGTGATCCTTATAAGTGCAGTGTTTAAGTTAATTTAACATTGTAGTTGCTAAATCACTCAAGACCTTGTGTTTCTTACGCGAAACTACGCCGGCGCGCGCGCAGCACCGCTCACCCCCGCGGGGAAAAGAGAGCGTCCGATATTTTTCAACCTACTCGCACGCACTCGTAACATAACAACATGAACGAGTGTAGCAAGGACGCCGCCCAAGGCGACACTGATAAGCGACAGCGAGAGCGGTAGCGGATCGGCTCCTAACTTATCCACTTTAAGCGATGAAGACTTACGCGCTAACATTACCTCAAGAAAGCGGAAGGATCGTACAGAAGAAAGTGATTACAAACAGGATTTCACGAATTTCCGCATGGAAATTATGAACTTCCTAACCAATTTTGGCAAAACCCAAACCGAAAACCTAAACCAAATTAAGGAACAAATATCGGACATCCAAAACGAAGTTAAGACCATAAAGCTCATTTTTCTCAACAGCTGAAACTTACTAATAGAGAAATAGCAAATATCAAAGCTAAAACAATTGCTACTGAGGACAAAATAAAATGTAAAGAAACCGAAATATCCCAAATCAAACATGAGCAACACACAAAATGTTCGGCTATAAAATCGCCCGTCGAGTATCACGAAGACCTCATCCTAGAACTTAAGGATCGATGCGACCGTGAGAAAAATATTGTTATTGTGGGTATATCGGAAATAAACGACAAAAACTGGAAATCAAGACAAAATCATGATAATCAAGAAATTATGAAGGTAATTACAACGCTTTTTGAAGATTGCCCTAAACCGATCAAATCTCAGAGGCTAGGAAAATATGTGCAAAACAAGAATCGACCCATAAAAGTTTACTTCGAAAATTCCAAAACTGCTAAATACCTGTTAAAAAATAGAACTAAACTACCCGAAAACATGCAGATTTTTTCTGATCAAACTCGAAAACAAAAACAGTACTTAGAAAATCTTAAGGATCAGCTAAATAAACGTACACAGGGTGGTGAAAAAAACGTCACTATTAAATATGTGAAAGGAACGCCTACAATAGTTACTACAAACCAAAAAAATCAGTAAGTAACCCACTACAAAATGCCAAACCAACAGATAGTTCTAAGAAACTATACCATCATATAGTAAATAAGTATGAGGACATTCCATTGCACCCGTCTTCACTAAGATTTCTTTATGCAAACTTACGCAGTATACGCAAGCCTGGTAAGTTTGATGAAATAAAATGCATAGGCCATAAAAAGGACTACTCACCTTTTGATTTTTACTGAGACGTGGATTAACTCAGAATCTGATGCGAAACTATACCAACTACCTAGCTATACTCATATATATAATTATAGACAGAATTGTAAAGGCGGAGGCGTTTCCATTTATGTGCACAACAGTATTAAATATGATATAACTGAAGAATTATGTGAGAACGGAAACCACTATTTATGGATACATATAAACAAACTGTCATTAAATATTGGAGCAATTTATAAACCGGGAGATGCCAACGTAAACAACTTTTTAGAAATATATTCATCCCAGCTGGAGCGACGAAAAAGATCAATAGTTTTTGGAGATTTCAATATAGATTTACTAAACGCAAACAGTAATGTATCAAAGTATCAACATGGAGTCCAAGAAGCCGGCTATAGAATAATAAATAAAATCAACAAATCATACAGCACACGTGACTCGGCCACAACAAACACAATACTGGACCATGTATGCACTAATATTAACAATCATTCTCTCAGCATCTCCATAATTGAATCAAGTCTTTCTGACCATAAACAGATATATCTGGAAATGAGAAGTTTGTCTCCACAGCACAACAAAAAGAAACATTATAAGGCTCTGGATTACGAAAATCTGTACAACAACACACTGGAAGCAAAATACAGCAACGACGACCATGACTACAATCAACTAGAGACATTTATTTCAAAACAGATAGAAAAGAACAGAGTAGGTAAGATTAAAATTCTAAATCCCCCCAACAAGACTGGATTAATCAGAGCATTATAAATGCAATCAATTCACGAAATAGTTTATGGCAACAAACCAAATCAAACCCAGATAATAACGATTTGCTGAAAAAGTTCCAGAAAGAGCAACAGAATGTGAAGATGTTAATAAAAAAACAAAAGAAGACCTATTACTATAATTTATTTGAAAGCTGCAGCAATGAACCAAAGAAAATATGGGACCTGATCAATAACTTAGGTTTAAACAAAATTAAAGACAGCGCCCCTCCTCCCAAACTTACATATGTCAAACGCTGGACTTCTAGAAGATGGTAACTCAATATGTGACTTGTTTAATTCTTTCTTCTCATCTATAGGCGCAGATTTAGCAAAACAAATACCAGACACATATCACACAAATACGGGCATCACGCTAATGTACGATAATAACTATACACATGCCATAATACTAAACGAACTAACGCCGTGCACCACAGAGGAAATAATTAGAATCATAGACGACCTAGATAGAAACACTAGCACTGGTCTGGAGGTATTAGTACTAAGGCAATAAAATGTTTGAAAAATATAATCGTTGAGCAGCTGACCAACTGTATAAATGCCTGTTTACGACAGGGAACTTTTCCAGACACTCTTAAGGTTGCTAGGGTCAGTCCTATTTACAAATCTGGGAAGAGAACTGACCCAAGTAACTACAGACCGGTGTCAGTCTTACCTGTAATGTCCAAAATATTCGAACGCGTATTATACACTCGCCTAAATAACTATCTGACACATAAAAAATTTCTAATAAACGAACAATATGGTTTCCGCTCGAAATCAAGTACCTACTCTGTCGGCTGCAATGGATCTAATCACCAAAATTAAAACTCATATAGATCAAAAAACCTATGCCTTAGGAATATTTATTGATTTAAAAAAAGCGTTCGATACTGTGAGTCATCAAAAACTGCTTCAGAAGTTAGATAATATAGGTGTTACAGGTACAGCACATAAAATGTTCAAGTCGTATTTGGTGAACAGGCATCAAGTTGTTAAAATAGGAAATGCTCCTAGCTCGATCCAAACTGTCTCATACGGACAGCCGTAAGGTCAAGGTTCAATAATCAGTCCGTTACTTTTTCTAATATATATAAACAATATTAATAAAATAGGTTTAATAGGACACGTAACACTATATGCAGACGACACCTGTCTCTTTTACTTTGACAAAACAATTCATAACATTATAAAAGATGCTCAACATGACCTTGATTTATTAAGCGAGTGGCTAAAGTGCAACCTTATTACAATCAATACATCAAAAACCTCATTCATGATTTTTACCACTAAAAATAAACTTATACCCGACTTCTCGCCTCTTAAAATAAATAATGAAATAATAAAACGATCAACCAACGAAAAATATGTTGGATTGAGGGTAGATGAGAAACTAACTTGGAAATTGCACATTGACCATCTCAGGGGTAAATTAACATCGTTATTGGAAGCGTTATGGAA
This sequence comes from Spodoptera picta, assembly GCA_038387885.1. Classification (NCBI taxonomy): domain Eukaryota; kingdom Metazoa; phylum Arthropoda; class Insecta; order Lepidoptera; family Noctuidae; genus Spodoptera; species Spodoptera picta. The sequence goes on along the minus strand of JAZHFQ010000752.1, from coordinate 793,873 downwards.
AGTAGCAAACTGTATTCCTAGTGAAGTGCGCACTTTAATGTAACTCTTTAGTTAAATCGCATTTATAATATCTTGTTGAGATATGAGGTTCAGCAGCAGTAACTAATTTAAATTCACTTCAAAGAATTCAAAATAAAATAAATAAAACCTTGTTCCATTATAATTACCATACTCCATCAAAGACCGTATACGAAAAAACAAATTTATTAAATATTAGACAACTATACATTTATTACACCTGCATTCTTATTAAAAACATAACTTCAAACTCAATACAAACTAACATACAACTAAAGAAAAAAACAATGTCACATAACTTGAGAAATAGATATAAAAACAAACTGGAAGCCATTAGCGTACGCACGAATTACGATAGAAAGACTATATTATATGAAGGAGTACATCTGTTCAATGCATTACCCGACGATATCAAAGAGTGCGATAACGTGAACACATTTAAATATAAGCTAAAGAAACATTTAAGTACATTATAACTGCTAATACTTTGGAGGTAATTTGTATTGTACCTACTATATTTGTTTATTACTTTGTATCTCATTATAAGTGGACTGTATGTTCTTATGAGAAATAAATTTCTTTAAATCGACAATGGCACCGTATAGAGAACTGTATGTGATAATGGGTTCTAGCAAAGAGAATATAACTTCTGGCTCTAGTTCGCTTATGTCATTTGTTTTTTAGTAAGCAAAAGTATGTAAAAACCGTATATGAATCATTGTACCTTGATGCTATTGAGCATGTCTCCCTGCGTCGCTAGCGGTCGCTCGTCGGAGCGCACAGATGGGGCGCGGCGCGTCGTGGGCGCGTCTCTAGTGGCGCCCAACGACGCCGCGCCCAGCGACCCGTCCCGGCACATCGACACTGGGCCACCGACAACATTGCCAACAACACACACTATTTACTCAGAGTTAGGTAACAAGTAAGTTCTAAAATTATTTTATTAAATTAGGTACCTACTTGTCTTTGAAATTTTGTAATGTAGGTCTACTATGGAAAGATAAAGATCAATTTAATTTTCATCTAAGCCAAGATGTTATTATTCGTATTATTGAAATAGAGAACACCATTGAATGATGTATTATTCAAACAATGATAAGTACACATTGAATAAAAAGAGAGGTTGAACCAATTTCCAAATACTGGAGCAAACCATTGTAAAACACACTTAGAAAGTAAACAAAACATTGTGCATTTAGAAAATTTTATTATCTCTACCTCGTCTACCACGAAAATAAAACTAAAATAGATGAAAACAAAACCATTTATTTCTTCTAACTACTAAATCACATTGACCTAGATATTGCTAACAATATCAATACATAGTATAAAACAAAGTCGCTTTCGCTGTATGTCCGTATGTATGCTTAGATCTTTAAAACTACGCAACGGATTTTGATGCGGTTTTTTTAATAGATAGAGTGATTCTTAAGGAAGGTTTGTATGTATAATACATGCATATTGCACCCGTGCGAAGCCGGGGCGGGTCGCTAGTCTGTTATATTAATACATCTATTTTATGATAATCTATTCAATAATTACCTAACATGATCCAGTTAATACATAACAGAAAAAAAAACGTATTATTTTATAGGAATTTCATTATTTTCTCACATAGAATAACCGTTATGTAGATTTAAGTAGAACCTAGTTAACAATTAAGTTAAAAATCTAGGCAGAACCTTAGTTCTCTACATAATATACCTACAAAGTTTATCCCAATACACATAATAAAATCCAATTTGTTCTTAAAAACTCCATTTCATAATAATAATTAGCAAATAATAACATGTTGAGGTAATTATTTTGATCAATTTATTTACTTTAATGTCACTAAATGATAACTAGACTGCATCCTTAGCTTTCACATTTTCTTGAGTAGTGGAGGCATCTTCCTTTGATTTATTATCTTCTAATTCCTTAGTATCAAGTTTGTACAACTGTTTCCTCATTTGAGCCGGTCCAGCAAACATGGCTGGTGATGTCTTTGTCTCTGGTACGTAAACCTCGTAAGTCTTGAAATACTTAAGTATACTGTGAACATCCTCCTCCTTTAGTTTATACTCTAGAGCTATCTTAGCGGCCGTCACTTCCTCGGGATTCGCTTGGTGAGATGCTATAAAGTTTATGGCAGCTCTCAGAGTAGTTCGCCCATACGGTATTCTCTCTGGCTCCTTGAAACCAAAGTCGTATTGTTCAGGCATTTTGCGATCCTGTGGCAAAGGTCGCAAACTCTTATGCTTAGTCTGCTTTTCACGCGTAACATCATCCTCGGGCCTTCCAAATGAGGTTACATAAACATCTTTTAATCTTTTATCGAGCTCTTCATCTTTTCTATCGAGTTTTTCATCTATATTAGGATCCGCTTCCAAAGTACGTTGCAAATCAGCTATATTTTCAGGATATCTTGGAGCCGGAGTTGGTTTTGCTTTAGCAATCTCACGATGAGCGCGATTTTCGATGTTAAAGGTTTTAATAGGTCTCAAAGCTTTAGTCACTAAGGCACCCATCTCAGGTGGCAATAGCACAATTAATATAAACTAAATCACGTCAAATCACTTCGTAAACATTGTTTTATTATTGAGTATTCTAAATTGCATCATAAAGATGAGGTTATACTTTTGATTTGACAATTTTGACATTGCTGTTAATTTGACAGCCATCTGATTCTCTTTTTAAAAATATTGCCAGTCGTATTTAAAAAAAGAAACGGCTGGGGCTATGCGAGAAGTTTAAAGTAAGATTTATTATTACTATGTTTGTCTGATTGGTAAATAAAGACTGAGTACGATTTTGAGTTTGAGTTTGGTAAACCTATTGCAAATCTACGTTTTACACTAATAAAACTAAAATGAAAACAATCCAAGAAAACCCTATGAAACTTACATTTCAGCTTAGAGAATACATCTTTCAACGCAGATTTGGAAGCATACTTCACTAAAAACTTCTCTGTTGGTGAAGGTGTATTTGTGGCCCGGGACTGGTCGTTGGGCATACGAACAGGAGGACTTGGACTTCGTCCAAGTCGTCGTCGTATTTGGGGCTGTCCCGGTGGTTTAGGTCCTGGGTTAGTGTTTATTATTTTGCATTAGTTACTTGTTTTTTAACAGCGTACTTAATAGTGCTGATAATGGAATTAAAACCACATATACATTACATATTACATATATAAGAAATGTAAGATAGATGTACAAAGATATGATATATTATGATAATTCGCACCCGTGCTGTAAGATGATGGAGTAATATGCGCTCCTATACTAGCCATAGGCGAACTCAACAATGGTTGGTTTTGTAGACGGCTCGTATAATAAGGATAGTGTGGAGTCACGGTTACTGATGAATTTAACTGTTTTTCTCTCTCCGAGTTATAAATACTGCTTCGCATCAAGTAGTTCTGAAAGTCAAAATAATGTTCTTACTTTTCATAACGGTTTATTTTATTAATGTTTAGGAAAGTATAGCATAACAAGACATGAAACATGACAAATTCTACAAAATTTAAACCTGCGCACATCGCAAAGACAAAAGTAATAAAGACATAATTACCCTAGCGTCATTAACGCTTTTGATAACTGGAGCTTGGCTAGTCCGAAAAGTCGTTATAGGGGTGTATCCACGCATGTTTTTAATGTCGGGCTCCTAAAATAAGAAAATAAAGCAGGTGTTTATAATTAAATTTGTTTTCAAATTAGGTCTAATGCGAGAAGTGACTTTTGCCTATACTTACCCTAATACTAGACTTAAGACTTTCTCTTGGCATCTGTGAATGTGTTACAGAGTTCCTAGATGTTGGTCGACTGGCTTTAGGATCGCCTGCACCACTACTGCGACGCGACACATTATTGTATGAGTCATATGGGTCTCTAGAGTAATTACACATAATTAATTAATAACAAAGTAAATAGTATCCTTTACAAATCGAATAATTGTATGAGTGTATAACCTATCAACCACGAGTAGGCGTAATGATTAATGCCCAAATCAAAACAGGCTGTTGATGTTACGAGTGTATGCAATCAAACATACATTCATACTTGTCATCATACTTGCCTCCCATTACACTAAATTGTTGTCAATCACCCTTCTAGCATACACTCTCTTTTTTTCTTTATATATATTACATTTCTTATTCTCCACGGACTCTTGTCCGTGCCCTTGTCATTCCATTACATTTTCTTTTAATTTACAGTCTAAATTAATTGTTACAGAAATCTTACGTGCTACATTAACCACATTTTTTTTTCCTCAAAAAATTGTGTCTAATATCTACCTATATATACACAATACATGTTTTACTACATTTACATTAACCTTACTGGATCGGCCCACACGCGCGATGAGCGAGCCGACCTGCTCCAGCAGAAGGCGCCCGTTCACGAGCATGACGTGGGGGCCAGCAATCGGTCTGATCAACCATTTCGTAGGGAACGGAGCGACCCAGCCCACAGCGCCACCGACTGTAGAACATTTAAGAATGCATGACGTCTGCTCACGCAGCAGTAAGCCGATTCCAGTAGTGCCAATGGATTTTGTCAGTCTTATTGATAAAATGTACATTACGTTACATTATATTTACTACATTTTAACATTATTAGACACACACAATACATATATATATATATATATCAATGTCACGCCTGCATCACAATTCAAGCCTACAGCGAGCATTCGTTCTTTAAAACTCTTATTATCTGCATAAAATATTAGTAACGTGTGGGGCAACATTAAAAAAATCTCTTGGAATTCTACAGTCAAACTGAAAACTATAATAAAAAATATCTCACCCTCTATACAACACCTTCTGCTGACTAGTGTTTAAATTTTGCGGTTTCACGTGCCAGTCCTTCTCCTGCGTCTTGTTAAAAACTGAAACCGACAGTACAAGCAATTAAAACGCATTGTTACTCTACGTATAATATCACAACTGCACACGTATATATCAATTACTGTATCATACACACCCCATCTATTACACTGCACAAACCTGTCCCGTTACAAAATCGAGGACTGGCTTTTGTACAACGCACCGCCAACATCCACAAACTATCGTTAACTTTTCTAAAACATGACTGGCAACACACGTATTTTCTCCAAAAATTAACTTTCGCTGAGCGCTGATCACTCTCATCACCTTCATCAACTAATTCAGTACTTCTGATAACACATCCTTTCAGTTGAGTTGTTTTGGTTGGCATTGCGGTCAAATCGCATGCCGTAATAAATATTTCTTCTTCTTCATGCTCCATTTTGTCTAAGTTGTCTGAACGTAAAACGAAATAAATTCATTTCATGCTAGTCCCATAATATTTTATTCCGTCTAAGCGTATTTAAAATAACACTGTTTACAACATATTGTGAGTAAATTGACGGTGCGTTGCGTTAAGCTTTGCTGAAAGAAAAATGAATAGTACAAACAGTGTTATTTTAAACAGAACAACGAATACTCTAGTAAGATAAAATATAACCGTATTAAGATAAAAAAATATAACGTTAGTAAAAATAACACTGTTTGGATAAATAATAGTCTAGTTTTTAAAGTTATGTTAACCTTTAACTAGGTGCAAAAGGTTAAAGAACAAATCAACAATTTACCTTCTTTTATTCGAGAGTTCTGTGGTCTCACTGGAGTTATTGTTTCCGATCGTATGTTTTGCTTTTGGATTGGAGGCGGTGGTGAAGGCGATTTATGAAAAAGTACTGGTCGCTGTTTCATTGTCTTTTCGGCGATTGAATAAACGCCAAATTCATGCATGGGAAACTTTTCAGTGTCCTGATAGATACGTTTTCTGTCGAAAACTTTATTAATTTCAATTTTCATTAGCTAATTCTGACTATGAAATGTGAAAACATCATAACAATTTACATAACTATATCAGTATAATAAACTGTAATGTTTTGGTAATAATGTAATAATTCAAAGATTATATAAAATTTTAACCAATTTACCTATAAATATTTCCATGCTTCATCAGCCATGGCTCTAGTTCCTCCAGCCAGCCCTTTAAAAAGAAAAAAGAAAATGAATTAGATTCCTAAATCACTTTGGTAATAGTTATCTAACTTTATTATGTTTATTACATATTTTTACCTGCTGATGGCCTATGACGGATCCAGGTCTACAAATCCTCATCCAGCCAATAGCTTCATGCGACGTCATCCGATAATGTTTGATTAGGTAACAACCAATCAACGAGCCAGTGCGCCCTAGACCTGCCTGAACAAGTTATTCGTCAGAAACAGAAAATAAATTTATTCAAATAATGTAGCTCAAATAGACTAAATTCGTAACCTTGCAATGCACAGCGATTGCGCAACTTGCTTCTTCGCTAATTTGAAGGAATTTAAATAGGATATGTCGCCTTGGACAGGATCCATCAGGAAAGAATAAATCATAGTGAATTATACCCATGTTAGTAAATCTAAAACCAAAACAAAATTTATAAATACTAGACTTCAATAAATCAAGACACCGGGTATTGCCTACATTTTGTCTGGCAAGTCAATCAATGCCTTAATTAAAATGTATTTTAACTTTATTTAAACTTACACATTTCCGTCGTATAGTCTTTTATTTAAACGAATGACTACTTTGACATTGTTTTCCAAAAAGTAGTTTATATACATTTCAGGCGGGTGGAAAAGCGATACACTGTAGTCAACTGGACCGATGAACGCTAAAAATTTACCTGAAAATATTAAGATAAGTGAAAAACTATTTGTAAACCAAACTGTCAAATTATAATGTAAATTATTTTTAATGATCATCGTTTTACCAGGCACAATCCAATTCAAATCTCCACCCTGGATTTTTCCTAGTCTTTCATATTCTTCATAATTGAAATCTTGAAAGTTGAAGAAACCTAGTTCTCGAGCTTTCTTAATTGCTTGTAGACAATCCATAAGTGATATCGTGTAAGCAGATTCACCTTGCGTTGCGTCTTGGAACGGTCTACGGTGTTTGAAATACATTAGTGAATGTCTACATAAAATTAACAAATTAATTTAATTAATGATAAACCTGTAGCTTTGTCCATGGACCATCAACGGCTTCAAAGCATCTCTGGGTGTTAAACTCAAATACAAAACACCGTAACATCCTAGCAGAAATGCTGAATTAGCTTTCTTTTTCGGATCGATAGAAGTGTAATGAACGATTGTTTGCTTATTTAAATACAGCTTGAGTTTTTCGTTTAATATTCTACAATATTTATAAACACAACCGAGATTTAAAGGCCCGAAGTCAGAATAATAATTTTCGTATACTAAATCGTTATCTATGCAAAAGTAATGAGTATCAACGGTATTCTTAAGTGTTTTTCCTTGTCTTACAGTTGCAAAATATAATGCATTTTTTATATATTCTGCCATAAACAGTATATCAGGACTTCGATTCATTATTCCAATAACAATGATACGTAACTTAATTGATAGTACATCTCTAACATACAAAAATACTCATATTTTATAACTAGGTACAATACACAGTTTGTAAAATAAGTCACTAAAACACTACGATTTCACAACACAAACATATTTATAAAGAAATTTCAAAATAAAATAAAATTATTGCTACAAAATTCAAATGACAGTGGCGTTGGCACTCTTTTGTTTTAAACTTACCGCAGTTTATCAAAGTTCATTGTAAGTTGCCAGGGTTAATATAAACTTTTTATAATGTCTCTTTTGGTCTCTTATAAATATTCAGTAAATTGTTGTCAATGTTATCACCACAAAGCAAAATAATTTTGTTTCCATTTTAATTCATATCATTACATTTATTACACAAATTCATAATAGATATTTTAGTTTGATTTTTTATAAGTTTCGTATATTGAATGTTACCAATATAAAAATCCAATTATTATCATACTCAAAAATGTTTTTGACAGCACTAGTCTTTTTCCGGTACGCAAGGTAAATTGTCAAACGTTTTGTGTTCGCTTTCTCTGAATCTTGAATTATTTTCGCAATCTTTTAACTTGTAATGGCTACAGTGTATTTAAAATCATGTTGGTGTATCGCTCAATCTATTATATTTCCTATTTCAGGTCGTCTAATCACAAGAAACCATGGCTGATGTCGAAGTGTAAGTACTTATAATTTTTGCCTGTGTTAGCGTAAATATCCCTTTGGGAACTTAATTCCTTCTTTATTTTATGCGAAATATTGCTTATCTAATGAATTTACAAGTGTAAATCTGTAATATTGTAAATTAAAATTGTAAACATGTTGTCAACATAACCTTCAAAACATTTCAGTTCAACAACTTGATTGTTCTTAATAGTGCTGAACTATTACTAAATATGGTTTAAAATGATGTTCAATCAACAATATATTATCATAATTATCAATTTAAGTGTTTAAATTTTGCTTTTATTCAACAGTGAAGTGCCCGCCAACCCCGTCTTGAGCGGTGGTGCCATGGATGTGAACACAGCCCTACAGGAGGTTCTGAAGACGGCCCTCATCCACGGAGGACTAGTCCATGGACTTCACGAGGCCGCTAAGGCTCTTGACAAGTTAGTATATGACTTTGATACTTCGTAGTTTGTCTGGTTATGTATTTATATTGAAGACTTGTGGCACTTAGTTGCTTACGCTAAGTTGGTAACTGTTTTAAAAATCATAAAATTTATATCAATAATGGTGAGTCTCAGCATGTTGTCTTGGTTTCATTTACTAGAACCATGTGATTGTTTTTCCTTGTGATATGATTCACCAAATTCTGCAGTCTGTATGAAACTAAAACTTAAAAAGTAAAGTATAGTTCTAAGTAAGCAAAACAGATCCTTCATACCAGTCATTTGAACAATGATTTGTTTTGGTTTATCTGTGGACTTTTGTTTATTTAACTTCTAACATGAAACATAATAAAAATAATACAATTTGAATACATAAAACTCATGTCCGGAATGTAACACAAGTGCCTCAATACAACTAAAGACTGCTGATTATGATTTGAGATTTTGTTAATCCTAAAATAAATTAAACACTAAGGTTTTATACACTACCATGTTTCACAGACAACTTATTCAAATGAATGAAACATAACTTTATAACATACCTACATAGTATTATTAAATGGGGCCCTGCATCGGAACTACAAACAATATTCACAATGTGTGTGGCTGTTCTAGTTTCATGCTTTGTGGAAATATCTCATACTCGTCTAGTTGTATGGGATACACTCTGATGCGGAGAGTGACAGAGCACATTCATAGTACCACATTGTTTTGATGGTCAGCATTGTGGCCTCCCATATGTGCTACATTTGTTTTAGCCAAGGAAAGATAAGGAATGTGTATTTGTTAAGAGATTGAACTAACTAATATGGTAATAATAATTTGTCACAGAATTATCAATAAAACCCAAAACACTGTGATGGTGAAGAGGACTTCAACTTCAAATAACATTCTTTTATTTCTGTATGCAGCACATGGTTGAATGACTTGTGCAAACTGTTTTACAAAAATTTCGATTTTCTCACAACAGGAGGCAAGCTGTCCTTTGTGTGCTTGCTGAGAACTGCGATGAGGTTGCCTACAAGAAGCTCGTCCAGGCTCTTTGCAACGAACACCAGATCCCACTTGTGAAGGTAAATATCGAAACCTTATGTATTATTTAGTGACTAGGTGAATTGAATCTTATACTTGAGACATTGAGGAAATCGAGTTTAGATAAGTACTAAAACATGCTTATATTTTGTAATTATCTTTTTTTTTTTTCATTGTTATCTCTCGAGAGGACTTCATGTTGCAAATTCCTTTATCTCTGAAATTTCTCACTATCTATTCTGATTTCTTTGGTTTTCATCCTCCATAAACTGTAATATACTCGCATTTGTACTAATTGTAGTTCTCTATTAGTGATTTAAGATGAATTCTTTTTGTTTTTTATATCAATGCGCTCCGCACGAGCGAGCCCGGTTTCCATATCGGTTTCGCAAACGGAGCGCAAAGTAAACCGTGTGCCCCTATGGTGACTCTCACCCTGACGAGTCAACTTTCCTAGCACCCGAACATTTATACTAATATCTAACTACTAAATAACCAATATCATGATATTTGTATCTATTCGATGTATATTTAAAGTTTATTTTGTATCGTACAGGTCGACAACAACAAAAAGCTCGGTGAATGGGCCGGACTTTGCAAAATCGACAAAGACGGCAAGGCCAGGAAAATCGTCGGCTGCTCGTGCGTAGTTATCAAGGTAAGTTCTACACACTTTTTTAACAGTAAATAATTAATAATAAAATAAATAATAATTATACATTTATCAATCAGGAATAGTAGCACCTATGTACACTAAGAAGCATCTAGCCATTTTGTTTTTCACCATATCATAATTTAGTATTGCGCTCAGCACGAACACCAGCAACATATATAGTTGTTAGTGACGAAATACAAGCGCAACATTAATTCGAGTGACCCTATGGTGCCGCGCCACTTGCACGGGCAACTTTCCTATCACTCATACAAACAATTTCCTATCTAATTTAAATAATTTGGACACAGTTGCTGTCTCTGGTTGAAGGAGAGATACCTGTTGCAACTACATGACGAAAATGTAATTAAATTCGTTTGTTTCCAGGACTTCGGTGAAGAGACACCAGCGTTGGACGTGCTCAAAGACTACCTGAAGTCTTCAAGCTAATCATCCACCTAGTGCTTAAGTTATAAAATAAAAATTCAAAAACACTAATTCACTCTCTTTGATTTCACTAACTTTGAAATTAATACAGATAATGCTAATATAAATATATTTATTTAAATCTAAGCTAGACAATAAATAGAACATAATCACTCATTCCAATTCAAACAAAACTATAAAAATTAAATGCAATGCAAGACTTTCAAACACATATTTTGGAAAACTGATCGCAAATCTCCTTGTGCTTCGGCCATTGTTGAACTTGGCATTCCCTGGAACAAAGGAAATATGAACTTAATGTGTATTTGCAATAATTGCTTTTGAACAGCTCCCTAGCGACATTTGTGTCCAATAAACAAGAATTACTGTACCGTAAAATGGGGTGAATAGGGATCGAGAGGTGAATAGAGAAAGAAGAGGGCTGAACAGATATTGGGAAATTCTTCATAGTATCGATTCACCCCTCGTCTGTTCCTATTCACCTCCCGATCCCTATTCACCCCATTTTACCGTACAGATTTTTATACGATTTCCACAAGTAGATAGTTATTCTTGGGGCAGGAACACATATAATTTGTGAAAATAATAACTGAGTACTAGAAGATAGTTCAAAATACCATATTTTTCTCACCTTCCACAATACCACTCAGTCTTACATCTGGAACACTTCTTAGTAGCCTTGTCTCCACATTTTGCGCACTTAGCACCACCGCTGTCCAGTGCCAGCGCTGTGTCGCTGGTGTACGACTCCAGTAGTTTCTTGGCCATATTCCGCGACTCTTCGGAACCGTCCATGTGGAATAACTCCAGCTGGGACTTAGCGAGCGTCTTTGTACGCTTGTGTACTTGTTTTAGATAAGAATCTTTGATCTGTAATATACCAAAAACATACTATTTTTGGTTTTAAGGAACTGCACTTAAAAAGTTAGTTTAGTTTTACTACATTTTAAATTTCAATTTTGCATGTTATGCTTGTAATTTTTATCATATATGACCTTAACATAATGTCCTGTTACGATTGATTATTACGTGCATACGAAAAATAGGAAGGACAACAACAACGGATGGTAAAACGCAAATAGTTTCAAACCACGCTTGAAAGTACAGATAAATAAGTAATAAGCATTGGATGGGATACAACAGAAATGACCAAAATATAAAGTGTCTAAGGTGTAGTTGACCTGTGGGACAATCTCAATGAGAGTGCATCCAGGGTTCTTGACACCGTTAGTTCGATTGTGCATGCTGGAGTAGTCTCCAACAGCCAGCCGACACAGGAACATCTTCAGGTCACCAAGTGGTGGTATCTGGTCCAACATGGGCTCGGTCATCTTGGCTTGGAGCTGGAGAGATTACAAAGAAACAAAGTATTTTATATCAGGACATTCATTTTATAAGTGGAGCTATACCATAGTCAAAACAAAAAGTTGATATATCGAAATCAGTTTAGCCGTTCAGTAGTTATGACATGACATAGATACCGTTCTCATCTATCAGAACTTTAGACTAGCAAAACGTGTATAAAAATTAAATGTTCACTGGATGTAAACTTAGCAAATAACTTCCTTTCACTTTGAAAATAGGTACATACCTAAATTCCGTAAAGAGTAAATAGGCTCTTAGGCAGACACTACATAGTACTTATTACTTACTGCATTATAAAAAAATTACCTTGCAGAATGCACTCCGGCGGCACTCATCGATGGTGTAGTAGTGGGCCAGCCTCGGCTCCAGCAGTAGTTGTCTCACACATAGCCAGAGCTGAGCCTCCGTGCGATGTAGCTGGGACAAATCTTCCGCAGACGGCTTGCTCCAACGACCATCTATGAAGTGGTAGTATTTATCACTTAAACGAAATCGAGATGCATTCTTCGGTAGTCAAGTAGAACATAATATTGCCCTATACCGCACGAGTTTACTTCATTTCCGACCCCGTGTTACTACTGACAAAATATCAACAAAACCCTAACAACACTGACCGTCCAGGGAAAGGAAACCGAGACGCCTTAATTGTTTCGCAGCCGCTCTTATGACAACTGGACAAATGAGACAGACTTACAGTTAAAAGTCTGCAGTTCCCCCGTATCGTTCCTCTTCATCCAAGGTTCTTGCAGCAGTAGGTGCGTCAATAGCGAGGGCACGTCGTGCGTCTTGTACAAGTTCGTAGAGATCGAGGCCCCCGCGCCACCCACCTCCATGTGCTCCGCTATGTAACTGGAGACGAAGATTATTTTACATCTTGTATCTATAGGTGGTTAAGTATGTATCTACCTATCAAACATCAGCTTATGCTCCGAAAATAGGTATTAAGAATTCTGGCTCGTGAATAAGCATCAAGAGCATCTTCTACTGCTAAGTAGATAGAATAGGTACTATCGGATCGGCAAAGTACACATTTAAAACAAATCCTGTGGCTGTGGCTATCTCGCTATCGCGCTGTTTTCTGTGTTCGCTCACGTCAAGTGCATGCGAATATCGCCTAATGATAGTCGACTTTCAACTTTGTCGATTGTACCTTAATAAGTAGGCCAGTGTAATAATGGCTTACCGCACGATAGAGACGCATCGCATGCTGATGTCAAATTGCAGGTCTCGTTTCTGACGCTCCAGTTCTTCAATGGCAGTCTCACATTCTAGCTCCTTTGCTGACATTGGCTTCAAGTACTCGTTACTATGCGGAAGAAGAAAAAGTCCCAAAGAATTTAATAGATGGTCCTAGAATTGGCTAGGCTGGTAAGAACTGAAGGTCCCTTCTCCCTCTTTTTACCAGGGTAGGTTAAAATAAGAAAACAGACAGTGGAAAGCAAAACCTTATTTTCCAATTTTGTTTAGCTCAGGGGGTCTAATTTAGACCCGTAGAAAGCATAGATTTAAACAAGACTAGAAATGTTATGAAATCTACTCTATCGTCACAGGGCAAGAACTTACTTGATAAGAGCTAATAAAGCAGTGAGCTGGTCGACGGCGTAGTTCAGTAAGTCGACCACAACTTCGCTGATGCACTGCGCGCCGTCCTCGTGGAACAACACGGTTTCCAGTAATCCAACAGTCGCTGCCTCATGATACAACTGCAAGTCATAGATAATAATTATTAGAACATTGGTTTTAAACAGAGTCTAGGTCATAAGTTTGTGGGGCCTCACGCGACACATGCACATTATGCTTACGCAACAAAAGTTTTGAATCGCCAAGCGGGACTGCGGCAGGTTCGAGCACTAGTCCCTTACGCGCAATGGTGGCGCAAACATGTAAATCGGGTCTCAACCGTGTGCCTAACTTAGACTGATATCCAGTGTGACTTATATGTAATGGTGACTAAATAAATATCCATGTGACGTTCATGAAGTAACTGTCAATTATACTAACCCTACACAAGGCTACACCGTATCTCAGGACCTACACACCACTAAAGGATCCCAACAAGTTCATTAGATTTAACTACTCTGCGGATTTGAAAAAACGATCTCTATATTTGAAACCTGGATCGATCCTATAATAATAAATGAAAGTTTCATAAATCTACTTAATCGTTTATTACGATATTTTAAACTCACCACCATATAAACGCCGAATGTATTCTCCGGAGCTGGTTCCAATTTAATTATTTGCGGGTAGATCTTCGTCCGCCATACTTGTATGCATATCGCTTCATAGACTAACACTGGCAACTGAAAATTTAGGTATGTAATCTTCTAATCTTTGTATTGTAACTTTCGTGAGTGAGACATACTAAATAAATTATTACGTGAGTAAGCCGAAAACATAATAATTTAATCTTCTAATCTCTTACATATGAGATTATAAAACACAAGGGAGTTTTTCTATATTAATATTTACCTTTCCAGAGGAAATTAGGGTTTCCTTGGTGCGTTCCTCCATCATTGAAGACGCTTCCAAGACAGCTTGCTGATTCAATTTCTGCAACCGTATGTGCCAGTCTACCCATCTAGAAAGACATAGCATTAGACCTCTATTATATACCTTACACATTGAATATACAGGGTGTCCAAGAACCCGGCGTCCAACTGGATTCCCACGATGCCCCAAGTTCTAACAGTACTCAGAAAAATATTTTAAAAAATCCACCCCATGTACTTACAGAATTATACTGATTTCAAAAAAAAAGGGGAAATGAGCACCCTGTGACATACTTTTGAATGCTGTGACTGCTAATGCTGATAATTTCGATATTTCTTGGAGGTTTTGTAATCTAGGGTATTGCTGTGTCTAAATAGAATGTAAAAATAAAGTACTTATTGTACCATTTTAAAATAAAATATTATTTTAACTAAAGGTGATATGGAAAACTATTGAATTTCGCAACTTTGACCGACTGTAGTGTAAAAAAAATGTACCAAAATAGTATGGCAAGTGACGTCAAATTTTGACGCGTTTATTCCTCTTTTTAAAAAGGTATAATACTTACACATTAATTTGAAAAAAAAAAATTTGATAATATTTTTACTCAACAACCCAATTTTTACGAAGTGCCTACCTACTAACGGTAACTATCGGACCCTTTCTTATCTTAGAAACTGTTATGTTACTACTATTATTTACTTCGGTTCCAAGAGTGAGCAAGAAGGAAATACACACAGGTAGATGGGTTCCCAGTAGAATAAAAGCAAAGAATGTTAAGTTTAAAGATATTTTATTACAATAAATGTTCAAAATGTTGACCACCCGCGGCAATACAAGCTCTCACTCTCCTTAAAAAGGACCGCTTTATGTTTCGCGAGTAACTTTTTTGACGTATCACCTGCACTGCTTGTGTTATCTTCTCACGAAGGTCAGCGATGTCATTAATGGGCTTCGCATAAACGAGCTCCTTCATAGTTCCCCAGAAAAAAAAATCCAGCGGATTTAAGTCAGGTGAGCGGGCTGGCCACGGGATTGTTCCTGATCGCCCAATCCACCTGTTCGGGTATTGCTCGTCCAAAAACTCTCTAACGGATACGCGAAAATGTGCTGGACAGCCGTCGTGTTGGAACCACATATCTGGTGGGGTCTTCTTAGTAAGTTTGGCAAATCATTTTGAAGAAAATTTAAATATGATTCGCCAGTCAAATTCTCGGGCATCTCAAATGGACCAATAATATTCCCACAGAGAATACCGGTCCACATGTTCACTTTGAACCGGTACTGGGATCTATCTTCTCGCATCAAGTGCGGATTTTCCACATGCCACATTGGGTTGTTGAGTAAAAATATTATCAAATTTTTTTTTTTTCAAATTAATGTGTAAGTATTATACCTTTTTAAAAAGAGGAATAAACGCGTCAAAATTTGACGTCACTTGCCATACTATTTTGGTACATTTTTTTACACTACAGTCGGTCAAAGTTGCGAAATTCAATAGTTTTCCATATCACCTTTAGTTAAAATAATATTTTATTTTAAAATGGTACAATAAGTACTTTATTTTTACATTCTATTTAGACACAGCAATTTTTTTTTTTTTTTTTTTTTATGTTTGATGGGGCGACGTTTGACCACTATCTCGCCTGGTGGTAAGCGATGATGCGGTCTACGATGTAGCACGTCGTCCCATAAGCAACCTATTCACTCGGGCCTTGAAGACTCCCAGGTTGTACCCTTCAGGAAATACAGACTCTGGCAAAGAATTCCACTCTTTAGCAGTACGCACAAGGAAGCTTGAAGCGAAGCGCTTCGTGCGTGTGGGCGGAACATCTACCATGAAACGGTGACGCTTCGCCGATTGTCTTGTGGTACGATGATGGAAAGGACTAGGGGGAATCAAGTTGTGCAATTCCCCTGCACACTCACCGAAATGTATCCGGTAGAAAACCGAAAGGCTTGCAACCTTACGCCTGTGCTCGAGGCTTTGAAGCCGAGCCTTCACAAGCGCATCATCGTCGATGAGCCTCTTGGCACGCCTCTCAATGTGCTCTAACGCGTCCAGCTGATATTTTGCCGAGCCGTCCCAAAGATGAGAGCAGTACTCCATACAGGACCGAACCTGTGCCTGGTACAGGCTCAGCAATTGTTTCGGCGTGAAGTACCGTCTCACCCTAGGATACCCAACTTCCTACCAGCCAGTTGCGCTTTTGACTCTATATAGGAGCCAAAGTTGAGTGTGGGCGTCAGAGTTACACCAAGAAGCTCAAGATGATCGGTCATCGGTACGGACACATTCCGGAAAGTAGGAGTCAGCGGAAATTGACTCCGTTTGGCGGAGAATAGACACGCCTGGGTTTTGCTAGCGTTGAACCTAACCAAGTTGGCGTCACCCCAGTCGGAGACCGCCTTCAAGGTCGAGTTCAAACGATCGACCATGGATTCTCTTAAAGACTGGATCTGTGTTCCGCTAGTCCGCGCACTGGACACATACCTTTCAACAACTGTGCTGTCATCTGCATACCCAAAGATACCGGGCTTAAGCAGGTCGTTTATGTGGAGCAAAAAGAGCGTCGCTGAAAGTACTGACCCCTGAGGGACGCCGGCATTAATACCGAATTGGTCAGACGAGCAGCCATCGATGACTACTCGTATTGACCGATCCCTCAGAAAGTCTGCTATCCATCTGCACAGACCAGTAGGAAGTCCATATGCAGGAAGCTTGCCGATTAGACTGTCGTGCCAAACCCTGTCAAAGGCCTTCGAGACATCGAGGGAGACTGCTAATGCCTCCCCGTGCCCCTCTATGGCCTCGCTCCATATGTGAGTGGCATTCGCAAGAAGGTCCCCAGTCGATCGGTTACGTCGAAACCCGTATTGCCGATCGCTGAGGAGATCGTTACCTTCAAGGTATGCCAGGAGTCTATTGTTGAGTACACGTTCCATGCTCTTGCAGAGTATGGACGTGACCGAAATAGGACGGTAATTATTAGGGTCGGCACGACTACCTTTTTTAGGCACAGGCTGTACGTTGGCCAGCTTCCATGCAACCGGTACTAGACCCGTCTCCAAGGAAAGGCGAAACAGACGTGTCAAGATTGGAGACAACTCAGGCGCACAGGTTTTTAAAACCAGGGCTGGGATTCCGTCGGGACCACTGGCCTTGTTCACGTCCAGATCGCGTAGCGTCCTATATACCTCCCTCTGTCGAATGCGAATTTGCGACAAATTCGTCTTGCATACGCTATTAAGAGAAGGAGGCAAGGCGCCACCAGTGTCAAGACGCGAAGATTCCGCAAATAGAGAAGCAAATAGATTCGCTTTCTCTACCGCAGTGTGAGCCAGCGTCCCGTCAGACCTCAGGAGCGGAGGAAGTGAGGAGCGACAGAAGTTCGATTCAACCGCCTTGGCCAGGGACCAAAAAGCTTTACTTCCCGCTGGGTAGGAAGCTAGTTTGTTCCCTATACGGCCAATATGGTTAAATCGAGCCATCCGTAATGCCTTTTTGCATGACTTGGCAGCCCGATTAAAGGCTCTCTTCTTTTGATGAATGTCATCAGCCCTACGGCGCCTGGCATCCGCCCATGCCAAGTATGCCGCCTGCTTTTGCGCTTCGGCACGTCCGCAGTCGGCATCGAACCAAGGACGGGACCCACCAAAGGATGTCACGTCCGAGAATGGAATGTAGTATTCCATGCCCTGGCGCAGCACCCCCGTTACGGCTTCCGCACAAGCTGACGGGTCATCAGAAGAGAAGCAAACGGGCCGCCAAGGATAGGATGCGAAAAAAGATCGCATCCCATCCCAGTCCGCTGACTTGTATCGCCACATCCGCCGAGGTCCTCTGGGACTCGGATCTGGTGGGGAGTGTGTGGATACAGATTTCACCAGACAGTGGTCGGAGCTACCTAGAGGTGATGAGACTGTCACCGAGTAGCGATCTGGATCAGTTGTCAGCAGAAGGTCTAAGCAATTGGCAGTGTGCGTATCGACATCGGGTACCCTTGTGGCTTCCTGGACCAGCTGGGTCAGGCCGAGCGAAAGCGCAAGTTTACGCATTTCCCTTCCAGCATGGTCGGTGCACTGGTATGGGAATAACCACTCCTGATGATGAGCGTTAAAATCCCCCAGTAACACCAACTGGGCCGAAGGGTACGCCTGTCGAGCCGCATCCGCCGCTTCACCGAGATATTGCGCTAATCTGGTCGCCTCCAAATCTCCGCTGTACGACCGATAGACACAGGCATAAAGAATTTTCTCCATGCCTATGTCTGCCAGTATCCAAAGGGCAGAAAAACTAGGGTCCTCAAGGTTTCGGAGACGCCGGTAACAGATGCCGTCTCGGACGTATACGCATACACCTGCATGCGGAACAAAATTGTGCTCCAGGGAAAAACCTGGATAGTTCAGGTAGGATACGTCCGACGGGCACCTGATCTGGGTCTCCGAGAGAAACAAGAGTGTAGGGTTCTCGGTCTCGAGGTGGTGATGGACCGCATTGACATTAGAGTGCAAACCTCGAATATTTGAGAGGTGCACTTTGAGGGAGAGGAGTGCAGCCGCTGTTGAACCCTTTTCTTATTTCTCGGTGTCATTGATGTAGAGTGGAAGGTTGCTGAGAGGATGGCAGTGAAATGGTCCCCCACGCAGGCGACCCCTCGACGCGCACCGCAGTTAGCCACACCATTGGGAGGCCAGTCTGGAGACTGCGGGGACGCCCGAGCCCCCCACGAATATCCATCGGGCCCTCTCCTCCGGTCGCCAACCGGCACGATGGCGTATCCATGGGATTTTTCGCTAGATGGCGGGGCAGCCTTTCACGTGTGGCTAGCACGCTAGTTGGGCCCCCAACTATCTGCGGTCGGCCAGCGGTGCACCGTGCCTCGGATCCCGCTACCCTCCGCGACTGGACACCCGGTGTAGCTACACCAGCGCGCGTCAGACCGGCCAGTCTACAGTGGAACAACCATCTCGACCCATCCTCTCATACGGCGTCACCGAGCATCGTGGCGGAACACGGCAGGGCCGCTTGGCGACACGCTTTTGCTCGGTGGGTGGTCATAAAGCCGGCGGCCGAAGCCTACCACCAAAGTGTCACCTGGATACCCTATACCCTAGATTACAAAACCTCCAAGAATTATCGAAATTATCAGCATTAGCAGTCACAGCATTCAAAAGTATGTCACAGGGTGCTCATTTCCCCTTTTTTTTTGAAATCAGTATAATTCTGTAAGTACATGGGGTGGACTTTTTAAAATATTTTTCTGAGTACTGTTAGAACTTGGGGCATCGTGGGAATCCAGTTGGACGCCGGGTTCTTGGACACCCTGTATAACGAGTAAGTCCTCATTTGTGGTAGCATTATTTGTTTGTTCGTATTGTTAATAAAAAAGAAGAACCTCGTGTATGCTTACCCCTGATTGCCTATGTAGTCAATACGCGATGGTTCCATACTGTCGACATACAAATCTAGCTCCCCTGCATTTAGGGCACTCAGTTGCGGGTCTTTCAAATCACCCATATTGACTAACTACGATAAATTATTCCTAATTAATATGTAAAAACTTGGATAGTACAGCAACTATTTGCAAAATCTCACTATGTTTATTTGTTACTAGGGAAACGTTAGCTCAATAGTTTTTAATTTTTGTAAACTCGCGGCACCGGAAGTTACCAAAGAGTTGAGATAGAAATTAAAAATATAGGTGCTGTTACATTTCGTAGCAAATGTAACATTTATCCGACTGTTTATAAATATACAAATTATCTACATATCGAAAGTGTTTGTGTGTCTCGAGGTATGATTTCATTTTAAATTTGATTAAGATATCAAAGATCGAAAGAAATACCTTGATATAGTTCATAATCCATAATACCTACAGCTTTTCTAACATATTGAACAGTCTTTAGTGTTGCTACACTGAAAAACTAATTTAAAATGGCGACTGGCGGAAGTCTATTTTCTGTCTTTCTTTTGATAATTTGACACACGTGCCGCGTGGAGTTTTGCCCCGCAGGTTGTTAAAAAATTATACATTTATTAGTATTTAAGTGCTAAAACATACGGTAATTTCATAAGAATTGCAACTGCAGTGTTAGTATAATAAAAGGTTTAGTGAATTTTGTGAAATGTGTTGATAAATGTGATGGGTAGTAGGATGTCATGCCGCCACACCAAATGCGTTTGTTTTTTACCTGTAATGAATATATTGTAGCAATTTAATTTTTTGAACACGCGTAAACATCTTTAATTTGCAAATTAGTTCACGTATATATGCATATTTAGCCCAATTCGTAAGTTCAAAAGTTCATGCAACACGACCTAACCTCAACGTCAATAAAGTGTGGTTTGGCATCAAAACTTATAAAAAATATCAAGTATTCATTTGTAATTTAGTGACAATTTATATTATTCTTTTATCATTGTCCGTATTTCAAACTTATAAACACATGCCAACATCATATTTCTCAGATTTCATGGTTACTAAATCTGTTATTGTCTGATGCCCGAGTACTGGGGGCTCTGCTGAGAAACACTTATATTGTTTCAACAATCTAGTATTACCACTAACATTGAATTTTAACTATGTAAGAAAAAGAATATCTGCAAGGGTATTGTTTAAAAACTGCATGGTTGCAATTGGCAAGACTACATCTGTTTTTACTCCAAACGTCCCATCTATTACCTCTAACAAATCTACCGCCAGCTTCAACAGCTAACGAAACCCAACTCCATACCAAATAACAAAACAAATTCCTCTTAATCTACAATAAGTGGTTACAATTCCAGCACGATGGTTGCGACTACAGACAAGAAGGCTCCGGCCGAGAAGAAGCCAGTGAAGGGTAAGGAGGACAGCAAGAAGCTGCCCGCCGTCCCCGAGTCAGTGCTCAAGCACCGCAAGAGGAGGGAAGCTCTCCGCACTCGTCGCCTGCAGGTATGACAACATAACCTCTTTTATTAACGGATTTTTAAAGTCAATGGAATTATTTGCAAGAGAATGCACAGCAATATGTTAATACAAGCTTTCCATCTGCATGATCAAAGGTGGAACTACATTATATAAATTTCTAGGACCCGTACAAATACAACTATGTACCATAAAATGCTCCATTGCAATATGGAACAACGATAAATAAATACACTTTTGCATAAATAATATTAATAAGGATAAATTGCTCATGGTACTCAGTAAACGAAGTATTGATTTGTGGAGACTTTAAACAAGTAATTTTAGCTCAAGACTTAATTTTTTAACTCGTCAGGTACCCGTTTTGTAGACACAATTATAGAACAATAGGTTGCGGTCACCGGTGACCGCTTGGTGTTTGACAGTTTAATGGTCACATAACAGGGTATACCTGAATTACACACATTATAAAAGTGATATCTTTCTTAATTTGACCACTTGTATAAAGATAACTTATTCAATGTAATGTTTTATTACTAGGTCACCCTCAAGAGGCGTTCATCTGCCATCAAGAAGAGGAAGGAAATCTTCAAGAGGGCTGAACAGTATGTTAAGGAATACCGCATCAGGGAGCGAGATGAGATCAGGCTAGCCAGACAGGTAAGATAGACAATGTTCAATTTTAAATTGTCATTTTCACAGGGCAGATTTCAAATCACATAATCTGAAGAATACTGAAAAAAAAATATGCTAAATAAAACATTGTCAGATGACAATGTGTTCATGCATGTCATGATATCTAAAAAGACTTGTAGTCTTACTGCAAAAAAGATAGACACCTGTTCAACAGATGTTTAGAAAAAGTACTACAAAAGAATGTTTTAGAGACAGACCCATCTTAGATATTTAAAACATAGAAAGAAGCTAGTTTAGTGAGTGTTTAAGCTCAGTCTGTCATTTTGTTTGCGACGTTTACCGTGATATTACGTGTGATTTTTTTTAAGTTGATTGATTTATATTGAAGTAATCTAAATGGACGTCATAGACTTTATAGACTTCTTGGACTTAATAGATGTACAAGACATCGATTACGCCGAATGTTTTCGCAATAATGTAACAACTCGGGTACGAATTTATCAATTTTAACATTGATAAACAGTGATGCAAGTTTTGAATACAGATTTAGCTAAGTTTTTGCAAATAAAATCGTGGATTTAATTAAGGGAGACCTTCGTAGTGTCCCTCGTGGTGGTAAAATGGTTCCACAGATAAGATACAGGTTACTTGTAAAAAAAACATAAACAAGGCCGCCGCGCCGGAAAGGTCACGGCAACAAGTACAACAGAATATGACAACGACATTCGACTATTTTCCGTTTATTTGACATAACTATACTAGTCACTTTGTGCTCATCATGTATTTCATGAAATGCTAAAATGAATTGTAATTAAACTTATCATAATTCACATATAATTTATATTGTCTGTTTTTATTGCATTGCATGGTCAAACTAAATAAGTACTAACTGTTTTTTGAAAATTATAAAATGTTTATTCATTAAGCTAGACTAGCTAAGCATGGAATGAAATGCAAAAGACTGATTTGAAAAAATATATTGCGACATTGAAAGAATTATTGGTTTGAACATAGGTTAATTAAACAACTACTAAACATGGTTTTGTGGTAGTAGTGACAGTCGGACATAAGAATCAGTGTTTTTAATTTTTTTTTTGTAGAAAGACTGTTAACGCAAAATTGACTTGAAATGTATCCTTTGTTTCCAGGCTCGCAACCGCGGCAACTACTACGTACCTGGTGAAGCTAAGCTCGCCTTCGTCATCCGTATCCGTGGTATCAACCAGGTCTCACCCAAGGTAAATATTTAACATAGGCGGGCTTAATGCCATGGGCTTTCTTACTAGCCAACGTTTAGGTGATGCACTTTGAATCCATGTGAAAAGATTTTCCCCTGTTAAAATGTCGACTTAAAACTGAAACAAAGTCTTGCGCCGATGGCGTGTTTTATGAACGTCAAGGACAGTCCATGTATATGTATGACATTTATTTTGAGATTTAGACACTAACCTACTAAAAATTATCTTTTTCCCTTGATTTAATCATTTCTAAATAAAGTTCCAAGTTATGTAACTGATCTTCAAAGTTTTATCGTAAATAAAAACGATGTTAATATTACTTCTTTTGTCCTATAGGTCCGCAAAGTCCTGCAGTTGTTCAGACTGCGTCAGATCAACAACGGTGTGTTCGTGCGCCTCAACAAGGCTACCGTGAACATGCTCCGTATTGCCGAGCCCTATATCGCGTGGGGATACCCCAACCTGAAGAGTGTTAGGGAGGTCAGTACAAGCACTGTTTAGTGAACTTTTTTTTACAGGATAAATGTAACAAAATGTTATTAGAAGTAAACTGAATTGGATAAATATTTTAGCATTTGAATTGTTTAGTCTAATAGGAATTTATTGTGTCTACACATTTGTTTACAACAACTGGACGTAGTTTCCGTAGCGCAGAGTCCTGAAATAAGAAGTTTCTACTACACGCGGCTCGATTTGCATAAAATGAGGAAATCTGCCAAACAGTCTGCGACTGACAACATAATTCTTACAGTCACCATTTCTAAATGACCTCTATTTCTTCTAGTTGGTATACAAGCGCGGTTTCGCCAAGGTGAACGGCCAGCGTGTGCCCATCACCTCCAACACAATTGTTGAGCAGAAGCTCGGCAAACAGAACATCATCTGTGTTGAGGACCTCATCCACGAGATCTTCAGCGTCGGTGAGAAGTTCAAGGTAAGAGTTAACAATTTTTTTCCTAACTACATAAAAAGAGACTAGTATACTACTAAACATTATCAATATTTTCTTTATTTTGTTACATTGGCTCATGTTACAAAATAAAGAAAATATTTAATATATTTAATAATATATAAAATAAAGAAACACCATTTGGTGTTGGTCAGTAGCGGTAGATTTATCCTCAACATTCTGTCGACAGTTACAAGTACTTGTTACTGCATCAAGATACAGCTATAATAATCTTGCCTTTCCCTATGAATTGTATTTACTTCCTAATATAAAATTAAAGAAATGGTTATCTACATAGAATTTTGACGACAATAAGTTTCCGCAATACAAAAGTGCTGTTCTAATAATAGGCCATAATGATAGACTAAATGCAATGCTAACATTGTTCCTTTGTCCCACAGTACGCCAGCAACTTCCTCTGGCCATTCAAACTGAACAACCCGACCGGTGGTTGGCGCAAGAAGACCATTCACTACGTCGACGGAGGTGACTTCGGAAACCGTGAAGACAAGATCAACGAGCTCCTGAGGAGAATGGTCTAAGAATAAACATAGATTATAATTAATTCTTGTGTTTTATTTTCTTTTATATTCTCTGTCTTGCATAGATGTTATGGGTCTCTAAATTGGTACTCAATTTTAGAAAATGCACAAAAATCTCTTCAAACTCGGTTTCATTTTTGAAATGCACCTATAATTAAAAATTTAAAACAATGCAGACACTCATGTCCCATGGTTATAAGCAGACCAATGTGTGCCTGTGCCACTTCTGAACAGTTAATATACATAGGTAAAAAGGTATTATGAACAGACAAATAATTACGAAAGTAAAAAACGATTTATTACATTTTTGATCACAGTTTAGTCTTAAATTAGATAAAATAATATATAAACAAGAGCATTGGTTATTTTTAAATAGGTAAAACTCCAATGACATTCCTTTCAAATTGTTCTATGAGGGGTTCCAAATCTTCTGATGAAGCTGCGATACATGTTCGTACTGCTTTCTGTAGATTCTGAAACAGTTGAAATATTCTCTACACAAAAATACTAAAAAGAAGAAAAATGTAACGTGATAGCATCGATTAGACAAACTAAACTACTATTGATTCGCAAAAAAAATTTTTTTGGCTAACAGTGTTTTTGTCTTGATATTTTTATTTAGACTTCCTCGTTGGTTTAGTGGTCCCCGAAGAACCTAACGGGTAACCGGGGCTCCGGCTCGACGTGCAGGAGAAGGAACGGGGTGGTTTTTAGTCAGTAAGAGTCTGACACTCCCTCCCGCCTCACCCAGGCGGGAGAAGTCATTCGATGATTTTCCCCTCTTAAAAAAAAAAAAGTGGTCCCCGAGCAAGAGGTTTCGATCCCAGGTCATGTATAATATTTTTTGGAATTGAAACAGAACTAGTGAAAAGTGGGTGTTATATTGTGGCATTAATTCATTATGTGCTCTTGTGCTCCCATTGAGGAATAGGCGTGAAGTTGTAAAACGAATTTTTAATATTTAAAATAAAAAATATTTTAAAGTAAGTAGTAGATACAGTTCAAAGTAGATACTAACTTCAATAGCAGCATACGAAGAAAGATTGATGAACTCATTCCCAGGAGTGAAATTGGTGAACACACAGTAAATCAAGTCAGATAAGAAATTTCTCATATTTGACAATATTTTTATATTAGCACTGGACAACTTCAGTAGGGGATTTGAGAAGCTATCATTGTATATCTCTATCTTCACTTTTTCATTACCTATGGAGAATATTAAATTACTTTTTGATTTTAAAAATTCTTCAGACGTGAATTGTTGGAGGAAGTATGTGACCTTCTTGGAAGTTAGATGTTTAGTGTTCTCCTTATTTCTGAATACTTCTTGATATTTATCCGGCAATCTTACATACATTTGCCATTCTTTTGAAGGTCTGTGCTTTATACCATCTTCAAATTCAAATAGATGTCCAAAATTATTGATAGAGGTTTGCAAAATAAGTTTTGCTAACGGATCTTCAAATCTTTTCAAGCACTGCCGTCTATTAAGAATAAGGTTGAATTTTATAAAGTGTTCCGAGTGTAATGTTACTTGTTTTCTATACAATATGGTAAATGTCTTGTGCTTAGCATCCAAAGCTCCCGGTATTGTTGACATAATTTTAATATTTACATTCATTTCTGTGAAATCAATAGCTTTGCTCTTTAGTGGTATTAAATAACTAAGTTTCTTAATTTCTGCAACTTTAATACTTATAGTTTTAATTACTTTAGTACTTGTAGACACTGTTAAGTGAATTCTCAAGTCTCCGATAGCATTTGATAGAATATGGTCCAGTTTATGTTCTGTAGTTGTGGAGATTTTTACTAAAATGAAGAATGATTCTTCCTCAAAATACTCACTAAAGTTGCTTGTTAGGATAGCTTTTTTATTTTCCGTGATTGCATCGTCATAGTTGTCATATACTATAACTTTGTGGTTTATAACGCTGTCCATCACATCCTGCCTGTTGGACAGAGACAATGCAGTAATGTAATCTCTTTCTTTCATCAGTTTTTTGGCTATCACATCATTCTTATTAACTTCATCCAAAATTTTCTTTACATAATCAAAATTATTGTTCAACAGCCTGTCTGCAGGACAGTACTCAATGGATTCATCCTTCAAATATGACTCTGGACTATCTATAGAAAATGTGTATATTAAATTCGTGAATGTGGTACAAATAATCTCATTTCCCACTACTATAAAATCTTTAACTTGTT
This sequence comes from Spodoptera picta, assembly GCA_038387885.1. Taxonomy (NCBI): domain Eukaryota; kingdom Metazoa; phylum Arthropoda; class Insecta; order Lepidoptera; family Noctuidae; genus Spodoptera; species Spodoptera picta. Next base: position 766,857 of record JAZHFQ010000752.1, on the reverse strand, counting down.
TCACAAAGAATTGCCTGAATTTTATGTCTTGGGACATAATACTGTCGGCTCTCCATAGAGATTTCCCATCGGTGTAGATGATGGAATCTTTGTAAACTAAGGATTTGTGAACTGCAATGTTCAAATGAACTATCTTAGGTGTCTTAAGGTCAGTCCAGGACAGAATAACAACTGTGCCTATCGCAAGAGTTATCACAACCATCAGTTCAGGTTCAATAATGTTTATATTGGATATTTCAGATGGACATGAGTATAGTTTCACTAGTTTAGCTTCACATTGAGACTTTTCACACATTATTATGCAACTGTAAACATCTAATTTATCAAAGGATAGCACTACCAACTTATGCTTCTTTGAGATTTTTTGGTACTCATTAATACAAAACATGTTTTGCAGAGTTTCTAAATGGTCATCTGTAATAGACTGGAGACTTCCGTGTACTATAATGTATTTGTCTGGTGTCTGTAAAGGTGGTAACGTGTCATTGCACAGCAATTGTACTTGATTCTCAAAGTCGAAATATTTCGCAATTTGATTTAAGCATATAGAATATGTATTTGAGTTGTATTTCAAACATAAAGCCATGTTATTTTTGATGAGCGATACGGCCACAATGTAGTTTGAAGCCCCACGGCCCACGGAAAAGTTAATTTTTGAATTAGTATTTAAACAATGTAATTGGATTTCGCCACAATTATCTACGCAAGCTAAATAGATATCACAGATTATTATGTCTAGTATTTCATACCGAGAATTAAATTTTATCACAGGATTTTCGAATTTTTTATTTACATAAACGAATACTTGAAATTGGTTCCATAATATTATTGTATCGCTAGGTGCGTAATAAAATATGTTTAGATTGATGAGAGCCTCTTCGTTGCATTTAAAGCACTGTTTTGTTGGCATATTCTCGTAAGTGATATCCATATTGAATATTATTTACTCCCAAAATTACAATTAAAAATTGTTAAAACTTCAAAACCGCCAAAATCGTTTTTGTTGACTTGACGTTACACAATACACATAATTGCCAGAATGGACAGTGGACTTGACAGTTCATTTTTTTTCGATTCGGAGTCGCGGAGAACCTAACGGGTAACCGGGGCTCCGGCTCGACGTGCAGGAGAAGGAACGGGGAGGTCATAGATTATACACTATAACTGGAAGGGGAGGTTTTTAGTCAGTAAGAGTATGCAATGGTCGGGCTTTGGGCCATTTTTGGGCACTTGAGAGTTGAGACTGTCTATGGTCTTTTTCATAGGATTTTGGATAGATGGGAAATGCCCATAGATATATAACATATCATATCAGTGGAAATGCCAAACGAAACGAGAACACCACACATCGCACGTACGCATGCGTCTATAATGTAAGGAATATTCAAACCTCTTGGTTTTTTTAACCTTCCAAGCAAAATTGACAGGCATATAAACCGAGTTGTGCTGTACTGATAAGGATAAATGTTGTATAGGTACATTGCATAGGTACAAGCCAGGTACAAGCCAGGGTTTGGGTGCAAGGTTACAATACAATCATACATGCCCGCTACGTGTATAGCCCACGATAAAATGGGTACTTTTTTCTGACTACAACGCCATCTAGTGACGTACGGCATAAAGAAATTACAAAGTACAAGAAGTCATATAATTTGCTAAAACTACACGTAAAACGTATCCATGTATAACGTGTAGAAAGTTACAAAACATTATCAACATAAACGGTCTGATTATTTGTATAATAAAAAATTATTACACAGTACACCGTTAATAGTTCTGCTACTCGATTATAGATGGCGCTGCTTATAAGTCCCTAATATTTGTTCCAGTAATTTTTAACTATGTATTTTCTACTATGTAGGAATTTTAGGTAATTATTATGGATTTCTTTTATTGATTTACGTGTTTGGTTTATGGAATTGAAATATTATTAATATTAGGATCAATCCAGGTAAAAAAAGGAGTCATTTCGTGGCGCCAATGAGACACAACACAGCAGCGTATAATAATTATAGTAGTAATCAAAATAAGGGTTAAATAAAATCAAACAATTTCTTTTATAACATCATTCTTTACTCCACGAAACAAAATTTAAGTACGTTGTGGTAATGAAAAATTTACATTTATTATTATAAAATAATATGAAATTAAGACAATATTAAAAACTTACAATAAAGTGCAGAGTACCATTAATTTTAATTGATAAGATTGAATAAAATTTTCAGTTCTTTACAAAAAGGCTTAAGAATGTTCTTATTTGACAGAATAATGATCCCTATCACTACCACATAACGTTGAAAGTATTGAAGCAAAAATGGAACAGACAACTGGGACAGAGGCACACTTTTATTGACACATTTTAAGAATCTGTTGTATAAATTTGTATCAGTTTTAATAATTTGAATAATGTTTGTAAAATGACATTTAATTTCAGTGTCAAAAAATTGGTCAGAATTAAAATTATCTTAGGTTTATTTGCTCTGTCAGCGATTTCATTTCAAATAATTCAATTTCGCGTAAAAAATATAGTAGTAGTATTCTTTTTACAAAAATAATTTACTATGGAATTCGTATGTTTGAATTTCAAACTTTTATAAACAGCTCTTTACAACACAGCACAGATGATTAAAAGAATGAAGTGCTAAATAGACAGAGACACCGTGCGACAGAGACGGAAAATGTTTCTATTTCAAACCTTTTTGGTTCTTGTTTCAGTGAGTGAATCCTTAGCAATAAAACTGAAGGGAAAATAGATTTATTAAACACATTATTTACAAAGAAATGATATATCTTTCGTATGACAGGATAATTAATCTGATGTGTACAAATTGTTCTTTGTCGATTGATAAACAAAATTCCACATTTTGGTGGTGGTCTTGCAGCCAGTTTCAATGTCTGTCGATAGATTTCCGCAAACAGAAATAGAATTTTGACATAAGTTCAATATAACTGTTTAAAAAATTTTACGTCGAATAAGCAAATCACCGATGGATTTGGATCGAAATTGAATGTGCATCGAAATTGGCTGCATATACATGGTATTTCAAAGCTTTTTCTGTTTAGACCACCTCCATTTTAATATAAACAAAATTGAATGAAGGATCACACTTACAATATCACGCAATAAAATTAACTTTAGATACTAAATACAATTAATTGGAGTAAGAGACAGATGTCGAATACTAGAATAATTTTAGAAAAAAAACTAATTATAGGCAAGTGAATAGTAATTTTTATAAGTATTATGTACAAGCCACAATAAATATTAATTAAATACTTAATTTCCGGGAACCCGTTATGGTGTTTCCTTAATTAAAACTAATTGGCACACTTTCACATTGAGTCGCTAGCAAAACTATACCCTAATTAAAAACTAAAGAGGTTTTTATTATTTTCTTTTTAATCTAAAACAGTACGAAACTTTTGTGAGAAACGATAAAACTTTCGTTCTATAATTATTACTATTTACATTATTGATATGTGTCTTTATTGCGGTGAATGTGAAATATTTATTTTCTTATTAAAAATATTCTTTTGCAGTTACAAAAATCACTGTTGGTTGAGCTGAAAATTATTCGCTATAAATGCTTAAATTAACCACTAGTTTTAATTCTAAGCTATATGTACAGATTCTCACAATCATGAGTATTATAATTGCACTTTATTTGTATGCGGGTCGCCTCTAACGAAGATCGTCATAAAAATAAATACGCAATCTCCAAAGATGTTCTGCGCGAACATTTTATGGCAGTTAGAGATAAAATCATTATACCTTGGCTGTATGATTGGCACGTCTTTGCCTTAGAGTGCGTACATAATGACTTTGACAATCGTAGACAGCGCTGATTTGAAGGCAAGAGTCAAATTCAGTACTTTTATGTTTAGATTCATTTTTCGTCTGTTACTTGAACAGTACGCGAGAGGTTTGTTCTCGCCGCGAGTTTTTTTTAATGAGACCGTCGTCATTGCTGTAACGCATTTGTTACTTCTTGATGTCAGGGTCCATTTTTGTTTTATCCATCGACGATGACACCATGCCGCTTTGAGGATATAATTTGTCTAAATGCTTGAGAGATTCGTTGAGGAAGTTCTGGAAAAGAAAATAAAAATAAACCGTTAGTAGGGCAATTTTAGTCAAGTATATAATCGCTATTTTATCTACATATTTGGCGGTATAACGATTGACCGACATTTAAATTGCGAGGATTGTGATTTAGAATATAATAGTAGTGATAATTGAGTGAGAGTGTAGGCGTAAAAAAGACTGAATTGATATTTTCGCTATTGATAAAAAATTATAATATTTATAATTTTATTTAATACCTAACAGTTAATATTCTTTTATGACCTCTAACAAATTACAATAACAGGAATATTAATACTTTTTAATTTAAGGGTAAATGACAACACAATGAGCGATCCTATCATAAAAAATAATCTTGAAGACAACCAACTTAGACATTGTAGAGGTATTAATGAATTTATATTGTGTATTACTAAATTAGCTTTCTGTTAGTGCTCCGTTTATTCTTTATTCCATGACCGTTTCACCATCCATAATTCTAAATCCCCAAGCGGTCACTACTAACCGCTCTCCACTAACTACATTGCAGACCTTATTTCCGATGTTTAGAGACTACTTTTGTATGACCAAATTTAAGGGATGATATTTCAACAGGTTATTGGCCGAAATTAATAACCAGTGTCAACCTAAAAACGATGGATTTTGGACGTCTGTTATATGGAATTACTGTCAAAAATGCTAGATCGATATTAGATTCATTAGTTTTCGATTAATGATAATTTGGATTGGTTGTTAATTTCAGTGACACGTAAATAATAATGTACTCAAATACACACCTGTATAGCTGTGAGCGCGGCCACTATAGCTGGACCTCCAAACCCGTGTGAGATGAGTGAGAAATGTGTTAGATGGCGCTGTATTGCCGGCTCTAGTAAGTGTGGTGGCCTGGTATTGCAGAGTGGTGATCGGTCCTGATTCAACAAGTCCATCAGCTCCTTTATAACCTGTGCAAATATAAAGTTATTAATAAAAAATAGTTAAAACCTTTTAAGCTTTATAACGAGTTTGATTTATATCTAATCTTGTATAAGGAAAGGAAACCTCCAGTTGACGAAGGTTGTAATGGTTCCAATAATTAAAAAAAAAATCATTTTATACATATAGGTAATGTGGTATGAGACCGGGGAACCTTCGGGTTGTCAAAGACCAATCGTATAAACAAAAATTAAAAAAATCATTAGAGAACATTTATTTATAGCCTAATAGCTATAAATGAGCAGATGGAACACATGATGGTAAACAATCAACGCCGCCCATAGTTCGTAACACTAGAGGAGTTACCAGTGAGGTGTGCGGTGCCATCCTTTTGGGGACTTAGAGATTAGGGGGTTAATAAAACTTCCCCTGTTCCCTGTGGGGACAGCAGAGTAGAATACACGTAAGCGAGGGTGTCGTAAAAACAACTAAGGGGCTACACATTTGGCAGACTGCAATCCATCCCGCCGCCCGAGCCTGCAGATTATGCAAAACCCCTTAGTGGCACTATCAAAGGCCACAGACGACTTAATTACACAATCACACATATTATAACATCACGCCTTTTATCCCCGAAGGGGCAGAGGCAGCAAATGTAACACCCACTTTTCACTATGTATGGGACCCATGTAATAGGGGGTGAGCCTATTGCCATATACCGGGCACAATTCCAGACACCGTGCTACTACTGAGATTTGATAAAAACTCAGTAGTACTTTGCCCGACCTGGCAATCGAAGCTGAGACCTCTTACCCGGCAGTCGCGCTTGTGACCACTCAACCAACCAAGCCAACGAAGCAGTCACATTGCACATATTAAAGATAAATTCGTCATTAATTACCTGTTTAGTCGCCTGCAGCAGGTCCCTTCTGCGCCTCGAGTCGTGCTCCGCGTACTGCCGCGCGAGGTACTCGGCGAGTGCACGCGCTGGGAACTCCGTCTCACACACGTAGCCGAAGTCGCGGGCTAAGTGCACTGCTTCCGCTGTTGAAGGATTTTATATCTTATGTAACAGGGTATAGGTGCTGATATCCCTTAAAGTCTGTCTCGTAGGGACCATAATGAACTTGACTGGGATGCTAATGCTAAGTTGAAAGAAAAAAATTTCTTTGGTCTGAAGCTATTTACATTTTCTTGACCCAATTTAACTCTCCCTGAATACGTCGCTTTTTTTGTGTATAAGATTTTCGACATACATGATTTTAATCAACTTTGTAGGACTCTAATAAACTTTGATGTCCAATCGATCGATTTTATTACGCATCGAAATCGATAACTCTTGTTTGGTAGTCATTCAACCAATTTGAAATTGGAGATTTTGGGATACTTAGAACTCCGGTCGTATAATTATCGGTGCTAATGTTGCAAGTTTGAAAATATTGTAAGCATATTATATTTTATTCTATTTACCTTCAACTAAGGACGTAAGGAGTGTGACGTTGGCAGCTTTCCGCCGCCCCGCTGGTAAGTTTAGGCCGATCTTTTCCAATTTCTCACGCAGCAATCTCCCGCCATTTTTGCTCTTTGCTCTAAAACAATCCAAACAATAATGTTTTAAAACCTTTATCCTACTGTGATAGAAAAAAATTTACGAAAATATGCCTAAGCAAATAAAAAAGTATTATATTAGAGTATTGGATTTATACATTGATTCCTTTGCAAGTCAGTGCATAAAAAATAAAGTAGCTACTGGCTACTTATTTATTTTGTTGCTCGGTCACATGTCAATCAATAGTACTGCTACTGCCCGCTAGATGGCAGCTATCGATAACCTATCGATTACCGTCAAAATTGTAATTCGTGATTGACGCATAGAAAGTACCAAGACAAAAATTCGTTGAATAAATTATCAATTCTCTTATATGGTACAGAATAGGGTCGGAAGTTGAATGTTTTAAAACTTTTTAATGGTAAAATTAAAATGGTAGATAAAGGATCGATATTTAAAAATGGCTACCAGAATTAACTGCTATGCTTTGAAATAAAACCTCGTTAGTAAAATTGTTTTCTATAAAGCTGATGTTTTGAATTTGGTTCAAGAATGTGAGCTCGATTATCTGAACATGATTTATAGAATTAAACGCTATGCGAATGATAATGGGGTCCATTTTTTACTGATACCAATTTGATCATTAAAAGTTCTGATTTCAAATAGGTAAATGCGATTTCTCTATTGGCATAAGTAAGTAACAAATGAGTAATTAATAAACATAGTTCGTAAGTTTGTCACCTAATTGGTTTGCCTTCAGACATTGAATAATCTTTCTAAAGATTTGTCATAGCTTATGGCAGATTTCTGATTATATTTGGTTACCTATCCTTATTAGGTAAGCTGAAATACAAGATGAAAGTCGGTTTGTAATTCAGAAAAATTACTTTCTGAATTCTCTTTTTTTAAAATACATCCCCACGAACGCAGCCTTTTAAGACAATAATTGGATACGAGAAACTAAAACAATTACCATTGTTGTTATTATGCAAATGTTGGGTTAATAATTATAAATAATACAGTATCGTCAGATTATAATAAGTTTCATTTTACGCAACAACGTCTTCTGGCTCCCTCGAAATGAGACGCGGACGAATTATAAAGGAATTCGTATTAATTTAGTGTAATATTCATAACACATTTTTTATTAAATTTTATCGTAAAGAACTGACAAATACTTCCTCGCTCTACCGTACATATTAATGCTGGATTAAAATGCTTTCTAATCAAAACAGTCGTATAAATAAAACGTGAATTATCACCAAATGATTAGTTTCGTTAATCTACAAATCAAATATAACTCAAATGATAAGTATCAACATTGATTTCTAAACCATTCGATGTTAGCTGAAGTCAAATGAGCGAACAAAATCAACATTTCAAAGAAACACCGATTTAATTGGTTGACTAGAAGCCGCAAAGCTTGTGTTCTGTGATCCCTGATCAAATGATTTCACTATTTTTCATTAACACAATAGTGAGGTGAAAATAATCACAATTGTAATTAGACAGCCCCGTTAGTCGAGTTTAATATTTTCACACGTTCGTTTAGTCAACTACAAAAGAAGCGAGAATCATCCGCTGAGTTAACGAGCCAAACAATGAATTTGAATTTAGAATCAATGGAAAACTAAATCGAATGAATCGACAGATTGGAAGAGAACTAATGGGCATCCAATATCGAGTATGTATCGGATACTCGAGTGTCCGATTAAAGAGATTATCAATCAAGTACACGTCTTTGATTCAAGTACGATAATTATGACGAAAAGATACCGTTGGCCGATTTCCCACATGTGTTGTTTGCTGCGGCTCTTTATAAGCTTCATATCAAATTGACATACGAATTAAATTTTTGAGTAATCGATATTTTAGCTTTTACCTACTGACTGTAAAGAAATTCCGATTCAATGTGACCGAGTATCGATGAATGTATGATCGTTTCATCTCCAATTACCGAATCGATATGGAAAATAATAAAAATAACTCTCGTATCATATCGTAAACCGGCGGCCGTCCATTAATAATACGCGATTGATTAAATCAAAATGGCGTTCCTACTTACGACACAATGAGGTTTTTGAATTTAGAAATAATGGTGTTTGTGGCAGTAGTGGTGTGTTTTGACAGCATTTCTTTTGTGGAGAGAGGTTTCGAACCTGGACGGTTTTTAGAGTGATTAATTTTGTTTTTAAGTGGAAATACTCATAAGTGTACCTGTGTACATACCTATTACTACATTTTTAAGACCCTGTTTCGTCTTCTCTGTGCCTTTAGCCAAACGCCACTTTAGCGCTTGTCTACAGAGAGAGTAGAAAACTAAATATATAGGGATGACACTGACAAATGTAAAAATTTTGGTCAATCTTATACTATTATATAAAGCGGAAGAGTTTGTTTTTTTGTTTGTTTGTTTGTTTGAACGCGCTAATCTCCGTAACTACCAGTCTGATTTGAATCATTATTTTTGTGTTAGATAGCGCATTTATCGAGGAAGGCTATAAAACATCACTCTACGACTAATAGGAGCTGAGCAGAGCGTGTGAAACCGCGCGGAAGTAGCTAGTTCCATATTATTTGGTTTTTTATTCTGCATGTAGACAAGCGCTAAATGGCATTTGGCTACAGCTGCTATTTAGGTAGGTAAGTTTCGGTTAATTGACTAGCGGATAATTTGACAAAGTTCTACCTATATCCTTTATTTATTATTTATTTATTTATGTACACACATACAACATAAAGGACAACACATACATAAAATTAAAGTACAAAGGTACCACCTATTCCTATTGGAATTTCTTCCTGTGGACCTGGAGCAGGAAAAGTAATAATAATATAATGACACAGTGTGTAGTAACAAATAGAAAATTGGGATAGGAAACAGACTTAAAACTAACAGATAAATAACCAAACAACTACATACAATATATAAATAAATACATACAAAATATAAACTATACATATAAATGAAGAAATTTACATATCAGGAGGAAAGGTAGTGTTCTCTCACTCGTTTTTTAAAGATAGCGATAGACTCAGCGTCCCGAATGTTAGGCGGGAGCGCATTCCACAGTCTCACTGGATGAACGGAAAAGGAGTAGGAATAGAAATCGGTATTATGGGGTTCGATTTTAAGATTAGATTTAAGGTGTGAACGAGATAGGACTTCAGGAGGACGAACCAAGGAGAAACGGTCCCGAAGGTAAGCAGGATAGGCAGGGTTGAAGAGGATGTTATATAGGAAGCATAAAATGCGAGTGTTCCTGCGAAGACGGATCGGAAGCCACTTGAGCCTATTGCGGAATACGGAAACATGGTCGTACTTTCTTAAACCAAAGACAAAGCGGATACAAACATTTTGCAATCGCTCAAGTTTATTTAAAAGCTCCTCTGTAGCATCCAAATAGCAAGCATCCGCGTAGTCAATTAGAGGCAGCATTAGCGCTTGGACGAGGTGAATCTTAGTCTTCATAGGCAACAGGGTCTGGAGGCGCCTCAGGGAACGAATGGAGAAATAAACCTTCCGACTAACCTCGTTCACCTGGACAGTCCAGGACAAATTTGAGTCGATATGCACTCCCAAGTTCTTTGCAGAATCAGTGAATGGAATCACAGTGCCATTCACACGCAATGGAACAAGACCAGAGACGTCGAGAGCGTTACGATAATATCTGCTTCCGATAACCATGGCCTGAGACTTGAGAGGATTGATTTGCAGGCCAAAACATCTGGCCCACTCTGCAACTCCACCCAAGTCACAATTCATGGCATCGAAAGCAGAATGAGCTTCAGATATGTTGAAGTGACGGTATAACTGCAAGTCGTCTGCATAGAGATGGAAATTAGAAGAGATCACCCTGGCAACGGTGTTAATGAAGATGGAGAAAAGGACAGGAGAAAGGACGCCGCCCTGGGGAACGCCAGCCGCAAGGTCACACCAATCGGAAAAGGTTTCCTCTAGGTGGACCCGCTGACGGCGACCCCGAAGATAGGATTCAAACCGGGCCAGAGAGGAAGGTGAGAAATTATTGGCCTTCAGGACTTCCAATAGAATGTCAAATCAAAGTCCACAGAGTTGAAGGCCGAGCTGAAGTCCAGCAACACAAGAATAGTGAGGAATTTATTGTCCATAGCCAAGCGAATGTCATCAGTCACCTTGAGTAGAGCTGTGACAGTGCTGTGGCCAGGGCGAAATCCAGATTGAAAAGGCGAGATGAGGCTGTTAGATGATAAGAAGGAAGATAATTGTTTGTGAACAATATGTTGCATAACCTTGGAGAGGAAAGGCAGGATGGATATAGGTCGATAATGAGAAAGAGAAGAAGAGTTATTAATTTTGGGTAAAGGGATGACGTGGGCATTTTTCCAAGCCGAAGGAAAAGAGCAGGAAAATAAAGAGAAATTGAAAATGTGAGTAAGGATAGGAAGAAGGAGATTAAGAATGGGGATGAACATGCGGGAACATAAATCATCACTACCCACTGCAGAGGAGTTAATGGAAAGCATAGATTTTTTTTACATCGTCCTCAGACACACTATAGAGATTAAAAGGAGAACAAGTGGGAAGCGGCAGAGAGGAAAGGTTGAGTAGAGTGCTAGATTTTGTTGAGCTGTCAAGTGTAACAGGGAGAGGGAGAAGTGGTGATTTAAGGAGATAAGGTCAACATCCTTGCTGACAATGACAGGGGACTTGCCGATACCCACGGACCGCAGAAACTTCCAAGCATCAGCAAAATTGTGGTTAGCCAGGTTATCATCAAAGTACCGCCTCTTAGCCTCCCTACACAGACGACTGCAGCGATTACGTAGATTCTTATAGGAAACAAGATTTTCGTCTGTAGTCCTACGCTTTCACCTCTGTTTGGTCCTATCCCTCCGAGCCATCGCATCCGTAATGGCGACGCACCGGCGCATGCCTATTAAACAAGTCGACAATTATCGCATTGAAAAGATTAACCTTCACATTAACATCGTCAGCATCAACCACAGAACTCCAGTTAATCAGGCGGACATCATGCTGTAACGCCTCCAGATCCAGCCGCCCGTAACTACGCCGATTTAAATAACGAGGTTTAGGTTTAGGAGTACGGATGCGGTAGGACATATAAATAAGGTCATGGTAGGAAAAAGGAGCAGTGAGTTGACCATGATCACCTATATGTCCAGGGGACGAAACAATCATAAGGTCGAGCAAAGAAGGTGATGAGTTGGGGGGACAGTGAGTGGCCGAAAGGGGAAGCAGGTGAAGATCAAAAGATGACAAGAGTGATTCAAGTTTATGAGCACGAGAATCCTGCTTATGGAGGCAAGTATTAAAGTCGCCCATAATTATAATATGATCATAATCAGGGCGTAGGTTGTTGAGTTGCTTGTCGAGACTATCAAAATAGTTGATATGTAGGTTAGGACTGTATAAGACAGCCACTAAGATTTTGATGAGATTCATTGATATCTCGACAAACATAAACTCTACTGACTCCGAATAAAGAGGAGGAGACGCACTGACCACACGATGAGGTAAGTCAGACCGAATGTACATGGCAACCCCACCTCCACCCCTACCCGTCCTCTCATTGCGAACCAACACAAAGCCTGGGAGGGCATAGTGCGTGGATAAGAGGGAAGGTTTAAGGAATGTCTCTGACATGAGTAGAATATCGAGATGAACATTGCTAAAGGTAGCCAGAAGATCGGAGTAATGTCCAGGAACACTCTGAGCATTTTTATGAGCGATATTGAGGTTTTTAGGGAAAAATGTAAAAAGTTTAGACCTGTCCGCACTAACAAAACTATTATAAACTTTATTATTTTCTCTAGGTAATTGATTAATATATTTGATTATAAAAAACTAAAACGATTAAGTATTATTATACCAATGAAATGGGTCAAAAATGTATCACTCAAAAAAACTTAATCAGTAGCGGTTAAACAGACCCTTATTACATACAATTATCAGGCAGTTGCAAACCTGGCAACCTACCCATTTGTAAAGTATTCACTCAGGCAACTCAACTACTTTATCCTGCAAAGGTTAAACACCTTTAAATATTTTGATGGAGTTATCCTCTTAATTGAAAAAAATGTGGTGAAAAAACTCGTTTTTCACTGAAAACTCAAAATTCTTTCAGGAAACCGACCCGGGATTTTCACTCAATTGGACGGCCCGCGCCGAGACGCTTCTTCCGATATACCGCACGCCCCGATCGGATCACATAAAATTTCAAATTTTTATAATATCTCTGTTCCCATTGTCAATTACACAGCTCTATGACAACGAACAAAATAATGAGACTTATTTCCAATTTCAATTATCTTTTCACAAAAATTAAACGGTTTTTACACGACCTATATAAACTATTGTGCTTTAAAGTTTCACCCAGTTATTTCAACTTGTATTTTAGCGTAAATTTATTTAATATTAATGTAATTACCATGAAAGGCGACACCGAGTTGAGAATGTGAAAAATATTCAACGCGTTGTAAGTACAAGCAGCTGCCGGTTTCCCGCCATTATTCGGTGTTGCCATCGTATAAATTATTTTCTAAAGCCGCAAAGTCGGATGCATGGCGTTTTGACAACACAACCATCGGCACGTAATGACGGCAATTAGGGAGACGATGATGCGCTGTTTATCGCGTTCTAAATTTAATAATAAAACAAGTAAATTGGTCTTTGACATGTATTTATTGCGTCAAATAACGGCTTTCAAGTTTGCATAGTACGGAGTATCTACTTACTTTTTCTGAGTACGCTGCAACAATGTTATTAACTCTAGGTACATAAGAACAGCTTGAGTTTATAATGGAAGGTACCTAGATGTCTAAAAGTGCCCTAATTTCAATCCTAGGTTCATTACAACGATCACGTACCAACTAGGATGTGCTTAAATGACCTCATAAGTTGGACAGGTAGTCATTACGGCTTCCTTTTGTAGAATAATTGGATTTTTTATTAAATCATGACCGGACAGTTTTTTGCCGAAACTTGCGAGCTTTTGCGAACACTTCACACTCAGCGAATGTTTGAATCCGACTAAAATATTATTATGCGTAAGTAGACGAGCCATGTTAAAAACGTTCATTATTTTGTCAAGTGTTAAAAGAAATTTGCGTATCAACGAACTGGTTTCACAGTTGAAAAACTATTTTAGAAAAATAATATGATAAAAACCAGTAGCAAAAAGGTAACTAGCTACTTTTAACGTAACGGTGTGTATGGAAGGCTGAGATCACAATGAGATATCTAGAAGTAATACCCGATAATTATATTCAATAAACATATAAAGGAAACGGCGTTTCTGCCAGCCCACATTGAGCCGTCGCTTCGACAAAAAGTGCACCGCGCGTCTGCGTAGTTAAACCAGTATTTACGGGTTCCGTAATTTAAATAAACTAGTCACTTGAATATTCAATTACATGTTTTTTTACACTTTTCGAACGATTATGTAGTCAATTTAAAATTGTATCGCTTTTGAATTTTATTGTTGAATGCTAATTTTATTGACGAAGAGCAGAGGAAATAAAATAATTTGTCAAGTAATTAGCACGGACCTTACTGAAATAAAATGTTCTTTTCCATTAATTCGAGTGCTTTTGAACTATGAGAACTACTAAGGGTATGGTTAAGACTAGTATAATTCTAGGGCTTGTAATACAAAGCTTGTGTTTATGCTGGATCTTCTGTCGATTAAGTAATTAAATGGTTAATGTCTTTTTAATCCGTATATCTGATCAAATTGGAATAAGAAACCATTTATATAGGCCATAAGAAGACGAGACAGTATGCTCTAGCAGAAATAGAGATAATTTCATTTCATTGTACCCTAAATATCTTAATAACCGCTAACCAAAACGATGCAATCTTAAAAGTCAAACATGTCTATCGCTGGCCGCAAACTGTACAGTGTTACCAGAGCAAAAAATGTAATAAATAAACCGCACTAGCGGAACAAGAGCATAATATCGAGTAAATTCAACATTATGGTCAGTTGGCGGCTGATGCGAATTTGTCTAGTAATTACCTAATATTTACTATGCATACAGTAATTAGTGTTTCAATTAAATTGTAACTTATAATCATAGATATGCAGCTGTAGGTGAATCAATCAATATTATTAATTAATGGAATTTTTTACATATGTAACGACATTCTTGGGCATACAGACACGCAAGATGCGTAGTTGTAGTCTAGAAAATGTCAATTTAATTGCAATTGAAGGGTGTAAAATAATCATCAACGTATTGAGAACTTATGTACTCGTATGTTGGGCTTGACAACTGAATCATTATACATATACAGACTTATGACTAAAAACCTTTTTACAAATGGATACTATTTAAAAAAAACAAATGAAAAAACCTAATTCACGCAACGGTACGCTAGTCAAAAATAAAACTATGCACGACTTACCTCCTTAAAACTCCACCTAAAAGAGAAGCGTTGAGGCATTCAGGAGGCGATAACCTCCTCTGCACCTCGGCTACAGTCACTTTGTACTTGCTGGTGGATGACAGTAGTGACAGTCGACCAGGGACTGAGCAGAACACGTCGTTGGGTGCACAGGAACCTGTTCCGCCGAGCCCGTCACGACCTTTCATTGCTGTAAAGAAAAAAATGTTTAGGCCTATGTGAAATATGTAGTTAGCGCGTTTTGATGGTAGACTTTTTGTTAGTTCAACTGGCAAGCATTAGATATCGCGTTCCCAATTTCAGCTATTATCATGATTACAGCCTCAATGCCTTCCAGATCAACCAGTTGGAAGTGGCCTACATCCAGCTGCGCTCTAATTTGAATATTATTATGTAATCAAGAATAGTGTTTAAGCTCATTCTTATTACATTGAAACTTATAAGACTTGTAACACACTTCTTCTGTTTAAGTATTTGTTGGTCGTTGGAGCATCATTGCTTTGACCTCGAAGTTTTCAATAGCACAGCATTAACATCTCCATGCAGTTTGGATTAATGAAAAGTGGATTCAAGTAGCGAAGTAAGTAAAGAACTAAAGAATAAATAACTGAATCCGCAACTTTTATAGATATTTGACGTTTTACGAGTTTAGAAATTCTGTATAATTTCTTGCGGTTAAAGTGTATTCTAAAACTACTTTCGAAAATTAAATTTTCATGACTGGCGATACTAAATACTGCGGCATTAGTACCAACATTACGAAGCTATTAATAAATTATGAAACTGATAAATAGTATCCCATTTGCTATTGGCACTGTATTGATTGCATCCTGTATTGTATTGTGTTGTATTGAGACTACAAACAGGAAATGTTGTTTGATTAATTATTATGGACTACCTTGTTAGTCAAGTGGTCGCAAGCGTTACTCTCGAGCAAGGTGTCTTTTATTTGGTTCACGGGTAGGACAAAGCATTCTTTACATTTTCTATTTTTGTTTTTTACTTTAATAATAACAGCTGACAAAGAATCATAACCAAACAATTTTGCTCGACTGTAACCGTTGCGATGACTCGACCAAACAGTCATTTGTTTTATTTTTAAATCAATAAAACCTAAACTTTGGAAATAGAAAGGTAAAAAAATAACATTCAACACAAAAAACAAATGTGTAAAAGTCATACAAAAATTAGAGTGATTACAAAATACCCAGCTTCAAATATCAACAATAGTGGCCTAACAATCACTGCCACGCCCCAAACATGAGCCCAGCGTGATCTCTATTCTCATTGTAATATTTCTATATGGCAACCCTAATACAATAAACATTAGTGTGTCATTATGTTGGCACCATACTGGCTATTTAACACCACGCCTTTTTGCACAAACTAAAGGTGCACACGTTTATTACTGGCCAATTATGTTTTTGAAAAAAAAAACTGGTGAGGTGTGAGACTTTTACTTGGAAATTGTCGTTTCTTGGTCCATTTACATAAAATATGTATTATTTTGTTCTCTGTAATATCGAAGTGAGAAGTAAAAAGCTATTTGTGATAGCTTTATTTAAATATCTAGGACTTGTGTAAGAAACTATTACATTAACATAACATAACATTAAAAAAATGGCCTTATTGTTCAACTAATCGTTTGTTGTATCGGTTACCTGACTCAAACCTAAACATGGTGTTTGGTGTTTTGCTAGACACCAGACCTACTGTACAGTTTGAGATGAGACCGAGTTGATTAAGAATTTGCTTAAGTTCCTGTTAATATAACTAACAGGTAATTCTGTATATTGTAGAATAAACATTGTGTTCTGTCTAAGAACCAATACCCGACGAAATATAAGTGCTCTATGGAACATAGGTACATCTCTACATAATACCATCGAATAATTAACCGCAATGTAAAACTTAAAAGAATATGAAATCAAAAAGCAATATTCGAAATTGAATGCTACTATTCAAATATCGATTGATTGATCGATACTTTTATTTATACGATATTGATTCATTCGTCCGTTGAATGAGATGGAATTTTTTTTACAATCGATTTAGAAAAATCGATACACCCATTCGATAAGTGAGGTATGAAGCCTAATTACTGGTTTATCTTTAACAGGTCATCTCTAGTATTGGAGTAACAATGAAATATTTGATATGTTAATAATGTGTAGATCTTTTATCTGAGTACGCGCTGTTTAAATTACATTTATCGATCTGCTTCTAAATAGCTTGATGAGTGTAGTGTTTTAAGTTCGATCGTTCGATGCTCGGGTCAAACACAATTTCAATATTATTATGATAAAGTTTTCATATTTTGTCTTAGAAGTGTGGGTAGACTCCTTAAATATAATAAATAAAACATTGCAACAAAAGAAGTAGTTACTTACTTTTTAATAAAGGAAGATCCGTCATGAATCCCGTGGTGTCGTCCATACCAGCGTTCTAAAATCAAAGAATATTATGATTTAATATAATTTCAACACTAAGTACTAAGTAGGTAAGTACATACATATGTATACTACATAGTTACATTGGTGCTTTATTTTAGTATTTTATTATAGTTATTTAAGAGATGTAGAGGAATCTATGTATCCTCTAATAGAGAAAAGATATTGTCTGGGCTTTTGATTCAATTAACGTGTAAGTACTTAGAGATAGGCGATATTTCGGATAAATCAAAAAAGTGATAAAAACGGATATTAACTCAGTATTTAATATTTTTATTTAAACGGGGAAAATCATCGAAAGACTTCTTCCGCCTAGATGAGGCGGGAGGGAGTGTCAGACTCTTTCTGACTAAAAACCACCCCGTTCCTACTCCTACAGTTTGTGCCGGATCCTCGATAACCCGTTAAGTTCTCCGTGGCAGTTTTTATTACCATTAAGACCAAAGACGACACTGAGTATCAATATTAATAACCATAATACATATGAATCGATCGATATTTATATTACATATGTTATGTATATTAATAACGTACTAATAACTACCTAATACACGTTACATTACTTAATAGAGCCCAGCACTGATACTGATATTATAAACAGGAAAGACATGGACTCTCCGACATTCCGCTATATCGGGGGAACGTTTTAATTTAGTAAGCTTATTATTAAATTCCTTGTAGGACGGACATATTTGTAGGATATTGGATGGCTATCGATGTCGATGATACGAGGGTGAAATTTATTTAAAAATGTAATTGGCATTTTTTATTTATACTGTCCTAATACTCACATGTTTTCATAGGTTGTAATTTTTTGTTGTTTGATTATGTATTAAGGTTTTGAAAGGAAAGGACAGAATAGTAATTAAAGATAATTATCTTATTCATAAATACGCAATCACGCAGAATTGTCCTTAAAATTTTATTGAGAATATTAAAAAAAAAACGTTCTATTGTTACAAATTCTACAAAATCCATAATTACACTTAGCATATTCAAGCCGTTTAATACCTTAGTATAGTTCACTTACCGGCGTTTCTTCCGTGGAGTGTAGCGCATGGTGTAGGGCCAACTCATGTTGTTCCCGAGCACCATAGTCTGCTCGCCTCTCGCCGCCACCATAACTAAATCCTCCGTGTGATAACTACGAACAAATTATTATTGGATTATAGGATTTTAAACCTTTTAATTTTGCGATAAAGTTGAGAGTTTATTATAGTACTGGATGCTTGGTGTTCACACCCTTGTCTACCCATAACTATTAAAAAAAAGTAACAAGAAGACTTAAATTCAATGGTTTTTGCTGGTAAAATGACATTTACTCATCAAATGAGCAAACAAGTTTAAACATCGACAGAAAATAGCATTATATTTCTGCAAAATAAATATTAAAAAATATTTCTTACGGATTGCTATTCAATCACGTATAATGTCATCGTGTCTTCCTGCAAAATATCGGACGGTATTGTGTTGAATGGCCCGCTTTGGAAACCGGAACATTACCAGCAGCTAATCTACTAAAGTGATCCCATCCCTAACGTCGTTGGAAAACTATTGTTGACTGGAAAATGTTGTTGATGGTCGTAGCCAGCGCAGCGGAGTGAATTAAAGACTGAATGCTTCGATTTTCAAATTAAAATTGGAATTCCTAAGGCTTAGTATGCACTGCGCGCTGCGGTTAAATGCACGACTTTAATCGGGAAAAATGAATTACGCGTATTAGCAACATTCGTTTTGAAAAAAAAAATCGTATTTAGTTTTGTTTGTGCAAAGTTTTAACTTAAAACAAAATTAATTCAATTCGGCAGCCATAACTTTTATCGTCTAATCGGCTCATTTAGAGAAATACGTCAAAGAATTTGACGATCCGACTGTTCGTAGACAAATCAAGACAAATGAAAGATAAGAATAACTTGAATAATGTTAAAAGAACTTGTAAAATGACAATGGTTAATTTATTATTTTTAAATATTTACATGAATAATATGCGACCTCCATGTAATAACCGATAGGTACATAAGTGAGTATTTTGTCTATGTACCCATTTGTTACGCAGTAAGTACCTACCTACTTACCTAAATGACATTAATATCTTTCTTACAATGAGTAAAAATATAGTAGGAAAAAGACATATCTATACTAATATTATAAAGAGGAAAGATTTGTACCTATTTTTGTATGTTTGTAATGAATAGGCTGAAAAAGTACTGGGCCGATTTAAAAAATTCTTTCACCAATAGAATGCTACATTCTTCCAATTTGACATAGGCTACATTTCATTTTGAAAAAAATAGGGATCCTTGGTAAAATTTGAACAATGTAACCGAAGGTGTAGAAATGTGAGTCTTAAAATGTCTTTCGTCGAATGCGCTGCCGAAACTATTAGCGATAGAACAAAATAATGTAGAACAATATTGAAGAACATCATAATGTCTACAAAAAACTCCGCGGTAGCATATGTCCAACTATTGTAGTTATGTCACTACAACAATCCAAATTTCCAAAAATAAATAATTGTCTACCCCGTGCGAAGCCGGGACGGGCTGCTAGTGAACTTATATTTCTAAAAAGTTGAATAAGAGACTAATAAAATTGCTGAAGGACAAAATAACGACTCGGTAATCGCAATATGTCATTTTAGTCATGAACAGCTCTTGAAGGTCCGTTGCAGATCCACTGCCGGACTGTGGGTCTCCTACATACAGTTACAGATACAGTTTACCATGCCTTCCACGCTTAGCAGGCGGGTTGAAGATGAGATCACTATTTTATAGGTTAGACTGGACAGCAAAAGACCTTGAAAACTGGGATCTCTATTTGTACTGATGAACTGTCATTGGGTATCCAAGAGGAGGCTGTATAAGTTCTTTTTGTTAGAAAGATTGTTTATGGATTGTAAACAGAACCTGAACTTGTTTGATAAAAAAGGAAGAAATTGGCTTGTCAAATAAATTTTTGCAATGTCAACGGTGATTATAGCTGGCTGAAATCTGCTGAAATCTCCATTGTTTTTCATTTTACCACGGTAATTTCCAACACTTTTTACGTTTCTGATTAGCTGTAACGCCCTGACATAGACAACCATAACTAATATTATTGTGTTAGATCGAAACTCACAACAGAGGAGTATTAATAATAACATAATAATTTTAAACCCGCGGAGGGAACTATGCGGGAATTCTTTGCAAGGAACGGAGGGGAAGCGCATAGTTTAGTGATACACTGCATACTTATCGATGTATTCAGTGAGGGAGCTTTATTGTTATTAGATGTTGCTTGTAAGATGGTAGTAACTGAGAGTTGTGATAGAGATATAATCCTCTAACAAAGTGATATAAATAATGGTATCAATGGTTGTGTGCCTGTGAGAGATCTGATTTGATAGTAGAAGAGATGGAATGAATTAGAGGAGCTAATTGTAAAAATCGAAATAATGACAGATTTAATGGGTTTTAACTAAATTAACTAAATGTGTGGAAATACTGAGAAAAGCTCTACTAATTTCAAACCACAGAGGGGTCCTTCCTCATGAGTAGAGTACAGTAGGTTGCCTGCACGTAGGCTGCGCGACATGGGTTTTGATTATTTCCGTGACTTTATAAACATTCTTCGGGGGTGTATTTTCATCTCTATACATTTTTGGTTCCGATACAATTAAGAAGAAAAAACAGTATTTTCGCGATAAAAATCTTAGAAAGAAAGGAAAGGACGCAAAGTATAATTTATGTTGTTGTTTAAGTTAAGATTGATGTGTATTCCATTACCCTAATAAGAAGTATTAGAATATTGTAGTAACTCACATGGTGCGCATGTATATCATGGTGGTCCCTGTGGTGGCGGAGGTGCGCGTGCGGCTCGTGGTGCGCGTGGTGGCGCGGGAGCAGCTGCTGCGGCGCGTAGTGCTGCGCGTACTCCGCCGTGCCGCCACCGCCGCCGCCGTACTCCATGCCATGGCTCTGCCGCAATTATACAAGGATTGGTAGTTACGAAGATAGGAGGATTTGAAAATACGCTTGAAATGTCTACAGAAAAAGTCGGTGAGGTTGTTTTGGGAATTAATTCTTATAGTTCACTAACGATAGAGTTAACAATCCACCTTTATGGAAGTAAGCAAAGCAGAATATTGAATATTATAAAATATAACTATCGATACAGTTTATCTGCAAATAAATAAGCAAATTATCTGTAGAATTTGTATGAATGGCAATTTGTACGAATGGTAACTTGATTACAAACATTACCGACTTCTTAAATGTTGTAAGTATGTAAGTAGGTACTAACTATAATACTTTAAGTGCTATTTGCTTTTCAAAGTAATCGTTTGGACTTGCTAAGCACTAGACTAA
Organism: Spodoptera picta; assembly: GCA_038387885.1. Lineage (NCBI taxonomy): Eukaryota > Metazoa > Arthropoda > Insecta > Lepidoptera > Noctuidae > Spodoptera > Spodoptera picta. The sequence goes on along the minus strand of JAZHFQ010000752.1, from coordinate 745,103 downwards.
AATTGCAACTAACAAAGCTTTAAAGCCTCTAAATATCTGAATTAACCTCTTTTCGTACCAACCTGTTGTTGATGATGAGGGCTGGCGGGGTGTGGTGCGGGGGCGAAGGGCGGGGGGAAGTACGGCGGCTGGAAGTCTGCGAGGGAGGGCTGCGCGCCGCCTCGGAACCCGCCGCCGCCGAGACCCAGCCCGCCGCTGCCCAGCCGCTCCTGAACAATACATACAAGTGGTTAATAATAAAGAAGTAAACAGACAACATACATAACATAACATCACTCCTTTTATCCGCGACGGAATAGGCAGAGGTGCACATTGCGGCACTTAATGCCACTGTACAATGTAACACCTACTTTTCACTATTTATGTTAAGAGTCCCATGTAATAGGGAGTGAGCCTATTGCCATATACCGGGCACAATTCCAGACTCTGTGCTACCGCTGACAATTAAAAAAAAAACCACAAATATTTTGCCCGACTCGGGAATAGAACCCGAGACTCCCTGCCTGGCAGTCGCACTTGCGACCCCTCGACCGAAGAGGCAGTCTACTATAAGCTAAACATTAGATTAGTCAAATGCAATGCAATTATCATGTGCTACCATTGCTGTGTTGTTAACATTTTGGAATAAGCCAGGTACCTTTTTGAAAGAGTTAAATAACCTAAAAATGGAAAGGAACAGACTCTTCAGACTGACCTCTAAGTATCCCACTAAGTAAGTTTATTTTGGATTCCTAAATTTTCCTAATCCAACTGAATCTCGAATCCCAACAGACTAATCACAAACATTTGCAAAACACCCGACCAAATTACCGCTCAATAAAAACTCCTTGGTACAAAAGAGACTGATATACAAAACGGTGTTGCAATAGAAATAAATTACATTTTAAAATCGACACGTGCATTGTACACACGGCTACACATTGAACTTCACATAACCAGTATAAACTGAACATTAAATGTGCGGAAAGATGAGGCGACGCGACACCAGGATAAACTGGTTTTGTATAGATTGATCTGTGGCCGTGTGTACTATGTACCACTAACATCTAAATAAGAATGACGTTGAAAGCCATCATTCACGATGACGCGATCTTAATCAGAATAAAGTAATTACGGTGGGTAATTATCGAATCACTCGCTATAACACTGGCAATTTACATTAACTAAATGATGCTATTGTGTGAAATAAATTGGTAGATAAGGATGTTCGGTTGGACGGTGAATGCTTTTCGAATGATGGTCGATATATTTGAGCGTGAGCACAACATAATATCACCTACTCTGTGTAGAGCCAATCAAAGCCTACCAAAGGCGTTAGTAGCACCTAGTTAGACAACATAGCATCGTATATTATGTATATCGGAACTTTTTTTAACTGCCTTAAAAATCGGATATGTTTTTGTTTTATAATATAATATAACTTATAATAACTAGCTTTTACCCGCGGCTCGCTCGCGTCACAAAAGGATAAAAAGTAGCCTATGTGACATGTAGCAATACACACAGCGCCATCTAAAATTCAAAGCAATCGGTCTAGTAGTCACTGTCCGATTTATAATATTAGTAAGGATAACTAGCGACCTGCTTCGGATTCGACCGGGTGCAATATGCATGTATTATACATATAAACCTTCCTTAAAAGCCACTCTATCTATTAAAAAAAACCACATCAAAATCTGTTGCGTAGTTCTAAAGATCTAAGCATACATATGGACAGACTGGGACAGACTGACGGCGGATATCGACTTTGTTTTAAACTATGTAGTGACGATTTCATCAATACTAGAATCAATGGGTTCCTAATCAGCCTTTGATACTCGTAGAACGCTCCTGGATTTTGTGCCTCCAAGCGACTTACGATTCCCTAATAAACAACAATAAATCCCTCCGAATTGGTTGTCGGTTTTTTTGACATTACTTGTACTGGCACAGACAGAGTAAAAAATGGAATTAAAATAGTCTTACGGTTGGCATAACACTGATGAAGAATTGAGAAAGTTTCGAATAATTATTATGCCTTTAGTGAAACGTAATTGACTGATGAAATTGCTACTGATCAGTAGATAATCAATCATATTTTGTGAGGTGCTGATAGGTTCGATGTTAAAAGGTTACTGAATGGTTATAAACGGTTATAAAATTAAAAAAAATACTATCTAAGTAACTTGGTGTAGGATTTCTTTCGACAATTTTTTTAAGTTCGTTGCATAAATTAGTGAAATAGTTGAGTTAAAAATAAATGTCCAATTTGTTTTTAAAGTAATTTTATTTCAGCATTTTTGAAGAGATTCCGTCCTTTGCACAACTGTAACCAGTTGAGTGTCACTGGTAAACAGAAATCCCGAAACGAGATTTTAATAATGATGATCGCATGTTAGTACAGCTGCATTGGATATTAAAAATATGATAATTTACCATCTAATCGACAATGATAAACAGCTCTAAACTCCTATGTAAAATGAAGAAATGACAAATGAATAGAAGAAATACATTTTCGGAAGTCCTCTTTGAGAAAAGTTTTGAAAACGGATAAATTAAAAATCCACAGAAAATCTGGCCTGTAACCTAGTCACTGTATTGTAGGAATGAGAATGACGAGACCATAGAGTAGATGATACTAGTTAACCTTTTTTACTTTTTAATCTATAGTGCACCGTTCTCTATGGACCACATCATTCGTAATATCAATGTTCTTGATTACAAAGAGAATAGACAATGATGATCATATGATTATAAAGACACGCAAACTCTGAATTAGCACTCTCATCTTTGATATATGCGCTATATAATTATATTTAGAACTAAATATACTAGCCAGCCACCGCTGTAGCGGCGTTTTGAATCTTTTTATTATCACAGTAAAGTGTGTTTTTCTTTGTTATATGTTATTGTCATCAATGTATGGTGTAATTAATTTGTTCTAATGTTCTTAGTTTGGGCGAAATGTGTTTGTAATGATCTCATTGAGTCTGTCTTGGACTTGGATGTAGAAATAAAATTGTCCGTCCAAAACTGTTGACAGTCTCTAAAAAATATCTTAGAACATTTTGTCCAAAATGATTCAAAAACCTCGACTTAGGTTAAATACTTACTTCTCTGTTATCTTATATTGACCCTATTTTGGACTCTGTAATAAAATATTATAATATCGTCCAAATATAGACTATATTTCCTTTTCTGATACATCGACAACGTCTCATACTATTCCTTACTTTTATCCATCCATCAACTTTTCGTTCACAACGTTCTTTATTAATAAAAGAGATCCGATCAAGTAATTACCTTTGTTAGTATTACAAGAAGAAAATATTAAGTAATAGCTAGGAACTGGAGTCGGTCTTAAGTGCTGATGGTGACAACTAGGGTGGTTTTAGTGAGGTATTAGGTACAGGTAGGGTACAAGTATCTAGTGTTTCTCCTAAAAAGGAACACGCCTTTTGAACGTCTCTTTAGAATGAACACCTATAGAAATGATTTTTGTAATATTAAAGTATATACTTGAAAATATAATCCTTTTACATACTTACCTATTTTATACTTCTTACATATTTTTAATTTGCAACAACGATCTTTAAAAAAAATCTGTTTACATCTTTAAAACATTCTAATTTATGTTGTCCATTATTAATTTGAAACTTAAATATTATTAAGAAGTAGTCCACTTTATTACTTTCAAGTTATTCAATCTCGGTGCTACGTATTCACTACCTAATTACGCTAACGATCATTTAAAACGGTCATCACTTATACAATCTTCTATTTTGCGGATATAAAAATAAACGTCCCCAACAAAATACTCCAGAAACACAGTTACACAACTGCATAAAAATCTTTGTCAAACTATTCCAATTTCAAATCTCTAGTGCGTTGCCCATTCGGTTGAAATTATACTCAATATAATGTAGATCAATTACAAAACTTACGGTAAATGTATCGAGTTACGGCACGACACCTAATCGATTACTTTCGATCTAGTTTTTTTTAATTTATTATCTGTTTTAATTTATGCACCTTGTTACCGGATGTGGTGAAAACTTGTCGTGGTGTGATGACATAGGAGCTACGATATTTGTAGATATCGAGAAGCAAGGTGGTCGCAAAATGTATTAGGAAATTTTTTTGTGTTAGAAGTTCTGTTGAAGATAAATTGATATGTATTCATCACACTTAGTATTAACATTGGTGTAACAAAAACTAGTCGATTGCTCAGTGATCATTCAAGTCATAGCTTCAGGGAATGCTACATTCATATAATTGACTAATTAATTTGTAATCTAAAATGATCTGTCATCACACTCTTTCTTTAATCAAGTTCCAATTATTCATTGTTGCTTAGAGTTTGTTATTTTATTTTAACGTTTGATTAAGTTATTGAACGTCTTGAGCTAATTTAATTTAGGTTGTCAATTAAAGCTACGATTAGAGATCAACAACTTAGGTATAATACTGTCAATAAAGTATTACACTATTATAACTAAATAGTTAACATTTGCGTTGGTTAGGTAAGACAGATGTGATGATGATTCGTTTGTAAAGCAAATTGGGCTCAGGTAACAGACACTGTAAACCGTTTTTACGAGTGGTGGGTAGCAGTCTCGCAGTATCCTTTTACGAACCTTCCTATGCTCATAATTGTCTCCCAAACTTATGATACTTCTCTTACGTAGAAGACGTAAGACGGAAGTTCGGTAGCTAGAAGACGTATTCCGTCTAATTAATGTCAAATATTTTTCATTATCAATCTCACAAATTGTTTTTCATATCAGTCTTATTACTGATGTAATTTAAAAAGATTTGGCTGCCAAAGCTACTTGCGCGGGCGCTCATGTCGCAAGTGTTCTGAATTTGTTGACTTGATTTATGCGCGTACGCCGCTGTATACACGTAACCACGCAACGCTCCTTTAGATCGTAATTTGATTAGAATAAGTTACCTACTAATTTAGAGGTGACGCGATGATCGTTGCACCTGTGTTTGTTCTACATGCTGTAAGTAAATTACTTAAATATTGATTACATACATACATACATAACATCACGCCTTTTATCTACCATAGTACAATGTAACACCCACTTTTCACTAGTTGTTATGAGTCCCATGTAATAGGGGGTGAGCCTATTGCCATATACCGGGCACATTTCCAGACTCCGTGCTACTACTGAGAATATTTAAAACCCAGTAATACTTTGCCCGACCCGGGAATCGAACCCGAGACCCCTTGCCCGGCAGTCGCACTTGCGAATACTCGGCCAACAGTCTTTCTATATGGATTACATAGTCTTTCTATATGGATTTACGATTGTAATTAGTTCATAAAAGAATTTGGTTCTGAATTAATTACCGTTAAAGGATTTCATTAAGCAAAAATCTCATATCTCACCAGCAGCTGTAGCCAAATGCCATTTAGCGCTTGAATACTTGTAGAGTAGAAAACCAAATATATGGAATTGACGTAAATTTTGACACTTGTCAGTGTCATCCCCATACATTTTGATTTCTGCTCTCTCTGTAGACAAGCGCTAAAGTGGTGTTTGGCTAAAGGCACAGATACTTTAGATGAAATATAATTTCGAAATTTTGGAAAAGGTTTTTATCAAACCCGATATCCGAATTCAGTATCAAATTTCTCAAGTTTCGTCACTACATCAAACGCCTAAACTGTAAAGCCGTCCCTACAGATACTTATCATAAAAAAATTAGGAAATCAAAAGACAATCTTGATAAAACAAAAATAAATACGTTCTTAATATTGTCTAAGCGTGGAGGTGAAAGGCGGTATTGTTTACCCAGGTCGCGGGGTCAGCGCGTGTTGGGTGACTCGCAGATGGAGACACTGTCCATTATTTAGGAAGCTGATAGACATACCTATAAAATGGCGGCGTGATAAATTGACAGATAAAAGCGCGGGTAACTGTACTTTCAGCTGTCAAAATAAAAACTTTTAATGATGTATGTTGTTAATATATTTTTTTTGAGAAAATACTCGAATTATTACATTAGGTATTTGAATGTCTATTGTTCGGCGGTATTAAAATAAAATTTATATTCGTTGCCTTTTTATAATAATAACTGCGGCTTTCATGGTTGACAATTTTACTGATTACGTTTTATATCGTTGTATTATTTACGACCGTCATGTTTAACTGAAAATACTTATTACCTACCTATTAGTATTTAAACATAATATACAAGATTACAGATGTATGAACTAATGGATAATGTAGGAAATAAATAATAGTGTCCAATTGTCGTAGTTTTTATCAGAGACTCCAACCAGCACCTACCTATTTCCTCAGAAAAACTTATACCTATAAAAAGATATCAAAGTTCTTGAAAACAAAATCTAATATTTCTAGCACCTTCTTTGTCAATAATAAAACACAGATATCTAAACAAATTAAATAAAATCAACAACAGACTCTAAACCAGAACGCTCACTTCTAATTTTCCAAACGTTTGGCATAAAACACGCAAAGGAAACCTTTCATTCATCCTAATATCGATTATAATATCGATATCCAATCTAATCGAATAGATTTACTGTTACATATCGGATACTCGCCATCAATCAATGGCGGAATGCGTATTAGATGTACGTCTTTATCTGAATGCAATAATAAATCGATTCAAATGTATGTCTCATTAACATACCGAGTGGCCTCGTGCAATTACACATTGTTTGAAGTAATTCTATTATTAATCATTGCTTGTTATGGTACAACAATATGGTGAAAGTCTGGAGGTTAGTGTTTGCTTTGATCTTTGAAGTATCGGTTCTTCTACGGCGTTGATTTTGTAGTTGCAATTTTGATTGTTAGATTCATATTGTATTTTTTTAAACATTGTCCCACTCTAGATTTTTCTCCTATGTCGTGGGTGCGTTTATAAACATACAATTTCACATGTAGGTACATGACACCTAGACTTGAAATAACAATTTGTGGATCACACAAGCAGTTGTTCCGTGCGGGAATAGAACCCGATATACTACACTGAAAGTCAAATTGAAGATAGAGAAGTTTAGAGTTTATGGTTAATGTAAAGTTATTAGGTAATATTATTTATAAATATAATAGCAGAAAAAATACTAGCCTTGAAGTATACTTGTAGCTTGTAGTATACTTGTGACGAGGCAGTCTTTTTAAATTAAGTATTATAAGTTTATTCTAATTATTCTGAGAAGAGTTGTTCCGATATGTATCTACGCTCATTCGTTAATAGAAATAGGAAAATAGTTAAACAATTTTTTTTCCTTATTATTCTACAATGTTTTGTATTTATAACGAAATAAATATAACAGCTAGCAGCAGTAAAGTTGCCGTTTTATCATTGTATATGCTATGTTACGATAAGATATAGAAAAAAACAAAACGAAATATGAATTATAGTTCAAATACAAATTGAAGTACGTGATACGCTATTTCGCGTTCACATAACAAGTCTTCGGTAGTATAGTGGTCAGTATCCCCGCCTGTCACGCGGGAGACCGGGGTTCGATTCCCCGCCGGAGAGATTCTTTTTGTAATTCCAAAATTTCTTTTTTTTTTTTTTAAACGTTATTACATTACCTGCACCTCGATCACACTGGACAAATCCACGTACGCCAGCGCACAAGCTTTTTTGACACTTCACAGAAAAAATTGAATAAAAAATTGAACTTTTTATCACTGAAATGTCCTTGTTTACATGTCCATTGTCAAATTTCGTTTGGTACATAGAGGTAGTTAGATCATTTGAAGATAAGTTTAATAGTTTCGGAGATTTTTAGCTTAAAACCTGAATCTATCGTAACTTTTTATTATGATAATTTGCTTTTAATAATACTTAATGGCATAATACTATTATTTCATGTTATGCGAATACTTTGCTCATTAATTAATCATGTGTTTTTTTAGCCGAAAAGCAATTATCTCAGATTGATATAATTCATTAATTTGAGACATTCATTAACTTAATTTAAATCAAGATTAGCGTCGGATTATCAAGATAATTACGAATTAGTTGATATACGCGGATAAAATCGATTTATTGCCATAATAGTGAGGTGAAAGCGAATGTCAAAAAACCGATATGTAAATCGAGTATCGATAATTACCGGTCCCTTAAATGGCGGGCGATTCCGGCTACAATCGGTTAGTGATTGCTTTTTATATTGCTGCCTTGCGCTCCGGCTCGATGACCGAATGCCGACTACTGAATGGTTTTTTATTTATTACCGAGTGGCGGATTTATGTCGATAGTTTGTCGAATCACGTGCTAGACTATTAAGTTTAAAACGAGATGCAATCTTCATTAAGTTCATCAAAGGGGAATACAGGAACGATCTCGACAGGTAGTGTTTGATACCTAATTTAAGATGCTATAGCAACAAGCAATTAGCAACTCCATTTAATACAATACGGTGTCCATAAAAAATAGGCCTGATCCATCTATTTGAACACCTGGTGGTATTTGTAATATAAAAGTCTGTATCATTAAATCGTATCTAGATAAAAACTGTGACTAATGATATTTTAATGAAACATATTAATCAATCGAGCGGCCGACGATTGAGAAAGTAAAACAAAAGACAAACAATGCCGCGCTGCCTAAACATTCACTTCAACTGAACGATCAAAAGTTATTATAGTCAATCTACTTCTTACAGACGTACTATTAATGAAATATTTAATAACCAGCAATATTTTTTATTTTAGTACAAGTAATTAATTTCAGACAATTAAGTTTATCGACTAATTACGTCGATACGCGCTCGTGCCGCGTGTCCATCACTAACATTTAATGACTTTTGCAAATAAAATCGATTAAATCAATTCTGCACGCTGGATTAAATAATTATTGTTAAATAGATAAACTAGTAGTTGATGAACATTTTATAACATAACGGTAAGTTAGTTAACCGACATTACGATTTAGTTGAACTAACTACGTTTATGATATTTTAATTAACAGACTTTGTAAATAGTAATTGGTTGAAAATTTTGGTTCGTATCACAAATTCACAATAATCGATTAGGAATCGGATGTAAATCGATGTATCGGTAAAATCGTAAAGCTTCGTTTACGATCGCGCGCGTCGCGTGCTCGGCGTAGACTGCCGGAGGGCGGGCGCACCGCCCTCGGGGTAACCATGTGCGCGCTCGACCTTACGATTGATATTCGATTTATGTGACCCTTTTTAATAGTAATTTCTTACTATTTGCACCTTTGGTTTGTACCTATGTGACTTCTTAGTGAGAATGGCTCGAAATAAACTTAAGTTCCCTAAATAACAGAAATGTCAGTGAGTGTATTGATTAATGTTACAAGTAAACTTTATGATAATTTTGTCTCTTTTCTCAATAATGATCACTAATATATCGATAGATGAAATAAAAAATACACTCACTACTTAAACATCTGTTTCACGACGTCTAATGTTTGAAACTCGAACAAAACTCGCGTTAACTCTTGCGTTCCGCGAAAAAGTTGACGCGAAAAACACCAATGGTAGGGTTTCGCCCCACCGCGGTCGCTAATTAGTAGGCAGCGTTGCAGGCCCGCGATTGGTGATCACTCGAGTGTTGCCAGCCTTACTTATGTACCGTCACCGACAATGTTAACAATTGCTTAATGGGTTTATTAATGCTAATATTGTATTTGTTCGACAGTTTCAACGGTATTAGAAACTTTTTAGAGATTTGAGTCCTTTATTTTTAAGTAGTCAGTTTGGTCAGCTTACTGTGGATTTCGATGGCTACGATTGGTTAATTGATTCAAATTAAGCTTATGAGAAGTTTAGTTAAATTTCGATTCGTTAGTTTTGTTGAACGAAGTTTAAACATTTTCTCTTGAAACCTTTGTTTTAGGTCGGTTTAAAGAGTAAACTTTTGCTCTAGAATATGCTCATACTTAGTTATTGCGTATATTTACTACTAGTACAAATACATTACACCAAAGGTACATTGTCTGGCAGTAAATAGGAAGAATAAAAGAAACGCTTTTAAAAAATTCAAATCATCGGCTTTTCCATTTTCAAAACGGATGACATTCAAATTTATCAATTGGCAACACCTACGATATTTCCCCTGTTTGTGGAACGGATTTGAAGTCACTTTCGTTAATATCCGTTGAGGACCGCCCTATCGCCTTGTGCCCTTAGGGCAAGTACTTGCATGGCCTTATAGATAGGGCATTGTTTATAGGGCTTCAATGTGTCACAACAACATGCATATTATGCCCTGAAAATCTAGAGGTGCATATAAATGTAACGCATATTTTTTTAACCCGAACGAATTTTCAATTCAAACTTTCGATGCGACTCGATCGCATTCTCGCCCGTCTTTGGTCGAGATTATCCTTACAACCAATGACATGGCGGACTGCGATCGAGTTCTCTTCGATGTTTCAAATTGAAAGTTACAGAATAGCCTAGCAGGTACGGAAATAAAGTCGTACGGAAATTATGTTATTATTTAGTTTTAGTAGTACTACAAGATTATTCTTGAAAGATGCCTGAAGCATAGTGTTATCTTTTACATAGAAATTTTTAACATAACATAACATCACGCCTTTTTTATCCCGGAAGGGGTAGGCAGAGGCACGTTAGGGCACTTAATGTACAATGTAACACCCATTTCTCACTATTTGTTATGAGTCCCATGTATTAGACTAATACAGAGCTTATTGCCATATAATGGGTACGATTCCAGACTCCGTGCTACTACTGAGACTTTTTAAAAATCCCAGTAATGCTTTTCCCGTCCCGGCAATCGAACCCGAGACCCCTTGCCTGGCAGTCGCACTTGCGACCTCTCGGCCAACGAGGCAGTCTTTAAGAAATTTTTACCAAAATCAGTTACTATACATTCTTAGTTAACTTCTCAGAGAAATATGAATGTTATGTTATGTAGTTTTAAGTCTTTGACTGCCAATACAAAACTGTTGAAGTCGAATCCTTTGTCGGACACCGTTGCCCCTCATGGCGTTTAATGTGTTAAAAATAGTCAGATCTACCTAAAACTCTGATTTACGAGATCATTAAACTTTATATTCACTGTCATATTTTAAAAACGTCTACCATTTTGTAACATACACTCTAAAAATCATGCATAATGCATGTATAATATACTTGAATTTAATTTTATTAATAAAATGTCATTCAGTCAGTGCGCACTCTGCTTGGAGTACGGAGCCAATTACTTTTAAACACAATGAAATGTCGGACGAATAGAAAAATAATAAAAGTGCATTGTGTCAAAAGTAGTTTTTTTGAATAAAGAACGTACGCCGATTGGCTGTATCGCCTCAGGCTAGATGGCGGGGTGCCGAATGTTGCCAGCCTCTCGGCCGGAAATATGGATTCATTTTGTCTAATGACCTTCCTAATTCGAATTTGTTCTTTCGATTTTTGAATAGAACGTGTCAAAAAGCTGCAGATATAAAAAATATATTAGAAAAAAGTTAAAATTACACAGGGGTGTTAAGTTTTAATTGTTTTTTTCAAGCTTGCATTTTGTAAAGGCTTAATAGAGTAACTCATGGGAAGACTACTTCAGAAGACATGTGTATGATATTCTTGTAACGACAGCAATTCTTTTAGGAAATGTCAGAATAAATACAATTTCCTTAGAAAAACTGAATTATTTTGTTTTAAGTAAATTACGTCAACATTTTCTCGTTACTATGCAAAGAAATCCAAAGATTATATCAAAACAGGATAAGTAATGAACGAAAACAAGAAATATTTTTACAAATTATGTAATTAAAATACTCATACGAAAGGGCACGTTCAAAATAACGCGGTAAATCAACGAGCGAGGAAATAAAGCGCATTCTTAACAAAATATTTTTCGGTACACAAAAAAGGTCTTAATTACGAAATTTCGAAAAAGGAACGCGGTACGGTGAAGAAAGTAAAAAGGCGCGCGGCCAGTACTGGCAACCGTTATGTTCTTGGAAGTGCGTGATTGATTCCGCGCGCCCGCCCATTGTGGTCAGCTGATTTTGATGGCTACGCCTGCGTGGATGCGTGGGCTAACCGGGAATGTTGCTTAGGCATTAGAACATGGTAATATTAACACCTCGTTGTATATGTAGCGGATAATTTTAGCGTTGAAGACCTGCTTTAACAGGTTGAACTGTTATATCATGAAGAAGAGCGAGCTTTGTACAATTTACGGTAGATACTGAAAAATGAATAGTTAAGAATTTTAATGTTCCTTTTGGTGATGTTTTTTTAATTTTGATCTAGAGCTGTTGCTGTTTCAGTTGGTTATATTAGCAATTCGATAAAATGTTCTAGTAAGGACCAGATATTTACTTAAATTGAAATAGATATGTAACTCACATCGCTATTCGCTAAGCAGCCATATAATAGATTCATAGCAAAAATGAATAGGCACGTCCGAAAGATCTTTCGAACGTGAAACCCAACTCAATACTAGTTCCAATAGTAGTAATAATCAGTAAGACAATCTCATCACACAAAGCGATATCCATTGAAGTATGTACCTATGAAGAAATATTGCGACAAATAAAAAAAAACATCTAATCGCCGTCTCCAATCTCATTGTGCACTACATTATATTCAAATCAAATCAAAAAAAAACCGCAAGTGTCCCAATCAAAAGGTACAAATAACAAACTTATATTTTACAACCCGATAAAATCAACCATGACCTTTAGATCAATGGGAATAAAGATGAAATTGCATGTGACATCCAGTTTCCTGATTGTGATCTGCGTTGGTTTTTGTATTGAGTAATGTTGACAAGCAGGCTGATTTGGGAGCAACTTTCTATAAGTATAAACAAGTATCGCTTGTATGTATGTATGTATGTGTATGTGATACGTAACGACTGTCGAAATTTGTATGAGGTACCACTGAGTGTGTAGACATCTGACATCGGAATAATTAGGCACAGACTGCTTGTCTCGAGCCTTGTCGTAAAGTTTATAAAATGGACTAAATGAAGGTCTAGAATGCGAGGTCGTTAATTTTGAACAAGTATGTATTTCTAGTAAATGTTTAATAGGAATGTATTCAGAATAAGATCAAAGTTAAAGCTTTTATTTTTTATTTACACTATGACGCTACCCGGAGGATTTGTTTTTATAACCGTTTTTGTCGAATAAGGCCTAAAAGCAGTAAGTAATGGATAAAATTTCTTTAAACTTTGTACATCTCGTCTTTTGTTTATTGATTTCTTCTTCACAAGTAATAGCAGTGAATGGCGGACTTAATGCCTTAAGGCATGCTTTGCCAGTCAACCATTGGGAAGTGTAGAGAAATGAAGTGGTTGTCTTTCTGTCATTACAAAACACGCTAACTACAAAAAGTAAAAAAAAGGCCAAAAAGTACTTTTGAAACGTCAACAAATACAAAATAAATAATAGTCTGTCAGTCAGTCCGTCAGTGAAACTAGGTGAAGCTAGGTGCTCAATCCAAAACGTAAATTCGAATGTAGAAGAACGAGCAAGAAAATCCATTCGTTACTAAAGTCATGCAATCCAGTTACTACTCTAATACACGAACGAAAAAATGCTAACATAAAAAAAAATACTGAAGTTCGAACTATACAAAGTCATCAAGATATGTCGCGACAATTACGCCACGGTATCTCTGGTAGCAATTAAATGATAAAAGTGGTGTGACAAACAAACGGACAAACAATACGTTACGATTAGATATATAGCGTCAGATCAATATATGACACTAAAATGGGAGCTTTACGCAATTTGTTTAATAGAAGAATGTATATGTTCCCTCCTGAACGAATTATAGAGGTATAATGGTAAAGAAAACTCTTTGGTCTTGACGAAGTAAGAACGAAGAGCGTCTGATATTGCAGATAGGCATAACTGATTTTCATCAGGCAAAAGCCATAAGCTCAGTGGGATAAAAAATACTGCTAGTAACATAACATAACATCACGCCTTTTATCCCCGAAGGGGTAGGCAGAGGTGCACGTTATACCACTGTATAATGTAACACCCACTTTTCACTATTTATGTTATGAGTCCCATGTAATAGGGGTGAGCCTATTGCCATATACCGGGCACAATTCCAGGCTCCGTGCTACTACTGAGAATATTAAAAAACCCAGTAATACTTTGCCCGATCCGGGAATCGAACCCGAGACCCCTTGCCCGGCAGTCACACTTACGACCACTCGGCCAACGAGGCAGTCCTAAAACTGCTAGTGTTTACAATATTAACTCCTAGAATGAAGTAATGCAATGGTTACGTGCGACAAATATTTAGACTACAGAGCCAGCCAATTAGCCCAGATATTAAGTCATATAGTTATTAAGTCCATGACTCACTTGCACACCTGTCTGTCCTGTCACCGTTCGTACCTCTATATAAAGCATAGAAAGTTTATTTCGCGACTTTTTCCTTAACCATAGTAGTAGTTTGTCCAGTGAGTAGTTTGTTATGCGAAGTTGAGACCGTAAATCTTTGAGTCACAGTGCTTTTGTTATTATGTACCTAAACTATATGAAACTCGTGAAGTAATGGCAGTAATTAAAATATAATTGTCACGTGCCGCCGTGCAGTGCACAGAGAGGCTCTAGGAGAGACACATAGGTCTCCATAGGGAGGTGCCGTAACAGGCGTTGCACTGTGGGGGCTCCGGAGTTGGTCTACTAAGAGGACCCGGTGCCTCCTTCAAGTGCGGATGGTGGTCACCGGGGAGGTTTTAGTGAGGTAAAAATCCCACACTCCCTAGTCTTTTTCCCCCAAAAGCTAGGTGCATTTGGAAGGTTTCCTCCCGTCAACAAAAAAAAAAGGTTAAAATATAATTGTTAAAACCTTTTTCTTCCGCGGATCAGGGACAGAGGGGTTACAGCAGAGACTGATGAGTGACCAGTTGCGTTATCGCGAATCTTTTAACTGCTATCGTTAAGTGGAGATCTCTAATAGGTCATCAAATATTATAAGAGATCAAATATCATAAAATATCTTATGTAGAGGAAGCAAATAGATCAGCAGACTGTCTTCTGACTGACTTTCATGGAAAAGCGCGATGTTGTGTTGTATCTTCACTAAACTAGTCAAAGATTAAAACTGACCTTGAGACCAAAAGAGGTTGTACAAATCAAGTAATAGCCTCAAACAACCTACTTTTAAACATTAAAATCAGCTAATTGGATACAAAAACAGACTTATACCTTAAATATAACATACTAAACTGAGTTAAGACATATCATGATACCGCTAACCATCTATCAGATAATTGCCAAAATTCTGCAATAATTCGTAGAGAAAAACAGGAAACATTAAAATTGTAATTAAAAATATTTCGAATGAAACAAACTCGATTTGTGATGTCGTATCGATGTCGACGTGAAATCGGTCACGGTGACAGTTCCAACAACTAATTTACTTAGATCTCAATTAATTAATTATTTATTTGAATGTCGTAAAATGTCGAAATTGAGTAAATATAACTGTAACTTCGTCTTACTTGTTTTTATGACTGACTTGCTGGTCTAGTGGTCTATATAAATGACTGCGGATAAAGAGGTGCCATGTCCATCTTAATTGTTTCCATAAAATGATTTCAATATTCAGGACTGTGTCTATCTGACTATCTGTATGATTGAAATTAGCGCACAGAAATGATTGTAAGGTAATTTTATAATGAGAATCATACAATTATAACATTACTAAAATGGAACCTATTACCTAGCTAGACAGATGTAGGGAATTAGGAAATGTGGTTGGGCCATGAACTATGCTAAAGTGAAATGTGTCTAAAGTATGGGAGAGCCATGTTTCGGCACAATGAGCCGGCTCGACCGAAGTAATACCACGGCCTTACAAAAAACCGACGTGAAGCAACACTTGCGTTGTGTTCCTTCGTGTGAGTGAGGTTACCGGAAGCCCATTTACCCCCCTTCCCTTCCCCAATCTCCCCAATCCCTAAATCCCCGATCCTCTCTACTCGTAACGCTAACGCACTTGTAACGCCTCTGGTGTTCCAGGTGTCCATGGGCGACGCCGATTGTTTACCATCAGGTGTCCCATCTGCTCGTTTACCAGGAAGTCATAAAAAAAATGTTGCGTCTGCACGATAGTCGTTTAATCGTGTGCAATTGCTAGCAACAGATAGGTACTTTATTTAGAGGAATGTGTGTGGAAATAGGCAACATAATAATACAAATAATTTATTATCTTCGAGAGGCTAGTAGCGTCGCTGTGTAAGAAAAGAGGAAAAGGTTAACTCCCAAGTGACTGTATTGATTAATTTACTGAAGTACAGAGCAGTGACCGTGATATTAATCCGCATTGTATTTTAGATTTTGAAGGTATGAAATGAGTTTATAGAAAAGTAATATAATATGCTATGGGTATTGACATTGGACAAATTATGTTTTGCCGAGTGATTGTAGTATTAGACAGTGTTAGACAGAATTTATATTAACTACCATTAGCGACTACATACACACATTATAATGTATTAAAAATAATAAGATCAAAATAAAGATGTCTGTAGCAGTAACTGTCGAATATTTTACCCTCTAACTAACTCAGTAACAATAATGGCTTGTGCCACTCTACATTCATAAAAAGTACATTACAACCAAGGAGGTTCTAAGCACTTAATGTATTTGTTATCTGCTATCACGTATTTATCAAAAAACAATAAAAAATGCGGCTGTTCGTTGCTAACGATGGCGCGCGAAGATTCCAATCGTTTGATACATTGACGTATGAGTGACAGCTGTCATTCTTTTTGGAGGCAAACTTTATTTTTTAGTCTGTGCTGTTTAGTGCTAAATTCTTTTTTAAACAATTAGGTTGCCTACATTTTCGTTGATCTTTGAAGAAGCTGTTCGTGCATTGAAAGAAGGTTAATATTTTGATAAGAATAAGCAGTTGTAAATCTTTGAAAGGGGTTTCAAGTTATTTAGGGGTTTATTAATTAGGGTTACCTAGATTTACATTCTCAAGAATCATCAATGTTTCAAAATCAGCCTTGAACGGCACAATTTTTTATCAATACTTCTGCGAATCATCTCTCGATTGGTTCCCTACCTATCACTTGATTTAAGAACACAATAGCTGCTGGGAGTATGTTATTGTTGACCGTCCTCATTGGCCAGTCTCTAGCAACCTCTTACTCACTCACTCATTTAGGAAATAAGGTTCAATGTCCTGAGGACGATGACGATCGTCATTTGTTTGTGATAGTAGTATGACATCATCAGCTCTGTGATTATGTAGATTCATCGTGACATTTTGCTTGGGATGAGGGCCTAGGCCTGTGTCTATAGCAACAAGATATTGAGATGTTACTTAAGAGTAAAATAAGGACCTACGACCTATTTTTGTAGTCGTTTTTTTCTCATCTGCCAATCCTTTTAACATCCACAGTCTGTGACAGCCCATTATTGGATATTCTACATCTACATAAAAGGGGTTGCTTTTGCCATAATCTGTACGCTTGGGAGGAGGGTTGAAGGTCGCAGTTTAAAATCAGAGAGCACTGATGCCCAGTTTCTGTTGTCAGTATCGTCTTTACCATAAGGGCACTCGGGGCCAGTACCCAGGGCTTCCATCCTCAGGAGTCTCGGTCGGAAGTACCGACAATTTCTACCCTGCCCTGTAACATGTATCGTTCGATTCCCGCACGGACCAAATATTTGTTGATCAAGGGTCTCAGCGTAGTCTAAGACGGCCTTGTCTATTATCCTTATGTGGTGAGAAATCTATTTTACTCCTTATTCTACTCTGACATTACCACCCGACTGAACTTTACAGAGCTTACATCAAATAGGAATAAACGCAAAATCATAAATCATCGAATTAAGTTTACAGTAAACGTAATTTAAAAAAGTCATGATCGAAATATGCGTTTTTTTCCTCAACTTTTTTCATTTTGGCAACACTGAACATTACCGGTGTAACTTATTTGAACTTTCAACCGTAACTGAGTTCATAAGTGTGATTCTAGACAGGCTAACATCTCAAATTGTTGTAATTAGGTATTTATTTCTAGGTGTTACTAATGTATGACCTAATGACAGTAAAATAGGTATCATCATTCATCAACGCAATCACCAGGTCACAAAAACACCGGGACGAACAATATACGTATTTAAGTTCGGAAATTCATAGGTCCATTTATAGGACCCGGTGTATTCTCAATGTCTGCTGTCGGTGACTAGTGGGAAGATCACGATTTAGTGAGGTAGAAATTATATTAGTGGGGTAGAAATTATCCCTATTACTTTTCTCTAAAAGCTACTTATCAATGATGTCATTAAAATTAGTTTAAGGGGACACTGCCTCGTTGGCCGAGTTGTCGCAAGTGCGACTGCGGCAAGGGGTCTCGGGTTCGATTCCCGGGTCGGGCAAACTATCACTGGGTTTTTAAAAATTCTCAGTACTAGCACTGAGTCTGGAATTGTGACCGGTATATGGCAATAGGCTCTCCCCCTATTACATGGGACTCATAACATAAATAGTGAAAAATGGGTGTTACATTGTGTAATGGCATTAAGTGCCGTAATCTGCACCTCTGCCTACCCCTTCAGGGATGAAAGGCTTGATGATATTATGAGATAATGAACACTAATCTCTGAGATCGTAAATTATAAGCTTTTCCTTAAACCTGATTGTCCTTAGGAACTGAGCCTACGAGTAGGACCGCGGTATATAACAAAGCCAGTACACACGCGAGCCTCACCCATCTACAATGCAACAAGCAGCTAAACCTACAAACTATGAATCATTATGTTCTCAAGAATTCGGTTTGTCATTAATTCATCATGTCTGCCAGAACGTATTGTTGTCTTCGATATAAAGAAATGGAATCGACTACTTTCTATTAGATACATATTTTTACGTACTACCATGCTTCCCGGGTTCCCGTGTGTAATATAAGAAATAATGACCTGAGCTATAAAATTAAGAATTTCAAAATTGTTCGAATTAATTCTTATTTTTCGTAAATTGGAATATAAGAAGAAACTTTAGTTTTCAGTTGTACCTATGTAATTATGTTTAAAATACAATATCAGCTAAATTCGTTTAGAACGGTAAATGGGTAAATAAACTATCAGACAAACATTAAGATTAGCAGGATTAGTTTGATTCGCTCTACAACTAACAAGGATGGGTGAACATGAGCACAGTTACTAGGGAAATGTTAATTTAACACGGAAGTAGAGTTGACTAGATGGTGCACGTGCGAACTCTGATTTAGGATATTTTGTCGGTGAGAAACAAACGACTAGTGCCATTCAATTTAATGAAATGATGATAAATAAAATGTCAATGTTTAATTGATTGGATTACACAATTAGTTCCCATTTTTTTCCTAAGTAGTATAAAGGAAAGGAATTTACTAGTTGTGATGTGAGTTCATTTCATGTACTGCATCTAAAGATGAAATGGAGATGTTGATCAATCCACAGTACCTACATAATATGACCTATCCATAAATATCTACGACTGCCTCGTTGGCCGAGTGGTTGCAAGTGCGACTGCCGGGCAAGGGGTCTCGGGTTCGATTCCCGGGTCGGGCAAAGTATTACTGGATTTTTAATTCTCAGTAGTAGCACGGAGTCTGGAACTGTGCCCGGTATATGGCAATAGGCTCGCCCCCAATTACATGGGACTTATAACATAAATAGTAGAAAGTGGGTGTTACATTGTACAGTGGCATAATTTGCACCTCTGCCTACCCCTTCGGGGATAAAAGGCTTGATGTTATGTTATAAGCCTACGATGTTTTAGCATTAAAAAAAAAACGTATTAAGGCACACTATTTCCCAATTACACTATTGTGCATAAAAAACTAAACAATATCAAATCTAGTCTATAATACATCTTTGTACAGTCTACCTGTTTCATTGTGAAACTTCGTACGCTAAACTCATACGCGTGGGCGTCATACATTTCGATACAACTCGGCACATCGACACCACACGAAATAGGAAAACGTATCTTAGGACCTGTGAAATAAGTACCAAAATTGCTATCAAATGAAAATAAGTACAATGAAATAAGAATTGCGTACCTACTTCAAAACATTGATGATTTGTTATAATGTTGGTAGTCCGTATGGAAGTGACAGTTTGACAACTAGCCACTATAATAAGTAACTGGACGTTAATAATGTGGAGTCGCAAAAGTGGATGGACTTGAGCATGTCATTTGAAAAAGTCTTCAAACTGATGATGGATCTACGGACGATGACGGATCACAAGCAATCGGTACAGTCTATCTCTATGGCTACCCACAGCACGCGGGGAGTTGTTGAGTTACAATAGCGTTACCAGTCTTTTGAGGACTGAATCTTCGTACATGAACTATCCATGAACCTTCGACGATGTCCTAAGCTGTGTTCATACATAGGCACTTACATATTCGTATTCTAACTGCAAATATGTTTCTAGATAAAAACCTTCTTACAGTTCCTAGAAAGGTATTTACAACCAAACTGACGAACCTTTTTTTTTTTTTTTTTTTGTTTTAAGGGGGGAAAATCATCGAATGACTGCTCCCGCCTGGGTGAGGCGGGAGGGAGTGTCAGACTCTTACTGACTAAAAACCACCCCGTTCCTTCTTCTGCAAGTCGAGCCGGAGCCCCGGTTACCCGTTAGGTTCTCCGCGACTCCGAATCGGCATCGGCCCTATTGGGCCCCATCTGTGGTGGTCTGATGGCTCTTTGAGGCGCGCGCGGAACGCGACGCGCCGTACGCTCGGGTCTGTTTCTGGTCGGACGGGGAGCCACCTATACTCGCCGTCCGCAGGCCCGCGCTTACGGTGGCCGGAGATCGTCCCGCGATCCCCGACGCCCGGTGTGTCCTTCGCGATGGCTGGGTTGCGAGGAGGCAGCGCTTCGCTGCCTCACGCGTCCCGCCTCCTCCTTAGCTAGCATGACTGCTTCGCAAAAGGAGGAGACGGCTTCCCAGTCTCCCTCGCTCCGCATCATGGCCTGCACTAGGCCCGGACGCGAGAGGTCGCCATCGCCGATCACTTCCCTGAGGACACGGCGGTGCTCAGCCCACGCAGGGCATTCCGCGACAGTGTGTTCCACCGTGTCCTCAGGGCGGTCCTCGCAGTGATGACACCCGGACGTTTCCTCCCGCCCCATCAGACACAGGTACCTACCTCCCGAAACTTCCATGTCCGGTGAGGACCTGCGTCAGGCGGTAGGTGAGGACGCCGTAGCGTATAAAACAAGTATAAAACAAGGGATTAAGGACAAAACTGTGTATTAATTATAACAGCATTTTTACCATAACTTCATGTGTCTACATATATTTGTATAGCACTATATTAGGGGACTATATAGGGCACTATAATACAGCTTATGCACCTACCATCAAGAAATCACTATAAGTGATAAGACCGCCTTTGTGCCCATTATTATTTTTAATTATGTTTGTCAATTCCTTTTCTGTATGTACTATTATTATTAATGGTGTACAATAAAGTTTATTCTATTATATTCTACCATGTCATGTCTCTGAACCACCCTACGGTAGACTGGCAGAGAATGTCCTGGGCATTAAGTCGGACTTGTACTGTATGTGCAGAAGAATTAAATAAATATATCTAATAAGTTTCATGTATTGATTGTACAGTTGGCACCCTGGCTGGACAACTGGCTGCCGAACAACGTATAGCGGGTTCTCGCACGGAGGAACTCTTTGTGTGATCCACAAATTGTTGTTTCGTGTCTCGGTGTCATGTGTATGTGAACTTGTATGTTTGTAAACGCACCCACAATACAGGTGAAAATACTAGTGTAGGCAAAAAAAAAAGTATAAAGCGATGGACTTATTGCCATAATTATACTGAGCCACCTCCACCGTGCACTTCTACAAACTCCGTGTTATTATTACCTATTGAGAAATTTTCACTCTACCAACGAGTTAGTCAAAGTGACAAAAAAGTCACAATAGTAAGTCTAGCTGCTAAAAACTAGATTCAAATTCTAGACTCAGAGTCTGTGATTTAGTCTAGACTGTAATGATGTCATTATTATAATAATATTAGAAATGATTTCGTTATAAAGTGTTATGCGCTATTATAACTGTATTTGTTGGTACTTGATACTAAAGCTAAGTATGTATTTACGTATAGTCTGTCTATTTGGAAGCGATGAACTTGGAAATTGCTGAACGGATTTTCCTACGGTTTTTGCCAATGGATAAATTTTAATTTAAATTTTGAAATAAACACAAATATGCACAACATTGTAGGTAGTCTCTAGTCTCTAGTCTTATTTTCTTGTGACGCCTCTGGTGTTACGCGTGTCCATGGGCGATGCCAATTGCTTACCATCAGGTAATCCGTCTGCTCGTTTACCGCTCATCACATAAAAAAGTCTAAACTATTAAGACTTGTTCCAGGACCCACCAGATTCGAGATATTCTTCGTTTTATTCCTGGTTTGAGCAAAACAGTTTTTGTTCCTATTTTTTAGTCCTATCTTACTGCAAGCGGACCAATACAGTTAATGTCCTTGTTAATGTACTAGTTTATTACAGTACCTATTTGATTTTAGAGAGATGTTGTTATGAACACCGACTGTGCAATGATTTACGATGATGCATTCCGAAAATATAGAAATAAAAAATAGGAATAAACTTTATTAATCTTCCAACTGTGTATGCCATTATTTTATTGTTTTATAAACGTTACTTTTCGCACTTTTACGTCTAATATTTGAGATAGCGGAGAAGCGCTAATTTAGAACGTATTTTTAGAAGTAACATAAAATAAACTTAATTTTTCACTAGACTCTTTAACAAAACACTTTTTGGTTCATTATCATCATCATCATATCAGCCATAGAATGTTCACTGCTGAACATAGGCCTCCCCCAATGACTTCCAGATACGATTTTTTTTTATTTTTTTAAGGGGGCAAATCGTCGAATGACTGCTCCCGCTTGGCTGAGGCGGGAGGAAGTGTCAGACTCTTACTGACTAAAAATCACCCCGTTCCTTCTCCTGCATTTCGAATCGGACCCCGGTAACCCGTTAGATTCTCCGCGACTTCCAGATAATACGATAGGATAGGCTTTTTGGTTTTGTCATGTAATTTTAAATATCAATTTGTTTATCGATCATTTTTTGTTCACACTAAACACTCTGTTATCTACCAAAAAAGAACCGTAGATAATTGACGACTCTAAACAAAGTAAACCGTTTAAACCGCCACTTACTTTAATCCATCATAATAAGAGGCTCTAAGGCCTAAGAGATAATGTCCAATTTGCTAATAGTTCAACATGATGACCCTAGGTCAAACGCCTGACCTAGTTGGGTGCACCACCCGACTTGGTCAGTTGGCTCTTGACTTTTGACACGTAAGCATCGTTATTTGAAGTGTATAGTTGACATAGATTGTGACACAGTGATGCATTGTGGTTTGTGGGTGGATTAAATAAATGTTTGGGCTTCTATTATATTTTAAATAATGGAGGTGATGAAATCTTGGAGGATGATATATGAAGTTTTGTTTTGTTTGTTACTTTCCTAGTAACTAAGATTGTTTCTTTCGTTACATGATTTTGTTTGTCAATCGATTCTGCTTCTTATTTATTACAAGTTAAAGAAAGAACAACGATGGGTTGTTATTGAGATTTTAACTATTATGGTATTCTTTTATTCGGATGCATAACTATACTTACTTTATTTGACCCAGGCATTGATCTTTGGATCTCACGTTTAACTACCATACGTGAGGAAAATAAAGAAAAACATTTGTCATTTACCGCTGGTAATTTCATTGCCCCTAGAATGTCTAGCATAGCCGTCAATTGTAACTACTTAGCAAACTTCTTCAAAGCTCAAGTAATAAAACTTCTGTTACAACCTCCACAAACATTCTTACATCTATATTTTATTTTATTTATTAAGGCTTGCAACACGTGCAAAGGTCGGGCGTGCCAGCACATGTCATGTTACAAGTGCATCAGTTATCTATGGTACGGTTATGTTTTGTTGTTTGCCGGCCAGCAACAATTACAAAAAAGAGGCGCGACCACGGGGCCCGAGTCTATGCTTCCAATATGGTCACGAGTTAATGTGTTGGACATAGATGGGAGTATGGTGTGAAATTGATTAAGAATTGACGTTTTTGTCATTGGACATTCGTAAAAGCTAGTTTTAGATGTATTTGCCAAGATCGGATGGTCTCTAGCTTGTTCAATTTTCTAGTTTATGGGTTAGTGTCGGCCGTCGCATCGGTTGTAAAGTTTTGCGTTTTGTTGAGCGGTTTGTTCTGCCGCATAGTTTGATGCTACAAGACTTGACTATGAGAGAATCAGAGAACTAAACAATACACATTGCTGAAAAGTTTAGGTAGGAATTATTTCAGATGATAATAATAATATTATTAAAACATTGTAATATTAAGTCTGGCTTTTACTGTAAACGTACTGACATAGTGCCTACCATCAGCAATATTAATTTTAGTAGCGAGAGCGAGCTTCTTACAATTTTACAATTACAGACACTATCTGCTGCGTATTTTAATATTTAAGAACCCAAGACACCAAGCTCAGCAACCGCGCCTATGACCACTAGAGCAATAAAGTTAGAAAGTAGAAAGGACATCCAAATATATGAATGTTATAAATAATTTTGCCGCACTGACCGTAGACTAATCGCGATTATTTCCACTCGCCGGCTCCATTGTGGCCGACTAACGGCATTTAGGTGACTATTGTCCAAATTAGTCGACTATTGTCGATATTAGTCGAGTATTGTCGGAATTTCAGCGGCTTATCTTGTTTGCTATCGAATCATGATTTTTACGGTCAAATGTAAACGAGATGCGCAGCGGGCAAGCGCACCGTTGTTAATTGGATAGAGTCTGTTCATATTTGATGGAAAATTCTTCAAGCACACAAGTTGCTAAACTCTACCCGCATTAATTCATCACCAGTGTGAAAGGTTCCATATGGTTTATGTATATGTGTTTCGGCTTTTCGCGATCGATAATACTCGACACATTTTTCCTATAGATATATATCGATCCTAATTAGATACTTAGGTGTTTTCAGTTAAGTTATCAACCAATTTTTAAACATTCAAAAATATTTCGTCTACCTATTATATCTTTATACTTATGCAATAATTTTTTAAAGTTTTACATTTATATTTTAGTAAAATTTTGAATACGGTAGTTGACAGATAGTTAAATTCAATACTTTTATTGAAATATCAAAAACGATAGATACTTTTCTATGAATTTTGTATTGGATCACAACTTATGACGTCATCATATTTCTGCGTCAAATAGCACACTTATTTCCTTAAAATTAGTGAGAGAAAATCCAAAAGTAGATAAATTGTCAAATCAATGGATGAGAGGAGAGTATGATTATTTTTTAATTATTTATTGCATTGAAAAATTGAAACAATTTATTTTAAACCTAGGAAACTAGCCAATTCTATACATATGGACAATAGAGTCGATATTTAGTCAAGCAAATAGCTTAACACATAATCGAATATACCATTGTAACCTGAATTTATATCTCATAAATAAAACCGAAACAATTAATAGACAATAAACGAAAACCTTTTTGCAGCACAACTTCCTTTGACAATGGAAGCCCGACATTTAATTGATACGTACATTTGACATAACTAATTAGTTTTTAAATGTTAATGGCCGAACAGGTGACCATAATTTAAAATAAATTAATTGATTGCATTATATTTTCAGAATTATGTTGATTAGACCGCCTCATTGGTTGGGTGGTCGCATTCGCAATTAGATCATGAAAGCTTGAGATTTTTTACACAAATTGATACAGAATTGTGTATTATGTCTGGTGATTTATAATCTGGCCCAAAGGTTTAAGACGCCCGCTTCTCATGCATGAAAGAGCGGGTTCGAAACCTACCAACGGCAAGTACCAATGTGAGTTTACCAAGTTATATGTACTTTCTAAGATTATCTAGACACCACTGACAAACGGTGAAGGAAAACATCTTGAAAAAACTTGGCATAATAATAATTACAAAATTAAAAACTTATAATTAGAAAATTATAAGTTTTTTTAAATGTTGCCCCACATTAGTATTCTCTCCTGTATCGTGTATCGTGTATGGTGCGTTTACAATCATACAAGTTCACATACACCCAGACCCGAAACAACAATCCATGAATCACACGAAGAGTTGTTCCGTGCGGGAGTCGGTCCTGTTGCGCGACACTCAGTTGCCAAACCACTACGCCAACCGCCCAGTCATCACTTTAAAATGGTGGTGAGGTGTCCTTTGGTCAGCAGTGGCCACTTTAAAGCTGTTGATCATTTGTAATCAACTTCTAATTGTAATTTGACCTAAAATAGGAAAACGTTATCTACCCAAAATTAGAGACAATAAGTACAGAAAGCAAGATAAGAATTTCATAAAACCCCTAATAGATAAACTTAATCCAATATTCAATAGTTTAACACTTTCAGTGTTTGTTTATGTAGGATACGATTAAAACAGTTAACAAAAGACTACTCACATCATTTCCATGTTCTTCATGTCCATTAAGGCGATAATCTTCGTCGTTATCCATAATCTTATCTTCATTATGAATCCTAACACCATTACCATCTTTCAATCCATAGTCACCTTCCTCTGTAATTCCAATATCATGTCCATTCGTCTTATACTCCATACTGTCTTCACACTCCCTCATCTCTAGTCTCACTTTACTCGATTCCTTATCGATTATCATATTCGATTCCACAATCTTATCGATATCGTAATTGTCACCAAAACTTCTCGATTTCCTTTTCTTCTGAGGCGATTCATCTTTATCGATTACGTTATTGTTATCGCGGTATTTTAGAGGATCTGATTCTTCAACTAAGTTAGATTTTTTAGCGTCTTCGTAATCGTATTGAGGTTTCTTTCGTTTCAAATTGAAGTTCTCGTTAAATATGTCTTCGACGGTAAGGTCTCGTTCCGTCATCTCTGCCAAGTTGATCCCATTCATTTTAGTCATCGTGGCAAACGTTCCTAGTTTTCTAATTGGTCACATTGTGCACTGCCCGGGGTTATCTCGTGCCATTGTCGGTTTAACGCGGCGTAAATCATCGACGGATCATTATCTACCGACCAAGATGACCGCTATAACCGACCAGATTATACGAACCTCTAATTTCAGTACTGTAAGTATACAAAAATCGATTTGTTCAAGACCTATATAGGCTGGCGTTATCGTTTTGTTACCGCCTCACGTTGGGCAACTATCGTGAACTTTTACACGATTATTGTACCTCCATTACATTTCGTATGAGAATTCTATTTTCTTAGATCGATGATATTCTTTTGTCTCGCTCTTCTGTACACGTTTGTCTCTATCTAACATCAAATAATGTTATTGTTTACTTGCCCCGTTATTATTGATGGTATAGGAAATTGCCTGACCAATATGTGATTACCTCCGGATTGGTATACTCAATTTTACTGCAGTTAATAACTTTATCAATTTAAAATAAAAAAGAAATAAAATCTTAATTCACAAAGTCGCACTTTTCGTTAAATTGAAACAAATAATAAAAATACCAAAAACACTCATGAAGAAAAAAAACACTCGATTAAAAAATATCAAAACACGATCACTGTCAGAAAAGTAATTTGAACAAAAAAAATATTCGAATTCGAAAATGCTGGTTTAAAAATTCGAATTTCGTAGGTTGGCGCGTGTTGGCCACGTGAGCGGTCGGTCGCGGCCCGCGGCAATCACATGGTGAGTTCGAAACTTGACGTACCGCGGACCGCGATAAAAGACGGGGAGTGCCACAGCCTCACAGACCACCGTAAGTATGCAGATCAAGAAATATATTAACATTTAATTAGTCTTGATCGAGCGACGACTGGTAATTGATTAATCGAGTGCATAATTGAATTGCGTCAATGTTTCAGTGGACTATATTTAGGAGGACATTTGAATAATTTAGCATTATACATTTTCGAAACGTTTAATAGTTTGTTACTTTCTACTTAGTATATGAAGATCGTCTCGTAATCAACTGCATTTTACGTATACCACATATACAGAATATCCCGGCTTTTACCCCCGAAGGGGTAGGCAGAGGTGCACATTACGTCACTTAATGCCACTGTACCATGTACCTAACACTTTTCACTATTTATGTTATGAGTCCCACGTAATAGTATCACGTATACCACTTTTCTGTAAAAGCGCAACTTCTAAGAATTACTTATTTATTATTTAAGCAACTCTTATCTTTGAGTGACTTATATTCATCTTATTTATTTCGCTTATTTTACAGTCTAATCTAATCAATCTTGAATCCTGATCCTTATTAATTGAACTGAAAAACTTTTAAATACGGAATTAATTTGCTCATCAGACTACCAAAGAGTTTTCATACACTCTCCAAGACTCAATTTTCAAAAGGCTCTGTAATCCATGCATATACTGTGTTAAAGCTTCGTCTCGCTCTGTGCTGCGAATGTGTATCATTGTACCTCTCATATCAGGTTCCATTGTAAAGCTGTGCGCCTGTGTGAGTGATAGGTGCGTTGGTACACTCTGTGTATATATATATATATTACGGCTGCAAAGAATGTTTTTCTAATTAATACCTAATGAAAGTTGTAATAAAGCTTATAATAAACCTGTGGAGGTCCATTCAAAAAAGGAAAGCTAAACTAAATACTATGGGGATGATAAAAAGAAGTTTAGCACTTTTACTTATCACATAATTGGGTACTTTCCTTAATCAAAAATAAATTATTTCAACTGTTCAATACAATAAAATATTGAAAAATAATCACACATTCATTACTTGATTTTATGACCAACTTATTTTAGTATTTTTACAGCAAATTTTTAAGAAATAAGTATGCTGTTTGACGTTACAAAAAGGGGCTTCACAATACACAATCTCTTAAAAAATTCATAGAAGAGTGTCGTTTTTGACTGTTCGAAAAAAGTATTGAATTTGACTAGTTCGATACTTAAGCGTGCTTAAAATTGAGTACGTTTCCGTTTCAGTAATCGGGCATAGGTAAGTGTGATACTACACCTTCTTATTTATGTTCGACCATTTCCATTTTGAAGCGTTCAAGTGCAGGCTCAATTCATTTGCGTCGCGAGAGTAGGTACCACAGACAAGACATACGGCCAACGACATTTCTTGGATTGACATATATGCTAGATTGAATAAAAAATTAGAAAATTTGCTACATAAGTAACGTTGACTGCTGTTGGTGCGGTGGCTGCGCAACTGGCTGCCGCGCAACGTGTCTCGGTTTCGGTTCTCACACGGAGCAATTCTTTATGTGATCCACAAATTGTTGTTTCGGGTCTGGGTGTCATGTGTATGTGAACTTGTGTGTTTGTAAACGCACCCACGACACAGGAGAAAATCCTAGTGTGGGGCAACGACTTTGACTGTCAATAGAAAACTGTGTAGGCAAATCCTACGCTGATGTCAGTCACCGGTGACTCTCATGGCGTCCAGGCAACAAATCGATGTTTCATTTTCAGAAAATGTCGTTTACTATAAAAACACCAAGCAAAGCTCGGTAAGTATTAGGGCTGATGCCGATTCGGAGTCGCGGAGAACGTAATGGGTTACCAGGGCCCCAGCTCGATGTGTAGGAACGGGGTGGTTTTTAGTCAGTAAGAGTCTGACACTCCCTCCCGCTTCACTCAAGCGGGAGAAACCATACGATAATTATCCCCCTTAAAAAGCTCGGTAGGTACTATGAATATAACATCAAACCAATTTTCGCCAGTTATGAGTCTACAGGACAAACGTTTAGTACCTACGTAATAACTGGCTTTATATTAAACGATTTTCAATCTTAACATGAAGGTCATAAGACTGAAAAATGTGTATCAGTTGCCTAGCATTGTCTAAGAATGGTAGATGAACACTAAAAAATTTGTAATTATCTCCGACTAGTACTAAGAACTAATTATCTTTTACTAATTGTTCTACGAAATGCTGACGTATGCAATAATTGCTTTTACTAGTTAAATAGGTAAACAAAACACGAATGCGAAAATGTAGACAATGATTGTCACTCATAGTCATAACATAACATAACATCACGCCTTTTATCCCCGAAGTGGTAGGCAGAGGTGCAAACAGAAGTAACACCCACTTTTTACTATTTATGTTATGAGTCCCATGTAATAGGGGGTGAGCCTATTTCCATATACCTTGCACATTTCCAGACTCCGTGCTACAACTGAGATTTTTTTTAAAACCCAGTAATACTTTGCCCGACCCGGGAATCGAACCCGAGACCCCTTGCCCGGCAGTCGCACTTGCGACCACTCGGCCTATCTAGATGGAAAAACAATTACCTAGTCATACTTACGTAAAATGCTTATCCAAGGAGAGGTAAAACTTATTGTTTTAATAAAAATAAATCTGGTGATAAAACCGCATTTAGGTACTAAATTTTCAGTCGACTATTTAAGAATTGCCATTACATATAAATCTATAATTATGATAGCACTGCCGATATTTTCATTTATTTTGGCGTATAACTTCAAAAGGCAACCGAACATCAGAATTTTTGTACTACGACTAAATTATTTTCTCTACCGCTTAAAAATAAAATAAATAATACACAACTAACAATTATTAAGTTTATCACAAGACGAGACGACCCACACACAAAATGAATTATCGTCAATGCATACTTGACGTCACTTAAAGAATAACAACATAATATTTAAATGAAATAAATCATAGAAATTTAACGGTACAGTTATTATAACACCTTCTGCTGCCCACGTTGACTCACCCATCCTTACTTTATTTTCATTCCCAGGGAAAGAACAGGGTCAGGTAGAAATAAGTAGGTATTAACATGACAAGCCATGTCACTTCAGAAAGAAATACCAGTGTATCTTGACATGTGGCGAAAAAAGGAACTAAATTTTGAATACGGAATTTGAAGCGGCGTTGATGGCTTGGCAAGCAATCAGCGACATTAAGAGCGGCCAAGTTATGCTGATTAGTTCTGGGTTAAGCAGTGAGTGGGCGACCACTGAGGTCACAGCACTAGTTCATCGACATGTCAACGAGACAACACTCATGTGTCAATGGTCCGAGAACGCTTGAACTCGGACAATGAAGCGTTGATTTGAAACTTGTTAATTGCTTTTTATGATTACCGAGAGATGATTATGCAGAATTGCTGCTGAATCTAGGATGATTTATAAAAGTTATTGAATATAGATTTTTTTTGTTGAAATCTAGCGTAGTTTATAAACGTTTATGTATAGAATTACGAATACATAAAATACAAATTTATAAAATACAAATTTATAAAATAGGTAAATCGTTAATAT
This sequence comes from Spodoptera picta, assembly GCA_038387885.1. Classification (NCBI taxonomy): domain Eukaryota; kingdom Metazoa; phylum Arthropoda; class Insecta; order Lepidoptera; family Noctuidae; genus Spodoptera; species Spodoptera picta. The sequence goes on along the minus strand of JAZHFQ010000752.1, from coordinate 713,792 downwards.
TAATTCGTATAATTATTTTAAGACTTCACAATTTACAAATAGCGGCATCTAGTGGCCAGTAGCGTAACTAAGTAAACCCTCCACTGATTACATAGTTTGACTATTCGAAAATAGATGGCGCTGCATCACGAGTTTAGAATGTGGCGCAGTCTTAAAGAAAATGTCATGTAAAACTGTCTGGTACAAATAATTAGAAACTACCTTAGTTTAGGTATTCTAAATCACCGTGAAGTCGTTTAAAGAATTTTATATTTTACATTGCATGTTATTTTAAAACGCAGTGCCATCTATTGTCAAAAAGCTTAAATTGTACTTCAATACCTCAAAAACTTACCCAGGTGGCGTTGGTATCGTTGGACACAGTTTGAAAAGTAGGAACACATCGAAAAGTCATTTTTCGCTAAATATCACAAAATTGGTCAGTTTTTTACTAACAAACTTCTTCTCACAGCTTACCTAGAACAAAACAAAACACTTACTTAGTGATACAAATAAAAAATCGTCAAATCATATTTCATGCAAGAAAACTGAGTTATAAGGGAAATAATTGACACATACTTTATTTGCATGCGAAATAATCCATGAATATCATAAAATGGATGGTCCAAGTTTACAAGGTGAACAATATATGTAGACAATCTATGCCCGATAAGGTAAACGTTAAAAGGTTATATTGATTTATAGATAACTGACTTATGACGGGTTAATTGAAGCCAATCATCATCGCGCGTCCATCAACGTTACTGGAGCAATCATAATTTAGATTGGTATATGATTGGTGGGTATAATCTTACAGCGATTTAGGCGTAGGGGTACAAACTGTTACGTTACTAGCGAGTCAAACTGGTCCACTATTTTTTTGTAGGTTTTATGTTTTTTTTTGTTTTTTGTATTTTTTGTAGGTATAAGGCATACTTGTGAAAAATTTTGTATTTTGTTGTTTTCGCTTCTTAGTAAAATTACTTTGCAAGTTTTAAAGTGAAAATAATATTTCTTTTGAATGATCTTAAATTAATGCTGTCCACGTGTAGGTACTATAATATTGAAAGATAATTTAAAACACATCCGGTCTCATAATCAACTAAACGAAAATCCATTTTATATTTTACACCTAAAATTAAATAGTCGACATCATAAAAATAATAGCCCACAGTTAATATTGACAGGTAATTTTAAGTTGTACGTAATCATTAAGCACAGATTTGAAGTGAAGATTTCTAGGCTGAGTGCGGCCGGCCCGTGCCATGCCCGAGGCGGTGCGTCCAGCTCCAGCATTTTTAAACCGCCAAAAAACAAAATAAAAAGTCATTCGAAACAAGTTTATACTCTATACTGCTGCGTTTAGGTCCACTATTCGATAACAGATGTCGCTTTTTTCGAGTAACCTTTTTGTGTGTACCAGACATCAAGAATTTTATGCCTCATTGTAGCGCGCACTGAGTTATCATTATGTTGGTATGTTATTTTTTGCGTGTTTCGGAAAGATTAATTAGTGTATTTGCGGAATGTGGCTCAGTTTTATTTGTGATATGTGAGTAATGGATTATTAAATATAAATTAGTTGGATAGTCTTCGACTGTGCACGTTCCCTAACGGTTGTATGAATGTTCCTCAGTTTCTAGCGGAGTTCTGAATATCTTGTTAGACTGATACATGGCTACGCTTACGTAACAATAAGGTAACATTGTCCTAAACTTTGTTAGTACCTAGTACTACGTAGTTAGTGCTATTGTATTGTACTTTCCTCTGCTTGAATTTTCATCAGAAATGCTCACTATCTTAGTCATCTTCAAGTGATATGAACGACTAGCTTCTGCCAGCAGCTCCGCCGACGTTCTCGTAGGATAAAAGTAGCCGTTATTCCAGACTATAATCTACCTCTGTTCCTTTCATCCCGATCACTTCACCAGTTTTTTCGTGAAGGAGTAACAAAGATACGAACAAACTTCCGCATTTGTAGTAGGTATTAGTAGGATGGTTCGTTCATTTATATCATTTTTTTTCTATTGAATTGATTGCCTTGTTGCCGTTCGTAGTGAACAGACGTGCGCATTAGCAATACGCAAAATTTGTGACCTCCTTTCATATTGTTGCTTGTTACTCAGTTTTTTTCTACAAATATGAAAACATAAACGTAGTGACCAAGTGAAGACAAAATGGAGAATAGTCCCAGTAATATCCGTGCCTGTACCTCGCAAGAGAAAAGCCAGCAACCTAGCTTCTGTATAGAAGTGGTATCCACGTCAGAACTCCAAAAATAGATGTCAACCATAGAGAAGCAGTTAAACGAAGTCTGCATTATTGCCACAGAAGGCAAACTCAACTCCGAGCAGAAATTAAGAATAACTAACTTGAACCGCAAAATAGAATCAGGTGTATCGCAAATAGCAGTCTCGTATCAGTCTTTGAAGCAGAAAGCCAAACAAGCCCTCTATATAATTGACGACCTTAGAGAAAAACGGGACCTAGGAAGAAGATATGGTGTTGAAAAAGGCTATCAACGACTCTGCCGCAACTAAGAACGTTTCTTTTGCCGATATGGTGAAGAAAGGGCCAAATGATTTTGTGCAACCCCAAAAGCAAAATTCTGTTGCAATTTACCCACTGAGTAAATTAGTAAAGTGCAGTGACGAAACCAAATCTCTGGTACAACAAATCATACGGCCTGACCAAATGAAGCTACACGTACGTGGAGTCCGAAAAATCCAAAACGGAGGCATAGTAATTAGCACAGACAACAAACAGGATGCTGAGAAGGTTAAGCAGGCAGTTCAGTCGTCATCTGGTCTTGTCATCGGTGAGCCCAAAAAACGCCAGCCACGAATCACTGTGGTAGGCGTCCCGACTTCTTTAGTTGACACTGACGTATTGAAGTTCATATACGAGCAAAACATTGCTGAGAAGTTTCCAGAGATGACTATGGAGTCCTTTTTAACAGCAATTAAACTGAGCCACAAATCCGGAAAGAAGGATGCGCCGACCTGTAACCTTATCTTAGAAGTTCCAGCCAACATTCGCAAGGTCCTTATAGCTCAGGAAAGAATATATATAAATTGGAATTCTTGTCCTGTAAGGGACTTTACATTAGTCACCAGGTGTTATAACTGTCAACAGTACGGACATGCAGCTGAATCATGTAGAGGCCCCTCATCATGTGGACACTGCGGAGAAATAGGCCATTTAACAGCGGCGTGCACGAAAAAAGGAGAATCCCCTAAATGTGCAACATGCTCTTGTCATACTTCTGAGTTGATTGGCCTCCTTATTGCACAACAGTGACACTACATATTATATTAGATTAAACATCACTTTGTTGCTATCCAGCATTTGTGCTTACTCAAACACAACCAAATGAATGACCGTATGGACTTTACTGTTAGCCTACTTAGTTTATTTCTGCTGATGTAGTAATTCCTCGTTGATAGACATAATGTTGCTGTTCTAAACAAATCTTACTTTAGTTGTTATTTTAATATATTTATTAGGTATATTATAGTATATTTTATATGAGGATTAGTTTTATATGTATGTATGTATGTATATTAAAATAATCATATTGTTTTCTGTTGTATAATGTTAAGTATATGGCTCTGTAGAAATAAAATGTGTTACTATAAGAATTATATTCAGAACTCCTCTCGTCTGCGATACAGGATTGTCCTAGTGCAGGCATTTAACATTGTGAGGACAATTGTACGTATTTACGATATGTTTTGTATTTTGCATTTTTTGAATATTGAATAAATTTTTTTTTTAATTTATTGATTCGATGGATTTAAAACATTGCAATTTCAGCAGCTTTGAGAATTTAACAAACATGTGGCAGTGGCATAACTATACTGTTCTAGACCCGCGGCAAATTCATCGAATGGACCCCTTTTGCCTATTAAAACCGCTTGATAAATATATTAATGTTCAGGTACGTCCCTTTGAATGGGACCCGTAACGGCTGGGGGCCCGTGGCAATTTGCCATGTTGCCACCCTGTAGTTACGCCACTGAATGTCATGTACCTAATCACTGCAGTCACCAGTGTAGTTTGAATAGTAGTACTTCTAAAGATGACAAATTTTAAAGTTATTATGTCGAAAGCATTAAGCATCATCTACCAAGAGGACCCAGAGCCTCCTTCAGGTGCGGATGGTGGCCATCGGAAAGGTTTTAATGACTCCATAGTCCCCAAAAAGTCACCAGAATCCCCGAAAAGATAGCCGCCTTATGAAGGTTTTGGTCCGTCAACAAAAAAAAAAGAACGTCGAAAGCATTTTAGCCGCTGACAATGGAATTTAGATCCCATTTTGCATGCACTATCTCTGCTAGCCAACCGACAGTTGATCCTTGCCATTGGCTTGGCTGGCATTGGCTGCACAATACTGGAAAACAACTTTATAAAGAACCCAGGTTTATCTAACCAGTCAGTAAATTTAATCAAACTTGTTAACAAACAACAATAGCACGTAAAGTTAAACACCATTGAGTTCACTTTTGTTTGTATTCCTTGAAACTTTGCGTAATGGACAACCATTTATTTAGTTATTCTTTTATCTATATTTTTAGTTATGAGCATTCTAGCACATTTTAGAGTGACTATTTCAGTTAACCTTTCGCATAGTAACTTAAGGACTGTTGGCCAGTCTAAGTTAAATTATTTATTTCATTCAAACAAAAGGAGTATTTTTTTAAATGGAATGGTACAAGCCCGCCGCATCCTCTCAAAACCGCCACAACTCCTGTAAGCCAGAATCTACAGTAGGTACAACCGTACAACCATGAAAACACCGGAACACTGAAGTCCAGCGCGTCCCAGGGACATGAATAACGGTGTTGGTTCCCGCAGCGAAGCAAATTAGAAGACATTATAAGAAGAGAAAGGAAAGGAGCATTTACTTATTTTCTATCTCCGAATTTTATCACAAATTCTTAATTACTTACCTTATCACTTGTCACCAGTTAAAAAAACTAATTTACACCCGATGTAGACATTTGTGTAAAAATGACACTTCATAAAAGATTGAACAGGTGATCGAAGATCAAAACGTCAAGGGAATAGTTTGTTACTTCTATTACAGAAGAAATCCTATAGAAAAATATTTCATAAGCTATTAAAATATTTGAACACCAATTTTACTTTTCATACTTTCAATACAGGTAGTCAATGAAGAAAAAGAACACGGAATTATTTCAAATAATAATTTATCCCGACTCAAATGAATTTCGACTTAATTGCTTTTCCTTACAGATTAAATTACATTCCATCAAAGTACGTAAAACGGAAGTCTAAATTACCAAACAACTAGAATTAAAATGTCTTATATCGCTGAAATGATTTCAGTAGAATACGCATTTTATTTTAATCGACATAGTGTTGAAATTTGTTTATAAAATACAGTTTCTGTAGCGTATTTTGGAATGGTAGCGCGGTTTATTTCGAGATTCCAAGTGTTCTCTTTTTAAATTCCGCTGTTTTTAAATTGCTAGTGTTGTTCTTTTTGGTTATTAATTTCAATCGTGTCAGAGAATCAGAGTAGAGGAGCAAGCTGCCTTACGACGCGACGGCAGCAGATACAAAGTTTACATTGAGTAGAAGCTCAGAGAATCTTACGAGATTTCTATATATATATTATATCCTATAAATATTCCTACATGTCGAACACGTAGGAAAATTTTAGTGTGGGGTGAAAATCGTTGCCCCACATACTTAAATATTTTCTCCTGTGTACTTTAACTTTGATGATTTAACACCAGCCAATCTCATTATAGGTAGTTCCTACGATCGGACTGCTGCGACAATAAATATTTGTTCTGTTAAAAATAGACGGACCTAATGATGTAGGTTATGATGAGAAATGGTCCCGCGTCGCCGTCCAAGAGCAAATCCGCACCATCTTAATTTTAAATAATCAAAATTAAATTCTTAACAAACATCCCGGCCCAAAACCACAGATACTTAATCTAAAAACAGATTAACAAATTCCATTTTCGAAAGAGGTTCGATTCAAAAAGTTTATATTGCGGCCGGTTGTCGCGGCGGCAGAGGGGCGTGGCTCTATGATCGATGCGCGGCACTCACACTGTCCTGCCAGTACGTGCTTGAGATTGATTTGAAAATAGAACTGACTGACAGCTTGTTGGGTTAGGAAGAAATGAATCTCTTGTAATTTTTCTGTTAAAGATTAATAAAACAAGACTTTCAAATGCGAAGGCATTTCCGCTTTGCGTTGTTTTGTTTTTTTTTTTGCTAAGTGTTCTGTGACAAAAGTTTATATCTTTACAATTTTCTTTTGTATTTACACTCATTTTGTCTCAAGCCGTTACAATTTCATTTATTGAAAACTTAAGCCAATTTCGTCATTTATTCAAACTGTACTGTATTTAAACACTGAATGACATGCACTGAACTGAAATACACCGAATAGGAAAATTATGTAAGTACCTAATTCTCTTTTACACCGTTTACGAACAAGTTATTTTTTTTTATAAGAAATTCCATTTTCAAAATCTATTAACAGAGACTTTATAAACAGACTTCATTCTTCTTCTACATGGAGTTTTCTGTCCGGCCAGTAATTTAGCAAGGAGGTTGATTTGTAACAAGTTGGTAATGAAGGAAGCTATGTTTGTATGTATTTTAGTTCAGCCGACGTTGAGTTATAAGCTCCCAAACAATTATGTAGCGTGTCAGTGTCCTTTACTCTCTACACTGCGCATGTGTTGTTGTTTTTAAAGGAAATTAATTAAGAAACTTTAGAGGGACTTAATTGATATTTTGAGAATTCTTGCTAAGAAATGGTATCCAATATGAATATTTACGTATCCTTTTTACCTGAACATTTTGTAAATGTCTCAAAAAGCTTCTATAGATATATATGCAAATGCCTTTTCATGCTCCTTATTTAGAGTGGTTTAAAATGTAAATGAAAGACACTATAATTTCATATCAGTTTAAACGCGCTATACGCAGCACGTCTAAAAACCAATAGGTGAAATAAAAAAATCTAAATCCAAATTCAAACGAGGAAAGCGAGTGTTCGTAATTCGAAAACTTGTTCGTTAACCTTCAATTACGTACGCGTTACCCGTTCGTGTAAGTAATAAAATCGGATCGGTTCGGGTCGTGACTCGGGCACGCGCGTACTGGCTGAACCGCGTAACACAGTAATGACTTTTTTTGTGCTGGCAATAATTTTATGGGTAGGCGTTTCCTATATCGTGGAATATTGGAGCGGTTAATTGGTGTTTTTAGGCGGCTTGTGATAGAGGTGCTTTCGTTGATTTATGTTCCTGTTTAAAGGGATGGTGGCTGGAATGTTTGTTAGTCTTGTGGTTGTAAGTGTAATGCCCATTTTCACTACATTATAACATTATCACAACTTAAATTTTAAGAAACCACTAAGTTAAGGTAGATACGTGATACGTAACAATATTTTGGGTATCAAGTGTCATCTTATCATACAGGTAAGAGTATAGTTTAGGTGTTGTCTCACGTTACTCTTAGTTTAAGAATTGGTTTAGGGGTAATTGGTAAAAACATCCATTAGCGTCTAACTACAAGGTCTACTTTTACGTTTTCTTACTGATTTGAGCTTAGATGCCGATGAGAATTTTTTATTTATTTAAGTTTTATATAATTGCATAAGGAAGACTTAATGCTAACAGCATTCTCTGCCAGTCATCATGAATTTCATTTTCTAATAATCAAAAGGTACTTTTCGTGTTGAAAAGTATCTAGTATTATTATTTGTGTTATGTTATTAGGTACCAAACCCAACGTAGAATAATAAGTCATTAACTAAAAATACGTGAACGATATTAACAATAAAATGGGAGTATATTATTAATAATGAATTACTAAAACCTCTTTACTCATTATTTGTTTAGCGCACTTAACAAGAACTGCACAAAGCATTAAGATGGTTACGACCGAGGAGTTATGGAGTAATGAATCACTGAATAACTAGCAGCTTTTATTTAAATCCGGTAATTATTTCAAAACATGGAATGCTGCTTGATAAAAGGAGGTATAATTGTTTTACACGTTTATGACGTTTTGTGTTAATAAAAACTACAACACCCTGGAGTTTTGTTTTGAGCCGTGTGGACACCCACACGGCTCAAAACTGTGTCGGTAAACACACGTTTACCGACACATTCACACCACACCTTGATTTAGAACAACTATTTTGTGAATCACACAAAGAATCGTTATCTACGTGGGGAAGTCGAAGCCGGGACATGTTGCGCAGCAGCTATAGTCGCTCAATACAAACACAGCGCAAATCTCGTCGTCAAACTGCACTTTATTTGTGTTATTTGTTTTCTAATAAAAGATGCCTCGTTGGCATAATGGTCGCAAAAGCGACTGCCGGATTCCAAGGTCGAGCAAAGTATTACAAAGTGTAAAAAAAAATCTCAGTAGGTAGTAGCACGGAGTCTGGTATTGTGGTATATGGCAATAGGCTCATGTAATAGGTACATGGGACTCATAACATGAATTGTGAAAAGTGGGGGTTACAGTGGCTTTAAGTGCCATAGGCAATGTGTACCTCTGCTTACCTCTTCGGGGATAAAAGGCGTGATGTTATGTTATGTCTATTAAAAGCCAAAACACTTTATTTAATATTTTTAACGAGGAACACTATCGAAAACCCCAGTAATAAAGACATGAAATGGTTACTCCTCTCGACCTGAGGTCGTGACCAGTGGCCGGTAACCTCCCGCGTAACGCGTAACACCGGGATATATTATTTTGTTAACTGGCAACACGCTGCTCACGAAATCTTAATAATTTTATAGAGAAACATGTTTTCTTTATTGAGACAATGTTGCCAACGAAAAAAGTTTTAATTAGTCGGTAAAATGTTATCCAACCTTTTTTGTTAGCTGGCCTTTTTGGAAAAGAGTTTTGACGGACAAGTGGGCGGTGGCTGGTAACCTGTCGTAGAATGGTTTCATATTTCGAATGTTAATGGGTGTGGATATTGCCAGTTTAATGAACTAGCTGTAGTATTGTTTTCTTAGTAGGAAACTGTTATGATTTTTAATGGTTACGATGATACCTAAATATCATTTGTAAATGTGAGTTATTTTATTGTCGGGTTCCAAGGATCAACTTTGAATCTCGACTGTGTGCAAGTAGGTCCGACTGACCTGAGGGGTGAGTGAGTAAATTAGGCTCGCTCACTTACAAAATAATTTTTCAATTAACAAGCGCACATTTACTCAATTAAAATAAAATTAGTAATTTCATTATCATTCAAAAAGAAACAATATTTAGTTGGTAGACACGTACAAAGAGAAATTACTTTTAATTTTCTGTGAGTACCTAGTTATAAAAGCTATTAAAAATGATATTTATAACCTATCTCCACTTGTTATAGGCTGTATCCTAAAGGCTTCAACTGCTTGCTTTCAACTTGGTCATTTATTTTTAATAATCATCACTGAATGACAAATCATTTTTGCTGGCAGAATATTATGTTGACAAAGTAAATGTCAAGTGCGAATATGAAAACATATTTGACACTTGACAGTTGACGGTTGACGATCTGTCATAATTTTATTTTCAGCCAGTTCGACTAGTATTAGGTCTAGTTATGTTATCCACTGAGACAGGGATGGGCAGCAGAATACTATAAACTTATAATGGACTCGGATCTCCACTAAAAGGGCATAACCCTTCATGTCAACGAGGGTAGCCCGTTTGTGTTCAGCAGTGATCGTACTATACCTACAGATAGACACAAGCAAATAGATATATGGCTTGATGTCTTGGTGGCCCGGAGGTTTAAGACGCTTGCTTCTCATGTATGAGGGTGCGGGTTCGAAACCTAGCAGCGGCAAGTACCAATGTGACTTTTTCAGAATTATATGTATTTTCTAATATTATCTAGACACCACTGACAAACGGTGAAGGAAAACATCTTGAGGAACCCTATGCTTATAATTTCTAATTATATAAGTTGTTGTTGTAATCGCCAACTCGCATTGAGCAAGCGTGGTGATTAATGCTCAAACCTTCTCCGTGTGAGAAGACGCTTTGCTCAGCAGTGGACATTTATAGTCTGTGGATGATGATAATCAAATAAATATACTTCAAACTATCTTTTTTCAGCAAATTTTCAACTATATGACGCAGTTTTAAAGCTGAAATTCTGTTCAAAGTTTACAGTAAGATGACCTGCTAGCGTCTCCACATTTGTAACCAATTTATAAAAGAATGGAAGATGATTGTGGGCCTCTAAAGGCTGGACCACTGTGCTTGTGATCACGTAGCCACAAATAATAGCCTTCATTGTTCAAACGAAGGAAATTACCTATGCTTTCTTCGAAAAAGTAAAGGCTTGAGTTTGATTCGGTATGTTTCATTTTTGTTTTTGTTATGATGCGATGGATGAAAACGGACTGTTAATATTATTCTACTGCTGTTTCCTTTCCAATAACAGGTACGTTATTGAGTTCAATTTTCAGTTGTACATTATGAAATAAGTAGTGAATATGACTTCTGTACATTTTTTTTCTGTAATTTTAAAGTAAAAGATTTCTATTGTCACACATAATGCTGCATAAGCCGTTGTTGTCCTGCCTAATCTTTATGTAATCGGCCTGCCTCGTTGGCCGAGTGGTCGAAAGTGCGACTGCCGGGCAAGGGGTCTTGGGTTCGATTCCCGGGTCGGGCAAAGTATTATTAGGTTTTTAAAAATCTCAGTAGTAGCACGGGGTCTGGAAATGTGCCCGGTATATGGCAATAGGCTCACCCCCTATTGCATACGACTCACAACATAAATAGTGAAAAATAGGTGTTACATTGTACAGTGGCATTAAGTGTCGTAATGTGCCTACTCCTTCGGGGATAAAAGGCGTGATGTTATGTTATGTTAATATAATTATTTTTGTGACTAATAAATGTTAATATCCTCTATCCGCCATTATCTCGTTAGTATGCAAAATGTATGTAATTTTTATGATGACTTAGGACACCGCCATTAAACGCCCCCTGATATTTAGATATTCAATAACTGTATAATTATTTATCTTTGTAATATGCTAATTGTTGCTATTATACTATCTTAATTTGGTATCAAACACTATTTCATTTTATTATGCGACCTTTTTTTATTGAAGGTCTGCTTCACATTTGTTACTTAGTTCATTCTTTCTGTTGTCAAGAAAATAACCAGCGACAGGCATCAGTAATAAGTATTTCACATTCATTTTAAAATACCCACAACACCGGACTAAAGGTCGTTTCCAGGCAGCAATAACCAAATATTTCTCCTGCGTGCTCACACGCAACTGATTCGCGGTCAAAAAAAGAATCAGTTCGAAATGTGAAACATTTAAATTGCACGTTATTGCTACTGTGCACGCGGCCGCCATCGCCCAAATACCCCAACGTTGTAATTATGAACACCGATTTGCTCATCCCGATCCGATGTTCCCGCAAATAAAAATCCTTAGCAGCCTAATTCGTGGGAGTCAACCCTTGCTTAGCGTGAGAAAGAAACAAAGGGATTACTGGAAAGTAGAAACTTAATAACACCACGAAATTATACGAAAACCATCGCCATAATTGATTCAGATTTATAAATGAATTATTAGCTCAATAATGCCATTAAAAAGTGCCGATTCCTAAATTAAAATGAGATAATTCGAGCGCGCAACGGATGCGCTTGCTCCCCGCTGTGCGAGGTCGCGTTTAAAAAAAAGGAACGCCGCGCCGTCAACCGAACTGTCAGTACGCGAGACGAAGAATGAGAAATGTTGCCAGTTTAAAAAAAGGCATAGAATATTCATTCATAAAAGCCAAGCCATTCAGGTTTAGAAATTAGTTTATTTTAATTACCCGGTGCGTGTATTGTTGTATTAATGATTGTTGCTTCGGTCGTATCCTCGGCCGACTTGGACAATATATTTTATTGTCTTTATGTACGGTTGTGATTTATACGTCTAGTTAGTAAGTTATTCGAATTTTAATTTAGACGAGTTTTAATGGGGTACGCTTGAATGGATTCTAATTAGAGGAAAACAACCGAACAGCATCGCATGAATAATGTCGGGTATAAATTCCGGTTATGGCTTAGAAAAGCGATCGCCGTGCGGCGTGCGGCCTGACCTCTGTATTAACCACACAATAGTTCGTATTTGCTGTTATAAATGTGCTATTACAAAAAGTCGACGGTGAAAAATTACGAGCACCTTTATAGAACGTTGTTGATGTATCTTAGAGAGTCTCAACGTTATTGTTTATATAGCAAACTCAATTTGGAAAGTTTCAATACAAAAATGGGCTCTAATTAATAAAACCTCCTTAGTAAGGTAATGACAGACAAGTCAAGATGGCCAACAAAAAAAATACAAAGAGGTTTGATATCAAAGACTATGACTACCAAAGCCCATTAAAACTTTGAAATAAAACCTCCGTAGTCTCTTGCGACAACAATCAACATTTCATTAATTGCTTCACAATTCATCGGTAGTAAATCAAAAAATTGAAAAATAACGACACGCTCATTTAGTTGGTTGTGGTACACTATTAAAAAAGAATCGTTGCCTTTATCCTTGCTCTTATTGCCTATTAAAATATAATATCGGCAATGATTATTGAAATTCGAATTTTGAAATAGCCAATTAGTCGAATAAACTCGAATATCGAACGCGTCCGATATAGATTATGGCCGGTCGGTGGGCGGGGTTGAAGTGACATGTCGTTAAATCTTTTTGACAATATCTATTACGGGATGTGACGTAAGATATACCGCGTGATACATTGTTCTAATATTTTTTAATTTCTTTTTTTTTTTGAAAATTCAAGGAGACTACGATGGTTCATTATTCTGTGAGATAATTAATAATTATAGATAACTTATCGACTTCATTTTGACTCATGACTTACAAATACTTAATGCATTTATAACACGACTGTATAAAAGAACAAAACTAAAAGTGCAAAATATTTATGAATCAGTAAAATAATTGACAATCAATATAATTGGGACTGCACCCAAAAAATCGTGTGATTTATTGCAAACTTTTCAGCGGCACGAGCTTCTAAAAACGCATTCTTATTTTAAAAATGCTATTTGAATTCGTGTGCGGTGTTCCATCAAAATGACTGTTATTTTACATTTGGCATGCAGACAATTGAAGGCCAAATAGTCTTATTCAAATTTGGACAGGCGATGCAAAATTAATTAGTTTAAAAATTACATTCAGGACCTTTTCTGATATTCTGACTGATGCAGTTTTTGAGGAGAATGGATTTAAACGCTAGCAGTAATTATATTTTAAAGTGGCTATATTGATAATTTTTCACTTACACCTTTTGATAGTATCAGACTTTATTTCCTTATAAACCTTTACATATTTTTTGTGGTTTCAACTTATCGATTTTTTAGGAACCTGAGTAAGACAAGGAGGAGAATGAAATAATGAAACAGCGGTATGTAGACATCCTTACAATATACCTATTTAGCAATCAACATATTCATAAAAAAATCTTAACAAATTGAATAACATTCAGGTAAAATCCTTATTTGATTCATCCATGACCATAGAGGCCACTTTATCAGCCAGTGATGTAATCAAACACCGCTTCTGTTCCAAATTCAAAATTCGAAATTAATGGCGGATTTGACAGGAGCTTTATTGTGCGGCTAATTTAAATCTTATCAACGAGCGATGACAGCGCCTTAATGGGATCGCGAACCGCCATAAAAAATATAATGCCTTTCATTTCGTTTCGCGATTATTTCCTTTTTGATTTTAATTCCCTTTTGTTTATGTGGAAATTAATTTAGTGATTACTTGAGTCTGAATAAAATTATGACTTTTTTAAAGACCTTACGTTTTTGGCAAAGAAAAGGAAAAAAGATAAGAGAAAAGAGTATGATAAATATTTCAATTTTCTTCTTATAAATGACAAGATAGAAAAACTTTACTGTAAACTCGAGTAGATAGTGATTCACGGAATGATATTCATGAATATGAGCCTCTAGAATGACTTAAAACTAGCCGAGTACCTCGTCAAACTCATGAGTTAGTCGAAAAACATAATAATTAATTAAGTATGTCTCACAAAAGTTATAACTTATAATACAAATATAGAAAAAAAAGGGACGAGAAGACAAAAGGTAGTCTTGCATAAAAAAATCATGAAATTCCACCAAGAAATGAAGCTAGAATATAAATACTTAATAGAAAATTGCTAATGTAATGTTTCTAACATACACAAAACAATTTGTTAAACATGTATTTGCCATGCAAGCAGCAACTTGTAACTCGAATGTATTCAATTTATAAACACTGGATAATGCAACTTACATACATAAATATCACTTCTAACCTGTGGCTTTGCCCGTGTTAATTACGTAGCTATACCCTTCTTCGTACAAGTAGAAAAGTGCAAAATTTCTAGAAGATAGGTTTTTGTTTTTAAGGTGGGAAAATCATTGATTGACTTCTACGTGGTGATCTGATGACTCTTTGAGGCGCACGCGGAACATCTTGAGGCCCATGCTTACGGTGGCCGGAGATCGTCCCGTAATCCCCGACGCCTGGAATGTCCTTCGGGACGGCTGGGTTGTGAAGAAGCAGCGCTTCGCTGCCTTACGCGCCCCGCTTCCTCCTTGGCTAGCATGACTGCTTCGCAAAAGAAGGAGACGGCATCCCAGTCCTCCTCGAGAAGATAGTTTAAGGAGATAAACCGTAAAGAGGTAATAAACAAACTTACTTTTGCATTTAGTATATTAGTCGATATTCAAACACATAATTTTTCTTTACACACGAATTATACAGTAACTACATAGAGATTCAGTCTACTATGAGATTCAGTCTGAATCTGACGTTGATTCACGAAACAAATATGAGATAAGGGTGTAGGTTCGGGATACCGACGCCGACGGCCGTAAAAACCGCTGACTGACCGGGACCGTCATGTTAGTAGTCTTGAGATACAACAAGTAGGTAATACATATAAGTTCATATTTTTAAGCTCCCGGTTTTAATGAGCCCTAATCTACCAATCTAGTCCTTCTGTCTTAATCTATAATGGAGGTAGTTATGAAAAAATTGATAATGTTTAATATTGTATGGTCATTATAGAGTGTGTAGGTACTAAAATATCATAGAATTTGGAGCAGTAATACATATACATGAGAAAAATAGTTATGAAGAGGAAAGAGATGAAAGTTAGTCTTTGTCACAGCTACACCGCTTAGGAGCAGCGTAAATGTGTCTACGTTGTCTACGTTGATCATGAGTCTACGGCTACACAATGTCTACGCCGCAGCTACGCAGTGTAGGAACAGCGTAGATGTTGCCTACGTTGCCTACATTTGATCCGCAACGGCTACGCAGTGTCTACGCTACAGCTTCGCCGCCTACGTAATGTTGCCTACGTAGTCTATACTCAAATGTTCCCTCCTTTCAGTCTCAGGACTGATTTGATCAGATCTACGGCTTCGTAATGTCTACGTCATACCTACTCTGAATGAACAAAATTAAAAATCTATAAAGCTGATATATGGCTGGCTCTTTCATTGGTTTTAATAAATAAAATATTGCTAAATTGTAATTCATTACCTCCAGTACATTTATATCAATAGTCAAGATAATAATTTTTATTATGGCACATAAGGCGAATTATAAAGGTATTATCTAACTTCTTATAGCGGCTTTGCCCATGGGTAAAAAGAAAGTAACCTATTTCATATTACTCTCTAATCACTTATCTATTCAAACACAAAAATCATATAATAACACGGAACATCTATCTTAATATCATTGCGAAAAAGTAATAACTTAAAAAATATTTGCTTTCACGTAATTGTGACCTTTCTTAGCATTCTAATTCTTTTTATATTGGTCATGATCTCAATTATTATTAGACATGGCCGTTTATACGGATGAATACTCAAAATGGATAAGTACTGAGTAATTATCCGTTTTTACAACTAAGTATAAATTATTAAAGTCAATATAAAAATATTTAAATGTAATCGGTAAAGAAAGTATCTACTTTTTTATTTTTGTCTTTTCTTCTTTTGTAGAAAACAGCCGGTTTAAAATAAATATTTTTTTAAAACATTAAAAAAAAAATTAAGATAAAATAAACCACCGATTAGACAACCGGCGGTGTTTATTTTTCTACAAAAACATGAACTGTGCCCGCTGCTTTACATGCTTTTGACAAACAATTTTTGACCACATTTTCTATCATCATGGTGGACAGATTTTTTTAAAATATCTATCGAATTGTTACATTCTATTAAGAAGGAAAAAGTGCCTGGATTTCGTGGTGATATTTATCTTTCAACTAAGACAAGACCACAAGGTCTAACACAAGTTATAATGACTTTTCTGTGTATTTATTGGTTATAGGTACTATTTATTAATTTTATATTGTACTTACTTTAATGGGTTACTACTTATGACCGAAGGAAGGCATTAAAACATTTACCTACTAATTTGTGTCTTTATAAAAAAATCTGGAACATCACCTAATGATAATTTTTCCAAATAATTAAAGATAGATTAGTCCAGTTTTTTTGTGTATTTTACGCTTAACCCATTAAACGCCGTGTGGGACTTGGTACCGGTGTTAGATGTGGATTTGCCTTTAACAGTATTCTCTTGGTAGTTAGAATACATATTTTTTTTATCTAATAAGATTTGATTGCCGCGTCAGATAAAATACATGTAGGTATACTTACTGCACTAAGATTTTTTTTATAAACAAAGTGTTATGCAGCTGCTTATTTATTTGCCTAATTATATTTTACAGGGCTGATTTATTAATGTACCTGATTTATTAATGTACCTAACCTAACCTACTAAACCTTTTTTAAAACTGGATTATTATTCAATAAACATAAAACATTAATTAATCCAGTTTCTAACATTTTTTGTATGATATTAAATTCTGTTTAATTTATTTCATTTAAATTTTTATGAGATATTGAACAAGCCTGCAAACGAATCATAGAGGTATATGCGATCAGCGTCCAGAAAACCAAGATACCATAAAAGTTACAAGAGCGTTGCTAACCTTTTAAAATGACTTTTTTGAAGACGTAACATCTAATTGACCAGAAATGGGTTATAAAAATGACAAGCAATATTTTTTTTATCCGCACGGTGATTCATTGATGGTCAGATTTATTGGCAGTCTTGGTCTTATAATCTCTGGTGTGCATAATTTAGTTGCCGGCAGCAAATAGTTTATAGAAAATGTTTATTAACCTTAACACATTAAACGCCATGGGGGTCACCGGTGACTGACATTAGCGAAGGATTTGCCTTCAAGAGTCTGTTACTGGCAGTCAAAGCAAAGTCAAATGAAACAGACATATCCCTAAAAATAAACCCTATAAATGAACACCAACTTTTTTAATCCACAAGAAAATCATAGCAAGGAAAATGTTTTGTACAGCCTAAATTATAAAAAAAACAAAAACACATAGAATACTATTCAAAGCCTCTTTTCTGTAAAGTGTACAAAAAAATAAAAACAAACCGGTCGGTGTAGCCAGATCTAAAAAAAGGGATGTCTCAAAGTGTAATTTTTGTCGAGGACCGCCAATTATAAGTTTTAAAAGTATAACTTAGAGAAGAATACGGGCTATTTAATTACATCCTTCGGTAGAATGTTTTAAATGTAGCAACACGGCCACATCGCATCGCTCTCACAAAATG
This sequence comes from Spodoptera picta, assembly GCA_038387885.1. Lineage (NCBI taxonomy): Eukaryota > Metazoa > Arthropoda > Insecta > Lepidoptera > Noctuidae > Spodoptera > Spodoptera picta. The sequence goes on along the minus strand of JAZHFQ010000752.1, from coordinate 696,102 downwards.
TGTTTTTATTTTTATAAGTAACATTAATTGTGGCATGTTGTAGAATACTTATAAATTATAAGTTTCCACCATTTTGAACATGTCTCGTTTATGAATAGAATTTCTTTGTCAATGTTTCAATGTTTTTTAAATTGCAAGTATAAAATATATAGAATTAAATTGCTTTTATAGTATGTCGTCAATCTTTTTATTGTCATTTGAATTATGTTTATGTATTAAAAAATATGTCAATTGTCATTTAAATTATGTTAAACTTAATAATAATAAATAATAGTATTCACTATTCAATTTTATACGCACTTTAACATTTCTAACCGTTTTACAGCCACTGTTAGTTTTTTAATGAGTATTATTAGCAAAATTTTCTAATCAAGATAAAAAAATCTTAACATCTTCTACAAATTAATATTTAACCGATAGAAGTTCAGGCGCACATTTGGCCATAGTGATTGTATTTCCTATATTAACAAATCAAAACAAATAACACAACACACAACACGTTCAGAATACAATTGCTTTTAAAAAGTTATAGTAAACAGGAACACAAACATGGGAGCGGCGAGCAAACATTGGGGCAATCCATCACAAGCGGTAACGAGATGTGGCTCTCTACACAAGCATATAAGATAGATACATCCATACCTCACGATGGCACTGCATGTAAAGGTTCATACCGTACGCTATATCTATACTAAGGCAAACATATCACAGAACGCACAATATGTCTCTATCACAACAACGCAAGTTCTATCATATCTCCGAAACTAATTCTAGTATCGCACTTCGCTTTGTACATCGCTATCGATTCGGTAACCGCCCGAGGCGACGCGCGTAGATCACAGAATCACGCGTATGAAATGTAATAATAATCGACCATCCCGCGGGCTTATCTGTAAACGACTGCAGGCGAAAAGGTTTTAGCTGGGGGCGAAACACCGTGCGTAGCTAGAGGCTCCGCCCCAGGGAACGCCATTGGCTAAAAAGCGGTAGCGGGCCTCGACCGCGCCTCCCTATTGGCTACCCGGTAGCCGCCGGTGGGGGTACCGTGTCGCATCTACCGACAATATTTTGACGTTTTTTTACCGGCGCGGTGGCATTTCTCGTCGCGGCGATTAATTGTAATTCTTTATGGCTATTGTAGGGTTAAGTGAGCAGTTATACGTGACGTTTGTGTTCCATGTTTGAATAGCTCGTTTGTAGTGGATACGTCCGTTGTGTCAGATTTGCGCGGGCGCATCGTTTTGTTCGCTTTTTGTTGCTGTTTGTGTAGGCTCGGTGTCAGCGTGTTTGGATGTTTCGTAAAGTTTTCGGGTTATTGTTCGTATTGTTGATGGCACCTGTTTATTTTATTGTGTCCGTAGAGAAGAGGTTTTTAGTGAAAAGTTTCGATATTGCGCAGTTTACTGAATGATGTTGTTTGAGAATAGGTTTTGTTAAAAACACTTTCAATGGAGGATTTCTATGAAGTTTTTAAGAATAAAAGCTTAAATCCAATTCACATACAATCAATGGGTATTTTACAGTAAACAGTAGTGATATAAGCGCCTAGTGGAGGACCAGACGACTCGAACACACGGGTAGTTGGACTAGTTATACAGCGTGGAATATCCCGCGCTCCCCACATATTTGGAACGCGTCTTACTATGTTTGTCTTGCGAAAGTGTGGGGAACGGATTTTCACGTTTTCCTGTTGAGGGGTGAAATAGGGACGTACTGAGGCGAAATAGGGTTGAGGGGACCAACTCTCCTTGGGATATTGTTACCAAACGTTGTAAGGAAGAATAAAATTAGGAAAGGACTTAGTTGGAAGGAAATGTTTGACATTTACAGTTGTATATACTTACATTATGTAGGTATACTTTTTGTTTGTACGAATATATATATATGAGGTTATCTATTAGTAAATCTATATACCTCTATAATATAGATATAAATGAAACCCATTTCCCGTTGTCACGCCAAAACTTGAGAACGGCTAGAACGATTTGGCTGATTTATTTTTATTGTATTTGTTATTATCAGGAGAAGGATCTTGTGATGGGAACGGGAGAAAACGGGATTGCGCGTACGAAGTCGCAGGCAGAAGCTAGTATAAAATAAAACCTTGCCGAGATGATTAGATTTAATATTAACTCGTCGAGTACCGGTTTTGCAGACACAATTATAGAACAATAGGTTGCGGTCACCGGTGACCGCTTGGTATTTGACAGTTTAAACCGTCAAACACCAAGCGGTCACCGGTGACCGCAACCTATTGTTCTAGAGGTATAATTGTGTCTATAATGACGGTACTCGACGAGTTAAACCTTAAATAAATGAATTAATTAATAATATGTGGCTGAGTAATTAGCAGTTGTGCAACGTGTTCCGGTTTTAATTCTTTTGTCAAGTTATATTTTTTTTTATATTTGATGGGCCGACGTGTGACCACTATCTCGCCTGGTGGTAAGCGATGATGCGGTCTACGATGTAGCACGTCGTCCCATAAGCAACCTATTTACTCGGGCTTTGAAGACACCCAGATTATAGCCTTATCTATTGTAAAATGTGAATGATTTTTGTAATTGCAATGATTATTTAATTATTATTTTTTGATGTTGCTTAACCTCTGTGTCGCGCAGTCTCAGTAATCATAAAAACAACTAATATTGTTGTGTAGCTAGTGTAGAATTATAAGAAATTAAAATTAATTTAGGGATGTAGCAATAGGCTTACCCCCCATTACATGGAACAAATGAACAAACAAACTCATAACACAAATAGTGAAAAGTGGTACATTGTGTCATTAAGTGCCGCAATGTGCACCTCTACCTACCTCTTCGGAAATAAAAAGCGTGATGTTATGTTATTTACACGAAATAAATATTTAGTAAAAACTTACTACTTTAATCATTTGAAGGATACAAATAGTGACCGAGTTACAATCTTCCCACTTTTGAAATGGCCAGTAATGTCCTTTGTCCATGTTGTAATCGGAAGATCATATAATAAGCCTCTTTGATATGAGGTTTCAAATCCAGATATCGCGCTCTGTAGTCGAACTTACGACAACAGACTAAAAAGCCCATTAACGTAAAAAAAACAATAAACGAAAAACCGTTAAAAGGCGCGAGCACAATTCTAATTTGTGTGCAAATAAAACAATTCCAAATTCGAAAATGACAGCTGTCATACCATTGTGTGGTCCGTCGCCGCGCACCGGAGCGTTCGCATTTCGCGTTGCGGTGGCGACGTTGTCAATTTTTCGGCTTCAGAAATCGCGAATAATTCGTGGTAAGTAATTAATTTCTTGTGGAAACGCACCCGGCAGTGTGTGTTTAATAACTACCCCGAGGTGTCGGACATTTGGTGTGCGCGGAAACATTATCGTATTTCGAAAACTCTCATTATATCGAAAGTTCGCTAAAATGAGGTTCTTTTTCACAAAAGGACTTTACAAAGGGATAATGACGTATTTATTTGATGTGAATAGCACATTTGTTTAATTAGCCTTGTTTTTGTTGTAACCGACTTGTATTCAAATGAAATTATAATTTTTTTTAACGTAAGGTTACTGAAATAATGATATGGGTTGTAAGCTGTTTTCTGTAAAGGGACAAAATATGTGTTTAGTACGAATATTGAGGATCGTTGTTTATCTATATAATTATTATGTTTGTACGTCTCCTTTGGTTAGGTATATCTATGTATCGTGTCTTTTGAATGAAGATATCAAATGTTTTTGTAAGAGTTGGTCTCTAGTGTGTCATTTGGTGTTGTATTGTTTCTGTCTATAAGTAGGCCTAGGCTCGGAAGGCCTAGGCCTAGGTACCAATATGATAGTCAGACATGACGATTTGTATGACTTTTTTTAAGGAGGAAAATCATCGAATGACTGCTCTCGCCTGGGTGAGGCGGAAGGGAGTGTCAGACTCTGACTACTGACTAAAAACTACCCCGTTCCTACTCCTGCACTTCGAGCTGGAACCTCGGTAACCCGTTAGGTTCTCCGCGGCTCCGTATCGGCATCAGCCCTATTGGGCCCAATCTGTGGTGGTCTGATGGCTCTTTGAGGCTTGGGCGGAACGCGACGCGCCGTACGAGGTATCCGATGTAACTCGCATTCTATGGGTTCGTTATTCCAGAAATCGCAAGTAAGTATCTCTTAATATAAGTAGGGTCTCGGCTACGAAACTAGTGTCAAAATGTCTACATTTTTTCGAAAGTTGGTATCAATTTCCACCTAAACAAAACTATGAATCATTCCTTGGCTCAGTAAAATCAACCAAATAATAAACAAAGATGTCCACAACAGAAGTTATCCCAACCTACCTTTAGGCATTACAGAAGTCTTCAAACGTAAACTTTGCACAATACAAAACGTTTAAAAAAACGAAATATAACTTCTGACAAAAAACAGGCTCACACATTATCAGCTCATTAATGTCTAATTCACCACGGCGACCCGACCCACGGGTCATCAATTAAAAATTACCAAAAACTGTCAGTTGCATTTGATAAATTCACATTTTCTTACTTATGTCGTTTTTGTTTTAGCCGACGACCTATTAGTCACGCGGCATTCCGTTAGAAATTATCGAATTTGGAATAATTCTGTAACGGTACTTTTTTGTTGTTCGAATTTAGAATTCGGAAAGTTGGAAATTAAATTACGAATTTAGAATTAGACTGTCATTTGTTTCTTTTTTTAAGGTCGCCATTTTTTATCATTAGCGTTTGTTAATGCATTTCTTAATTTATGGTTTTACAATCTTTGGTTTTTTTCAACTTCATAGTGCGTTGTAAACTTTGTTCTGAATCTTAAAATACATTGAAGGTCATCTAATTGTTTATTACGAAGCTTTAATACCGAATCATCCGAATAGGATCAATAAATCACATTTTTTCGAACTAAAATTCGAATTCAGATTAATCATCGATTCAATTTCGTGAGGAATGTAGACGATTTAAATTTGATACTGGCAACAACTATTAGAAAACGAAAAAGTCAACACTAGATCATCTCTAAATACCAATGTCGGAGAATTCCGTCAGACTAGTGTATAATTTTGTAAATATTCGAAATATTTCGGGGGACTCGTGTCCACTGCAATTATCCGAGTGAGACGAGACGAGACGAGGCACGCGAGGCGAAGGTACACCTCTATTACTCGGATATAATGTGATACTCTATTAGGCCTCGATTTTGATATTAATGCTAATGTCATGTTATTTTATATATTTTGGTATGTCAAGTCAGTATATAAAACGCTTTCACATAAACAAGACAACACGTACTTTTCACCGTGCCGGGCACAATTCCAGACTCTGCGATAGAGACTAGTTACTTTTCGCAAAATTGAAAAGCCCAATACTATACAATGCTGTGTATTCCTGATCCAGAAATTGTAATCTGAGAGAGAGAGACCTCTTGCTTGAAAATAGCACTTTTGATCACACGACCAATGAAGCACATAAATAACAAAACCGAGCCCCGAAAATCTCAATAAAACTTTGCCAGTCCCGAGGCCACTTAACAAATATTTGAACTAGGATTATAATTCTAGTTGACTTCTAATTTGAACTTTAAACCCCAGTCATTTGATTGACTCTTAACAATAAATGCCAATGTTTTTTTCTCTCTTCGATGGCAAAATGCCAATATGTTAGTTCATGGCCAAATTATTGACGTGTCAAACTGACATTCCGAGAACATAAGTCACCAGTGTAATCTATCATTTGTTTATGATTTATTTTGCCTAGCTTTAGTTATTGTGTCCATTGAGGTTTTTGATAATGTATTATTAACAAACTATTAGTTTTGTAACGCAAAAAGTAATTTAAATTATAATTGTGCTTGACTGCCTGATGGACCGAGTGATCGTAAGTGCAACTGCCGCCGGACAAGGCGTCTCGGGGTCGATTCTCGGGTCGGGCAAAGTATTACTGGGTTTTAAAAAAATCTCAGTAGTAGCACGGAGTCTGGAAATGTGCCCGGTATATGACAATACGCTCACCCCCTATTACATGGGACTCATAACATAAATAGTGAAAAGTGAATGTTACATTGTACAGTGGCATTAAGTGGTGTAATGCGTACCTCTGCCTATCCATTCGGGGATAAAAAGCGTGATGATATGTTATGTTATGTAACTTTAAATGGATACAATTAAAAGCCGATTGCAATACAAAAATCGAACTTCTTCTTTAACTAAAACACAATACCTAGAACGAATGCCTTGTTTGCATTATGCTAGTATGTTAGTCAAGTAGCGAGTAGGTATTTAGTCACTCTCTCTCGCTTCGATTTTGGGTTAGAATTGAGAGGGGTACCTATACTAAACATTTGCTGCTCGACTAAAATACTAGCATAGTGCGAACGAAGCATAACGTCAATTTAAAGAGTTTGGATTGACATTGATAAATAATTTTCAGTAATTATAGTCGTCAAATGGTTCGCATTGATCTTCACAATGTGAGATGACACTTTTTCATACAATATAGTCTTATAGGTATAGGTATTATGTATTGTAAGAATCGAAGCAATTGGCGTACCATAGTCTCTGCCTATCCCCTTGGGAGGTCGCGGAGAACCTAACGGGTTACCGGGGCTCCGGCTCGACGTGCAGGAGTAGGAACGGGGTGGTTTTTAGACAGTAAGAGTCTGACACTGACGAGTCTTGCCTCACCCAGGCGGGAGCAGTAAGCCGATGATTTTCCCCCTTAAAAAAAAATCCGTTTGGGAGACAGGCGTGAGGTTATGTATGTATATACCTATATATGGAATGATTCAGGAATTCTTTGTTCGGGGTTGAATCCAACCACCAAATGTTTATGAAGTTAAATAATAACTGGTTTAATTGTCAAATATTGCATCACTTCTTGCCAAATGAAACATTATAAACTTGAACTGAGTCTCTGAATCAGTGGTCGAAAAAGTAAAATTACTTTCATTATTATATCTTCTAGGCAATAGGCTCATCCCCTATTACATGAGACTCATGACATAAATACTGAAAAGTCGGTGTTACTTCTGTGTCCACCTCTACCTACCCCTTCGGAGATAAAAGGCGTGATGTTATGTTATGTTATGTTATTATATCTTCTTAGAGATTCCTAAATACATTACACAAATTCAACGGTACTTTAAAAGGACCAAAGAGTCTCAATGCTATAATTTATAATAAAATTCGTAAGTTATCTAGGTAAATATCAATTAAGTACCAAAATATATCCAAGAAATAACCCAAAATCTTGTAGCGAATCAATAAAAATGTATAAAAACAATAGGATCTTATAATAAAGGTCGGGTAAGTCCCAAAACGTTTTATAATTGCACCCTCTCGGTCGACACCTGTAATTGAGCTAAACATAGTCATTCGCTATATTTTATGGGTAAAGCAATAAATATTATTGTTCCTGGCAACTTTTAACGTTTGGCGTATTAGTGACTGGTATGGAACATTTTATTATGGAATAAGCTGGTAAGCGAGCAGACGGATCACCTGATGGCAAGCAATCGGCGTCGCCCATGGACACCAGAGGTGTTACAAGTGCGTTTTACCAGCCTTTTGGGAATTTTTTCAAGGGGGGGGGAATCATCGAATGACTGCTCCCGCCTGCGTGAGGCGGGAGGGAGTGTCAGACTCTTACTGACTAAAAACCACCCCGTTCCTTCTCCTGCACGTCGAGCCGGAGCCCCGGTTACCCGTTAGGTTCTCCGCGACAGCCTTTTGGGGGTTAGGAATTAGGGATCCGGGGATTGGAGGGGTTGGAGAGGGACTAATTGGACCTCCGTTAACCTCACTCACACGACGAAACACAACGCAAGTGTTGTTTTACGGTACGGTTTTCTGTGAGGCCGTGGTATTAATTCGGTCGAGCAGGCCCATTCGTGCCGAAGTATGGCCCTTCCAAACTTAATTTTGATGATTTAACTTAAAATAAAGTATAAGCTGATATATATTTTTTTGATTTTATTGATTTTATTCAAACAAAGAAGGTACGTGTATCACTCTCTGCTTCTGCCTCTGACTGCCTCGTTGGCCGAGTGGTCGCAAGTCCGACTGCCGGACAAGGCGTCTCGGGGTCGATTCCCGGGCCGGGTAAAGTATTACTGGGGTTTTTAAAAAAAAATCTCAGTAATAGAACGGAGTCTGGAAATGTGCCCGGTATATGGCAATAGGCCACCCCCTATTACATGGGACTCATAACATAAATAGTGAAAAGTAGCTGTCACTTCTGTGTGCACCTCTGCCTACCCCTTCGGAGATAAAAGGCGTGATGGTATGTTATGTATATCACTCTGTTAGTCACAATGGAAAGATCATTGTCAAAACAAAATGGCATTTACGCACCATTTTTTATGCATTCAATAGCATATTTTCAACACTCAAACAAACATACATACATACATCTTTTGAATATATAGACTAATATATATGAAAACTGGGCCAACTTATTGGTTGCGTGTTTAGGGAATTTTAAACCGACTTCAAAAAGGAGGCTATCAATTCGACCCGTATGTACAGGTATGTAATATATTCAGAACTAACTATCAAAACCTAACCAATCAATCCTGTAACTGTCAAACACCAAGCGGTCACCGGTGACCGCGACCTATTGTTCAATAATTGTGTCTATAATGACGGTACTCGACGAGTTAACCAACTTCAATAAAAGGTGGTTGAAGTCGATTTTTTTAAACGTATTTTATAAAAGAATTATAAATGTTAAAATAGATAAATAAACAATTAACATCAGTTACCTTTTTGTGTGGCAACCTTTACCAAAGCTGACTGATGACTACATGACTGCACGGTTGGTGCGGAGGCTGGGCAAACGGCTGTCGTGCAACGTGTCGCGGGTTCGATTCCCGCACGGAACAACACTTTTTGTGATCCACAAATTGTTGTATCGGGTCTGCGTGTCTTGTGTATGTGAACTTGTATGTTTGTAAACGCACCCACGACACAGGAGAAACTCCTAGTGCGTGGCAACGTTTTATTTTTTAAAAAAGCCTTCTGTTCAAACATATTTAGGTACCTACTGCGAATTTATAACAACTTTTTAATCAATACAGACTGCCATACATAAAGACGACAAGATAAGAATCAACATCTGAAACTATTTACATATAATTTCATATAAACCGACTAATATTTCGGTTGGAACGATCCATAATTATGTGGAAAATTATAATTTTTATGTTATTAACATTTTTATGTTAAAATTAAAGGTTGCGTTAGACTATGGAGGGTCATCGCGTTGGTGTTTATGATAATGGGAGGACCACGTGGACTTGTGACATTAGTGAATGAGTACCCTATACTTAGAGGTATTATTAAGGTACCTGTGATGTTTTTTGTTTTTATGAGGTAACGAGATTTGACGGTATAGTTGGTGCGGTGGCTGGGCAACCGGCTGCCGCGTAAAGTGTCGCGGGTTTGATATCCACACGCAGTATATTTGCTTTATAGCTATAGATCCACAAATTGCTGGTCCGGGTCTGGGTGTCATGTGTATGTGAACGAGGAGATAATGCTAGTGTGAGGGCAGCGTTACCTAAAAAAAAAAACAAAATACATTTTATATGTTCGTCAGTTTTCGTGTTTTTACCGTGGGTTGACGAGTTTTTTTTAGATTATCATTACGTTAGAAGCTAAAGAATGGCTGAATGAATGATGTTGTGGTTCCTTTTCGTTGAATATTACACCCTGTTAAGTACGTATAGTCTATGACAGGGGCATTCTAGATGTCAAAGCTGGAATAAATTATGTAGTTTCTTGCTCGTTCGTCTCCATTCGAATCTACATTTTGGAATGAGCACCTAGCTTCACTGACGGACTGACTGACAGCCTATTATTTATTTCGTATTTGTTGACGTTTTAAAAGTATCAAATTATGGTTTAATTGAAATAAATGTATTGACTTTGACTTTGACTTTAAATTGTGCTTAAAAACGAGGTACTCTTCCCCCGTTTCCTATGTCCGTGATAATTTGATAATGCCTGTGCTACATATCAAAAATACAACTTATAAATAAATAAATAAAATACAAAATAATCACCACCTATCTCTAAAAACAACAAACACGCGAGATACATCTCATAATCACATAAAATTGTATTAAAACGAAATTACATCTATCAATCAAAATTTACTTTCCGAAACGATCCGAGCACTTAGTCGATTACAACAAAAAGACAATCGAGAATTGACTAACACGAAGCTAAATTATTATAATTTGACTAAAGGATCATCTGACTAATCCGATAATGGGCGATTGTCTAACCTTTCATATTTTTGTAATGCACAAAAAATGATGCGCGATTGACTGAATTTTTTACTTCAAATCTTGGAATATTAGTTTAGTTGATTTATTTTGTGATAAGACACAAATATTATAATTTGTCTTGATATCCTATGGTTAAGTCACGATTGTGGACAAAACGACACGTCGAGATCGTGAATGTATCCGCTCAAAGAGTCCCTCTAGTTATTACGCAACTCCTTTTTGCTAAAAATCAATGTTTGTTTATATCACTCAGAATATTTTTAGTAACGATTCAAAGGACATACAATACGAATCGCTGAATGTTAATTAGAAAGAATCAGAAAAGGTGATGGCCAAACACAAGGTCTAATATGTATGCAATACATTTCTAATCCTTCTTTTGAAACTGTCTGTCAAGGCGTAAGATAACAATCTGGTATTTAACCTTTATTTCATTCTATATCAATATGTATTAAATAGTACTTAATGATAGAAATGTAAGCCAACCTTTCCATCAACATTCCGTTCTTCAAGTAAGTCACGACCCAAAACATTTGGAGCGAAAAAACCGACGCAATAAGCGTTTAAATTACAAAATACTATAATATATTTACAATTACGTACCATTTAGATCAATTTGATCCGTCGTGGTAAAGTTTCGGCCACGGATCGGGACGATTCAGCTTGATCTCTAAGACAATATAATTTGACTGATTGATTGCACCGCCCGCCATCTTGAATTGTTGGACGCCGCACGCAAGTCCCCCAGAATTTAGAATTTCGAAAATTTCCAAGTAATTGTCGTTTAATGTGAGAGGAAGGTTCAAATTGTTATAATGGAATTAGAGTTTAATGTTCGCTGGTTTTCGTTATTGTTTTTGCACGTGAATTACTTGAAATGTTTGTGAGTTTTATTAGTTGAATTGCTTATTTAACTTGAACCGTTAATGAGACCAAATACATTTTTGTATTACACAAGAAATCGTGAACAAAAACAATTAAAAATTGCATATTTTAAAACACCAAAATATCGACTACGCGCTATGCGTCTACGACTACGAATTGCTACGAAACAGTGGTCCTGCTACGATATACGCTACACTATATGCTACGCCAAAGACTACGCAAGTTTTTAATATTTTCTTGAAACCATTATCACAATAATGTTTCATAGCTACCTATTTACTAGTATGCGTACCTATCACCTAGCCCACTAGTTTTAAAATTAATTTATTTATAAGGTTCTAAATATACCTTTAGGTAAACATACATCATTTCAAGTAGGAGTTACTCTGTTCGTACTCAGCGTAATAGTTAAAAAAAAATTATTACTTACTAGATTTTACCTGCGACTTCGCTCGCGTCACAAAAGGATAAAAAACCAATGTGACATATACCAAAACACGCAGCGCCATCTATACCAATACTTTTGTTTTTCCTCGGGAATATCAAATTTTTCCGGAATAAAAAGTACCCTATTATTTAATCTGGACTTCTAACTAGACATCTGCAAAAATTCAAAGCAATCGATTTAGTAGACTATTAAATTGTTGCCTATCCATATTTTTACATCAAAGTTCGTAAATTATAAAAATCGAATTTCTTTTGCAAAACAAGAGACTCGTAATTCTGATTTGAAATGAGAATGTTGCAGAAAAATCAAAATCTCATTTTGGTGAAATCAAAATCTTGAAATATGGCGGCAATTTTACCGAATTCATCCCCGAAAAGTGATTTACGGTTGAACGATCACTCACAAACTGCTGTCTACATTATCTGTTGATTTATGACGTTTATAGTCTACAATACAGATTATTTAGGTAAACGGAATGGTGAACTATTTGATCTCAATTGCCATAGAAGAAAAAAATAAACTATTTGATGACCGAATACTCTTTATTGAATGGCAGAGAATCTTGTTAGCATTACGTCCTCCTTGAAACTTAAATCAGTAAATAAATGTAAGTTAATTTATGTATAAGTAGCTCTTAAACTGTGTTTAAATGTGTGTTATGAATTCGGGCCACGTGTAGGTAAATAGTTCAATCTTAACTATTTTATAAATATCAGTTTAGTTTTGTTAGTAATTTACGTATAATTATTATATATTATATATATTTTCTCTACCTAGGACATACCCCATTAGAATATCTAATTTATGCGGTTATGCAATAACTGGCGGTGTGACGGAATAATTTTTTATCTTATGTAAAAATAGCTGCCTCGTTGGCCGAGTATTCGCAAGTGCGACTGCCGGGCAAGGGGTCTCGGGTTCGATTCCCGGGTCGGGCAAAGTATTACTGGGTTTTTTAAAAATTCTCAGTAGTAGCACGGAGTCTGGAAATGTGCCCGGTATATGGCAATAGGCTCACCCCCTATTACATGGGACTCATAACAACTAGTGAAAAGTGGGTGTTACATTGTACTGTGGTAGAATGTGTACCTCTGCCTACCCCTTCGGGGATAAAAGGCGTGATGTTATGTTATGTTATGTTATGTAAAAATAGTTCTCGATTTAGACAAGAAGAACTTAGCATTGTCCTGAATACGCCATTTGTAACCACTCAATAAAACTCTCATTGTTTTACTCAAATCAAAGTGCTTACATACAAGTTCGTGTAAAAATTACAAAACAATGTTATTAATTGAAGTCGGTAAATAAGTAAAAGTGAGTAAAAACCACTCGTCAACTACAAAGAAAGGGCTAGGGCTGCACATTATCATAGAGCACATCGCGTGGCGTACCCCCAAATCGATTATGGTAATTCGATACTCGAATCGGAACAGGTGCGTCGATGCGCGCCTAACCACGGAGGTCGAATAAAATAGTTCGGATAGTGAAGTTATGTTGAAACTTTAATGTTGAGGTAGAACAAGATTATAATAATTATTATCCTTGTTGTTCGAGAATATAAGTAAATGGTTGGGCGGGAAAAGTGAAAGAGAATTTTGGTATGTTATAGTCTTATAGTCTAGTAGTATATTTGTCTTAATACAAGACCTAAATACTAAAAATCAATAAGTTATAAATTACTTACAACCAAAAAAACGTAATTACTTAGGTAAATTTTATAGACGCACAATTTAGAACCTTTGGACCTAGACACTCTTTAGAGAGAGGAACCTAAACTAAACATCAATTCTTCCTCACAGTACTCAAAGACTGTGAAGAAGTATTGCAAAAATAGCATCTACAAAAACAGTAACTACAATATTGACTAAAGACAAAATCTTCGACTCTTTTGTTCAACGAGACATACAAAATATCAAAGGACGAAAAATCGTTTTTAAATCTCAAATCAAATACGATTTCAAGCATCGATTCCCTCCGATTCGCGCCCTCGCATCGCTTGCGTGCCGCAAATCGCATCACAGAGATAAGTTTTGAAAGCGTTCGAAATTCAAAATTCAAATTGAACTGGCAGGTGGCGCGTGCTCTATGCATTTATTTTGCATATTGCCGCGAAAATTTTACAATACGAATGATTTCTGTATTTTCTGTATTCTCAATTGGTAAGCTTTAAATGGTTTTTATTTTTGTTGTGCAAGCTATTTTAATGTTTACGTTGCCATGTAGGTACAACATTTTTGAGAAATGCTTTTGTGAAATATGTTCGGTGACATGATTTTTTCATTGTTTTAGCGACAACATCAAGTTATCAGGCATTTCAATTTTTATCGTATATATTCTTAAATCACAGAAATAATGAGCATGAAGTTAACAATATAACAACATGCCTTTTTATCCCCGAAGGAGTAGGCAGAGGTGCACATTGCGGCACTTAATGCCACTGTACAATGTAACACCCACATTTCACTATTTATGTTATGAGTCTCATTTAATAGGGGGTGAGCCTATTGCCATATACCAGCACATTTCCAGACTCCGTCCTACTACTGAGATTTTTAAAAACCCAGTAATACTTTGCCCGACACTGGAATCGAACCCGAGACCCCTTGCCTGGCAGTTGCATTTGCGACGACTCGGCCAACGAGGCAGTCAGAGGAGAGCATGAAGTTATAAGCTATGAAATATTAAACATAATATGTAGCATAAAACCTCGATACAGTACTTCACCACAGACAATAAGCTAAACGTCGACCGGTCAAGTACTAGTACCAACCCATTACCAACCTAACCAAAAAAAAAAAATAACTCAGTTACCTTTTTAATACAAAAACACACGTGCATAAAAATTGAAGATGGAAACACAATCAAGTGCTTAGTTACCGTATCATAGCGTTATGCATCGGGGTGGTCGACAATACGCCCTCGTAATGCCACGCGGCGCCCATTACCGGCCACGGAATAAAAAAGTTTCGCCCATTGTCGGGCACGCGTCGTCACTCGATATCTGTAGTTAATTAATTCTGACAGCTGTAAGCATTAGCTTGTTAGTGCTGGCTGTAATTATCGTGGGTATTGCGTATACGAGGAGGTAGCGATCTTACGTGGACGTGGAAAATATTTTCTTTGTGTGGGTTAAAAATGCATCTGAATATTACCTACGTTGGTACAGTTAGTAAACATGTCATTTTTGGTCTTATAAAGTGTTTACGTATAAATCGATCCATAGGTAGTGCATGTTTTTTACATAGCAACTGTAAGCTGGTTCGCTCCGTTCCCTACCAAATGGTTGATCAGACCGATTGTTAGCCTACACGTCATACCCGTGAATGCCTTCTGCTGGAGCGGGTCGGCACGTTCATCGTGCTGGTGGGATGATCCAGTAGTGTAGAGTAGGGTAGTGTAGGGTTAGTGTAAGATAATAAGATTAAAATAATTATATAGGTAACAACATCAAGTACTTTGTATTACGTCATATTAAAGGTTAGCGTACCATTAAGATCTTTATAACAATTATTTGACTATAAAAAATAATGCAAATAATTATAATTATGACAAGGGCACGGACACAAGTCTGTGGAGAAATACAATTTATTAATATAAAAAACTATTGAGACTGTCTGTCAGCAGAAGGTCGTGCAGGCGTAATTCGAATCACGGGTTGTGCAAAGCAGGTATTGTTTGGTATACTCGTGTACCGAAATGAATTTCTTAATGTACCATTTTGCCAATCAAAATTGGGGTTTTGCTAACACTCTTAGCGGATTGTGGAGTGCATGTAGCAGTCGCTTCATGGAAATATTTAAAAAACTGGCATTCATCTACTTAGAATACAGTGAAAAAATTAATTTAAAAGTAACAGAGAAAAAGGTCAAGAGAATAAAATAAATCGATAGACCCTTGCTTACATTATTTCGTGATGAAGTCAAGTCTGGATTTTAAATTAGGTGCGTTAATTGATTTCTGCTACAATATTTTCATATAACATTATAACGAATATAACATTAACATCACGCCTTTTATTCCCCGAAGGGGTAGGCAGAGATGTACATTATCCCACTGTACAATGTAACACCCACTTTTCACTATTTATGTTATGAGTCCCATGTAATAGGGGGTGAGCTTATTGCCATATACGATTCCAGACTCCGTGCTACTACTGACTCATTAGTAATACATAGTCTAAAAATCCCAATAATACTTTGCTCGGCTGTCGCATTTGCGACCACTCGGCCAACGAGGCAGGGCATAATAACGATAAATAAAGTAATAAAAAGTTAATCAATTATTCGAAGCAGATGTCAATAATTTGTGCTAAAATGTTTTGGTACAAAATAATTAAAGGTAATCGTTGATATGTGGTACCGATACGGCGATCGATATGTTAATGGCTGTCGCTTCAGGAATTCAACTGTCATCGACAAATTAAATGCACATTATGCACTGACGTAGCCAATGAGATAAGAGCTTAATAAACCTGTATACATAATATATGTTCCTCGACTAGAATACCTCAGTAGATGACTAGTTAATTTTTATTTTAATATCCATCTGATGGATTATTTTAGAACATTAGACACGTACTTTTTATTTTATTACAGAAACAAATACTTTCAACGGAATATTGATTTGAAATATTGCGTGACGTCACTTCTAGTTAGGTTTCGTATGTAGAAATGACGTTTTAATTCTCAATTCTAAACTTTGATTCGTGTGTTGTTTTCTTATACAACAAAATAAAAAATTACGTGTACAATATTTTTACTAACGGACTATATATATTAAATTTATACCGTAATGGACTAATTTCAGGCTGACAAAATATAGACCATGTTCAGAATACAGTACATGATAGATTTATCATGTACTGCTATAATACCTTTAAATATTTGTAAAGGTATTATGGCACATAGTCACTACATGGCAGGGTGTACTATGTTGAAACGTTTGTAACCTTATATTCAAATTAAAAAAATATATCTGTAATTACTACTACATTTTTATTTATTAAAAAAATATCTGACTGTATAAACATTTATTTTTTTTAAATCTTACTCTCCTAATGTCAACGATTACGCAGGTATAACTGTGGGAAATAGCTTGGAAGCACAATAAAAAAAGAAATTACGATCAAACCAAAAAGAACGCAATTATTGCACCCAGTGTGAGTTCAATTAAAAAAGCATATTTCTCTACTTAAAACAAATGCATTTTGTTTTTGAAACCTCTTTAGTAACACGTAGGTGAGTAAAGACAAAGGACTCACGTAGCGCGGCGCCTGCGCCCCACGGGGCACCCGCTGCGCACGCGCACCCGCGCACCACTCCTGCGCATCAAGTATGAACTCTACCTTAATTGATTGACGAATGAACTGATGACGCTTTTGACGGATTTTGTTGTAATGGGCTTATTAAAAGGCTAGTCTTAACAACCTCTCTGTCGATAGATTTGATAATAGAGATTTTTACAAAATGTGCTAAAATTCTATCTCTTAAAGGTTTCTGAGTCTGATTGCTAGTCTACGGGGTCTCTGTCCTTTATTCTACACTTTTCTCTATACGATTTTTCCGCCAGGCTTAGGTAGATTCGATTGAGTGTTAGTATAATATTTTATGTAGGTTTTATGTCCTTCCCCTAACAATGTTACCACACTCTAAGTTAAACTTAAGTGTTCCCGTAAAGGGTTCAGCGCCACAGGTGAAGCTGCAGGCTAAAATCTAATTTGAACTCAACTATTGTCATAAATTCTAAAACACAGAAAGAGACATACTGGAAACAGTAATAATATGAATTAAAACATTTCCCAATAGAACTTAGTATTTTCATCGACAACTACATTTAAGTTAGGAAACATTATTATTACGTTTCAAATAAATCGTTGGATATGACAAGAGGGGCACCAAATAGGCGCTTTATACTCTTTATAGTGCCTACTCCAATACTGTCATTACTCATATTAGATTTGTGGCTCCATGATAAAAAACCAAGATAGGGTGATTATAGTCGGGCCGCAGTATAATTTTGGGGTCTCGTATCGTATATGCGATCCCCTTTTGTATTTTTTTGTCTAGTTTATTAAAAGAATAGTTTATTTTTTGTGTGATGTTGTTGTTTAGACTTTGTGGCGTTGTGCGGTGATTGATTTTTGTGTTAGCTTTCTCCTTGACAGGTTTTGTGGTTGTGAATGTGAAAATTATAGGATTATTTTTTTTCAGTACACAGCTTTTATCTTTATTGAAAGGTGTCAACTATTTCTTGTTTTCTGATTGATGTCTTCTTTCTTATCCTAAGTGACTTTTGGATCATAAATGTCTGTATTTTGGTAGATAAATTTACGTAAGTACCTGGACGGCTGGACCGTAGTGCATAGGGAGCTTTTTAAAGATCTTGTTAATTTTAATTTAGTGAACAAGTGTGAATATATTTCACGTTCCGAACCAATATGGTCAAAGCGACATTCTTTACTAAACAGGTTGATAAACAAAATGTGTATTTTTAAGAAGCCAAACATATCATTAAAGTACCATAGGTAAAGAATATAAACCTGCCTAAGTGAATAAGAAAATTCTGGGGAGACCTCAAGGTACTAGAAAAAATGCTGCAGTTATAAGCAATCAAAATCAGTTGCAATAACAACTAAATTAGCACCAACAGTAGAACAAAGACAAAACACCATGAAACAATATCCAAGGCTAAAAAAGGAGCTCATCAACTTTGAAAAAAGAATGAAATAAAAAGAAAAAACTTTTTTCTTTTCATGAGCGCAGTCCAGTGAAATTGTGTATGGGCGGTGTGGCGGGCATGGCGGGTCATTCGTCGTGACGGCCCGCGGCGAACGTACCTACTGGAGTACTGGACTTACCTACACTATTGCAACTTACGGTGACCGTAAAGTTACGGCTAAAGAATTTATCGAGACATCGATTACTTGGGTGAAAAGTATGAAGTTTTTGTCTCAGGTACCGTGAATGACGATTTGGTTGAAACCTTTTTCGATTTTTTTTTGCAATAGGAGAACTTTTTATCGCTTTTTATGTCATGGCAAGTTTGTGGAAAGTGTGGTGCATAAAAAATATTCTATAGCCTTCCTTTTTTTTGTGTTCAAATAAAAAGACAGAAGTGGAAACTATGCAAGACCTCGCATTCTAAGAAGATTGTTATCGAAAAATCTTGGTCTAATCTCGACATGGGTACCGTGCTTTAACATCTCATTAAGAACAATCAAATATGAAATCTAAAAGAACATTATTAAGCTCTTTACAATTCAGAAGCAGAAGTTTCTAAATTTCTATAGATCTTTAAATAAAACATCCAATAAAAACAATAGGTTAAGGCAACTTCAGAAACTCGTCAACACTATAAAGAATGGCCACTTGGCCAGTATGGTCACCCTACTCCCAGCTATTACCTTTCTCGGTACAAGCAGAATATAAACTGTATCTGTGCTATTTACTTAAATATATAATCGGTGGACTATTGTGAAATTACCGGCAAGCACATTATGTACTAGTAAATAGACCACCGGCGTGTCAGGCTAATGACAACGGTTGTATAGTAGACAGTTAACGTCTATTAACTTATAGTCACTAAAAGGAATATTACTTGGATTCTTTACTGATGGTGACTAGGTGGACGAGTATTGTATCCACTAATGGTTAAATGCCTTGTTTTCTGAGTGACCAAAAAACAATTGCTAAACAAATTGTTCTTTTTTTTGTTTTTACAAAACGTTGCCCCACACTAGGTTTTTCTCCTGGTTTTTCTCCTGTACAAACATACAAGTTCACATATACATCTGACCCAGACCCGAAACAACAATTTGAGAATCATACAAAGAGTTGTTCCGTGCGGGAATCGAACCCGCGACACGTTGGGCGGCAGCCGGTTGACCAGCCACCGCACCAACCGTGCAGCCATTTGTCTCTTGAACATATACCAGAAAAACATCATTGTCGCTTTTTGTCTTCCCAAATCACTTGTTTCTCGATATCCCATAGAGGTCGTTGGAAGTCGCTGAATGCAGGGCAGCAAGAGCAGAAAATAAGGACTTCAGACATTAAATGAAAATGCATTAAGTTACTTAGCTATGTTAAAAGAATACCGTAGCATGGGACGGCGAGCATGGGTAGCTCGCCGCCCGACCAGAACCAGACCCGAGCGTGCGGCGCGTCGCGTTCCGCGCGCCTCACAGAGCCATCAGACCACCACGGATGGGACCCAATAAAGCTGATGCCGATACGGAACCGCGGAGAACTTAACGGGTTGCCGGGGCTCCGGCTCGAAGGCAGGAGTAGTAACGGGGTGGTTTTTAGTCAGTAAGAGTCTGACACTCTCTTCCGCCTCATCCAGGCGGGAGATACCATTTGATAATTATCCCCCCTTAAAAAAATCTTAAAAGAATGAAACAATGACATTTTGCGGCTTCACTTATGACGCTAACACGACAACACCGTATATTCATTACGACACAATCATACTAGCCATCATTAGACCAATTCATTCTACAATAACATGTAGTATTCAGATGAACGATGTTGCAGGTGCCTTAGACTGGCTCATTCAATAGCCAACCTCGGTACAATGCGTAATTATTGCCCTATTGTGTTATAGTGATGTGTTTATTATGTTGCCAGACTTATAAATCAGTGTAGTGTTGGGAAAGATGTGAGTATTAGAATGTGTTGAAAAGTCTCTTCTATTTTAAGTGGTTTGTATATATTTTTTTATATTAAAAGTCAATCCTACTGCAGTCGTCATTGCTTGGAATATGTGCAGCGTTGAATAAACGTTTCTTGCTTATGGGGAAGTTGGTTGTAAACCAGTAATTAGTGGTCGCAGTTAGGTCATTGAAAATTTTAAGGATGCTCCTGCTCGTCTCTCAGTGGCTGACTCGGTGTTAGGTGTACAATTTCATCGATGGTAATCGATATTGCATAAATTAGTCGTGAGATCATAATATGAGATCATAAAGCAATCATGACAGCATGGGCTTTGCTTTGAATTGTTCCTTACTGTTCGCTTTAACAAGAAAATGGAGAAGGCAAATTCGTTTCGAAAAACTGCATCGTAACTAGCGGTATTTCTGGTAATTTACCATAACATAACACATGCATTGTTTATTCTTAACACTACTCTTCAAAATATTTCGAATCACTTCAAACTAGACTGATACAAAAACTGACGAAATTTTGCTATAATCAAGGCTACAATAAATTCTATGCCAGGTTAGGCTCTTGATAACATAATCAATGAACATTTTGGAATTGTAACAAATATTAGCTCGTCTATAGATGGAGTTTATGAACTGGTAACAAATATGTCTAGGCTAGTAGAGATTTGCCTTTGATGCTATTTAGTCTAAAATCCATCTTACTAAAAACCCAACCAGCAAAACATAATAATCATAATCATTGAATAAAACCTTCTTATGATATGTGTAATATTTTTCAGGCTGGCAAGTATAACGTATGTATGGCGCTGCGTACGGGGCGGCGCAGGCGCAGGCGCACCGTGATGCCTGCGGGCTGTACGCTTGCGTTCTGCCACTTCGGTAACTGTATGCCACGGGCATACATACACTAGAGCGCAGATGTGACTTGGAAATAGATTATTATTGTTCGTTATTTGACTGACTGCCTCGTTGGCCGAGTGGTCGCAAGTGCAACTGCCGGACAAGGGGTCTCGGGTTCGATTCCCGGGTCGGGCAAAGTATTACTGGGTTTAAAAAAAAATCTCAGTAGTAGCACGGAGTCTGGATATGTGCCCGGTATATGGCAATAGGCTCACCCCCTATTACATGGGACTCATAACATAAATAGTGAAAAGTGGGTGTTACATCTGTGTGCACCTCTGCCTACCCCTTCGGGGATAAAAGGCGTGATGTTATGTGTTGTTTGAATTAATTAAGAAATAAGGTTGTGTTTCGTTTGATACTTCGACTTATGAGGTATGTAGGTGCCTATTATTCGTGCTCACTAAAGTGCGCAAAAAATACGTTATATAGTTAATATCAGATTTTTCACTGTCATCAACCAAAATAGCATCACTGATAACCAGGCATATGCTTTTTTACGATGCGACTTCCACTGAAAATTAGTTGTTTTAATGGGAAAATGGTTAAGACAGCGAGACGATAGGCACTGATAACTTATAGTCATAATGAGACCGAGCATCTTTAGATAAAATCATGCAAAAAGGATTTTCCAAACTAAAAAAAGTTCCAACCTCGTCAGTAAGGCGTTCCATACAATGAGATTAAGCATAACAGATATTATAATACTACTAGCTTCTGCCCGCGACTTCGTACGCGCAATCCCCATATTTCCCGTATCTAGCCGTTCTTGATTTTCGGTTAAAAGTAAAAAATAAATATTGGGTAAGAAGTATCCTACGTCCGTCTCCTGGTTCTAAGCTACCTCCGCACCAATTTTCATCCAAATCGATATAGCCGTTTTTGAGTTATAAATAGTGTAACTAACACGACTTTCTTTTATATTATACTAGCTGTTTCCCGCGACTTCGTCCGCGTAGATTAATGACTTCTGACAGAATTCATCAGAATCAATTCAGTGCCCAATTAAGATTTACCTATAGTGAAATGATTTATCGTAATTTCAATAAATTAAAAATCCCGCAGGGTTCTTACCAGTCCCGGCCCGATCACGTAAGTTTTGAGTAATAAAAACTTCGACTATTGTTGTACAGAATCTCTATGAAATAAGTTCAGTGGTTAAAAGATAGAGAGTCCTGGAGCATTGACGCATAGTTCCCGTTCCCGAGGGACTTCTGAGATAAAAACTATCATACGTTACTCAGGTCCCAAATCATCGTTTTACCGAATGTAATTCAAAAAGATTCAATAATTCTAGATTCAATTTTCATTCCCAATTTCACACCAACTATCATTCCCTATTTTATCCCCTTAGGGGTGGAATGCATCAAAATCCTTTCTAAGGAGATACCTATGTCATAGTAACTTTATGCATGCAAAGTCTCAGCCCGATCGGTTTAAAACTGGCAAAGTATCACACAAACTTTCACCCTCTATATTACCCACTTTGGGGTGGAAATGTTCAAAAACCTTTCTAAAGGGACGTGTACGTCATAATATCTACCTGCACGCTGAATTTCAACCCGATCTGTGTAAAACTGTTAAAGCATCATACAAACTTTCATCCCCTACATTATCCCATTGGAGGTGGAAATGATCAAAATCCTTTCTTAGAGGATGTTTACGTCAAAATATCTATCGGCACGCCGAATTTCAACCAGATCGTTTTATAATTGACAAAGTTCCATACGAACTTTCACCCCCTATTTTACCCTCTTGGGAGTGAAAATGATCAAAATTCTTTCTTAGAAGATGCTTACGTTATAACATCTATCTGCATGCCAAATTTCAACCTGATCGGTTTAAAACTGACAAAGTCTCATACAAACTTTCATCCCCTATTTTACCCACTTGGGGGTGGAAATTATCAAAATCCTTTCACAGCGGATGCCTACGTTATAACATCTATCTGCATGCCCAATTTCAACCCGATCGGTTTAAAACTGACAAAGTCCCATACAAACTTTCATCCCCTATTTTACCCCCTTGGGGGTGGAAATTATCAAAATCCTATCACAGCGGATGCCTACGTTATAACATCTATCTGCATGCCCAATTTCAACCCGATCGGTTTAAAACTGACAAAGTCCCATACAAACTTTCATCCCCTATTTTACCCCCTTGGGGGTGGAAATTATCAAAATCCTTTCACAGCGGATGCTTACGTCATAATATCTATCTGTATGCCAAATTTTAGCCCAATCTGTCCAGCGTTTGGGCTGTGCGTTGATAGATACTTCAAAAGTCGATTTTTTTATTGATACAAAACAAAAGTTACAATTTCTGGAATTCCTTTGGTACCTACTTATACAAAAACTTTGCACATCCTAAGAGACCTATGTACCAAGTTACGTGGTTTTATCTCCAAAAATGACGAACACCCACATGCAACCCCTATTTAACCCCCACGCTGGTGTAAATTTTAAAATGCTAGAACAAACGATTTTTTTATTTTATTTAGTGCCTAAATATAAAATGTAAGGTATCTTCAAGAATGACGAACTTCATACAAACTTTCAACCCCTATTTCATCCCCTAACAGGTCGAAATTTCAAAAACGCGAGAACAAATGTTTTATTATTTTTTATCAAGTGCTTAAATATAAAGTTTCATGGTTTTATCTTTAAAAATTATGAAATCCCACACAACTCCCCCCCTTTAACCCCTTACAACTTCTTTTCGCGATAAAAAGTAGCCTAATGTTTTATTTCGGGGTCTAGAATATCTGTATACCAAATTTCATTCAAATCCGTTCAGTAGTTTTGGCGTGAAAGAGTAACAGACAGACAGACAGACAGAGTTACTTTCGCATTTATAATATTATAGTTAGGATAATAGTTTCGTATGGTGACAACAGAGTAGAATAAGTACATTTTTATCACCACTCGTTGCTCATCTCGCTGTAGGTATTGTAACAACCCCCTAAGGTAGTACGTTTAAGAGAGAGTGGGTAGCGGCACTCTCCGACATACCTGAACATTTTAAACTACGATGCCTTACCCGCCTGCCAACTGTAGAGACTATGGCAAACCCAATTTAATATAGAAGATGCCCATATATGTTTTTATAATAACTATCGTGAGACATAGACTAAAAATCGCGGGTTAATCACGAGAAAATACTGAGAAAAGCTCTACTAATTTCGAACCACAGAGGGGTTCTTCCTCATGAGCGGCGTGCGCGGTCGCGGCGTTGTCGACTAGTAGAACTTGTACGATAGTCCAGTGGTGGACTTTAACAGATTATTGATATGATCTATAGTCCTTTCTACCTCTTTAATCTTTGCCAATACTCCACATCACTAAGACAAATACTTTACTAGTGCTCAATATTGCATAGCTCTTATTACAGAGGTATAGAGTTCATAATCAAGTATATTTGGCACAATATGATTGCTGTTAAGTGGTGAACGTGTGATTTGAATGGCAGGTGCTCGACGATCGTATGTACTGAGCGAAATGTCTTTATGTATTACTAGTACATAAGTAGGTAAGTTATGCTGTGGATGGATGGTTGGAATTAATACGTAGAAAGTTAGGAACTTTTTTTATTGCATAAGCCGGTAAACGAGCAGACGGATCACCTGATGGTAAGCTATCGGCGTCGCTCATGGACACCTGGAACACCAAACGCGTTACAAGTGCGTTACCGGCCTTTTGGGGATTAGGAGTTTGAGGATCGTTGGGGATTCAGGGATTTGGGATTGGGGAAGGGGTGGGTAATTGGGCCTCCGATAACCTCACTCACACGACGAAACACAACGCAAGCGTTGCTTCACGTCGGTTTTCTGTGAGGCCGTGGTATCACTCCGGTCGAGCCGGCCCATTCGTACCGAAGCATGGCTCTCCCACACTTGTTGTTTTTAGGTTGTACGAAGTTATACAGAATAAATAGTTGAATTGATGATTAGGTACTATAAAATGGATAAGTAACATTTATAAGTTCGGGCGCACAAGTAGGCTTATATCCTTAAATGGCTTAAATAGTGATGATTTAGCATTTAATGAATTCACATCTGAATTTAAAAGATTTCACGCTTATTTAAACTGCAGTAGCTCTTAGCATTATTTAATCAGATGGCTTCTAATTAGTCGTGGTTTCACTTCGTCTCTCCCAGACAAGGAGCTTCATGACGATTTTTTTGTTTTGCGCGGAAAACAGAGCTGGTCTATCGCCATTGTTAGACAAAATTTATCCCATTTTGACTACACAGTAAGTATTGCGATGACCCCCTGAAAAATATTCTACTAATAGCTTCTTTCAAACTGCATCATCTTGTTTCTGTATTAGTTAAAGCTATATACCAATTTGTACATTTTCTCTTTAAAATTATCGCTCTCATTTCATTTCACTTAATTTATTCACCCTTCAGTGTCGTCCGAAACAAAACTTTATAAACAGCGGCTTAAAACACGCCATGATAAAGAACTCATTTATACGCCGTGTTAACCGCGAAATGGAATGTAAAAAGAATGTGTTTACAAACTTAGGTATTCACTCGCAAAATCGATTTTCAACCTTATTGCCTTTGCTGTAAAAATGTTGTTGCAATATTGCAGCTACAATTTATCGTGGTGATATCTATAAAACATAGGCAATTTGAACAAATGTCGTTCGAAAACTGAATGTAATTGAGCTGTCAGATTTTGGAGGGAAACAATCATGTCGAATTTCGAATGGTAAATTAGAAACAATCTATGGTCCAGTATATAGCCAGTATTACTGGCTGGTAATGACGCTTATTTTGTAATTAGACCTGTTTTCGTGTTAGACCTGTCAAATAAATAAATGTAGTTGCAGTTACTTTACAATAATAGAATATTCTCCAATGCAAAAAAATAACTGCGTAGTTTTATTTCCATTTAGTTAAAACATATCTGTAACCTAGTCGTTTACATAAAGCTTTTCACATTGTAAATCATGAAAGGTAGATAAAAACCGTAATTTGCTCTTGTTAATATTTTCTAAACTGTTTTGCTTAGAAATAGACTAGAGCAGAAAGTGTTTATAAAACGAAGAAAAAAGTGCCCGTCAGTTTAAGTGGCTATTTACGTGAAGCTTTAATCAAAGAAAATATTTTACTAAAAGCCTGCAAAATTATTTTGTGAAAAAATTGTCTACGAATAAAAACTTAACAGTAGGCACTATGGATCCTGTCGTTGTCAAGCAAGTTGCCGACAAACGTTTAATTTTTTTAATCAAACTCGAAATTATGTTCTAAAAACTATGAGTAGTAAAAGAAAATGAACAAAACATTTAATTTATTTGAAGTTGATAAATGTTTAGAATATTAATTCTGCGTTTGTAATGAAGCTATCGCTGGCGCACCCCACCCGAGGGTCCAACTCATTTCGCGCCCAATTTGAGGTCGATTAAAAACAAATTTCTATCAGAGTGCATTCAGCTTTTTAAATAGTGCTGTGACTAATTTCGATTTTATTTATCGCAGGTACATCTGTGGTTTGAATATTGAGTGTTAGGGGATTTTTTCATTGTTTTGTATTCATATTATATCAATGAAGCAAATGATATGCTTGAAATATGCGTGGTATGAGATAGACTTAAAGTTTTCTCTAGCACGTGATGTACAGTTCAGAACGATCATCGATTTAATCAGCCTGAGAAATGTAATCAGCCCACTGCTATACCAGCATGCTAATATTTTGGGCTATGTTTCGTTTCCTTGCGAATTAAATCCAACAGAGAGACTCCGTATTTGTCGCTTTCCTTTTTTTCAACTCAGAAATTATACTCATGCTTATCCATGTTCTACACTGTACAGGAATATTTAAGTGTTTATCGATATCGATAGATTGACATCTACGACTCTAACCCTCCGTCCATATGTCACTGCACATATTGAGCGCGCGCCTTTGATCTCCGCTAGAGTTGTCATCGCACTAACACGCCACAGACAATCACGATGCCTCGTGGATTTCCTTTTTAAACATTTTACGATTTTTTCAGATGAAATGTAAAAGTAAATTAATGTATACTGCTTACCTAATCATGTAAACTTATGCAGGAAATCTCTATTACTTTCAAATCTATCGGGATCTTTAGACAAAATAGCAGGTAAAGATTATCATTACATGAAACTTAATACATATTAGATTGCTTAAGTATATCAACATAGTACAATTGTAAAGGATTAGGAAGGAATATAGTTCTAAATGTAAACTGAGGAATAGACTGGTCAGTCCAAAAACCATAAAAAATCAATAGGTATGTCAAAACAGTAAGTTTATGAGCTCTTCCCGCCGTTCCATGCATCGCTGCACAAATTCATCTCTCCTTTGCTCCCCCACGGCACACACGGTACAAACACGTCGGCGACAAACACGCTCGCGATTAACACGCTCCATGCTGCGGTTTTTTTTTTTAATAAAAACGTTGCCCCACACTAGGATTTTCTCCTGTATCGTGGGTGCGTTTACAAACATACAAGTTCACATACACAATGACACCCAGACCAGGAACAACAATTTGTGGATCACACAAAGTGTTGTTCCGTGCGGGAATCGAACCCGCGACACGTTGCGCGGCAGCCGGTTGCCCAGCCCCCGCACCAACCATGCAGTCGTGGTGACACGGTGGTCTTTAAATATTGTCTGCTATATTGGATTTAGTGATTTTTTATTTGTTAAATGTTTACGCATTGGGTCTTAGTATATTCTAGATTCTTAATTATTTTTACATTTTATTTACTTAAATTACTGCTCAGCAATTACTTATCTAATTCCTTCCGATCTTACACTGCGAGATACAGCTACTTTTAGGCATCTGAATTTCCTAAAAATATTCAAGAATATAGATATAAAGACATGCGAATCCTATACAAATTGCGTGCCTAAAATAACCTTTGGTTCTACAAAAATTTTACGAAGAACCCATTAGGTAATTAGTCACGAAAAACAATGCAGGCTACAATTGACATCGAGTGATCCAGGCCAGCCTGAGAGTATCACGAACTCGTGATCCCAGTTCACACGTCACTATCCCGAACATACGCCACACAACGTCTAATTACACAACCCTAAGGCTAAAAACTGGCAAAAAGGCTAAGACTCAAGTTAAAAAAATATGCATCTCTCACGAATTGAAACAATCGTTACCGTTTATGGTTTGGAAATTTTACGAAACGTCAAATTAAAAAAGGAACGAATTTTTGCTGAGTACGGAGGTCGGTTTGTATTTAGTTCGGGCCCTTCGGGTAGTCGTGTGGCTAGATCATGACTGCCCGGGGACAACAACGGCCCACAATTAGGTCGCTGCAGTTGGCAGCAACCACTCATCTTCGTAATGTTGCATACCTGTGGGTAATTTCTTAAAGTGTGTGTAGTTTACTTATATTGTTATTGTTACTGGATTCTTTGTTTTGGAACTTTAAATTGATTGTTTATAGAAAGAAAAATAAGTTATGTATTAAGACTACGCAACAGCAATCCCTGACAAACCTCAACCATTAAAACTTTAAGTGAAACAAGTGATTTTATTATTGCTAATAGGCTACAGTTTAGCGCTTTTACACGTCAATTTGTCAAGTTAACGACGAGGCCGACTCCCACCTACCGGCTAAACATTTATAGAAATTTTCTCTTTTTATATGATACACATAATGTAGTTCAGCAGAAGGCTGTCACGAGGAACACTCCTGAAAATAATCACCATTAGCCCGTATTCGTCCACTGTTGGATATAGGCCTCTCCAATGGCACGCCACTGAGCTCGGTCTTCAGCTCTTCTCATCCAACAACTGCCAGCCGCCTTGCAGATGTCGTCACTCTACTTAGCTGGAGGGCGCTCTACACTGAATTTGCCTAGACGCGGTCTCCACTCTAGAACACGTTTACGGTTCGGTTCGGATCGGTTCTTCGACAAATATAACCGGTCCACTGCAACTTCAGCTTACTAATCCTTTGGGCTGTCGCGGAGAACCTAACGGGTTACCGGGGCTCCGGCTCGACGTACAGGAGAAGGAACGGGGTGGTTTTTAGTCAGCGAGAGTCTGACACTCCCTCCCGCCACACCCAGGCGGGAGCAGGCATTTGATGATTTTCTCCCCTTAAAAAATAATAAAAAAACCCTTTGGGCTATGTCGATAACTTTGGTTCTCTGTCGAATCACTTCGTTTCAGATTTGATCCTACAAAGAGGCTCCGAGCATAGTCCTCTCCATAGCTCGCTGCGCGAACTTAAATTGGTGGACCAGTCGCCCTGTCAGTGTCCACGTCTCGGTTCCATATTTTTTAAATTTCAGTTGAAAATAGCGGACAATACAACAATAAATTATACCTCATAGCACTCTACATACCTAGTCTACATTATAAAATATATCATAAAGGTTAATACATAAGACAGTAAGTACTATGTACTATGGAAAGGTGTATGTCTCGAGGCGTGGTCCCGCTTCCTCGCAAGGCTACAACCGATGTTTATGTCTGAACGAGGTGGGATCAGCCAGTGCGCTACCATAGACTATAATCTATAGATGAGCACAATTATAAATATTATAACCTTATTGGGGATTACCTTCTACGTTTGATGGAAAATGGCGTAAAATATCAAGGTCAAATAGGTAAGGATTGTTGAGTTAGAATCGAGAGTTTCATCTACAAACTATGATGCGTAAATAAAATATAATCTATGAACTGGATTTGATACTACATGAAATATAATTAAGATTATTCTCGATTATGTAACCTTTTCAACAAAAAAATTAAGTCCAATGAGTAGGTACGTAAGAAAAATATTTTATCGTCACAAAATCCATTCATGATAGACAATAAATTAACTTCAAATAATTTAATAATGTCGATAATTTAAATAATAAATAACAGTTTAACGGAACTTCGTGACTATAATATCGCAATATGTCATATAACAAACAATATTATTACTTTACATAAACGATAACCCATTATTAAGATTTACAAAGTTAACTTTACATCTCTATTCACCTTTATTTTCTATGTACTAAAGTGTATATTACTTTAACTCTATAGTAAATGGTTAAATGCATTTGAAAACCAAAGAGGTTGTGTTAGTTTATCGAATAAATAATTGCAACTAAATAAGGCATTATTGCTGCGTTCCTTTGCCTTATAATTTTCTCATTTAAAGGGTTGCTATTATGCAAATATCTACTTATTTCGTACGACTAATCACTGGCTGAGATTATTGTAACTTTTGTTTGAATAAATAATGCATAACATGACATAATATTGCATCAGTTATGCTCACAAAAGGGAATATCAGACTTGTAAGAACTTGATGTTAAGTTATGCACCAACGTTTATATAATATTTTCTCTATATTATCATCAAGACAAGCCAAGCAAAGACCAATGAATCGTCAACAACATCAAACGCCTATGACAGGTCACTGCTGAGCCTTGAGCCAAATGGAAAACTCCCTTATGTCCCTTATGTAAACCCTCTATATAAGAGGATTTGCCATAATCGTCATGGTTTTTTTTAGGCTGGAAAATCATCCAACTATATTTCAAATCCATACCTACATCGTCGAAAGTATTTTTTTTTAAATACGTGCCTAATGTTTTAAAATAATCTACCACACGGACATTAAAAAATGTAGTCTACTACCCTATAAGAACAAATACTCAAAAATACTCCTAACTTAACATTTATCTGGTGTTGAAAAAATCGACCTTAATTGACTTTACGACACCGTTAGGAAGAGACTAGTAGAGTAGACTCCACTCCACTCTTCTCGCAACTACTAAAACTAGACAAAGAAATACTCAAATACAGTACTCCAATTCATTAATACAAATATTTAAAATAAAACCAAAGACTAACCCTTAAAACGCGGTATTAAAATAATTAAAATGGCCACGGATTATTGTGCAGCAATTTTAATTTAAATTTCGAATGTAACTGATCTGCAGTGTACGGAGTGAATGAATGAATGAATGATTGTTATTTAAGCGGGAGTCTCTATTGATCGGTAACAATGCCCGCGGTACTGAGGGACCTTATGGGGTCGCGTAGACTTAGAAATTTTTAGAACTGACTAGAGAAGTCGAAGAGAAGTTTGTTTGTAGTTAATAGATGGTCTGCTAATGTTAATATTAAGAAAATAGTGTTTGTAAGCAATTTATAAAACTGTTAAGCTAGAACTTTAAAATAATGTGTACATACATACATTACATAATACAAATATATGAAGCGTAAATGAATTGTCCAGTAATGAAATAAAAATTGCAGTGGTACATTTTATTCCTTAATTTTAAAAGCATTCGATAGTAGATTTTCAAACAAAGATAATTTCTGCCAAAAATATTAAAGTATTTTAATATCTTGTCCAGTGCATTTTTATGAATATTTAACAAACAAGTTATAAACCGATAACGTCTACTCCTCTTCCGAAATCTATGCACGAAAAGGGTTGAGCAACCCTTTCCCTTTCGGCAGCCATTACAATACACGGCGAGGCGTGCGCGGATTCATTTGAATTCAGAATACGGTCGAATCTCTTTTCATGTCTAACCTCCTGGTACTTATTTTGCTATTTTGAAGTTCCTTTTAGTTGTTTTTTAAGTGTTGGCAAAATAGTTTAATTTTACTGTAGCCTTGTTCATCAAATAGACCACGATCTAGTAGGTAATAAATTAATCATTATGCAATATGAAGGGGGCCAAATGATGAACTTCATTTTTATCACCGAGATTTAAGACCAATACCTTAGCGATAACTTATTTCGATTAGTGAAAAAAAAAGTTATTATCAAAAGGCAAGGGAAATTCAATCTTTCTACACAAGGAGCAAAAAGGTATTAAAAAACTTATTATCCATGCGCATTATAATTATTTAAAAAGGAAGATAACAAATCAAAAACGATTTTAAACCGCGCGCATCCCTTCAAGGCTCTAAATTTTTCTTCTATAGACATATGGAAGCTAAATCACAGCCAACGGAAAGCTAAACCGAAATAAAATAACTTACCAAACTTTGTCCCATTTACAAGAGAAGCCACAGACAAGTGCACACTCATTTTACTTTTATTTTTATATGAAATATGATTGTAGTGCGGGCGCGCGGCCTGCCCCGGGCGCGGATATTTTCAAAATAATAATTAAGCGGATACATTTATTATACAGCACGAATATGTAATGCTGAGAAAACACATGGTGTTTGATGGTGAAGTAAAACACTTTATTGTACAACTCCTGTAATGTTTCATAATGGGGAAATGTTAATAAAAACGGTTACTTTTTAAAGTCCCTTTGTTGGGCGTGTATGTCAGAAACAGATCGTGTTGGGTCGTAGAGGAGTTTTATTAGCATTGTTTCATTTATTTCGTTTGTGAGTGTGTGGGAAATTTGTATAAATCGGTCGGTGTAGTAGACTTTTAATTTCATTTTTGTAATTCACCGCGGGAAGTGGAAACTTTCGTTTTATTTTTCTTCTCCTCTTATAATATCTTCTGATTCACTTCGTTGCGGGAACCAATACAGTTATTAATGTCCCTGGGACGCGCCGGACTTCAGTGTTCCGGTGTTTTCATGGTTGTATCCACTGTAGATCCTGGCTTACAGGAGTTG
This sequence comes from Spodoptera picta, assembly GCA_038387885.1. Classification (NCBI taxonomy): domain Eukaryota; kingdom Metazoa; phylum Arthropoda; class Insecta; order Lepidoptera; family Noctuidae; genus Spodoptera; species Spodoptera picta. The sequence continues at coordinate 663,325 of JAZHFQ010000752.1, read as the reverse complement.
CAGCAGTTTTGGGAAGTTGTGGCGGGCTTGTCCCATAAAAAAAGTAGACATTTACATTTAAGCACACACGAACCTAAATGAACATTATCATCATCAACAACAGCACGAAGCAATCTACTGCTGCAGTACGGGACTAAGGGTTCTATATAAGTGACATTGCTATAGTCTTGTCGCTTAGCAGACACATTGGACACCGCAGTTCGTACCTATGCGGTAATTATAATGACTAACTTCATTCCTTCACGATTACTCACATATCCATTATAAGTTCCATAGTTATTTACGACATCGTTTACAAAGAGCTATATGTACCTCATTATGCAATAAATATTAATTTCTCTTATATTTATATTGTATATGCAGTAAAATTAATACTAACAAGCGGCACTAAAACCCAGCCTCGAGCTCTTGTAACTAACTTTATAGCTTTGTCTTGTAAGAAGTAGAAATTATTAAATTATATAAATTTATATAACATAGTTTTATTTCCTGAAGAATTATGTCTATGTCGTATAAAATATTGTGATCACTAAAGGCGCAAATAGACGATCAAACGGAACCGTCACCGTCCCGTCGATTTGATCCGGCGGCCTGGCGGTATCCATTGAAGCGAAAGACTGCTGTACTCACTATCCAATATGGTGAGCGGACAAAACTGACGGTTTGGTTTGCTCGTCTATTTGTGCTTTAATATTTCTACACAACGAGCAAAAATAAACTTATTACGTATGTATCAAACCGGCAGATGAGTATTATAATTATTAAAAATGAAGTTAACAAATCGACAACGATTTCGAACTGCGCGCATCCCTTCGAGGCTCTTTTTTATTAATTAAATTTTTCTTCTATATAAGATATTGTAGTCAATAATATACACTACTTTTCGAAAGGTATAGAATATAGAAAATGACTAGACATTATGTGTAATGCAATTAAAATATTATGAAATTTATTGCTGTATAGGTTTCCTTTACATTCGAAGCCGAATAAACAATAGAAAAATTTCCAATCAAATAACTTCAAAAATTATCACAAACAAATAATTTAACATGTAGAAACAAGATGTTCATAATAACCACACCCTCTATATACAATATCTAAGCCGTCAGCGTACAGGGTGCGTTCATTACTGTACCGCGGCAGCTGCGCGCGTCGCCTTCGGGCTGAATGCGCCTGCGCAGCTCCACTGTATCGCACCGGACAGTGCGCTACGGGCTTATGCTAATTTACTGAAAAGCTTTTTTAATTCTTTACAATATTATGTACAATGGGAATGTTATGTATTGCTTTATAGATGAACTAGCGACCCGCCCGGCTTCACACGGGTGCAATATGCATGTATTATACATATGTATAAACCTACCTTGAGAATCACTCTATCTATTAAAAAAATCCGCATCAAAATCCGTTGAATAGTTTTAAAGATCTAAGCATACATAGGGACAGACAGACAGCGGATAGAGACTTTCTTTTATACTATGTAGTGATATATAATTATTGTGTTAGTATATTCTTTGGTTTAGTAGTTTTGTTATATTGCTATAAGAGGGATGAGGTTGGTGTCTCAGTAACTGCGTTTAGTAGTATAACATACTGGAAAAAAATACAAAAACCAATTAAATTCTGTGTTGCCTGATCCTTCTTGAGAATAATATATGTCTTTAGATCGTGTTACGTAGGAAGTCCTTTATAATTTCGATAAAGCTACTTCCTACTTAATCTATTATGCTAGTGAAGAATCTCGAAAATTCAATTTCCCAAATTCACAGACATTGTATTTTTTACGACTGCCTCGTTGGCCGAGTGGTCGCAAGTACGAATGCCGGGCAAGAGGTCTCGGGTTCGATTCCCCGGTCGGGCAAAGTATTACTGGGTTTTAAAAAAATTCCCAGTAGTAGCACGGAGTATGGAATTGTGCCCGGTATATGGCAACAGGCTTACCACCTATTACATGGGACTTATAACATAAATAGTGAAAAGTTGGTGATACATGGTACAGTGGCATTAAATGCCATAATGTGCACCTCTGCCTACCCCTTAGGGGAAGAAAGGCGTGATGTTAGTTGATGGTGTTGTATTTTTCAATTTTTTAAATGTAAAAAGTTGACAGACGAACATAATAATGCGAGGCTGTATTGTCGTCTATTGCTTAAAGCAGGCTATTTCCTCACTATCAAATTCCAACTAGCTAGTTCACCGCTTTTAGCAACAAACAGTGCCTATATTACCGAAAACATTTCCGAACCTGAGCATGAAACTCATTTCACACTCATCGAAAACCCAATCACTGTTTATGCCGTAACCATGGCAACGGCAGCGTCGCATCGTAACCATGAAACATCATTGCTTCGCCTATTACGGTCCCTCAAGAAACGCATCCCAACCGTGACATTGCCCAAACTAACCTCCACCACCAGCCACCCACAACTCAAGAACCCTAACAACAGAAACTTCAATCTTTAACTCACCTGATTAAAGTCTATTTTGAAATGCGTCACAGTTCAGTGTTATCTGGTTTTACCCTAAGGGGATTTTGCATGCCTCGTGCACGTAGAAATGAAAATTCGATGTAAGAGTAACTAAGTTGTTGTCAAATTGATTTTACCGTCTTTGTGCAAGTAAGTTGTTAAGTTTGTTTAAATTATATTATTTGTACCGTTTTTGATTATAATTTCTTACGTAATACTTACGTATTTTATCGCCGTACTCAACAAAAGTAGGTACGTAGGTACAACATTCAAGAAAAGAGCGTATACCTTTTCAAAAGGCCGGCAACAAACCTGTTACTCCTCCGGTGTTGCGGGTGTCCATGGGCGGCGCTGATCGCTTACCATCAGGTGATCCGTCTGCTCGTTTGCCTCCTAAACCATAAAAAGAAAAAAAAACTCACATCACATCAGCAGCCTATAAGTACCTACAGCTGAGCAAAGCCTCTTCTCACACAGAGAACGTTTGAGCATCAATCACCACGCTTGCTCAATGCGGGTTGGCGATTTCAAACTTATAATTAGAAATTATAAGCCCAGGCTTTTTCTTTTTCCTTTTACCGTTTGTCAGTGGTGTCTAAATAACCTTAGAAAATACATATAACTCGGAAAAAGTCACATTGGTAGTTGCTGTTGATAGGTTTCGAATCTGCACCCTCATGCATGAGAAGTGGGCGTCTTAGATCTCCGAGCCACTTGACATCGCCGTACTCAAAGTCATTTAATGCTGACTAAACCAAGTCGTTAGCAATAGGGTTGTATCCTAAATATGTTAATATCTGTCTGATAGATAACTTTAAAACATTAGACACGTATTTTTTATTTTCTTACAGAATTAAATAGTTATATTAAAGACGACAATATATTGATTTGAAATATCGTGTGACGTATTAGACGTAACGACCTCCAACTACCAAATTTAATTTTTCGTCTCCGTTTTATCTAAGTATTGTTTTCTTATTCGACAAAATAAAAAAGTGTCGAATATTTTTTCAAATCTTCAATTTAGTATTAGAATTTTTATCGCATAGCCGGTAAACGAGGGACGGATCACCTGATGGTAAGCAATCGGCGTCGCCCATGGACACCTGGAACATCAGAGGCGTTACAAGTGCGTTACCGGCCTTTTGGGGATTAGGAGTTTGAGGATCGTTGGGGATTAACACAAGTGGGATGGAAAACAGATCTATAAACCGGAATATAACTCTATCAAGCTAGGATGTAGCAAGGATAACTGTTTTGCTGAGTATTTGCGTATTGACGTTACTGAATATTGTTTACATAGTAATCTGACCAGCATTGGCTCTAGACTGCTTCGTTAATTGAACGTCAGAAGTCTCGATCCAGGCGAAGTATTCGATTTCCAATATTCACGGAACTGCATGAATACGGTAGTTGATAGGTAGGCAAAATCAATACTTTTATTGAAATGTCAAAAACGATACTTTTCTATGAATTTTGTATTGGATCGCAACTATAGTAATCTTTCTTTATTTCAAGCTCAGAGCTCATAAATGGTTAGTAACAATTTTCTTATAAAACTAGTGTTAGTAAAACAAATTTGATTATCAATTACAATTATTATACAATCTCATTTCAATTAAAAAACAAATGATAAATGACATTGTAAAATAAAATTAAAACAATAATGAAATCAATTAATATAAAGATTGATGTAAAATTAAAGTAAAATTAGAATAAAATTGAGAAATAAAAATTAAAAACAAAATTACTATGACGTCTTCATATTTCTGCGTCAAATACCATACTTATTTTCTTAAAATTAGCGAGAAAAAATCCAAAAGTAGGTAAATTGTCAAATCAATGGATGAGAGTATGATTATTTTTCAATTATAGAGGTATAAAGCATTGAAAAGTTAATACAATTTATTTGGACCTAGGAAAGTAGCCAATTGTGGTACCTATTGGTATTATTCGTACCGTGATGTTTTATACCCTATAGTCTTCCTCGATAAATGGAGTATCCAACACAAAAGAAAGCTTTTCGTTACATGTTAAATTCACAGAGGGAAGTGGAAACTATCATTTCTTTTTCTCCTCTGATAATGGTATTTTGATATATTTCAAATATGAATCAAGACCGTTATTCATGCCCATGGGACGCACCGGACTTCAGTGTTCCGGTGTTTTCATGGTTGTACACACGGCTACACATCGAGCTTTACATAACCAGTATAAACTGAACGTTAAATGTGCGGAAAGATAATGCGACGCGACACCAGGATAAACTGGTTTTGTATAGATTGATATGTGTAGCCGTGTGCACCTACTGAGGCCTTAGTATCAGTTTATTTTACGTTTAAAGTAATCGTAACGAGTACGCGTTCGGCGCTGTGATTGGTTGGTTCATTGGCGCCGGCCAATCAGAGTTGAATGCGTACTTGTTTCGAATACTTTAAACGTAAATCAAACTCGTACTAAGGCCTTTGTAGATCAGGATCTACAACTCATGTAAGCCAGGGCTTACATGAGTTGTGGTGGTTTTGGGAGGTTGCGGCGAGCTTGTCCCAATTAAGCAAAGGATGTTAATACTTCAATTCACTTTTCATCGTTTCATTTATCTATATATTAGGTATTATCTCAACACTACAACTTAAAAAAAGTTTCGCAACATGAATTTCTAGTCTCTATTACGAACTCTAGATACATACATGGTGTTATTACAGCTCTAGTTCAAAGGTCCACCCATTTGATGTTCGTCGTCATCAATCAGAAACACTTGACGCGCGCCAAAACGTTTAGTTACGGCTAGTTGGCGCAACTAAACGCTAAGGGGCGCTATCTGATCATCAACTGACAAATTGGTGTATTTTACGTACAATTTGATTTTAATACGATCTGATAATATCTGCGATTGTAAGGGTAGATTGTGTTTGTAGTTTGTTCAGTGTTTGATGTTTTATTTAATGGTTTTTTTGGGGTGAATAACAAGTATTATTTAGGTATTTTTTACACGTGTTCGTCTTCTCTGTCGTTTCGTTCTTGGCAGAGCAGTCGTTGAGTCTGCCGTATTTTTGTTGGAGGCCGATACTGCTTTCCTCACGATCTCCCGCTATCTCTCCCCGATTGTAGATTGTCTGGCGCAGTCTGGGTTTCCCGTTGCCGATTTGACTTGATCACTCCAGCGTGTAAGTAATCTGCCTCGTGATCTGGTTCCCTCTACTTTTCCCTGTTACCTATTTAAAAATGAGTTTGTATTTTTAAAGTTAATTTTGTTGAATATATTAATTTAAGATTTTTTTCACATTAGTTTGGAAGCCTTCGTTTAGACTTAATAACCAGTATTGGACAAAACTTATCTCCTTCAAATACAATTTATATCCTAGCCTAGCATATTTTCTAAACGGTCGTCCAATTTTCCAACAACTGCCATTTTATAAATTGACAAAACAATTACGTACAGCCTCAAAAGGTGCTAATCGTTAGTAAACTGCCGCGTTAATGTGTTTTGAAAAAAAGAACAAACACAGCATAGTTGTAAATTCATTAGCAAGCAGGTTGTAATACTTGTAATGAAAAGTAATGGCTGAACGTAAACATTCAATTCTTTATTTAAAATGTGAAACGGACTGGCTGGCTGGCAAAAAGGCGGGAACGTTTGACAGCTGTCATTATACCTTTCTTTTTTGTTTTTTTTTTCTTTTAAGGGGGGAAAATTATCGAATGATTTTTGTCATTATACGTAGTGGGCAATTTTTTAATTGCTTAAATGACTGTTATGAAATCATTAGCAATAGCGATTTAAATTATCTTAAAGCTGCGCACAACCTGGCGGGTTTCCGGTGCTCCCGCTCTAAGCACGGTCGTTTTTAGTCAGTGAGAGTCTAAGGAGAAGTCATTGGATGATTGTTCCTTTTCGGAATAGAAGAGCTGTTGGCAATAATGATGGTCAAAATGTAATTAATTTATGACATTAGTTCTATTGAATTTCTGTCAAAAACCCAGATCAATCCAGAGATGTCGGAAAAAAAAGATCGGTTACATATTAATGTCAGTAATATTAAGTATACATTCGCTATTAATAATATCTTTGCAATGCAACCACTTGACCACAGCGACAGACGAAGATAGCACGACCTGACGTCACGTCATGAGAATATTGATTCGTCCACGGAGAGCGCCTAGCGCCCTTCGGACATGCGTCCTTTACTGATTCAGAGTCTTATGTCTTTATTCTAAGATAATTTCTTATAGGGTAAGAAAGAGATTGGTTTTAGAGATGGACCGATTTTCTATGATTATGGAAGAAAATAAGAAAAAACTGATGTGTAAATGCTACTTTAGTTGGTATATTATTAGAAGTATAACATATCTATGTTATAACTTGCGTGAAACTTACGTAATTATTTGAGGAGGAAGTGAACTAGGCTCATATTCATGAGCAGTATTCCGCGACCTTCAGTGATTTTTACGCTGGTACTGGCTCCTTGAAACTGCTGCGGCGTTTGTGAAAGAATCAACTGATGATTGAAAAATTGACCCTTAGTATCGATTTTTCAATTATCAGTTAACTTTTAACTGTAGAATAAAATTGACATTTGACAGTGTTCAGTATGGAAGAATTGTCAAATATTCAAAGTTATTCCTCACTTAAAATTTGTCTGGCGTTGGAAAAATTGGCCGAAAACCTGCATACTTTAAACACTTCCACGCAACCATTTGTAGAACACCCTAGAAAAAGCAGTTAAATGAAATAAAATAACGTAAACTAAATAACTGAACACAAATAACGGTTAACAAACTGAAAATAAACTCTGTTCCCTTCAGTAAACAGTGTAGAAGCGGCCGTGTAAATTGCTATATCCGGCCGACCGGTCCATTTCCGCCAATAAAGCCCACTTCCGGCGCCCGCCAGGTGGCAGCACTATTTAGTTTGTGACTTCGCTTCCGGTGAAGAAATAAGGTTTTATGTCGGTAAATGTGATTTCATGGCCGTTTGGGTCATTTAGGTGTTAGGGCGATCTTACTTGTTGGATTTAATAATGTTTGTAGGTGTTGCAGGGTCTTAATAGTTGTTATTTAGTCTTTCTTTCTTTGTCTTTCTTAGTCAAATAGTTTTTTAACGTTGCTCTACACTACGATTTTCTCATCTGTGGATCACACGTTAGGCAGCAGACAGTTGCCCAGCCACCGCGCCAATCGTGCAGTCGATAGAGACTACTGACTAGCTCTTGGTTAATACTAATCATATTAATAGCCTTTTTTTTAAGGGGGAAAAATCATCGAATGACTGCTCCCGCCTGGGTGAGGCAGTACAGTCAGACTCTTACTGACTAAAAACCACCCCGTTCCTTGTCCTGCACGTCGAGCCGGAGCCCCGGTTACCCGTTAGGTTCTCCGCAACTCCGAATCGGCATCGGCCCTATTGGGCCCCACCTGTGGTGGTCTGATGGCTCTTTGAGGCACGCGCGCGGAACGCGACGCGCCGTATTCTCGGTTATATTAATAGCCTATGCCTTAACAGTTGTGCCTGGCGATAAAGTTGATGGTAATTATCAATGTAAGTACCTATACAACACTTTGAATTACAGAACTATAAGGATATTCATAATTATATAGGAACGCCAAGCCTCTAGTCACTTTCAAGATATACATACATAACAACATACCTTTTACCCCCGAAAGGGTAGGCAGAGGTACAAATTAATATACTTAATGCCACTGTATCATGTAACACCCACTTTTCACTATTTTATGTTATGAATCCCATGTAATAGGGGAATACTTTCAGGATGTCCTGTGACGTAATATTTCGGTAAACAAGTTATTTTACAATTTAGCTTTCAATACTTACCGTAAAGTAGGGGCTTTTTCTTTACATAATTATTAAGACTGACATATAAAAAATATGTGTAAAACTCACCTGCCATCCATTATGCTCCACAGCCAGAAAAGACATCACAAACACCAATCATGTAGGAACCGCGTCACCTAAACTCTGACGTCATCACAACACGAAGTCTAATGTCATCACAGTACAGAGTCAAACCTCACTATCTTAGTATTGTCATCACTGTCACTGTAATGTCACAATGAGTTCATTTTGCATGATTTGATCTACAACATCATATTGGAGACTCGGTTGCCAAAGAGAAAGAAAAAAAATTTATTTTGATCTTCTTATACTTTGATTGCGTTGAACTTATACCTGGAGGAATAAAAAAATGCATAGTTATAATGTTATACTTACATAAACTAAACACATATGTGAACAGAACATCAAAAATTAAAAAGTAATTAATTTAGCCTTTAAATGATGTTCCAATGATTAATAAACCTATTATCAGTCTCCAGCTTCCTAAGCAAGTACCTCTCTCCGTCCGTCATTCAAAAAATGTTATTGAACAAACACACTTTCATCTGTAGGTATTTAGTGTAATAGTGAAAATATATTTAGTAAATAAAATAGGGAACGTAACGCTGGTTTGGATATGTAGAAAGGATGGATGAAAGTAGAGTAACGAAAGAAGTAGGTATACAAACAAAGCGAATATGAATGGGACCAATGGTAGAGGGCGCCCTTATAGACATATACTGACCAGATCGGCGATATATTAAAAAAGGGCCAAATAAAAAGTAACTGACGATCATGCATGAAAATATTGATGACTGTTGATGAAGCGAAAGAGGTATGTAGGAACCGTAGCAATTGGCGTTCCATAGTCTCTGCCTACCCCCATGGGAGACCGTGAAGTTATATACCTATGTATGTAAATAAAATGTCATTTACACAATCATATTTACTTGCGAGTAATGTTTTTGCGAGCGATCAATTCAACTGTTTATTTACAAAACTGTGACGTCATAATGTTTACGTTTGAAAACTTTCAATTTAATCATGTTGTCGATTATTTTAGTTGTTGTGGCATATTTGTATTGACTCTGAAATAGTTTTGAATAATGTTACATTTAAAATGAAGTTAGTGGTATTTTATGGAAATGTCAGTCTACAATCGTGTGCGCAAAATAAGAGGTATAAGACGTCACTACCTTCAGCGTCCACTACTCAAAGGCCTTGGTATTAAGAAGCGGTTGCTATAGTCTTTACCCATGGCAGAGATCTTGGGGCTGTGGCCAGTAATTCGTTTGCCAGCTTCCAGGATGCTACAGCACCCTCACGGTGGCTGATTATATTTGACATTCCCGAGGGCAGTATTGGTTAAAAAATACACTCAATGGGGTGTCAAGAAACTACTACGCAATAATATTGCAGTTATTTTATATCAAATCTTCATTATAATAAAAATGTACATTTCTAAATGACAAGAGACATGTAAATAATATTCAAACATGACAGTAGCTACATGTCTGCTTACCCCCGGAGCTATATTGAAATGATAAGAAACCTTCCATTCGCTGTAACACAAACTTTTTAATAAGGTCCATGTTATAATATTTTCGTTCCCTGAAAATATAATTCAGGATAATATTTTTATTCGTTGGACCTTTTCATAAATATGTTAGTTTTATGTATGTTCTACTGAACAAAAAGAGGTATACTAATGGTACGTCGAGGTTTGGATTTACATGTAGGTAAATGTGTTTTAATTTAATCTACGTTGCTTAATTTTTTTTTATGACATAAGCCGGTAAACGAGTAGACGGATCACCTGATTGTAAGCAATCGGCGTCTGGGCTCGCTGCCATCGCAGCGGTAAGTCCCCTCTTTGAGGAGTGGCTTGAGAGACGCTACGGCGTCCTCACCTACCGCCTGACGCAGGTCCTCACCGGACATGGGAGTTTGGGAGTACCTGTGTCTGATGGGGCGGGAGGAAACGCCCGGGTGTCATCACTGCGAGGACCGCCCTGAGGACACGGTGGAACACACGGTGGGAGAATGCCCTGCGTGGTCTGAGCACCGCCGTGCCCTCAGGGAAGTGATCGGCGATGGCGACCTCTCGCGTCCGGGCCTAGTGCAGGCCATGATGCGGAGCGAGGGGGATTGGGATGCCGTCTCCTCCTTTTGCGAAGCAGTCATGCTAGCTAAGGAGGAGGTGGGACGCGTGAGGCAGCGAAGCGCTGCCTCCTCGCAACCCAGCCATCGCGAAGGACACACCGGGCGTCGGGGATCGCGGGACGATCTGCGGCCACCGTAAGCGCGGGCCTGCGGACGGCGAGCATGGGTGGCTCCCCGTCCGACCACACCGCGCGCGCCTCAAAGAGCCATCAGACCACCACAGATGGGGCCCAATAGGGCCGATGCCGATTCGGAGTCGCGGAGAACCTAACGGGTAACCGGGGCTCCGGCTCGACGTGCAGGAGAAGGAACGGGGTGGTTTTTAGTCAGTAAGAGTCTGACACTCCCTCCCGCCTCACCCAGACGGGAGCAGTCATTCGATGATTTCCCCCCCTTAAAAAAAAAGCAATCGGCGTCGCCCATGGACACCTGGAACACTAGAGGTGTTACAAGTGCGTTACCAACTTTTTGGGGATTAGGAGTTTGAGGATCGTTGGGGATTCAGGGATTGGGGAGATTGGGGAAGGGGAAGGTAACGACGACAAAACACAACGCAAGCGTTGCTTCACGTCGGTTATCTGTGAGGCCTGTGAGGAGAATGTATTTCATGGTGTGAGTGATGTTACCGGAGACCCAATTACCTCTCTCCTCAATCCCTGAATCCCCAACAATCCTCAAATTCCTAGTCTCCAAAAGGCCGGTAACGCACTATTAACGCCTCTGGTTTTTCAGGTCTCTATTGGCGGCGCCGATTGCTTACCACTAAGTGATCAATTTGCTCGTAAACCGGCTTATACCATTAAAAAATGATGAAATTGCCAATAGGTATAATCAAGGTATCCATCATAGCATCACCTAAAGAGACTGACATAGAATGCCTAAGTCAACAAATTTTCTACTTCTTGAATAAGCGTGACATCCAATAGCAATCCCAATCATGATCATCTGACCTTTCAGTTTCAACACACAAAAAATCCACAACCGTATCTAAATAATTAAAAAACAGTTCAAACTCAAGATAATTAAAAAAAAATACACAAACGCAAACCCACATCCACACTAAGCTAACGAAACAGTTTTTCTTTGGTAAAAAGAACAAAAAAAAAAATATTTCGTAACGGTAAAGTTTTTTAAGAAAAATAATTATAATGGCTACCTCCCTTTCAGTGGGGGAGGCGACCCTTTGTGAGGAGAATATCTTAAATAATTAAACCGCTTTTATTTTTACACAAACATTTTCGTAACAAGATTACGTTCCGCGATGATTACCTTTTGTATTTATTTACTTATTATTATTGTTCGGTAATTTTCTTCTTATCAACGTCTTTAGGTACTTAGGTACCTATTTATCTATGTATTTCGGTTTGGTTGTGTTGAAGTAGATTAGATGAGAACACATAGGTGACATAGGTAAGGTTTCAGTGAAGTAGATGTGTGTTTGTCTGTCTTATATACGCTTATTTTTAAAAGGGGGGAAAATTATCGAATGACTGCTCCCGCCTGGGTGAGGCGAGAGGGAGTGTCAGACTCTTACTGACTAAAAACCACCCCGATCCTACTCCTGCACTTCGGGCCGGAGCCCCGGTAGCCCGTTAGGTTTTTCGCGACACCGTATCGGCATCAGCCTTATTAAGCCCCATCCGTGGTGGTCTGATAGCTCTTTGAGGAGCGCGCGGAATGCGACGCGCTGGTTATACACGCTACACACCTTACAACTTAACTGTACACTGTGCAGTTTTAACTGTACAGTCGGACTGTACAGTAAAATCATAAAGAGCAATCAGTTGAACTATACAATTTTATATAGAAGGTGTGTAGGCTGTATAAACCGACGATTAAATTGTACAGTTCGACTGTACACTTAAATGGAAGATGTGTAGCCTGCATTAAAGAAGTAGGTACCTACATACTTAGTCAAATCAGGGTCAAGACCTGACTATTATATCAATGATGATGAGTACCTATCTATTAAACTAGATAGAAGAAGCTTTATGATCAATATTGTCCATGATCTGAGTTTAAAATGTACCGTCTAATATAATCCAATCCTTCCATGCCAGTTTCATGACTACTGGCGTCTATAGGTAATAGTGTCTCATGTGGCTTGAAAATCCACTTTTATTTGTATATGTACCGTAGAATTGGACCCTATTACGCAAAAAAGATCCAGCCAACATTTTATTACTTTTGAGTATTTACTCAAAAGTTAAATTTAATGTTGGGCAGATAATAAAAAAAAATCTATGATACAGTACTATTGAATAGGTACTGTGTCATATGATTACTTTAAACTGCATTTAAATAAAAAGTAATGAAAATGTGGGCTGGATCTTTTCTGCTTAACAGAGTCCAATTATTTTTTTTTTCTTCATTTATTTATTTATTTCAGGCATCACAAGCCCATATCGAATACTATAAACTAATACATTAAAGATTTATAAATACTATACATACCTCTACATTACAAACAAAATAATTACTCAATAAAGTACTTAATAACTAGTTAAGGTCTCACGAATTATGAAGAAGAACTCTCGTTACAATTACCTATCAATCTTGAATCGTTACTGGGGTCAATTATCATTTTACCTAATCAGCATAGAGCGAATTTCAAGAACAGTTACCTAGGTTGGTACTTACTGCGTAATACAGTTAAGTATGGTGGTTTCAGGTAGATCAGACATCAGTTATGGTGCCTTGTGCTTCTTTAATGAAGTAGTTCAAACTAAAAAAAATTCTCAGTAGTAGCACGGAGTCTGGTATTGTGCCCGATATATGGCAATAGGCTCACTCCCTATTACATGGGAGTCATAACATAAATAGTGAAAAGTGGGTGTTACATTGTACAGTAGCATAATGTGCACCTCTGCCTACCCCTTCAGGGATAAAAGGCATGATGTTATGTTATGTTATGTTAAGTCCAAATTCATTACTTTTTATTAAGGAAGCAAAAATGCATAGAACAATAATGATGGCTACAGTTATTCTTCAGGTAACTGTTCAAATATTACTCTAACTGACCTCTTGATTAAGATGAGTAGTTCCAAAGTCGACACAAGATACGTGCCTGATTTTTCGGAATCACAATACGTAGGAACCAGGTAAGGATATACATACATATTAGTATTTCTCTCCTCACAATAATAAAATTATCTAGTTAATAGAAAATTATAATAAATTTCACTAACCTAATCAAAACATTCGTAGATAAAATCTTCAAAAACTTCATTTGAACACCTTAAAACTATCACCCATAATGCACAAGAACGCAACGGCAAAATATAAAAAGTAAACAAATATTTAAAATAAATAAAAGAAAAATAGTGTTCCTTTTTCAAAAATAAAATATGGCGTCGCCCGTCGCGCAATGGCCGCGTTTCAGGACGGCCCGGCTGAAACTAACGGAGCGTCGCTGAAACAAATGCAGTATAACTACATACAGCCTGGATTGTATCGATATTATAATATTGACGTTATTATAATAATCGAATAGTGACGTAATTCGATAATTACGTGGTACGACGTAATCAATTTTGTTGTCATCACGATTTACGGTAAAAGCGTAATTTTTACTTTCATCGCTGTTTTTAAGCGAAATAATGAAGTATTCCGGCTGTTACAGAATTAAATTACTAGTTAACCTGTTCTGTGCTCTCAGCTCTCGTTGGCCAATTGCTCGCAAGTGCGATGAGTCTTGGGTTCAAATCCCGGGTCGGGCAAAGCACCTATTACTAGATTTTTTTAAATTCTCAGTAGTAGCACGGAGTCTGGAATTGTGCCATATAGGCAATAGGCTCTCCCCTATTACATGGGACTCATAACATAAATAGTGAAAAGTGGGTGTTACCTTGTGCAGTGGCATTAAGTGCCGTAATGTGCACCACCGAATATCTGTTCATGCGAATATCTGTTTAGCATGTGTTCAACATTTGTTAAGACATTTAGGTCACCTACAGAAGTCTATCACCTACAGAATCATGTATGACATGACAATCATAATTAACTCGTCGAGTACCGTCATTATAGACACAATTAAAGAACAATAGGTTGCGGTCACTAGTGTCCCCGCGGTGTTTGACAGTTTAAGTATACTTAAGACTTAAACGAGAGGTAAATTTAAAATATTTGTAGAGGTACATACCTCTATATATATCTTTTTGCGGATTTTGTCCCGCAAAGAAACCCTGAGCATAGCTCTCTCCATCGCACGTTGAGCGACTTTGTGCTTCTGAAGAAGGCCAGATTCAGGTGGTGAGTTGTCGTTCGACGTGGAGGACTAAGAGGGAGGCCTTTGTCCAGCAGTGGACGTCTTCCGAGTGTTGATGATGATGATGACGATACTCACGTATTTGTGTCTCGAAAATAATTTGATAGAGGTCTAATTAAATTAGCGATAAGTACCTAAAGCATTTCATCTAATTAAGAGCATCTACAACGTTAAAAGAATACTGAGAACTCTAAACTCTGAGGAAACAAAAGCTTTAACAAACTTCTTAATTTTAATGGAAGGAAATTCATTGGTTTTCCGTGTAACGACTAAATTGAATACCTGATTCTCAGTAATTATTACAAACTTTTTTTGTTTAAATACCTGTAAGTATAATACGTAACTTGAATATCGCTAATTTAAAAAAATATCTAAATTTTGAATACAGTACCTACTGCGTTCAGATTTAGAGAAGTTTTTTTTTTTTAATATTGAACATAGCTAATAAGCTGTGTTTAAATTGGTGTTTAAGGATTATGGGATGTCGATGTGTAACCAAATAAGTAAACGAGCTGATGAATCACCTGATGGTAAGTAATCGGCGTCGCCCATGGACACCTCAAACACTAGAGGCGTTACAAGTGCTTACCGGCCTTTTGGGGATTAGAAATTTGAGGATTTCTGAGATTCAGGGATTGGGGAGATTGAGGAGAGAGGGATTTTGAGTCTCCAGTAACCTCATTCATAAGACGGAACACAACGCAAACGTTTCCTGCTCGACCGTGATATCACCCCTATTTGTGCCAAACATGACTCTCCCACTCTAAAACACGATATCCTGAACATTGTTTCAAATTCTAAGTAGCATTAAAACGTTCTTATTGAAACCGACTCGAACATCGAGTTTGTATTCAAACAAAACAGTGAAAAAATATCGTGATTAATCAATTCAGAATTTTGATTATCAATAATCATCAATAACATCATCAATAACATGTCAAGCGTCTACTGATTCCATCCAATATATCTACATTTCAAAACAGCATCCACAAATATCTTTTATTTATTTCAGACATAGCCTTGCTATTTAAACAAGATAATACGAATACGAATACATTTCTTTATATATTATTTACAACAGGAAAATATGAATCTAAGAAAAACTTCTCCAATGTGTGCGTGCTATATAAAAAAATTGTATCTGTATTATCTGCTCCTAAAGTTTATATTGTAAGACACTCACACACGGACATTCGTTCCAAGTAAGATAAGTAATGGGTTTGAGAAGTATTTTTGTAGTTGTGATAGTGTGCGTGAATAAGCACACAATTGTAAGATTTTCCGCGTGTCTACGAAGTTCGGAGGGTGTGTTTGCATATGTGTGCGCGCCACGCCCCGAGCTATGAGCGCCCTCGGTGACGCCGGCGGCTGCGGCTCCCACGAACAAACACGTAACTGCACATCTTAAACGCTTCGCAAGACAGAGCAGAACAAAATAAACTATTACAGAATTATCAAAATTAATCTTGTTCCCACAACAATCATTGTCTGTATTTCCTGCGTAATCTCTCAGATCATAAAAGCCTTGAAGAAATAACCTACAATGTTCACGTATGTTCTTTCATTCACATATCGCTTCCAGGCACAAACAACAGGTGTTCAGACCGGAATATTATTTGTATGAGAAAATTTAAGATCTCACTGAACAAGCATAAATTAAATGTAAAAGAAATTGTAAACCTTAACAATATGTCGGTGTTGTAAAGTCAATAAAAGTTTTGAAATAAAGTAAACAAAATATAATGCTTGCTATTCCGCTCTAGTTACGCCTTTTTGTGGCAGCTGCGTCATCGTTTACAGTAGACATAGGGCGGGCTACTGTTCACAGCCTGCGGCCTTCCTGACCAATCACAGTGCTTCGAGCTATGTTGCTCTCCTTTTCACTCCCAACCAAACCCGTATCCGACCATCCTTGTTACTTCCCCCGGCGAAAATCCTAGCAATTGGAAATTATTTCTCAATTACCAACTTTAAAGCAACACCGTAAAGCTCACAATTGTTCAAACAGAGGCGGTCGCTTCAGGCATTTTGCACCCACAATAATGTTTATTTGATATCGAGCGTCAGGCAGGCGACGATTTTCAAGTTCAGATTTGCCATCCGAACGATTGTGAACCTTATTCCTTAAGCTGTTAAATCTAGACGATCGAAGCATTCCAACGAATTGTATTTACGTGTGCAATGCTGGCATTTTCATTGTTACAATACTCGAGAGAGTTTAAGAGGAAATATTTTCGACTTTATAGCAGAAGTTCAGAGTTCAAAATTCGTTGTGAATTTTGGAGAGTTATAAAGTTCTGGAGTTGGGTAAGTGGAACGCCCAAGGCAAAAGCTATTTGCGATGACAATTTTGCGAGCGTCGGCGAACGAAATATGCCTTTTATTCGTACTAGAGCCGGGATTAAGGCTCTAAAACGGAATTGCTGTCAGAGGGAGCTTTGTTGAAATTTGCGAACTACACCTACACGTTCGCAGTTACATCTTTTTGCGACGAGTGCGATGTTATGGTTGCGTTTAAAAATCATGCAGCTTTATGAATGACAGTTTATTTTACAGTTTTGTCAAAGTTACTCCGTTTATTCTATGCTATGTTCTGTGTTTATTTATCAATTCGATTTTCGAAGACTTTAGCTGTCGATGGTTAAACGTTTTACTTCAGTATTTGATGAGATAGATTTTCGTAAAGTTTTCTTACCTTTGTCGTCAATGTTGATCCACTAATAAGATGCTGTAGTTTAATCTCTTTGATTTCAGCTTCGTATTGTATCGAAGAGCTTGGCTGAAGTGAAGTTTTTATCAAAAACTGAACTTCATCTTGGCCTGGCCAGTATAACCACTTCGGAATGGGTCCCATAGTAACCTTTTCAAAGATTGATTCTGGTCTCATGAATGGGGTACCTATACATATTTTGTCGCTACTATAGGCTAGGTAGGTACCCACAATGCTGGCGTTTCGTACATTTAAACATAACTGCAGTGCAGTGCAGACTGTACAGCAGACATGTAAAAAAATTAAAACTTTTTCAGTCTGAGAATTAGAAGCGAGTGCACAGTTAAAGAGAATGGCGACAAGACTCCCGTGTAATTTCTTTTTTGCTATGTGAACCTCCTTGCTGTTTGAAAGACCTATCTTTGGGACTAAATAGTTATATAGTCCGTGCTTGTGTATGTATGATTTAAGAAATGAATGTTTTTAGGATTGGTGTTTGTTAAGTACCTATAGGGTTAAGATAAGTTGATTGCTGGTGACAAGGACGTAGGTAATGACACCTAGAAAGGAATGATTGAAGCACCAAAATGTCAGTGGTGTATTTATGTATGCGTGTACTTGCGAAACCGTAATGTATGAAGTGCAATGACGGGCCATGTCACGCAACAGATGTCCTTCGTGTAAATGTGTGTGTATTCTGCGTGTAAGTCTATAGTAGTCAGGTGTCACAGTCGTTGTTTCAAGAGACTGTTTTTCAACGACCTTGACTGGTGATAATTGTTATTTAATTTTATTTTACATGGGTACTTACATACATTGATTTTAATTGCACAGGGCACTGGGATACTGACATTACAGGACTTACATTACCTAGATTTCTGACACTTTTCGATTTTTAACCAAAATTGAGAATCAAGGTGGGAACAAAACAATAACCGTTAACAATGTATACGACTTTTTTAAATATTACATTGATATCTACGTAGGAAGATCCTATGTCCTATCTAGCCCCCAAAACCACGAACATAACGCTGACATCTAATCAGTATGTAAATCAGTGCCGACTTCTCAGAACAAGGAAACTTTCCAAACGAAAACCAAAGAAAAACAATAAGGAAAGAAAAAAAAAATTAATAAACCTGTCGCTGGCAGACCTGAGGATTTCAAATAACAATATAATGACGAACACCGTCACTCTTATTTCGATACTAACAAGGTGCAATTTCCTTTATAACCCCTAAAGATATACAGATTTCCTCCAGACCAATGTTTCGCTTCTATTAAGAATTCGTACAAACACGGGGCCCCTCTGAAAAAAAATATAATTTGCAATAACAAGTCCGTTTTGATTTCGGCCTCCCTCCTGTGTACTTTGAACTGAGGTATACAACTGTACAATGGAAATGTACATTTACATACTTATATGTATACTTTTTTGAAGAAGGGAAAACAATACAGGGTTTTGAATTTAGAAGGAATATGTTTTTTTTTTTTATATACGAGTTTTCTTTCGGCCGTTTGCTCTAACTGACGCAAGACTGCACGGTTGGAGCGGTGCGGTGGCTGGGCAACCGGCTGCCGCGTTCGATTACCGCACGGAGCAACTCTTTGTACATACTTACATAACATCACACCTTTTATCCCCGAAGGGGTAGGCAGAGGTGCACATTATGGCACTTAATGCCACTTATAAATGTAACTCCTGCTTTCCACTATTTATGTAATGAGTCCCATGTAATAGGGGGGGGGGTTGCCATATATCGGGCACAACTCTTTTTGTGATCATCAAATTGTTGTTTCGGGTCTGGGTGTCATGTGTATGTAAACGCACCCACGACACGGGAGAAAATCCTAGTGAACAAAAAGTTTTATTTTGATTCATTATTGGGTAATAAAGTGGGTAGGTACGTAATGCCTTATTCGTACTATGCTAGTATGTTTGGGCTCGCTGCCATCGCAGCAGTAAGTCCCCTCTTTGAGGAGTGGCTTGAGAGACGCTACGGCGTCCTCACCTACCGCCTGACGCAGGTCCTCACCGGACATGGAAGTTTCGGGAGGTACCTGTGTCTGATGGGGCGGGAGGAAACGCCCGGGTGTCATCACTGCGAGGACCGCCCTGAGGACACGGTGGAACACACGGTGGGAGAATGCCCTTCGTGGGCTGAGCACCGCCGTGTCCTCAGGGAAGTGATCGGCGATGGCGACCTCTCGCGTCCGGGCCTAGTGCAGGCCATGATGCGGAGCGAGGGGGATTGGGATGCCGTCTCCTCCTTTTGCGAAGCAGTCATGCTAGCTAAGGAGGAGGCGGGACGCGTGAGGCGGCGAAGCGCTGCCTCCTCGCAACCCAGCCATCGCGAAGGACACACCGGGCGTCGGGGATCGCGGGACGATCTCCGGCCACCGTAAGCGCGGGCCTGCGGACGGCGAGCATGGGTGGCTCCCCGTCCGACCAGAAACAGACCCGAGCGTACGGCGCGTCGCGTTCCGCGCGCGCCTCAAAGAGCCATCAGACCACCACAGATGGGGCCCAATAGGGCCGATGCCGATTCGGAGTCGCGGAGAACCTAACGGGTAACCGGGGCTCCAGCTCGACGTGCAGGAGAAGGAACGGGGTGGTTTTTAGTCAGTAAGAGTCTGACACTCCCTCCCGCCTCACCCAGGCGGGGGCAGTCATTCGATGATTTTCCCCCCTTAAAAAAAAAAAAAAAAAATGCTAGTATGTTAGTCAAGTAGGGAGTATTTAGTAGGTACTTACCTAACTCCCTCTCGCTTCGATTTTGGGACAGAAGCGAGTGGGATATTATTATTATCATGATATATAATTATAAGAATCAGAAACATTCAACAACATTAGATCACACTTGCAAAAAATTGTCTAATGTTGTTTTTTTTTTCTCAAAACGTGGCATTAGTCACTCTATTCGTTACACCTCTAGCGATTCGTTTCACGTTGATTTTTCTACAAAATGCATGAATTTGCAACCTGCAGTTTTACCACGAGGATTTTGATTTTACGGTCGTTTTTATAACATGAAATTGTCAGGTGATTTGTTACATAAATATGAGTTCGTCTTGCAAGGCTTTTTGTTGACAATTGATTTAATGGTTTTTAATATATGATATTGTGTTAGTAGATTCGTATTTGTTTGGACTTTAAAAGAGGTTCTAATGACCTCTGAGTTTGTTTTGGCATTTGTTATCAGAGTAGAACGATAAGAAATGCCAAAAAGATTGTTTTGAAAAATGTGGCAAGTATTGCAAATAACAAATTATTTTATTTTATTTGCGACTTTATTTTATTTATAGACTGCCTCGTTGGCCGAGTGGTTGCAAGTGCGAATACCGGGCAGGGGGTCTCGGGTTCGATTCCCGGGTAGGGCAAAGTATTACTGAGTTTAAAAAAAATCTGTGCCCGGTATATGGCAATAGGCTCACCCCCTATTAGGTACATACATGGGACTCATAACATAAATAGTGAAAAATGGGTATTACATTGTACAGTGGCATAATGTGCACCTCTACCTACATCTTCGGGCATAAAAGGCGTTATGTTATGTTAGGGTTGTTTTATTTCTGTTTAATTTCAACAATCAAAAAGACTAATAAAACTTGAACTTTAAAATAGTCGAAATGCTAATCGATTAATTGATAGACTCTATTTATAGACACTTCAAATTAACTCAACTTTACCTTCAATAACTTGAATAACACTTGAAACGATTATAGATATCAAAGTTCAGGTAGCTTAAACCTTTCGCACAAATAATTGATTTCATGCTCGATATATCGATCCGATTCGATTCAAGGCTGAACGAGCATAATATCTTCGTCAATAAAAAAATTAAAGTATTGTCTGTGTGTGGGTGTGTATTTTGTCAATATGAAGAATGGAGCTTCAATAGTGGTATGTTTAGTTTTGATTTTTTTGAAAATACGAAAGAAGGGCTGGGTTATTTTTGCAATGTTGTTCATTGTGGTACGTTAAGTGGTTCATTGTTAACTTTTGTGAAGCAAAGCGTGACGAATGTGCAGGACCGCTCGATCATAACACTGGCTGTTCACAATTAGTATTTTATCTTTTTTTGGGTCTGCATAAAGTTTTGTTGACACCGTGAGCTTTTAAAGGAATACTTAAAAATAGCATTAATATTTTTTTTTAAATTATAGAGAAAAAGAATCTGCAAGTAAAGCTTCAAGCTTAAACAAGTTACATCTTCTCTAGACTCCATGTATTTATTTATACGAATAGAACTGTCCAAAAATCCAATTACACTACTCAATACATAAACAATTGAAAGAAACCATACATTTAAAAACTGAATCATTATTAGATACTATAGTTCATTCATCTCTTTCGCAAAACTTCAAGCATTCCGACAAAAATAATCTTCTTTCATTTAAAACACGTCGCACTCTGGCGCTGAAACCAAGAATCGGTTTAAAAGTTGAATCCATAAGAAGCAATGCGAAAATTGATAATGATAACAAAAGTGTACAAAACAAAACATTTGTTTTTATAATAACTATCGTGAAACATTCAAAATAAAGCAAAAATTTCGAGTTACTCACGTAAATAGATACTGAGAATAATAGGCTGCGTGACATCGCCGCGACCGCACACGCTGCTTAGGAGGAAGAGTCCCTCTGTGACTCGAGACTAGTAGAGGTTTTCTCAGTATATTTACTTGAGTAACTCGGAATTTTTAGTCAAATTAGCAAAACATTTACACGACCTGAACTCTGAAGATTTTTATTTATTTATTTGTTTAGTCTTTAATGTACACCATTTTTAATTTTGGGAGAGCCATGCTACGTCACGAATGGGCCGGCTCGACCGGAGTGATACCACAGCCTCACAGAAAACCGACGTGAAGCAACCCTTGCGTTGTGTTTCGTCGTGTGAGTGAGGTTACCGGAGGCCCAATTACCCACCCCTTCCCCAATCTCCCCAATCCCTGAATCCCCAACGATCCTCAAACTCCTAATCTCCAAAAAGCCGGTAACGCACTTGTAACGCCCTTGGTGTTCCAGGTGTCCATGGGCGACGCCGATTGTTTACCATCAGGTGATCCGTCTGCTCGTTTACCGGCTTATGCCATAAAAAAGAAACAAAATTTGATTACAAAATGGTACGGCGAACTTAATGCCATATGGCATTCTCTACCAGTCAACCCTAGGGTTTAAGTAGAAAATCTGCGAAAAATAAGAAGAAGATCTATAAACTGTGCACCTACTCGATCAAATTAATCACAGAACAAAAAATACGGTAGTCGCCAGGTAGTCAAATTCAATACTTTTATTGAAATGTCAAAAACTATACTTTTCTATGAATTTTGTATTGGATCACAACTTATGACGTCATCATATTTCTACGTCAAATAGCGTACTTATTTCCTTAAAATTAGCGAGACAAAATCCAAAAGTAGATAAATTGTCAAATCAATGGATGAGAGTATGATTATTTTTTAATTATTTATTGCATTGAAAAGTTAAACCAATTTATTTTAAACCTAGGAAACTAGCCAATTACACGGCCTTTTTCTTGATACCTTCACAGACTCATGCATTCTACTTAGGGCACATATTTAACAACTTACAAGAAGTAACCATCAAGAAAATATTTCAAAACTACAACATCTTAGTTTCTCCACGGGGTACAGACGGCAGCACAAGTTGCGTTGCGTCTCCGTTAAATTATTCAGCAGTCATTAGTCGTTCCTTTGCGCGCTCTGTACACAGCATTGTTCGAGCGACCTCCTGTCTTGTATGGCGCCCTGGTACTTGGAGCAAACAAACAGTATGGTGCTATTAGTTTGATGTCGAAGTTTTTGACATAAATATGTTAAGTATTAAAGAGGGCTTTTACACTCTTCGTTGGTTTAATGGGGTATTGAGAAGCAGGGTCAACGTTCCTAAAATAACTGATCAGTCAACAATTGGGTATTTTCCTTATTAAAACATAAAATATTTCGACTATTCAATACAATAAAATATTAAAAAATTATCACACTTTCATTAATTGATATTATGACTAACTTAATTGTAGTATTTTTCAAAGCATGTTTTTTTAAAATATGTATGTTGTTTGACGCTGAAGAATAGTGACGTCACTATAGGTACATTATCTCATGCAAAATTCATAGAAAATTTAGGTTTTTGTCAGGTCGAAAAAGGTATTTATTGAATTTGACTAGTTGGAAAGTACCCAATTTCCGAGGAACTTTAGTTGAGGGCTTTATAACTAGGTAACGTAGGTGCGTAACTTGTAGCTAATTGTAGATTGATTTCCGTGTGAATAAAAGGTGTACCATCGCTAATGGTGATGACCATTAGGTGATGAATGAAGTAAGGCATGAATGATATGATAAAACAAAAAAGATGAGGTTAGGGAAATTTTAAGAATTCAGAAAATTAAGTATAATATGCTGAGGCTGAGAGGAACTAAGTAGAAAACACTGTATCAAGAATGGTAGATACCTTCTTTATTATATCTATGGTAGATACGAAGTGCAATGAAAAATGCTCTCTTTCTTATCTCTTACTATTTGCTGCCTACGACTTCATCCGCTTAGAATATGAATTATAGGATAACTTCTTTTTTGTTTCAATATTCCAAAATAAACGTAGCTTATGTTATTCCTTAGTACTTACATCAGCTACCTGCCAATAAAAGTCTTGCAAAATCGGTCCAGCCATTCCAGAGATTACAAACTAGTACAAACAGACAGACAGATAAAAATTGTAAAAAATGTTATTTTGGTATGTGTAGGTGTACCGTATATTCATAATTGGGTAGTTTCCAGGGTATCAATATTAAAAATCCAATTAGTCCGTCAGTTAGATAAAAAAAAATATTAGACACGTATTTTGTTATTTTGTCGTATTAAATTGCAATACTTAGATAAAATAGCGCTAAGTTTAGGAGTGGGAGGTTGTTACGTCATAACGTGCTACAAAATGTGGCACACTGTGACGTTACAGTTAAAGTTAAAGTTTTAAATTAATCTACCAGACAAACATTAAAATTAAATTTAGGAAACTACCCTAGTATGCATGTAGTAATTCTAATAAAAGTAGTTATTCTCGAACAGACACTCCAATTTTATTTATCTGTATAGATTTATTTCATTAATTTTAGGTGAGTAGGTAACTCCGACAATGCTTACACCGTCATATACATATAGGTAACTCTCGTCTACTTATGATCTTTCGCTCATCCCGCCAAAACAATTGCACCAACATCATAATAATACAGCAATCTGATAACATTATCATAATTTAAATACAGAAGAGAGGCAAAGGCACGAGTGCAAGGAGCCGCGCGTCCGTGTCGCGACTGCGTTAACATCGGCATAACGGCACAAATTGATTTGTGCGCGCCACATCGCGCGAGGTTATAATTTTCGCGCCACGCTGAGCGCGAAGCCATGCTGTGCTGCCAACATTACAAATATGTAATGTTTGCTTTGCCGATAGATTCTCTACTACGATGATAAAAATATAGTAATTTTAGTGTGTCTTATTTTTCATTCATGTTTATTAAAACATGAAGGAGTTTGTAGTGATTTCTTTTTTATTTTATATGCACAACAAGACACGTGCATTCCTGATGTTATCCTTATTTCAAATGACTAAGTAACGTACATTCTATTTCCATATCAAACAATACAAACCTCTTTATAGCAATAAAGACCCATATACATAACAATACCCATAATTTTCGGTAAACAGAAAATGTAAATAATAATAAACTCCAAAACAAAAACACCAAATGAGTTTCCCTCACTTCTTTCTACTTGATTGTAACATTTGTAACATAAACCAAACATTTGCCTAAATATAGAAAGATCACTTAATTTAATTACCAAATGGATACATTCGCAGGCATTATAGGATCCCATTCTCCCTTTGTGCGGATCAAAAGCTACGGACGACAGACCCTAGTGGTCCTGTTCGTGACGTCACTTTGTGAGCTTATGACCCCAGTCTCGGGCGTGTTCGTTTCACGACAGCTTTTGTTAAACGACTTACCATACAGTCACGTGCAGAGGTAAATGTAGAAGCGTTTGTTTTGCATTGGACATTCACATTAAAATAATGTAAATTCAAAATAGCGCATAAAATAAACGACTTTTTGGTAAATAATCTATGGTATCAATCAGTTCAGCCAACGATTTATCATAAATAATCTATGGTATCAATCATTCAGCCAACAAAACAAAAAATAAGTTTCTAAATTCAAATTACAAAACGGTGAATTATTTCTCTATTTCGAAAATAGATTATTGTTAGCCATTTTAGGTCGATCGCCTGACAAATCTAGGTATATTTCCTCGCTGATATGTTAAAGTAGCCACATTATACTGCTGGCGGGCCGCATGCTGAGCCCCGCGACTGATATATACGTCCGCGACACGACAACACTTCCATACATAAAGATCTAGACATATAGAAAGTTTTAGAACGAATTCAAGAACATCTACAAATTAATTATTGGGGACAATTATTGGGAATTGTCAAGAAAAAATGCCAAAATAGATGAAGAAGATCTTGGTATACACATTCGTGGCTCATCATCATCGTATTACTCTGTGATTCAATTTCCATTACTCCTTATATCATCACGTTAGCCGATAATATTGAAATATTATAGTATAACCTTCGTGAGATACATTAAATTAAGTAATTGTCGCGGAGAACCTAATGGGTAACCGGGGCTCCGGCTCAAAGTGCAGGAGAAGGAACGGGGTGGTTTTTAGTCAGTAAGAGTCTGACACTCCCTCCTGCCTCACCCACGCGGGAGAAGCCATTCGATGATTTCCCCCCCTTAAAAAAATACCAAATTAATAATTATATTATTCGATTTACTTATGTACTTATTAGACGAGAAACTCGACTAGTTTCAAGGCTCAAGCTATACTAGAGGCTCATATCCATGACCAGCATTGTGCCTCATCTTAAATAATAGTAGTATTTAGATAGAGGATCCGGTTTATAAACTATGATTATATTTTTAAGTTTCTTTAGGCTTAGGAAGCTGAAACTGAAAACATACAAATAAACTAAGCGTTAATTACCTTAATATAAAAAAAAATATTATTAAATATCGCATGATGATGAACAAAGCCTTATGACGCCATCTTGTTATTCAATTACATGGCGGGAAACACTCGTAAATATGTACCATTTTATTTGACGAGATAAAACGTAATTTTATTTGATTAGCTTACGTTTAATAAGCTTCGTTATCAATTAGTTTAATTTATATTATTGTGTAGACACTGATAGTTATAGTTTCTTACTTTCAAAGTGGTCGACTAAATAGACAAATTACAGCATCCATTTCTAGCAATGTCTTAATCTTCAAATTATAATCTTCTTTGAAATCAGATTTTGACAAGGTGTTCAAGTGGGGCAGGTTTCCTTTGAGGTATGTTTAATAATAGTTCGTTTGATATTATCGTCCGTATTGCTGACAGAGGTAAGATAACTACGACTATTTAGACACATTTTCGTAAATAGATAGAGAACCAAATTCGTAATAATAAACTGTCTCGACTGTAGTACAGTCATAAGTACGACTCAAGCCCTTGTCCAAGACCCTTCGCTTTATAATTTTGATTTTCAGATAGGGCAAATCATTATTCTCATTTTTTAATCCAACACTGAGTGTAAAATTGTTCTTGTGCACACGACTTTTAAAACATTACAAAACATTATTAAAGCGTCTGTCTACTGCTATATACGCTTAAGAACATATTATGATGTTGCTTTCTACAAGTATATGTCTTTAATAACAGAGCCCTGTACTTCTTCATAACGTTTTCTTGAAAAAAGGAACTATACAGCTTAGTGTCTTTTTAACACTGTGTTCAATATTCAATGACACTTTTATATCCTCTCGCGACTTCCCATACATCTTCGTACTTTACCGAACAATATATCAATATGTTTTTAACATTTTGCGCATGTCCAGACACATGTACGGTGCACACGCTACCGGCCCACGCTGCGCTCATGCGCCTCACCGGATAATTGAATTCCTGCCATTATACTTATAATGTTCGTATTAATTTAGTCAGAACCATGAAATATACACATGTTCGACTAGCAGACTTTATGCAGAATTCAGTTTTGATGTCAAAAAAATCGATTAATTAATCTCCAGGCTGATGAATATGGATTTATTTTCTTAATTAGCGTTGCACGGAAAAGAAAATGACGGTTAATGTCAACCTTTGTTTTTGACAAAGTTAATTAATCAACTATCTACCTAAGAAATACTTTTTGTATGTGAATTATGGTTTCGGCAGTCGTAAGTCACAACAAACGGAGAAACTTTAGACACGTGTAACTAAATCGTATGACTTATGTGATCAGAAAGCCCGAACGCTTCAATCCTTCCATTTAAATCAAGTGCTACGCCCAACACTAGAGCAACAAGGAAGTCAATCAAATTAATTCCTTATAAATTTAAAATATCACAAACCTGTACTAATAAATAATAATTGACATGTTTCCTGCACCGTCCAAGGAAGTTCTCGTTAAAATGTTCAATTTATTACCCATGTAGCTCCCTAGCGAACGTTTTCACACACCATTTGACAGCTAATTTTTAGTAAACACTGCCATCTGTCGACTGCGTAGTGAACTGTAAGTGTTGAGTAAAAAACTACAGTATGAATTATTCAACGTCCGCTTAAGTCTGGTACATCACTATTAGCTTGTCGATAATGATTTAATATAAAAGGTGCGATATAAAATTGGATAGAAGTCTTGTGAAGTGTTAAAGGTAAACTATTAAGAATTAGAGGAACCACTTAAAAAATTAAACACCATTAAAAGAGGCATCTTGCTTAAAGTAATTCTCGAATTCTTGTGGATCGACAAAATTTCACTTCATCACTCTCGTAAAAGTAGTTATTGAAAGAAACCAAATAAAGTAATGAGAGATGCTATAGAAGAAGATGACTTAAGTAAATGGAAATATGCATCACCTGTACTGAAAGACCTAAGTTTTCTAGTTATGGAACTAATCAAAAGGCATTTCTAGAAAAATTGTCTCAACAGAGAGACACTGAAGGAAGTCATTCTGAGTTTCATTTTCTACAGACGGAACATACATTCGGAAATTCCGAAAATATCGATACAGTATGTCACATCCTTTTGTATAGTACCTACTCGAAACGATGACAGATGGCAAGCCGCCGGCGACACAACCGCGATCATATTCATATTTGACATACACTACACTAGTCTAGTCAAAACCCCATCCTCATTTATTTTAAACAACTACCAACTCTATTCTTTACCAATTAAAGTTGATTTCAGAATAATTTAAATCCCCCTAAAGGTCATAAGTTTTTGCAAATATTCAGTGTAAATCAATCTTTAGATGTTAGTGTTAAAGTTGGTTTTGTAATATCGCAAAATTTTTCCGTATTCTAGACCAGAGCATACGTTAATTCAAAAATCTGTAGGAATTATTTTACAAGGGAGTTTTGACTGTGTTTGATTGATTGGAGAATGAAAAAGGGGGCGAAAATAGAGTTATTTGTCTTAGATCCCACGGAGAGCACAGAGATATTTCCGATTAACATTGCGGTTATGTAATACATACATAACGTCTAGAAGGATGGTAGACACCATTAAATTGGATACTTGACAACTAGTCAAATTCAATACTTTTTTCGAACTGTCAAAAACGACAGTCTTCTAAGAATTTTGTACGAAATTGTGAATTGTGCCGTCACGTTTTTTAGCGTCAACCAGCGTACTTACTTGTTTCTTAAAAAAAGAATGGAAAATTACTAAAAGTTAGTCATAAAATCAATTAATGAATATTTTATAATATTTCATTGTAATGAACAGTCGAAAGTACCCAATTATGAAACAGGTTCATAAAAAGTATTATTATTTTCGCAAGAAAAGATGTGAAGAGAAAGTGTCAACGCATTTTGTAGACTGACCACTATCATAACATTGTTATTAGGTAATTTTGAATAGGAACTTATCAAACGAGTTGCAGACGTTTGAAGGTTTAAGACACAAGACCAGTAGCAAAAAAAAGTAAATACAAAAACATCGTGAGTTGATACTTCTAATGAAATTGGACCAAGAACAAAAACGAATGAACCTAAAGTCAGCTCGACACATCATAATCGACATCAGTAAAGAACTTCGATAATCAAAAAACAATAATCATCACTATCGAAATGATGAAGTCTCCACACATTATTAATTTCCAAATGTAACCACTAGCGGTATTCAAACAGTACTCCAAACCAATCCAATATCAGCAACCGGGTTTCAACTTTATTTATTTTAAGGTAAAGTCTAAAATGTGATAGCTAGATGGGGATAGGTTGATGTGCTGCAGTTCTTAAAAGAGGGTGACACAAAACGAGGGTGATCATAACGATTATGCACGTCACAATGAAAAACGCGTTATGCATGAACGAGACAAGGTTTTTAAAGACATTAGTAAGACAGAGGTTTGATACTTTTTTTCAAGGGGTGAAAATCATCGAATGTCTGCCTGGGTGAGGCGGGAGTGAGTGTCAGTCTCTTACTGACTAAAAACCACCCCGTTCCTACTCCTGCACTTCGAGACGGAGCCCCGGTAACCCGTTAGGTTCTCCGCGACCGTTAGGTTCTCCGCGGCCGTTAGGTTCTCCGCGGCCGTTAGGTTCTCCGCGGCCGTTAGGTTCTCCGCGGCCGTTAGGTTCTCCGCGGCCGTTAGGTTCTAATTGGTTAGATACTCTAACACTCAAATACTGAAAAGCTACACAATTTAAAGTTGTACTTAAATATCGTGCCATCTCTGTCGTTTTATAAAGAACTAGCTTCTGCCCGCGACTTCGTACGCGCAATCCCGTTTTCTCCTTCCCATAAGACTTTCAGGATTTTTTTCTATCATAAGAACCTTCTCCTGACAATAACAACAAAAAAAATCAGCCAAATCGATCCAGCCATTCTCAAGTCATAGCGTGACAACGGGAAACGGGTTTCATTTTTATATATATAGATTTGTGATGACAGAACCTATACCTACGCGCAACTTAAAATTCAGTAGCGTTTCAGTATTCAGGTATAATGTTGTTACACAAAAATCAGCCAGTGATAATCCAGTGATGGACCATAAGCCTTCTCTACTTATGGGGCCTTTGCCATATCATCCATTGACAGGCCGGTTGGAGATCGCAATATAAAAGTTTCAGCTATAAACCTGAAACTAAAGTGCTGTTGCAACATCTATCTCAAATATGTATTCCTTGTATCGGCTTATTTTATACATCCCTTACAAAAATGCATTAAAAATCCCATGCTTCCATTTTTCATTACCACAGCTCCAATTATTTATTCATGACATTTGAAATTGTCGATGGTTTGGTCCATAGACTCATTGTTTTAGGACAACACTACCAAAGAGGTTTTAATCACTGCACTCTACAACATGTGCTGACAACATCTGTAGTAGTTCTTCTGTATCATTTTTGTTTAAGACTAGAACTTAAGACGTGGTACACAAGACTAGTAGTTTAAATTCGGTTACAGCTAATCACGGTAAGTGCTAGTGGCCCTAATAATCACCAATCTTCGTAATAAGATCACACCATAAGAAAAGAAAGTATTTACTTCCTAATATGACATCAAATTTTAAAAAGACCTAACGATATAAACATGTTTAATCGCTCCCAAAAACAGCACACCATTTGCATGAACAGCCATCATTAATAAATGACCAATTTTAGACAACAGAAGCGTTACAACCACATCAATATGTCGAAATAAGATTCGAAATTCAAAATAAGAGCGGTCGGTAGCGGCGGCGGTACTCGACGGGAAGCCTGTATCCCGCCGCGCGCATAACAAGATTGTTGCTTGTAGTCGGTATGTTGGCACCACTGCCTTACCACTGTTAAGTTGCCAGATTGAGACGTTCGGATATGCGTGGAAATGTTTAATTAATTAGGGACCAAACGTTATGATTATGTACTCTTTGTTTGTAGCTTGATTCGTGGGGTCTTTTGGGTTTTATTTTAGAACGTGAGTGGTATGTTGAGAAAACAACGTTTCCAAATCGAGCATTTGTAAATTTAGTTATATCTACTGAATTTTCAAGATCTTTATCTGTGTTAAGAAACAACCTCTATTATCATGGGTCACAGTAATAAAATGTCATCATTGGATTGCTAATTAAGTTACCTAATATTATTTTACAGTGAAATTACCAGCTGAGGTGATCTAAAGAAATAAGTGGAATAAATAATGAAATCTGAAACACAAATGTACAGAGATTTGTGTATGTAGAAATTGACCTCTTAGCAACCCTTGGCCCTTGGCCCTCTAGTGTCTAGCGATTATAAACAATTTAACTCAAAAAGAACAACAATATGAGATATCGTAAAAATACAAAAAGCATACATTATATTTAAAACTTTCATTCAGTACATAATCAACATTATGTACGCTATCTACCTAAAGTTTGCCTAAACTAAATCGTGCGATCCCCTCGCATTGTGCCATTAGGTAATGAAGGATCGGAATAATCCCAGCTTCATAGAAATGCAGTCGCCTTCACATCGAGTAAATATCCGCGGGCGAAACCGAACGCACTCGTCAAACGAGGGAGATTTAAAATTCGAACTTTGTTTTTTTTTGCGTAACTAAAGGATTAATAGCTTGTGTGTAACATGGGCTTATAATGGACAGAGTAAATAAATTGTCTATGCATTGTTAAATAATCACTTTACTTTTTTTAGGCCAGTGCCAGTTAGGTTTCATAATCAAGTTATTTAATTCCGTGTCGTCGTGTCAAAAATATGACTAGACCATTTCTCTTTTTTAAAGGCTTCATGCACACACTAATGTACAAGGTAGGCTTAATGCAATGGGCATTCTCCTACAGCTAGATCTTTGGGTGATGCAGAGCCAAAAACAATGGTCGATGCAAGGAGCAAGCATATTTAAGAACAATGACCAAGAGAAATACATAAAACCTTTTGCCTTTGCATAAAGCTTAACTACTTAAAACCCCTTAAAAAAATCACGCGCACATTTATTGTCAATTGTCCTTACCAACCTCCAGCAGCGCAGCATCCGTTTCCCGCCATCGAATTTGAAAAAGGAATAGATTTTATTTTTAATTGGAACATAATATTCTGATATTGGTGCGGGAGCCTGTGTTGGGTTCTTTATAGTGTCGAGGGGGCCGTATGGCCTGCAGCTATTTGGTTTAGAGTACGTATTGAAATAAGACAATCTGCCTCTCGTAATAACTTGGCTACAATGAGCTCAGGAGTTTGGTTCCTACTTACCGTTTACGAACTATTATTGCCAGCAAAAAGGTTATAAATTATAATGAAACCGTTTGGTTATATTGGTTATTTCTAAGCTAAAGTTTAGCTTAAAGTTTTCAGTTAATTTATAGGTACCTACTCATCTAAAGAATTTTATTTAATGCTATTAAAATAGGAAAGACCCTAAACAAATATTTTGCTTAAAGTTAAAATGAAGTAAACAATGAATTCAGACTCCGGTGTTGTAAAACAGTTCTCATTAACGAAGTTACTCGTAAAATGTTTGGCGAACATTTTACTGAAATACCTAAGCCGTTTACATTTCTAATTGCTATTGTTTACAAATAAGGAGGTATTTTGTATTCAGTAGGTAAGTACTATATTGGTTTTGTTGTTATGTTTCATGACCATGGAACTTAGATAACTGCTAAGTTGAAATTCCGTAATATTTTATTGCGTAATATTTCAGAAACTGGTTGTAAAATGTCATTCAAATTCACCCTGGTTAAATTTTACTGTATTAATACTTATCCAGAGAAATATGCAATTGTAGATGTCCATTACTTAATGGACATAAGTTTTCAAAACGTAATATTATTTCACTATAATTGTACTTTTTAAAATTATCTTCAAATTTATTTTCAGAACCTTCCAAGTCCCTCGTATTACAAAACCACCGATAGCACCAAGACATCAGCAATAATAGACTGTTCATATACGTATGATACAGCCATACAGCATACAGCGGACGGAGCTTGAGTGAGTGGGGCAATAAATAGCCCATTATAGCCTGGCCGTACAATAGGCGAGGCCAGAAGCAAATCAGCAAGCGGCTGGTACCAGGCGCCCAGATATACAAGGTAGTAGAGCTGAAGCGGAGGGTCGGGGGGCGGCGAGCCGATCCGTCAACGGCTCGCGGCGGTCACGACGACCGACGACCTAAGCCGATGGACACACTGAGGAAGGAGTGTGACAGATCTTCTAGATCTTTGTAATAGCATCAGTGTAAGCTATGTTGAAAGCAGAATACTATAAAAAGTATAGAGGATACCAATGTTTTAACGAGAGGAGTTTATAGTGATTATCGAACTCGTTTCTACCAACATGGCTTGTCATTTGTCAAAGAGTGAGAAAACTGTGATCTATGATATCATAAGTCCAAAGAAATTCATCAGAACTACCTCTAATATGCAATATTATCAATGAAGGATGAAATCATCAAAAACTAGGTAATGAAGAGTCCTACAGAGAAGGGGAAAGTCCTCTGGCAAGATTTCGTCATGATACATCTTAAAATGGAATTTATCCCCCTCTCAACTACATAACTTGAGTTCATGCCCTTAGTAAACAATTTCCTCATGCAAGAGTAAATTATATATAACTCATAAGCACGTCCGGATGCTATTGTCACGGAAAATTAATAAATTCAAAAGTTTATAGCTCGCATAAACCAGTGTGTACGCACCCGCTTCGGGCGCGCGACTGCCCGCTCGCGTGCCAGTAATTGCCCAGCGTTCCTTTTTTGAATAACTATCACGACTTTTTCGCTCCAAATACTCTTTTCTTTAGCTTTTGGTTGTTCAAGGTATTCCACGCATGCAGCCAGGCGGACGCGTTTGGATATTTCAGGCATTTCGCGTGTAATCAGCACTGTTATGGGTGTTCCTTTGCCTCGTTCTCAGTTTAAGAGCTTTTTGAGAGTCGAAACGTCCTTACAGTTTTTTACTTTTTTGGGGATTTACTTCGTGAGTATCTTTTGTTTCACATGAAATTTGAATGTAGCTACACGAAGCAATTTAGTCTGATCCAAGCCAAATAAAAAGAAAAAGATAACGGTTCTAATGGCATCTCCGAAAATCACAACATAAAAATGTTGAAAAAATTGGCAAAACTGATGAAAAAGTTCTTTTCAATGCTTCTATCAAAATATTGACTTACCATAAACCAGCAAGAAATTATTTTTTCTAACCAAAAAGGTTACATTGTTCAATTTTGAATTGAAGCACCAAAGAGTTTGTATACGAGCGTATAACCTCAAAATTGCCGCTTTCTATCCTTTGAGATATTATGAAAGTAAACATTTGTTATTGTTTAGCTTGTGTTTAGTTTAACTACTGAAGTGAACTTTGAGGTTGCCTTTACAAATAATAACTGCTACGTGAAATTCAAACTAACTTCATCTAATTGGGGTTTAGCGTTACATCATAGTGTAGTTTGGAACTCGATATCTTACTTCTTACTCTTCAATGAATCAATATCTACAAATTATTGTTATTGTCATTGCTATTTGTTTATAGCTGGACATTAGTTATCTACCTCGTTGTTCCAGTGCTTGCAAGTGTGGAAACAGAGACCAAGAGCCTCGGGTTGGATTTCTGGGTTGGGTGAAGTATGTAATACGTATTTTAGATTTTCGAAAATTCTCATCAGTAAGCACAGAGTCTGGATCATTGTCCCTATATGCCAGGTATGGTAAGGGAACACCAAGCGGTCACCGGTGACCGCAACCTATTGTTCTATAATTGTGTCTATAATGACGGTACTCGACGCGACGAGTTAAAAGCCTAAACGTTAAGTATGAAGTACTTAGACAGAATGACTAATTCGTGTCACTCATTAAAACCATACAAACAACAATTTTAATGAACCTATTTCTGTCCAATAACTGTGGCTCTCTATGACGACAAATAAATTGCTAATTTTACATTTATCTTATAAAACAAGTACACGGGACTTTCAAAAGGGAATTATTCCAAGAATTTCGTAACATTTTTGTTAATTAATATTAGGGATATATTTTGTAATTCACTTTGGTTGGATATATCCCCTTTGGTAGATCAAAGAAACATCGGATCATGTCCAAATAATATTACTGTTTAATTCTTTTGCAATCAGTGATGGGACATGTAAGAAAATATTGAGTTATCGATAAAAAATAATGAAAGAAAAACTTGTTAGTAGATTCAGGAAAAAATATATTTATGACAGTTTTTGACTAATTGTGAACGAATTCATTATTTATTTGTATGTATTATTTTGACTTGTCTTACTTATTAATAATCTAAATTCATTTTTGTGTTTACTATATTAATTTTTGACCGTAACATTTATTTACGGCGTATTTTTTTTGTAAATGCTTTCACTTAGTAATTATATCGATAAAATATCATCACTAAAGTGCTTAAAAAACAAGATCAAGTGTTGCGAGGCGCGGTGACCCCTAACTAATCGGACGATAAGCTCTTGGGGGTGCTTGGGGTCCTTCAGCTAATAACAGATTTGGGGGCAATTAATATACATGCTGTTTTTTACTCCATTACTCTTTTGTATGTGTCAGTCAAGCTTACATTTATCGAAATGGGGGGAAAGAGGAAAAAGTATGCTCTCTACATCTTTTTGCAACTTTCCCATTAAAGTAATTGATTGGTGTAACACTGAAATGAAATTGAGTATCAAATAAGTATTTATATTGATTACTGTGAAGATCTAATGCATACAATAGACATTTGCTACAATTTATAATTGTGAAATATTAAATAAAGCCTGTCCATCTGCTTTTGTTGGACTATTAGAACATCATAATGGCCTCTTCACCTTTTTTATTTTACCTATAACGGTATGGTTTTTGAGAATTCAAATAGAAACCAATTACACTTTTTTTTCATGCCATGAGCCGGTAAACGACCAAACGGATCACCTGATGATAAGCAATCGGCGCCGCCCATGGACACCTTAAACACCAAGGGGTTACAAGTGCGTTACCGGCCTTTATGCAATTGCGAATTTGAAGATTGTGGAGGATTCGGGGATTGGGGAGACTGAGGAAGGGGGAGGGTGTAATTGGGCCTCCAGTAACTGCTCTCACATGATGAAACACAACGCAAGCGTTGTATCACGTTGGTTTTCTGTGAGGCCGTGGTATCACTCCGGTCGAGCCGGCCCATTCGTGCCGAAGCATGGCTCTCCCAAACTTAAAAATTCATCCATATGCAAATTTGATCCATAAAGGACAATTACACCTACACCACATAAAAAAGTAAATCAATATTGCAATCAGTATGCGCAAAGGGTTCAACAATACAGACGCGTGTGGTGACAATAGGACCAAACGTCTCTACACACCCTAATACGTTGCTAACGAAGAATTGTGCCAATTTCCTGACAAATACCGATGGGGATGTAAAATTCCCATTGTATGCAAAACCACAATGGTTTTTTCTAGTTATTTGAGAGTATTTACCTAAGAAAACTTTACAAGTAAGTACGTGACTTCAATAATTGCAATGTTATTGTCAAAAAATTAACTATTGTTACCAATTGCACGTTCCGAACATGAATTATCATAACCACAAAAAAAATAAAAGACATACCTACACACTTTTACTAACAAAACTTTGAAAATGGATTTAAAACTTTACAAATACCGTAACTTATTTTCAAGAAATACTACTCATCAAGATTCAAACTAAGCTACACACCTACAAGTAAGAATAAAAAAGCTCATTAATAAGAAAGGAACGCAATTGAATTTCTAATCACCCTTCCCTAAGCCACATGACGCGACCCCCAGTACACTGGTTATCATAATTGTGCCAATCTAGCACCACAGCGGTTGCCATAACCTCATTATGGTATCACTGCGGCTTCGCATCGATTGCCCACATTTAGCAAGGGTGCAAACGTGTCATTTAGATTTTTATTTGAGGTAATATATTTTGTTAAATCAGACATGCTTTTATTCTTTGTTATTTACTAGAACATACATTTCAACTTGCAACATTTTCTGTTATTGTTGGTAAATCTGCAATAATCATAGTGTGAAATTATCCAAGACATATGATAATTAAGACAAATATATTGAAACAATAAAAATGTCGACTCAGTACAACCAATTTTTTTTTTTAATTAAAACACAGTGTGACTCATTAAAGCAGCAGAGTTCATTTTTGAAATAAAAATAACCGTTTGTTTGACTGTTTGCAAAGGCTAATCTTCGGAGTTAGAAAAGGACTAGAATGAAACTATATTTGATGTGTAGCTAATTTATATACAACATATAGGTTTTATAATTTGTTTTAAAAATTAGAATAAAAAAACGTTCTGTCTAATAATCAAAATTTTACGTGTACGCGAATTTCGAATTCCTGCGCAAAAAATGCAAAAAATTTTCAAAACGTTTTTATAGATAGTTTCCTTTTTATGAACAATACACTCAATCAAGCCTTAAACCACTTTCTTGTTCGACAGTCTCTAGTGACTAGTAGCCAACCACTAGCCGTCAAAGAGCCAATTAATTACATTAAACAATGTATTATCAATTTAAAGTTACCATTTGTTAAATACATCACTCTAACATGAAAACTTAATCGCAGGTAACGTTTTAGAAGCAACTCATCACACTCGACAGCTCTTTATTCGCTCGATAGAGACAAAGCGTAGAGAAAGCCGGCGTGTAATAACTGTATATAAATCATTTGTTATCTGTGACATATCGACAGTCGATGTATGGATGGCGACGGCCCGCCACTAAAACTTAGCGCGTGGGTTAGTAAGATGTTACGACTGTGTTGTTTGGAGAGGGAAATAGGGATGGGAATTATTTTTGTGGATTAATATCGATTTTACCAAAATAGAAAAATTAGAGAGTTGTATGTAGAGGTATGTACTTACATATATTTAAAATCTTTACCTCTCTTATTACCCGTTTATTGAACGATTATAACCACATTAGAGAAAATAATGTTTAAAAAAACTAAACTGTAAGTAATGGGTAACAATATCAACATTTTTTTCTGTTCTTTTTATTTACCTGGTTATAATTGTAATTTAGTGAGCATATTTATATCAAAGAAGTTTGAACCTGCACATTACCTCATTTACCTTCCAAATTTTCTTCTGCAACCAAAAACTTCTTAAAATCAAAACGTCAATACGCATGCGCGTCGGAGCTGCGCACGCGCCTACGTAGGTAATAGCTGTAACTATAACGACAATAATTACGATCACACGATCGATGCGTCCCGTTACTTGATCGTTATCTCCACGTACGACAATTAGCATAGCTGATGTCGATAGTGCCATATACAGGCCGCTTGAAAATTAAGAAAGGGCTTTTTCAAGTCAAATATCACAGTCAAAGAGAATATTACATTAAATCCTTTTAAGATCTCCCTTCTCCTGTGATTAACTTCAATATTATATGACTGCCTTGTTGGCCGAGTGGTCGCAAGTGCGACTGCCGGGCAAGGGGTTTCGGGTTCTTACATTACTGGGTTTTTAAAAATCTCAGTAGTAGCACGGAGTCTAGAAATGTGGGTATATGGCAATAGGCTCACCCCCTATTACATGGGACTTATAGCATAAATAGTGAAAAGTGGGTGTTACATTGTACAGTGGCATTAAGTGCTGAAATGTGCAGACCTACCTACCAACATAACATAACATCACGCCTTTTTATCCCCGAAGGGGTAGGCAGAGGTGCACATTACGGCACTTAATGCCACTGTACAATGTAACACCCACTTTTCACTATTTATGTTACGAGTCCCATGTAATAGGGGGTGAGCCTATTGCCATATACCGTGCACATTTCCAGACTCCGTGCTACTACTGAGAATTTTTTAAAAACCCAGTAATACCTATAACCTACCTACCACTTCGGGGAAAAATGGCGTTACATCATGTTGTGTTATTATACCTCTATTAACCTTTCGAATAGAATGTTGCTGTAGAAAACTCTTTGTACAAAGCAGGGTATCTGCCATTACACTTTTTTGTTATAAGTCGGCAAACAAACAGACGGATCACCTGATGGTAAGCAATCAATTCCGTCCAGGAGCTGATCATCTCAGATAGTGTTGGACACTCGTAACACTAGAGGTGCTATAAGTGGGACTGGGAGGAGGGAATTGGGCCTCCGGTAACCTATCAAAACAATCTACTTAAAACAATAACTTCTAAGTAATATTTCTGCTATTTCTATTTCTCAATCAAATTCCATACAAACAGGAAAGCTTCACTTCGTATCCCACTGTGTATGTAACCTCTTACGACGCGTTAAATCTTGAACCTGTGTTATTAGGACTCGCTTATCTTTACGCCGCCATGTTTTAGAACGGGAAGACATCACTTAGCTTCCGATATCATTATGCCATGCACTAGACATCTTATTTCTATGCAATCTCTGATAATATCTTAGTATGATGGACTCTTTGTATGATACTTTGTTTAAAAGAAACGTTTTATGAAAGGAAATGTATAGAATTTTGATTGTTGCTGTCGTAGCGTCGTGACTTGAATGAATTTTAATTATTTTTATACAAAAAAATAATGTCATTGTCGTTTTTGGAGTACAACCTATGAATCCGATCTTGATCTTAAGGAACATTTTGAGAGATTTTGATTGAAGCATGATTAGAGTGACTAGATTCCATCGGTCGTCATGGGTGACGCCGATGACATGCCATTAGGTGTTTTGTCTGCTTGTTTATTTATACCCTGTCTCATAATAAGCTCACATATAAGCTCTTCCTTCAAATCACTTACAAACATTAACCGAAGCACTTATGCGTTATTTATTAGTCATTGAAAACGTGCCTAACCTAACAGTTAAAATAATAATAAATCCACGTAAAATACGTCTTTAATAAGCCCATAAACTTAACAAAGGATCATCGGTCAGCAATAATTCTCCCTTCAAAACAATACACAATTATGCAATCAATAAAATAACGTCGTCGACATAACCTATAATTTCCCGCCAAAATTACACCTCTAAGCATAGACGATTGCGCGAAACGGCATATTATTTTGATTTGCACGTCAAAGGCAATGGCAATTGTCTTTTATTCCTAGTTATGCATATTTAATGTATGATTAGATAATTAGATAGCTGGCCTTCCTTCGATTTGCAATAAATTACTAGCTGATCAGGTATATGATGAGACGTTAAGCCGGAGACATCTTTAACTTACACAACGCCAAAAGTTTAAAGATTAATTTATTTTATTTGAGATAAAACTGCACAAGTCGATCACCATTACGTAATATACGAGTACGAGAGTTATAGAAAACAAACGTGCTGGTTTGAATGATCCAGACAAATTCAGTGACCTTATCCAAATAAAAAGCCTTGGTAATTAATTCAATATAATCTTCACATCGAAACTCAATGAAACCCTTAGTTTCAAGTTATCTAACGTCATAATGGTAACATAACATAAAGTTATGGCAGTATGATGCACCCAGGTCAATGATTACGACCTGTTATTAGCGCATTACGTAGGCGGGACGAGGGGTCAAACTGTGACACATTACCTTCCCGCGTAATTTACCTGACAGTTCGTACACAGGCACAGATTATACAATTTGCATAGATTATGAAGCAAGCGATCATCATGCTACTAAGTTCTATAACTTAGTAACATGATGATCGTTTAGTTTCCCTATGGAAACTATGCTATTTTTAATCTGCCTTTTCATTATATATTCTAATAGTATTATTAGAATTACTGGTTGTATAGCTGTTATTTCCACCTTAATGTATCAAATCAAAGAGATTAGGATGGAAGAGACAAGAGCGTGAAAACTTCACCTACGCAGCTACGCACAAAAAATATAGAGTAGAGGTCAAATCTATGACTTTAATAACACACTCCTAATGGCTATTACAACGCCCATAAGAGAAAGTAGCCTCATTAAATAATAAAAATATTATTACTCGCTCGTGGCGTCGATTAAATCGATGACTGGCATTATTCGACAAACTTTCGAACAACATGTTCGCAACTCAACACTTTAAAAAAAATAAAATTCGTAAAAAGAATTTGGCGCCATGACATTCACGAGTCAAAGAGGCCGCGGTGCCACAACCGTTCTGAAACGCACTCAATAAATTACGACGCCTAATCACCCTTAATTGGGATGTGTCGTGACCCAACTTAACCTTAGGTCG
Source organism: Spodoptera picta (assembly GCA_038387885.1). NCBI lineage: Eukaryota > Metazoa > Arthropoda > Insecta > Lepidoptera > Noctuidae > Spodoptera > Spodoptera picta. Next base: position 621,629 of record JAZHFQ010000752.1, on the reverse strand, counting down.
ACAAATAAGAACAAAATAATGCAAACATAATGATACGTGCTGGCTGAACGTTACAACTTTTAATTTTCGAACGTTAAGCCCGACGTTCGTGGACTGTAATTATCGTCTTTTCCGAACTTTAAGTATAAGGATAGAGATATTAATAGTCTGTGGTGTTTGCTTTTTTCTTTGATTTATATATTTTTATAGATTCAGTGAAATTAGTGGTTTGTTACAGTTTTTTGTTGTGCCGCTAATGGTTATAAATGTGTGACCGTAATAAAAATAATATTTAAGGACGATGCTCTAATGTTTGAGGTTCAAAATGTGTGTGGTCACGTTTTGTTTGTGGCTTGATGCTAGCGCCAGTTACATTACAAACACACCCTTGAGTTTAATGGCTATGAAATGAATGCATACCTATACTTAAAATGTTTTGTGAAAGCTGAAATTTCCATGTGGATAAAACTAATCAGAAGCTAAAAAACTCTTTTTAATACTTGGTAACCAAATGTAATCTTAAAATTAGTTACATCTCTTGTTTTCTGTAAGTAGTTATGTTATGCTCTACTGATCTACTGCGCCGTAGTGATCAAAAGTAAAGGTAAAGGCAACTGTCAAAAATAAAAGCAAATCCATCATTTTACAACTTACACGATGACAACTGATAAATTGACTTTTAACCACAGATCCATATACAAAAATAAATCACCAAATTATACACTATGCAAAGACAATAAATCATTTAGCATATTCCATAGAGTAGATAATGTCGCGATTTGCATCGCTTTCGTATAGCTAATTGAGCAATTCCATAGATAAATAGATAAAACACGGGTAGACCCTAAATTATGCGTATAATTTGCATATTATAACTGTGGGGTGACATATTTATAATGAGCGGTAAACCACAGAAGGGTAAGTTTAATAAACTGATGGAAAGGGAACATTGAACAAGTAAAGTTACCTACTAACAAATAATGAAGTATTTTTTTGTATTTTGGAAGAAAACAAAGTAAGAAGCTACTTTTAAACAATAGCTATTAAGATTTTGGTTAGATGTCCTATAGATATTAAAGAAGACAAATAGTAACGTAAGCTGATCAACGTCATCAGTTGCAACTTGCTTATAAACATAAATTATTAAATCTCTTTTCTCAGAGAAGAAATAAATCAAAACGCATTTTGTTCACAGTGGAACTACTGACATCTTCCTGCTTATCCACCCTTACTACAATCAAAATACAACCCCAAACTCATAGCATTAAACTTCAAAATGTTATGCACATGCATTTCAAGTTTAGTTCCTTCGACTAACTATTGTCCCTAGAGAGCGCCACAGTCACACGGGGACATTTATGCAGATCTGTAGACTTTAATGACGTCACTGTTGATGTAGGGATCGTATACGCATGATAAACTGATAAATATTAGTTATGCATATAGTTATGGGGCTTTTTATGAAGATTATTTTTTATGGGGTAGTGTGACGAACGTTCTTAGAAAGTACCTAATCTGAATATGTTGCGACTCAAACTGATAAATGTGAACCTTTCAAATCCGTTTGCCAAGCGTAGAACTTGTATCAAACTATATATGACGTCGTAAGCAAGCAACAAACTGGAAAATATTGATGTATTAACTAAAATCAACTTTTATCTCGATTATCTTTTGCTGCCGAAATAAAAATTTTAATCCAAAATTTACTGCACGGTTGGCGAGGTGGCTGGGCAACTGGCTGCCACGCAACGTGTTGCGGGTTCGATTCCCACACGGAGCAACTGTTTGTGTGATCCACTAATATTTGTTTTGGGTCTAGGTGTCAAGTGTGTGTGAACTTGTATGGTAGTTAACGCAACCACGACATAGAATAAAGTCCTAGTACATTAAAAAATTAAATATCTGAATCGTTTCTTTTTGGCTAAAATTTAATAGAAATAACGTTGAAGATCATTTGTTAAATTGATAACTTGTGAGTCCTTCGACATAATAAACAAACGAAGCAGACATACATTCAAAAAAATTCAGTCTTTACTATATATACTACAAAGCTACATGAACTTCGACAATCCATAAAACCACAGAAATACTCACCATTCCACAATAACAGCTAACATTACAAACTAGGGGTGCTAACAGGCTTATATCAGCAGAATTTGTCCTACCGTCCCTGGAGAGACCGGTCTTGGGAACTCCACTGAATATGCGATAGGACTCGCCCTAACTGAGAACAAAAATCAACAAGGGTTTTGTCGTTTCGTGACGCGTTGTTCATTTTTAGGTGTTCACAATGTTGGAATATTTGGATGTGGTATTGAATATTTGCAGGCGGATTGTCGCCAAAATATTAAAAATGCTACATGCCATCTTTGTTATTTTATAAAGTACGTATTTATTTGTAGTGACTGAAATATTCGAATATGAATGCAATAAAATGTGCAGTGCTGCTAAAAGTAACAAGTTCATACATTTGGGAAATTCAGAGGTGAACATATCTCAAGAATAAAATAAGAAAAATAATGAACGATCAATAAATAAATCAGTCGAGCACAAAACTAATGTTAATCATGCAATTCAATCTATTCACGTTAGTTACACATTTTTAGATATCAATAACTCTGAGTATGTCGCATGTACTATTTGAACAGAAATAAAGTACCGCATCCAACAACTCCACGCTCCGTTAATCCCTCTCAGCGGCCGAATGTCAAGTGTCACTCAATAACAGCTAGAGCTGTTGACATTGCGGATTACGAGCGAAACACTCTACGGACTAATATATGAATATTTACTTATATTTGTTTCTCACATTCGACTACAGTGTCTACATTTCGTCCAATTCACACGTAGGGTTTATTAAATGAATTCATATTGGTCATAAACTCTTGCTGTCTTTTTATTAAAGTTTCCTATATGGTCTCCAGTCTGCACTGCACCTCATTTGTAGATACGTAAGTCAGATTAGGTTACGGTGACCGCTTACCATCAGGCGGCCTGTTAGTTTCGTTGCTACTACTACTGTCTCCTCTCTTATATACTTTTGTTTGCAGGTAGGTAGTCTTTAAAGTAGATCAACAGCCTATAAATTTCCACTGCTGAGCAAAGCCTCTTCTCACACGGAGAAGGTTTGAACACTAATCATCACTCGCTCAACAAAACTCAATGTGGGTTGCCAATTACAAACTTCTAACTAGAAATTATAGGTCCAGGTTTCCTCACAATGTTTTCCTTCACCGTTTGCCATTGGTGTCTAATCTTAGAAAGTACGTATAACTCGGAAAAATCACATTGGTACTTGCCGTTGGTAGGTTTCGAACCTGCGGGCCACCACGACATTTTAAAGAAATCGTTTAATATTAAAACGTTTCAAAGGTTTATTAAAACTGATTTTACATTGGCGAACAATTGAAAACATATAAGTAAAGTAATCAGGAGTACATTCGACTAGCTTTCATTTTCAATAGTCGCGGAGAACCTAACGGGTAACCGGGGCTCCGGCTCGACGTGCAGGAGAAGGAACGGGGTGGTTTTTAGTCAGTAAGAGTCTGACACTCCCTTCCGCCTCACCCAGGCGGGAGCAGACATTCGATGATTTTCCCCCCTTAAAAAAAAAGCTTTAATTTTCAAATCAAGTCATAGAAGTTAAAACTAAGTTAAACTAACTAATGCAAATCCAACTATGTAGTGATAGACGACAAAAATCAACTAAATGAACGTCACTAGTTAGTTTAGAACTAGAACTAGCTAGTTTCCCGCGCAAAGAGTAATTGTAACGTCCATTCGGATTGGAAGCTTGAACGACCATTACGCTGTTTCATAAAAGGATCTGTTTTAGTATAAAGTAGGTATTCATTGTTTAAGTATTGAGTTTTGCATAAAAGTAGGTACTAACATGTACATTCTCTATTCCTCCCCTAAACCAAAAATTTAATATACCACTATACTTATTAGGGTTAGTACTTATTAGCTTACCACCCTATCTTGATCAAGTAACCCTCGAGTGTGGGTTAATAAAAGGAGCATTACTGTGTAAACATGGTCACGTGGCCTCCCGCCGGCAGTCACGTGACCGTCACAGACTAGATACAGATCAATCGCGCCACAAATTATCTGTGATGAATTTCGCGCGCTTTTTGCCGTCAAATTAGACAGGTCTGGGTTTGATGGTCTGTGTAGGAGTGTAAGTGCATTTGTTGTGATTTAGAAGGTTTGTGTGCATCTATCTTAACTTAACCAATCTTTGATAAAAGAATAAATGTTCGTATCAAAAAGTATCTGTAAAAACTTAACTTTCTTTAAGAATTTAAATGCTGTAAGCTTACCAATTTGTTTACAAGACAGTGCTAACTAGGTTCCAGCAAAAAATAACGATTAACTCTAGGCTCCAAGTGTCAATGTCAAAAAAGACAAACGAGGTGATTAATAAAGAAATTAATATCTAATGAAAACAAGAAAGTGAAATATTTATAAAATCCGCTAACTACACATTAATTACATCAATTAATTTCTCAAAATAATAAGAGTAATTACTGAAGAAAAAGTGGACAAGAACGAGTTTGACTCGTCTACCGAAGCATTCTGCACATAGTTAAAGAAGTTCACAATTGCTATGCTATGATTGCAACCTTCGACATTTAATAGATTTGCAACTTTAACCGTTTTGTTGATGGGATCTGTTTATTGAAGAACTGAAAATAACAGAATAAGAAATGGAAATTGTAATATTTATTAACATTGTTTATTTGTAATAATCCGTATTGACATTAGTTTTCCTTTAAACACGTATGTGAAAAATTAATCAATTTGAATTACCTACATAACATCACGCCTTTTATCCCCGAAGTGTCCTTCGCCATGGCTGGGTTGCGAGGAGGCAGCGCTTGGCTGCCTCACGCGTCCCGCCTCCTCCTTAGCTAGCATAACTGCTTCGCAAAAGGAGGAGACGGCACCCCAGTCCCCCTCGTTCCGCATCATGACCCGCACTAGGGCCGGACGCGAGAGGTCGCCATCGCCGATCACGTCCCTGAGGGCATCTCAGATCAGGGACCTACTTCAGGCGATAGGTGAGAACGCCGTAGCGTCTCTCAAACCACTCCTCACAAAGAGAGGACTTACCGCTGCAATGGCAAATGAGGCAGTCTAGCATTTAAATTACAATAATTTTAAAATAAAATCAGACTGCACTTATATTATTGCTAACCTGTCATATGGTGAAAAATGGGATGCATTTTTCAGTTCTTAGACCAGACAATTCGCAGTCATCAAGACATAAAATTCGGAGTCGCGGAGAATGGGTAACCGGGGCTCCGGCTCGACGTGTAGGAGAAGGAACGGGGTTGTTTTTAAATCAGTAAGAGTCATTCGATGATTTTCCCCCCGTAAAAAAAAACCAGACAATAGGACAGACAAACACACGGACAACAAAAGACTGCAGAACCCCAAAAACATTACAAATACATAGTCTCGTTACAAAGATGATTGGAGCTTATGACCGATTTTAAAACCGCCATTTAGCGCCGCTCGAGGCGCCATCTTGTCGTGTGTGATAAAACGTAAGCAATAATGGTTCAGTTAAATGTTTAATTACAGTTCTTTTGAGTAGTTAATCACTCGATAGATTGAGTTTTCATAGAAAAAAGGTCAGATATTTTGAAAGTAAATAATAGATAGTTTTAGTGTAAGTAAGTACGTATCTTCTTGCAAAATATAAAGGTAGTTAAAGTGGGCCTGTCATGGTATTCAATCTTATTTAAATTATAGTTTAATGAATTTGGCATTTAATCTTATCTAATTAATAACTCATAATAAGTTTTGTTACGTTTGCCCTTTCACAGCCGATGGCGTAAGTGCAATAATTTCTCCATCTACCAAGAATTCGAAATCGATTCTATTTTGTTATAGTTATTCCATCATTATCATCAGTCTATCTAGCTAAAATAAGACTAACGAACTTCTCCTTAGCTGGTCAATAGCGCTCTTTAATAAATTTTAAACTTTTTAATTGTATATGGTGACCACAAGACTAGAAGACTAAGAAGATGTCCGACTCACACGTACGAAGCGCATCTTATCAAGCTACCTTGTGCGTACTGCTAAGTAGTGAAATTCTTAGCCAGAGTCTGTATTTCCTGGGAGTCTTCAAGGCCCGAGTGAATAGGTTGCTTATGGGACATCATCGCTTACCACCAGGCGAGATAGGGTTCAAATGTCGGCCCATCAACTATGAAAAAAACTGCGATCTGTAAGTTGCAACTTGCCTTACAATCGTAGAGATTATGGCAAACTCTCTTGAGGCCCGTATAGCATTAATAGCAGTGGACTATCCAACGCAGAAAGATTTATTCAATTTGAACCTGCAGTTCCGAAGACTATCACGTTCAAACAAACAAACTCTTCAGCTATATTATTGGCAGCCATATATAACATAACATCGCGCCTTTTATCCCCAAAGGCGTAGGCAGAAGTACACATTATGCCACTGCACAGTGTAACATCCACTTTTCACTATTTATGTCATGATTCGCATGTAATAGAGGATGAGCCTATTGCCATATACCGGGCATAATTCCAGACTCCGTGCTGCTACTGAGAATTTTTAAAACCGATTTTTTTATAAATCCAGTAATACTTTGCCCGACCCGGGCATCGAAATCCCTTGCCCGGCAATCGCAGTTGCGACCACTCGGCCAACGATGCAGTCATAATAATAATGATATAGGTAGAAGTACCTAATAATAATTTATGTGCAAACAGTTACATAATAATGATATTGTAAACACATAAAAACATTATAAAATTCATTTATTAAGTTGTAATGAACACCTTTAACTCCATTTTATTGACTGATCCAAATATCACATTGACGTATCACATGTTGCTTACTGTAATGTGTGCGCTTCTATGCGCGCACGCACTGTAACGAACTACTCATTACATTCTTGTTTACTTGTCAAGTTGGTTACAACTTGGGTCATAATTATGTATTAGGATTATCAGCTGCTTTATCATGATCATTTGATATCAGCTGGATTAATTGTCTGTATATAATGAAAGAATAATATAAGGTGTAGACTTATAATAAGTTTGTAGACCTTTTTGTTAACTGGGAGAAGCCTTCAAAAGGCAGGCACCTTTTGGGAAAATGACTAGGGAGTATGGAAATTTATCTCATTAAAACCTCCCTGGTCGCCACCATCCGCATCTGTAGGGGGCGCCAGACCCTCTTCCTTATTAAATCAACCGAGGAGTACCCATGGTGCAAAGCCTGTTAAAAGTATAGGTTATACCTCTATAATCCTAACATCACTAAGGAGTTACTAAAAAACCTTAAATTAAAACTAATTAAAACTTACATATCACTTTCAAATTAATTCACGACATTAAAAAGTAAAAAAGAAAAGAAAAAGAAAGAAAGAAAAACCATTTATTATTAAGTAGATAGTCTTTGAAAGAATAAAACACATTTCCTTTAGTAAAAAAACGTACACTTTCCCGCCAATCCGCCATGTTGTCTGGACTGTCAGTGTCAAATGCGGGCGCACTTGACGCTGCACCCGGCCGCCGGCGGGCAACATTTGAATATCATGGAGCTATTACAACGATCCGTGGATTATAATGTGTATCCGTCAATCCTTGCTTGCTAGTTCCTTAGTGTTAAAACTTAGCTTTCCTGTGCTATCATTTTATTAGCAACTACTTTAGTTTAAAAATGCCTGTCGTTTTGAATTCGAATTAGTACCTACAGTAAGTTGACTTACGGTCGCAAATAAACTAATCTGAATCAAAAATCTGTGAATTAAGATCGTTTTTTCTGTAAAAAACCGAGATCGATCCAAGTTTAAAATCTGTTTTTCAATTTGGACTTTTGGAGATTTATTTAGAGTAGACTACATAATTATTTAACAGAGACTGAGCTGCTGCGGTACGTGAAAGACTTGAAGCTGTTTTAAACTCTGACTTATCTGCCTGTAGAAATTATAGCAAAGCCTCTCATGTATGAGAGGCCATAAGTAAAAGAGTAAGGACTTAAATCTAATTGTGGCCTGCCACCGGGTGTTGATGGAGCTGTTGGAGTACTGATTGCAGAGATTTTATTTCTTTTTATTAATAGTAGATACAAATCAAATATGAAAGAATAAGACATAATATACCTACTTACAAACGAGCGAAGTGCAATGACCGTTTGGATCCAGCAATTTAGTATTTGAGCTTAGGTATATATCTACTTAAATTATTATTTCCTCGTATGATGGTTTGATTACAGACTTTCTTCCAAAATAGATATTACTGAAGTGAGTCTCGAAATGACCGGAATGCAAATGACGTCTAATAACCCCTCTTATGTACATCATTAGCAATCCAAAGGAACAAAACTTAAGCGCAATATTTCCCTAATCATGGTACTTATACGATAAACCCAATCTTATAAAACGCATCCATAAAATTATGAGACATATCTCACAAATAACAATAACGACTTAAAGACACGCACGTCCGTCCATCGCGTCGGGCGAGAGCATAATGCGCAATAATAATTCTAAATTCAAAACTGAAGAAGTTACGATGGCCGGTCGCGCACGGGCCGGTGTTGCCAGTTATATAATTAGAAAATGAAAGGGTGGCGCGCACGCAGCCCGCGGCTCGACCACTACTATCGCTCACCATCGAGCCTGCTCCCGCTAGTGTTGTGACAACGATTTATTGTCGATTTTCTATAATCTCTGATAGCAATGAATTTAATGTTTTCCTTATTGTAGGGCGGTAAATGTGGCCATTTGAGATAATATATTATACAAGTACCTACGTAACTTATTTGTGCTATTAATAAAAACTATGCAAAGTAAAATGTGGTCCTTAGGAAAGTTCTATTTTATTACGGAATAACATTTCGTTGTATTGTAAATACGTAATGGAAAACTAAATGCTTGTTAAGTTGTCATGCTTTTGCACAACAAAAAGTCATAACGACTAATTTGACATTCGCATCACAATTACATCTCTAACAAAAGCTGTAAATTTACCTGAAATAGCATTCCTATTTAATTTAGTACGTTAATAGGAAATGTTTCTGCTAATCCATCATAGTGAGTTCAGAAACATCGATACTCTACAATAGACAGCACTAATATAAAAATATACTCCCCACCCCGGAGGGCAAATGGCAACATTCTTTATTTTCGAATATTAATAAGGAGCGTGCAACATTACACCGTATCTCACATTGGGTAACATCATTACTCTCCTCTCACTCTCTCTAACCTCAAAATCATATCTCTACACTCTTCTAATGTTCGAATTTCATATAATGACGACCTTTTCGGTGCAAGATGGTAGATCAACGAAGATTTATCTAAGTTCTATAACGACTCATGTATCCCCATACATATTTATAGGCTGTATGTAATTACTACCTTTGCCCGATAACTCATTCAGAGAAGGAAAAATGTAATGAGACCACATTACGGAGGTTTATGCCATAGTAATAATGTTGCCATACTTACAATTATATGTTATTAAATATTTTAAGTGTTGCACATTAAAGTAAATGGCGGTTTTCATAAAATACCTATTGAATAATTTGTTTATAATAAAATCTTGGAATATGATAATGAAGTAAATATAGGATATCGGTTGATGCTCAATAAAGATATCGCAACTGATAGCGACTTTAGAAGTTATACTTTATATTAAGTATATAAAAGAAAAAAAAATAAGTAAGTTATTAAGGATTTAATCAAAACTTGATCGCAGTTCTGTATTCATTATTTTTCAGTTGAACGTAGTCAAAACTAAAAAGTGGCATTGTAAACAAACTATACAGAGGTACACAGTGACAAAAATGAGAAAAGCTATTCACTAGACCCAAGCATCCATATCACGACCAACTCCTTTTTAAGTCTTTATGGGATAGGCTGGTGAGCAGACGGATCTCCTGATGGTAAGCAATCGGCACCGACCATGAACACCATCAACACACAAAACACAAATGTTACAAATGTATTACCGATCTTTTGAAGACTTAAGGAATTATCTTAGGAATCAGAGGATTGATCTACATTATAGGTTAGTGGGGCCAGTGCAGTGGTAAAATATTAAGGTAACTATACCTAATATTAATAATAATAGCATCATGCCTTTTATCCCTGAAGGGGTAGGCAGAGGTGCACATTATGCCACTGTAGAGGTACAATGTAACACCCATTTTTCACTAAATATGTTATAAGTCCCTGTAGTAGGGGGTGAGCCTATTGCCATATACCGGGCACAATTTTAGACTCCGTCCTACTAAAAAGTCCAGTAATATTTTTCCCAATCCAGGAATCTAACCCGAGAGCCCTTACCCGGCAGTCTAACTTGCAACCACTCGGAGAACGAGGCAGTGTAGTATCGTAGTCTAAATTAAGGTTTATGGTGCAAGAGCTGTATAAACGTGATCGCGAGTTAACAAGGAGTAAAACACACCGCGGCGGCTGCGTTATATGACGGCTATTGTGCGCGTGCGAATCCGAGCAGAAATATTTGGACACTACACAGATTTGCATAGAAAACCGAGAATGGCCGGTAACGTCTGTGGTGTTCCAGGTGTCATGGGCTGCCGATACGAAGCCGCGGAAGACTTAACGGGTTGCCGGGGCTCCGGCTCGAAGTGCAGGAGTAGGAACGGGGTGGTTTTTAGTCAGTAAGAGTCTGACACTCCCTCCCGCCTCACCCGGGCGGGAGAAGTAATTGAATGATTTTCCCCCGGTAAAAAAAAACAGTCAAACATCGGATTTTCATAAGCTGTTGAGGATGATCAGAGGTATATATAAGCTTCGTTTCGAACTTTTAAATGAAGTCCAAGTCGTTTTGTATGGCACAAACAAATTAGATATATTCCCCAATCAAGTCTTTCCTCTCGGCCGCCAGTGCACGGCCACAATCGTATAAGTATAATAGCAATCAAATCCACAGAATACAACAGACATAAACTCTGATTGCCACTGTGTTAGCGCCGGGCCTTCGACCTGATACATCATAAACAGACCTGCTAGCTCTTGACAGAACCTATTTATATAGAGGTAGATTTGAAAATAAGGCATCAAAGAATTCGTGTTATTTTAGAACTAAGTAGCTACTTCCACCGGCTGTTTCACCCAGTCTGCTCGACTCCTATTGACCTTCCTCAATAAATTTACAATGTAACAGAAAAATAATTACTCAAATCGGACCAGTAGTAGTGGCGATTAGCGCGTTCAAACAAACAAATTAAGTTTTTAGCTTTATACTACATAATAATTGTAGTTATATGAATATTTATATTTCTGCCTACACCTTTGAGGATATAATATCTAATATTATTAAGCTGTATTGTTCATTTGTTCGTCTGATTTGTAAATTTCTTTTTGTGTTGGATAGTCCATTTATCGAGGCAGGCTATATGCTATAAATCATCACGCTAAGATCAATAGATGCCGAACAGAGCAACCTCGCGGAAGTAGGTAGTTTTAAAATAACAATATTCCAATCCCCAAGTGTTGCAGGCGTACATAGGCCACGGTAACCGCTTACCATCAGGTGAGCGGTGTGCTCTTTTGCCACCGTCGTGGCATAAAAAAATCCAACATATTACATAACATCACGCTTTTTATACCCGAAGGGGTAGGCAGAGGTGCACATTTACGGCATTTGATGCCACTGAACAATGTAACACTCACTTTCCACTATTTATGTTATGAGTCCCATGTAATCGGGGGTAAGCCTATTTACATATCCAATCCAACGTATATCACATCCAGCTTGAGCCAATCCGACGTATATTATATCACAAATATTAAATTACCGAAATGTCCAACCAATTTCAGCATTCCTACATGATCGGTGCCGGATCGTTCACTACCTAGTTGCCACAATCTTATTGTCAGGTTTCCGATACTAATGTCATTAAGATGCCGATGAAATTCATGGCATTACCACTGCCCGGGGTCATCACTTACCTAAATATTATGAACTCCATGATATGAGTTGATTTGGAGACTTCTTAGACAACTTAATATGTTAAGTAAGTAGGTGAGTCTCCAACGCGTGCATTACGGGAACCTTCTTAGCTATTCTAGAGTGTCTATTTATCACTGTTTCTTTTTAAGGGGGGAAAATCATCCAATGGCTTCTCCCGCCTTGGGTATGGCGAGGTGTCAGACGCTGACCGACTAAAAACCACCCTGCTCTTCGAGCTTTCACCAGATACGATAGTAACATTTCAGACTCCATGTGACATGAAAAAATACAAAAATCTTTAAATCGAAACACCTATCTCGCCAGCTGGCTAGTAGACCATACAATACACACACTAGAATTAAAATAAAATATTTCATATTTACTATACTGAACAGACGATGTTAACTACAAGACTGAAGAACAACTAATATGACTAATATTATTTTAAATGAAATTATGGATCACCAAATATATATTGGTACGGTTCACCCTAGTTTGGTCGAACAACGTTTGTTATAATATTACTGAATCGAACAATGCAAAGACCCGCTTTTCACTATTTATGTTACGAGTCCCATGTAATAGGGGGTGAGCCTATTGCCATATACCGGGCACATTTCAAGACTCCGTGCTATTACTGAAAATTTTTTATAAAGCCAGTAGTACTTTGTCCGACCTGGGAATCGAACCCGAGACCCCGAGACCCGAGACGCACTCGTGACGTCTTGGCGAACGAGGCAGTGAAATTATGTATCTCCAAATATGTTGTACCTATTTGGCAAAACACAAAAGCTGTACAGTCCACAACGAGTTCAAAAATCATAGCTACACCAGTGGACTACCGAAATTCGTTGCATGTCGCGTGACAAGTGTTCGAGTCGCGCCCGTTTCGTATGGGAAACTGAACAGTCCCCCCCTCCCCCCGTCTGACTGACTGAACTAAATGCTGACCCGTCTGGATCCAGCCTTAGGCATAAGAGCTGACGAATTGCAACCATGCACCAAGGGAATGCGTTAATCAGTCAGTCTGAAAATTAAACATGTGTTGCACCGATCTGTGACTTTTGGTGACTTGGTTAAAGAAAATCTTCATAGTTCAATACCTACTTCCTTCGAAATTTTCAATAGGTATCGTTAATAGAACTATCCTCATTCTCACACGGGTACAGTGGTGGCACATACAACTGCTTCACAACGTAGTGAGTTCGATTTTCGCAAGGAAAGAAACAATTTGTGAATCACACAAAATATTGCATTTTGTGTGATTCACAAATTGTTGTCCCTGTATGGATATGGATATTATGTGTTGATAGCTATGTGAATTTCAGTATGAATACCTACATAATATGTCTGACCCCAGATTAAGGTAAGGTTTAAAAAATACAGGTCGGTGTAACAAACGGCCCTCCTAAATCTCACAATTACAAGTTTTTGGGGCTATCATTTGTGCACTAGGTTCGTCTCCCGTCTCCGGCCGAGTCGTGACTCTCCCGCGCTACACTACACGATTTCCGAATTTATTTGACGCTAACCTTTTGATGTGAGTGATCTTGGCGCCGAAATTTTGGGAAACACATAATTTCTGTTAGGAGTTTAAGATAAATGTAGGTCTGTATGGGCTGTGAGACGTTATGATTTTGTTTAGGTGTTCACGCCCTTCGGAGTTAAAGGTGAGGTTAAAGGTATCGAGTATTTAAACGATAGGTTTGTTCTTAGTAATTAAAGCAGGTACCGAATTATGGTGCTTATGAATGAGAGTGTTTTATTTGCACGAACTAAGGAAAGGTAATATGAAAAAATGGTACCACATACTTACATCGCTTACTATTTTCGACATGCAAAATTTTAGCTTACAACAAGGACATTGAAAAATGGCGGACACAGTCTCTTGAAACAACGACTGTGTCACCTCGCTACTATAGATTTACACGCAGAATACACACACATTGATACGAAGGACATCTGTTGCGTGACATGGCGCGTCATTAGGTACACTTCATATATTACGGTATTGCAAATGCACGCACACATAAATACACCACTGACATTTTGGTGCTTCAATCATTTCTAATTGACATTACCTACGTCCGCGTTTTTCAACAACCTTGGCTTTCAATTGCAACGATAACTTAGATATTTAAGATATACTTTTCTTATAACTACGATAACTTAGATATTTTTATTTTAATCTAAGTAGGTAGCTACCCTTATATTTTATAACGTAACATATCAAATTATGTTCACAACAAAATTAAACTTTTACACCTACTAATGTGTCTCTCTGCATCCCCCTAAGGTTGACAGTTGGAGAATGCCATTAGGCATTAAGTTCGCCATTTTATACTGATTGTGCAAAAAGTGTAAATGAATAAATAAATAATATAATAATATAATAATAATAATAATCTTTATTTTCTCAAAAATATTCTACGGATACAAATTATATAATATGTTACAATTATGAGACTGGTGTCTGTTAAAGGTATAACCTGTGTTACAGATCACCAGGCCCGGGTGACCCCCGGAGACATTGAACAATATAAAGTATTTACTTAATTAAAGAAAATGGACAACATTGTATGAGTGTCTGTGTGTGTGTGTGTGTGTGTGTGTGTGTGTGTGACTGTGAGTGTGTAACAATGTAGTGTGAGTGCGTGTATATGTGTATGTAAGTGAGTGAGTTGATGTGTATTATGTGTGGGTATGTATAGGTAAATGAATGAGGTGGAAGTGTTGATATGAATGTAGTGATTGATAATTCTGCATCAGTTGTAGCTTAGGAAAGTGGTCTCAGAATTTTTTCAGTCTCCTCATAGTCTAGTTTATTTAGCCAGTCGCTGACGCTTTCTTTACATTTACTTCTGGTGAGATAATGAATGCTTAGCTCTTTATTTATTTTGTTATATAGGTATGGGCCTAAAAAGGTAAAGAAGTTTTGAGTGAAACCAAAATGTTTTCTTTCTATATGGCAGACGGTAGTAAGTCTTCTCCTGCTTGTGGAATTATCCGAATTAAATGGTAGCTGAGAGTGCATTTTTAGAACGGTGTACAGGATGAATAGCTGGCGAACTGTTAGAACATTGAATCGCTGATCGCTATAGATCATAGGTTGGGTAACGGATTGGCAGGAATAAACTTACTTTAAGGATGGCCCTCTGGGCTCGTTCTAACTTGAGTAAGTAAGATTTGGCTGCACCACCCCACAACGTTATGCAATAGGTAAAGACGGATTGACATAAGGCATAGTATACAGTTTTAATTATTTTGTTATCTGCTACATGGCGAAGATTCCTAAAAATAAAGATTAATTTGCGGGTTCTGGTGGTTAGTGCCTCAATATGTAATAACATTTGTAACAATACTATTGCTCCTATTGTCTATTAGAATTGTACCCGTGCATGGCAATGGGCTCCCCCGAGAGACTGGGACTTATAAATGACATAACGTAGGTAACTGGATGAGAAATGGGCATTCTTTTGGAAACTTTTGACACAACTGAAACCACGGAAAATCTATCTTTATTGATTGTAGTGACTAGTGTAAGTATACTCTTTTCCAAACACACCTAAAGTAGAAATATAGAACATCTATGGAATTCATGGGCTAATTTCTGACGTTATCATTATCCATTCTAGCTCCATCACATTCCACATCGAACGCGACACAACAATAACATCTTGATAGCTTTCCAAAATGACCAACAACTAATGACTAATATATAAATTATACAAACGCTATCGTATCTTAGATATAATGACAGACTAAACCGAGGAGCTTCGAAAAGCAGATCGTATCGAATCTCTGACTCATAGCGTAATGATAGGTTTGCTAACTTCTACACTATTTATTAGTTACAGTTTAAATTCGGTGAATTTTATAATTCTGTTCCAATGAACGTTTCTCTGAAATGTATTTTGACTGATATTTTTTGGTGGTCGAACTATTCATTAACGAATTAAACGATAGATTTCGATTCCTAATTTGTGTTCTTTAGTTTCGATTTTAATGTTTAATGGCCTAGTAAAGATTTGAGTCGATAAAATTACTGTGCAAAATAAAGATATACGGACTGGAGAACTCTGTAAACTATTATAATTTGGTTAAACAACTTTAAATCGACGAAAATAACTTTTCAAGATTGACAGTGACATCTGTTGGGGAGTAGAATCCCTAATTTACAACGCAGTGCCAATGTTGGAAAACTAGATGGCACTAGTTAGATATGTGATTTAGAAAGAATTACAAAATGAAAATCTACTCTAATTTCTTAAATTTTTTATTATGAGACAGTGATATTTAAATAAAAAATATTTTTATCAATAAAATAATTCGTACCGTAAACTCAATATTGTAAAATGGTAACATTTATTTAGTTTTTCAAATTGCAGCACCAATCCAAACTGTCAAACTTGACAAATCGGCGTTTTTGAAGAAATCGCTTGTCATTCATTCTGCACAGAAGTCAGAAAAGTTTATTTGAAATCACAAAACAATAATGGCTTTACTCGATTTTTGCCACTTGGACCAAAAAATTAACTTGAAACCCGTAGATGCACTAGCTTCATTCCAAAATGATGTCGTTGGATACAGTGGAAACTTCTTACACAGCACTCAACTCGCGACGCCACCGTTTGCAAACGTAAGTAAAGGTTAAAAGCACTAATAATGCTATATATTACCCGAAAATCGTAGTAATACCTATTCCTTTTATATATTTACAGCCAGTAGAAACCCTTGCGCAGTTCAACCAGAAAGATGAGACTGGTAAAAAGATCAAAATCCAGTTCGACCATGGTACCACTACTCTTGGCTTCCGTTACCAGGTAAAGTACTCTTATTAGCTTATATTTGTAATACTAAGTAAAACTATGACCACTAACTAAGGCTACCTATGATTATAACATGAAATTCAAATGTTATATTGTGTCAAATCATGACTAGTAATTTAATATGACTGGATGTGCAATGGTGCACTAGAATATAGTTACTACACTTTTGAAATCTAACTATTTTAATACTACATTTTCGACTTATTGCTATCTTTTTCCAAAAGCCCTTGTAGTGAGGGTCAGCTACTATTATCGTTTGAGAGACTAAGCCAAACCCCATAATATTGTTGTTTCAATTTCTTGTAATAATACAATTGATTGTAGATATTTAGATGAAAGTCACAAACTATCATCAGTGACTACATTGTCTTCACAATTACTGTCAAAGTTACTTATTTGGTGTTTTTCTTATGAGATTTCATTTTAGATCTTGTTTATTAATGTTTACTACAGGATTTGACATATAAACTACTTGCATTGGCAACAGTTATGCTTGGATTATCGAGATAGAGTGACCTATATGTGTTGCTATAATATTTAGGCCCAAATTTAATTTGGCTCTATTCAGCAGTAACTTTTATGTGAAACAAGAACAAATACACATCCATACAGTCTCACAAACTTTATTATTTATATTTAAAATATTTTTAGGATTCATAAAATATAACAAACATATGGCTTGATTCACAATTCCTGTTTAGCCACTATGTATGTAATAAAGAACTAAGAACTTGTATGAACTATCTGTCACATAAGTTTATTAGGTACTTACTTGAAAGTAGCAAAACAGATGCTTGAACTAAGTAACAATATACAACTTGCATGTCACAGGGTGGTGTGCTCCTGGCTGTGGACTCCCGAGCCACTGGTGGCCAGTTCATCGGCTCTCAGTCCATGAAGAAGATTGTAGAAATCAATGACTACTTGCTCGGTAAGCAATTATCAATAATTTGGCAAATTACACTATTTATTTATATACATTCATGTGTGACAGAGCTATGCTTTGGCATGAATGAATGGGCCAGCTTGACTAGTGATAGGTACCACAGCCTCACAAAGAACCGACGTAAATCAATGCTTGCATTGTGTTTCGTCGTGTGAGTTAGATCACTGGAGGCCCTCCCCCTTCCCTCATCGCCCCAATCCCTGAATCTCCAACAATCCTCAAATTCCTAATCCCCAAAAGACCGGTAACGCACTTGTAACGCCTCTGGTGTTTCGGGTGCCCAAGGGTCATGCTAATTGCTTACCATCAGGCGATCCGTCTGCTGTGTGCTGTCTGCTGCGTTTACCGGCTTATCCCATAAAAAAATGTATTCATAATATTTAGACAATCAGTACTTGGTATATACATCAAAACACCTCTGTAATAGACAAAATTAAAAACACAAGATTACTAAAAACTAATTGCATCTTCGCTTATGTCCATAGGTACTCTCGCCGGTGGTGCCGCAGACTGTGTGTACTGGGATCGTGTGCTTGCAAAGCAATGTCGTCTGTATGAGCTCCGCAACAGGGAACGTATCTCAGTGGCCGCAGCCAGCAAACTGATGGCCAACATGGTGTACAACTACAAAGGCATGGGGCTTAGTATGGGAATGATGTTGGCTGGTGTCGATAAGAGGGTGAGTTATCTGTTTTTGATATTTTCTTTACATGTTGTTTAGTATGCAGAAAAAAACATATTTCTTTCCTAATTTTGGCTATTCAGCAACCTACCTAACCTTCCTACGACCGATTCGCCACTGGACTGTTCGTCGACAGACCGATTCATTTATTTCCGTTTCGTCAACAGGATCTTTCACCTATGGACATTTCGCCGACAGAACCTTTCATATGCGTCACTTTCGTCGACAGTCTTTTTCACCTACTGTATTTCAAAGACACGAAGATAAACCTAACTATAGCTACAGACTTTTCATCTACGACGGCGAAATCGCCAAATGTCCATAGGTGAAAGATCTTATTGACGAAACGGAAATATATGAATCGTCCTGTCGACGAACGCGAATCGGTCGTAGGAGAACGGTTGCTGAATCAAATTTGGCTCTAGGCAAAACAGTAGCCTAAGGTAGCCTTTGTCAACCTTCATCGCATTACGTTCTAATTGTAATTTATTGCAAATATTCGCAAGAATTGACGGCACGGTTGGCGTGCTGGCTGGGCAACTGGCTGCCGCGCAACGTGTCACGTGTTCCGATTCCCAGACGGAACAACTCTTTGTGTGATCCACAGATTGTTATTTCGGGTGTGATTTGTGTGAACTTGTATGTTTGTACCCACGACACAAGAGAGAATCCTAGAGTGGGGTGTTTAAAAAAAACAAGAGATGGATATTTTTTTATTCAGAAACTGTACCATTTCTTCCATGAGACAACTTCAACCAATGAATAAAAAATATGCAATATACTCCATCATTAACATTTATCACCTATCATTGGTTACCTCGCCTCACGAGAGTAAGCAGTACATTTTATTAATTCCTAATTCCATTGTTACAGGGAGCTCAGCTATACTACGTAGACTCTGAAGGTACGCGCACTCCTGGCAAGGTGTTCTCCGTCGGCTCCGGGTCAGTGTATGCCTTCGGTGTGCTGGACAGCGGGTACAGCTGGGACCTCTCTGATAAGGATGCACAGGGTACGCTCAACGAATTTTCACATTCCCATTCATCTGATTATTTTTACTAGCGACCCGCCCCGGCTTCGCACGAGTGCCATATGCATGTATTATACATATAAACCTTCTTTAAGAATCACTCTATCTATTAAAGAAAACCGCATCAAAATCCGTTGCGTAGTTTTAAAGATCTAAGCACACAAAGGGACAGACAGACGGCGGATTGCGACTTTCTTTTACCCTATGTAAGTAGTGATAACTGTTGTGAAAATTAACCGTTTTGTAGGTAGACTTCTAAAGTGTGACATCTACTAAGAAGTTTTTTTATATACTTTGATTGACTTGAAGAATAATTTTTAACATTCGTCAAGTTGTTTTGAAATCTTTGACATTTGACAATGTAAGATTTTGCCATTCCGGAAATGTAAAATATAAAAAGCATCTTGCCTAGAAATAGAATCGACGACAAATACAAAAAAAAATTGCCCACCTTCCGCATTTCATTTGCTACATAAAACCTTCATAATAATTATCACATCTTTATCCCCCAAAGCCCATAATGAATAGATACCCATGAATAAACAAATAACTAAAACATTAATATATTCTACAGAGCTAGGTCGTCGCGCGATCTACCACGCGACTCACCGAGATGCCTACTCCGGCGGTATCGTCCGAGTCTACCATATAAGCGAGAAGGGATGGGTCAACATCTCCAACGAAGATTGCTCAGACCTCCACTACAAGTATGCTGCGGAAAAGGGCAATGTCGGCGCTTAGAGTTACTGTCTTTATTAAAATAAAATTCTACTATTTGTATTTGAGTGTTTTATTGTGTTCTTTGGAACTAAAGCCTCATGCATTTTAATTCAAATTAATATTTATTTACAAAATAATAGTTTTGAACTTGTTCCTACAGTATTTAATACTTTTTTGTACACATTAATTAATTAATCAGCCATCATACATGGAACACTTTAAAAGATAATAAGTACTTACATAATAATAATAGTACGTTAGACATCAGAATAACTGACTAGTAAGTAAGTATATTAAATAAATATTGAAAGGTTCATTGCAATCATTATGAAAATAGGAATTATAATTTTACATTTACGTACTCATAACGTTAATTTCTAAATGTAGATATTGTTCGAGACACATACGTTTACGGAAAATAATACATAATGGTTCCGAAAATCGTATTAATCTTCAGCGCTCTGTGGCCGACTATAAAATGGATCTTCGAATAACAAAACCTTCCGAATAGAATATTGAACCTCCGACAAAGTACTACGTTACCGACAACAGAGGTTATAAGTTCGGTTAGACAAAGCTAGAGGGGTATCTGTTCCGTTTGGGGCCCGTGACAAATTCATCAGATAGACCCCCGTTCACAATAAAAATAACAGAGAAGATGAAAACCTCTCGACGGGGCCCGTAGCATTCTGCCGACTTGCCACCCTGTTACGCATACAATTTAATAAAATACAAAGTATAGTTCCCAGTATATCGTAATTTATGCTGGTAGAAATGTATCATAGCAGGAAAGAGGTCTGTTAACTACATAGAGGACTTTTACAAGCACATGAACTCAGATGTGCCCCAGGCGATATAAGGAGGTTTAACTCTCCATGCCTTAGGATGAGAATTCTATTCACGGGACCGTTGAATGGGGGGAGATCTCTGGTTTGGGAGTTGAACACGGGCCTTTGTCTGCGACTCTGTGGCAGAGTCTAAGGTAGGCTAAGCAATATTTTCTTCATATTAATCACAAACAAATTATTCATCACTCACCTCTCACCACACGGTAGATGGCTTATCTAATACATTATTGGGTTTAGTTCTATGACACTTTTCTAACATCAAATCATGTTTATTTTTCAAAGATTTCCAATACCTCAAACGGTCGTTTCGTCATTTTTAATCGGACAAAGGTACTCGAATACTTAGTATTTTAAGCAGTAGATTTAAAATTTTGAGTAAGGACTAATCTTTTATTTGTCGGAGCTTTTATTCCTATCCTAATTTTACACAGTTAAGTAGTTACTTATTCTATTAACTTATAGACTAAGATGATACGTATCTTAATTGAAATTGTCATGCTATCTTTGTCATTTTTATGTTTCAAAAGAATCCTAGATAGACTTAGAAAAAGAAATATTAAACGCGCATGCGAGTTTCTTTATAAGAACTGCTGAGTAGAACTCCTGGGTGTCTTTAACGTCTCGAGTAAAAAGGTACTAAACGTGCTCCATTGTAGACTACATCATAGCTTACGATCAGCAGCTGTAGCTAAATGCCATTTAGAGCTTGTCTACATGTAGAATAGAAAACCAAATTATATGGAATTGACGTAAATTTTGACACTTGTCAGTGTGGATGACACTGACAAGTGTCATACATTTTGATTTTTTTATCTCTGTAGACAAGCGCTAAAGTGGCGTTTGGCTAAAGGCCCAGGCAAGGTAGTGGCCAAACGCCGATTAAAATACCTATTTCAGAAAATTAGAGGATCCTCCGACCAAGTTAAGTAATCATGCTTAATGACCTAACTGCACTAGAACGACATCTATCGTCACACTAATGCAACACAAGACCTAAAGAAAATCCAACCAATCGTAATCATTGCAATAAAACCTTTCCATTATCTTACGAACAAAGCAAAACAAGTCTTATTCTCTACACATAGGGTAGGTTTTCATTTGTCTTTCCCATCTTCTTTTTCTATATTAACCTCTTTGAGTTTGATGGTGACTTGTTCTTCTGTGTCTTCTAGTTCCCAGTCTTTTAATGGAAGCTCTTTTAACTTGTAGAACTTGCCGTGTTTACCTATACCTGAATAAATAAAAAAATATATCATTCATTAATCTTATACTCTATTATATAAAGCGGAAGAGTTTGTTTTTTTGTTTGTTTGTTTGAACGCGCTAATCTCCGTAACTACAAGTCTGATTTGAATAATTATTTTTGTGTCGGATAGCGCATTTATCGAGGATAGCTATAGGCTATAAAACATCACTCTACGACCAATAGGAGCTGAGCAGAGCGTGTGAAACCGCGCGGAAGTAGCTCGTAACTATTATAAACATATTTATTGGTACTGGAATCGTAGCAATTGGCGTTCCATAGTCTGTGCCAGGGGTGGTCATGGGAGACAGGCGTGAAGTTATGTACTTATATATGACCGTACTTAATAAGTACAAGTAAGTACAATCGTGGCACAAATGCATCTCCTAATAACGACTGGAATTAATAACCAATTGAAATATTTTCAATTGACAACAGTTGTAATGAGTTTCTGTCAAAAATTTAGAATTGAGCCAAATAATTACTATTGAAGCTCGCTCGATTATTTATAACATGCGTTTCGAGGGACTTCGCCTACAAAATTTTATGAGCTTCAACTTCAAGATTTTATGAGCCCCGTTCGTGGCTTGAAACTAATCGAGAGTTAAGCACAGATAAAAAAATTAAAACAACCCTTTAGTTCTACATTACTAACCTGATTGGAACTTCTTGACTCCTTCCTTCATATCCTCGATAGCGTTTCCTAATAGACTATGCATTATAGCCTCGTCCCTCATACTCTCCTCCGAGTTAGGATTCAGTTGGGAATTGATAGCAGCCATCTTGTCCATCACCATCGCATTCACTGGGAACTTTGCTAAAGACTTCGCCAGTTTTATTGACTCGCCCAGAGCTGGAAATGAATATGAAAGGTAAGGTTACAGATAGGATTATTTATTTTAAAACCAATAACTGTGGATAATACAGATTTTTAAAAGCTGACTATGTTTCTTTTCAAGTGCAGGGAAAATATAAGAGATGACTTCTCAAAATTCATAATGGGCTGGAGATAAATGGGATTGCTGTCTTTTGGCGAATCTAGTGGCTAGTTATAAAGTGTAAATGAATATAAAGAACAAGAAAATCTGCATTAATACTCTTTACTACTCCGACTGCAGCATGAGTCCAAAAAAGGAGGTTTGTTATAAACCATTCAACTAAATAATCATTGTATACAGGAAAGAGTGCAAATCCATAGGAAATATAAAACCACAGATAAGTAAACATGATTTACCATGACAAAAATATCCCACGACTGCCTCGTTGGCCGAGTGGTCGCAAGTGCGGCTGCCGGGCAAGGGGTCTCGGGTTCGATTCCCGGGTCGGGCAAAGTATTACTAGGTTTTTTAAAAAAAATCTCAGTAGTAGCACGGAGTCTGGAAATGTACCCGGTATATGGCAATAGGCTCACCCCCTATTACATGGGACTCATAACATAAATAGTGAAAAGTGGGTGTCACTTCTGTGTGCACCTCTGCCTACCCCTTCGGGGATAAAAGGCGTGATGTTATATTATATAAAAATATCCCAAAAATCCTTACATAAATGCATTTTCAAAAGAGTTAATACTCTTATGGGTAGTCCCACTTTTTTATGGGATAAACCGGAAAACGAGCAGACGGATCACCTGATGGTAAGCAATCGGCGTCGCCCATTGAACCCGGAACCAGAGGTGTTACAAGTGTGTTATAGGCCTTTTAGGGATTAGGAATTTGAGGATTGTTTGGGATTCAAGGATTAAGGAGGGTAATTGGGCCCCCGGTAACCTCACTCACACAATGAAACACAACGCGAGCGTTGTTTCACGTCGGTGTTCTGTGAGGCCGTGGTATCACTCCGGTCGAGCCGGCACACTCGTGCAGAAGCATGGCTCTCCTACACTAAACCACTTAGCTCACTTGTAGCATAATATTCCATTATTATTATAATTACTAATTTCCTGCCTCGTTGCCCGAGTGGTCGCAAGTGCGACTGCCGGGCAAGGGGTCTCGGGTTCGATTCCCGGATCGGGAAACTATTACTGGGGTTTTTAAAAAAATCTCAGTAGTAGCACGGAGTCTGGAATTGTGCCCGGTATATGGCAATAGGCTCACCCCCTATTACATGGGGCTCATAACATAAATAGGAAAAGTGGGTGTTACATAGTACAGTGGCACAATGTGCACCTCTGCCTACCCCTTCGGGGATAAAAGGCGTGATGTTAAGTTATGTTTACTAATTTCCAAAAAATAATGACTATTACCTGTGCCCGTAGAAGTGAGTTTACAAGCCAGTCCTAGTCGGTTGGCGTCTACTCCCGAGATCAGGCGACCCGTGATGAGCAAGTCCAACGCAGGGGATAGTCCGATCAATGAC
The DNA here is from genome assembly GCA_038387885.1 of Spodoptera picta. Classification (NCBI taxonomy): domain Eukaryota; kingdom Metazoa; phylum Arthropoda; class Insecta; order Lepidoptera; family Noctuidae; genus Spodoptera; species Spodoptera picta. The sequence goes on along the minus strand of JAZHFQ010000752.1, from coordinate 597,024 downwards.
GTCAGCTTGCGAGCACCGTATATTGATTGTGGAACTCCTGAGAATAAAAAAAGAACAAATTATTTTTCTTTTCAAGGTTTACGACTGCTCCAGAAGTCGAAAGTGACACTGCCAAGCAATGGGTTATGGGTTCGATTCCTCGGTTGGGTGAAGTACCATTCCTTCATTGTGGGTTTCACGGTTTTTGATTGATACATTTGTCAGTTGGAATATGACAATAGACTCGCCGCCTGTCACATAGTAATTGTGCAGTTCTGCTTACGCCTTCGGGGATTAAAAAGGAGGCGTTATGTCTACTACTTATTAGTATAATAGCTGCTGTATTCAAGGTCACTTCTATTTTCAAATGATTCTTAAAGCTATTGGTAAAAGACTAGAGAGTGTGGGATTTTGACCTCACTGACTATTACCGCACTTTTATAAATAAACATTCACTAATAGTTTATACAAACATTCAGTAATAGTTATAAAAGATAAACTTATTTACTTTGCTTTGCTCTTCGAGTCATCTGCAATGACAATGATACTTCTCGTACTATTGTGTCAAATGAATCTCATTATCTATAATGTGAACAAAGTCTGTGTGAAAAAGTAAAGGTCAAATTTGTTTTACACTCAAATAACCTTTTAATTGACATAACAATGCGCCTTTTACCCCGAAGGGAAAGTCAGAGGTACCCATTACGGCACTTAATGCCACTGTACAATACAGCACCCACTTTTCACTATTCATATTATGAGTCCCATGTAATAGGAGGTGAGCCTATTGCCATATACCGGGCACAATTTCAGAGTCCGTGCTACCACTGAGAATTTGATGTTGCCAGACATGTCGACCAAAGTCCGCCAACGTTGCACTACTTCACCCAACGTCGCTGGCGACACGTGTCGCAGGAAATTTGACCCCTAGTGTATCCTTGGGTTAAACATCTACATACCAAATCTCCTCCCAAGACAGCCGAGTACAGCGGTCTCCTCAATGACTCGCAGGTCACACGACAGAGCCAGCTCAAACCCTTCAGCCACTGCGTACCCTGACACTGCTGCTATTGTGATCTTATCGCAGAGAGGTCTTCTTTCCAGACGAATCTAGAAAAAAAATAATTTCAATTATTTTCTGATTATCACTACAAGTTAATTTGACAGTAAAAGTATAAAATACTATTTATTTTAAGATATGCAAGGCACTGATAATAAAAATATACCATCAGTTGTGATTCCCTGTTGAATGCCAAAAATGATAATGCAAATAATGTGTAGGTCCTTTTTATACACTTTTATCGACACTTTTTCAGTTCCCTGCTTGACTTGACCAAAATTTTATATTTTTAAATCAATCTATCAATCCTCATTAACTAATAAATAACTGTTATACATATAAAGTTTGTTTGTTTTTTTTAATGCGCTAATCTCCGAAACTACTTACTGGTCCGATTTGAATAATTCTTTTTGTGTTGGATAGTGCATTTACGGAGGAAGACTACAGGTCTTAAAACATCACTATCAGTCGGAGCCGAGCAGAGCGGGTAAACCGCGCGGGACTAGCTAGTTAACTAATAATCATCCATATTAGTTATACACGGCACGTTATATACGGCAAACAAAAAAAAATCACTCTCACCTTTCAAACCTTCACTGGACTTCCATGAACATTTCAAGACCCAAATTAGCCAAATCGGTTCAGCTGTTCTCGAGTTTTTAAGCGAGACAAACGAACAGCAATTCATTTTTATATATAAGATAGAAAATACCTAATAATATTGAAATTCAGGCCCGTGGAGAAGTTTTATAGAAATTCCAGAATATTTAAATTCGATAGAACGAAGGCCTTAGTACGAATTTATTTTACGCTTAACGAGATCGAAATGAGACCACGTTCTGATTAGCCAGCTCCAATGAACCAACCGGAAAAATAAACTCGTACCTACTCTGTTAGCCCTCGGGAAAATACAAACCAATACAAGTGTTTATGTTACTATCTATGAAGTGACGTACAAGAGCCAGTATACATATAAACAGTCATTGTTAAAGGATTTCTGAACCAGCATCCTTAAAGCACCCAACTATCATCGTCAGTTTGTGTGCTAAAAATATTATTAACAACTTGTGGTTTTCCTTAACAAAATGTTGATATTAGCAAACGGTTTCAGGTCAGTTCAACCACATGCCAGCAATTATATATGTATATATATGCATGTATACTGTGATAACAAGTAGTAATTAAATCAAATTCACAGTTAACCATACAGTCTCCAGCCACAAGTTGAACTGTAACCATGTCGGATATTATTATCAATTTATTTTTTAACCTTGTGCAAAAACTAACACTTATCAACTGTATACCGTATAAGAAGCCAGACATATCAAATTTAAAATTCAGCAGCCGTGTTTTAATATTCGTTATTATAGTTTGGAATATGATTGTTTATTTCTTTCAATTCATACGGCAGATCATTTGTAACGGATTAAACAAGTTATTTTAATATATTTTCTGTTTCTTACACATCATACCAATTTTTACCACTGCTGTGACTACACTGGATGAGCAAACCTGCCATCTCTGGGTATAATCTAAGAAATGAACTCATCACAGTCGGGTTACAATTTGATATGAATGAGTGAAATCTACAATAGCACCACTGGACGAATGGAACCAAAGAATTAAAAACAATCACATAATAAAACGAGTCACAAAAGCGTGGAAAGCCATAGGTAAATGAAGGTAACAAGTTTTATTTACAATGTTTTTCCTAATAGAATGAAAAAATACACTTTATTATAAAAGATGTAAAGGTCTGATAAAATTAAGCTATCATTTGCGATTTACTACGACATACCAATATTGATAATGTAAATAATATCTATGTATGAAGTCGAAATGTTATCAATAATTCAGCAATTCTAATTTGATATGTCGACTTGAGTGATAACAAGCAGGGAATTAATCAAATTCACAGCCAACCATACAGTTTGCAGCCACAAGTTCAAGTGTAACTATGTCGGAATCTATTGTTAATTTTTTATTTAATTTAGTGCAAAAAGTTACATTTACGAACCAAGTACCGTATGAGACAATACACAGATCGGGCCTAAAAGTCAGCAGCCGTATTTTAATATATGTGATTATATATTGGAACATGATTGTTTATTACTTTCTAATGATATGGCAGATTATTCGTAAAGGACTAAACAAGTTATTTTAATTCTCTTAATATTTTATACATACCGCAGCATCTTTTAAATTATTATATCCATGTGCGCCTATATCATCCATGTTAAATCCCGAACTAAAGCTGCCACCTTCTCCGTTGAATACTAAAACTTTGGCTTCAGGATCATTATCAAATGCATCAATGGCTACAGTCATTTCTTTAAGTGTTGCTATGTCCAGACTGTTCCTCGTGTTTTGACGGTCTATGTTGAGTGTCATAACGGAACCAAATTTTTCAACAACAATATCTGTAAGTAATTTTAAATAGAATTAGGTATAGGTAATATGTGGGTAGTACTACTATTTTCAAAGATAACATTTTAAAATCGTATGAGGCGATATTTTAGTTAAAACGTTTAGTAATTACGTCAGATTTGTTCTTATTTTATTATCGAGTACATTTGTATAGGAAATATCAAAATAAGTTGGTTCAATAATAAGAAAATAAGATAATAATAACCTTACTTTTTTTGACAACTTCTATTTTGGCCGGTTCCGATTCCGAATCTTTAGGGTCGTGTTTTTCTTCTGCTTTATGCTTAGCTTGAGCATCATTAGAACAAAAACGCACTGCATATCGCCTTACAGGCAAATTAGTAGCCGAAATTAGAGTTTTCAACATAGTTCTCATTTTTTCATCAAACGAAATCAAACGATCACAAGTTCATAGAATCACAGATTCACAGATATCGTTTCCGAATTTGATAGATGTCAATTTGTCAATATCATATGATTGTCATCATAGGAGAGGCCTATGTCCAGCTGTGGACGAATACAGGCTGATGATGATGATGATGATGATGATGATATGATTGTCACTGAAACTGAAAGATCTAAGCCGAAAAAGAAAATCTAGGGCGCATTCACAATTCCCAATTTTTATCTACAGTATTGTGTTGCATGTTTCCTATCTTTTTTTTAATGTTTATACTGATTATCTAATCTTGTTGCCTGCACAATTATAGTTTCAAGACATTGCCAAGCTACTAGAAGTTCTTAATGATTTTTTATCTGGAAACTGTTATCGTAAGTTGAACGTAACCAAACAGTCCATAAACCATTTTTCATTAAAATAACTTTTTCAAAGCAAATAATCTTATCATTGGATTAAAATAATTTTATCATATTTAAATAAGAAACAAAACAATTGGGAAATAATAAGAAATCCACTGAAAATTTTACGGTTTTTGCAATAAATTGCCGCTGGCAACACAAAACCGCCCACTGTCAAAAACAACAAAATCATCCTCTTGTTGGTTGAATTTTCTCGACAAATTCTCATAGTACACGTGTACCGACAATTCGATGTTAATAATTTCATCATTTGTATCTATTTATGGTAAAACGATCAGCGAGTGCTGTGCTCTAATTGTTGTAAAAACTTCTAGTAACCTGTCTCTTTAGTGACCCTGTTGTTTGTGTTTACATACGAAAATGTCTGAATTCAAGGATTGGTTTGAGAGTGTACCGTTTTTCACTCGTTATTGGTTGACTTTAACAATTGTGTTCAGTATATTGGGCCGGTTTGGGTTATTAAGCTTCTCCTATTTAGTGCTGGACTTCTATTCCATTGTAAACAATTTCCAGGTAAGCAGGAAAAATTAAGTAATATTATGTGCTCGTGCTACGTTGCTAGATCATTCCACAGTTTAAACATTGCATAATATGAATGTTAATGTTCGAATTACAAAATTAATAAAAAAAAATCCTATGAAAACCATAGTTAGTTGCCTTGGCCCATATATTCAAACACAATACTGTGATACATATCCATATACTTGCATACTGTTACAATTCACTATCTAACATTTAATAATTAAAAGTCACTGATAATAGTATTATGCTAATAGTGATAACAAAGTTATACTCTAATTATTTTTTACAGTTCTGCTTTATCAGGCTGCATTAGAATTAGACAAATCTGAATTGAAACTTATTTGTTTACATAACTATTAAGTAATTACAGTAGCATGATTTAATTTATAACCTTGTCTATACATAATATATATATTAAATTTAAACCTGTAGAAGACTAACCCCTAAATACCGAAATGCTACTCAATTTGAAGTCTCAAATCTCTGTCATTTCCCAAAGAATGTATAATGATGGTAGGTACTATATTTTTTTTTTTTTTTCTTCTTTGGCAACCGAGTCTCCAAAACGGTGTTGTCGACTATACTGCCAGTGTCGAGTGGTGACGGCAAAAGGTACTATATTTAGTGCATCAAACAATTTTAAACAACTCAATAGTTGTTTTGGCATAATATTTGGACATAAGAATTTATGCCTTTGAATCTAAAAAACCATAAAGTTGATAATGTTCTTTATACATAGTTAAGATAAGGTTGTAAGAATCTTGAATTGCTACAAACAACACAGTTATTAATTTCATATTTTTAAAAATCATAATCAAGAAATAACTAAAATTACTTTTATTTACATTTAAATCGTATTTTCTGTCATAATTTCATTTATATCAATGTACAAAATTGAAGCAGTTATAAAACCCTTCCTTTTATCATTCACAGTTATGGCGACCAATCACAGCGCTGTTCTTCTACCCGATAAGTCCGAGTACAGGATTCCACTTCCTAATCAATTGCTACTTCCTGTACAACTACTCTCAGAGACTTGAGACAGGAATGTTTGCAGGCAAACCTGCAGATTACTTTTATATGTTACTCTTCAACTGGGCATGCTGTGTGGTCATTGGATTACTTGTTAACTTGCCTGTAAGTATAGTTTTTATTTCCATTGTTAAACATAGCATAACATCACTCTATTTCTCCCCGAAGGGCGGCACTTAATGCCACTTTTCACTATTAATATCATGAGTCCCATGTAATAGGAGGTGAGCCTATTGCTATATAACGGGCACAATACCAGACTCCATGCTACTATTGATATTAAAAAAAAACCAGTAATATTTTGCCCGACCCGGGAATCGAACCCGAGACTCCTTGCCCAGCAATAGCACTTCTAACCACTCGGCCAATGAGGCAGCCAATCCAAGTAGCAATAGTAGTATCAATAAATTTATAATAATTGTAATTTGTCACATACATAACAAATAGCTGTAATCTTCCTTGTACAATAACAACGTAATACAATACCTATATTCCAATTGTTGCGCCTTTATTAACGTGTCCCCATTGTGTTTGCTAAGTAGATTTATGGTAATCCGTGGCAACGTCGTGAGGAGTGTATTTGTTAAATCTATTATTTTACTCACCCGTCTTATATTTAATATACTGCTGTTTGTTGTCCTTGATAAATAAAAATAAAAAAATAAAAATAAAAATTTATTAACGTGTCATTAAACTCAAGACCTCATGAACCGCGATTGTTTTATGACCATAGTCATTGGACACAATTTCAATGTGACATTGCTGACGCCGTACTCGTTGGTATTTATTTATTGTAAACATATTATTAAGATTTATGTGTAATATAGAATTAGGTACTTAAATAATTAATACAGAATATGCATACTATTTAATAATTTTACAGTTACTAGACAAAAAGAATTTAATATGTATTGTTTATGATTCGGTTAAAGTAATACTTATTTGGTCTTTCCAAAAGACCGAAAGACCGAAGAAGAAATTCTCGTAATAGCACGGTGCTTGGGTGTTTAACAATGACACATCTTCTGCTGGGCTCTTTTTGATCGTAGGGCAATGTTTTATAGTCTTTCTTGATTTATACACTATCAAACACAAAAAGAATTTTTCAAATCGCACTAGTAGTTCCGGAGATTAGCGCATTCAAACAAACAAACTCTTCGGCTTTATAATTTACTAGCGACCCGCCTCGGCTTCGCACGGGTGGAATATGTATGTATTATACATATAAACCTTCCTTAAGAATCTATTAAAAAAACCGCATCATAATCTGTTGCGTAGTTTTAAAGATCTAAGCTTACATAGGGACAGACAGACGGCGGATAGCGACTTTGTTTTATACTATGTAGTGACTAGTGATTATTAGTTTTTTTGTTTTCTAATATTATAATGGGCCGACGTTTGACCACTATCTCGCCTGGTGGTAATCGATGATACAGTCTACGATGGAGCACTTTTTATTAGTAGGTATAGATATGGACAGATGTGCACTTCTGCCTTCCCCAGTAGTGTTTAAAAGGCGCGATGCTATGTAGGTATAGTTTGGTAGTTTGCATAAAATAACATGAATTAATGAATATGTTCCCTCTTCCAGATCCTAATGGACCCGATGGTACTGTCTGTGCTATATGTTTGGTGCCAGCTCAACAAAGACGTGATCGTGTCCTTCTGGTTTGGAACGAGGTTCAAAGCTATGTATCTACCATGGGTACTGCTGGCGTTCAACCTGGTTATCAGCGGCGGGTAAGTTGGATTTTGAACTCTATTATGTTCGAATTAAGGTATAGTCCTCAAATTGAATTCCTCGAAGAATGGTAAGCCTGAATCTCATACTTAGGAACTAATGAGCCAAGCGGTAGGTTTTAGAAAACACAGGTTAATCTACTGATTTTGGATTGAGATCGGTAATTCACTTCGGCTATTAGAAAGTTTCACTCATGTTAAGTTCTCTTCGATCTCGCTGACGAAGAACTGCTAAACAATGACAAAATTATCTATCTATATAAATAAAAATAAGTTTCCGTTCGTTAGTCTCGCTAAAACTCGAGAACGGCTGAACCGATTTGGGTAATTTTGGTCTTGAAATTTTCTTCGAAGTCCAGGGAAAGTTTGAAAGGTGAGAAAAAATTTTAGGCGGAACGGACCCAGCTAGGGTCAAGTAGTTATTTTAATAAAATTATGTTGTTAAATATTGTCTCATATTCCAGAGGTGTCATGGAGCTGATTGGCATCCTGATCGGTCACTTGGCGTTCTTCCTTCTCTTCAAGTATCCTCAGGAGTTCGGCGGTCCAGCTCTCCTATCACCGCCAGCTTTCTTGTAAGTTCACACCCACTTTGACCTACACTGCTTCTGACTAATTTATCTTAGAAACTCTTTTCTTTGTAAGGAAATGTATGTTGCCATAGTTTTGATATAACAATGCCTATGTTTTCGTAACATCATAAGTACTATCAACGCAATATGAATCCATCCAATCTGTTTATTGTCCATTAAAAATAGCGCCTGTTTATTCATATTTGTCCTTTTTATAGATTTGAAGTTAATATGTATTTTTGTTAGTCGTAAGTGCCATGTTATCTCATTTCCCTACGTCGTTCATGACTCACAGTTCATAGGCCACGTCATTGTTTATTTACGACCACGTCATTTAAGACCAACCATATTTATGCCTAGCCTACCTAAATTAGGTATGTGTATATTTGAAGTTATTCTACAAGTTTACAATGTATCAATAATTACTGTCGCATTATACTTGCTAATTTATAATTATTTTATCACCAGGAAACAAATATTCCCTGACACAAGATACGTGGGTGGATTCGGCACCGCGCCCCAAGCTAGGGTGCCCACACGACCAGGCGGGACAGTCTTCGGAGGACACAACTGGGGCCGTGGTCACACTCTAGGAGGAAATTGATGTAACAACACATGTAGTGAGAGACTTTGATGTTTACAAACACGAACGATATCCCGATTTTTAAGATGTGATTTTGGTGAGCCTAACAGTTTTTCTTGACGAAGGTATCATGTCCATAGCCTTTATCCATCCTCTTTTTTTATAGACTGTCGAAGTGTGTACAAAACTTTTTTTAATCAGAAGATCACAACTTGAAAATTAATTGTGTAAAATTATTTACTCTATGAACTATGAAGTTATTATTTTGTAATAGAAAACATATTGTTTTCTAGAGTTTTACTGCACTGGTTTGTTGTAATTTAATTAAGTGGGTGTTATAGTCTGTGGTCATTGTGTTTGTTTGGGACTGCCAAGTCTTTATAGGTATAACGTAAAGTGCAAATAAATTAATTAAATAAAAGAGATATATGAAAACTTTATGTTTTTGCTACCTATACACACAATACATGACTTTTATTTAGGCTTGAACAAAATTGTTAATCTATAATTAGGTTAAATTTTCTGTACAATATGTTGTTTTAGATAAAAAGTGCAAAATTGTATTGTAAAGTGAATGTAAATCTGTCTATATTTACGAGGATTTAGTGTTAAATATAAATGGCAAGTTCATCATCAGCATCATAAATTAACACAGAAAAATCTCTCTTGTTCCTAAGAATATAAAGGTGAAATTAATTTCCGATTTTATACCTTACTAAACAATAAACATATATTTATTTTTAGGCATTTACCTGGTAACAATACTAAATATGAACTGTCCAACGAATAGAATTAATTTAATACAGTGTTTTTGTTAACCTGTATGTATGTGTTTGTGTGCGAATCTCGGGAATTGCTAAACCGTTCTTGATATGATGTACAGTGAGGTACAAGATTGCAATAAACTGTTGATATAATAATTTAACTGATGTTAATCTTCGTTTATCACTTTATTTCCTTTCCTTTATCCTCTCAATCTCATATCATGTCCGATTATGATAATAATATCAGGGAACAGGATGCACACAGCTGCACAGTAAGAACAATTCACACCACAACAAGACGCTACATGCACACTTCATAAGAGTAACTCAAAAAACAACTTTATTTTGCATACTTATCAAAAGATAAACATTTCATTGATAGAAATATATCTTCTAGTCACAACTAGAAGATAAAATTGTTTTTAAATAGCTCTTGTATAGTGTGCGCGCAGCGTTGCGTCTCGGTTGTAGATCAGTCTCTTTTCTATTGAAACGGAGGTCACTGATGAGGGCCCATGTAACTGTATATACCATCTAATACCAATAAAAAAACACATTTTTATGGGCCGACTCGACCGGAGTGATACCACGGCCTTACGGAAAACCGACATGAAACTTGCGTTGTTTCATCATGTGAATGAGGTTCCCAGAGCCCAATTACTCCCTAATCCCTGAATCCCCAACAATCCTCAAATTTCTAATCCCCAAAAGGCCGGTAACACACTTGTAACGCCTCTGGTGTTCCGGGTGTCCATGGGCGCCGCCGATTTCTTACCATCAGGTGATCCGGTTCGCTTGTTAACCGGCTTAGCCCATAAAAAAATAAAACAGCATTCGAAATAAACGCAATTCACTATATTACATAACTATACAACAATATATCAATGTTTCTCTTCCTTCTTCTCAGCGGTGCCATATTCCTTCTCCCACATTGCAATGAACTCCTTCTTGCGTTGTTCACGACGTTTGAAGTACTCGGGGTAATGGGCCTTCTCTAATGGGTGCCAGTAGTCGATCACCCAGTCCGGGGGAGTTACTACACGCTGGTGAGCCACACCTCCTTGGCTGGTCGCGACTGGAGAAGGAAAGTTTATATCAAAGTAACTCATAAAATAAGGGGTCGTCCACATAATAGGGTAGTTTCCAGGGTAAGAAAATTAAAAATCCAATTAGTTCGTCAGTTAGATAATGAAAAAATATTAGACACGTATTTTTTATTTTCTCGTATAAAATTACAATACTTAAATAAAATGGCGTTAAGATTAGGAGTGAGAGGAAGTTACGTCACAACGTGCTACATTTTGTAGGACGCTGTGACGTCACACGACATTTCAAATCAATATATTATCGTCAAAAGCATTTAATTTTGTGAGATAAGAAAAAATACGTGTCTAATGTTTTAAAATAAACTACCCTGCTGTTTGTCTGACATTATCTCTCGCCTCACCCATAACGGGGGAAGTCAATGTATGATTTACCTCATCAAAAAATAATAATAAAAGGCTTAAGTGTTTTTCGGTGTGGTCGCTGAGCAACCGGCACTAGCAGGTTCGATTTCCCCAACGGAACAGCTCTTTGTGTGATCCAGAAATAATTGTTTTGGGTGTCTGGACGTCATGTCACGTCGTGTTATTACGACAAAGGAAAAAATCGTATCGTGGGGCAATGATTTTATAAAAGAAAAAATAAATACTTTTACTTGTTTGCTCATATCAATTCCCATTAAACTAATGATGCTGCACATAATAAGTATCAAATACTTATAATTTGCAATCTGCATTTTATGCAACAGGTAGCAATATGCATGCATCACAGCAATGTCCAAAAATATCAACATTTTTAGAATTTATAATAAAATATTGCATATTGCTATTATTCATTATGTAAGTATTATGTAAGTACAGCTATATTTTACTACATATTTTGAAATTGCTTCTCCATGCAAAGTCCAAAGACAATGTTCAAAGTTTTGCATAATATTAATTACACTTATTTCTGGTGCAAATTTACACATAACATAACTTCACGCCTTTTATCCTCGAAGGGATAGGCAGATGTGCACATTACGGCACATAATGACACTGTACCATGTACCTAACACCTACTTTTTACTATTATGAGTCTGAAGCTGAGCCTATTACCAAATACCGGGCACATTTCCATACTCCGTGCTGCAACTGAGATTTTTTAAAACCTAGTAATACTTTGCCCGACCCAGGAATCGAACCTGAGACCCATCACCCGGCAGTCGCACTTGCGACCACTTGGCCCCTGAGGCAGTCTTCATTTTGAAAGTTTATTTTAACCCCTTGAATTTTTGCCACAATAGGAATAATAGAAAATGCATAGTCTTGCAGAGATCTGTGTTCCAGCACACCACAGGTTAACACTTTTTGGAAATAAGCAATCACTTTTATGTTCAGCAGTGGACTGCTAGTGTAGGATCTTGTAGCTGTAGATGATGATAAAGATAAGGGTGACTGGTAGAGAATGCCACATGATATTAATTATGTGCCATTGTGTAATTAAATTGTGTATGTTAAAGACTAAATAATTAATAAAGCGAAAGATATCTTACAAAGTTTTGGAATAGGATGTTGAGTTAAGAACAATTCTTCCTCTCCCTCCTTCAGTATCACCACCGCTTTTCTCATGTCGGTGATCTTTGCATTCTTGTCAAACCTGTCCCGCAGTAACACTGCTTGGTAACGGTATACATTGCTGAAATATACAGAATAGGTTTTGAAATAATGTGTCAAACAATAAATATTTTAGTTTTAATTAAATTATTGGTAACATAGTCAAATCATTAATTTCAAAGGTATGAAAGAAATAAAAATCAACTGTAAATGGTTATCGAGGAAGAAAGGTCATTCATAAATTACATATACCATTGAATATGCGGAATTATAATGGTATTTATGTGATACATTATAACATAAACGTAATAATAATTCCCAGAAGACTTCTATTTATATTTAAGACTTGAATTAAACTAAATAGTTTAGTCATCTGATGTATTCTATTGTTATTGTTGAAATTTTTTCCAATTAGAATCTTACTACTGTGAAAACAAATATTTACATGAACATTAATTATTGTCTACTTACTATTAAAATGGATTTTCAAGAGTAATGAAAATTAGTACCAAAATATTCTGATTATTAAGATATAGATCTGATTAAGCTAAAGGTAACAAAGCTTCAAATCTAACTATCAAATCATCAGAATGTTGAGAAGGGTACATTTTGTCGAAAACTAGGCTATATGAAATACAATGGTTACTATCACTTCTAATTTGATCATTAGGCAATAATATGGTAACCTTATTAGAACAGACACTTGAAATAATCTTCATATATAAGATATTCATAATAAAAACGCTGAAGAATTAAGATTTATCTGAAAAATAAGATGCACAAATTGCGGTTATGTTTTGAAGGAATTACGTAATGGGGAAAACAAAGGACAAGAAGGGAAAAACACCGGTACAACGGTTGAATTAAACTTACCGTCTATCGTAATACGCTTCTAAGTTACGTAAAGCTCTTTTATAAAGGGAGCAAACCTTTTGAGCGTGTGTTTTTACGCCATACAGTGGTACCTGCGCCATTTTTGTTATTGCCACTGACAGCTGCCAAAGAAACAGAATGTCAATAAAATTCAAAGACAAGTTTATTACTTTTTTCTATATTGAATATACAGCTTATCGCTTACATAAAACCATAGACCAGGACAAAACTGATTCATAAATCCCTCAGCTGCTTGCTTATCTACTAATATACAGTTAGTTAGCTTTAACCCTATAAAGTGTAACAGCATTGAAGATTGAAATTGTCTATGGTAAAGTTGCTACTGCAGTATGCTTTTATAGCAAAAAAAGCACGTTTGGGGGTTGGTATGGTATTGTCTTATCGACATCTGAAAATTACTATAAACGTTTCTAGCACAAACTAACTAAACTGCCCAAAATCTCACAATATGACATTATAAATAAATGTGGGAAAAACTCTGAATCCTTGTTTATGGAACTAAACCATCTACTCTTTATTAATATTGTTATTTTGCTAGGCACAGTGGCGATTACGACTTTATCACAAAACTAAAGATGGATATCTAGGCGCAGTTCGAGCAAGCTTGTTAAGCTAATCCCTGCCTTTAATTTTATCATCGACCATAAAACATCAGAATTAAGTCCTTGAACCGTAAATATTAGGCATCAAAGATTCGTACACAATAGTTGACATGTGTTACAAGGCTGTAGTCACTGCATGCAATAACTATTAGAACTCTACACTTGGATACACATCAAGTTAAACAAAACCAGTATAACCTGACCGTCAAATGTGCGCAAACATCATACAAAACGAGGTCACGTCAACTAGTCCTTTATAAGTTGATGTGCTGCCATGTCTACATAAACGCTGTAATATAACGCATCCGCTGAATAATTTGTCACTTGAACGTTGCAGATTGCAGATAAAATTACTGAAGTGAAGGATTTTCGTAATTTGTATTTTGGTTGCGATTGCGAAATTGCGACATCTTGTCTGTAAATTTGTAGGTACTGACAACGGTTGCTCAAGTTTTTTGTCTAGACGTTTAGCCTTTAATAATATAGATCATTAAAAGTTTAGGTATCAATCGGTAGGTAAGGGTTATATAGGGTTTAGGTTTACCTAAGTGTGGGAGCCATACTTCGGCACGAATGCGCCGGATCGACCGACGTGAAATAACGCTTGCGTTGTGTTTCGTCGTGTGAGGTTAATTACCGGAGGAGGACTAATTACACCTCCTCCTTCCCCAATCCTTGAATCCCCAACAATCCTCAAAATCCTAATCCCAAAAGGACGGTAAGGCACTTGTAACGCCTCTGGTGTTCCAGGTGTCAATGGGCGACACCGCTTACCGTTAGGTGATCCGTCTGCTAGATCACCGGCTTTATAAAAAAATCACGCAGTTTTCGATAGACACCTTAATATAGGTATAGCAACTTTATCGTACCTGTGCCGAGCCGTAAATCCGGCAGAGGGATATCGGAAACTGGAGAGTATGGCATATATAAAAACTTAATTTACTTCAAACCCTACATTGTTAATTCGAAATATATTTTGCAAATCTTCAAAACTGTCTAACTGATATTTTATTCCTACCTAAACCTATTCAAACAAATAGGTACGTAGGTAACCCATACCGAGTTAAATTGTCAAAATCAAAATCATAATCAAATATCTTTATTGCTGAACACAGTACCTACATTTAGATGCATTGCAAGATGTTGGATGAATGCGCAGTTCATCATGTTCTACCAATCAAGGCATGCAACTATTGTTTGTCGTAAAATAAAAAACAAATACTTTATCTAAATATTACCTCTAGATACCTGGCTTCTACAAGTAACGGCTGTAATGCAGCCGAGCCGATGTAGGTTAACAAGCTCTGTCTTCCTGTTGATAGAACAGGTTCAGGTGACCCGCACAGCTTGAAAAAGCTTGCAACATGCAATACTTTATACGTAATGGCTATGAATATTATTACGAGTAGCCTGTAAGTGATTATATATACCACGGGACTTTCTGGTGATAAGCTGTCTCCTTGGTCGAGCTGCAGCAATACGATTTGAGATGAGATTGAGACTTGGGTCGAACAAAATATTATAGATATGTTCGTAATAGCAATAATACAGTACATATCATTTTTACTTGCTACTTGTCTAGGCAATTAGTTCTCTAATTTTTGATGAATTCTTAAAAAACCTATTTGGACCCACAAAACGCAGCAGTCGGTCGTCCATCCACTGCGTCAAACGTGCAGTCTAGCCTGCCTATCAGATCTAGATAAATAATTCTAACTACCTAGCCTACATTCTCCCGCCAGATATTTTTAGTTTGGAGATTTTAGAGAGCGATAGTTTTAACTTGATTAATTAAGAAACGTTAATGGCTACTTTTTTCTCTTGGTTTTGCTCGCGTTATGCTATAATTGCTATACATATATTTTAGCTTGGAGCTGCATACATGACTTTTTTGCGAAAAAGTAGGAAAGGTAGGTATTTTCTGTGAGTAGGTACCAAGTCCAAATGTTTAAAAATATCCATCATTAAATTAACTGACGTGTCTCCATTGGTGACATCATAATTACAGTAGCAACCTTCAAAGAGATTATAATTTTAATAAGCTTGTAAGTGCAACTTCCAAAGAACTTTGTAGAAAAATAGTAAAACACATTATTTTGGCTATTTTTTCCTTTCTGTGTCACACCTACATTTTTACAGGAATTTTCCAAGAATAAGAACTGCAATAAGTGCACCAAAATTATTTAAAAACCCGTTATTCCGACATGCTCAGCAATCGGAACAGTAACGATTGAATTATTGCAATAAAATCCTATCAAAATGCAATCACGAAAAAATGTACCGACACGATATAATCGGGGTCAAAGAAAGTTAGGGAAACCGACGCGGCGAGATGACCAATCGATGGAAACCGGTCGCGACGCTCGACCAATCAGAGAAATCGCGCCATCCTTTTGAAAATAGGTCGCTGATCCCAGTTCAGGGTTCCAAAAAGATTTTTAATGCATCAAAATAGCTGTAATTATTACTTAGTCATAAATAGGTAGGTTGCGTTTAGTTCGTGTAGACTGGCGTTCGCTCAGTAAACACACCGTACATTGTTGCACCTATCTCAGTGTTGAAGCGACACTCGGTGCGGTGGGTACGGCCATCGCACGACTTTCAAATTTTGAATTTTTATATTTTTTAATTTACATAGCTTGTGTTGTAAGTGAAATAATTTTATTGAACCTTCTATCATCTGTGAAAACTCTTTGAGTTTCCTTTGGGATAAATAAAACGTTTGGCTTTGGTTGGAATTTCCTTTGCTTGCAGTTTTTAGGGTAAGTTTTTTTTTAATATTTATTAAATTTTACACGTAGCCAAGCTAATGAGCTACGTGTAAAATTATAAACGATGCCTATCAATTATCTAATAAGAATTAAAATTTTATAACAATAAAGAAAGAAAGTTAGTTAAAAGTCTGAGTTTAAATATTAAATTATAGATTTCATGTAACTGTAGTCAATAGTCAATAATAATTAATTAGACAGTAGGTATGTACCTACTTTCATTTTAGCAATAAAACTTTTCGTCAGCTTTTTAATTATGCTAATGTACAACATTAATTAGTGACACTAGGCATTAAATATAGGTACCTAAGAGAAAAAGAAAATTGGCTTTTTCTTTCAATATTCTTAATGTTTACCGGATTACGGAGTGTATTCTACTTGTGTCTACAATGCGTAGTTTAAGGTAGATAACTTTTTCAAGATTTATTTGGCTTTTTATTATTATCTTTTTGAATTTTTACATCGTTGATTACGTTCAAAACTCAATTAAAACCAGAGAACGTAGAACTCTAGTAAAGCAGATACCCAATAGACCACATTTTATGGTCGCTGTCTTGGCACATTTTTGTTCTAAATTATCATAATGTAACTTTTGAAGCCCAATGACAGGACGTGAGAATCACGTGCATTAACAAAACGCTTTTGAATTAAGAAAGAAATACTTAGGGCAATGGTTCTACTTTATTACAATGTTCAATAAGTGCAGTTTGATGGTTGTTCACTTAGACCTATTTATGTACCTATACGAAATTGTATAGTGTAACATTTTATGGTGTAATGGTATAGACCTTCGAATTACTCACTTTTAATGTGTGGTACCTACCTACTAACTACTTCGATTGTCGTGTGGTCGCAATATACTGGACAAGAGATGTCGCGGAGAACCTAACTGGTTACCGGGCTCCGGCTCGGAGTGCAGGTGTAGGAACGGGGTGGTTTTTAGTCAGTAACAGTCTGAGTCATTCGATGATTTTCCCTCCTTAAAAAAAATACTGAACAAGATATGTCAGTTGCATTTATACCGACTTCAAAAAGGAGGAGGTACTATGTTCGGCTGATTGTTTTTTTTTTTCAATGTCTCGTAGTGTTATTAAGTTTTATCGATGTTCAATTTTATTCAAATTCAAATATTAGGTACTTATTTGCGTAAATAAGGTACAGATAGTTTGTCATTTTATAATAACTTAGGTCCTCTTACTTCGCTTTCAACGTTGGCGTGCGTTCCAATATTCTTAACAATGATCTCTCCGACAAATGGGCGTCATTGTTTCAGTGCTGTTTGATGTTGGTCTCTTCTACATACCCTGGCTTATCTAAAAGAGAAGCAGTGGTTGAATAAGTAAGGCAGACTAGTAAAATAATTAAACAAACTAACGAAAAGCCAAAATTTTTTTCTCCCCTTTTAAACCTTCCCTGGACTTCCACGAACATTTCACTACCGAAAAAGGGCCAAATCGGTTCAGCCGTTCTCGAGAGCGAGATTAACGAACGGAAATTCATTTTTATTTATATAGATAGATTATACACATGTGTGTAGAGTCATCTGTCCAAGTTTACGGGTGCGAAGCTATCTTTGTTTGTAGGTTCAGACGCTGACCTATCATATGGTCCTACAAAAAGTGCAGACAAAAGTTTCAATGAAAACTTCCCGTTCGATGTTTCCGACCTTAATTAAATACTGACCTTTTATAAGATGGCATTTAAGATAGTCGTAATGAAATGTGAAATTACTTACTTCATGGTTTAATTCCGACCCAAGTTTGCGTACAATGTGAAGGATAGTTTCTAAGAAAAAGTAAAAAAGGAACTAAGTAAGTACATAGAGTTGTTTCTGATTTAATTTCCAAAATCTAAAAATAGAGAAAGATATGATATGCGAAAATCTTAATCAATCTATAATTATGTATATATATAGAGTTTGCCTAAACATACCACTACGCACTTTAAGTCCCTGAAGAACGAGGCAGAAATACCTAACAACCATAGATACTTACCTATAATAAAGAAGGTTTTAACATTTCTATCCTAACAAAACATAATAAATGGTAATATGTACCAGGTAACACTTTGACTTTAGCTAAAATCGCAACGACTAACGCATTTTTATTATTAAAACACCATGACTGCACAAACCTACCTAATTGCCTTAGAATTTATTGTTTAAAACAACAATAAAATTATTTGCGAATACAATAGCTACATGATCTACATTCATGTTATTGTTGTAACATGAAGGTTGAGAGTTTGAGAGTGAAACCTCTTTACTAGGTTACTGATGTTACTTTCATTCGTGGGAGCTACTTTGTATCATTTTCTTGTTTTTTTAGCAAACTTTTATGTTTAGCTGCGCTAAAAACATGTATTTTGTAGAAAGTACGCGGAAATAAGGCCGTCAAAGATCTTTTTTCGAATGTTCCATAATCGTAATAGGGGATCAATTTAAGGCCTCGGAGTTGTTGAAGTGCAGTGTAGTTATAAATTAACATCGATACTTTGTCCACTAACTGAAAACAAAGCTTAAGTTCTCCCACATCTCTGTGTTTTGAATAGAATATTTTATCGAACCTCAAATTAATTTTATTGATTCATTGGTATAATTACACCAAGCAATTTCAACTGCCAAACAGCTCGTACTCTGCAACTTGTCATTAACCATTGCCTCATTCAATTCGTGCCCCTAAACTGTGAACCTCAAGGTTTTTAATGGAAAATAGGTATTACCCAACATCAATAACATTAAATTATCGTAATAGTGTCGAATAGTATGTGTCAACATCACTGTACCATGACCAAAAATTCTTCAACGCGGGAAAATGGAACTGGATTTGAAAATGTATTGAATTTGACAGTTGTGTGATATAAAATGGCGGTTTTGAAGGGTCAAGTTGTATTGGACATAATGTGTGAATTTGTGAAGGTTATTGAAATTAGTCTTTACCATTTTAAGAAAGGGTCTGTTTCTGTGGTTTCTGCTAACATTACTGTCTAGTTGATTGTACATTGTATATTTTTCATTAGTAACGTTGATAAGTGGAGTCCAGGTGGTTGCCTACCTTCAGACATTTTTCATTGAAATTCTGCAATTCGGATTCAAATATCATAAATTATTTAGCTTTCGAAATTTCTATTAGAAAAAGACCGGCTTTATTTACATAAATAAATAAATACTGTGCTTGTTTTGATCCGCAATGATATGACTGTGTCTGTGGCAGACATAGATGCACAATCAAACGACATCTTCTTAAAAATATTTACAAAGAGGTAGGATTGCCTGGATTGCCACCACCTCTTTGGCAATAAATAGATATACCCTCTATTCGGGAATTAAAAGACGTAGGTAATATTGTTTTAATGAGATACTTTCTCACCAAAAATTTAGGCTTTCTATGTATAAACTAAAAAAAAAAACAAACGTAAAGTTCTGTTCCATTGTTTGAACGCAACAAAGTATTTTTAAAAAAAAGAAGAAAAAAAAGTTTAGAAAGTTTTGTCATTAGTGCTGTAGACTATAAAGGCATAGTAGTCAGTTGTCGTTGTCGTTGGAAAAAAGAAGTTAATATCGACGTAAGTCGGTTAGTGAGTGAGTAATTACATAAGACTTAGGTTACACAGCAAGCTATGCTTAACCAGTATAAACTGACCGTTGAATATTCGCGAAGCTCATACAAAGTAAGTCTAAGATAAACTGGTTTTGTGTAGCTTGATGTGTATGCTGCTGGTTGCTCTTACTACACAAGGGTGTTTCGCAAAACATTTTGTTCAATACCTGATAGGTTCTGGAACCTTCGATTACATTACGTGACATAACAGTAACCAGAAATAAATTAATTAACTTAAAACACGCTGTAGTTAAGTTTGACGCAAGCTGTTGTTGCATGTTCAGTGATAATCGACTTTGATGCTTTGAAATATGGGTCATCTTCTTTGATGCTTTTAATATGGGTCTTTTTGGATTTGCTCGACATTCGGTTGTTGAGTTAAGCATTCAAGCTCTTAAATATTCCGAATCTATTTTTATTAGATTTTAATTTTCTTGGCTAATAATGTAGAATTGTGACGTAATTTTCATTAACAGAGCTGGAATTGAATTTCCTTGTTAAACCTGAAAATGATTTCTGTTGCCGAATCTCCCAAAGACTTATCTAAGTAAGGGTAAAATGCGATATTCTGGGACATCCAGAAACAACTTTAAATTCAACTAAGTACCAAAGCCACAACGACATGAACTCAAAAGGTTACCATAACCTACATTCATTCTAAATGCTATAAATACCAATAATACTTTTCTGCGACTTACACAATACATTATCGTCAAAGTAAACGTGTCAAGTCACTATATATCTAGTATGTATACGTAAGTAGGCTCTAACCGTGTGAACTTAGATTTTGCAATTTATTGGCTCAAGCCTTTAGCCCATCATGTCGGCAACTATCTAGGCAAGATAGTAGACGCACTGATGTACGCAACTGTTGATAGCTGGCGTAAATTACTCACAATAGTAATAAACTTGAGGCTGTGCCGATAAATTCTAGATTTAACTAACTTCCTCATGTCTTTGCGTAGATTAGTACGTAGATGCCCCTTAGGAATAAGGGCGACGATATTGCCTTTAAAAGACATAACATAACATCACGCCTTTTATCCCCAAAGGGGTAGGCAGAGGTGAACACAGAATTAACACCTACTTTTCACTATTTATGTTATGAGTCCCATGTAATAGGGGGTGAGCCTATTGCCATATACCGGGCACATTTCCAGACTCCGTGCTACTACTGAGAATTTTTAAAAACCCAGTAATACTTTGCCCGACCCGGGAATCGAACCCGAGACCCCTTGCCCGGCAGTCGCACTTGCGACCACTCGGCCAAGGAGGCAGCCTTTAAAAGCTCACAATTTAATAAAAGAGTTCCTTTTATACGTGTCCTTTTTTTGGACACATATTCATTTTGTTTGTGTTGCTACAATTGACATTCTTGACATTGACAAAGCAAAGACTAAAATTACTACGATGTGTCTACTCGTCTTCTATCATTTATGTTTATGACGTTGAATTCATAAAGTACGGCCGTGTGAGTAAGGTTAGCAATGATTTATATATAATAATAATAAACAACAATAATGCTGAGACAAAACTTTTAATCCCAATTTTATTTCTCACACTGATTGTTTACAAAAAAAACCGCATCGTCATTGTTTCTTTTTTAGAACACGCTGACATTTCGAAATCCAAAACTGTGTCATTCCATACTAGTACGTTTTCTTATTGTTTTTTTTTGACACAATGCAGTGGTTTGTGCAGATACAAGTTCTGCCATGCGTCCTCCATGCTCATACGTGTGCAGTTCAGTTAAAATGGCTGACTCACTTGTCCCCATTCTGCTCTACTGGCCAAGACTTTCACTACGCGCTTGTATAAGATGTTGCTTTGAGACGAATCTTTTATTGGCCTTTTTATTGATTGTTGCAAAATAACTTTGGAACAATATTTATCGGCTAATGAACCTGATTGCACCTTTATTTTTGTTGCAACATGAAAATCTTTCGTATTGATAATATTGGCTTTGAAAATGCAATCGCCCAGCGTGGAGATGGTGGCAAACCCTCTTGTGTAGAGAAGGCTAAGGCTATTAGTGGACAGGTACAACAAGGAATGACCATCTTTATAGAAACTGGTTAACTAGTTATCGGGTACCTGTTACCCCAATAGAAAAGTAGGGAAAAGTTAGTGCCTGTGTACTTACCTATATTAATAGCTATGTTTAATGTAGCAATACAACCTATTTGAGCGGTTACATAAAAGCTTTTGTATAGTCTTGTATTATTTTGTATACAATACAATGAATAGAATATGAAGTCGCTTTACATCGTTCAATAACTAGAGCTCTAATGGATAAATGTACTGCTTTGTGTTCGAGTGGAAACGTGTGGCAAATAAATAACGAATTGTTTGCGCTACATACAAATATGTTCACAATGACTCGCTGCTTTCTGCTGCTTGTGCTGATGTTTTTTTTTATGGCATAAGCCGGTAAACGAGCAGACGGATCACCTGATGGTAAGCAATCGGCGTCGCCCATGGACACCTGGAACACCAGAGGCGTTATAAGTGCGTTACCGGCTTTTTGGGGATTAGGAGTTTGAGGATCATTGGGGATTCAGGGATTGGGGAAGGGGAGGGTAATTGGGCCTCCGGTAACCTCACTCACACGACGAAACACAACACAAGCGTTGCTTCACGTCGGTTTTCTGTGAGGCCGTGGTCATGTCATGTTATACACGGTACAAATTAGTATTCAATGTGCAAATAGGTATCATAATAATTAGTGCATTGTCAACTATACCTACTCTATACAGAAACACGGTTTCAAAACCAATGCCAAGTCACCAGGAAATGTGCACCAAATAATGGGATAGGAGACAAACAAATCATGTTTACTATAGTCGTATGATGGTAACTGCACATTGTTTTTATTTAATTGCTTCTGTATATAGCAGATAATAGGTTTAGTACGCTGTGACAAAAGGGCGGACAAATTAATGGCGGAGCGATGCAGTCAATATGTTTTTGTAATTGATGTTTTATCACGTACCATTGCTATTAAATAGCTGAAGCTGAATAGTTTGTCAAATTGTTCATGATGATATAAAAACGTAATCTTGATAATCTTCTGCCAATAATTCTTTAGACTATAGATAGGTATAGTAGGTACGCAGGTAAAGGGTGATTCTATAAAAAAAACCGAAAAAATATACGGCGCCATTATCCTTAAGCCAAAGTTCTGCTGATTAAAATATAAAGTTTAGTTTCAAGAAATGGAGCCGTGTCACTGTTCTCACCCAATCCAATAAAAATACAGATGCTAATAAGTTACCGCGATGCTTAACAACGCGGGAGGATAATGACTTGTTAAATAAAAGTTAAAGTTTTTTGAAGAAACACCCACTGTAGAAAAGGTGCTATGCGGTTGATTCGAATTTTTTTCTCCAATACTTACTCCATTTATTCAGATCTTCGCATCCAACAAACACACACACTTTTCGGTTATAAACCTAGTTATCGTTGGGTGCTTTAAATTACGTAGTTTGCGACTATCGTGTAAAAATGTGCCTTATAAGTGGCGGAGGAGTTGTCTGTTATGTCTTTATAAAGGTTTTCCATACGGGTGATAATGCAAATGTACCGAAAACAGGTATTATGTCCCAAGGGACGTCGCGATTCGGGACTAACGGGATCCGAGGAGCAATGACCCATCAGCTCCACTTTCCAATTGCAACTACCAGCTTGAAGTTTTTCACTAAAAAGTTTTACTGGTAACGAGTTTTTTACTCTGGTTATGTAATAAACATTTTTTGTTAGTTTTTTAAAGGGGCTGGAAAAATAATAAATAAAATGAACTTTGCGAAGATAAAGTCGGTATAAACAGGCAATCGCATATGTTCAGGAAAATAATTATTTCAAGATTATAAAAATTTATTTCTGGTAATGAACGAACTTGATATTTTAATACTGTTCGGTCCGAATAACTTCATTAATATCCTAACCACAACAAAAACTAATAATAAAAATTAATAATCACGAAGTTTACTCTTTGATTTTTAATTGGTTGATCATTAATTTATGTTGGAATATCATATCAGAAGCATCTTGTTACCTAAGTACTTATCATACTTGGGAATCTAACTTGTAACCCTTCACTCAGTTTTGGAGTAATAGGTCCCTAGGTACTTACGTAAGTCCACTCGGACTATGACGACTATTATGGCTTCTAGTCACTGTTTACAGCAAATTGACAAAAACAATAAAGGATAAAAAGGGAGCGCGATTGTCGATATCAATCAAAGAAAAACTTAGTTTTTTTTATAATACTTCTCAAATAAAAGTGTTGTGATTTAAAAAACTACCTATTCTAATAAATAAACACTAGTTTAATACTATATTTCAGTTTCGATTATCAGCAAATTAAATAATAGATTCTCTTATACTTATTTATCATTCTTATTGAAAAGTCAATTGTTGATTTTCTGGACTAACCACAAATAGAAAAAAACCTACACGCATCAATCAAATAAAAAAAAACTCATGAGCATCTTTCGGTCAAATCTAAATCATGTTTCGCCCGGCTTGTTTACCATAGGTACAGGGCAATACCCTATATAAAAATACCATTATAAAAGTACTTATTCCGTGAATCACAGAGGGCTTGCCGTATGTCGCAATATTTTGGGAGCTAACGGTGAGAACTGGGTGCATCGACCGAGCAGAGCCAGTACGACTTGGTTTACGTTTATCGAGTGACGTGCCGACAACAGTGGTGTTCACCCTAGAATTATTGAAAATGTGACCGGTTGGACCGTAATTGGTGCGTTTACCTAGACATAGTTTACATTCACAATAGACGACGACGTTACCGCGCGTTGTTTATGATTTATAAGTTTTTAAACTTGTTTTTTAATTCCTGCATCTCAATCTGGAGTAGCTTTTACCGTTTTACCAAATTAAAAACAGGAATATGGACCGCGTTTAAGAAAAAGCAAGCGTCAGTAATCAGTATTTACATTCCATGAATGAATAAAATATTTTATTAAACGCAAGGACTTTATGATACTTAATTTTGTTGATATATTACCTATTGAGTATTTCAATGGCAAATAAGAAATGCCCGCTGGTACCTAGTGTCTAGTCGGTAGTCAGGAGTTTGTTGTTTTGTTGCTGCCTACTGAGTCATTTGAGTTGCATTGCATTCGTTCTTCTTGCATGTTTAATAGAGTTGTGCCAAAAGTGAATAGCTGGTCTATATTAATTACAAAAATAGTTTCACTTATTAAAAAATCGTGTTTATTCAAATCTTGGAAGTTATCATATATCTATAAAGAAGATATACTTAACAAAAAGTAATATCTCCTTTATAGATAAATAAAGCAGTGCTTGTGAATAATTCGAAAAATAAGTTGGCTCAAAGTTTGTATAGCAGACAAATTCGAAGCTCCATTTTCACACATTTTATTATGCATAGTAACAAATTGTACGTAAAACGTGGTACGTAGATACGTAATGATGAAGGTACCTACTTAAGTAATATAGCGTGTAGACCTCTTCGCATGATTTCGACTTATTAAAAACTTGGCTAATTAATAATTCACATTGCGTTGACCTAAAATAACGAGAATTCTAAAACAATTATCGTACATGTAATATCAAGTCGGTAGACATGTGAAAATTAATACTGGTATAGTAATTATTGTTTAGTTACCTAAGAATGTGGTTTGAACGTTTACTTAGGTTTTGTCGATGATATAAGTTGAGCAAACAAAATTGATTTTGCACTTGGTTTTTTGTAAATAATATCCCATATGACCCATTCGGGTCAAGATTATAATACATAGGTACTAGCGATTTAGAGGAATAGTATTTTCTGTTTAGTGTCTTTTTCAAATTGATGGAGAAGAATAATAAAGTGCTTCGTCAATTCTCCGCTTCACCTGGGTGATTTAAGCCCTATACCAACGTCCATTGAAGCGGTCAATTAATTTTAAATTTATGATAACAATATTAATTTTAATAGAGAGCGTTGCTTTGCCTTTTATTCTAGTGGTAACACTGTTCTCTACTCTGGAATTGTAAGCAATTACGAGTAGTACCTTAATTTATTTATAAAGTAGTTAAGATACGCAGAGCTTTATGAATTAAATAGAAATTCTTTGATCATATCAGCGTGGTATCTGTTGCGTATCGTCAAATTATTCTAGTGGACGTGGAAGATTAAGTAACTGGCCACTCGGATACGTGATAAAATCTTGAAACACTATAATTTGGTTAAAATATTCGGTAGTAGTAGCATAGTAATGTTCTGAAGTAAAGCTATGATTAAAAGAACGCATTATTACGTGTAACATTTTCTTAAAACGTAAACTATACAAAATAAACTTAAAACAAACGGCAGGAAACTCTTATCCCATGATCACGGCTAAGTACATTGCCATGTCTTTTATAAGTCTACCTCGGACAGTCTATAAAACGAGAACAAAGCAAAATAAACCGTAAACAAAAGAGTATACAGTCTAAACTAGCCTTAGAATTTTAAAACAATAACGTTAGACATGAATAGGTAGGTACTCGATACGTTTGTCGACTCCAAATGGGTTTATTGATAATAACGATACAACAGTCACTGGCATATCAAACAGCGCTTTGTATCTCTGGATACAGACATGGAAATGTACTCTAAGTTATGAACGATGCTAATAGTGTCTTTTACCCTACTGATTTGCAATTTGACAGCCCGTTACGATGTTGTCCGAGCAAAAAACAATAATGTGCGAACTTTTTTCGACGATGTTTAAAAAAATGTAGTTAACTTTTAAATAGCATGTTGCAACTAAACGACTGTCTTGGTTTCTGTTGAAATCAGTGTATTGCAACAAAACTGATGCGACATCGCTTAAAAGAGACGTGAAGCAATCTGCAGCTGGTTTGCGTGGACCCTTATGAAGTCCATTGCTGCGTTTAATTGACTTTGACGTTGGATTGCGCTTACTAACGGAGCAATGGCATCGTTTGTAGGCCGGGGTCGTGCCGCCAAATGTAGAGGCAATGTCAAGCACCTTAACTGACCAAATTCAGGTCTCTGATGTAATGATGTGACCAGTGTGGATGTTCTTACGTCATTCTATTTTTCAAAGATGACTGGCCAAGAATTTATACTCTACGACCTTTACGGGCGGTAATGAAATTTGTTTTCATCTAATATCTTTTAAGTTATATAGTTAAATGTTGATTTGTGATATCTAATTATAATAATGGCAGCGCCAATATTTTATTTTCAACTATAATCCCCTCAAGGTTGAAATCGAACCAAAATTAGTAGGGAGGGTCCAAAGCAATGCTTCGCCCACCTAGTCACCTAATTAACCATAAAAATGACTATAATTTTAACCGAGAGCAACAGTTTCGACAAAATCATGTTCTCTTTTTTTTGTAATAAAACATATCACATCGTAATAGATTTAAAGGGGAAAGTGGTCAGTGAAAGTTTTCGTTTTGGCGAACCAGTTTGAAGGTCAATGATGACGGCCGCCGAATTAGAAATTAGAATAGATAGTCGATGTTTTTGCTTATAAATCTATCCTATAGAATAGTTATAAGTACATACAGTTATATATACATACCAATGTTGTATGTGAGTCTGTTTGTTACGTTTTCACGCCTAAAATACTAAACATTTTTTGATGCTGGTGCTGGTGGTTGACCACGGATGGTGATTTTCTAGTTAAGCTTTGTATGCAACAAAATTATCGGTGTTCAGCTTTATACGACGTCTGTTTATTGTATTAGAGGTGCTCACTGTCTCCAATAAACCCAATTAAGGTTCATGGTTACGCGCAATATCAACAATTCATTCTTAATGGATATTTGCGTAATTTGTGGTACACAAGTCTGTAATTCTTTTAATATCAGAATCTTCAGAATGGAAGTTCTTTTGTAGAATAGTGTTATTTAGCGGGAAAAATATAATATTAAGAGTGAGTCGTTTTAAATTAATTATTTTCAGTATGTTTTCCATGGTCTGGAAATTTTAAGGTTTTTATTTTCCTATTTAGGTACACTACCTAGTTCACAGCAATATGACATGCTTCATTATGATTATGACTAATTTTCCATTTTAAGACTTTTATTTGAAAGAAACTTTCACTTTCTCTTTTGGAACAGATTTTTTTGCGAATTACCTAGTTGTTTAGCGAAATAAGCGTGAGAAAACGCCTTATTTTAGACTTTATTAAAACACCTTATTATTAAACGTCTAACAACCTTTTAATAGCTGAAGACAATAACCGTCCACAAATCAAAATCTTTAAGTTAAGGTAGATTTATAACATTGGTTTTAAAAATTCGATCGATAAGATTTTAGGATTTAACATAGATTGTCCATTGCAGCGTAAAATTGAGCCAGAGGGCCTTTGAAGATCGACTGTCTATTCCGATAACTAAACTAATAGATACAGTAGCATAGCATTTTTAAAAGCAGTAGGCCATCGTCCATGCAAGATTAAACTCACCATGTGGTGATCAAATCTTATTATACATGTTTAACCGAAACCAAACCTCTCGGTTTCATATTGTCCTCATTAAATGTTATTTGTATGTATACTAGTAGCTACTGACAGCAGCACATCGATGTATACTGAACTATAAATACTCTTTACATCGATTTTCAACTTAATCACAAAATTAACAAGATTGTAAATCTTTTGACAAAATTGATCAGTTTGGAGTAGCTTATTGATGTGTATGCATCTAAGATTGATGGTAATGATTTTCAACCTTATTTTATGTTTCGATAAAGTTGGAACTCTGTTAAAAGAGAGGCGAGAACTTCATGAACTTTGGTCTCTGTACATACAGACCTACATACAATATTCTCGTTTGTAAGTTTAGTAAACTTCTCACGTCCATTTGAACTGAATGCTTAATTCTAAACTATTCAGTCGAATCACATTCGTATTGAAAACTAGGAATCTAGAACAAGTAAGACCCGAATTATATTAGAGGTAAAGTCAAGTGCACTAGTCTAGTAATTATTATTGCTGTTACGTCTGTTATGTAATGTAAATAAAAATCCAGTTGAATGAATTGAAGCCAGTTTTAGACTATGTCAATGTTTGATATTTAATTTAAGTACATATGTGACTTGCTTTCGAGTTTTGTATTTTCGTTAATTTATTTTTTGGTGGTAATTAGAATTTAAAAAAAAAACAATACGTGCTAATAAATATAAAATAATAATTTCATGGTAGGTAAAGGGTAAAAGTAAAAAAAAAATAAAGCCTTTTCACTTAGTTCGACTTGGCGGTGTGCACTACCCCACCGTGCCCCCAGGGACTAGACGTCAGTTGCACGATGTGAGTAGGTACTAACTACACATAATTTTTGGTTTTTAATAATCTCCATTTTAGAATCAGGACCGAAAGATCAATATTTAAACTGATTAACTAAATTACCTAGCCTACGTCTATGTCCTATGTCCTACGTCGCGTAGGCTGCGCGACATCGGCGAACGCTGCTCATGAGGAAGAATCCCTCTGTGGTTCGAAACTAGTAGAGCTTTTTTCTCAGTATATTCACATGAGTAACCAGCGATTTTTAGTTATTTTAGTATGTCTCACAATATTATAAAAATATATAAACTGGTCGGTGCATTCCAAGTTACAAAATGTAAATTGGGAAGATATGTTACTGTTCCTTCACTACTCGTGCGCAGTTTCAACCGCTCTGCTCGGCGCGTATTAATCGTAGTGTGATGTTGTGTATAGCCTTTCTTCCATGTATCGACATGGACTATTCAACACAAAACTACTTTTTCAAATCGGACCAGTCGTTTCTGAGATAAGCGCGTTCACACAAACAAACATACTCTTCAGCTAAGTAAGACTAAAAACAATACCTATGTTTTCTGGCCTGTTTCCTTGCTACTTTTCTTATGTTTCCAAAAATGTTTATTGTTGACTAATGTAGCTATATAGCAACAACAAGCCTACCGATATAAAATTACAAAGCCTTGGTCGACAACTGCAAATTATTGACAATCACTTACTCAATAAGGTACAAAATAATTACCTACACACACACTCGCTCGTATTCTGA
This sequence comes from Spodoptera picta, assembly GCA_038387885.1. NCBI lineage: Eukaryota > Metazoa > Arthropoda > Insecta > Lepidoptera > Noctuidae > Spodoptera > Spodoptera picta. Next base: position 566,980 of record JAZHFQ010000752.1, on the reverse strand, counting down.
ATATAACATTGGATCCAATGTCGCAATGTCGTTAAAGTTTTGACTTATAATGTGTTTAATATTTATCAACTAAAAAGAACATGAAGTGTAAAATACAAATCTTCAAATTCCTAAGCCTATAACGCACTTGTAACACTTCCGGTGTCTTGGCTATCCAAGGCGGCGCATTTGCTTATCATCAGATGATGATTCCATAAAAAACACCTAAGTAAGTATTATGTAGACCGTTGAAAATTGTTGAAAATCATCCCCTAAATTTGTTCATACAAAAGTAGTCTCTAAATATTGAAAATAAGGTCTATAATGTAGTTAGGAGAGCGGTCACCGGTAACCGCTTGGGGATATATGGGCGAATTAACGTCAAAGTTATGACTGCATTTTAAAGGATGTCTATAACTACAGTTATATTTATACCTAATTACAATTAATTGTAGGTGATTTGTGAACATTTTAAACGTCCTACATTATACATAAGTAGGTTCATCATTCATTACGCATGTAGATGTTATATACCTACTATGGTACAAAAGTAGTTAATTAGCTAATCTTTACATTTGCGTGTCTGAACAAACAAACGTTCCTACATACACAACACATCTCACGCTCTGAGGAAACTTGAAGGTCGACCAATATTTGGTTTGCACATACATTGGGAATAGGATATTTTATTAATCCGGATGTCACGTTGTATTCATACATATTTTCAATATCAATAGGTAAAGAAGAAACTCTTACCCAATTAACTTAATTACAATTTGAAAACTACAGAGACATATAAAAAAATATAATGTTCACTACAAAAAATTTATAAAATAAAATATAACGAGAATTTACCGGGACAACGACCCCACATAAAACCCTTTGAACTTCGGACAAAAGGACTTTAAAATTTCTTCATTCTTGTAGCTTCATGAATAAATCAATCCAATAAGTAAGTATCTACCGATAAATAGGTAAATAATTCTATTGTTTTGTTACAGATAAATCAAAATGGCGACCTCAGTCCTCCAGCCCGAAGATTGCCGAAGGGAGCACGAACCAAAACACGAGGTCATCGATGCGCCGAGGTTAACCGATGATGACCGAACGTATTTACTCGAGGCTAAAGAACGGGAAACCGGTGAACTGCCCGCAGAACTGAGGGAAAAAGCTAGGACTGAACTGCGAGAGGAACCAGCGCTTAGGGAACAGGCTTTAGAACAAATGAGACACTTTATAGAGAAACATCCAGCTATCAAGAAGTGTAGAACTGGTAAGAAGTTACCTAGTTATTAGGTATGTAGATCTAGACTTAAGAATCCCGCTGATGCCCAATCCTGTTCTGCTAGGGTATTCTGTAACTTCGATCTGTAAAGATCTAAGTAAACTCAACCGCGTTCCACCAAGTGTCCATGTCATTGGTTGTGAGAATCTCTGAACTCATTTCGAGAGTTCGAATTGACATCTTACAAAATAGTCTAGCTGGCTGTACTCAATTATTGAACATTGCTTTCCCGTTTCATATCTCTTGTGGATTTGTTTCTCTTCTAATCTGGAAGTTCTATTTATTCTTGATTTGTGTCTAGTGCAGTATCTAAAATCAGCTTCTTATAAAGTTCATTTTAAAATGAAAAAATACACAGTTTCCAGGAAACGATGTCATGCAGATAGGTAAACATTCTAACTAATTTACACCCCTATTATGCTAGCAAACGGGTGGATATCCTCTGAACTTAAAATAATCCAGTGCTTCGAAACTTATTCTTGGTTATCTTTTTGAGTCAAAATTTAAAGAGGTTAAGGTAAAGATTGCCTTGCTCGTTTGAGATTCAGGTCACATCGTATGCAAATACTGTGTCCGTTACTTCATCGCGTAGCCCTTTAAGTGCAACTCTCGAATGCACAATTATTATAGTGACAATCATCTTTAAAGTAGAACGTATGACAAAGTTGCTTGGTAGTACCACAGTAGTAGTACGTTAGTCTTATCTTGGCTAGGTATTTGAGTTTCATTTTCTTCATATTTTTAATTTAATCCTTTAGATGTTTCCTCTTTCAAACACGATACTGGACTGAATTAGCTCTAGTTTTCGAAGTTGGCAAGGCAATATAATAATAATATAGTGTAATACTGCCTCGTTGGCCGAGTGGTAGCAAGTGCGACTGCCGGGCAAGGGATCTCGGGTTCGATTCCCGGATCGGGCAAACTATTAATGGGGTTTTTAAAAAATTCTCAGTAGTAGGACTCATAACAGTGCCATGTAATAGGGGGGAGTGCAGTGCGAAGCGCGCTCATATACGGTCGTGTTTACAATACTCGCGAAACGCGCGGCATTTGCCGCTGCTTGATTAAGTATGAGTACCCATTTACCCAACCACTCATAGCCAACGAGTTGCTGGCATTTATTCAGCATGCCATCGACACTATGGATGAGGTTAGCATCTTGCAAATATGCAAATCTAACTGCAAGGAGGAAGACATATGTAGCGGCAAAAGGTTGCTATTCCAATGTCTTGGAAAACTGGACGAGATGCCAGCTCGCCGAAGAGACGGAACGGAGAAAAGCGTGCAAGACATTATCACCTTGCTGAAGGTGACAGATCCTGACGACGTGCCTGCATTCGTGGCAAAGGACTTGCACAAGTTGCCCCCTGTCACCTTTGATCACGTCGATGTTACCAGGTTACTCAAGGACATCATATCCTTGAAAACAAGCCTGGCCGAGGTACAGTCCAAGCTGATGTCATCAGAGAACACCATCGGAGAACTTCGGGCGGAATTAATGGCATTACGCAACACTGTTGCTGGAAGTGGCTCACCGACACCGAGCACTGACAGTGCTAACATGTGCCGTGGTGCAGCTAATGCATCGGTCGGCAGTTTTGAGTCGGCGACGGCGCATGCATCGCCACGTGCACGCGCTGCAGTGAGTCATTCCGCCGAACGGCTAGCGCCTCCGGCACAGGCTACGACACGTATGAGTACATCAACCCCCAATCGTGTTTACGCTGCCATAGCTGCAAAAGGGGATAAGCAGGTCCAACAAAGCAAAAATCCTCACGCGGATCTGCATCAGGAGGTTCCTAAAAAGAACCAGAACGACAAGGAAGGCTTTACCCTAGTCGAAAGAAAGAAGAAGAGGAAGCCTACTTGCCGCAATCAGTGCGGTACCGCATTGACAGGACACAATTATCTACTGCGACCGGCTGTACCAGCCACGCTGCTCTACGTGTCCCGCCTACATGACTCCACAAAGGTTGAGGAGATTGTGGAGTTCATCAAGATCAAGGCAAAGCTTCATCTGAAGGTTGAGCAACTGCACTCTCTACACAGAGTGGACTTCAAGTCTTTTGTAGTCAGGGTGCCGACTGAACATCTGCCAACCTTAATGAAAGAGGAGTTTTGGCCGCGAGGGGTAGTCTTCCGACGCGACGGTTCCGAGGTCGGCTACCGGACACTGTGCGACACACGACGCCGTCTATTCGTGTGACCTAGTTATTAAGTACTTAATTGAGTAATTATTTTGTTTGTAATGTATGTATAGTATTTATAAATCATTAATGTATTAGTTTATAGTATTCGATATGGGCCTGTGATGCCTGAAATAAATAAATAAATAAAAAAAAAATAACATAAATAGTGAAAAGTGAGTGTTACATTGTACAGTGGCATAATTTTCACCTCTGCCTACCCCTTCGGGGATAAAAGGCGTGATGTTAAACATAACAATGTTATAGAATAATAAACCTATCACCTCTTTTTGTCCAATCCGCCTTTATCTCACAACTCAACTTACCTAGACTTTTTTTGAGGGGGTGAAAGTCATCCAATGATTTCTCTCACTCGGATAAGGGGAGAGGGAGTGTCAGACTCTTACTAGCTAAAAATAACCCCATTCTTTCTCCTGCACTTCGAACCGGAGCCGCGGCAAGCCGTTAACTCCGCGGCTTCGTATCGGCATCAGCCCTATTGGGCCCCATCTGTGGTGGTCTGATGGCTCATTGATGCGCGCATGGAATGCAACGCGCCCTACGCTCAGGGTTGGTCCTAATCGGATGACGAGTTACCCGTACTCGCCGTCCGCAGGCCCGTGCTTGCGATACCTTACCAAGACCCTGACATTTCATTCTATTTTAGAATTTCGGCAGATGGACTTTAACCACCAAATTTTTTTTCCAGACACACCATTCCTCCTCCGTTTTCTCCGAACAAAGAAGTACTCAATCCCTCAAGCGTGTTCCATGCTGGAGAGATACCTTACCATCCGAGAGATGCATCCTCAATGGTTCAAGAAACTAGACCCTCTGGACCCTAAGATCGCTGCTGTAATTGACGCTGGATACTTGGTACCCTTGCCTAAAAGAGATTCTGAAGGCAGGCGAGTGGTTCTGTCTTGTATGGGTAAGTTTACGAAGCTGTTTGTTTGTAAGAAGCGAAAATGCTTTATATTTGCTATATTAGGAAACGTTTTTATTCGAAAAACAAGTAATTAATGACATTATTTTGTCGCAATTCTTATTTTATTGAGGTTGGTTCATATGTTGCCAATCGAGCAGACGAATCACCGAAACAATATCTATGGGAAATAATCAGCTTTGCTCATGGACATCCGTAACACTAGGAGTTACAAATGCGTTACCGATCGTGGTGTTCTATATACGATTATTCCTATTTTGCTGAATCTGATCTGGGGTACTAGAGTTTGGCTTTAAATATCCCCTTTTCCTCACCAGGTCGCTTCGATCCTCATCAGTTCGACAACTGCGTAATGGCCCGCGTCCACTCTATGATCGTGGAACTGTTGCTGGACGAGCCACGGTCTCAAGTGCTAGGTTACACCCACGTCAATGACGAGGCTGGTATGCAGATGCCCCATGTTAGTCTGTGGTCTCTCACTGACGTCAGGGTTATGCTGAACTGTATTCAGGTGAGGTTTTTAATTGATTTTTAGATCTGGATGGATGCTGGTTTGGACATGTAGAAAGGATGGATGAAAGTAGAGTAACGAAAGAAGTATACAGAGCGGATATGAATGGGGCCGTCGGTAGAGGGCGCCCTAGACGGACATATAGTGACCAGATTGGCGATATATTAAAGAAGGGCCAAATTAAAAGTACCCTTAACCGACGAGCATGCACGAAAAGATTGATGACTGTTAATGAAGCGAAAGATGTATGTAAGAATCGTAGTAATTGGCGTTCCTTAGTCTCTGCCTACCCCCATGGGAGACAGGCGTGAAGTTATGTATGTATGTTTTAGATCTTTAAAACAGTATGAACCTGAAGATTCTGTGTCCTGAAATAGGACTATCGTCTAACATCGTCGGACAAAAAAGGCCTCATTGATTGGAGATCTGTTGGGCAACCGGTTGCTACGCCTTTGCGAAACAAGCCCTTGCTTGTTGCTGGTTCGATTCCCGTATACAACAATAAAAACCTGTAGCGTATATATAGGTATGTTTTTAGATTACATATTTACAAATAAAATTATTGTAAAGCCTTGTGTCATTTTTCTATTCCAGAATTCAACCCCAATGAGGCATAAGCGTACCCACTTCGTAAACATTCCACACTACGGAGTTAAGTTCTTCGAGTTCGCCGTCTCTTTGCTTAGTGATAAACTGAAGGACCGTGTGATGGTAATTTTTATTATTTATCTACTGGAATAATATATTTACAAGATCATGGGCACCTCAACCGCGTAAACTACTTACATAAAAAAAATAAAGCTATCCTAGAGAAGGTTTGAAATAATGCAATTCAATACTAGCGAACTTCAGTTCGGTGATTTTAATAAAAAGTGTAATTTAAATTTATTTGAACTTGCAACACTAAATAGGCCATAGTGAAAATCATAAACTTTTTCCAATGTATTAGTACAGTCAAGAGCTTTTCAAAACTCAAAAGCTTTTAGTGCGTAAAAATAAAAAAATGTCAATGTTAATTTTAATTGATGATTATGTTTTCTAATTAGCACAGGAAATTACCAGAATAAAATTTAAAACTCTTGCTCGTTGATGAGTTTAATATTTTTAAATAAGTTTCTCGTCATTTGAATATCACAAATCACAATTCAATGCAAATGTATACGTAAGCTGATATGATAAATGTTGGTTTTTGTAATATCATTTATTTGGAAAATTACGTATTATTTTTGCAATTACACAATCTATTTTATCAAAGTTTCTAAACCTTGTAGGGTTACAGTTTCATACAGAGAAGAAAAATATTTAATGTTTAGTTGTACCTAGTTTACCTTTGTAGAATTTGTAATGTATATTTTTTTCTGTTCACAGTTCCACAGAACCAGTGAAGATTTGATGAAGCATGTTGATCCATCGGTCTTGCCCAAAGAATACGGTGGTACTGTGCCTCTCAAAGACATGATTGAAGAACTAAAACGCAACCTCCTGAAACACAGAGAAGCTTTGCTAGCTTTAGATGATATGTCAGTAGATTTACACGCGTTGGAGAAGAATGATCTAACTCAAGACATACATTCAACGGCAGGATCTTTCAGGAAACTTGAATTAGATTAAGATAGTGTTGTTGTAAAATGACGCTAATTATGAGTCTAAGAAACATTTTATTGTTATTGATTATTGTGTTTAAAGTGAAACTCTTTCATTGAAAGTTTTTTGAGCGGGACGAAAAGCGTAGACATATTTTTATTCCACTTATAGTTAACATATACTTCTTCAAATCATGCTTCGCTTTCAGAGTAATTATAATAGGGATTATGGTTAATTTTAGTTCAATAATCATTTTGTGATGGCTATTGTTAGTAACACATTATTCAATATAATTACGCAATAAAATAATCATATATGCAAATAGATCTCATTCACTGTTATAAGATTATATGAAAGAAATGTTTATAACAACGTAAAAATAATTGCTTTCAAAGTTGTATATTTTAAAGTTTACATTTTATGGCAGTTTGCACTTTAATTAATTTTCTAAGCCTACATTTATTTTATTTTAGTGACTATTATAGAGAGCTTGTGGCAGCCGTCGGTGGTGTCACGTTACCATTCTTTACGGAAGGTTCTGAAAAATATTGTCATTGTATTCAGTTGCAATGTGTGTAACTTAATAACGATTAGATTTCTCGTATATTTAAGATAACTGCCAACATGACAAACTGACTGCTGCATTAAATTAACCCCATTTAGTAATTTAAAAGGACCACTTTTTAACAGCGCTTTTTTGTAATGAATATTATTGTTATTGATTATCATCATCGGTTTTGTGAGTCATCCGAAGTATTGTGGGTACATAATATTTTAAGATTTAAATAATAAAGTAAATGACAACAAGTCACCTTTTTTTATTTTTCAAATAATATACATACAAAAACACAACACAACCCTATTCCTCCTTTCCCTGCAAGTAGTTTATTTATGAAGGCAAAATAAGTTCTACCTTTTTTTTATTAATTGAGCACGGACACTATTTTATTTTAATAAAAAAGTTAACAAATACATTTATGATGCAAAAAACTTTAGTGTTCGATTGTACACAGTTTAGAAAAATTGAATATTAAATGACCATAGACAAATACCATAACTAAAAACGCGTGTAATGCATAGACAATTTAGGAAAAATGTCATAGACTATAGACGGCCTTGAATTGCGAGCGATATGATGCCAACTTCGCTGTAGTTTTTCCCGCAGTTTGGCGTCCACTTATATTGATAAAAAAATTATTAGCACGATTTTTCTATGTATTTAGATCAATAGGACATTTTTCAACCCTTATGATTTACTTTCCAGTGTCGTGTTCATGAAACAATTATGCTATAACAGTGAACAGTTTGTTTGACTTGAAATATTGTGGTGGATTTTGTAAACATCGGGACGTGAACGCAGGCCCACGTCTATGAATTCTTGTACGTATTCTAGCCATTATAGTTTTTACTTCTCTGTTTATGTGTAATCAAGATGCAGATTCGGTATATTTTGGTGTAATTTGGTGCTGTAAAGGTGGATTAACCTCTTAAGTTTGTATTGTTTGCTTGGTCGTAAAAACTGGGTCTGCCATAATCTAGCATAATTTGATTGTTGTTTAAACCACGAGCCCAGCAACAGGGTAGGATAAATATCACGTTTGCTATGATATTTATGTGAGAAAACGGTAAGTTATGACTGAATTTGATCGACACGTCATGTTTTATGTTTCTAAACATCATCAGTGATGTTGTTTTGAGGACGAGGTTTTTTATTTTTCACGATCGGTCATAATCAATAAAGATTTGCGTGATAAGCTGCCAGCCTCATGTTAGGTCAAGTACAGATAAGAGGATTCAGGTATAGGTTATTGTTTATTGCTAAAAATGTTAGCTGAATGCACATACTGGTGATGACCACTTTGTTCCAATATGTCACGACGCTGGCCAGGTAAACAGTATTGGAACATCAATGTTTCTCTATGCCTCGGCTGAAATTTCATTTGGTACTTTGTATTTATGGTTATTGCACAAAGAGCTAGGATATTAAACCCATATTCTAGATCTTTCCATATCCCTTCACAGTAAATCTGATCATCTGGTGTGCATTATCCCTATTTCAATGCCTTGACCTACTTTCAGTTCAAAACTTATGTTGTTAACAGTTTAAATGCCTCACTTTCAGTGGTCTTAGGGCTCTATATGTAGAAAACATGAAAATGATAGGGATTTTGTGTGAAAATGCTATCTAAATACACTTAGCTTGGGCTTGAATTTATGTTGACGGGATGAGTTGAGAATGTTCAGAGGGTTTACAACAAACTTGATATGTTGGTGATGTTGTAGAGAACTGTGATAGTGCTTATTGTGATCATTTAGTCACTAAGCAAATAGTCCATTATTTTAATTCAAATGTATGCAACTTTTATTACCGAGTTAGTAGTTAATACCTACTTGCAGTGTTGTATTATTGTTCCTATTTCTTTACTAATGAGAATGTCACTTAGAAAAGTAGTAAATGTATTGTATTGTTTGATGTTTGTAGTTAAAACTGGTTTTTGTTCCATTTACACATAACTAGCCTTTTCCTATCCTTTGAGATTTTAAAAATGCACTGAATTACAGAATTGACATATTTTCTTTGATGAACATATAGGTTTACATATAACAGCATATTTTTGTCATATTCTATTAAACTAAGATAGTGTTAGTAAAATAATTGTTAAAATATCAATAGGGTTACCCCTATAACATAGGATTTACAATATTACTAGTCAAAAGTTGGTGTGGCTTATTTGGGACCAAAACAGTGTGACATTATGTTAAGTAATCCATGTGATGCATAGGTAATAACTTGTTACTTATTCTGCCTGATCAATATTTGTATACTATTGGTCAGTGCAACAAGTTATTTATCTCTCCTGTATCAAGCATCATCATATCACAGACACTTGTTTGCTGATATTCAAACAGTTTGGCAAACAGGTGTCCTAGATTCCGTAGTTTACAGTACAGGATTCAGGACTGGCTTGTCCTTAGGAAAGCTGGCTAGAATCATCTTATTTGTATTTGTAGTGCAGGGTAGAATATTTGGTCTCTATTCTTAATGTGGCTGCTACAAAAGCTATGGGAATTACAAATGCAAATAAACATTCCTATTCATTTTTCTTTTTTTTGGGTGGATTGAACACATATAGAAAGACGAAGTGTTTATAGAGACATCCGTCATCAAGGATTTTAGACCAGCTTCTTGAGCACTGGTTTCCTGCCTAGATAACTACCACCTACACATTTGATAGTTAGAGCAGAGAACAGCTCTTTGATAATCCTACATTTTTTAAACTGATCCCTAGCTTGCCTTCCAAGTGTGGAGACTGCATAAACAAACCAAACACAGACAAACCCATCTTATCTAGAGGAGACTCATAGACCAGCAGTAGGCTGTCACTCGCTGACAATGTTGTTGATATTACACCCAAAAGATATGTTAGACTTAATAAACATGTACTTGGGTCACAAAATAGGCGCAGTCCAATAAATAGTAACTAGTACAAGAGGAAAACATTACAACAATTGGTACAGTCAAATGAAACAATACTGAAACATGATTTTGTTGATTATTTCTTTACTACACTGAAGTGTTCTGCTTTTAAATTAATATAAAGTGTTCAACAAATTGAATCCTAAATATTACTGTTGATATGTATTGTAGAAATAACTTATCACTTTTATATCCTTGAAGGCAGAAATGCACTTAGAGCTGATTTTACCAATGTCAGATAAATTTTAACTGTGTATTAACTTTTAATATTTTACAATTCTACCGTACTAAACACTGTTAAAGTTAACTGATGATTGAAAACTCGGCCCTTAATAAAATGTATTAATAATTATTATCCAATGTTTAATAACAATATGTTAATGGTACACAGTGCAGGATTCGGTCTCCTACACATTGATCTTACACAATGTTTTTGTTTTTGAGTAACAACCTACCTAATAAAGATTTAGGGCTTATTTCACAACATCTGATTAACTACATCAAATTATTAATCAAATTTTAAATAGGTATTTTTCCATATAAAGTGTGATAAAATATGAGTTTTTTATTCTATTAGGAACTTGATCGAACATTGTGGTTTAATCAGGTCTATTTTAACTGTAATTATTTGTGAGGTAATTTGAACATGACTAATGTAAAGTTAATAGAAGTAAATTGTAACTGATTAACGATATTATAGGGAGAATAATTATAAAGTGTTGAGCTTGGTTTCTTGTAGGAGAGTAACTAAGAGGAAAAGTTTCTACCTCTTTTGCTACAAAGGAGGTATAATTTAACTTGCAAAGTTCCCTAAAAGTATTTTTCCTTCATCTGGTTTAACATATTTCTAAGATCTCAGTGACTTTGTTTCAAATGGCCCTTTTGTGAGAACTGTTTGTATGGGTTTACTTTTATGATAAGGTGATATTTAAAATGTTTTATGTGATGAAGTACAGAAATTATTTTAAGTAATAACAACAACTAAGTGAGTGAACAAACATAGTTGAAGTCTTGAGAGAAAAATTGCTAGACAAAGGGAATGTTTAGATTAATGTCAAATAACTATCTTTATTTATCAGTCTCTATTATGGGTCATAATAAATTAAAATTATACCTAGAAATGTGTTCATTACAGGAATATGCCATTTATTTATTTTGGGATCAGCCTTTATGTCTTGAGTCGAGATAGTATAGTCAGCTCCAAACTGTGTGAATTTTATTATCTCAAGGTTTTTCTTTTTTTAACTCTTTGATAGAATATTGGTGTTACAGTGTACTCACATAATTGAAACAACGAATCAATGTTACCAAAAATTGTATTGTGAACTTGATTGAAAAAGGGAAAATGTGCAAGAAACTCCATAGAGTTGTTTGATGTTCAAAAGTGCCTTCCTGGTCTAAATGAAATAAATTATTTTGACTTTGACTTTGATTGCAGATATAGGGTGTATTATTTTACTTAACTAATTTAATTGTTTATTCCTACTTCAGATTGGCAGCATGGCGGAAATAGTGTACCCGCAAGGCTGCCGTCCAATCACCGATGACCTCGGTCCAGATGAACTTGTCAGGAGACTTAAGGTATGCCCATCATTCTGATTTAATATTATTTGACATATTCATTCTAGTTTTAAGCAAGCATTCAAGTGATAACCCAGTTAGTGTGTTGTGGATGAAGTAAGAGATGCTAGAATTGTATGATTTTGTGTCCTATTGCCTTATCGCTGTCATATTTATTTGAAGAGACGGTGACAATTTAATGAATATAAGATTGTCATCAAAATTGATAGATAGTAAGATCAACTGAAATAAATGTCTAGTAGATACTAAAATTCTTGTCTAATTCAGTATATTTATGTCTATTTCGGTCAAGATCCAAGGAGTCATCGGTGAACACTCTCCACTTACACCATTATAGGCCTTATTTCCGATGTTTAGAGACTATTTTTATATGAACAGTGTTGTGGATTTTTCATTTTGTTCATACCAAACTATATTACTGTAAAATCAACTTTACTTTCAACTACTTAAAATAAATTAGTAATAAGTAATCATTCACACTAATCAGATTAATGATTTTTGAGAATAATAATTTAGTATTAAGTTGGTGGTCCTCTTGCACTTAGTAATTCCTATCGCCTGATATAATTGTTCAACAAAACTGAAACAGTCAAATGCATAAAACTTGACATTCATAATCATGATAACTGTTATCAGACATTGGCTTTCAGGAAAATGGTAATATGTAGGTATTGTTAGGACTTGATTTCTACTTATTATTTAACATACATACATAACTTCACGCCTGTCTCCCATGGGGGTAGGCAGAGACTAGGGAACGCCCATTACTACGATTTCTACATACCTCTTTCGCTTCATCAACAGTTATCAATCTTTTCATGCATGCTCGTCGGTTAAGGGTACTTTTAATTTGGCGCCTTCTTTAAATAATTCAGTTTTGTTTAAAACAGTACTACCAATCCTACTGCTTGAAAATATTAAGTTTTTTTAATGGGTTCTTCGACCACGGCTTTAAGAAAACCGCGCATTGTTTGCAGTTTTCTCCAAACCTCTTGCCTTACCCAGTATGTAGGTAGTCATTCGATGATTCCCCTCTCCTCAATAAAAGGTAGCATAACTACTTTAAATGAGCTTATTATAGCTCTATTTACCTTCCTAAAGAATTTGAGACGTCCGATTACCACTCTTATTGCTTGTGAAATAAGAACCTTTACTAGGTCGAACTGTCACCATATATCAACCAAGAATCATGGACTCGTGTAAAACAAGTTGGCAGTTGCCTATTATGTCTTGTCTCCGTCTGTTAGGGCTGTCACGAAGCTTACAGTTGTAACTAAAAGTTAACGACAGTTACCTTCTCCTGTCCCTTGTTTAATAGTTTTGTTTGTATGCCTAAATAATGGTTGTACCATCACATTACATCAATTTATAATAGTTTAGACAGTGATCCGGAGCTACCATGATTAAACTAAGTAATGGGTCACTGAAAAGAAAGTGCTTTTTAGGCTAAGGGGATTGGTGGATCCACTTTGATCTAGATTTTCTTATTTTACTAGCTAGAGTAATATCTATTACTAGTGAGAGATAGCCGCGGGGGATTTACTGGTTGCCGGGGCTCCGGCTCGAAGTGCAGGAGTAGGAACGGCGTGGTTTTTAGTCAGTAAAAATCTGACACTCCCTAATATCACCTAAAAAAAAGGCGGAGAAGACATTCGATGATTTTACTCCCTTAAAAAAGTCACTAGTGAGAGGTAGAGTGTATTGTAAAATTTTTAATCTTATAATTTTTCGAAACAAGCTCTATGCGAAGATATTTCATATTTTTAAACAAATAACAAAGTAGACGCAGCTCAGTGACAGAAGGACAGACAGACATATGAAGAGGAGAACTTAGTTAAAGTTCTATCCGTCCCTTAGGGTACAGAACCTTCCAAATCCACTTAATTCAGATGTCTGTCAACCCTAGCACGTTCGTAGATATGACGAGACGTCAAATGCAGTAGACGAGCTTAAAAACTAATTTTATTTTTCTGTAAACATATTTTGTTTTTGACAGTTTAATAACATAACATTTCGTATAATATCCCCAAAAACCAAAAGGGAGAGGTGCTTGAAACAATGTAGGTAACCCGATGAGGTCGGAAAGGCAAAAGTGCACTTCATTGGACCTATTGGAATTTGCAGACTTCCGAGTTCCGACCACATTACCTATCTTCAAAGATAAAACTACTAACTACGCTGCTTTTCAGTAAAACAAGTCGTTTTATAATAAAGTTTCTAGTTAAGCAACATCAAAAATGTTCTTGTTCAAACTACGAACCAAAACTCATATTTTTATAACCCATAGAACTTGAATCACATTCAAATGATGGTGGTAGACGGCATTTGTATGTGTGTATAGGTACAGGTATCAAATTACCTAAGTTATTCACTATTGAATGTACTAAACAGGTGTAGGTACTATAAAGCGCATAGGTGTACCTACCGATATGTGTAGTGCAGTAAATGTACGCGCTTATGGTCGTCTCGTTGATAAAAAATCCATACTGTTTGCATCCTTTTTAATCGTTTAATCCCAACTTTAAATAAAGCTTGAGCTTTCTTCTACTCAACCAATCCTTTTACTTATAGTTGTAAGTACATACAAGGACAGAGGGTAGTTCCCGCTGCTTCATGTAAATGCGAAAGGAAATTGGGGGTCTACATCACACTCCAGACCTTATAGTAAGGAAACTCCAATGCGACCTGAAAGAAAAATAGACAATCATAATGTTAGTAAGGATATCATTCAAATACATTTTCATTACCAAAACTAAAAAATAACATAACGATTATCAGCTAGCACTAGTCCAGCCCATGTATTCACAATTCACATGTAATCCTCTGCATGGACAGAGCCGTTGGAGCTTCGCTCCGCCACACGTCACCCGATCCTTTGCTTCATAAATCGTTTGTAAGCCAGCTCTCGATCTAATCCAAGCCTTTACTTACCTAGACTTTATTTTACAAAGGCTTTTACACTTGCTTTCTTTGATTTTTATCGAACCTGGAATGTTCTAAAGAGGGAGTGAAATTCTTTTCTGTCATGTCAAGTTTAAAAGATTTCTGACGAGGACCGGGCGTATGGCGAAAAAAGAACATCATGTCTATCATAAATCAATTTGTGATAATACCTAATTTATTATTTCTCTAAGTTGAAGTATAACTGTTTTAAGTCTAAGTCGTAAATCTAAACTGTAAACTGTCTGTAAAGAATTTTTGAAAAAAAATATATATCAATAGTCTACACTACTGTTTGATCAAATAATAATTGCGGATTAGCTTGCCCAACATTTTTCTACATTCCAAAAGATAGTTATACGATTTATCACTACTCATGTTATGGTTTCGTTAGTCATGTCATGAAGCAGGTAGTTAGTTGCCATTTGTGTACGTTTTGCTGACAAAATGAGCGAGAGCACTCAGTTGTGTCAAATGTAATTCGTTTGCGCTTCATAAGGTCTTGTGCACTACATCAACATGGTACTTTGTTGTGATATCTTAGACTAGCGATTATAATTTTTTTTTGTTATAACTTTAATATTTTTATAACTTTAATATTACAAAATTATTTAATTTTATGACTATATACAGTTTAAGATTTAAAAGTTAATTGTGTATTTGTCTCAGAGTTATGAAAGAAGTGATCGCGAATATTCTTCATTTCCGTAATATGCACCATGTTTTTGTCTATGTTTAGACGCGTTTTCTTCTTAAAACTCATTTATAACAATCGTCTATGTAAAGAAGACTTATCCTCCGTTTTCCTACACCCTGACGTCATCTCGAATCTGATTGACCCCTGTAATCTTAAGCTTGGGACCAAAGCCTGCATAATTTGTCATTTACGTAATTTGTCATTCCAACACCGAACTGTTCAGCTGTCGGTTCGTGATTGTGAACGAGATTACCGATATACGAAACAATTTATTCAATGGAAATCCGTTATGACGCATTCTTAGTACATTTCATCAAAACTGACCCGATAATTACAATGCTTTTGTAATACAAATAATCTTTCTTGTCCGTATTGTTCAAGGCGCGTCATCTGCTGACTTGGGTTAAATGAAAACTGAGACAGCATGCCGTTTGAGTGGTGGAACAATCTTGAAAATGCCAGGAGAACTTTATTCAAAATTGGCCAACGACAAGCTATTATTTATTAAGACGCACGCCGCTGGCCATCTGTCCTTCCGCCCTTCGGCCTTCTATACGTCATAATAATAAGGCCTATTTCTTTAAGGCTAAACAGATTCATATACGTAAACTAGTGTTAAAACTGACGTACAAGGCCGTCATACTTTTGGTTGAGTATTAAAATAGTTGTTTATCAAATTAGGGAGGGACTGCAAAGCTTTCTCTGATCTGCGAGGCGTCGAAGCATTGAGGATAGTGTCGGCACTCAGTAGTGAGATATTGTCACCCATCCATGAAATGATCACACGAGTTTAATTTGGTAATAATTACGTTGCGGTTACGGCGTTATCGTACTAGCTCTTCCCTTAGGTTTCATTTAACAAGCTCTGTTCCTACGCGTGATTACTTGATGTTAAGTTTCCGATAAGGTTCTATGAGGATGAGACTATCGAATGCAAAAGTCATAAGCCCCTTATTTAAACTTATCAAACTTATATTATTGGTTCAGTCAGGACTTTAAATGGCGACTATATTTACAAACTATACATAAAATTGATATTGGTGCAGCTGAGTTATTAAAATTATTCATGTTTATGTTATTTTTTCCAATGGTGCTGCAGATATACAATACAGGTACTACACGCTGTTGCCACATGTGTACGTACTAATCTAAATTCTACTGGGAATTTAACATATCAAGTGGTTTTGAATAACAACAACATTTAATTTAGGCGTTAAATTAGTTGTTACTTGTAACAGAGTTTTGTTTCATGCCCAGAGGCTTTGAGTCTCCGTGTCTCGCCCTCTATTCCATGGGACTAACAACATAATTAGAGAAACGTAATGGAGCGAAAACCAGCGGTAATGTGGTTTTGCATAATGCTTTAGGATTTATGAAAGATCTGTGTGAAATACATTCATAATTTATCATTCTGACTGAACCGGAGTCGGGCAGGTCGTTGTACAGTATAATATACGTAAAGTACTCTTAAATAATTTGTCGGATTTCAGCACGCCAAGTTTGCTGGTCTCGAATAATTGGAACGAAGCACGTCTTTTTGTTTTTGTTCAACTTTGTGCA
Organism: Spodoptera picta; assembly: GCA_038387885.1. NCBI lineage: Eukaryota > Metazoa > Arthropoda > Insecta > Lepidoptera > Noctuidae > Spodoptera > Spodoptera picta. Next base: position 550,233 of record JAZHFQ010000752.1, on the reverse strand, counting down.
TCCTCGACAGTTAGTTTGTCGACTTCTATATCAACTTTCACAACATCCTGTCGGCGTCCGCTTTCCGAGTTAGGGACTAGACAGATTATAGCACCGCGTCGTATTAGCTTGGGTGGGTGAGCTCGAGAAAAGGGGCGACACGTGTACAGAGTTTATGCACGCCTGGTACCGAAGTTCGCTCGGCGCACTGATTACGCTACGTAGTTACTATAAATAAGTTAGCTTAAGCACGTTGCTTATTAAATTTTCTTTCCCACTTTAACACTGTTAATAAAATAATGTTGAGTTAATAAAATAATGTCGATTGTTAAGAACGTATGTTGACCTACTTACTGGTACAGGTATAACAAGTAACTACTCCTGTACCTCGAACGTTTATTGATTTTACGTCGAAAGCTGATATTTGTTGATTGGTACACCGATATATACCATGTAATACACTGGGTACATATTTTATTAACTCAACATCCAGCCTGCAATATCGATCCTGGTTCTCAGAATCAAGCCGAACGAGTGTTTCTCTGTACAAATAAAATATAAAAGCTTTTTCAGCCTTAAAGTATTTTCCTTGCTTCTATGAAAACTGTACTCGTAAATTGATACGAGAATTTCATGGAGTAAAAATATACTTTTATCTTTTTCTCGTATAAATGATGCAAAATTAAATGCCGTAAACGTTGGATTAAAATGTTTTGCGTGTACTCGAAATGTTCATTAGTGTTTTTGGTGCTCTTTGTATGAGAGAATTACAATGGCAATGCTAAGTAGGTCCCATTAATTTAATTGTGTAATAACATTCCATCTGCTTTTCCCTACAGGCTAGGCACTCGGTTATGTTATTTATTACAGTGACTGAAGTACCTACAGCATGAAGTTAGTGTAGTATGCTGTCGCTCTAGAAAAATGTGCTTTGCAATGTTCTTTAACTTGTTAGGAATCTGTAAGCAGCGAATAGAAGGGACTTAAGACAAAATGTTTTAATGTTGAACGTATTTTTTTTATATCATAAAAATGCCGATTCTATTTGCCTTTGGCTATTTGTTGTATTAACAATGCTTGGCCCGATTATGTGTGTTTTAGAAAAAACTGGTTACATCATAGGAAGACTGGCAAAATTAATGTGAAACGCTTAAATAACGTAAAACCTAGTTTCATTCATAAAATGCCATTTACTAGTCCAGAATTGAATACAAACAGATTGTATGGGTCTTGCCTCCACGTGGATCTATATTAAACCGAAACATCTGCGCACTGCAAGGTGTGATCCCTTACGAAACGGGTTCCCTTCAAATGTTACCGGGAGCCGGACGGGGCGGACCAGACATTGTCACCTTTAATGTTTTGTCGGCACGTCTCCAGCAATTTTTAAATGATCTTCATTAGTATTATTGCCATGATTTGCCTTATTACCACTTTTTACGGAGTTTTTATTAATTTAATGGTATAATTACTAGGCTTGGGATGACTTCTAATTCTGTTTAAGGGGTTGTTATTGCTGTAAAATTGTTGCATCTAGGTGGTCTTGGTTCTATATAAGTCGAAATCCCTCTGTATGATAATATGTAACTGAGGAACAAAGTTAAATGTAAGCTGGTTTTATCCACTAGTCAGTGCTCGTAATACTCCTTCGTGCTCATACGATATGCAATAACTTACATTTTACTTCCTACGGAATACCCGTGCCCATCCAGGTAGCATAATATGCAGAGACGCAAATAGGAAACTATAAATTATGAACTATTCACATACTTTTAAACGACTTCAAACGTTTCTCATGTCTACATTTCATGTTTCAATGAAATATTTGAAGCACCGTCCTCGGAAGCCGTTCAAAAAGGAATATTTTTCCATTGTGAAATAGAAAAGAAATTCACATTTCTTTCACAAACGCCAATAACATGTAGGATCGTGACACGAGAGTGATAAATGTAGTCAGAGATCACAGACACCACTTCACACTAATATGACTTCAAATACTTTGCAAAACGCACTGTTATAGCGTAAACCGAAATCTTTGTTTTAATTTTAGTTACACAGTGAAGTGCCAAAATAAACATTGTTTTATTTTTAAAAAGCGCTGAGGGATTGACGGTGGCATAACATGGACATGCAGAATACATATTTATAAAGTTGTTCTGACCTAATTTTAATTTTTGGTTGTGTAATGTCATCGGTGTTCGCTAAAAATAACTATCGTTCTAAAGATTGATTGTCGGAGGCGTATCTCCTATACGTCATTTCGCGACGATAATCTGGAACAAAAATATCTTCATTAAATTATTAGTAGACATGTGTTTAAAGTATCGCAGTGGGTCGCAGTAAAAGGCTATCGTGTTGATAATTATCATCATCTTTATTGAGCCGTGGAGGGCAGATGGCGAATGGCAGACTCCACGCACATAAAATACGGACATTCAGTTGAACTTAGATTTGAATCAGTGCTAAATTAAACTTACTTACGTGAATAAGCTTTGTACACTGAGATGTGATGTGTGTAATCGTTTCAGGGACAATTATTTTGAGGCTATTTTGCTAGGGGATGCTTATGTCCTTAACTTCCTATAGGCTAATAGGATATATATAAATAAATGTAAAAAGACAATTTTCCACGACAACAATATTTAATTTTCTCGGAAAAGTAATATATTGATTTCGATTAGCAGCGAAATAATATGCTAAGAGACGACAGCCTTGACAACTTGAAGTCACATTTCTGGGAAAACTATCAGCCGTAAGCTAAATTCGTAGTCTTACAAATAATATCAAGTAAAACTCTCTGAACGGGTAATTAATACAACAAACATTAACCTTTTCCTAAATGTCAAATACTTTTCTTACGGATTTCGTGAAGATGTGTTCAGTGTATAGTGACGTCATACTCTAGTATTGGTATGTAGGCGTACTTAATCACCGACCATTAATTTGTTTTAAATGATTCATGTTCGTTTATTTTTGTATGTTGATCCATTATTGACATTCGTGAAACGAGCGTCTATCTTCACGTACTGTCTTGATTGACTGACAATATTGTGTTGATATTACAAGTGCAATTTTCACTTTGATTTGAATATACCAATAAGAATCTTGAACTAATATTGTATTGAATATGGCGAGTTATTTGTTTCAAACAATATTCTGCTAACAGAAAATAAAACCTATACATAATTGTCCATATTATTCACCCAGTTTTTGCAACGTTATGTTATTGGCCCTTCAAAATAAATTGTTACAAAATTGCAGCTTTAAAACTGCAAATGAACTATTGAATGATTGCGGTTGACACGAGTTGAGATCCGAGGCATTATTTTGATTGATCGTTCAGCCGTGAGCCGTGAACTCTTGACGTAGACACTGCAGTAAATGTTGGAAGGGCCTATAGTATGATGTAGCTTTATTCGAAAGGTGAAAATGCAAGGTTTGTTGGATAGAAAAGTAGGTAATGATGAAAGATTTCCCAGTATGAAGACTTACATTCGAACTTGTAAAATCACTAATTTGACTAATGTATATTTCCACGAATAACAGCTTTCCGTGATTGATATAATTTTTCATGTAATACTTTGATGGTTTTACTTTATTGTGGCTTCTTTACACAGAAATACTATATTACTATATCATTATAAAGTAACCGAAAATAATTCAAAGGAAATTCGTATTTAGAGATAATGTCATAAAAAGCAAGTCTTTATTCGTTTGGTTATCTGAGGCCTTAGTACGAGTATGCGTTCGGCACTCTGATTGGCCGGCGCCAATGAAGCAACCAATCAGAGCGCCGAACGCGTACTCGTTACGATTACTTTAAACGTAAAACAAACCCGTACTAAGGCCTCAGAGTGCCGAACGCATAAACGTAAATCAAACTCGTACTAAGGCCTCTGACCCTATTACAATCCTCTACGTGATCGTTTCCTATTGTTCAAGGTCACATGTTACCTTTTGTTTACCAACCAAATATTTGCTCTCGCTTTGTCCATATAATGTGAAAACAATAAACACTTGTCTGCCTTTGTCTAATTGTCTACGCTTTTAAAATATCTTTTAATATTTAACTTGAAGGCTTTCAGTTACCAATTATGTAAGTATATGAAAAAAATTTACTTAGGTATGTATGTCGGTGTTGTTGTAAACACGCACATAATGTAACGCATGTTTTTCTCGTTTGGCTAGACAGCTTTGATACAATTTTTGCAAGTAATGCTATTACTGAAATTAGACCTTCAGTCCTTTGTATTGGGCTTACATTGCCCATTCAGAAAATCGAAGGCAACACTTTGATTTACTTACAATATACTTGGTGACTACAGTACAATATATTTATTACCATATTGTTACTCTACAATTCACATAAACGCAAGTTTTTAAAATTGTTATAGATCTGTTAATCCCCTGCTAAAAACAAAAATTATGGCAAACTCTTATGTAGACGAAGCTCATAGTCCATTCGCGGATTAATAAGACCGATGATGCAATCAGAAAACAAGACAATATACATAGAATGATAAAAGTCCAGTGTTTAGCATTGCCATTACCATCAAACCTTTAAAGATACGAAACATCAATGAAAGTGAAAGCATAGTTCTTATAAAAAGGTCAGGACGGATAGTGTTTGTAAATAGAAAACCGAGCCCCCATATTATGTAGACAGCTAATTATATTATACGATTATGTACTTATACTATGTATCTGCTTTGATTATAGGCCTTATTTCCATAGATAGAAGTGTTATTTGCGAGATAGAAGCGATGTGATAATGCATCTTATTATTGTATTGTGTTACCTTTTAATCTTCCCTTACATTACATTACTTTCTGGTTGAGCTATTCTTACAAATGTCGTGAAACTCTGTAATTGGCTTAAGTGACAATTGTCATCATCTCGTTATCACTGTGCAGCGTGTGTCGACTTTACTTTACTAGCTTGTATATATTCTTTGTTTCATGTAACTGGCTACTAAGGCTGTGCATTGATAGTGTGATGTGTATTCCCAACTCGTGTAACTATATTAATAAGCTGTTGAGTTTCCAAATAAACAAAATAAATAAAGTTATTTTCTCTTAGCTTTACTTATGTGCCGAATTACTTAGTCAAAGTCAAAGTTATTTATTGCAAACATAGGTAATAAGTACATAATACAGGATGAAGCATATATAATAATAGTGCGCTATGTTTCGCCTGTCGGCATGCAATTAAGAAAATGTCAGATTTAATTTCATTAGTGAGAAAAACAATATAAATGGACTAAATGATAACAATATATAATTATAATTAATAATGTCAAACAGAGAAATCTATGAACACTATAAATATCAGTTCACAGACACCTTACATTTATGTCAATATTAATTCTTATATTCAATACTATATAATATTACTATACAATAAATTCATAACCTAAGTATAGAGGTAAATGAGTAGATGTGCGTTAATTATTTGCTAGATGGATTTATCTTGTAGGTACTCATCAACACTGTAATAGGCCTTGCTTAGCATTATATCTTTAATCTTGCGTTTGAGTAAGTCATTATTCTTGATCTTGATGATAGTATGTGCTCTGGTAAGTGATTATAAATTCGTGGTCCCATGCAGAATACACTTTTATTGAACATCATTGTGCTATGTATAGGACAATTGATTTTGTTAGTGTGACGCTTACATTTGAAATTCTTATACGTATTTAAATTAGTCCTAATGTAGTTAATTACCTCACAAATATATAAACTAGGCAGCGTTAAAATTTTAAGGTTTTTGAAATGGGGCTTACAGCTATCAGACTGATTTATTTTGCAAATACTCCTAACACACTTTTTCTGCGCTAGAAATACACATTGTTTATCTGTCGAGTTACCCCAGAAGACTTAATTACTTGTTTTTAATTGACTTCCTATTAGATTAATCGCTCAATTCCAAACTTTGTAATATTTTTAAATCAGACGGCTCTGTAATCTTTTAGTTTTGAACTCAAAGCTGGTAAGTCTCCATTAATGACACACCTTCGCCTATTGAAGAAGGTGACTTACTGACGTCAAATTATTTTGGTTTAAAGATGACGAAATAAATCGAACGTTATTTTATTTATTACCTACTAAGCTTTCAACATACTACGAAGTACAAACCAGTAGTTGCTAGTTAAGTTTAATAGTTAACTACCTCAGTACAAATAAAATAGAATAACCTTTTAGTAGGTGGTATGTGCTTGGACGTGTTTGAAAGAACTCGTGCAGGTTTCCATACCTGGGTTGGGCTTTAGCAAAGTATTGGGCGTTTATTTTACTGTCTTAATTTCTCAGTCATAGTAAGAAGTTATAAAATATTAGTTATAAATAAACGAAAAGTACCTATGTTATAACATAACACCACGCCTTTTATCCCTGAATGCCACTGTACAATGTAAAACCCACTTTTTACTATTTATGTTATGAGTCCCATGTAATAGGGTGAGCCTATTGCCATATACCGGGCACAATACCAGACTCCGCTGTGGTGTGCTACGATTGAGAATTTTTAAAACTACCTATGTTATAACTGCAGTGCAAGGCCTCCCTACCCACCTTCCACTTATCTCTTCTTAAAGCTTTCTGTTTTCTGTGGAGTGAGGGAGGACTTTGCCCTGCAGTGGGACGACTATGGCTGAAAATAAATATTATAACGCTCGTAATGAGAATCTCCGAAAAAGCGTCTTGTTACCTCCTGCAAAAATATTTGTAGTCAAAAGACATTTCGTTTGTAATCTTATTGCAATCATAACAAAATTAATTTATTACTCGTCTGTCCCCGGAAGGTTGATATAATGTAATCTGTTGTCAAATATATATCAACTTATTTGATCTGTCTCCTACAATCCAATTGACATTGGATTTAACCACTGATTAGATAATAATATTCACTTTGGGTCAGTCCTTTCAATACTAATGGATTATATTATTAGTATTGTTACTTATTGTTAATTTGTACAAAATAGTGATTCATTGTGATAACACTATTATGAAGTGTCTAAATATAGGTCTGTATCCAATATTGGTATGTGCAAAGAGTAGCTCTTGTTGTAACCAGGTTGAAGGTTAGGTTAGATTAGGTTTGACGCCAACTTAACGGCAATGTAGTCTACGTGAAGGAAATATATCATTGCTATACGTATACTTCTGTATTTTAATCCAATCCAATGATATCTACATCTGTCACTCATAATACACCAGGGTCAAAGCCTACAAAAATGGTAAAAAGTGAAAAAAATTACAGTAGGATGAAACCCATTAGAAAAGGAGGGGAATATGATCAAAATGAAAGGAAAAATAAATTACGGTCGATCCGAGTTCGGGAAGTGCGAGGGGGGGGGGGGTTTAAGGGTATAAAATGGTTTATCTTGATTGCCGGCAAAACTACAAGTCCTATGGAAAAAAGTTAAATGGCAAAGTTGTAGGCAATAAAAAGATCTACAACTTTTGTATTTGCAGATTTTTCACATAACCTCAAAATTTTGGTGAAAAATACAAAAAATCAAGTTTTTTGTTTTTTATTTATATCTTTTATAACATAACATAACATCACGCCTTTTTATCCCCGAAGGGGTAGGCAGAGGTGCACATTTCGGCACTTAATGCCACTGTACAATGTAACACCCACTTTTCACTATTTATGTTATGAGTCCCATGTAATAGGGGGTGAGCCTATTGCCATATACCAGGCACATTTCCAGACTCCGTGCTACTACTGAGATTTTTAAAAACCCAGTAATACTTTGCCCGACCCGGGAATCGAACCCGAGACCCCTTGCCCGGCAGTCGCACTTCCGACCACTCGGCCAACGAGGCAGTCATCTTTTATAACTTTATATTAACTTTATTAACTTATTTGTTTCTTAATTATAGAAGGATATTTTAATTTGTATTTTTTTCGTTTATTAATAAAACATTAAATTTTACGTTTTTTGAGTAATTAAAATGTGAATTTTAATAAATACCTCAAAATTGTACATGATGATTAAAAACAAATTTTCGCATTTTCTAAGAATATTTCCTATAGTAAGTAATGTATATTTTTCTTTACACCATCAGAAAGTAGATATTTCAACGAACAAAAACCCCCCCAATCGTTTTTGAAAAAAGCTGATATTTTGACGTCAGAATTTTCGATTGAAAATTAGGGTGCTTTTTTGATATTAAATTAAAATGAAGCGAAAAAATAAATATTTTTAATCAAATAAATTACAGTGTATTTGGGACATAATAAGGTAAGTTTTCACCAAATTTCGTAAAAAAAAATATTTGAAAAAGATAGAAATAAAAAACCAAAAACTTGGGTTTTTTAATTTTTCACCAAAATTTTGAGGTTATGTGAAAAATCTGCAAATACAAAAGTTGTAGATCTTTTTATTGGCTACAACTTTGCCATTTAACTTTTTTCCATAGGACTTGTAGTTTTGCCGGCAATCAAGATAAACCATTTTTTACCCTTAAACCCCCCCCCTCGCACTTCCCGAACTCGGATCGACCGTAATTTATTTTTCCTTTCATTTTGATCATATTGCCCTCCTTTTTTAATGGGTTTCATCCTACTGTAATTTTTTTGGTTTCAAAAATTATCTACTCTGGTCTATAACTACAAATAAATTTCATAAATCTAGAAAGAAAAGTAAAACACCATATATGTGAACAGTACAGCTGACTTCTTCGATATCCATATCCATAATCAATAGTCATAGGGAAATGTATCACTATTAATAGCTACAGCAGTACTTAATCAATTCTAACAGTTAAAACAAGTGTTGCGATTTCTACACACGACATTACGGCCTCAGTAAGACGCATGCGTTAACTACACACAGTTTATATGCAGAAGGTTTGAAAGTATCATAAAGGCTTCGCATCAACCACTTCATTTCTCTGCACTTGTCTACGGTTGACTGTCAGAGAATGCCTTAAGTCCGCCATTCACTGTTATCTTTTGTGAAGAAGAAATAAATAAATAAAGAAACAAACTTTTCATAGGTGTTAGGACTTAAGAGTCCTATGTAATACTTAGGGTATCTGTAGTACCGTCTATTTACAATACATACTTTGCCCACATTCAGGCATTCCGCAAGCAGTGGACAACAACCAACAGTCATCAGTCAATTCAGTTTTTCAAAGTACAAGTTGACTTTTGGACATAAATACGAAACTTGCATTAATTTCGAATGCATCAACAAAAGTGTTGAAATTGCATATGTAATAAGTAGCGGCTATAGATTTTACAGACACAATGACTCATGAAGTCATGAATAATTCGTACATGACGTAATATTGCAGTGTATTTTTACCTACTGTAGTAAAAATTACAGACTTAGAAAAGTCGACATGTTCATAAATAGTTTTTTACTCGATTATTATTGAACCTTCTGACACGACATTTGTATTACTCTCTCTGTTTGCCTATTATCGACTATGAAAGGAAGTGCTCAGCTACCGTGGTTATGTAATGTCTTCATTTGTCTACAGATAATAAATACCACACATGTTTTCTTATTGATAGATTGCAAATGCAAGTCCATTAGCAATATAGACTTGACTATGTAGTATGTATGTAAGTACAAACATGAAAGTATTTGAAAATTTTGAGCGTTGAAATGCTACTCAAACCTAACTTAGCTCCAAGGTGTCTTTGACATTTTAAGGCATATTGTAGCGACAGAAATACTTTTAAGAACATCTTAAAGTTGAGTAGCTTTTCAGTCGAAACTCAATTGGGTTTGAGAGCCGAAGTGGAGCGGTATTCATTGCGGTATTACCTTTGACCTCGTCAATAGACAATTGTTTAAAAGGTGACTTGTCAACAGACGATAATTATGTACATTTTAATCTAGAATGGGAGATGGAACATTAAATAATAGAGTAGTCCGACCACTTGCAGGAAATGTGTGCAGTTGAATGTACACTTACGTGCTAATAGCAATATCCTCTGTCACGTCCGTTCTGTTGCGTTGTTATTGGATTTGTAAGTTGCTGTTGCTCTCAGGGTTCGTCTACCTACGTTGACTATGTTCCCTTTAATCTTTAACCTTACCTTCGAAACCTAGGATATCTTTAATCAAACAACTAAACCGTAAAAAATCCTTAGGTTATAAGGATATTTGCAGTCATATCTGTGGCTAGAAAATCAACAAGGTCATAATCATAACTATTCCAAAGTTTAATGTTTTTATTGATAAAGTTTAATATCGCAAATCTTGCGACTATTCCAAGTTGTGTGATGTGTTTGTCGGACTATTTTGATTGCGTTAAATACGAAGTTTTTATCGATTGCCCGGGAACGCCCGGGGACTTGCGATGTAATTCATAAGTCGTTTGTCTCGTTTTATGAGCCAGCTGAGATTTTGTTACGGCTTTTTATGACGTTTATTATAAAAATAACGCAAGCTATACATTGTGGTTTACACTGAGTGCGTTATTGGTTCAAACTGAATTGATGGTCTGGAATTTCCTGTGTTCAGGTAGTGCATTCTATAAAACATCTTTTTCCGATAGGTTAAAGTCTATATTTCTAATAAGTTCTTTGAAGAAAAGTATTTTGGAGTGATCTCTAGACGTCTACATAGCTCTTCAAGGTTTACGAGTCCGATGTTCCAATTCCATTGTTCAGTCAAAAAGTTCTAACCTTATCCTGGCTTTGAATGTTATCGTTCGTCGAATCTTTATACTGTCGTTTTAACTTAAGCAATAATTTACACAGCTCTGCCACTATATTGGCACCAAGTGCCATGTTGTAGTCATAAATTGAAACTTCTACATACCTCATTCAATTACCATAGGTAATTGAATTTTTTCTCCACATTTTAATCTCTTTTCTTCCTTGACTTATTGGCAATTTCTAAAACTGACTAATAAACTTTTACTGCTGCGCCTTTCCTTGAACAATAACAGGTGGAAAATAAAAAGAATATTGCTAAGTGTTTAATGAAAATGAGATTCTTAACTACCTTGAACTAAAGGTCATAATTGCAAATCAATTGTGGTCGGTTGTTAGCCTTTCGGAGACTTGGACCAATGTAACTAACCAGTTTCCCTTATTAATTTACGCCATTTTGCTTCATTGGTTTGCTCATTAATTTTGCTTTGAACGGATCATATTTCTGAGGCGGTTTGGGCCTTAGCCTGTGCTAATTTCAAGGTTAAACCGGGATCCGTGGCTTGGGGCAATAGGCTCGCCTCGTTCTCGTGTATCAAGGATCGTGACGTCATCGTAACGCAATGGGTGTACACGATAAGATAACAAGCGTCTTTAGGGATTGGCGGGTTGGCTGTATTACCGTGTAGTTGTAGGTTAATTGGTAGATCTAATAACATGTTTGTTTGTTGTTGGTGCCCTGTAGAGTGAAAGCGTGTGGTCTATAGGATTCGATACTTGGATTGGATAAAGTTATAGAGCTTTTCGTTCTTCCTTTTCCAGTGGTAGCATAGATTTTTGGATTTAGTCATTGTGATAAGCATTAGGTCTTTGACTCACAATTGATTGTGTTCTGAGGTCTTTAATCTGTGTCTGATTATGTGTGTCTAGTGACTACACATAGGTACGGGTAATGTAATAGGCGCAATGTTATAAAACAATTCTTCAGTATTTATACCAGCTTATTATAGCCATTAGCGTGACTACCAACAATGATCCGGTACCTTTCCGGGTCGCAAACGTTTATTTACGAACACGTTTTAATGGGACCATGCTAAATAACTAAGAAATTAATATTCGATGTTGACGTGGTATTATGTGCGTGTAATTTCAGTTGCCGCTCTAAATATACACTCAGATAAATTAGTTCCGTTGCATATGAATGTATGATAGATAGATGCAACTAATAGTGTCGTACAAGTGTCTCTTCTGTGCATAAAGATAATATTATTATGAAGCTGACTGCCTCGTTGGCCGAGTAGTCGCAAGTGCGACTGCCGGGCAAGGGGTCTCGGGTTCGATTCCCGGGTCGGGCAAAGTATTACTGGGTTTTTTAAAATTCTCAGTAGTAACACGGAGTCTGGAAATGTGCCCGGTATATGGCAATAGGCTCACCCCCTATTACATGGGACTCATAACAACTAGTGAAAAGTGGGTGTTACATTGTACTGTGGTAGAATGTGCACCTCTGCCTACCCCTTCGGGGACAAAAGGCGTGATGTTATGTTATGTATGTATTATGAAGCTTTGTTTTCTCTCAGATTGTTATAGAGTAGCTGTAGTAGGATAGATGCCTAATTTTTATTTTAATGTTCGTCTGGCAGATAATTTTAAATCATTAGACACGTATTTTTTATTTTCTTACAGAAACGAATACTTTTGACGATATATTGGTTTGAAATGTCGCGTGACTTCACTTCCATGTACATTTTATACGTAGAAATGATGTTTTAGCCCCCGCTCCTAAACTTTGATTCGTTTTATCTAAGTATTGTTTTATTATGTACGACAAAATAAAAAAAAATACGTGTCTAATATTTTTTCATTACCTAACTTACGGACTAATTAGATTTTTAATTTTCATACCCTGTCATCATGCCCATTGGTGATTGTGTTGTTAATAAACTTTTGGGATTTTTGTATATTGTCGGATCAGTCATACATAAATCGAATTTTGTGTTGATTGTGTGAAAGTTCAATATCGGATACAAACTAATCAACGAGCTCTTGTTGGTTTAAAGATTTTATTAATCAAAGTCTTTTGTAAACTATCTGAAGATAGATGTTTACTATTGTATTGTATTAATGATTTGATCACGAAATATTTGCACAAAGCAGACTTCTGAAGCTTCGTGTTCTAGATTTGATGCATCGTCCTTATCAACAGTATCCGTCCGGTAATGAACATCTCTCCTACAGCCAGCGATCTCGATCTTGATCGCTTTGTATTGTATCCCATCAGTACCAGCCACTTCGCAGATATTGTCACTCCCAGCTTGTACTTTTAGCTCGAAATGTTGCTTTTGTATAAATGAATCTTCTAAGCTTCAATAATTAACCAACTAAAATACGTTTTTGACAACCCTTTCTCAACCGTGGTGATTTCAAAAACCATTATATGTTGAGGAGGGTCATAGTCCACCGGCACACTGTTAGTTAAAACGATGAGTTTCAAAACAACTACCAATTTTGAAATGGTGAAACTCAAACAAAATTCCACTAGCGTCAGGCAGGATGTGGCGTTCTAAGGGTTTAATAATTAACGCTTTGATACAGAGTTCTAATTTCGATTTAGCCTTCTATATTCCATTGAAAAGAAGTAACAAAACATGAAACAACCATAACAAAATTATGGTTTGTTTACGAATATAACGGCTAGTTTACAATTACAATGTAATACAGTGTATAAACCTGTCATTATAGTGGCAATGTTAGTCGGGGAAGTGACCCCGATGTAGCCACTCTGACACCGTCGCGTCAGTGGTGCGAGCGACCTGCCTTCGCGGTCACAAATTCATATAGGTAGCTTTGTTCGTAATACCCTGCATTGAACAAAGAGCTTTATATTTAGTGCAAAAAATTTGAACTGTTTTCTTTTTATTTTGATATAAGGTACCTTTGAGGTGATGGAATTCTGGTCTTACCCTCATGGTTATGGACTTATAGTACTCGTACTCTTCCCGTGGATTTTGTAAGAGCCGGCTTTGAGACTACACATTTTTCAACTATTAAATTACCTCGTCATAAGGAGAATCTGTTGCCAAATACAAAGCGTAATTTTGGAAATAAAAAACTTAAAAATACTTCACGCGATATGGAAATAGAGCTCGGAAGTCAGAGCTCTAAACTCGGCAGTCGCTGCGACCTCTAGAGCCAGACTAATCTTAACCGGTCACCAAGTAAACTAAACAAATTAGTTTTTCCATCCCACATTCGCATACAATACCAGGTCCACATAAGAATCTAGATCTAATCTTGTAACAAATTGCTCTATTGTCTGTATGACACCTGGCCTACTTCGAGACGTGATGGGGAACTGCAGTTAACAAAGTTAAACCTGTCACAATCAAGGTTAGCTCAGTTTATTTAGGTCATCGCAACGTGAATTTATGCGGCGGGATCGATCTAGGGAGCTTCAGTGTTTTTATTTATATTTGTTGCTGTTTTATTGCCGTTGTGTTTACTTTGTACGCAGAAGGTGTTCTGTTTTGCAGTCTTTTATGTCTACTGCAACTTGTTTAATTACGTGTGATGTGGTTTTAGATGAAACGTTTTGGGAAACTGTTTTTGAAGTAGTAAGCGGTACTCCCGTTAAAATATCACATCTCACTTTTAGCTTGAAAAAGCTACATATTCTCTGCACTACTCTCATTTTATAATCTCCAAAGTTACCACGTTACCAGGCTTCTAAAAATCAGCAATAGCCTATAAGTAGCCACTGCTGATCAAAAGCCTCTTCTCGCACAGAGAAGGTTTGACCAATAATAACCACGCTTGCTCAATTGCTATAATTAGAAATAATTAGCCCAGGTTTCCCCACGATGTTTTCCTTCACCGTTTGTCGGTGGTGTTTAAATAATCTTAGAAAGTTCATATAACTCAGAAAAATACACATTGGTACTTGCCGTTGAGAGATTTCGAACCTGCACCCTTATGCATGAGAAGCGGGCGTCTTAAACCTCCGGGACACCACGACAATTTACTTACAAACTTGATATTCTTCTAAAAAGTACCATCATAATACCCTAATTTTTTCTTGTCTGCAGGTCTTAGCCCACACATTACAAGGTCTCGGCCAAGATGAAGGTATGTACCAGCAGTACATACCGCTGGCGCTGCACCTGGCCGACGAGTTCTTCCTCACACATCCCTCTAGAGATGTCCAGCTGCTCATCGCATGCTGCATCGCTGATGTACTCCGTGTCTACGCTCCGGAGGCACCCTACAAAGACCAGGAACAGGTGAGATTTAATATTGTTGAAAGAGTTTAGATGTATGAGTGCCTGGTAGCCAATTATGCCTAAACGGATGAACGGATCTAGATGAAAAGCTCAGAGGTAGATTAAGGACGACGTAAACATACAGGCTTTGTTCTTAAGAAAATTTCTCATGGTAGATTTGCTGTACAAAATTAACACGCTAAGTCAGTTGTTTGCAACAACTGTTGGTAAGTCATATTGAAATGAGTAGATAGAGCATGTAGTTTAGTAACAACTGCGCTGACTAATTATTCCTAGGTTAATCTAAGCTGCGTCTAATCAGCTTAAGCTGCGTTTGCTTCATTACAGACATTTGATAAAACAAATAGATTTGGTGTAAGTAAGTGTTGCAAAAACAGTGGACGAATTTTTTCCATAATCGTACATTTGAGTAAGAATAAGAAGGTTACCAACATAAATCTTTGTACTAGTAAGTAATTCATTTTATATAGCAGTTCATTTTACATACGCACATATTTTCCCAGTAAAAGATCGCACAAAACATCGCGCCGTTCCAGTTCTTTGATACTTATTCATGTTCATGAATATGGACGGACGGAGAACTCAGGGAAACCTTTTAACACGATTCACGAGTAAGGAAAAAGTTTTAACTTTAATTGGATATCGCAAGTTACTGCTTGCTTACAAACTTTTGATAACTTACCTACTTAACTCGTCGAGTACCGGTTTTGTAGACACAATTATAGAACAATAGGTTGCAGTCACCGGTGACCGCTTGGTGTTTGACAGTTTGAATGCCGTAATGTGTACCTCTGCCTACCCCTTTAGGGATAAAAGGCGTGATGCCATATGTGTAAACAAAGCGGGTGTGTTGTACAGTAGACAACTAAGCTTACTCCTTAGAGGATAAACTAGCGTAGTATTATGATGATGCTATCAAACATAAGAATACAAGGTTCCAATTACGTTGCCTTTGCTCAATCAACTACCTTTGCGATTGATACTAATAAGTTTACCTACTATGAGCAGCAACAAAGCTCTAAGACCGCCTGATGGTAAGCAGTTACTGTAACCTAAATACCACAGGTAAGACGAATGTTGCCAATATTGTAGAAAATTATTTATTGCAATTAGAATTTTATTTCGCAAATCAAGATCAACCTAAGACAGTTTTCTAAAAAGTTCATTTCATTTTTTGATTCATTTCACGACTCATTGGCCGAGTGGTCGCAAGTGCGACTGCCGGGTCGGGGTCGGGCCAAGTATTTCTGGGATTAAAAAAAAGTATCAGTAGTAGCACGGAGTCCGCAATTGTGTTCGGTATATGACAAATGACAAAACTCATAACATACATAGTGAAAAGTGAGTATTACATTGAATGTACAGTGGCATGAAGTGCCCTAATATGCAGGTGCATAGGTAGGTAGAATCACCCTTCGGGGATAAAAGACGTGATGTTATGTGTCTTTTCATTTTTTTTACCAGGTGAAGACAATATTCCTGTTCCTGATCAACCAGTTGAACGGTCTCCGCGACCCAAAGGACCCGGCGTTCAAACGCTACTTCTATTTGCTGGAGAACCTGGCGTACGTCAAGTCTTTCAACATGTGCTTCGAGTTGGAAGACTGCCAGGAGATCTTCTGCGCTCTCTTCTCGCTTATGTTCAAGATTGTTAAGTAAGTACTTTAGTTGTATTACATTTTGTTAATTGAAGTTTAATTAAATTAAGTTTTAATTTTTCAGTCTTAATGGCCACTGTAGCTAACCGCCTTTTCTTAGAGATTTAATTTTTAAAGTATGCATAGCTGCTTTGGTTTTTAAGCATTTCAGTATAATTAAATAAAATACATTCGTAACCAGTTAAAAGTGTGACTGAAAAAGTTAATGTAGATTTTAATTTTAGCACGTATAAATATCGTCCATGGCTTTGTAAACTTAAAAAAAAAAACGCGCTAATTTCTCCTTTAGCTAGCCTCCCAAGACGAACCAAGCGAAACTGACTTGTGACAGTGCAGTGTGTATAATTAACGTGACTATTTATTTTTTGACTCGAAATGGGCCGTTCGTTATTTAGTTTCAGTCAGGCAGAACCTAACGGGTAACCGGGGCTCCGGCTCGACGTGCAGGAGAAGGAACGGGGTGGTTTTTAGTCAGTAAGAGTCTGACACTCCCTCCCGCCTCACCAGGCGGGAGCAGTCATTCGATGATTTTCCCCCCTAAAAAAAAAAATTATAGAACCTGTGAACCTAGGGCTGTGCCCACAGCAAAAATGTTAACATTACTAACTGAATAAAAATGTAGGTACTTACTTAATTTTTTTATGTCTATACTTCGTCAAGAATTTGCTAGTTACCTACCTATGTATAACGCTGTGTCGCTCTCGCTCACCATTCGAGCCCTCCGAACAGTCGTCGCATAGGTTCGACCTTTCAAATTTTCTCGTGGTTTCCGAAAAATGGGACAATTTAGCATCCCAGAGCTCATTTCGGGGACAACGGAACTCGTAATTGAAAAAGGGACAGTCTCGATCAAAACGGGACGTCTGGTCACGTTATGTATAGTCATTTTGGCAAAATTTTAAATAACAGTGTGGTAGGTACTTATTCTCTTTTCTCTATCCTTACTATATTAATATTATAAATTGGAAAGTGAGTTTGTTTGTTTGTTCCGCTTTCACGCTGTAACTACTAAACCGATTGCTTTGAATTTTTGCAGACGTAAAGTTAGAAGTCTAGATTAAATAATAGTTTACTTTTTATCCCGGAAAAATTTGATATTCCCGAGGGAAAACAAAAGTATTGATATAGATGGCGCTGTGTGTATTGGTATATGTCACATAGGCTACTTTTTATCCTTTTGTGACGCGAGCGAAGCCGCGGGTAAAAGCTAGTATTTCTATAAAACTTTTTTTATGTAAACTTTTCCAACTCAACACGCAGGGCCGAAAAAATCTTGTAAACAAATGTTGCATGCTTAAACCCGTGTCACGTAACAGCCGATTGCTCGGTCACTGCGCCAACAGAACAATACATGTTCATTGTGCACATCAACCTACACCAACCATTATATTGTGATCTCGCTATTGTATAACCTTACAGTGTATTCTACGGTCAGTTTATACTGGTTCTGCATAACTTGTAGCTGTGTACATGGTGTTGCAAAATAATTGAACCCTGTTAAGCAGAACAGATGCAGCCTACATTTTATTACTTTTGAGTAAATGAAGTTTAATGTTGGGCAGATAATCTATATATATAAAAAAAATGAAACCCCTTTCCCGTTGTCACGCCATAACTTGAGAACGGCTAGACCGATTTGACTGATTTTTTTTTGTTGTTTTATTTTTGTCAGGAGAAGGTTCTTATGACAGAAAAAAGTCCTGGATATCCTACGGGAATGGGAGAAACGGGATTGCGCGTCCGAAGTCGCGGACAGAAGCTAGTAGATAATCATCATCATCATCATCATTAGAGGTATATCAGCCACAGGACGTCTACTGCTGAACATAGGCAATAGATAGATAATAAAGAAACAAATATCATATGATTACTTTAAACTTCATTTACTCAAAAGTAATAAAATGTGGGCTGGATCCTTTCTGCTTAACAGGCTTCAATTGATTCTCAATAAATAGCTGGAAGGCTTAACACGTACACATTTATAGCAGAGAGGTCTTTGATTTAACCGGATATTTAAACTCGAACGCTGTTTTATCCGAGATTTTTCATTGGGATCGGATGTTTGCAAGAGCTAAAGGTCTCTTAATTAGAAAGAAAGTCTTATCTTTAGTCCTATAATAGTTGTTATAAAATAAACACTGTCGTTTTATATTTGTTGCGAGTCAAAAACTTCTGAACGGATATTTTGACTGCTCTTATATTGATTTTTGAGAAAAGTTCTTATTAAATGTATTAATTAATTGTGAAGACTTTGGAACCATGACAAAGCTACGAAGAATGTCGTCGGTTCAGTGAGCACGTACAGCTAATTAGCTTCAGTAACGGCGAAAATCAATTAATTAATCGTTACAGATAATGTAATCAATCATTCAATTTACGGTAATTTATTAACATTTAACCAGGCCCAGATTCCATAGCCCAGAATAAAAATTAAAAATAATATACCTGAACACACGACACATCCAATGACTTCTCCCGCCTTAGGTTAGGCGAGAGGGAGTGGCAGACGTACTGACTAAAAACCACCCCCTACTCTTGCTCTTCGAGCCGAAGTCCCGGCAACCTGAGGCCTTAGTATGAGTTTGTTTTACGTTTAAAGTAATCGTAACGAGTACGCGTTCGGGGCTCTGATTGGTTGGTTCATTGGCGCCGGCCAATCAGAGTGCCGAATGCGTACTCGTTACGAATACTTTAAACGTAAATGAAACTCGTACTAAGGCCTCTGTTAGGCCTTTCGCTGCTTCGTAGCGGGAATCAGCCCTACTGATACTGGGCCCCATCTGTGGTGGTCTGATGACTCTTTGAAGCGCGCGCAGAACGCGACAACACACGAATGCTTAGTTTTTCTTTCTTAATACTTTCTTTCTCGACATGCAAAGAAGTTATCTCATTCATTAGATCTGACATAATAGTTGAGTGCAAATGGATCATTTTGTAATGCGCTGTTTTGTTGATAATGTAATACAATAAAGTTGCGATAAGATTTATTAATTAAAACGTAGTTTCTGTATCGTTATCAATGATAGCGCCGATTGTTTTGTTTGTTGTTTGAATATTAATATTAAATTGTATACAGGGTTACAGGTTAAGTCGACCTAAATCCTTTAAGAGGTGGTAGTTGCCATCATTTCTGACTGATTTGACTATGGGGTTCCATAGTCAAATCAGTATCCTAGCCCAAACTTAATCGTTCTCAAGTTATGGGACTTTGAAGATTTTTTATAAAAAATCCAGATTTTTTGTCTATTGTCCCCTTTTTTTGTGTTTTGTACCTCTAATGTTTTAGTTTTTGTATTTTTTGTGTAGCAGATTAGTTGTTCCATTATTTTAAACACAAAAACTGCAATTAACTGTACCAACTGAATCGTATTAGACGACTAATTGTTAAAAAAAGAAATAAATTTCTGAAAAAGTTTTTTTTCTTTGTAAGATATTGAAAAAAAAGTCTATGACAGTTGTGCTGCAGATATGCTTAAAAATGTCTACGCTTCTTCAGCTTTCCGATAAGGTATAGTTTGCTAGGGTGATATCAGGATTCTCGGAAAAAACATCGATGAAAGACTCCCAGGTAATAACAAAAGTAACGGTATTTCGTACAGTTGGTCGCAGCGCCTATTGTCCTGCAATCATTGGGCTCCGAAAGCAGGAAAAAATCCTAATAAGAAAAGGGTAAAGGGGTCACAGAGACGTTTCAGCCTTAACGTTTGGATGGGAATAATATCAAGCTATCTAATTGGGCCTTACTTTCTTCCTCCAAATTTTTTAAGACAAGATTTACCCGATTTGCTCGACGACATACCATTCGAGAACCAAACGACGACATACCAAACCTCATTCGAGACATGTGGTTTCAGCACTACGGGTGCCCCGCGCACTTCAGAAGGAGTGTCAGAGAGTGGCTAGATACTAATTACTCAAATAAGTGGATCGGAAGAGGTGGGCCTATACCGTGGCCAGCTAGAAGTCCAAACTTGACACCCATGGATTTTTATGTGTGGGGGGCATGAAAAGTTTGGTTTACAACGAACCTAACCCAGTAACATCTGTTGATGTTTTGAGGCAGAAAATTATTAATGCTGCTAACGAAATAAGAAGAGGACTAACAACTGGGGTAGTGAAAAGTGGCTTAAGACACAGAATGCGTGTATGTGTGCGAAATAGGGGTGGACATGTGGAACATGTATTGTAAAAATTATTAATAAACCTTATTCGTTTCCTATTTGGATTGTTTCATTTTGTTTTCTGACTAAAGTTAAATTTGACGCTTAAGTATCGTTATTTTTTACTACTACCTGGTAGCATATCATCGATGTTTTTATTAAAAAAATCCAATAATACCATATTGTATTATACCTTATCGGAAAGCTGAAGAAGCGTAGATATTTTTAAGCATATCTGCAGCACAACTGTCATAGACTTTTTTTGCAATATCTTACAAAGAAAAAAACACTTTTCACAAATTTATTTCTTTTTTTAACAATTTGTCGTCTAATACGACTCAGTTGGTACAGTTAATTGCAGTTTTTGTGTTTAAAATAATGGAACAACTAATCTGCTACACAAAAAATACAAAAACTAAAACATTAGAGGTACAAAACACAAAAAAAAGGGGACAATAGACAAAAAATCTGGATTTTTTATAAATAATCTTCAAAGTCTCATAACTTGAGAACGATTAAGTTTGGGCTAGGGGGTTCCATAGTCAAATCAGTCAGAAATGATGGCAACTATCACCTCTTAAAGGATTTAGGTCGACTTAACCTGTAACCCTGTATATATAAGACGTTTTTAGTGTAAAAACGTTTCTTTGATTTTTCACAGGGAAATTAATTGATCATGAATTGTTCACAAAACATTGATTTTTGTCATTATTACATGTCACTATAACCAAATCGGAAATTCTGTTGCCTATTACAAAATTATTCTTCGTGTACACGGAAATTTTTAAACAAATTCCACAAAATTATAATATTTTACGTGGAGCGACTACCGTTTGCTCTCCACAAAACACAAGGGGCTGAATGAATTTCGTTTACATTCCGTTTCTATGGCAACTGAGGCAAAAGAGCTTGGGAGTCTACGTGTGAGAAAATTCTAGAAATGCTTCATAAGGCGCTCTGAACTTTATTGTTCTTGATTGTTATGTAGATCTATGGAACAACGGGCAAATACCTACTGCATTTCATATATGACGGAACATTACATTAACTATTAATACTTTAATAAGATTAGTAAATTGTCAAAAATCAGACTTACTATTTTTATTGTACTAGGTTCGAAAAGAGTAACGAATGGAGTTTCTTGCTCATTCTTTTGCATTCGAATCTACATTTTGGAATGAGCACCTAGCTTCACCTAGCTTCACTGACGGGCTGACTGACAGACTATTATTGATTTTGTATTTGTTGACGTTTAAAAAGTACCAAATTATGGTTTAATTGAAATAAATGCTTTGACTTTGACTTTCGAACTAAAACTACGACCAAGCACCGTGACCCACGGTGGCAGCTTCGCCCCCTAAACTAAATAAACTTTTGGTGACCTAATCCTTCTTTAAAGGGGGAGAGCTTCAGACATCGACAACAGTGTATAAGGTCCGATGTAATAACATCATCATGTTTATGATGATGATGAATCCATTGGGAATGTATGGAGGTGCATTGCACTTAAAACGTGCCAACTGTATTAAAATAAATCCTCCCGAAGCTTTTTTATTACTAAATAACAGATTTATTACATCGCTGAAAGCCTTTGTTCCAGCTAGCACTATTCATTTCACTTTATAAATATCTGCGTTCTCGGAATAAAACCTTTATCTGCGATCTACTTCATTTGTGGAAGGTTCTAGAAACATTCCCTCACAACTTTAAAAGGCTTTCACTGGAAAAGCGGCTTTGAAATGTTGTACATAGAAATTATATTCGTTTGTGGAATTATTTTGCGATGTACGGCTTCTGTATGCAGTGTGGGATGCTACGTTTGTTCAATTAGGTATTTGTTGCTATAACTGTGCAGGTAAATTAATTCGTATATTATGAATGTGGATTAAAATACTGTTGTTAGTTGTATATGGTCTAGTTTCTATTTGTTAGTGATCATATTTTACGTGTATCGGCTGCCAAATTCTGTATAACTATAGCAAATCTATAGATTTGTATATCTCTATGTATTCATAATATTAATCTCGATCGTTCGTCCTCAAACATCTGGTTGTGTAACTTTAGTACTAAATGAAAACAACATACGATACAACACCGTGCGCCATAAATCATTCTCAGAAGTGGTAATTGCAGGTTAGAGGCCGTTCAAATATTACGTAAGCACATTTTTTTACAATTATTTACCCCCCCCCCCCACCCCCCTTGTCAGCAATAGTAAGCAAAGATCTTACTCCCTCCCCCTTTGCTTACGTAAACATTTGAAATTATATCTTTTTTATATTGTAATTTTAATATTCTCCAAATACCATAATGTCTCGTTCTTTGCTTTTAATTGATAGTTTCAATATGAGGGTTGCCATTCGTGTAAAAAAGTAAATAACTACCGATGACGTAATCATCATCTAGACTCCCCTACCCCCCATATCATCCGAAATCAGCAAAACAGAGAAATGTTGCTTACGTAATACTTGAACGGAACTTATTCTTCGAAGGTGGATAGGTTGCTTATGGGCAGACGTGCTTCGTAGGGCGGATTATCACTTACCACCAGACGAGATAGTGGCCAAACGCCGACCCATCACATACGAAAAAGGTATCATATAGTTATGATACTGCTGCTGCAGTATACAAGTACAAGCTTAACTATCGATGACTTGAGTTACGTAACAAAGTGCAAATACGTATCGTATCAACTATTCATTCATACCAACTTCCCTTAAGTAGTACTGGAAATATTTCTAACTCCAAACGTTTGTCCTCAGCACTGAACATTCCACAAAAGTGAAATCCTTCATGCTGGATGTCCTATGTCCACTGATCACGGAGTCAGACGTAGTCTCCAACGAGCTACTCAACGTCATCCTCATGAACCTGGTGGAGCCGAACAAACGCGACCACAAATACGCGTACTCACTCGCTAAGGAACTAATCGTGAAAACCAGTGAAACACTTGAACCTTATATTCAAGCTGTAAGTATACTAAATTGTGTTTTATTTGTTGAGGTGTAATGTTGCAAATTGCAGAGCAAATATGGTTATTTCAGTCTAATTTTGTAAATTTGTTTTCTAGAATGTTCGCCTGTTAAAAGTGTTACGTAGTACAGGCCACTTAATGAAATAAATGCCTCGTAAACATGAAAGCGGGCGTTTATATTAGAATCATGATTATTAATGGATTAATTTAGGGCCACATTATAGCAGTGTGCTCATAATTTTAAGCATAAATATAGAAATGTTTAATGATATAGCTTTTTCTTTTCTTATTTTAAAGTATGCTTTTTTTCCACAGTTCTTCAACCACGTTCTAATTCTCGGCAAAGAAGAGAAGAATCTTCTCATATACTCAAAAGTGTACGAGCTTATCTACGAATTATATCAATGCTGCCCCTCGCTACTATTGTCAGTACTACCGCAGTTGGAGTGCAAGTTAAAGTCCGCACAGTTCCCAGAGAGACTCAGCGGTGTAGCACTTCTTGCTAGAATGTTCTCTGAACCAGGCTCAGAACTAGCCAAACAGTACCCCGCACTATGGCGAGCCTTCCTCGGCAGGTTTAACGACATCTCAGTACCAATCAGAATCAAATGCGTGCAATACTGCATGCACTTCCTAGTACACCATCCAGACTTGAGGAAAGACATAACAGAGACATTAAAACTAAGACAACACGACGCACACGAACAAGTGCGTTACGAGGTCGTCATGGCCATCATAGCGACTGCACAGAGGGACTTCCAAGCCGTCGCCGAGTCCGAAGACCTCCTCCACTTCGTCCGCGAGAGAACGCTAGACAAGAAATTCAAAATTCGAAAAGAAGCCATGTCCGGCCTAGCACTCATCTACAAAAAGTTTTTAACAGAAGAGAGCGTACCACCGGCCACAGAGAAAGCAGTCCAATGGATCAAAGATAAAATCCTGCATGGTTACTATATGACAGCTTTAGAAGACAGACTCCTTGTTGAGCGTCTGTTAAACACATCCCTCGTTCCATACACATTGCCGGCTCCGATCCGTATGAAGAAACTTTTTTATTTAATGTCAAACGTAGACGATAATGCGACAAAAGCCTTCATAGAACTACAGAAACATCAGTTGGTAGTTCGACGTACAGTGGGCGAATGGATAGAACTCCACAGAAAGCCACCGACACCGGCTGTACAAAAGGAGATGATAGCTAAAGTTTTACACATAAGTTCGAAGTTCTTGCCGGAGTCGGTGAAGTCGCAGGAGTTCTTGAACAAGTTCTCTCAACACATGAAACAGGCGCCGGAGCTGCTGCAAGGGATGGAGACCATACTGAACCCTAACGTCAGCTGCGAAGTTTGCGTCCGTACTACAGTAAGTATGATATGTAATTTTATTTGATTACAGTTTTGTATGATTAAGCAGACATATTCAGAATTCCCGTAATATTTTAATCTAATATTATCTTGGGCGTTTGGGCATATACTTTGTAAAGAAAAACACTGACATTATCTATGGTTTTGTTGATTGACTATTTAAATCCTCTTTGTGCTCTAGTTAAAATCACGACTTGTGTACACTTACTCCAAGTTTGACATTGTATTCATTATATTATAGAGTTAGTAATGTGATTAAACGCCGCTAAGCTGGATAGTATTATCTGGCAGGTGACCTAGCTGTGCCTACTAACCTACTTGCTTGCTTTGAGAGCTACAGGTGGACTGTATGTTAGAGATCTGAAATAATTCGTTTAGTATTGATATTGTTGCACCCCTGTGCAAGTTCAGAGACCTTAGTCCGACTTTCTTTATTTAACGAGATTGAAACGATATCGCGTTGCGCGCTCTGATTGGTTAGTTCATGGAAGCAGGCCAATCAAAGCGCTGAGCCCGGTAACGTTTAATCTCGGTGAACGTAAACAAACTCGTACTACCCTCAGGTCCGAAATAATTCGTTTAGTAGGCATGTATATTATTTAACATTTTTGTGGACGCTATGGTGTAGTTCCTTTTCACTTTAAATTAGTTCTTGTCTATCGAGTAACCGTAAGTGCAAATACCAAGCAAAGGGTTTCGGGGTCGGTTTTAAGCTCATTGCAATTTTTTTATTACGATTTATCTCTGGTTTATGACAATAAGCTCGCTTCTTATACAGGGTTTGTTACATAAATTCTTTTTTAAACAGGGATATCTAAATTGTATGCCAACCGTGGAGTACACCTTTATATGTAGAGGAGACCTATTGTCCACCAGTAGTTAAGGTCTGTTTACAATGTTGATAATCAGGATGATATAAATTGAATTCCTTTTCCACAGTCAAACGTACTCAAGAAGCTCGGTCAGCCAGTAATGACGAACCTATACTACAACACAGTGAAGATGTTGCTGGAGCGAGTGAGCTCCGTGATGATAGACCACGAGTCTCTGCTGATACTGGTCGGGTACGTCGAGGCCACCGTCAAGGGAACCGACGCTTCTATGGCCGAGGAGTGTGGTATGTTTATTATAAAAAATAGCAAAATTAACTGTTTTGTTAGTAGAATCGAAAGTCCAGCAAGAAGGAAATTCCCGGGCCGAAGGAAGAATTTTTGGTAACAGACTCTCAGTACGAAGGTTTAATTCATATCAAGTGTAAGAGTAAAGTAAGGTCCAGCTTCTATTAAACAATGTATGTACGTAAAGTAGGTGTTAAATGCTTCAGAAAATAAAAAAACTTAGACTATTTCGTGTAAAGCAGTAATTTTATTGTAAGTACGTGTATTATTAGCCCGTTCTAATGTTAAATAATAACCATAATTAATATTTATTAACGGTATCTATAAGTAATATATTTTGTCTTTTATCAGGCATTGACGAGAAGAAAGCAGCAGAGCGTGGTCTCAAATTGCTGGTCATGCTATCCTTCGTGTTCCCCTCCCATTTCCTCCACGAAGATATCCTGAACCGCCTCACGTCTCTACTGGAGTTGGACGACGAGTCCATCGCGCCGCATATACTAGCCGCACTTACCTTCCTAGGAAAATATAGGCCGCTCAGTAAGTACAATTTCATAATTTTCATTTTCGAATCGAATTAAATAAAGCCGAACTTATCTTTAACTTTTTACCTACAGACCTGTAGGTAAAAAGTTATATTGTAAAGGTAAAAAAACCTATATTGCAAATTAAAGCATTTAGCATTTGGTTAACATCATACATCATACCACATGTGATTTGTTAGGTGTTGAGCACTCATCAGTGGTTGTAAAATGTGGAAATGTCAATAAGAGTTTCTCCTCATTCAAACTTACTTTAGTCTTGTAAATTCTTTATCTGTTTGTTCTTTATGATGTTGAAGATATCGTCTCCGTATTGTGTTAAAAATCTATACATTACTTCTAAAATTGTTACTTAATAAAGAAAATGTTTCTAGGTGAAGCTTGTCCCGCTCTATTCCCGCGCCTGATCACACTGTGCAAAGCATACGCCGAGGTCGGCACGCCCAAACAAGCCAAGAACGCCGTCAGGTAATACAAGTCACTGTTGTACCTTATTCCGGTTGTATCATGACCCAAATGTGTTATGCTACCAGAGCCTTGTTTCTCGTACTCGTAACTCGTACTAAGGCCTGAGTATCACAATTATAATGACTTGAACAAATATGTATGTCCCACAGATGTCTATTCGTGAACGTACCAGAGCAAAGGACGCAGATATTCACGGAAATCCTGGAGACACTGAAGTCGACCCTGTCGCCGCACTCCGAGCACTACCGCACCGCCATCGTCACGCTCGGACACATCGCGCACAACCTGCCCGATAACTTCCCCGTACACATCAAGAATATTGTCTCCAGAAAGGTACTGTGTACTTAAAATGTGTTTGTAACTTCTAATTATAAACTAACACTTTGCTTTTTATAAAATTCTGTGAAAAAGAACGCTGTATAAAAAAAGTTATAAAATTTAACCATAGCTAGACAATTTAGTGAAAACGTCTGACCAAAAGTAAAGTAATTTTGACTATCCTTTCTAAGAAACTTAAGAAAACGAAAGCTGCCTACATTTTAACTCTTATCACCTACATACTAAATACCAAATTCTATTCTAGATTGTAAAAGAGCTGCTAGTCCGCGAGGGTGGGTCCAGTACATCAGTACCTGATGAACCGTGGTGTTCCGAAGAGGACCTGCCTGAGGAGACGCGCTGCAAACTGGAAGGTCTCAAGTGTATGGCGCGCTGGTTGCTAGGGCTGAAGAAGGATGAACTCTCCGCACAGAAGACCTTCAGGATGTTGAATGCTTTTATCGTACACAAAGGAGATTTGTTACAGGTGAGTGTTATTATTAGAAGTGACTTTTCCATTCACGAGACCACAGAGACCCAGGACCCTGTGGTCTGCGCCTCAAATGACAGGTCATTTGAGGCCTTTAGACAACTTTAATCTAATATTATAAACAAGTTATTATTATAATGTAATCTTTGATATGAATACAAAATGTTTTGTAAACTGTTGCTAATGCTAAAATAACTTGTTCCGCTTCAAGTCATATATTGATATGCCATTGAAGCTGAAGTTTATGCTCTAAGTAAGTGTCCACTTGATGAACAGAACACTAGTTGGAAGACCAGACCAGACAAAAACAGCCCACTTCTTATGCTATTTAAGTCAATCTGCTGGTCGAATTTTCATGTAAATTGCATTCATTAATTGTACCTTAACCTATCCAGTTATCAAATCAAAATTCACACTGTCGTTTTTTTTCTGTATAGCTAAAATATTCTCTACAGATTATATATATTTTTTCTTTGGTTACAGCAAAATCGTCTATCAAAAGCGGAGATGGCGCACCTCCGTCTGGCCGCGGGCGCCGCCATGTTGAAGATATGTGAACAGAAGGGAGTGGGAGACCAGTTCACTGCAGAACAGTTCTATAACCTCTCACATTTGATGGTGGTGAGTATTCTATTATACATATCGATGTTTGTAGGTTGAAAAAAATTAGTCTTTTATAAGCTAGTAATTAAATGTTGCAGATGAAATGCTTAGTTTATCAAATTGGAAACCTATTTTGTCATTTCAGGATGATGTACCACAAGTCAGAGAAGCTTTTGCCACGAAATTACACAAGGGGTTATCAAAGGTAAATTATACAAACACACTAATTTATTTAAATTTTAATATTAGAGAAGTCGTTGTTCATAAATCTGAAGGTGAATGAATTCACTAAAAGTCAAAAATAGTTGTCATTTATGTTAGTATTACAATCCTACATCAATATATCCCCAAATAAATAATCGTATCTCTCTATACAGGGTATCCCGAACAAGTGCCTCCCTCTAGACTTCATGGGTATGTACGCCCTGGCGGGGCGCGAGCCGGAGCGTCGCGTGCGGAGTCTGGTCCGCCAGTACATGCTCGCCGACGTAGTGCGGCGCCGGGAGTACGTCAGGAACATCACTGTCGGGACCAAAGGTATGTGCACACTGGAATCACCATCATCATAGCTACAAGAAGTCCACTACTGGATATAAGCCTCCTCCTCTAATGACTTTCTGACGATAGAGATAGTCGGATACATCATTCCTAGCTTCGAATAACTAGCAGAACCGATTGCAGAAGAGGCAGAAAAGTTCTTGAAGGCCATTGGAATTATACCTTTAGTTTTATGTTGTGGTCTCCTTAGAATATTAAACGGGTTACTTCTTAACAGAATTTGTTGGTGTACTTGATAAGATGTGTAATAGGACTTCTTTTGAGGGATCAAAAATTATCAAATAACTTCCCCCGCCCTGCGAGATGGAAGACCGACTTAAATCTATCCAGTTCCAACACCTGTTTAACTCCAGTAAGTTATGTAATGTGTTCCCCGCGCAGTGGAGCGCGCCGTGAGCCAGCTGCCGCACATCCTGCCCGACTACATGCTGGTGTTCGCCGTGCCCATACTCACGCACGACCCCGGCTTCACTGCCTACGACAACGTCGCGCAACTCAAGGTATACACTGTCTTCTTATTGTGTATTTTGTTATAAAGAAACCTAGATGCGATGACCATCGTCAATAACTTCTCTATTAAATCGATATAGAAATTAGCTACTAAAATAGCATTATGACTAATCTTTTGTGGAACTTATTATTCTATCTATTATAATTATAGTAATGAAATCTACATCAAATCAATGAAATACTGTAGACGTTGATACGGATAGTAATTGCTATGTAATAACGACTAGTCTCAACAAATAACGAGGATGAGAAAAAATATCCTTTTCGAGAAACCAAGCATAGGCAAACGAGGAGAGGATAGTTACTCTTAATTTTTTTGTATGTTCACTTAAATAAAGAACTTGTAACAAATTGAGAACTTGATACTCTGTTTTGTCGATTTAAAGTATAAAATTACTTGAACCTTTAAACATTTGTAACCCATTTATCTACAACAAAAACCAACTAAAAATTTATGAATTTCCGCAGGTGATAAAGAACTGCCTCTGGTTCATCCTGGAGCCTCTGATCACGCGCAATGACTTCTACTGCTACGGGTTCTACAAGAGTCTCGTCGAACGCATGAAACTGCACAAGGACGCGCTCTGTGAGACTGACGATGCTGTTAATTATGTAAGTATATTCTATAAACTTGAGTATTATTTACCCCACGTAAATGTAGTTGACTTCTATTTCATTCTAATTAAATTCATTGGTGTGTTCTAATGTGTAGAAGATAGAAAAAATATAGAGTAGTGTCCGTCATTCGTAGTATTTATTTCGTTATCATAAGCTCTATGAGAGTGATGGTATAGTTATAGATAGTTATTGACAAATAACATGGAATTAAAAAAAAGATTTGGCATTAAGATATTTTACTTTGATTCCTTAATCTACATCTACATTTACATTGATCTAATTAACTTATGACTAAACTAACTTTTATTCCTAACAATAATTCCTAAAAATAGTCTTTTGCTACATTTTAAGTACAATCGTTACTAAAAACTTTATTCTGATAACTAATTTGTTATTTATTTGTGTCCAGAAACTGTGGGCGGTATGTGACCTGGCGATGTCAGTGATCTGGGCGCGGTCGCAGAACTTCGAGTTGCGCGAGTTCCCGTCGGACGCGCGCATCCCGCGGATGTACTTCGCGCCGCAGTCCGACTACTTCGTCAACACGCGCGTCTTCCTGCCGCCAGAACTACAGGTCTGTTATGCAGACTTCATTTATAGCTATTACTACCAGCTCGTACTTCTTAATAATGTAGCTTCATTATAGTGCAAGAAAAGAAAACATCGGTTTAGTAATCGTAGCGTTTCGGGTCGAGAAAACAAACATATTTTTCCTCTTAATAATATTAGTACAAAAAAGTTATTCAGATCTCTTGACTGAAAACTCACCGTGTAGTTCTTAACTGCCTTGATTTATTCTATCTCCTAATTCAAAATTTTTACTGTTTGGCCATGAAATCAGAGATGATTATATCTCTATATAAGCGTTTATTAAAATTTTAAATATATCGCAGCACACTATTAACCAACCAATCAAAATTTTAACAGATATATTGGAAAAATATAAAAATCTAAATATATTTGGAATACAATAACAACATGTCACATCAGTTGTCTTCTTATGTCCAAATACTCAACCGTCCCTCAATTTTCAGACGCGCTTAAGTATAGTTCTAAATGTTCTTTGTAAAACGACAGAGGTGGCATGATGTTTAAGATATACGCGAGACACAATGTGTTTTCTATTGTGCCTCAATTCCAGGCAGATAGAGGTTAAAATTGAGTAGCCTTTCAGAATTCAAGCGTTACCTGATATCTTATACTCTAATACTATTATATAAAGCGGAGTTTGTTTTTTTTGTTTGTTTGTTTGAACGCGCTATTCTCCGTAACTACAAGTCTGATTTGAATAATTATTTTTGTGTTGTATAGCGCATTTATCGAGGATGGCTATAGGCTATAAAACATCACGCTACGACCAATAGGAGCTGAGGAGAGCATGTGAAACCGCGCGGAAGTAGCTAGTAATAATATATAACTTAAAACTAACCAAATACCTTTTCCCCAAACAGTTCCAACCGAAGAAACAAGCGGCAGGCGAGCCAAACGTCCCTCGGACCAAGAAGCGTCCGCGCCCCATCACTGAACGAGAGAACACCAATGACGTTGAGGTGAGCAAGGAAACCATATTGTTATTTACACACACACACTCCTTATATGGACCAACGAAATTGAAATGTATGCCTTATTTGATAGTGTGTAAAGTTTGTTTTTGTTTGAAGTTGGGAAAGGAGATTTTAATGTAACAGAGTTAATGTAAGGTTTGGTAGGTGTTCGTTTAGGTCGTAATAAGAATAATAATTATACCTTAGTAA
Organism: Spodoptera picta; assembly: GCA_038387885.1. Taxonomy (NCBI): domain Eukaryota; kingdom Metazoa; phylum Arthropoda; class Insecta; order Lepidoptera; family Noctuidae; genus Spodoptera; species Spodoptera picta. The sequence continues at coordinate 518,219 of JAZHFQ010000752.1, read as the reverse complement.
ATAAGGTGCAAAATAGCACTCATGCCAAAATTAACAAGATGGAACCGATATTTTCTACTACTAGAAGACGTAAAGAAACAAACTTAGGGAGTTTTAAGTGTGGGAGAGCCATGTTTCGGCACGAATGGGCCGGCTCGACCGGAGTGATAACACGGCCTCACAGAAAACCGACGTGAAACAACAAGTGCGTTGTGTTTCGCCATGTGCATTACCGGAGGTCCAATTACCGCCCTCCCCAGTCTCCCCAATCCCCGAATCCCCAACAATCCTCAAATTCCTGATCCCAAAAGCGCAAGTTTTTCGGTTTTCTAAAGGTTGGTAATCAGAACTTACCAGTCTCACATTTATAGTTTACATCCTGTATTTCGTCTCCAAATAAAAATAAACTTTATGTTCATAAAATTTGACTCTATAGTTATATTTCATTTCGTTGGTCCTGGCTTTGGTATCACATATTTATGTATGTATTCATGTGTTATCGCTATTGAGGTGTGAGCGACTTTGTGTTTGTGTTCATTTATGTGTTTTTGTGGTGCTGGGATTTTGTATATTCATAATTCATTCGTATGTAGATTGGCAATTTGAAAAATGGAATATATTCTGATAAAACAAGGATAAAAATGTGATAAAAAAGGCTACCTATTGGTATATAATTGTACACTGCAATATGTATATATACTATTAGTGTACTCTTGTAAAAAACTAAATTTATTTTTATTATAGTTATAACATATTTCGTGGATATGATATTCTGACTATGATACTCATTATTAGCCAATATCAAGAACAGAAGCTGCACTCATTTTGATTCTATTTCAAACGTTTTGAAAAGTTCGACATAGGCCTTTTATGACGAAAAATATTGGAAATAATGAACAAAATAAAGAAAATTACGTAGTAAGTAGAAGCGAGACTGTCGCCGCGTCGCGCCTCTAGCATGGCTCGAAACTAGTCGAGTTCCTCGTCAAATAATTACGTGAGTTAGCCGAAAAACATAATAATTAATTTAGCATGTCTCACGAAAGTTATAACATAAAGAAAATTTTTATAACTTTATTTTTATAACAACATTGCCAATCTACATAATCCAATTGTGTGATTTAACCCTTCTGATCATATTGACATTGATATTTCTAGCTTGCGTCATGTTCATCTGTCATCTACCCTGGACATATACTTTCTATCGTGTGTATACAATACTGCATTCAATAATATACCTTAGATTTATTAAGCTTTTAACCTTTTTAACCTGCCAGTGGTCACCTGAGTCTCATCGAAGTAATAATCTGTGGTATGCATTGATTTTATTAATAGAGAGATATCATATCTAATTAAATTGTGATAAATTTTGGAATCAATACTACACAGTTTATTAATGAATTATGGCGCCTGTACCGTCAAGTGTCAGGTTATCAATAACAAAATATTATTGGGTTTAAAAAAATCTCAGTTGTAGCATGGATTCTGGAATTGTGACCGGGATATGGCAATAGGCTCGCCTCTATTGCATGGGACTCATAACATAAATAGTGAAAAGTGGGTGTTATATTGTACAGTGGCATTAAGTGCCGTAATGTGCAACTCTGCCTACTCCTTCGGGGATAAAAACGATGTTACACGTATGTTATCAAAAACTGTAAATTGCCTGTAAGAAAATAAGACTGGTCAAATCAAAAACTTAGGGATTTATATAATAGTTTAAAATATGCACAGAAGATAAAAATAGAAAATAAAATAAATACTGTGGTACTTATAATACTACTACTTGGTAGTACTTTCTAAAATGCTATAACCGCTGAAATGTTGTGACTGCTGGAAGGTTAAACCACAACTGAATAACACCATTACCACTAACCAAAGCTTTACATTACAAAATATATATGTAAATACGCTTATATTCTCCATACAACGCTTGAAACTAAATTAGTATATGTATTTACATTGTAAAATGTTTTCCAAGCATACTGTGGGACGGTCCGGAAGTATTGACGCAAAGGTAAACTCTATAGACCATAGTATTTTAAATATCTCTCTAATGATCACAAATGTAAGTATTTTTGTTCGAAAATTTTATGTTTTTGTTAGAAATAGTCCAATATCTACGAGCATTTACTAATGACGGCCTTTGTTCGGGTGCTGTAATCGTAAAGCGGCTTTATTAGTGTTGTTTTGCATTTAATATTAATTCGTTGTTATGATTTGAAAAGAACGTCTTTTAGATAATGCTCGCAGATTTGTTTAGAATTATTCCACGTCGTTGTGTTTCTAAGAGAATAACTGTTGCGAATGCTTATTTTAAATCCCTTCCCTATAGAATTTGTCATGTGATCGTTATAGTAGGTTATTTGTATGACAAACTAATTGTTGAATCTTCTCTCTCTTCTCTCCAGCCCTCAGAAGCGTCAGACACACAGATACAACTGCCAGGCCTAGAGAATCCACCTGAAACGGAATTAGAAGAGCCTCAAGCAAAGCGCGCGGTCAGCGACTGAAACGGACCGCACGCTGGACCATCGAGCGCGCCCGGCGAGTAACTACCACCATAGACATAGATAACCTGACCTCACTAACGTCACTTTGACAACTACCTGTCAACGTCAACCGTGACGCCTGTCAAACATGACATTTCACTGCAAACTGTCAGTTTTAAATGGCATTTGAAAAAATTTATATATTGTATATAGGAGAAAACATCTGCTGCATCTTGTAATAGTTTAAATTCGTCTCTGTCAAAGATTTGTATGAATTTTTTTATTAATCAGCTTTTTAGATTGTCGATTATGATAATTAATTGTCGAGTATGTAAACAAAATCAAATGTGAATTGTGTATGACAATTGGAAATTGATCTGTCAATTGTTATTGATTACTGTCATATTTATCTTGAAATGTATGTATAAATACGTCTTCGTATTTCTTATTAAATTGGTTATAATCGTGTTAGCAAGACAGCGAAAATTAGGCTAAGATTAAAATAAAAGATTATGAACAAAAAATGTCATACAATTTTTCAAACGAAATGTTACATTAATTGGTAAATAGAACTATAAGATCTATTACTAAACAATATGTATGAAAAAATCACGCACTAGCGTCCCTTTTTAATGGATTTCTAAAAAGACCAAAAGAAAATTTTCATAAAATTTAAAAAAGTTTTGTGTCAAGGTTATCTATCGTCCATGTTGGCACTTTATTGTACACAAATCATAAAAATCTCATACAAGATGGTGATCGAACGTTTTAATGTTAATTAATCTGAAAATTTAGCTGTTATATTGACGAAACAGCCCTCAGAAACAAATATTACATAGTAAAAACAGTACGTGTTTTCGAGTAATCGCTGAACATACAATGCGACATATAGGGTTACATAATAAAAAATATGTACTATATACTATACTTCATTGGTGGTAAAAATATCTCGTTTCCATATGATTTTTGTTTGTTTCATAATGCTTTTTACTGATTCCTTTTATTTTATATTTTTAATAAAATACTCTCATATACTTTCATTATGGCTTAAAGCTACCTACGACGTCTGTTTCGTCAATTAACAGCTAATTTAAAGCCCAAACAGTAACATCAACAAATGTAAAATGTCGCCAAGACCATACATTTTTAACTATTTCTCAAAATCCAAAGAGAATTTAGTAAAAAAATCATTACATGTTTTTATGGCAACATTTTCTAAAAATTATCTGTTTAGGCTTGAATCTAGGACAAAACTCAGTCCAGTATTTATAAGCTTAACCCTATGAAGACTGGCTACTTGTATACACCCTACTAATGAACGAATGAACTAGACTAAACCATTCATTCAATGAACGAGTGAACGGAAAACGTTCATTCACCAAAAGATCGTTACTTCTGTAACTTTGAATTATTTTTGGTTTTGACGTGAGATATTCAAATATTTAATTTCATTTGTAATCCTAAACATAATAATAATTCTGATTTATATTACGCTTATTATTACATAATTTATGCCAATAATTAATTATCTATTTTATTTGCCATTAATTTTTAGTATGTAGTGCCTCCAAGCCAATTTTTAATACTCAGTATATTTTGTTCCACCATAAAGCCGAACGTTCACGACCATCTAAAATAAGTCAGTGTGCGCACCACAACCTAACCGCTTTTATTCAGGGGGGAAAATCATCCAATGACCTCTCCCACCCGAGTGAGGCGAGAGGGAGTGCTAGACTCTTACTGACTAAAAACCATCCCGTTCCTACTCCTGCACTTCGAGCCGCGGCCCCGGCAACCCGTTAAGTCCTTCGCGGCTCCGTATCGGCATCAGCCCCGTTGGGCTCCATCTGTGGTGGAAACTATAGCGTTTAGTTTTCACCACAGAGCTGACATATGTATGAACAATTTTCTTAGCTATGCCAGCTAAACTAACTTATTTTATCTGTCGGTGGACGTTATAATAAGGTGGTCAGACCCGATAAACGTCGCAGGGAGCCACAGGACGCAGGCCGCTTCCAACCGGCCTATCTGGAAGACATTGGGCGAGGCCTATGTTCAGTAGTGGACGTCCTATGGCTAATTTATATTGTTCCTAACAATTCAAACATATCTCTCGTCAAGACCAATAGCTAAATAAAATCGAAATTGATTATGGATATGTAAATAAATCAATAATTATTTTTTATTATGATAATACAAATTACGGATTTTTAATAGAAATACTTTGATTAAATCATTGTGTATTAGATCAATATATTGCAGGCAAACAGACATTTTCGCATAAGTTATAGTAAATCTATATATTTATGTTTCATTTATATCAAATAATAATAATGTCTACACTTTATGATGTCATTTATTATGGAAGCTCGATTTATTGTACTCATTGTCGTTTATTTTATTTATTTATTTCAACTTCATACAACAAGTGTGTACAGGTGGACTTAATGCCTTGGGCATTGTCTCCCAGTCAACCTTTAAGCAGTGCAGAGATGAAAGTAGCAGGTGATTTAAACCTTTATAAATAGGCAATGTACCAGTGTAATAAATAACAAATCTCACAATCAGAATATTCAATAAACACTAAACATATAGGTATATTTGAAAACTTATACATACTTACATATAACAATAATTATGTATACAATATTAAAGTAAATATATAAATAAAAAATAAATATTTAAATATTATACAAAATATTGTTCATATAAAACTACACAAGAAACTATTGGATTTTATGGTAGCCTTGTTAAATCGGTGGATATGTTTATAAAAATAAACACAGCTAGTTGCATATCTAAATGTCTTTTTAAAATCAAACATAGTGCAATAAAATTTATATACCTTAAGTCGAGCTTTCTATAATAAAACAATATTAAAATCGTGAAAAATATACCAATATCTTTGTTATCCAAATTATGTCGACCAAAAGGTATTCGTTATACCTTAAATTGAATGTTATAAATATACTACAATAGAGGTTGATACTTAAGTATCTAAGTGTTCATGTATAATTTACTTAGAACATAACAATAAATTGCTCAACATTTCTTTCTTACGACCTTCGCAAATTGCAAAATAAACTGACACTCGTAGTTAATTTATTATTCAAATCCTTTGGCATTATACATGCACGCGTAAATTATACATACTTAGGTACATAAGTAATCAAGACCTCAAAAATTGGTGGTGAATCAAATTGTAACGTATTGTCATCGTACATAAAGTTTAGTTTACACTGCACTTAGGTAAATGTAATTTCGCGAATGTGATTTAGAACAATACAGATGAGTGTAAACTGACCTTGAGGATATTTGCCTTTCAAATTGTACGAGTTACAAAATTATGAATTGTCTTGAATACAACTCCAGGATTGACTAACGATCTAAGCATAGAGATAAGAGTCTGTATTATAGAAGTTAATCGATAAGGTTTAATATCTTAATGTTTGTTTTATTCGTTGTTTTTAGTTTTAATTTTCATTTCGGCTGGTCGATGAGCGTCTTCTTTATTTTTTTAAATTAATATTATTGTATAGTTTGGACCTCCTTGGAGGACATGAATGTTGACTGCGGTACTCTTGTAATGTTGGTTGGACATTTATAATCTGTGGTCATCGTAGCGGCTAATTTTAAGGTTATAATTATGTGTGTTGTCGATTTTGACCCGTTTTCTGAGATACGAATGTGAACACGTTTTATTAATCAAACATATATATATAAATTTATGTAATGTTAAGCGGACTAGTATTTTGAAACTTGTTTCTCGTGGATAGGTACAAAATAATCGAAATGTTTTGGACATTTTTATGCGTATTTCTAATATTAAACGATCGTGCTACGTATCTCAGTGACCGGCCTCTAAATTTAGGTATTCGTCAACTAAAAATAGTTTAATTTCTCGTGATATTATTCTAAATATCAATGTAGGGTTTTGTCAGGGATCGACCCTGTAGTTTCACAAGCACTCTTGTTTCTAACTCCATACTAGGTCACAGGTTCATGAATACAGTTGCTGTATGATCTGACGGTTGATACATTATAAGGTTATATAGATTATTTCATTTTATTCTAAGTGACGACATTGCTACCAATTTATTTGTTTTAGTCTACACTATAGGGTTCCCCGTTCCGCTTCGATGCCCATACCACTCCTACAAGACCGACATTAATAAATAACTCTTTTTTATCGATAAATTGTTTATTTAAGGTGTACCAAAAAAATGAATATTAGCGACACAGCGCTCGCTCCACTGTCGCAGTGATTCTCTGTAGTTATGTATTAAAATAAATAATAAACACATTTCTTGGTGGTTTTACATTTTTAATTTCAATCTGTTTACCTTTCACAACCCTAATGCTAAGAGGTTTTGTTCACGTTCACTGATTACAATAAATAGACATAAATTTATTATAACTACGTTTTTTATTTAAATATACCCATTACACGTGTATGCAAAGGTTGTTCTCACAAGGAAATGTTTAATTTATACAATAAATCACCTTTATCACTCGTTTATAACAACGAATTGAAGTAGACTTGGACACTTATACCTCTATTAAAACAATAGAATAATTACAAAAATACTGAAATGAGATTTCAATGTCTTTCGAAATTTGAGAAAATTTTCATTCTAAGGATAAAATACAATATGGCTTAAATATTTTGTATAAATAATTATGTAAATATTACTAACTGCTAAATAGAGGAAAGAGGAAGTGGAATTGTTCCACATTATACAGAAGCTTTCTTACTAGCTCTGAACGAAAAGAGATGCAATAGGGAAGATGACGAAATACTATCCACGTCTTTGACATGTATATACAAATATTGAACTTGTAATTTATTTTTATTATCGTAGATTGTTTATTTATTCTGCTAAGAATCACAAATCACGTATTTGTAAAATAATGTGCTAGGTTAATATACCTCTACAATTGATGAATTGGGTACTTGGCAACTAGTCAAATCCAAAATACTTTTTTTCGAACTGTCAAAATACAACAGTTTTCTATGAATTTTTTACGAGATTGTGTTTTGTGACGTCACGTTTTTTTAGCGTCAAACAGGATAATTATTACTTAAAAATTTGCTGGAAAAATACTAAAATGAAGTTGGTAATAAAATCATAAAATGAAAATGTGATTATTTTTTAATATTTTATTGTATTAAACAGTCGAAATAATTTATTTTTTATTAAAGCAAGTACCCAATTGAAGACGTAGGTAGATGATTCCAACTATCATCATCATCATCATCGTCCCTATCTCATAAATAAAACTACAAAAGGGAATGTGTACCTCAAACCAATGTCTCAAATAAGTTATACTCTCAAATATATTATAGTCTACAACTTCACACAAATACTGGCTCAGTCTGTTTCCAATATTTTTGTATTTCTTCTAAGCTTTTGCCTTTGGTTTCTGGCACCCATAGAATAGTGTAGAGGACTCCAAATAGTGTTACAGCTGCGAAGGTATAAAATACTACGTAGGCTCCAAACTGGTTCGCAATGGGCGTGTAGAACAGAACGGTCATCGAACTGCAAAAGAAGGAAAACGCCATTGATGCTCCTGCCATCCGTGCACGCACCTGGAACAGTTATAATAAAGATTATTCTAAACTAAACTGTTAGGTGTCACTTATAGGTTAGTAAAAACCTAAATGTAGCGTCACCTATCTTAGCTTAGGGGTTTGCTTGCTCCAGGAATCGAATCCAGAGTTTGATGTCGCCTGTACATTGCAACCTCTACCAACGTAGGTAATAGACGAAACGTTGTTAATTCGGAACTAATAAACTTAATCCGCAACTAATAAATATTATTTAAAACAATAAATAATAATCCATTTTGCATTATGCATTCGGCATACATAAATAAAGGAGAATATCTATAATAGTAAACAGCTGCATAGCTTGTGTGCTTGTTTGTTCGAATGCGCTAGTCTCCGGTACTACATACTGGTTCAAATTGAATAATAGTTTTTGTGTTATAAGTTTCGTGAGTCATACTACATTAATTATTATGTTGTTTCCGCTTACTCGCGTAATTATTTGACGAAGAACTCGACTAGTTACAAGCCATGTTATAGGCTCATATTCATGAGCAGCATTCCGCGACCCGCGACGCGGCGACTGTCGCGCTGCTGGCTTCTCTAGCATGGCTTGAAACTAGTTCCTCGTCAAATAATTACGTGAATGCCTGAAAACATAATAATTAATAGTTTTTGTGTTGGATAGCGCATTTATCGAGGCAGGTTTTATTAGCCTTCTCTCTCGGCTCAGTTCCTATTGATTGTAGCGAGATGTTTAAACAGCGGGTGAAACCTGTGCAGGTGTAGTAGACCGTGGTATCACTGACCGAGCTGGTCAATTCGTGCCGAAGCATGGCTCTCCCATGCTTGGGACACATTCCAACAACATTAGCTTACCTGGAAAGGAAATACTTCAGCCATGATGACCATGGGAACTGGTGCCAGACCGGCTCCGTAAGCCAGGATACAGAGACACACGGCTACCACTGGCAACCAGCTCACCACGCCCGTGCCGAGCAGGAAACAGGTGGCTAAGGTCGTCATACATATTGACACGACTAGGGAACTGCAGGCTAGAGGAATCTGGAAGCAAAAATAACATAATCATAGCCCACATTTCACATACGTTGAAGGACAATATCGTGAAGAAACCTGGCTTTATGAATTCTAACTAGGTTACCTACATATAGGTAAGTTTTAAATTGCCAAACCTCTTTGAGCAATGCTTTAATGCTGATTAAAATCCTGGTGATTAAACTGTCAAACACCAAGCGATCACCGGTGACCGCAACCTATTGTTCTTTAATTGTGTCTGACGGTACTCAACGAGTTGTTATAAACCTCTGTGCAGGAAGACGCTTTTGCTCAGCAGTGGCACTTATAGGTTGATGATGACGATTTACACACGTAATAGCTTTTACCTACGACTGTATGATTGTAGTAGGCAAGGACATTGAAAAATAGACAACGTCTATTGTAGAAGGTAATAAGGTACTTGTTTCTAATGGTATTCAATATCCATATTAACGCTATTTGATGCTAGTCGTTTTATCCTTTAGTACCTAAATCAGTAGATAATTTCTGAACGGTTCAAGACTTTTCTTCAAGACTCTTTAACAAATATTTAACAAAATATGTCTCCAAATAGGTTTGTTGCAGGTATTTGACAACCAACCTAAGCAGTTATGGACCTTGGATATCGATGATCGATGCAATAATAGAACACATGTTGACATGTCGCGGAAGAAATGAAAAAGTCAAAACAATCGAATTACATAGGTATATTTTGGTCATAAACATGTGTGTAAATTTTGAAGAATGCGTAATAATGGGGAATACCCGGTTTTTGTATGTCGATGGGCGGTTAGGTGAGTGCTTTATCATCATCATCATCAGAGGTGAGTGTCTCCCAATTTTATATTCTATTTGTTTATAGAAATGGGGGACTATCTACCTAAGTCTAAGTAATAACAAATTATTAAGTACATACATACATACATACATACATAACGTTACGCCTGTCTCCAATGGGGGTATGCAAAGATACGATGCTATATAGGTACTGGTTTAGTTGCTCTCACAAATTAATTAATCATGCTCATTAATAGTTATTGATCTCCATGTTTGGTTTCAGGTAGGACATCTTCTATTAGGAAATCATGAACCTCCCCTCAAGAACGGAGGATGAATGACCTGCTGATGATGAGCCCTACTGGGCTAAGCTGCGATGTTCGGTCTAAGAAGGGCAAGCTGAATAATAAATTGTTAGGAAAAAACAAATTATATAAATATAAGCCCGCGATCAATCAAGTCTGCGTCAAGCATCGGGTACAATTCCAGATTCCAAATTATTACAGAATAAAAATTACTTCCTTGAACAACACAACACGTGTGTAACCGTATAAGCAACAAGGCTATAATTAATGTAATTACAATAGAAATTATGAGATAATTATAAGTCGAAATACTTATTACCTACGGAGCCTGTAATTGTTCCAGGCGTTTGACAATATGGTTGTTCGTATTATACACATGGATCACTTCTGCATCGCTAATAGTAACAGAAAATTCTACTAATATTATAAATACGAAAGTTTGTGTGGATATATATGTTTCGTACTCTTTCACAAAGTAACTACGGGACGGATTTTAATTGAATTGGGTAGGTACAGGTTGTGGTCTCGAATAACACTTAGGGTCATTTTTATCCCGGGAACGCAACGCTAGTAGAAGTTGTATCAATTTCCAATGCCCGTTTTCACCAACTTCGAAATTATAAGGAACGTCTGATATGAGACAGGTCATATTTAACGACATTTTGGAGTTCACACCTAACATAAGTAGGTCCTAACAGTACAAGGGTTTACTTTAGAATTAGATGCTACGTCACGCTTTTTTAGTTAACAGATATGGTTTAGGGTGGTCAGTGAAAACTGTCGATAAATATATTATTCCTTTGTTACCTTATCGTAGCTTCCATGTTTTTTATAATAACTGTCGTGAGACACTAAAAGAGCAAAATTCGCGTGTAACTCGCGTGAAGATACTGAGTAAAGCCTACGCAGCGTAGGCTAAGCGACATCGCCGCGACCGCGCACGCTTCTCATGAGGAAGAGCCCCTCTGTGGTTCGAAACTAGTAGAGCTTTTCTCAGCATATGGACGTCAGTAAACCGCGATATTTTGTTCACATAGCTTCCATGTTCAGTGCAAGTCCAATGATTAGTATATTATAGGGCTGCACGTGTTATTTGATAACTAATTATTGCTGTCACTAATACCGTGGCCAGCTGTGTTATACACCGTGTAATATATGTACCTAATTGTTTTCTCACGGTTTAACAATTTGCCATAAGGGATATTTTCTATGCATAAAGTAAAAATTATTCATTGTTTTACGCACTTGAGAACAAATAATAACTCTAGACGTGTCTTGCCACCCGGCGAGGACATATCCCTTGAAGTTTGTTTACTTAAAACCCATTTTATGCGAACGCTTTCGTCAGTTTTAGCGTGTTGTGTTAATAATAAATAATCAATTAATCATGCACGATTTTTTTATGTTAGCCACGAATAGTCCGTATACCAATTTTTAGCGTTCATCCTTGAAAATTGCTAAATACTTCATACAAACATTCACCCTCCATTTTGGGGAAGTGGTTTGACAAAGACAAAAAGCAGACTATGTAATTTTCCGATCGTTCAACTATCTTCACTTAAAAAATCACGTTAATACGTCGTTCCGTTTTGCCGTGAAACACGGTCAAATACACATACACACACACTTTCTCATTTATAACGTTAGTTAGATAAGTATGGATCATATTGTAGTGTCAATTAGGTTTATCGAGATAAATAAAACTAATGCACTAACGTTATAAAGTCTATATATTAAAATAAGAAATAAATATACAATAATGAGATCAAATAAAGTTACGGTTATACAAAACGAGAAGAGAATAATAATTTCGATGCGCGCGCGATCGCTAGCCGTGGCGGACTGTGTGGGCGAGCGAGGGGGCGCGTGCGGGTTGAGCGCGGGGAGGCGACGGCGACGACAGCGCTCGATGTGTCGAGCGGGCGGCTCCGCGAACACGCGAGGCGTCCGAGTCCATCAACGCGGGCCGGGGCTCCGCTAGCGGCCGGGCCGTGTGTAGGTATAGCTAAGGGTGTGTACAAGCGTGCGGAAGCATAAGGCCGTGTACAAATGTTGTAAAGTATTAAGTGTTATGGTATGAATGTGAGTGTATGTGTATGTATGTTTTATGTAAGTATTTGTTATGTATATTATCTTGTACCTTAGCTATATCCTACATCACTCCCCCGCTGAGACCGGTTCACGGTCGATAGTGAGAAAGATGCTGTGGGAATCTCACAGTTCTCCCGCTTCTTGTGGTGGTCTTGGGTTGCAACTGTGGTTGTGGTGGAACTGGTGATGGAGCAGATGATGGTTGTGGTGGCGTCGATGGAGCAGATGATGGTTTTGGAGACGGCGATGCTTTGTGTGACAAGCCATCATTATTGCTTGCCATATATGCTGGTTTAAGCCTGTCAATGGTTACGGTCATGTGTTTTCCTTGGACGTCTATTGTGAAATTTTTTGTTCCTCTTTCAATAACTAGATGTGGACCAGAGTACGGTGATTCTAGTGACTTCTTCAAAGGTCCCTTCCGCAGGAAGACATGAGTGGCTGTGTTGAGATCCTTGGGGACATAAAATACTTTCTCGCCATGACACGTAGTTGATGCAGGTGACAGTTTGGAAATATGCTGTCTCAGTCGTGCTGCGAAGTCTGCTTCATCAATGTTGTGGTGAGTTATGGGTTTTAAAAACTCACCAGGTAACCGGAGTGGCTCGCCGTATACCAGTTCGGCTGCAGAGGTTTGTAGATCCTCCTTCCAGGCACTCCTCATACCAAGGAGAACAAGAGGAAGTGTCTCCGACCATTGTGCGTTGTTGTGGCACATGATGGCGGCCTTCAGCTGTCTGTGCATCCTCTCCACCAACCCATTGCACTGCGGGTGGTAGGATGTCGTGGGGCGATGGTAAGCGCCTATGATGGACGAGATGCTCTGGAACAGCTGCGAGTTAAATTGCTTGCCTCGATCCGTGGTGATGGTTTCGGGGCACCCGAAACGAGCAACCCAGCCAGTAATGACGGTACTGGCGCAGGTCTCCGCTGAGATGTCAGCGAGAGGATACGCCTCTGGCCATCGAGTGAACCTATCGACGGCTGTAAGGAAGTATCTGAAACCAGAAGATAGTGGCATAGGGCCTATTATGTCAAGGTGGACGTGGGAGAAGCGATTGGAAGGAACAGGAAATGAGGAAAGAGGAGAGTGAGTATGACGGGTGACTTTGTTTCGTTGGCAATCTGTGCATTGTTGAGCCCATGTTCTGCAGTCACGACGAATCTTAGGCCACACAAATCTTTCTGAGATTAGTTTTGCTGTTGCGTTGGGGCCTGGATGACTGAGATTATGCAGGTTTTTGAAGATTTGCTTACGGAAAGTCGATGTGATGAATGGCCTAGGGCGAGAAGTAGACTGGTCGCAGTAAATGTAGGCATCCATAGTTTTTACTCTCTCTAACTTTAATGCAGTATTGTTACTAAGCAAGTTCTGTAATTCTTGATCCGTTTCCTGTTCTTTCTGTAGTTGTTTGTAGTTGATGGTAGTGTCGACGCTTTCTAGTCGTGAAAATGCGTCTGCAACTACGTTGTCATTTCCAGTAACATGATTGATATCTGTAGTAAATTGCGATATGTAGTCGAGGTAGCGGTGTTGACGGGGTGAGCAGTTATCTCTGCTTGTTGTGAAGGCGAATGTAATGGGTTTATGGTCGGTGAAAACTTTAAATGTTCTCGCTTCGAGCATATACCGAAAGTACTTGATTCCTTCGTGTATCGCGAGCAACTCACGATCATAAGTACTGTACTTGGTTTGAGCAGGAGATAACTTGCGAGAGAAGAATCCTAGTGGCTGCCAGCTGTCACGTCTTCGTTGTTGCAAGACAGCTCCGATGGCAACATCTGATGCGTCTGTAAACAGTGCTAACTCGGCCTCTGGATCAGGATGCGCGATGAGCGTAGCTTCCAACAGGTTATTCTTGCAGGCGTCGAATGCTTTTTGTATATCAGCTGTTACTACAATGGGCGTTGACCCTTTAATGTTAGGACCACTTAAAGCTTGGTTCAGGGGGCTTGAATTTGCGCGGCAGCAGGTAGGAACTTCCGGTAAAAATTTATCATCCCTAAGAATCTCCGTAACTCCTTAGCTGTTTTAGGGAGGGGTAGTCTTGAATAGCCTGTACTTTATCTGGGAGAGGTCGTATACCGGCTGCAGACACGTGATACCCTAAGAAGGTAACCTCACTGACACCTAGGACACACTTGCTGGTATTAATAACTACGCCATATTTTTTTAGTTGTTCGAATATTTTTGTCAGGTGTGCTATGTGTTCTGTTTCTCCTTTTGAAAATACGAGAATATCGTCGAGATATCCAAACGTAAAATCTAAGCCTTGAAGAATTTCGTCTAAAAATCTTTGAAAAGTCTGTGCAGCATTTCTTAGACCGAAAGTCATAGCGGTAAACTCAAACAGACCGAAAGGTGTCGTGATTGCGGTTTTATTGATGTCGTCTTCGCTAACTGGTATCTGATTAAAGGCTTTAACAAGATCTATTTTAGAAAATATGGTTGAGCCTGACAATTGGTACGCGAAGTCGTGGATGTGTCTCACTGGGTATCTGTCTGGTATTGTTCGCGCATTTAGTCGTCTGTAGTCGCCACACGGCCTCCAGCCATCGTCTTTTTTAGGTACGAGATGTAGTGGAGACGACCATGGACTTTCAGAGCGACGAGCTATTCCGTTTCGCAACATTTGTTCGAATTCTTGTTTTGCTATCTTTAAACGGTCAGGTGCCAAACGACGCGGTCGTGATGTTACCGGCGGGCCAGGAGTAACACGAATATGGTGCTTGGTATTATGAATGGGTTTCTGTTGTGAACCAGCTGGTCTTGTTATCTCAGGGTACCTGCGTAGTAGGTCTAGGTAAGGCGAATTACCTGTAAAGGTTTTTAACGACAATAATTCGTGCGTTATTTCATTAGTTGAAGGCGCGCCAACTGTCAGGTTTGTAATCGAGTCTATCAATTTTTGTTGTCGGCAGTCGACTAATAGATTATAATAACTTAAAAAATCGACGCCAATGATAGGTCTCGACACGTCTGCTATTATGAACTTCCAAATAAAATCACGGCGTAATCCTAGGTTGAGTGACAGCTGGTATGTACCGTAAGTACGTATCGGCGTACCATTCGCTGCGACGAGCTCGTAACTGCTCTGTTTACCATACGACAGCTGATTTTTCAAATACGATCTAGGGTAGGCACACACGTCGGAACCCGTGTCTATTAAAAATTGTACGCCGGTACGTTTATCAGAAATAAATAGGCGGCCTTTACACGTAGAGCAGTCATCCGCCGCCATTACAGACTGCTTTGGAAGTTTTCCGATTTAAAATCACATGGCTGGTTACATTTTGTGGCCTTATCACCGAATTTATAATGATACCAACACGTAGGGTGCACGTTGGTCCTTGATTGAGATCGGCGGTGTCGAGAAGATGTACGATTTCGACTTCTAGATCGCTCTGGTCGAGAAAGTTCATTGACCTTCTCAGTTAGCACTTCTACGTGTTTCATGAGCTCAGCCATTAGTTTACATAAGGTAGGTATATCGCTTACTTGTGTATTGGACGATGTCGCCGCAATTTGACCTTTAGGTACGACATCGTGGATCCTGTCGGCAAGATCTGCTAGTACCTCAAGAGGCGATGACGATTGCGACGCTATTATTGACTGGATGTTAGTAGGTAGACGACTCGACCATATCGTGCGTAGAAACTCGTCGGGAACTTTCGGGCCGGCGAGGTGCTGCAGGTGCCTGAGAAACTGCGATGGTTTTCTATCGCCTAACTCCTCGTGAGTCAGGAGTTGGTGCACCTTCTTCTCCCTCGACTCGGAAAGCCGCTTGATAAGCTCCGTTTTTAGTCGATCGTATTTTTCAGTCGCTGGTGGGTTCACGATTATATCTTCCACCTCCGTCGCATATCGTGGATCGAGGTGGCTGACGACGTAATAGAATTTAGTAGTGTCCGCAGTAATATTTGAAATCGCGAACTGTCCTTCTATTTGCGCAAACCAAATCGCGGGCTTCTCTGGCCAAAATGGCGGAACGCGCACGCCGACACGGAAAATGTCTTTAGAATCCGTTGAATCGGTTTTCGTATTTTTCTCGGACTCGCACATTTTGGAAATCACGTATAGTACTTTTATATTGCCACTGAGTTACTTGTTACTAAGTTTATGAAGTTCACTGCACAGTAGGTAGCACTAGCACTCGTTACGTGTTTAGTTCGGGGTCACCAATGTAGTGTCAATTAGGTTTATCGAGATAAATAAAACTAATGCACTAACGTTATAAAGTCTATATATTAAAATAAGAAATAAATATACAATAATGAGATCAAATAAAGTTACGGTTATACAAAACGAGAAGAGAATAATAATTTCGATGCGCGCGCGATCGCTAGCCGTGGCGGACTGTGTGGGCGAGCGAGGGGGCGCGTGCGGGTTGAGCGCGGGGAGGCGACGGCGACGACAGCGCTCGATGTGTCGAGCGGGCGGCTCCGCGAACACGCGAGGCGTCCGAGTCCATCAACGCGGGCCGGGGCTCCGCTAGCGGCCGGGCCGTGTGTAGGTATAGCTAAGGGTGTGTACAAGCGTGCGGAAGCATAAGGCCGTGTACAAATGTTGTAAAGTATTAAGTGTTATGGTATGAATGTGAGTGTATGTGTATGTATGTTTTATGTAAGTATTTGTTATGTATATTATCTTGTACCTTAGCTATATCCTACAATATTACCGAGATAAAACCATATCACTTGGGGAAAATAGCGATATAAATTTCACAGTGTATTTATTATAAATAAATAATATTAATAATTTTCCGGTTTACCACATTATATTTTTAAATGAAATGCCCTTATGCATTTCATTTAAAAATATTCAATTCAGTCATCTTTACACAGCTGTACACCGCACACTGGGACGTCGCCATACAAGGTAGAGCCCAAACTAGATATTTTATTTTAAATTCAGTTGATTTGTTTTGATATTTTTTGAGGATACATTGAATATTATAGTAATTCAGTCGAAAAATTTCGAAACAAAGTTTTCTAAAACATTGACGAACAGATGTGTTATAAAAACCCGGTAAAATCGGTCCAGCCATTTCAGAGATGTATTTTTATGTATATTTTTTGTTTTGTATCGTACCGTATGTAAGTATATTCATATACCTGTCCATGTAGTAACAACCGATTATTTCAATATTACAAACAGCCACGCCAATTTTATTTATCTGTCTATACATATCTATGACATATCCTCAAAAAAGAAACAAATCGGAGAAAAATTAACAAAACGTAGAATTACACAGTTTAGGTTTGAGCGCTACCTTACAAGGAACCATACACGACAGCGACGCCGCAGTGTGCACCGTGCGAACTTTTTTATGAAATCTAAACTAGTCTTGTTTTACCTGCAGACATGGGCTGGTCTATTTAAACAAACGTTAATCAAATACCTGCGTAAATACGGAGGATATTTTATTTAAAATCCAAGTACGACGTCTGTAACAGTGATAGAAAAGTTCATAAAATTATGGCGCAAATATTAGTTTCTGTGTTTTTATCCACCGTGTTGTTTTGTAATAACTTGGACGCGAACGAATTGAAACTAAAGCAAGTTTTGATATTCAGTAGGCACAATGTGCGGTATCCAGTTGCGGATGACCTGGAACGATATACACAGAAACCATGGCCCACATTATCTGGAGCAAAAGGAGCTCTGACGCCTAGAGGAGCACGGCTAGAAGGATACATGGGCGAATATTTCGCAGAATGGTTCAATGACAATGAGTTTCTAAATGTAGGATGTCCTGATGACGACGAGGTGTATGTGTACACGAACACACTGAGCAGAACTAAGGCAACTGCGCGAGCTTTTCTTGAATCTGCGTTTAAAGACTGCCCCGTGCGTATGTATTATAAAAAAAACAATGGCTCAGATCTTCTCTTTGCCCCTGTGATACACAACACTACGCAGGCTTACAAAGACAAGGTAATAGGAGAAATCAAAAGAAAAATGTTAAATAATCAGAAACTCAAAGAGGTGTATTTGGAATTAAACGACATATTGGATATAGAAGAGTCAGATGTTTGCAAAGAGGATGGTATGTGTGATTTGACGGAGCCAAAGAATTCGATATTTTACAAAGTTGGTAAAGAACTGTGGGTTAACGGACCACTGATGATAGCCGATTCGGTGGTAGATTTCTTTGTAATGAGTTACTACGATGGTGTGCCAATGAAAGACATTGCGTGGGGTTATATGAGAAATAAAGAAAAATGGAAAGTAGTGACGGAGTTGGGATGTCAAGACCATGACATAAGGTACTCAACAGCCGCTGAAGATATCGGAGCACCATTGATGAACTACTTGAGAGAAATATTTAACAATTATGACGATATGCCGAAATTGACATTGATAGTCGGTCACGATTATAATTTGAACACTATTACTACAAATATGGGATTTGAACCCGTAGATTTGCCGAAGCAGTTTGAGAAACATCCTATTGGTGGAAAGCTGGTATTTCAGAGATGGACAAATGATAAAAATGACTTTTTGAGGGTGGAGTATGTGTACCCGAGTTGGTCTCAGGTGCGAAGTGGGAATAAGTTTTCTTTTAATAATCCTCCGCAGAGGGTCGTCATGAGATTGAACTGGTGTTCAGACAAGGATAGACATGGATATTGTCCGTGGAATGAGTTTGTCAGTAAACTGTAGATTGTATGTAATAAAAATATTTCAAAGTTATTAAACAAGAGTTTATTTTTGCGAATCTTGGTGACCTTGCTTTGGATCTTATGCATAAATGAAATGTTTTTCTTTCGTTTCCTTCATCCTTTTGCGATATTGATCACAAAGAATATCCGTAATATAAAAAATGGTTACCTAATTTACGAGTAAGTAGTTTGTGGTACACCGTTTTAAAATTTTTATTCAATGAACTAACTTGAGTTACTAGTCATATATGGCGTAGTAAATTTTTTTCAGTAAGATCACATTATTTTTGAAAACCTTCTTTTTGAAAATCAGTTATGATTTGTTTTGCAAACGGTCAACGAGCAGACGTAATCGGCGATGCCCATAGATCAGCAATCGGCGATGCCCATAGATAACCGCAACACTAGACAATTATAAGTGCATTGCCCTCCTGTGGGGGCTTCTGGTTTGCAGTTGCGGGAGGGATTTGTAACTCTATAACAAAAAAAATAAAGTTACCTTTCGTCCAAACTTTTCAATGGATATCGTAGTGAAGAACGACCCAGCGAGTTGCAGGGAGCCGACAGCCAATGCCAACGTGTTAGGGCTCCACTGTGTTCCCGCTCTATGGAACACATCGGCCGCGTAGTTCATGAGGGCGAAGCACCCTGAGAGCGTCTGCATCGCCATCAGCATCAGCGTCATCCGAAGCGCCGAGAATGTCGTACGGTCGCGTACTGTGAAAAGTAATGGGGAAGTAAGTATTTATTTATTATGTTGATAGGTTAAGAATTACTTTAAGAAGAAATTTTCAACTAGTGGCTCATGACAAATTTTTTTTTATAAAATAAACCGTAAACGAGCAGACGGATCACCTGATGTTAAGCAATCGGCGTCGCCCATGGACACCTGGAACACCAGAGGTGTTACAAGTGCGTTACCGGCCTTTTGGGGATTAGGAATTTGCGGAATGTTGAGGTTTCAGGGAATGAGGAGATTGGCTCACACGACACAAGCAACACAACGCAAGCGTTGTTCCACGTCGGTTTTCTGTAAGGGCGAGGTATTACTTCGGTCGAGCTGGCCCATTCGTGCCGAAGCATGGCTCAATTGGTATTTGAAAGTTTGAAGAGGCTTGGTGTGACATCGCCTGTAGCTTTCTATATATCAGTATTTACTTTCATAAAAATATGGTACTGGTGGTAATGTAAAATTTAATGACACTGCATTGTTGATGATCAAAATTATCCCGAATGTGGAGCAGAGGAAATAGTTTTTTCTCGAGTTGGACAAAGATTTTTGCATTAATTTAAGATGTGCTTATTAGAGTTGATGTAGGACAGTATACCTAATAACAATTATTATTACCTCTTGAAAACTTACGTAATACATGCATTTGACGTGCCATAAAGAAATATCAGAAGCCTCAGCACGAGTTTCTTTTTCGATTAAAGTAATCGAAACGAGGCGGCGTTCGGTGCCTGATTGGTTTGTTTATTGGAGTCGACCAATCACAGCGCCGAACGCGTACTCGTTACGATTACTTTAAACGAAAAATAAACTTGTACTAAGGCCTCTGTTAAGACATCGAACTCACGGCCAACAGTCGTATAGATAACATCATCTTATTGCCTAATTGTAGGTACTTACAAAGTAAGCACTAGATAACGGTAGGTCCTGACTTAGGTTTTATAGCTCAAATACACCCGTTGATATCTATCCCCTAAATTTGGTCATACAAAAGTATTCTCTAAACATTAGAAATAAGGTCTATAATGTAATGTAATATTAGTGGAAAGCGGTCACCGGTGACCGCTTGGTGATTTATGGGTTAATAGCATAATGTACACACTGAATTATTATCAGTGTATGGAAATATGTAGAGTGTAAAGCTATCCTATTTTGCCCATTACCTTTATTTGATTTTCAACCTTATTGCAAGAAGTTATGGTTGAAAGTTGAGTAGATTGGGAGTATTTTGACGAGCATTTTGTATATACAATTGTTATCTTAAATTTTAATTTGCAGTTTCAATATGTCTATATTAGTTAGGGGAACTTTAGGGGATCTCTATATGGCATAACACTCCTAGCTAGATAAATAACATTTAAAGAGTGGATAACTCTACGTAAGGGTTAGCTAGACATTTGCTTTGACATCAGTTTTAAGTCGAAAGCCAGATCCAATACCATGCTACACATTTTTTATATTCACTTCTTCGACTTACGCTCAAATTTCATTTGTCCAGAGGAGCTGTATAAGTACTTATTAAATTGAATAGTACTTAAGAATATATCATTCGTACTTTACCCACACTGAGCAGTGAGACCCGTGTGGTCTCCTCGAACTGCCGCTGTTCATCCTTCAGCTTCAGCAGCTCCTCCACGACCTGGTTGTGGTCCTTGTTAAGACTGCGCAGCCAGGATATCGTTTTAGCTGCTTTCTGAAACATTTGGATGTCTTTTGAGGTTCAAGTAAAATTTCATCCAGCGATTCGCATCAAGCTTCCTTGTGCGTACTGCTAAGGAGTGGAATTCTTTGCCAGAGTCTGTATTTCCTGAAGGATATAACCTGGGAGTCTTAAAGGCCCGAGTGAATAGGTTACTTATGGGACGACGTGCTCCATCGTAAACCGCATCGTCGCTTACCACCAGGCGAGATAGAAGTCGTCTGCCGTTCATATAAAAAAAAATCATTGTTAACATCAGCTTGCAACTGTCTTACCACTATACAAAGGCCTTTTCCAATATGAAGAAGGGATGAGAATCACCATTTTTATAGAAGAAGTAAATAAGTAAAGATGCAAATATTAAATTCTCCATTCTATTATTTATTTTTTGGTTGTATTTTGGTTTCAATGGTTAAGTAGCAATCGGACCCTACTCTACTACTCTACGTCATCATCGTGATGTTATGCTATGTTATCTTAAATCTTTAATACGTATCGGAGCATACACAGTACACTTTAAAAACCCTTAAAAAACAATACTCAATGTTTTAACAAACACAAAAAATATTCAACCAACCTTTTCCTCGCCGATCTTCAAGAGATAGTTGGGAGATTCTGGCATGAAACAGAAGACAATCACATGGACAGCCGCCACGGCGAGGTAGACTCCTTGGTTCACTCGATACGAGGTCGCCATTCCAATGGCGTACACAAATATCACTCCAAGTTTACACATAGTCATGTTCAAGGACCCCAAAGCCCCTCGAAGAGTGTCTTCCGAAATCTCTTTAAGGTAAACTGGAACTACAACGAAACAGCCGCCCGCTGCGAGACCAGCTATCACCCTCGC
This sequence comes from Spodoptera picta, assembly GCA_038387885.1. Taxonomy (NCBI): domain Eukaryota; kingdom Metazoa; phylum Arthropoda; class Insecta; order Lepidoptera; family Noctuidae; genus Spodoptera; species Spodoptera picta. Next base: position 496,023 of record JAZHFQ010000752.1, on the reverse strand, counting down.
TGATATTAATGCTGATGGGAAAATTGCTGTCAGTTTTATCGTCCAGGATATCTGAAATTAGAGATTAATTATAAGATTTTATTCATCCGTTAGATTTACTGCTCATAACAAAGATAACAAGCGATTTACTGGTCGGAAACCTAAAAAATGGCAATGACGACGACTCCTATCAAGTATTTGGCATATTACAGTCGTTTCGTATAAAATACTGGTGTTTAGCTAAATCTTTTTAAAACATAATTGGGAAGAATTGTCTTAAAACATAATTGGAAAGAATTGTCTCATAGGCAGGCGGGTCGCTTTTGTGGACGTCGCGATATTTATCAAATATTAGGTTAGCTAGTGGCACACCATTGGACGTTCAGTATTTGACAGCTGCAGTGATTGGACAAAAAACCTCTTGCTTTTTTTAAGGGGGTAAAAATCATTGAATGGCTTCTCCCACCTGGATGAGGCGGAAGGGAGTGTCAGACTCTTACTGACGAAAAACCACCCCGTTACTACTCCTACACTTCGAGCCGGAGCCCCGGCAACCCGTTAAGTCCTCCGCGGCTCCGTATCGGCATCAGCCCTATTGTGCCCCATCCGTGGTGGTCTGATGGCTCTTTGGCAGAACGCGACGTGCTGTACGCTCGGGCCTGGTTCTGGTCGGGCGGCGAGTCACCCGTGCTCGCTGTCCGCAGGTCCGTGCTTACGGTGGCTGGAGATTGTCTCGTGATCCCCGACACCCGGAGTGTCCTTCGGGACGACTGGGTTGTGAGGAGGCAGCTCTTCGCTGCCTCACACCCGCCTTCTCCTTAGCTAAAGGAGCAGACGGCATCCCAGTCGTCCTCGCTCCGCATCATGGCCCGGACTAGGGCCGGACACCTTGCTAATAATAAAAAGCTTCTTGCTAGATTAGCACCATTTGGTGAGCAAGAAAACGGTATCCCCCATTTAGTGAAGTCCTGAAAGAGGATAGGCCCCGATGTAAAGCAGTTCTATCTGTTTGTCAGTTCAAAATTATAATGATTCGTCAGTTCAGCGTTCATTCTGTATCTTATGTTCATTTTAGTACTTGTATAAACATTAGAGATATGGAGGCTTTTAATAACTTTATGGCACCATCTTAAGAACATTATGTATTTTTCGTTTTAAGAATTTTATTGCACCGTGAATATTTCAAGTCAACGTACTTATGAACTTAAGGAAGTAATTATTCATTTAGGAGTTACTTCGGCTTAATACTTAGTCCCGAGGTGGAAGGCCTCTTTAACTGTCTAATATTTTTTTGGTTTCTTGTTTTTGGTTCCGCTGTATTACGGGCGCCACTGTCGAATAAGAGGTTTTAGGTGAAACGTCCTCGTGAGACAAGGCTTTCAAACTTATTACACATAATAATAAATATGCGCAATTGTGCTTTCGAGTCATTTAGGAACCAAAAATGTTGATGATAATAAAAAACTATTCTGTGTCTTTTTTAGTAATAAGTAGTACCTTTTTTTTGATGACGGGGGGAAACCTTCAGAAGGCGCCTGCGTCTAGCTTTTTTGGGAGAAAGACTAGGGAGTGTGGGATGCGTACCTCACTAAAACCATCCCTTTGGTCACCCTCAGCACCTGTAAGGGGCACCGGGTCGTCTGGAAGAGATCTGCTCCGGAGCCCCCTCAGTGCAACGCCTGTTACGGCACATCCCTAGAGAATAAGGAGTACCTACTTATCGTTCAATTGTATCTGTAGTTATTAGAAGCATGCCACCTTGTTACCTTAATACATCAGGATATCATGGTCATCACATGTCACGCAACTAAGAAAACACAGACAACAGAATAAACAATAGTGTCGCCGACAACCAGTTAGTGGCGCAACCAAGTTGTCACCAGGTGAAATAGTCTCCCTACAACTGGACACATTTTGTTGGTTGTACGACTTTTATATAATATTCGTCCATCACTACATAGTATAAAACAAAGTCGCTATCTGCCGTCTGTCTGTCCCTATGTATGCTTAGAACTTTAAAACTATGCAACGGATTTTGATGTGGTTTTTTTATTAGATTGATTCTTAAGGAAGGTTTAAATGTATAATACATGAATATTGAACCCGTGCGAAGCCGGGGCGGGTCGCTAGTAATAATATATCTTAATGAAAAGGAATTTTTTAACAAGCCATCGTTTAATCTTATTTATAGTAGGTATGTGAACAGGTTGTAAAACAAATAAAAGATTAATAAGTAAAAATATTATTCTTTGACTGCCTCATTCGCCGAGTGGTCGCAAGTGCGACTGCCGGGCAAGGGTCTCGGGTTCAATTCCCGGGTAAGGCAAAATATTACTGGGATTTGAAAAAAATCTCAGTAGTAGCACGGAGTCCGGGATTGTGCCCGGTATAGGGCGATAGGCTCACCCCCTATTAGGTATACCGTACATGGGACTTGTAACTTTTCACCAATTTTGTAAACGGCATTTAGTGCACCTCTGCCTACCCCTACGGGGATAAAAGGCGTGATGTTATGTAAATATTATTCTCCCACTGTGTAGGTATAACTACTTAAGTAAGTGAGAATTAGTACTTATTTACCTAACGTCAGACATAGCTGCATTATGTGAATTTTGACGTCATATTACATGTTTAAAATAATAATTATGTTTGTAGTAAAGTTACAAACGTTAATGTAAATATTGTCATTGAAAATAGGTACTGTGACGTCATTGTTTAACGTTTAATTTATGCTGATGATAGGAGTGATCGAGTGATTTTGACCAAATTATAAGATCCTAAATGATCGTTAAACAGAGCTTTGTTGTTGGTCGAGGGTCGATACTGCTGACTGGAGGACATTGATGTACCTACTATACACATGACCGTTTAATGTTGTATTTTAAACCTATCTAACCTTGATATGGGTACTTCAACCTCTGAGGAGAACAGAATAATTATAATTTTACGTCAAAACTTACTTTTATACGAATATTACTCGGTTTAAGAAAAAATCTCAGTAGTAGCACGGTATTTGGAATTGTGCCCGGTATATGGCAATAGGCTCACCCCCTATAACTTGGGACTCATAACATAAATAGTGAAAAGTGGGTGTTACATTATACAGTGGCATTAAGTGGCATGTGCACCTCTGCCTACCCTACCGGGGATAAAAGTCGTGATGTTATGTAAAGAATACTTACACAAGACAGTAAAGAAACTAGAATAACACAGATCTTTCGTCCAAATCGATCAGACGCATGACTGAAGAACGGTATTCCACAAATGGCGGCTAGGGGTAGTGTGCCCGCCATCCACGAGATGTCATTGTCTGTCAAGGGGTCCAGCGCGGGCGTTGACTTAGACCTTAGAAGCGGTCCCATTGGAGACAGCCAGCCGATCTGGATTCCATATGTGAAGGTTGGTATTGTTGCTGGAATAAGCAGATAGATATTTTTTTATTTTGAATAACTTTGCACACTAGGATATCGGCCTCTCGTGGGTGCATTTACAAACATCACATTTACAAAGTTCACATACACAATATTTTGTGGATCTTACAAAGAATCACTCAGTACGAGAACCGAAAGGTTCAGGTTTATAAGCGAGGGCTGCTGCAGGAAAACACATAGGTAATTGATCTTTAAAGTTCATTAGAGGACGCCCATCTTTAGTAGCGGACATCTTGTGTTTGATATTAATATAATGGTGATGATAAAAAATTGTATACCTACAAACACAAAATACGTTATGTACTATAAAATAAGCAGAACCTCATTTTGAATGCTAACTTTGCTAATTTTGAAAATGTGGTGAAGATACATTTAGTTATTGGTTTTCATCATGATGACTTGCAATTTTTCGTAACTAGGTATTCTTCTATGTCTACATAATAAGATAATAATTGAAACAGTTTCAAAATAGTTGTTTTAATCTCACCTCTCCGTAATTCTGTAATTGATTGCTCAAATTGGGGTCACGCAAAATAGACACGACCTTATTACATTTTCCAAACAAATCAAGGTTCTAAACTACAACGAAATGAAAAGGTACCTACTATTATAAATATTTAAAAATGAAACCCGTTTCCCGGTGTCACGCAATAACTTGAGAATGGCTGGACCGATTTGGCTGATTTTTTTGGTTGTGTTTGTTATTGTCAGAAGAAGCTTCTTATTCTTATGATAGAAAAAAAAATCCAAAAAATCGCGGAGATGAAGTCGCGGGCAGAAGCTGGTATTATTACCTATAGAGGTATATTTAAATACTTTCAGAGTTACTCATTTCCATGTAACTAGGAAAACCCTAGAACTACACAATGTTACATAGAAATATTACATTGTGAACAGATATTCTTGAAATATTTTATCTTTTCTGAGATAAAGGACGAGTCATTGTAGTAACATAGCAGTTGAATGAGTATGTCAGTTATTTTTATTGCGTCGCCTCTCTATTGCAATGAACATTAGTGTTATTAAAGTTGAACCTTGTAAAATATTGTAAAAGAAAATTGATGGAATGACTGGTTAACGCAATGGTTGGGAAACCGGCTGTTGCGCGAATTTAATTCCAGCGAAAACAATATTTTATGCGATCTACAAATCGTTATTTTGACTGTGAGTTTTGAGGAAGGGATCTTCCAATGACTTCTCATGAGGAAGAATCCCTCTGTGGCTCGGAAATTGTAGAGCTTTTCTCAGTATATTCACATGAGTAACCCTCGATTTTTAGTTAATTTAGTTGACTTCCGCCATGGGTGATGAGGGAGGGAGTGTCAGAATCTTACTGACTAAAAACCACCCCATTCCTACCTTTGCTTCGAGCGGGGCAGAACCCGCTAGGTCGTCTGTAGCTCCGGGTCGAGCGTCAGCCCTACTGGACCCCATCCGTTGTGGGATGTTGTTTCGAGTCTCAGTGTGATGTTTATGTGATTTTTACCGACTTCAAAAAAAGGAGGAGGTACTATGTTCGGCTGATTGTATTTGTTTTTGTTTATGTATGTTTGTGAACGAGCCCACGAGACACTATGGCTTATGATGATGTATTTAACAATAATCATTTGAAACTGGAACTCTTGATATTTTATCTCTATCTACCTCTAGAGCTATAGACAAATGACAAATCACATTTATTTTATATACGTGTCGGTAAAATAACGTAATATCCAATATCTACATTTTATCTAAAAAATCTGATACAGCTACCCTGAACTTTGCACCTATGAATCGACACAAGACTGATTTATGAAAAAAACCTATTCACTGAATATAGGAACATTACGTAAAATTATACATAAATATTTCCAAATTGTCTTCATGAATTGTTAAATATTTTCATATAATATGACAGTGATTAATTGCTGATTGTAAAGAAGATAAGAAAATGTGTTTTTTCTTACCTTTTCTTATACATATTAAGATAATATTTTTATAAATACTACTGTTTGGGTTGTAAACATTATTTATTAGATACGTACTTCGCATTTTAGGCTGGTTACACATAGAAATAAGTTGCTCTTACAGATAAGGTCACAGCTTCACAGTTGTTCATGGCGGAACGGCAGCAACGACTGACGCAACCGAGGGCTGGGATCGCTGCCATCGCAGCGGTAAGTCCCCTCTTTGAGAAGTGGCTTGAGAGACGCTACGGCGTCCTCACCTACCGCCTGACGCAGGTCCTCACCGGACATGGAAGTTTCGGGAGGTACCTGTGTCTGATGGGGCGGGAGGAAACGCCCGGGTGTCATCACTGCGAGGACCGCCCTGAGGACACGGTGGGAGAATGCCCTGCGTGGGCTGAGCACCGCCGTGCCCTCAGGGAAGTGATCGGCGATGGCGACCTCTCGCGTCCGGGCCCAGTGCAGGCCATGATGCGGAGCGAGGGGGACTGGGATGCCGTCTCCTCCTTTTGCGAAGTAGTCATGCTAGGTAAGGAGGAGGCGGGACGCGTGAGGCAGCGAAGCGCTGCCTCCTCGCAACCCAGCCATCGCGAAGGACACACCGGGCGTCGGGGATCGCAGGAAGATCTCCGGCCACCGTAAGCGCGGGCCTGCGGACGGCGAGCATGGGTGGTTCCCCGTCCGACCAGAAACAGACCCGAGCGTACGGCGCGTCGCGTTCCGCGCGCGCCTCAAAGAGCCATCAGACCACCACAGATGGGGCCCAATACGGCCGATGCCGATTCGGAGTCGCGGAGGACCTAACGGGTAACCGGGGCTCCGGCTCGACGTGCAGGAGAAGAGAGAGGAGAAGGCGGCAGTTTTAGCTCGATTTAAAAGTTTTTTATATTCTATACTAAGATGATCGTTGACATATATGCGATGTGGCGGCCCCTGAACACCTATGTCCTGCGTTTGAACGCAGCCCCCGTCCTCTCCAACTTTGGAGCCAAACGTCGGAAATGCTCAATGAAGTTCCACCGACTGTCGAGGACGAGTCCTAGGTACTTCATCGTCGTCTCGACGCCGATGGTAACTCCTACCGCCGTTATTTGGGACCCACCCGGAGGTGGCGCGTTCCCGCGGCCATGAAAACACATGGCCTCGGACTTGCGGAGCGCCAAATCGAGTCCCAACTGCCGGATTCTCACAACGACTGTCGCAATCGCTGTCGCCATTAAGTCGGCCGCCGCCTGGTGCGACCTCCCGTGCGCTAGCACCAGCGTGTCGTCGGCGTAGCATATTGTGCTAACGCCGTTCGGGAGGTCGGTGCGCAGCACCCAGTCATAACCGATGTTCCACAGGAGCGGCCCCAGAACCGAACCCTGTGGAACACCGCGTGACATCTCTCGCCGGTTCCACTCACCCGGTGACCGGCGTAAATGACGGACCTGTCCGTCAGGTATGCCTCGATTACACGACGGAGGTAGGTAGGCACCCGATGATATCGGAGTGCCTCCAGGATGCAGCTCCAGGGCAGGGAGTTGAAGGCGTTGGCGATGTCCAGAGACACCGCCACTACGACCTTACCCCTGGACACTGCAGTCCCCGTTGTCCGGTCCCTAACGCGCATGATGGCGTCCACCGTGGAGCGCCCTCTGCGGAAGCCGAACTGGCCGTCCGACAAGTCCGGCCCAATGTCCGTCAGGTGCGCGACGAGGCGGTTCGAAATGATTCTTTCGAAGACTTTCCCCACCTCGTCGAGCAGCACTATGGGCCGGTATGCGGACGGAGAGTCCGCAGGGCGCCCCGTCTTCCGCACGAGGACCAGTTTGCCCGCTTTCCAGAGAAGCGGGAACTGGCCTCTCTCCAAGCATGCGCTGTAGAGACCGATTAATCGAGGCCCGAGAGCCTCTGAGGCCAGGACCCATGCTTTGCCATGCAAGCCGTCGGGTCCTGGGGCGGTGTTCTTGGCGCCCATCCGGCGCACCGCCGCTCTCAATTCTGCTTCGGTCACCTCTGGGACGATGTCATCGTCGTCGTCGCTGTAGCCCGCGTCGGGCACCGCAGGGGTCGGAGTCATATACGGAGGGGTCAAGCCCCTCCACAGTCGGGGGAACAGGGCGCCAATCACCTCCTCTAAGACCTCTGGCCGGAGACTCTGGGTGAGCGGGGGAGCCCAAGCGCGGAGCTTGTCGCGTACCATCCGGTACGGGCGTCCCCACGGATCTCTGTCCAGAGTCCCCAGCATCTCTCGGCGGGCCTCCTCCTTGGCCCGCAATATCTCCACCTTGAGGAGGGCCTTGGCCGCCCTGTATCCCTCGTACAACTCCGCCTCTCTCGCCTCCGCATTCGGAGGACGGATGCGGCGCCTGCGGTGCCTAGTGTACTGGCGTCGCGCAGCAGCGCACGCCTTGCGTAACGCCGCCAGCTCCTGCGACCACCAGTACACCTGGCGCTTTTGCTGCCTCGATCGGATCCGGGGCATCGCCACGTCACAAATCCTGGACATGGCGTCCTGGAGCCACTTAGCCTCATCGTCGATGTCGGCAGGCCTGACCGGTGGTATCACCCAGGCCTGCACGATAGCGGCTTCCAGGAGCAGCTCCCGGTCCAGCTGTTTCAGCGCCCAACGCGGACCACATGGGGCCTGTCTTACCGGCGGGTCTGCGGACTCGGCGGAGACGTCGAACCGGATATACCGGTGGTCGGAGTACGTCTCCACCTCCTCCATGACGCGCCAGTCAACAATACGCGGTGACAGAGCAGGGCTGGCGAACGAAATGTCCACCACCGACTCGCCCTGCATCCGCACGCACGTGGGGACAGAACCCCGGTTCAGGACGACTAGGCCTGTCTCAAGGGTCCAGTCTTCCACCATCCTACCCCGGATGTCGGTGAACCGGGAACCCCAAGCCAAGTTTTTGGCATTGAAGTCCCCGAGGACGAGCACGGGAAGGGAACGGAACCCGACGACGACGGTGACCAACTCCCTCAAGGAGTTGTGGAACTCGGCGAGAGTTCGGTTCGGAGAGAAGTACACGCCCACCACAGTGAGCTCTCCGAACCGTGCTGCGACACAACCCCGGCCTCTTTGAGCAGCCTCAAGAGTCGGGGTACCGGCGGCGGCCGACGAGATGATGGTCACCGAGCTGTCCAGGTCCGCCACCCAGTGATCCCTGGGCGGGACAAAGTACGGCTCGGAGACCACGGCGACATTGATCGACCACCGCGCCATGCTCTGGAGCAGGAGATCCTGAGCGGCGGCGCAGTGGTTAATATTCGCCTGGAGGAGGCGGAATGGAGCCATTATTGGTATCCTAACCTCCTCAGTAGCGGCAGCGGCGACTGCGGCGGCAGTGGCGGCAGCGGCGGAAACGACGAGGGCGGCTGAGGGCCTACTTTTGCCTTTGGATTTGGCAGGAGGGGAGCAGCCCTTGCTCCCGACCCGGTGATTGGCCGGCTTGCCAGCCGCCGCACATGCGTTGCAGTGCAGCGGGGCGTTGCACGAGCCGGCCTTGTGACCGAGCCGACCGCAGCGGAAGCAACATTCGCTGCGGTTCACCTCCGAGGTGCATTTGACACTCGCGTGCTCCCCCACGTGACAGCGGTAGCACCTTAGAGGCCGGGTCTCGAGCAGCTTGACCTGTCCTTTAATGTTTTGGCCACTGTGACGGGGCAGCTCACCACCACCGTGCGCAGCCCCGAGTTGTCCGGACGGATGGTGCCCACCTTGACCTGGTCAGCAGGGCACCCTCCCGTCCTGGCCACAGCGGCCACCACCTCACTCTCCGTGACGGAGTCGTCCAGGCCCAAAATCCTGACATCCAGGCATTTGGTGGGCCTGGACACGCGGGCCTCGTCCGCACCGAGGTACGCCCTAAGCCTTTCAGCCAGGGCGTCAGCCGATGGGCCGCTGGTCGCGCCGGGGACCTCGAGAAGACGGGCTCCGGTAGCGGTCACCTTGACCACGAACCCGTCCGGGGCCCCGAACTCCGCAGGAGTCACCGCCCCCTCCGCAGGAGTCACCGCCCCCTACTCTGCCTGCCTACCCCTTTGCAAAACAATAGGCATGTATGTTATATTGTACGTGTAAATATCCTCTTCATAAAATCATAATGCTTACTTCTTAGTATTCAATGACTTAGTACGTTTTATAACTGTGTGTTATTAAGTCTACGTAAACAATGCGTTGGCGCCATGGTGCTGTTAGTAACGGTAGTATTAAGGAGTTTTATCCATGAAGGGTAGATAGGAACTTAGTGGCAGTGTGTCAACATGTTTGAAGGATGTATTGAACAGTGAAGTAACATGAGGTACAACAAGAGGAGATATGCAACTGGGTGAATCTGGGTTAAATGATGATGATAAAGTTCTGCCTCGTTGGGCGAGTGGTCGCAAGTGCGACTGCCGGGCAAGGGGTCTCGGGTTCGATTCCCGGGTCGGGCAAAGTATTACTGGGTTTAAAAAAAATCTCAGTAGTAGTACGGAGTCTGGTATTGTGCCCGGTATATGGCAATAGGCTCACCCCTATTACATTGGACAGTGGTATTAAATGCCGTAATGTGCACCTCTGCCTACCCCTTTGGGGATACGGATAAAAGGCGTGATGTTATGTTATGTTATGCAAGGAGCTGATGGATATGTAGATATCTTCCAATACAGAACGATATGCAAGTCATTGAGGGAGGCGAGTGGCGTAACCGTACTGTTCGAGGTCCGTGGCAAATTTATCGGATGGGCCTCCTTTGTCTCGAGAAGTTTAGGTGAGAATCTGAACGGAGGCGTCTTTCGACTAGGGGCCCGTGACATTTTTCTGACTTGGCACCCCGTAGTTACACCACTGGGGGAGACCTATGTTTAACCGCTTGAATGCACCGATATGAGATACAATAGAAAATATATTGTGTCTCGCGTGGGTCCACGTTGAGACACACGACGGGTTAATAATGGACTAGTGGACTCTTGGGACTGATACTATGATGATGGTATCTTACTACTGTTCGAATAGCTCTGTGCTCTCTGTCCTTTTGCTACGTCGGCACTGAATTTTAATCAGATGAATATATGTCAATGTAGCTACTATTTCCTCTTGCAAATCATTTTTGAAATGCAGCGCAATGCTTTGCTCTAGTATTCAACTCAGGACCATATTATCAAACATATAAACACCAAAATCCATTGTTTTTACGCAGAATAGAAAGTATATCAGTTCCTTCCTATATCCTGTTACCAAAATACGCGCGATTTCAATGTTTACTCAGATAGAAAGTTTGTTCAAATGTAATACGTATTTGTTGCTCAATAAGGTTTTGTTTTGTACTAGCCTGATTTCTTACTGAGTTATTTTCAGTCTGCTTTGTTTTGACCTGAGGAAGCCTAAATAAGAATGACACCAGATTTAGGTACATTTTTTTTTAAGGGGGGACAATCATCGAATGCTCCCGCCTGGGTGAGGCGGAAGGCAGACTCTTACTGACTAAAACCCACCCCGTTCCTTCTCCTGCACGTCGAGCCGGAGCACCGGATACCCGTTAGGTTCTCCGCGACTCCGAATCGGCATCGGCCCTGTTGGGCCCCATCTGTGGTGGTTTGTCCTTCGCGATGTCTGGGTTGCGAGGAGGCAGAAATAGACCCTTAGGATACTTTTTTCTACTAATTATTTTTTTCTATGCAATCTAGTATGAGCCATTTCTTTTTTATAAGAGAGAGGTACGCTTAGAATTAAAATGAATCTGTTGTTAGGAACTCTTAATAACACGAGTACTTGTCTATAATTGTATGCCCCACACTATGCAAGCATGCAGCTGCATCGAGACGGCGCGTCGTGCACTTGACCGTTTTAATTCTTGACTTTGTAAGCAGTTTCAATCAGCATTTACATTTAAAGGGAACGTCATTTAGACGTGACAATCACATTAAATAGAATAAACGTTCTTGTGACTATTTTACTTCGAAATTCTATGAATTAAGTTTGAATCAATCTCAATCTAAAATCGATCGATTGTTTATATCAATTGTATGGAGTTTTTGTCAAAAACTTAGGCCGTTAGTCTTAAAAATCGATTTAATGATTTGAGAAAGTTTTTGAAATAAGTTTAATTAGATACTCAGCGTTGTTTTAAACATTAAACTGAAGCATAAATAACGAAAATGTATCGGTTGCTGTTTGTGTTCTAGTATGAAGATACTTAGATATTTATCCTGTGTTTCCCCTATTAAAAGTAGGTAATGGAATGATGTTTTAATTTATAAATTCTAGGCGGTAAATAATAATCTACTTACCAACCAAAGCGGTTAATATCTGACGTTTCGAACTGCTTTCCTTTTTCCGTTCCATGCTGGCTGAATATACGATACAAGCCGAGAACCAAAAAAAAACAAAGTCACTTCTAGGTTATTTTTTTAACAAAACACAATCACTAGTTATATTTAGAATCATCGTATTATTGTTATCACTTTTCGTAGTTCGCGCTCGAATGTATTAAATTTTTTAAATGTCAAAAATATCGCGAATTACAATCATGCGCTTGCGATACGGTTGACGTCTGTCAAGCAACTACTTTTTATAACCTATAATCACACATGTGTGTACTGCAAACAGTTATGCAAACACAGTTATGTCATTACCCTTCAATTACTCGTAAATCATTCTTATGTAACCACAATAGAGTTTAAAATCAAATGGATTGTGTTTTATCAATTGGTCTCAGGTTTTGGCGCCTCACCGGCTGACCGATTTCGTTGACCGCTCTTTAATATAGCTCTACTGGAATTTCAACTTTAATATTGAAGTTGTAAAGATTATTATGACTTTGTTAGGGGGGTTGTCAAAAACTGGTAGTAGTATTGTTACTTGGATCCCCCAAGATTCAAGGAAAGGATTGATGATTCCACGTAGATATTGTTGCACCATATATTTGAATCGCTATTGAAATCAGTTGGTTTTCCTGCTCGTTGATAATTGACATATTATTGACATTAATTTGTTCGTTCCATGAATTATGATTACACATTCTAGGATCTTCTATGAGAACAGAAGCATGTTCGGTATCTAGGTATAATGTTATAAAAATGTAGAGAATGGCTTTGATGGGAATTGGAGGATGGAAAACTCGTAACTTTTTTATAGGATGAGCCGGTAAACGAGCAGACAGATCACCTGATGGTAAGCAATCGGCGTCATGGACACCCGGAACACCAGAGGCGTTACAAGTCCTTTACCGGCCTTTTGGGAATAGGGATTTGAGGATTGTTGGAGATTCAGGGATTGGGGAGATTGGGAAGAGGGTGGGGTTTTTCGGGCCTCCGGTAACCTCACTCACATGGCGAAACACAACGCAAGCGTTGTTTCACGTCGGTTTTCTGTGAGGCCGTGGTATCACTCCGGTAGAGCTTACTTACTTCAGATGACTTCTATTTCTCGAATGATTGGGCAGAAGTATTGGGTCAGACTCTTATTTACACACTGGAAACATTGGTTACGTATTTGTATTTATAAAACTATCTTCTTGCTTTAAAACCCAATTTTGACTATGTTCAAGTTATGAAGTTCTAGTTGCCTTACCTTTATTGATACAGTAATAAATTATATTATTATTTTAATATTGATTGTTAGTTTTGTCACTTATTATTCAAGTGATCATAAAAATACCGACTACAAAGCAAGAAGTTTTCGCTTTTTTTAAAGTGTCACACTAAATACGATCTGGATTTTTAACACAAAACATAATATAACCTCACGTCTTTTTATCCCCAAAGAGGTAGGTAGAGGTGCACATTATGACACTTAATGCCACTGTACAATGCAACATCTACTTTTCACTATTTATGTTATGAGTTCTATTTATGTAATATGTAACATGGGATGAGCCTATTTTTTTACGTTGTAATAATATAGTGCCCCACACCACACCCCACACTAGGATTTTCTCCTGTGTCGTGGGAGCGTTTAAAAACATACAAGTTTACATACCCATGACATCTAGATCCGGAACAACAATTTGTGGCTTACTCAAAGTGTTGCTCCGTGCAGGAATCAAACCCGAAACCCCTTGCCCGGCAGTAGTAGGACGGAGTCTGGAATCATGCCCGGTATATGGCAATAGGCTAACCCCCTGTCGCGGAGAACCTAACGGGTAACCGGGGCTCCGGCTCGACGTGCAGGAGAAGGAACGGGGTGGTTTTTAGTCAGTAAGAGTCTGACACTCCCTCCCGCCTCACCCAGGCGGGGGCAGTCATTCGATGATTTTCCCCCCTTAAAAAAAAAAAAAACCCCCTATTACGTGGGACTTGTAACAAAAAATGGCATTAAGTGCCGTCTTTTTTGATGTCGATAAATAAATGTTCTTAAAGTCTAAAGTGTAACAAACACTTTTCTGAAAACCGCATCAAAATCGGTTCAGCTAATCGCGAGATACATACATACATACTTACTTACAATTAGAACTGAGAACATCATTATTTTGAAGTCGACAAAAATGTATTTTACTTTACCGTAACCACACGGCTATTGACCGGAGTATATGAACGTTTTCCATTTTCCTATCAACTTGACCAGTAAGGTACATTTCGAGTTAATTTCGTTTATGTAAACATTTATACTCGACTAGTACTACATAGTTTGCTCACGTAATACTGCTTGCTGAGCTAATCTCGTCCCTATGACTAAGTTACTAAGGGATTCGATATACAACTGATCAGGAAATGTTTAATTGATTACAACAGCTTAAATAAATTTAAATCATAAATAAATGTACGTTAGAGTTGGGATTGGAATGAACGTGGAACTATGAACCATGGATTAATAAACTGTTGGTCGAAATTAATATGAATAATGATGGAAAATGTAAAATGTTTTTATAGTATCAAGGACTTCATTGACCATGGAATTGTGGAATAAAATATTTTTTAATTTTATGACATATAATTTCAAAGATATGAAGACGCCCTTGACTTGTATATGAAATTTGTAATTTGATATTTTGGAATCGTCATCTTGACATTATTTATTTTCAGCTATAGTCGTCCCACTGCAGGGCAAAGGCCTCTCTATCCTCCTTCCATTCATCATTCCTTATAGCTTTCTGTGGCCAATTCTTTTCATAGGCGTCAAGTTCATCCCGCCATCTCCTTCTGGGCCTACCGCGACGTCTATTGTCATTAGTCTCGACATTACTTAATCAATTAATTAAATTAAATCGAATCTATATTGTATGTATGTACCGAAGCGACACCACGGCCTCACAGAAAACCGACGTGAAATAACGCTTGCGTTGTGTTTCGTCGTGTGAGTGAAGTTACCTGAGGCCAAATTACTCCCCCTCCCCAGTCTCCCCAATCCCCGAATCCTCCACAGTCCTTAAATTCCCAAAAAGCTAGTAACGTATTTGTAACGCCTTGGTGTTCCAGATTTCCATGGGCGATGCCAATTGCTTACCATCAGGTGATCCGTCTGCTCGTTTACCAGCTTATGGCATAAAAAAATGTAATAAACAAATATTTGCATGCCTGGAAAAGGTGGAATATACATTGCATTGTTAAAAATTACACTAAGATCCTTTGTATCACATGTTCCTGTGAATAAATTTCTAATTCTAATAACAAATCTTAATTTATTATCCCTGAATTGATCTAGGTCTTAGACAGAAAGGCCATACTGTAACTAAAGTCATAAATCCACTTCTAAAATGTTTAATTTCAGCCGTAAAATTTGAAGGAATAAGGCAACAGTTTAGATAAAGAAAGAAACCATTTTATTCAAAAACGAGTCGTCCATGAATTTCACGATGACTCCCATTTCTCATTGGTAAGATATCGCTATGTCTTCCATACCTTAATTTATGGATGCTACCAAAAATGGGAATATTAATCGTGCTTCAGATCAGGCTCAGTGGCCGCTTCCCAGGCGTTTCTGACATCGTCCCTTAACTTCTCCGGCACTTCTTGTGGTACACCCTCGTGCAGCGTTTCGTGTTGTTGCAAGCTCGGGTCGATCTCCTGCACTGCATCTATCAGCTCAGCCGTCGTCTTGTATGAAGCTATTGTTGATTTTACGAAGTCTCTGGAATTTGTTTGATTTTATGTTTATCGGTTTTGTTTTTTGGACTGCCGCGTTGGCCGAGTGGTAGCAAGTGGGACTGCTGGGCAAGGGGTCTCGGGTTCGATTCCCGGGTCGGGCAAAGTAGTACTGGGTTTTAAAAAAATCTCAGTAGTAGCACGGAGTCTGGAATTGTGCCCGGTATATGGCAATAGGGTCACCCCCTATCATTATGTAAGTAATCATGGGACTCATAACATAAATAGTGAAAAGTGGGTGTTACATAGTAACTGTACAATGCCACTGGGTATTAAGTGCCTAAATGTGCACTTCTGCCTACCCCTTCGGGGATAAAAAGCGTGATGTTATTATTATTATTAATCATTTATTTCAGACCTAGAGTCCATAAACTGTTAGTAACAATGAGCTTAACCTATTGTTAGTAATTTAATATAATATAAATAAACAAAACTAATTCTACTTTACAGCCGCGTGCAGTCTAATCCAATGGCCCAACATTGGACTATCCCATTTATCACACAATACGCTCAAGATGCTGTGTGAACTGCCACGCATTCTACTGAGGAGGGACGCGCAACGTTTGCGTATGATTGCATGGAACCCATCAACTCTGGCCTCTGCAAACATGGCTGATGCACTACAAAAACGTGGCAGTCCATTCAACATTCTGAACGCATTGTTGTATTGAACACGCAAGGCGCTGTATGCCCCCTTCGTATAGCCGACCCACAGAGCGCATGTGTAAAAGGACTGGCAAAAGGCTCTAAAGAGAGTAGTTTTGACGTCCCCTGTACACCGCGCAAATCTGCGGATCAGCATATTACATCGGACAGCCAACGCCCTGCGCTCACGTTCAATGTCCATGTTGTCATTGAGATCCTCGGTGACCCAGTGACCCAAGTACTTGAAATGAGATACTCTAGTCAATGGTGAATTAGAAATGGTAACTTGTGGCACATTCGAGTAACATTTGGTGCCCGCTTTAAAGACAAGTAGTTCACTCTTTTTAGCATTGTACCTGAGCCCATGAGCCGCCGCATAATCTTCACACTTTCTTAGGAGCCACCTGAGACCGCTGATTGACGGACACAGCAACACCATATCAACTACGTAGCTTATATTATTGACACAAGTACCGTCAAAGTGACACCCTACATGAGTGCTGCAGAGCTCATCAATCAGTCGATTGATGTACAAATTAAATAGGCGTGGTGAGGATATCCCCCCCTGTCTCACGCCACACTCTGGCCTATAGACATTTGATAGTGTTCCCGCCCATTTCACACTGTTTGTCTGATTGTTGTACCAATACATAAGCAACGAAATTACTGACCCGTCAACACTGCTCTCCTTTCTCAGCTTTTCCCAAAGTAAGTCATATTGTACCAGGTCGAATGCCTTGGACAAATAGAAAGAAAGAAAGAAAGAAAAATAATTTATTTGGTACAACACCAGGCACAAACACAATACAACAAATACAATGCAAACAAAAAATTAGAAGTGAATTAAAAAAAAATTTAAAAAAAAACATAAATAGATGTAGGTAGGTATATACAAAATTTAAAAGTTAAATATACCAACAATAATCATGTGCCCGACAGCTGCACCAAAAAAGGTCCAGTTCAGCATAAATGCCAGACATCTAGTGCCTGACGCTGGTTTTCAACTGAACCTGTGGCTGTGACGCAACGGACGTAAAGCAGTAAATGCAGAGTTGTGAAGTGTATTATAAAATTATTAAGTTATTAATATAGTTATACCATAATACATACATACATATAATAATAGGGTATAGTAATTAGCCAAAAAAGATTTATTAAATATGATAAAAATTATATTGCGTGTGTATGAACAGAATGCACGGGTACATTACTTATATAATTGAGGTATTTTGCACCACCGTATCAAGCCTTCGCTGTGTATCGATGAGGTATTGTCGCAAGCGTCTTCTAAATGCACCCATTGTATTTGTCCCTCTAATAGGTGGTGGGAGGTTATTCCACACTTTGGAAGCCGCATAGCGAAAGCTGCCCCTAAAAGCGGCTGTACCATATGACTTGGTCGTGAGTTGCTGTGAACATTGCCTTCTTTCACATTCCCGCCGGCCTGTAAGCCATTCTAGTTTTTGGAATAAGTAGTCCGGTTTCTGGTATTTAACTACACCAAATAAAAGGCAGGCCAGATGCAGCTTGCGTCTGGATTTCATTTTTAATATGAAATGTTCGTTCAGATATGGTGTTACATGGGTTCTGTTGCTGTTGCTGTTGTCTTGAGCCAAATACCAAATATTTGGTTTTTGTTGGATTCAATGACAAGCAGTGCTCCTCAGACCAGGTGGCAATTGTGTGTAGATCATCATTAAGATCCTTAATGGCATCATGGTACTCATCTGGACGGAAAGATATGTAAACCTGGACATCATCGGCGTATATGTGGTATTTACATTTATGGATGCATTTAATTATATCTGCACGACAGCAGACAGTCCAACACCTTAGCTGTAATTGTAGCCAGCGAAATTGGCCTGTAATTAGAAGGGTCCGCAGTATCCCCAGTCCCATTTTTCACGACCGGCACAACAATCGTTTTTATAAGATCACTCGGCAGGTACGAGTGACTCATACAGAGTGTAAAAAACAGGGATAATACCCTGGGTAGGTGTACTCCAGCATGTCGCAGGTGCTCAACACTTAGGTGATCATGTCCTGGAGATTTACCTCTAACCATGTTTATGTTATGTGGTTTTGTTTAGCACATGTGTTTATTTCGTGACTGAGATTGGGATACATATACGTCTGTTTGATATAATGTTGTCAGTGTCAAATATAGAACCAGTCACATTTTGTGACCAACACGGTGCGGTTCTTATACCGATCTCAAAGTCTATCGATTTGGGGAAACCTTCAAAATTTTCTTCGGCGGTATTTCCGAACCGATACGACCTTCATACCTTCAAGATAAGAGCGTATTCCTGTTTAAAGGGCCGGCAACGCACCTCTCGTGACTCCTCTGGTGTTGTGGGTGTCTATGGGCGGCGCTGATCGCTTACCACCAGGTGATCTGTCTGCTCGTTTGCATAATATCACGCCTTTTATCCCCGAAGGGGTAGGCAGAGGTGCACATTATGCCACTGTACAATGTAACACCCACTTTTCACTATTTATGTTATGAGTCCCATGTAATAGGGGGTGAGCCTATTGCCTCGAGGACCACTCGGCCAACGAGGCAGTCGCCTTTTCCATAAAAAAATTACCTATATCCTCTTTAAAACATGAGGGGTTCTCTACATACCTAAAGTAGAAGGCCTTGATAAACACAGCAGGCTGGAACTCATGTCCGCAGCGTTCAGGCCCGAAGCTCATGATGCCCATCAATCTGTTCTGCTGTACCGCCGGAGCGCCTGCGTCGAACTGTAAGCAACGTGTTTCGGTTATATGATTTAGAATGGCTCATTTGTCAGACATTGACAAATAGTATTGTTATTTTAAATCTTTTGTTCCAAGTTAACGATCCATTGCATAATATTAATGACAAGGTACTCAAATATGTCATCCATCATTAATGACTCGAAGATTTTTGGTCCTTGACTCTTTTGGGTCTGTCATAAATTCAGTTTACTATGAGTGTGACTGGTATCACTCCAGCCGACCACAGTCGCTCTCCTACATTTAAAATTAAAATTGTGAATACCAAGCAAGCATCCCTGGTACCGTTCCTCAATGAGGCACAGAAGAAATCTTGAGTGAACTGGAACCCATTGACCAGTTGGTAGGCATCTATGCAGTAGTGCTGTGATCGCACCTTCAGCCTGCCCGTCATCAAGTCAGGCGTGTGCTCTCTGAAGGCTGTGTCTGTACCCTGCAAGGAAAGGTAGCTTAAGGTAGATAGAAGATAAGTAGATAGTAAAGTAGGTAGATAATGCTAAACTGTTGTTCGTACCTTATTTTCGCAGATTTTTTTTATTTAAACTCTAAGGTGTACTGGCAGAGGATGCATTATGGCATTAAGTTCGCCTTATGCTCCACTTAATAAAATAATTTCTTTAACAACGGGGCATTACTGCAATGGCGAGATAATGTGTCAAACAGAAACAGAGGAACTATATAGAGTCGCTAGTAGCCGTATAAAATGAATTATATAGTACATGCTATTGAAAAAAAAATACTTTTGTAGCTCCCCAGCCAGTGACGACAACGAAGCTCTGCGCGAATGGCTCCCTGATACCTTCGTAGATCTTCAGCAGGCTCACGTGTCTGTGGAGCTCTAGAACAAAGGGAACAATTTTCTTAAGTGTATGTTGTGAATTATTTACTTATTATGAGCTTAATTATGTTTAAGAACTTGACAAGGCTCGACTAATTTCAAACCACGCTAGGCGCTGTCTGACTTCGCGTCAGTCGCCTGCTCGACATTTGCCGCATCGCGTCGTGTGTCGCGCAACACGATACGCCATTCCTGAAGGCCCGAAGGGCTAGATAAAGGTGCACATTACAACACTTTATTTAATGCCACTATACAATGTAACACGATAAACGATCAATCCCTAACGATGGAGTTCCTTGCTCGTTCTTCTCCATTTTACACTTTGGAATTAGCCCTTAGTTTCAATTGACAGACAAATAGACAATCCAATTTTGAAGTTTCAAAAGCGCCTAATTAACGTCTAACTGAAATAAATGCTTTGACTTGAAACTAGTCACTGCAATATTGAACAAGAACAACTTATTTAGTCTATGTTCCTGATGACGATGCCGCTATAAAAATGATCTTTACGAGCAAAATTCTAAATACGAACCAACAATTATTAGTAAAATTAAGAAATAATCTACTAACCGATGTTTTCGGCAAGTTTCAATAAAGCCACATCAGCGTGAGGTACAGGTTCCTCTTCAAACTTGGGGTGCCGTACAGCACCAGCTACGTCGACCAGGGTGCCCCCCTCGTGGGGCCTAGAACTACCTACACGCACTTTCACATACTGCCCCAATGTCTTTAGGGGGGATACGTGGAGGACACTGTGGGGTCAAGCGGGCCTTTGTAAAATGTGATTTTATTAATTCTTGAGTAGTGTAAATGATGGTGCCAGCATAACAGCCTACTTCAATATAATATACTATAAATATTTATCATTGGATTTTTGACTTCATATCTAAACGATAGAGTTGTTGTTGATGCTGATTAAGAGACTAAGAATTTTTTTTACATAACATAACATCACGCCTTTTATCCCCGAAGGGGTAGGCAGAGGTGCACACAGAAGTAACACCCACTTTTCACTATTTATGTTATGAGTCCCATGTAATAGGGGGTGAGCCTATTGCCATATACCGGGCACATTTCCAGACTCCGTGCTATTACTGAGAATTTTTTTAAAACCCAGTAATACTTTGCCCGACCCGGGAATCGAACCCGAGACCCCTTGCCCGGCAGTCGCACTCGCGATCACTCGGCCAACGAGGCGGAATTTTTTTTAAACCCAGCAATCCTTTTCCCGTCCCGGAAATCGAACCCGAGACCCCTTGCCCGGCGTCGCACTTGAGACCACTCGGCCAATGAGGCATTCATTCAAGTCAGTCGGAGAATATATTATCATCATCATCATCAGCCTGTTTTCGTCCACTGCTGGACTTAAGCCTCTCCAATCGCACGCCACTGAGCTCGGTCTTCAGCTCTACGCATCCAACCACTACCAGCCACTTTACGTATATCGTCACTCCACCTAGTTGGAGGACGCCCTACACTACGTTTGCCTAGACGCGGTCTCCACTCCAGAACACGTCTACCCCAGCGGTCATCGGTTCTTCGACAAATGTGACCGGCCCACTGCCATTTCAGCTTGCTAATCCTTTGGGCTACATCGGTAACTTTAGTTCTCTGAATATACCTCTATTATAGGACGCTATATTGTGTTATATTCGATTTTGTGATTATCAGCATGTAATCGCCTGCTGGTAAACGGATCACGTCACATCTGGAACTCCAAGATGCGATACCACCTTCTTGAAAGGCAGAACAATCTTCTCTTGCAGGTCATCTAATACTCTAAACGTTACAAACTCCTCTACACTTACTAGTTCAAGCAATGAGCAGCAGTAACCACCCAGTTGACATCAACAATGGTACCAGCACACCACAATCTACCATTGATTATAATGGCGGCCATGTAGGGGAAGTTCTTTGTATCAGTTGCATTGCCACCTCTGATCCTCAGGTTAGTCTTCGGCTCCGTAATGTAGACTTGGTGCTCATTCCTGATACGTAGTCCTGGTTTGTGATGGTGACCCCGCCGGCGGGCATGTCTCACCGAATGTGGTTGGTAGCGTCTGTTCTCATCTAAACCCATTTTTATTTAAGTAAAATGTTATTTTATTCTAGTAACTAACTATCTACTCCAGCGCGGCTTTATCCGCTGCTGCTCGGCTCCGATAAAATCGTAGCATACTATTTTATAGCCTGGACAGCCTTCTTTGACAAGTGGATTATACAAAACAAAAAGGAATTATTCAATTCGGACTAGTCGTTCCTGACATCAGCGCGTTCAAACAATCTAACTCTTCAGCTTTATATATTATCGCAACATTCACTTTTTCCTTGAGTATTATAAGATCTGACTAAAGCACACACATTACATAACATCACGCCTTTTATCCCCGAAGGCGTAGGCAGAGGTACACATTATGCCACTGTACAATGTAACACCCACTTTTCACTATTTATGTCATGAGTCCCATGTAATCAAAAAAATGGGGGTGAGCCTATTGCCATATACCGGACACAATTCCAGACTTCGTGCTACTACTGGGATTTTTTTAAAAACCCAGTAATACTTTGCCCGACCCGGGAATCGAACCCGAGACCTCTTGCCCGGCAGTCGCACTTGCGACCACTTGGCCAACGAGGTAGTGTGCCTAAAGCATTATATTATATACTCTTTCGAATAAAGCTGATACATTAAAACTACGATGTCCAACCCGCCCGCCATGCGTGAAGATTATGGTGAAATCGCTTTTTGTAAAGGAGGCAGGCCTACAAAAAGACAAAGGCTGTATTAGAATACAGCCTCTGTCTTTCGTTTTTTATGGGATAAATCGGTAAACGAGCAGACCTTATGGTAAGCAATCGGTGTCGCCTGGAACACCAGAGGCGTTACAAGTGCGTTACCGGCCGGCCGGATTACGAATTTGAGGATTGTTAGGGATTCAGGGATTGGGGAGATTAGGGGAAGGGAGAGGGGGGTAATTGAGGGCAGGGGAGGTATTTTAATTGGGCCTGCGGTAACCTCGCTTACACGACGAAACATAACGCAAGCATTGTTTTACGTTGGTTTTCTGTCAGGTGTGGTATCCTCCGGTCGAGCCTGCCCATTCGTGCCAAAGCATGGCTGTCCCACACTAAAAACAGCTTGTTTTGACAAATTTTAAAATTTTCTATCTAGCCTTTAGGTACTGTAATTTT
The DNA here is from genome assembly GCA_038387885.1 of Spodoptera picta. Classification (NCBI taxonomy): domain Eukaryota; kingdom Metazoa; phylum Arthropoda; class Insecta; order Lepidoptera; family Noctuidae; genus Spodoptera; species Spodoptera picta. Next base: position 473,173 of record JAZHFQ010000752.1, on the reverse strand, counting down.
CAGATTAATAGTTGGATTACGAAAACTGAGTTCATCAAATTGAAACTTACCAAAATTTATATCATTATCAAGTTTTCCATTTACAGTATAAATAATAGTTAACGTTAACAAACATAAAAATATATTCGACATTTTTAAATATATAACGTATACCTACATATAATATGAGTGTAAATACATAGGAACGATATATAAACTATATATTTTATGACTCTCGAGCCGCCCGTTCGAGATTGCCGTTTTTATGTTTTATTTATTTAAAATTGTGAAATATGTAAAATTGTAAGCGAATTACCGGATGGTGGTAATTTTATTATTTATTGTGTAGTATTTAAATTGATTGGTGTTTTTTTTTAAATTGGCTAGAGTATTTTGTCCTGTATGGCCACTAGCAAGCACTAGGGCAACAGACGATCTAAGGTACTCGCTGGATGCAGGCTTTCAACCGCGGCCGATGTGGAATCTATTCGGGGAGGCCTATTTTTTGATGATGGGGGGAAATCTTTCAAAAGCCTAGCTTTTTGAGGAGAAAGTCTAGGGAGTGGGGGATTCGTACCTAACTAAAACCACCCCGGTAACCACACTCAGCAAATATAAGGGGCACCAGATCCTCTGAATTATGAAATATATAGTTATTTATGTACATATTTCATCTTTCGGATGGATTCCATATCTGAAGAGATCTGCTCCAGAGTCCCCAATGTTCAGCAGTGGACGATTTGTGGCTGAAATTTTGATGATGATGATGATGGCTACTGAAGTGCAATTACAGGCCTTTAGTTGACATTAAAATTAAATAAGTTTACGTCATAGTTAACTTGGAGTCGATTGTATATTTTCTGGAGTATTTTTAACTTTTTTTATATTTTGTTAATATTATTATGTTATACAGTGTGTTAGGTTAAACGAGGGACTTATTTAGGGAGGGTATTCAGTATTCGATTCTCGTCCCGAATATGTAAAAAACCTATAACCAAAATTTTTGAGGTAATTGTCTAATAAAATACATCATCATGAACACTGAGCGCGCAACAAGTGAACGTGTAAACAGAAACAGTACTTACATAAAGTAACTCGCGTTGCAAAACATGCGCCGATCTTGCCAAAAAGAATAGAGCGCGCTTAAACCCGCTAAGCCGTAACCCGTAAGCGTAAGCGGAAGCGTTTTTATGGTTCTGTCTGTTATTTATTAGTGTTTTCGTTTCGTTTATATGTTTTTTAGGTTCATGTGAGTATACACTATTATGGGTTTGAATATGTCCCTCGTTTAACCTAACATACTGTATATCATTAAGTACGTTTTCTAAACAAATGGCTAGATGTACTCATAATTATCTATAAGTAAAATACCACTTTTCGCCTATAAAAGACAAAGACAAAGACAAAGATTATTTATTTGCAAAAACACGTGTTAAATAATAATACATCATAAATGCACATTATAAGTTGTACAGATGAGCAGTGAGCATAGTATCAACATGTTTGACCATTTCTGGTGTACAAATGTGGAATATAATATTAAATCTAATTATAACAGTTATCAAACTTTTAAATTGTAACATTCCTATAAGAGACTCAAACCTCCTGACCAGGGACAACAAAGAAAAAATTACAAACATTTGTCATTTACAAAGTCATGAACACTATAATAGCATTTATTAACTAGTAGTTTTTTCAACGCTTGTTTGAATAAGTTTAAATTTAATTTAATAATTTCTTTAGGAATTTTGTTATAAATTATGGGAGCCATACATATCACGCTTTTATGCATTAGTGCTGTTTTAGATGGGTGAATACATAGTCGATTGTTGTCACGTCGATTTCGTTTTACTTTATCAGCCAGAGTGGGAAATAAGTGAGAGTTGCTTCTAACAAACAGTGCTACTTCTAAGATGTAGAGTGATGGTACTGTCAGCATTTTATGCGTTATAAATAATGGCCTACAACTCTCCGAACTCTGTTTACGGAACATGGCTCTTACGCACCGCTTTTGCAATTTAAATATGATGCCCTTGTTTGTCGAGTTACCCCAAAAAATTATACCATATCTCAGAGCAGACTCGACAAGACCGTGATATGCTGAAAGCAATGCCTCGATGTTAATTATTGGACCTAGGCTATACAGCACATACGATAAACTACTAATTTTTTTACTTAATGCGGTTATGTGCTCTTTCCAATTTAATTTGCTATCAATCGTTAAACCAAGAAATTTCGCATCAGTTACTTCTTGCACATTATAATTGTCGTGAGTTAAAATTACATTCAGTGGATTACATAATCTTTGTCCAAAATGCATTATACTAGTTTTCGTCAAATTTATTTTTAAATTATTATTATCAAGCCATGAAATTACAGATGTCAATGAATTGTTAATGTCTAAATTATATTGGTAGATGTCATTACACGGAATTATAATTGTGCTGTCGTCAGCAAACAATGTCATAGGTTGAGTTATTGTTTTTGGCAAGTCATTTATGTAAATAATAAATAAGAGTGGCCCCAGAACGCTGCCTTGAGGAACACCGTAAGATATATCACGTGTTGTAGAGGTGTATGTTACCTCAGTTTTTGTACTTATATTGATTCTATTTATTTCAGTTACTTGTTTTCGGTTTGTCAAGTAAGATTGTACCAATTTCAAAACATTTCCCCTTATGCCATTGGCTTCAAGTTTATCCACTAGTATACCATGGTGCACATAATCAAACGCCTGTGACATGTCACAATATATTGAGCATACTGGAGACGATTTATCTACATGAGGTAATACATTGGCTATGAATTCATAAATGGCCATATTTATAGTTTTGTTTTTTCTAAAACCTTTTTGTTCATTGCAAAGAATATTATTTTTCTCAAAATATGTGCTCATTTCACTGTACAGATATTTTTCAAATATTTTAGCGAATATTGGTATAAGTGCAATCGGTCTATAGTTTTCTAGTATTTGTCTATTCCCTTTTTTGAACAGAGGTTTAATGATTGTTGTTTTAAGCTGTGTTGGAAATATTCCCTTCGCAATGCATAGGTTTAGTATATGACTCAGATGTTGGGAGATGGTTTCATTTACAGATTTTATTATTTTCGTGGAAATACTGTCATGTCCTACACTGTTTGTATTTTTTAAACTTTTAATGATTTTATTAACCTGTTGCGCCGAAACAGGTGCAAGAAACATTGAGTTAAGAGGACGGTTAATCAAATTTGTCAAATTTTTTCCAGCTCCATGAATAGGTTTCACTTTTTCAATAAAATAATCATTAAATAAATTTGCTAAATCTTTTGGATTTGTAACATAATTAGTGTCATTGATTTTTATATTTTTGATAGTTTCTTTTGGCACATTAAGTCGCATTTTGTTTATTATTCGCCATGCCGTTTTACATTTATTATGTGACGTTTTAATATTATAGTTATTTTGTGCTCTTTTTGTTAATGTTACGATTTTTTTAAACAGTTTACAATAACTTTTATATTTATCCTTATTTTGTTCAGTAGGATTAAGCCTGAAATTCCACAGCAAAGCTTTTTTTCTTCTACTACATATCTTCACTCCACGCGATATCCATTTAGGTTTACTGTAGACTTTCATTAAAAAATTTCCGTTTAGGAAAGCAAAGGTCATAAATAAGTTTAAAATCATCAATAAAGGTCTGATATGCTATGTTTGGGTCATCAGTGTGGTAAATGTTTGAAAATGACAAGCTCTTTATGTATGACTGAAACTTTTTAACATTATCCAAATTGAAATCATGTTTTTCAATGTACCAATATTGTAACAGTGGTATTTTTTCAATGGGAAGTTCAACTAATTGTGCTGTATGGTCAGAAAGGCCTAGTTCCAGGATTTCAGTCCTACATTTTGTTTTGAAATTATGAGCAAAGTTATCAATACAAGTTTGACTAGCAAGTCTCGTCGGTTCTCGTAGTGTTAAATTAAGATTGTAACTAAACAATAAACATTCAAAGTCAAGCGTAACATTATTATTTTTAAGAATGTCAATATTGAAATCACCTGCAATTAAAATATTTTTAAATTTACGATTAGAAATATATGTCAAAAGTTTTTCAAGTCTATTAAAGAAGGTATACAAATTATTTTGATTTGGCACTCTATACACGCAAATAATCACAGTTTTATATTCAATTAGTTCCACAGCACTACATTCAAACACACAATCCAAACAAAAATCTTTAATGTCTGTTTGCTCTCTAAAATTGTGTCCATTTTTTAATAAAATACATGTACCCCCTCTTTTACTATTACTACGACTGTAAGATGAAGCTAATGTATAGTTTGGCAGATTTAAGAGCTTCTCATGTCCAGTCATCATAAAATGCTCAGTTATACATATAACATCAATGAGTTTATTTTTTTTTCTTAGTTCCTCCAAACCCACAAGTAGTGCATCTGATTTATTTAATAGCCCAGCAATATTCTGATGAAGCACGTTTACGTGGTTTTCAGAGAAAAAACTGTGTTTCAGTGGGATTGTCGTCAACATTAATTGTGTTTTTCGAAATGTCATAATTACTATAACAGTCAAATGCAGTTGCAGTCCCTGAACCGCCGTCAATAATAGGTACAGAATCCACAACATTTATAATTTGTTTTTGTTCATTGTCGTTTCTGCTATTTGTATCATCATGTGTGCACACTGTTTGTGTCGAAGTATTAACCATGATTTTCCTTAAATTAGACCCCTTAATGTCATTATATGTTGCTAGCTTTGATTGGTAATCTATGCGTAATATTTCTCTTAACCAAGATCTAGATAGGTTAAGGATGAAATTAATGCCCCTTGGTAGATATCTTTGATAATTTAAGGCTAGGTAGTATACATGTTCAAAACTGTTACACACAAACTTTAATTCATAATTAAGCTTTTTTACATTTAAATATTTATTGTATGGAACTTCAGTCACAATCACATTAGTGTTTGTGTTAGTTTCAAGAAATTTCCTTATATTAAATTTGAATTCACTGGGATTTACATCATTTGTTCCGCCCGATACAATAATAAAGTCATGCTTAGACAGAGTCCCTATTTCATCTTTATAATTGTCCAAAACATCACGTAGTCTGGCTCCAGGTTTCCACATTGACATCACACAATATTCTTCACCAATCAAACGTTGTAGTATATTCTGAACCATTCTTCCTTGCTGATCTGCCATGATTAATACTCTTCTTCTCCGTTTTATATTAATCTCTGTATTAGATTTAGGATGGTCACAATTTTTTTGATTTTTGTCTGTTGCAGTTGTGATCTGAGATGTCTTGATGTTTAGTTGATCTGTTTTATTTACCTTCTGGGATAATACATCAACGATAGGTGCTTTTGGAGTACTGATATTACCATTAGTATTAGTTACTTTAGATTTTTTTTGTTTTTTACCTGTGTTCGGTGATCGGAAATCTGATATACCAACTTTTTTATATATGTCTATAACTTTTTTGTATTTTTCCAATTCCAGTTTCAAATTTGTGTTCTCATAATTCAAATTGTCTATTTCTTGATTAGCAGTCTGTAGTTCCTCCTTCAATTGTTCTATTTTATGTTGCAATTCGTTTGATTGTTGAGTATCGTTTAACGAGGTATTTGGTAGGCTGCATATTGTAGTATCGAATAGCGAATCTGTTGTTACAACATTACGGTTCAATGAAGATGAACGTCGTTTTCGGATTGTGATATTTTCAACAGAATCATTCATTTTGATGTTTTATGCGTTAACTTTGTTTAATAATGCTAAACAATAGTTTTAAATTAAAATTGAAAAATCTCTTAAACTACAAAAACGATTTCTTGATCTGGGATTCGAAGTCACGAGATGAATGACGTCACGCCTCGCTTAGTGTAGCGCCTTATACCACTCGGCTACGATGACATTAACATTTATAACCGAAACTGTGAGTTCCTTATTTATTTGTAGAATATTAAAAATTATATGCGGGTGGAAGCAAGCTCATGCTAATAATCAGTTTTAAGTTTTGCAATGATTTATTATATTCTTTTGTCGATGTTTATCTCACGTTAAATTGTAATTATACAGTTTCACTGAACCACTTCACAATTTGTTGTTTTCTACTATTGTTTTATGAAAGTTTATAGTATGGCAAGTCACTTTAATTTTTTTTTTTACCGATAGGTTCAAAGATTCGCTTCATTTATAGTTTTTATTTCAGAGTTCATGTTTAAATTTTTAAGATATACTATCACTTATTTAATTGTCAAATGTTTTAGCACTGTACTTAATTTAGTTTACTTTTATGCACTATTTGTAATTTTTTATAACATTTAGTACGGAGCGCGCTTTTTTACGTGCGTCTAGAGGCAGCGCCATCTAGCGACTATATTGTTTTAAGTCTCAGTCAGATAAGAAAAGCGAGACTCTAGACCCACCCTGGCCACTTTGTCGCCACTTCTGATCTTATAAGAGCTGATTACCTATGAGGGTCTAGGTACCTATTCATTTGACAAAGACTGTGCAGTTGCGTTCTCGGATGATTACTACCATTTTAACTGCGGTAACTTACCATGTTGACGCACGGTTGGCGCGGTGGCAGGGCAACTGGCTGCTGCGCAACGTAGGTTCGATTTCCGCACGAAACAACTCTTTGTGTGATCCACAGATAGTTGTTCCGGGCCTGGGTCATGGGTACCTATGTGACATTGTATGTTTGTAAACGCATCCACGACACAGGAGAAAATCCTATTATGGGGCAACGTTTTTTTAAATAAAAAATTAAGAAATCCTGCCTGCCAAAGGAGATGACTAAGGCGAAACCCTCTTATGGCCAATTTCACCAATTACCCGTAAACCATATCTTAACTAAAAGTTACTTAGCGAAAGTAGCACCTAAATTAAACTAAACCCTTAGTTATACTGCAAGGTGTCACTTACCTATAGGCTGGTGATAACCACATACACTATTAAATGTACCTAATGTTAGTTTAGGGATTTCTTAAAATTTAGAGGAGGATGATGAAAACTGGCAAAGATACTTGTCAAAGAGGTTTCTAACAGTGGATTGCCATAGGCAATTGATGACACCGCTACTGAATGTCGAAGTTTGAAATGTCGACGTATGCTAGTTCTAAAGTACAGGATCTCGGTGTACGTCAGTTCGAAAGTTCACTGGAGCGAAGTATGCAAGGTCGACGTATCGTTAGTTAGAAAGCATACGAGTGCGATGTACGCCAGTTCGAAATTACTCTGTTACGAAGTATGAAATGCCTCCGTACTGTTACTGGTACTCCTACAACATTATAATTAGCAAATATGAGTACATGGTTCAGGGTATTATGGTAAAAAATAAAACAAAAGAACATTTTCATATAAATTATTGTCTTTTAACGTCATATAGACATCTTATTACTAATAATACCAAATTATTAAACGTTACTAATTCGTCATAATATCACAATCGGTAGTCGGGAGGCACATATCACTATCTTCCTGCACATTCGAAAAAACACCATCGCTTTAAATAATAGAGTGCGAAGTCGATGAACAGGAAGATTGGTTGTTTGAGAATCACCATTATGTACAGAAGAATTCACTGTGTTTTTATCGTGGCGTGGTTCAAAATAAAATGAATCTTTTGTACATTATTTCAAAGATGATTGTCGAATTAATGGATTTTGTACACTTTAATGTTTAAGTACACCGACATCTAGGTACTTAGAATTTCCCATATTTCTTTAGTTTTCTAATAAAAAAATATAATAAAATGCATGAAACCGTATTATACAATTCTTAACTGTTTAAGTAACAATTTTACAATATTCCATTCAACAAGAAACAATAGCTACTTCAAACAAAACGTATATACATACAATATACACACACAATTACGTTATTTCTACCATATATGTTCAATTTGCAATAACGTATTAAAATTAAATATTCTATTAAACAGATTATACACTGAAATATAACGAAGACATTTACAGTTTTTGTCCAGATCCAATACAAATAGATATTACAAAGAATAAATTACTTTCATTTATCTACGACATTTTCTCTAACCTTCAAAAAACCTAATAGATATATTTTGATATACCACACGAATAAAACATTCAATGTCGTTTTGAAACACCCCAATAACCAATCCATCAATTCGACAACACCCCAATAAATACTTATAATCTACTCATCTCTTTCCCACACTCCAGATCTTCCATCTCTTTCATTATTATTTTCATCCCTTTCCTCTTCTCTTTCTTTCTGCTGTCTTCTAAGAGTGCGTATATTTCTTCGACAGTCTTGTCTTTAGTTTCTGGAACCCACATGACCGTATAGAAAGTTCCCAGGAAGCAAACTATGGAGAACATGATGAAGACCCAATGGATTCCCAGGAGTTTGAGTAGCGGGTCGTAGGCTTTTGTTTGGAGAAAGTCGCTGAGGGCATCCACGGAGCTGACGAAGGATGTGACCATGCCTCGGTGCTGGAAGAGATTTTTATTGTTAGGTCAAGTTCTAAATTAGATCGTTTCGATCATGGTGGATGACTCATTGTAATTTATTAACAACAGAATATTATATTGTAGACATTTAGTAAATTTATTTTCTATTTATTTGTACCCTTTGGTAAGACCTACATATGGTAAACCCTATGCTATGGGAATGCTCAATGCAATTTTTATCAGAAAGGCCTTTGATGTTTATCCTTTGTTCTTAGGAATTCAACTAAGTTTTGTGTTGGAGTTCTGGCCTCATTAAATGCCTGGAGCAAGGATAGTACTCAGTATTATCTACAGAAATATATCATCTATGCTCCATGTCAAATAATGACATCGTGTTCAGTTAAGGTGTAAATGAAGTAGAAATAAGTATTTACCTGGAAAGAGAACAGTTCAGAAGTAATCACGTAAGGCACTGGTTGGTACCCTGCAGCATCAGCGAAGATGCAGAGACACATGGCGAGGACTGGTAGCCAGCCAGGCAGCCAGATGTTCATGGATGTGATGTAGAACCAGGCTCCCAATGCCAGCATTGATAGCCCTGTAGCTAAGGAGGTGCCTGCTAGAAGCCACTGGAACAGATAGAGAAGAATTTGTTAGAGAAGTTTCTGAATAATTTCCCATAAGATAAGTTACGTGAATTTGGTTATGTTCGATTTTTGGGTCATGCAGATTAGTTATAGGTTTTGCAGTGAGAGAACCTCGATTTATGGTCGGTATTTTGTTCCCGACCGTGGGGTTTCAGATATTTGAGTGATGTAATTTAAAAATAGATTAAATATTTTATTTCTCTCATAGAATCACTCATAGAATCAAAACTTTAAAGGAGTTAAAACTATCGAAGCTTGAATTGAAAGAGAAGTACATAAATACACTAGCGGTAAAAGAAAAAAGAGACGAACAGAATAACATGCAAACAACACCTGGAAGAACCATAAAAAGATCATCTCACCTTTCGCCCAGTCTGCTCCACAATACAGCTAGCGACGATACTTCCCAGTAACTGGATAACCCCCACAACAATAGTTTGCTTATTGGGGCTCAGTTTCAGGCTGATGGACTCCGAAGCCTGCTCGAATATGGAGCCAGCATACATGAGCACCACCAGGTAACCACAGGTTTCTTGGGACAGCATTACGTTGAGGGAAATGCGAAACGCCTTGAATGTCGTCTTGTCTTTGACTGCAAATAAAAATTTTCGGATGATTATTTATTAAGTTCTACTTACGGATCATGGATATTGTTTTTTCTGGGTTCAGTAACCGCGCTAACGTATAACTCATTGCTAAACGTGCTCAGCACGGTCCTCATACGTGGTCTCCCAAAACAAGAGAGAAATTTAGGATGGAGAAAAAAAACCGGAACTTTCTTGGGCTATTTTTTTTTTATATTCGATATATGAAAAAAATATTTTAAACGATATAGACCTTTACTGTGCCTAATGACATTAAAATATTGTTCCTCACACACATAGGTACGATCAATGGTCATAAGTCAACTGCCACCGTGAGTGATGTTCACACGGCAATGCGTAAGTAATTTCGCATAAACACACGCACGCGTACGCACATGGATAAAAATATGCGTGTGCATGTGTGTATAAGCGCTGCAGAGCAACCGATAGTAGTCTTACGGTGACAGTGGACATTTGGCCTTTGACCGCACATAACTAACCATAACAACATCTATGATGCAAAACACATGTAGCATACAATCGGTAGTATTAATTTTCGGAGTATTTTTTGCTCCTGTGATTAATTGAAGAAGCACAAAGATTGATTCTCAGAACATAAGACACGCATATTTGTGTGTACAATTTTTTTGCCAGAATATCCAGTTTTGGATGTTTTTTGTTCTTAGAAATACGATCTTAACGTGTGAATGAAAGTGTGATAAACTGATTTACTGAGAGGAACTTATATATAATAACAATAGTTAGGTAACTGCTTACGTAAGTAATACTTACCTAAAGTATTAAATACAGTTTAATATGTTTTGTGTTCTAAGAATAATATTATGCATATTTAATAGCGTAATTGCTTGTATAGTAATGACTGCTATTACTCTTGTATTTTATTACAGTAAAGTTTTACCTGCCATTGAGTAGATTGTGTTCATTTTATTGTAGGAAAAACGGGCGCTTAGAAAACCCAGACATCATTACACTATCATCGTAACATATCGCTTTTTATTCCACGAAGTGGTATGGTACGCAAACATATTACATTTTTATTATGTGGTAAGCAATCGGCGTCGCCCATGGACAATCGTTCACACGACGAAACGTTGCAAGCGTTGTTTCACGTCGGTTTTCTGTGAGGCCGTGGTATGGTATGACTCTGGTCGAGTCGGCCCATTTGTGCCGACCATTTATTTATGGTGGGATGGGACTATGTGCCTTAAAGTTTGATGTTATAATAGAGTCCAAGCCTATTGACTTCAACTAGATTTTCTTCCAGATTTAATAATATATTTATTATTATTATATTGTATTTTATTAACTAGCTATTTCTGCGCGGTTTCACATGCTCTGCTCAGCTCCTATTGGTCGTAGCGTGATGTTTTATAGCCTATAGCCATCCTCGATAAATGCGCTATAAAACACAAAAATAATTATTCAAATTAGACTTGTAGTTACGGAGATTAGCGCGTTCAAACAAACAAACAAAAACACAAACTCTTCCGCTTTACATAATAGTACCTTTAGTACCTATACCTACATAAGAAAAGAAATTCAGTTTTTCTTTTGCTGGACCTAGAAATCCCATTTTTCCTTTGGTCAACCTTACGACGGTCATAATCATCGACTAATCAGTTAGAGATAGTAAAAAAACCCAGTTATTTTATTTATACCTATAGACAAAGTTTGTTTTACATTATTACGCGTTGAGCCCTGTGATTAGTTAGTTAACCTGGAGCCACCAATCAGAGCACTGAATGTCATGAACAACGCTCCCTGACCCAACAGACGGCCTTCAGTATTTATTTCCAGAATTTTAGTGAATTATTCTAAAAATAAAATCAGTCGAGCTTTTCTCGAGTTATACGCTTAGCAACAAATTTGACAATTTATTTATAATAATATACTACACCTATTCTTTTTGTTACGTAGCATATCGTGTTGCTCAAATCTATATTAATGCGAGTGTAACCGAGGACAAAAGTAAGTAAAAATAAATATATTCTTCCGTATTTTATTTTTAGGAATGGCTATGGCATCTCGCCCTACTATTCTATTTAACTGATCTCGTTTAGGTTCCCGTAGCTGTGTGAAATTTTAAGTGGGTTACGATGCATGGAAAAAATACTCTAAGCAAATTAATTTTTTTTTTATTTATAGCATAAGCCGGTAAACGAGCAGATGGATCACCTGATGGTAAGCATTCGGCGCCGCCCATGGACACTCGAAACACTAATTGCGTTAATTTACAAGCGCAATTTATTTTGGGGATTCGGGAGATGGGGACTAGGGAGGGAGGTAATTAGGCCTCCGGTCATCTCACTTACACGACGAAACACAACACAAGCGTTGTTACACATTGGTTTTCTGTGAGGCAGTGGTATTACTCCGGTCGAGCCGCCCGCCGGCACATTCGTGCCGAAGCATGGCTCTCCCACAAGTGTGGGAAATGGAAATCTTCGTCGTGGAAAATGGGTGTAAAATGATCATATAAATTAGGGGAAATGGAATAAGTGAAATGTACAATATGTTTACAGGATTAAATAAGTAAGAAGTGGATCAATTGGCGAGATTTAAGACAGACAAATTTTGAGACTGGTGAAATGAAATAAAAGTTGTAAAAGGTAGTAATTCTGACACAACCAGAAGTACATAATATAGGCATAAGACATAACATCACGCCATTTATCCCCGAAGGTGTAAGCAGAGGTAGAGGTGCACATTACGGCACTTAATGCCACTGTACAATGTAACACCCACTTTTTACTATTTATGTTATGAGTCCCGTGTAATAAAGGGTGAGCCTATTGCCATATACTTGGCACAATTCCAGACTTTGTGCTACTACTGAGATTTTTTAAAATCCAGTAATACCTACTTTGCTCGACCCGGGAATCGAACCCGACACCTCTTGTCCGGCAGTCGCACTTGCGACCACTCGGCCAACGAGGCAGTAGTCTGGAATTGTGCCTGGTTTATGGCAATAGGCTCACACCCTATTACTTGGGACCCATAACATAAATAGTGAAAAGTGGGTGTTACATTGTACACTGGCATAATGTGCACCTCTGCGTACTCCTTTGGGGATAAAAGACGTGCTGATGTTATGTTATTTCAATTTCTTTCCTCAAGTAGCAAATGATTTACAGGAGATCTTCCATCTTCCACATCATACCTAGTTGCTAAGTTGTTATTTATTAATGAACTTGCAACTGGCACTAGGGAAAAGCCGTATTTCCAACAAACCGGTTGTGAACACCGTTTTAAACGTATTTGCATGACTTGAAGTGAAATGATATATCGCATTGTGGTATGATATATGATATAGTAGTTCTATGGTTTGGTTTTACCCGATATCGTAAAGGAATAAGAGAAATTATGTAGAATTTATGTCTTTCGTATTTATGGTTATGTGTGTAGATAATGTGTAGATTTTAGCCCTTTTTTACAATTGATATTATACAGGTACAATGCTGCCGTCATAACTAAGAATGCAGTAATCGCAAAATTGAATACTGCGTTTTTTCTTATCATTGAAGCAGTTTTTATGCAAGTACGGCGAAAATTATTACATGAATGAATTTTGAATATTAATAATATAATATTAATAATAATATTGAATATTAATAATAATATTGAATATTAATAATAATATTAATAATGAACTTCGAGTGAATTTTTTTATGAAAATATTTTTTTTTTCATTTTCGTGAACCTCTTGGGATACCATTTCTGGAAAAAGTGAAACTCTCAAAAATGTTGATAACTGCATTCTTTGTTATCAGGGCAGAATGGATATTTTGACATTTTTATGTATGTACAGCTTTTATAATTTTCATTCGACATACTTATTTAATTATTATGTTTTCGGCTTACTCACGTAACTGAACTCGACTCGTTTCAAGTCACAGTGTGTGTGCGACAATCGCCGCGTCGTGGGTCGCGGAATACTGCTCATGGATATGAGCCTCTAGCATGGCTTGAATCTAGTCGAGTTCCTCGTCAAACAGTTACGTAAATTCGTAATTAAATGACAATAATTTATTCCCTTAATGGGAAGCAGGAGATGCGTATACACGCATTTCCGAGTTAAGTAACATTAAACTCCCAACTTTATTTGTCCAAAGTCCAAACAAACGCATAAGAAACAGGTTCACTAAAGTGTCAGGTATAAAATATTTCGCTGGCAACACAGGATATAAACTAATACAGGCTTTTACCCTTTTGGAATTATTCGAGTATATGCTGATTGGTATCAGGTTTTAGTCAACATACAGCATGTTCTAATATGGTACGTGTAATGTTTACACTGTGATCGGTATGGATATGGCTGAAAAGAGAAGGAAAGAAAAAAGCATAAACGTGTTATGTCTAATTCAGACAATACTGTTAAATTCAGACTCATATTAAGACTGTCGCGGTGGCCCACAGGTATAAGAAGCCCGTTTCCCATGAGGTAATTCCCGTATCGCATGAGGGTGCGGGTTCGCTACCAACGGCAAGTACCAATGTGACTTTTTCCGAGTTATATGTACTTTCAAAGATTAGGTATTTAGAAACCACTGACAAACGGTGAAGGAAAACATCGCGAGGAAATCTGGACTGAGCAAGCGAGGTGATTAATGCTCAAACTTTCTCCGTGTGAGAAGAGATTTTGCTAAGCAGTGGGCATTTGAATCTCAAGACAAGCTCACAATGCAGCAGTGGACAGCAAGAGACTGAGCTGAAATCAAACGCCATGGGGCAACCAAATTCCCAAGAGGACACAAGTGTCCTAACTCCATTATAGACCTTATCGGAAACGATTAGAGACTACTTTTGTAGGAACGAATAGAAACGAGTGGTTGCAATGGGGAGCAGAGGATTCGCCCTCAGTTTACAAACATACAAGTTCACATACACATCACACCCAGACCCGGAACAACAATCTGTGGACCACACAAAGAGTTGTTCCGTGCGGGAATCGAACCCGCGACACGTTCCGCGGAACAGCGGCAGCCAGTTGCACAGCCACTGCACCAACCTTGTAGTCAATATTTTTAATATATTTTTTACTTTTACTAACAATCTGTATCTATATCGTACGTCGCGTGCCACAACACATTACAGGAACGCGGTAAATATATCCCAACGAGTGAGAGCTCTTCTTAGAACCACGTACCCATATTCACAGCAATATGACCCAAATACCCCAGGCGATACGGTTTATTATCCTAGCCAGCTTACTATGGAGTCTACAACCTTCTGAGTCACGTCACTTAAGATACCAGTAGTTTTAATTTGTAATTTTTTTTCTACATATTTTTTGTTTGTTTTGTATGACTCATGTTTTTGGAAATATACGATGACACATTTATCGTAGCCTGTTTAGTACTACGGTAAAAAAGGCTACTGGTAGGTCTCAAGGGGCAGAAAGCTCGAATCTGCTTGTACTTGATGAAATCAACATTATCAGATATAGATTTTATATCATGTAAAAGTTTTTTTTATATTTGATGGGCCGACGTTTGACCGCTATCTCGCCTCGTGGTATTGTGTGGTCTACGATGGAGCACGTCGTCCCATAAGCAACCTATTCACTCGGGCCTTGAACACATCCAGAAGTGCGAGAGATTCATCTTCTGTGTAAGTTTCTACATAAAATAATCTATCTGTAGGTTTACTTATTAGAGGTAGACCTCAGATATAAGCTCTATATTAAATATATGACTCAGCTATAGCAATTGGGTACTTTCCGTAATCAAAAATAAATTATTTCGACTGTTCAATACAATGAAATATTAAAAAATAATCACACTTTCATTAATTGATTTTATGACCAAATTTTTTAAGAAATAAGTATGATGTTTGACACTAAAAAATCGTGACGTCCCAATACAAAATTCATAGAAAATTGTCGTTTTTGACATTTGAAAAAAGTAGGTATTGAGTTTGAGTAGTTGGCGAGTATAAGTATTGGCGCGATATTGACTTGCAATATCTCGTGACTATGAATGGTTGTACACACAACAGGAACTCACGTACACGCGACTGGAGTACGCATACACGCGATGGGAGTTCGCGTACACGTGATAGGAGGACGCGTACACGTGACAGCAATTCACGTGTACGTGAGTTAAAGTACGGGGAACTTTATGCGGTAACTTTTTCTTAGGATGTCATTAAATACTTCATGCCTGTCAAGTTGTTGCTTGTTTAAAATGTTTTTTTTTTACCTCCATGACGTAGGCACTGTAGTGACTCACTCCCTTGATTCCCATGGTTATTATTACTGATCTTGTTCTGGCATTAAGCAAGTGTTAATAACGAAAGCTTTATAATGTGCTAGCTACTTGCGCGCGGTTACACACGCTCTGCTCCTAGCTCCTATTTATTGTAGTGTGATATTTCGACTGCACGGTTGGTGCGGTGGCTGGGCAACCGGCTGCCGTGCAACGTGTCACGGGTTCGATTCCCGCACGGAACAACACTTTGTGTGATCCACAAATTGTTGTTTCGGGTCTGGGTGTCATTGTGTGTGAACTTGTATGTTTGTAAACGCACCCACGCCAAAGGAGAAAATCCTAATGTGGGGAAATGTTTAAAAAAAATGTTTATAGCTTGTAGCCTTCTTCGATAAACGCACTATCCAACACAAAAACAAATCGGACCAGAAGTTTCGGAGATTAAAGTGTTCAAATGAAGAAACTCTTCAGTAGAGAAGATAATGAGCTCATTTGTATCCTTTGGCAAAGTCCAATAACTATTTTCTGATTCACTTCGTTGCGGGAACCAAGACAGTTACTCATGTCCCTGAGACGCACCGGACTTCAGTGTTCCGGTGTTTTCATGGTTGTATCTACTATAGATCCTGGATAACGGAGCTGCAGCGGTTTTGGAAAGTTGTGGTGGGCTTGTCTCAATTAAAAAAAACCATAACTACAATTCCTTTCTTTGTAAGATGCTTCAGTTTTTCCAATTATTGTAAAATTGTATATTAAAAGATTTTACTGCCTACCTATACTCTTCCAGGTGGCTTTCTTCATACTCCTGGCGTACTCCTCCTCCCTCTCCAGCTGCTGTATAGCTTCCTCCAAGTCCTTGTCGTCTGTCGTAGTGTTTCGAAGCCAGGCCAGTGCTGCACGAGCTTCCTACAAAAACCAGTCAATCAGTCACGAGCGTTGAAAAATTCTATCGCCGTAAATTGGCCAAATAGCATGATTCTACTAAATGGGACATAGGTAATGTAATTTTAATTCTATAACATTAGTGACTTGACTGAAAACTGAATGAGTGATCTGAGGTCTTAATATGAGTTCGATTTACGTTTAAATTCAAAATTCAAAATTCAAAATTCAAAATTCATTTATTCACATTTAAATAGAGTTAATACATTTGATGGTTTTTATGTTACATCCTTTGTTCTTATAGTCTATTTAGCCTGCTTAGGACATGTGAAGTTAAGTACATTTAAAAAAATGGAAAGGAATGGTTATACATAATTATATTCAATAATAATCCAATTCAATAACATTCACAATATAATTCAATTAAATTCGAGTCGGAGTCCAATACAAGTATGAAGTCAAATATTTTATTTTGCTAAACAATGTCAATTAGAGGTATAAACTCTGTCGTCAAATACTATTTACCGTTAAATAAAATAAGTTGAACATTTATCATATTAAACAATGTCCCTTTTTACATACAGGCCAGTAGCCGTTTTTACATTATAACTATTTTTGAAACCATTCATTTATAGAGTAAATCATTTTTTTAAGAAGTAACTCTTTTAGCACTTTCTTGAACTTTGGTAAAGGAAGATCTTGGATTGTTGTTTGTAACCTATTATATATTTTTACGCACATTGCTGAACAATTCTTTTTAAACATTGCTGTTTTTGGTACAAATTCTAACACTAGTCGTTGACCATGTCTTGAGCTACGTGGATATGTATTGTCACGTGTGTAGATGTCACATGCCTTTATAAACAGGCCAGGATTAGACTTTACAAACATACAGATTTCGAAGACATACATACTTGGCAAAGGTAGTATGTTGAGCTTCTCGAAATAAGGTCTACAGGACTCATATGGGGGAATGCCAGCAATGGCTCTTATGCAACGTTTTTGGGATAGAAATGCCCGTTGTAAGTCTGTTGAGTTTCCCCACAATATCAATCCATATCGCAACACGGAAGCCACATAACCATGGTATGCTAACAATACCGTTTGTTGGGCTGATGTAGCTCTAAGTCTATTTAGCACGTAAACAAAAGAGTTAACTTTCCTGCAGACGTCATTAACATGTGCTTTCCAATCCAAATATTTGTCCATTGTAAATCCTAGAAATCTTACATTGGTAGATTCGTTGATACTTGTACCATCATACAAGATCTGCCTTGGAATAGTCGCAGAGCCACGTGTCTGAAATTGCATGAAGGTCGTTTTACTGATATTTACTTGTAGGTTGTTCCTTGCTAACCATCCTACAACTAAATCGATAGTATTATTTATTTCACTGTCAAAATCATTACAAATTAAATTATCATATGTCAATATTATGGAAATGTCATCCGTAAATAGTATACATTTATCGGATATAGTGTCAGGCAAATCGTTAATAAGGAAAAAGAGTGGTCCCAGGATACTTCCTTGCGGAACACCATAGCTATTTACAAGATACTCAGACTGCACTTGTTTCACCATTGCATTTTCCTCACAAGATATTTCCACACATTGTTCACGATTATCCAAATATTGTTTTATCCATTCCAGTGCTGGCCCTCTTATACCATAATTATCCAACTTCTGTAGAAGCAGATCATGAGAAACAAAATCAAAAGCTTTTGTCATGTCGAAAAATATCACCGTGGTCTGTTTTTTCCTATCAACATTTACTAAAATATTATGTACTAAGTCAAATGCGGCATGTGTGGTTGATTTTCGTTTCTGGAAACCATATTGTTCCTTTTTAATGATTTTATACCTATCCAAATACGATGACAACCTTTTGTGCATAGCCTTTTCGAATATTTTAGAAATAATAGGAATTAAAGTTATAGGTCTATAGTTGCTCATTTCTGTTTTGTCTCCTTTTTTATGCAATGGCTTGACTACTGATTTCTTTAACCGACTGGGAAAACTGCCTTGCTCGAAGGATAAATTAATTATGTATCTTAAAACAGGAACAAGACTGACGATGCATTTTTTCAAGATGTATGTTGTGATACCATCATAACCAACAGAACTAGTATTATTCAGAGATATAATAATATTTGCAACCTCAATGTCTTCTATTGGTGTGAGAAAAATACTATTACTTGTACGGTGTTTGTTTGTGTTTTGTATACATCCATTATCGCTGTTAGATAGTTGTATTAGGTACTTATTAAATGTGTTTGCTATGTCATATGGACTGGTTACCATACCATTGTCAGTTTTTATATCCTTTATAAATTCTTGACGCATATTATATTCCATGTCATCGTTTATGACTTTCCAAGCTGCTTTACAGACATTGTTTGAATTAGTTATAAAATGGTCATTTGTAATTTTTTGTGACTTTGATATACAGCGCCGCAACAAGTTCGAATACCTGTGATACACAATTTTATTTTCATTTGTGCGTTTATTATAAAATTTAAATCTTAGTTGACGTTTTGTTTTACAGCTAAGTCGTAATCCTTTAGTGATCCATTTTATATCACGATATTTTGTGGTAATATATTTTTTAATCTTTGGGAAGCATAGTTCAAAAAATAAGCAGAACTCGTCATGAAAGATATCGAAAGCTAAATTAAGATTAGATTCATTATAAACCGTATCAAATGTTAGGTTTTCTAAACATTCCTTAAATTTCCGAATGTTATCCTTACAAAAATCTCTTTTTATTATATAATATTTTGATGAATGAAACATTTTGGTTTTTATCGTCAAGTCTAACATTTGTGCTGTGTCGTGATCGGACAATCCTAATTTTAAGATTTTTCCGGAAGCTTTTTTTACGTTACTAATTATGTGATCTATGCAGGTATTCAGTCTTGTCGGTTCACTAATATGTAATGTCAAATCATAATTTTGTATAATGTCATTAAAGTTTTTTACGTCTTTGCAATCGCAATTGTAATGAGTACTTCGTATTTGTATTCGGCACTGTATTCTGATTGGTTGGTCCATTGAATCCAGCCAATCAGAACACGGTCTTGGTGGTGGCCCGGAGGTTAAGCCCTCATGCACGCTTCTCATGAGGGTCGAAACATCGAAACCTACCAACGGCAAGTACCAATGTAACTTTTTACGTGACGATATTTGGCCGTTATAAGTACTTTCTAAGATTATTTAGATACCACTACAAACGTTGAAGGATATCTGAACTTATAATTTCATAAGTCATAAGTTCTGAATAATCATAAGTTTGAAATCGCCAACTCGCAATGAGCTAGCGTGGTGATTAATTCTTAAACCTTCTCCATGTCATAAGAGGCTTTGCTCAGCAGTGGACACTTATAGGCTGTTGATGAAACGTCAAACAAATTTGTACTAAGGCCTCTAGTGCTTTCTCTCTTTAGCTGTGTGTGTGTGTGTTCGTGTGTGTGTGTGTGTTCGTGTGTGTGTGTGTATATATTATGTGTGTATGTTTCAAATTCATACCTTAATCTTTCCTTGTTTGACCAGGAACACAGGAGTTTCAGGCATTGCAATGAAAGCGACAAGGAAGATAGCTGGTACGGCAGTGCAGAGCCATAATACTGCGTCAAATGACAGGAGATCCCCTGCCACGTAGACCACGAGGTAGCCCAGGTTCTGTGATAGGATGAATAAGGAGCCTAAAGCACCTCGGATGTTGTCTGATGCTATCTGTAAGAAGGTAAAGTAGGATAACATAGATACTATTGTGCAGCAGACAGAATATGAAAATAATACTAACTACGTTTAAAAAAACCGAATTCAACACCCTCTTTTTTTGAAGTCGGTTAATTAAACTGTCTAACACCAAGCGGTCACCGGTGACCGCAACCTATTGTTCTATAATTGTGTCTATAATGACGGTACTCGACGAGTTAATATACTAAAACCTTTTCATAAGTGTAAGAAGCGATCGCCTTAAAGAGCCATCAGACCACCACAGATGGTGCTGGCTGATGCCCGAGACTGAACCGCGGAAGTCTTAACGGGTTGGCCGGGGCTCCGGCTCAGGGGCAGGAATAGGAACGGGGTGGTTTTTAGTCAGTAAGAGTCTGACACTCCCTCTCGCCTCACCCGGGCGAGAGAGGCGATTAGATGATTTTCCCCCCTCAAAAAACAAGTGTAATAAACATTTTTCTGAATATCGCATCAAATTCGTTTAAGCCAATTGCGAGATAATTGCGGACAAACATAGGCATATATAAATACATGTATAACTGAGAATATTCTTTTGTTTTCTTTTTTAAGTCAGTTAAAAATATCGGAAATAGAATGGACTGATTCATGTCTAACCTAAATAACACAACATCAGGCCTGTTGTGCTCAAAGGGGTAGGTAAAGGTGCACATTACGGTACTTACTGCGATACTCAGAGACATTTACGGCCGTTCCCAATATTCTATCTATCCCTTGTTTTGCCCTACTGGAGATAGAAAAATCTATCTATCTTTAAATTTGCCGTCTCAATAAACTTACTGGCGATAGGCAAACTAATCTATGGTTGTCATTACCTGTGGGAGGACGGATAGGTTATCTACAGATTGCTTTTACTATGAAATTGACAGTTCATGCGTCCCAATAATAACAAAGGTGCTATCTGTCAGTGACTTTGGTTATCCCTAGTAGGCTTTAGCTCTATCGCAGAATTTTGAGGGATAGGAGTATAGTTATCAGTGAAGATCAGTATATATATCTTTTCTATTTTTTAAAAATACAGCAGATTTAAACAAAAAATCATTTCGGACTCCAGTTCAAGTAGTAGTTCAAGTGCTATTGATATTTTGAAACAAATAAGGAACTGGGAATCTGACGAGGACGATGTGCTTACCACAACACGATTATATCAAGAATTACATGTACAGATATGACGATTACGAGTTTGTGTATAGATTTAGGCTAAGAAGACTAAATTAGAGAATTTTATACTTGTCCGTTATTCATACCTACCTACATCTTTATTTTAATTAAGTGTTCCAGTGGACGAGAAATGAGATAAACATTGAATGTGCAAAATGCATAGTGTAATAAAAAGATGGTTTAGAATAAACTGTTTTATTTTATTTAATTATATGAATTATTATTGGGTTGTTTCTCCTTCTCCAGTATATCTAGCTAGAGTTTCCGTTTCTTTAATGCATGTATTTCTTTTCGATCTGTTATTGACTCATATCATCTGCATCAGCTCGTCTTTTCTGTTTTCCTAGAAAAATATTATTTATAATTATAATATTATTTATAGTGTATTATTCCATTTTGCTCCTCACCATATAAAAGTTTTATAACTAAACAGTATTGAAAAGTAAATAGTCATAACCAATACCAAACCCCAAAAATTAAATATACAAGAAACTATCTGTGATACCTAATCCTCCAAGTCGCATCCTTGAGCTGGTTATTGCTGGCATTTATGACTTTGCTGAACATCAATGGATTTGCCTCCACCAATTGTACTAGCTGCATTACTTCTTCTTTCGTCAATAGCATATTCTTTTGCTACAATGAGTGCACCAAACACGAGTTATTAGTCACATGTATGTTCATGCAAACAACAAAAAATATTCAACAATCCAAGTACTTATAAAAGTTTAGTGAAAGCCATAGAACTTTAAAACTTCAATAGCTTCAATCTAAAGCTAGAAAAGCACAAACTGTAATACTTACTGAGCTCATTTATTATAACAAACAATTCTTTGTTATAATATCATAATTTATTGTAAACAAAATCAACAAACAACAATGTCAAATGTCAATGTTTTAACAAACACGTTCCGTTACAAGTCGCGCACTCATCCAGTCGCAAACATGAAGTTTTCGTTATATTTAACTTAAAAAAATATTGTTTACTATAAAATTTGTGCAAAATATAAGGTTTCGTTAATTAATTCAAAATGTTTGTGATATAAACATGACGACAAGATGCTTTGAAAACATTATTGTAACTTAGTGGCACTCTGTGGGGCTCTGCATACAATGAAACACATGGGAGGGCTCAGATAGGCACCCTATATACTGATATCTAGAGATAGCAAAGACACATTTTAGTTATTGGGACGACATCGAAAGATAGATAGCTTTTAACTGACTATCGAGGATAGCTATCTATCTTTACCTATGGATTGAATATTGGGAACGGCCGTTAATGATTACTTAAAACTTAGTAACGATTTTGTTCCGAAAACAATTGCAAAGGACTAAGTATCCATTAAATGACCGAGTACGGCGGTTAATGCCATTGTACAACGTAACACTAACTTTTTACTATTTATATACTAACCTAAATACTTCTGTATTACTTTACTTACGTATATTACTGGGTTTTTAAAACAAATCTCAGTAGTAGCACGGAGTCTGGAATTGTGCCCGGTATATGGCAATAGGCTCACCCTCTATTACATGGGACTTACAATATAGATAGTGAAAAGTGGGTGTTACTTCTGTGTGCATCTCTGCTTACCCCTTCGGGCATAAAAGGCGTGATGTTATGTTATGTTTACTTACGTCATAACAATTATAAGGTAAAAGTATGACGAGTTCCAACTTTCCTTGGACGTCATAACATACCTACAATATCTTTACCTCTTTGTGTCATAATGGTCTACAACTTTAATACAACACGTTATTATGAAAGTTCCCGGATTTATCTACAATAACTACCTAAAATACCCTCTATTTAATTGTCAAACACCGCGAGGACAACGGTGACCGCAACTTATTGTTCTTTCATTGTGTCTATAATGACGGTACTCAAAGGGTTAATGACACACAGCAACGCAAAATAATTGGATTTTGCTAAGTTTTCTCAATAATACAAATGATTCATTTCAGGTTATTATTAATGAATGTTTATTTAATTCCAATTTACAATAATTGACGCAAAGGTTTTGATTGTTAAGGAGAAAAAATTACATGTTAAAAACCCCCAGTAAATTCATTTTACCAATCAGGTATCGCTCATAAAATGGATGTGGAATGCATTGTATTTTGTTGCTTCATTAAAAATTATGAGTAGGTATTATTTTTTTATGATTTTTTTATGTGAATATTAGAAGTGGTTTTAAAAGAATACTAGCTTCTGCCCGCGACTTCGTACGCGCAATCCCGATATTTCCTGTACACGTTCTTGATTTTCGGTTAAAAGTAAAAGTACCGTCTTCTGGTTCTAAGCTACATCCTCCCCAATTTTCATCCAAATCGATATAGCCGTTCTTGATGTATCTACTATCTTATGTAGAGGTAATTACTTTGTGATTGTTTTCAATCTGTAATTTACAATAGTCGATGTATCTAATGTATCTCTGTAAGAATGAGACGAGATGTAAGTGACAGATGAATTAAACTGTTGATGGAATGAAAAGGAAGTTTGTAAAAAATATGAATAAGGAAAAAAATGAATAGACTCGTTTTTTTATGGCATAAGCCGGTAAACGAGCAGACGGATCATCTGATGATAAGCAATCGACGTCGCCCATGGACACCTGGAACACCAGAGGCGTTACAAGTGCGTTACCGGCCTTTTGGGGATTAGGAGTCTGAGGATTGTTGGGGATTCAGGGCTTGGGGAGATTGGGGAAGGGGAGGGTAATTGGGCCTCCGGTAACCTCACTCACACGACGAAACACAACGCAAGCGTTGCTCCACGTCGGTTTTCTGTGAGGCCGTGGTATCATTCCGGTCGAGATAGCTCATTCGTGCCGAAGCATGGCTCTCCCACACTTGTGACACATCCCACACGTGATTAGTATCTGACAGAACATAGGTTGTATACGTATATATATTTACATATATAACATGTAACATGGTCACTTAACGGTTTAATCCTCGCAAACTATGGCGGCAAAAAACTTACAACAAGTTTTAAATTTTTTTTATCAATCTTGCAGACTTTTTATTGGGTTCACAAAACTAAATACAATGAAACATACTCTTAAAATATAGCATAGTAAAGTGTAGTTTTGTATACAGCCAAAAGTCTACGACGCGTCTTTTAACGAACGCATACAACAAACAAATTACAATATGTTTGTTGTTTAGAAGGAACGGAAACTGTTCACGAAGCGGCAACGTTGCGTCACTCACTTCTTATATGTAAATCCTCCTATCGTCATTTGTAGATTGCATGCATTCGTCAAATGATGCGTCGTGGATGGTAAGCCTGTTTTTAAGTTAAGGCTAGAACTACTTACCTCTTTCAAATATAACGGTATGACGACGTAGCAGCCTGCGCACGCAAGCCCGGCTACTGCTCGCGAGCTGATGAGCGCCCATGGACGGAGGGAGAATAGGGTGATGGTCCAACTTAACTGTGGGACAAAAGGGAGGTTTTTAGTATTAGTATTGATGTTGGTTCTTTGCTGACGTAAGTAATAATTTGGCTAAACAGAAAATATGGTTTAGTTTTGAAACCGTACATTTTCGCTGATCATAGTATTTGTTTGTTGTAGGTTGTTTAGGTAGGTATTGGTCCCAGCTATCACCCCTCACAATATGTTGCATTATGTACTTGATTCTGTGAAGGTTTTAGGGAAAAAGATAAAGAAGAGGTTGTTCGGAATAGTCCTGATATTTTAGCAAGCTGGTTTTGTCAACTAACCTAACCTAAACATTACTTCTATCGGAACGAATACTAGCAGTCCCTTTGCAATGAACGAGTCTCTTGTTGAACCTATATTTTTTGGATTTTCGTCCCAAATATATACTGAATGATATCGAATGATGGAATACCTATCTATCTACTCAAACAAAACACCAATTAGCAAAAATAAAAATGATTTTTATCATCATCCTGGATCAAGATTAATTGGTGGTGGTACATAGTGTTAGTCATTAATCTAACCTAAAAGAGATCTGTATCAATGAGCTGCAATTGACCTGAGTGACTGCAAGTAAACAATGCCTTCATAATATCTCTGTAGGAACCGACAACACTGACATCAGTCAGCTAATATCTGCTGCAATTGGTTTGGACCGCTTTTGTGATATGTTGTGAGTTATGAACATGGTGTTATCTATATGAGTAGTGGGACTAGAATGCCGTTTTGTTCGATATCTTAGGCAACCATTAAGGCCGTGATGAAGAAGAAAAATATGTGTGGCATTCTATTTAGTTAACATCAGTGAATCAGGATTTAAACTGTTAAAAGGTAATTACTTTATCTATGCAATCATCGCTGTCAAATATTGTTATGAAAGTGAGAAGTGAGTAAGCATACAGATAATTGGGTTTTCTTCTAAAGTATTGTCCAAGTGCTATATTTAAAAACCAAATAATGTCATGCGTAGATTAGACATAATAAAGAAGTTTTTCATATTTCTGTGGTATCATGTCTTGATTTCACTTTATACTCCTGAACCAAAAACGTAAGCACATCACAATGGATAACTATTTTCTATCAGTCGGGCCGTAAGCTTATTAGGGACGAAAAAGAAGAAGAAGATGTTCATATCTCAAAGAGTTATAAAGAACTTACCACAAGCATTAACGCAGTCAGAAGAGTAGTGATCTTCCTGCCCCATCGGTCAGCAAGGTCTCCGACCATAAATCCGCAGAAGATAGGGGGCATAAATGTAATAGCTGCCATCCACGATATGGTTTCGTCGCTGATTGGCTCCGGGGCTGGTCCTGATGGTGACTGCAGGATCGGAGTCATTGGAGACTGCCAGCCCATCAACATACCGAAGTTTAAAGCTGGGATTGTGACTGTAACAAATAGAGATTGGTTTTTAGTTAGTTAAGAAAGATAAAAGACTGAATATAATGGTGAAGTATCTTTGCAAGGGGTTTCGCGGTTCAAAAGAGGATTTAAATGTTTTAGAAATTAGACTTTTGAAGAGGAGAAAAATATCAACTGACTCCTTCCTTCCTGGATGAGGCGAGAGGAAATGTCAGTCTATTACTGACTACAAACCACCCTGCAGCTGTAGCCAAATGCCATTTAGCACTTGTCTAGATGTGGAATAGAAAACCAAATTATATGTAATTGACGTAAATTTTGACACTTGTCAGTGTCATCCCAAAACATTTTGATTTCTACTCTCGCTGTAGACAAGCGCTAAAGTGGCGTTTGGCTAAAGGCTCTATTCTTACTCCTGCTTCTGGCCAGAGCCCCGAAGTAACTGGAAGTGGAGGAGGAGATATGGTAAAGCATCAATGACTTATGGAAGTCGAGCAGTTGGTAAAGCCATGAGGCAGTAGCTAGTACACACACAGTATGCATGCATGTCCAATCAGCTGACCACGTGATAAAGTTAATTATTGAAATCAGTTTAAGATTGACGGAAAACCTGTCAAGATTATATACATGCTCTATTGCAAATGATTTATTGACCATAATGATCGGAAACCGGTTTTACATAAATCTTTACTAGATTTCTTACATACATCTATATCTACCTCTATATCTTCTATATCTTTATTCTATATACATATAACAACATCGTAGGAAAGTGAAAACTGTACATCGAAAAATTTTTTTGAAGAATGCTTTTGGCGTGATCTATAGTCGATACCGAAACCAAACAAAAATTGTTTTTAGAATTGTTGTCTGTTTGTCTGTATATATGTTCGGGATGAACTCAAAAATGCTGCATGGATTTACTTAAAATTTTGCATGAATATTACTAACAGGTCAGGTCAACATATAGGCTACATATTATCATGATATCAACTACGGGGGAGGAGTTGTGAATTACTATTCCACACGGACGAAGTCGCGGGCGCAACTAGTTTATATTTACATACATTTCCTATAAATTGTATTGATTTATGAAATAAAACATTATAGAGGTACATACTGTGAGCTGGTATTTATTTTAATTGTGGACTAGATAATGATGTTTTGTAATTATTATGATTAATGTTAACATCTTAATTTCTTATGTAATCCTAGTCAATGGGTTGTTTTCACATATTTTCTTCTCCTCTTATAATATCATCTGATTTATTTTGTTGTAGTATTTATTATGTAAGTATTCTTTGTTTTTTAAAACATTATTCTTTGTTTTAAAACAAAGAATACTTATACGGGCGTATTTAGACGATCTAGGGGGCGTCTTGTGGCATGACAATGACAAAAATATTCACCACTATTATTCCTCTATTTACATTTAACCGATACAAAACACAGTTTCTTTTTATTTTCCAATGCGTAACTGTTCAGAATTGTTTTATTGTATTAACTTTTATGTCCCAGCGCACGTGCATGTCGTTTGTGTATCTGTTCGCAATATTCTCAAAAAGTACTGAACGGATTTTTACCTGTGACTTTCTTTTTAAGGAAATTTTACGTGGGTTATTCTTAAAAGAACGTGATGGACGGAGATGATGATAGGTTTTACTGTAATGATACTTAGATGTCCTTATTTATCCGTTAAACTGAATCTTAGAGATATCAAATTAGGTACGCTAATTATTCCACATGTATATAGGAAATGCAAATCAAATATTGTAATGTGGGAATTATAATATCTATTTATAATGCACGGATAATTCTCTTAACGTAAACAATAACGCCTTTTATCGTCGAAGGGGTAGGCAGAGGTGCACATTACGGCACTGCCACTGTGCAATGTAACACCCACTTTTCACTATTTACCTACGTTATGAGTCCCATGTATTGTGGGGTGAGCCTATTGCCATATACCGGGCACATTTCCAGACTCTATACTAATAAAAACCCAGTAATACTTTGCCTGACCCGGAAATCAAACCCTAGACCTCTTACCCAGCAGTCGCACTTGCGACCACTCGGCCACTGAGGCAATTAAACTGTCAAACACCAAGCGGTCACCGGTGACCGCAACCTATTGTTCTATAATTGAGTCTATAATGACGGTACTCAACGAGTTAATATTATAATGTGGGAATTATAATATATATGTATGTATATATAATTATATATGTAGATATAGTTCACGGATAATTCTCTAAACTCATAAATTATAAATATGATTGTTTGTATATATAAATTATTTATGCATGTAGATTGTTTCTGTGACCACAGGTGCGAAGGTAAGAAACGTGTGCATTTATAGACAGCTCATCAAGCTACCCTAAGTTATTATTTCCACCTTTATAGAGTTGTGTTACAGTTGAAAATGTAATGGAGGGAGCTGACGGTTTGGGTGAACTTGATGTGATACTGAACATCGGCAAGATTGAACTGATTTAAATCATAATATTAATGTCTAATTTCTGCTTACCTAATTTATGTATTCGCCCCGCACATTTGTATATTTATGGTTTCGCACATGTGCTATTTTCTGACTTTGTTTGATTTATGGAATTTTTATTATATACGAAGAACAAGATAATTTTACCCAGTAGTTTAGAAGTTATACCAACATTTCTTACGATCTTATTTCTATACTAATATTATTAAGAGGAAAAAATTGTACTTATTTTTGTATGTTTGTAATGAATAGGCTCAAAAAGTACTGGGCCGATTTAAAAAATTCTTTCACCAATAGAATGCTACATTCTTCCAATTTGACATAGGCTACATTTGTTGATGATTTGAAAAAAAATAGGGATCCTTGGTAAAATTTGAACAATGTAACCGAAGGTGTAGAAAAAAGAGTCTTAAAATGTCTTTCGTCAAATGCGCTGCCGAAACTATTAGCGATAGAACAAAATAATGTACAACAATATTGAAGAACATCATAATGTCTACAAAAAACTCCGCGGTAGCATATGTCCAACTATTTTAGTTATGTTACTACAACAATCCATATTTCCAAAAATAAATAATTGTCTACCCCGTGCGAAGCCGGGACGGGCTGCTAGTCTTGTATATAACAATATCGGGTTATCGACGCACCAAATATTATCGACGAATACCTTCGTAGGTACTTAAATTAAAGACTTGAATTTTTGTTTGCTTTTTCTAGTATCTTGCAATATTTTTTATTGCATGTTTGTTATACCTTTATGATTATTTATTAACATTATCACTTGACGCTGCCTCGTTGGCCGAGTGGTCGCAAGTGCGCCTGTCGGGCAAGGGGTCTCGTGTTCGATTCCCGGGTCGGGCAAAGTATTACTGGGTTTTTAAAGATTCTCAGTAATAGCACGGAGTCTGGAATTGTGCCCGGTATATGGCAATAGGCTCACCTCCTATTACTTGGGACTTATAACATAAATAGTGAAAAGTGGGTGTTACATTGTACAGTGGTATAATGTGCACCTCTGCCTACCCCTTCGAGGATAAAAGGCGTGATGTTATGTGTTATCACTTGACAGTGTACCTAAGTAGTTGTATCTCGGACGGAAGAAATCAGTTCAACCTCGCTAGGACCTGTTTGAACTAGCCTCTAATTGATATCAATCAAATGTTTACACCACTAGGATTTTCTCCTGTGTCGTGGGTGCGTTTACAAACATCCTCTAATAAGCATACATACAGACACCCAGGCCCGAAACTACAATTTGTGATCTAAGTGTTGTTAGCAAAACGATGCACGGCAGCCGTTGCCCAGCCACCGCACCAACCGTGCAGTCATGATAGATATACCTAAAATATCAATATTGTTTGTCGTGTGGTTCCCTCTACAGTCTACCGTAACGCTATAGTGAAATACATTTTGTACTCTTAATATTATTTTGGGCACAGAATACTTCCTGAGAGTCATAAGAAGTACCTACTTACGTACATTAACAAAATTCAGAACAATACACAAATTCTCATGTAGGTTCAATATATGTTTATTTAAGCACATTTACAAAGTTCAAAGTTTAATAAACTTATGACGTGGGACTAATGATCGATATTCTTGGAATACAACGGGAATATAATTTTTATTGTACAAATAGGAAAAAAAGTGTCCGAGTGGTCGCAAGTGCGACTGCCGGGCAAGGGGTCTGGGGTTCGGGTCGGGCAAAGTATTACTGGGTTTTAAAAAAAATCTCAGTAGTAGCACGTAGTCTGGAAACGTGCCCGGTATATGGCAATAGGATCACCCCCTATTACATGGGACTCATAATATAAATAGTGAAAATTGGGTGTTACATTGTACAGTGGCATTAAGTGCCGTAATGTGCACCTCTGCCTACCCCTTCAGGGATAAAAGGCATGATGTTATGTTATGTAATGTAAAGGAAAAAAAATACATTTTAAGAAGTAGAACTTCAATTAAGTGTGTTAAATTATAAAAAAATGGGTTTTTATCAACAGCTTTAAAGTTTCATTAGTTGAAGAAGAATTAGTAGAAGTTGGCCTGTCTGCTGTCATTCTCTGTTAAATACTTAGGGCTATAGGGGGAACTGCCAGGTTTTTCCGTCACCTTCGGGAGGAGAAGGGGTAGTGATTTAGTGAGACCAATGTATTCTGCTTTGCCATTGTCGCATTTATAGTAAGGTACTGAGAAAGGATGGTAGGACATCTGTTCTCAAAGATTTCTCTACACAGTATGCTATATTATTAGGAAATGTCATTATGAATTCACAACACATCTGTCAAGCGCGAACCGTACTTAATATTCAGTGTCCGAACAACACGACAGACTAACTCGATTTTATTGTATACAACTGATGGATTTATGTTTTGGGCAAATCAATTGTTTATTAATTTGGGCAGATAATACATTGGTTCTGGTGAGTGGATTTTTAGTTTCTTTTTTCGTAAAGGTTCGGCTCTATGGCTAATGAGCGGTGGTTGCAAAAATACATGATTATGCTCTCATTTATTGTGGTTATTATTTCAGGTATTCTGGGCTACGTAATTGAGATTTGACTGAGACTGAGTCTGAAATTGTTGAATTTAACATAACATAACATAAAATCACGCCTTTCATCCCCAAAGGGGTAGGCAGAGGTGCACACCATGCCACTGTACAATGTAACACACACTCTTCACTACCTCTATTTATGTTATGAGTCCCATGTAATAGAGGGTAAGCCTATTGCCATATACCTGGTACGATTCCAGACTCCGTGCTACTACTGAGATTTTATTGAAAATCCAGTAATACATTGCCCGACCCGGGAATTTAACCCGAGACCCCTTGCCTGGCAATCGCACTTGCGACCACTCGGCCAACGAGGCAGTTGTTGAATTTAACTTGGATACAATATCTTAAGTAAAGCAAAGGATACAATAGGGGACCAAAGTCCCAAGACATGTATCGGCAACATGTCGAGCGAAGCCGGCCGATGTCTCCTGATATACACGGTGACAACGCGCAACTTATGTCCACAGGGACGTTGATGTTGCCAGACATGACGACTAAAGTCCGGCAATGTCTGGCTACTTCACCCAACGTCGCTGGCGACACGTATCGCGGGGCAGTTGTTCCTTTTTGTATCTTTGGCTTTAACATTTTAAAAGGCGTGGCTTAGCATTGTCAGATATTGAACCAGCGACGCAAAAGGGAACTGATAAATGGGCTAGTTTAGGCGTAAACTTAAGGTTAGTTAAGTGTGGGAGTCATGCTTCGAATGGGCCGGCTCGACCGGAGTGATACCACGGACTCACAGAAAACCGACGTGAAACCACGCTTGCGTTGTGTTTCGTCGTGCGAGTGAAGTTACCGGAGGTCCAATTACCGGTCCCTAGTCCCCGTCTCCCGAATCCCTGAATCCTCCACAATCCTCAAAACCCCAATTCCCAAAAGGCCGGTAACGCAGTTGTAACGCCTTAGTGTTTCGAGTATCCATGGGCGGCGTCCATTGCTTACCACCAGGTGATCCGTCTGCTCGTTTACCGGCTTATGTTATTAAAAAAAACATTTTTGGCAACACACAGTGGCATTATAAGAACATGGCATTCTCAAGGTGACCATTTCGAATCGTGTGCCAATTATCCTTTCTAGTCTCATTTAATGATTCAATGCAAATGTTAGTACTGGCAATACAATGTTTGTATCACGTATCGTTAAATTTTAATGATCTTTTATCAATAGATGTAGGTATAGACACCAGCACATCAAGCTACCCTTTTCTGACAAATGTATTTAATAGATTTTAAGCTTAAAGTTCAAGTTGTTAGGTTGAAAATTGAAAGTTTAAGTCTGGGCTGTAATAAGAGATATAATTGCGTTGTACGTGCAAATATGGAGAGTAAAATATTACTTTAGTCCCCATGATAGGTGCCTTTTTTGGTACAATGGCTTACATATTCGTAAGTCGTTATTGATTCTTGTATCATGGTTTTCATATTTTTTTAAAGCATAAGCCTGTAAACGAGCAGACGGATCACCTGGTGGTAAGCAATCGGCGCCGCCCATGGACACTCGAAACACCAAGGCGTTACAAGTGCGTTACCGGCCTTTTGGGAATTGGGGTTTTGAGGATTGTGGAGGATTCAGGGATTCGGGAGACGGGGATTAGGGAGGGGTAATTGGGCCTCCGGTAACCTCATTCACACGACGAAACACAACGCAAGCGTTGTTTCACGTCGGTTTTTTGTGAGGCCGTAGTATCAGTCCGGTCGAGCCGGCCGGCTTCGTGCCGAAGCATGGCTCTCCCACACTTAATTTATTTTTAATAACTTCCCTGATTAAATTGCATTTGCCAAAAGAAATTCACTTCAACAGTTAAGGCGATAGTAGACGGTTCCCTCGATGGAATATTCAGACCAGTGAATGGTTCATTTATCTTTCATTCCGTGTTCATACATTAGTGGAATGACAAAAAAATGACAATGCATTCGATGTTTTTTAAAATTGTCATCGAGTGATGTCTTGCGTCTCGGAATCACTTTAAGTCTTAACAAACCAAAATATTCGTTAATGAATTTGTCCGTTTCAAATAGCAGAACTAACTACTAGTTAACATTAACTTTTTGTGTTGATATAGTCATAGTCCATTTATCGAGGAAGGCTATAAAAATCACGCTAAGATCAATAGGGCCTAACTAATATATAACTAACTATATCAATGTTAGCGAAGTGTGGGAGATTCATGCTTTGGCACGAATGGGCCCACGGCCTCACAGAAAATCGACGTCAAACAACGCTTGTGTTACCGGAGGCCCAATTGCACCCCCCCTCGTCTACATGAAATATGAATCCCCAACAATCCTCAAATTCCTAAACTGCACTTTTAAAGTCTCTGGTCGTGTGGTGGTGATCCAGATGTCCATGATTAGTCTGCCCGTTTACCGGCTAGTCCAATAAAAAAACATAAATTTGCACGTCCCCTTTCCCATTGGTCCCAAAAGTTGGTCATTGGCCGCAAACATTTGCACCATTTAGACAGTAATTTTAGCGGGTCCATGTTGAACTGGTTTGACCCCAACGATGTCACCGTATGCCTGTTTACAGAGAACTCGTTCTAAGCTTTCAAGAGAGCAACATTGACTCATGCGCAG
Organism: Spodoptera picta; assembly: GCA_038387885.1. Lineage (NCBI taxonomy): Eukaryota > Metazoa > Arthropoda > Insecta > Lepidoptera > Noctuidae > Spodoptera > Spodoptera picta. The sequence goes on along the minus strand of JAZHFQ010000752.1, from coordinate 439,053 downwards.
GTTTTTGCACCACTTTGTATGTAGTCGTTAGTTGAGAGATAATTCTATGGCGGTGGATAATTATACCTCTAATGTTAAGTAAATATAAGCGATATTCATATACGGATTGTGGTGTGGATAAAAATTATGTGTTCTCTATTTATTGATGGTTCAAATCAGGTAACAATTATGTATTGTTTTTTTTTTCTTTCTGTATCTAGGTCCAGACTTTTTTTTAAGGGGGGAAAAATCATCGAATTACTTCTCTCGCCTGGGTGAAGCAGGAGCGAGTGTCAGACTCTTATTGAATATAAACCACCCCGATCCTTCTCCTGCACGTCGAGCCGGAGCCCCGGTAACCCGTTAGGTTCTCCGCGAATAGCGACTAGGCTAGCATAAGCGTAGCTTAAATACTATTTTGGCTCAAAACAAAAGGCGTACGTGGAAATGGAATGGAAACTACTCGAATTTTTTTTTACTGGCATCGGGTTTAGTATTCATACGAATTCTAGTTATCTTATCAAATATATAGTAACATTATAATTTTAAACTTATCAAACTATTCCGACTTTTTGGTTCATTTCTTTCGCCGTACAAACTTAATGAATCATTTTATCTTCGAGTCAAAAGTCATATGTGAACGTCAGTTAGATTCTAACGTCATAATATATTAGTATGTTGCGTCATAATATTATTATTTATGTCAATTATATTATTAAATATGTATCTACATGCATTACAGTACTGTGGGTAGGGTACACGGCCACACATCAATCTATACAAAACCAGTTTATCCTGGTGTCGCGTCGCATCATCTTTCCGCACAATTAACGTTCAGTTTATACTGGTTATGTAAAGCTCGATGTGTAGCCGTGTGTACAATGATCATCTAAAAAGGTTTTAAGGTTCAGGACCTGCTTGAATGTCTGAATAGTCGCAATGAGCCAGATTTATAATGTAGAACGTTATTTGTATGAACTATCTACCATATAAGTTTACCAGGAATTTGTACGAAGATGGTGAATCAGGCGCTAAGAATTTTGAATTTAAATCTTATGAAGAGGGAGTATAAGTGCATTTTCTTTTGCGTTATTGCTTCATTGATGGAGTGGGCCTCAGTAAATGAAAGAAAGAAAGAAAGAAAAGCCATTTATTTCTGCGCAAGACACACATAACATAATTATTTAAAAAATAAAAAAAAACAAAAATAAAAGCTAAAAAATTAAAAAGAGGTGAGATCCTGTCCATGGTCCACAGACTCATTATTTTACTGAAATGATAGAATATTTAATATCTAATATTATCTGTGGACCATAGACAAGGAAACACTGCCCATGCCATTGCCATAATATTGTGCGTCATGTATGCGTGCGCAAAAACAGGATAATGCTCAGCTATTTCTGCGACTTAAACCTCAAGAGGTTAGCGTCGCAGCGCTGATTTTCAGCACATCCTTGGGTGACGTAATGGCGTCCCGCCAGCTTCACTAACCACCAGCGAACAAGAATGCAAAACAACAAAACAACGAAATGATGTGAGTGCAGACCATGATTCACTTAACTTGGTAAATGTAGTGACGTGAATTGTTGCTATAAAGCAGTAGTGTACCGTGTGTGAGTGTAATATGAATTGTTTGTTTTGCATTTACAGCAAGTAGCCGGCATGGCCTGTAAAATACAGATATACCTATATTGACCATAAATGATGATAAATGCAACTCCGAAGTATGAGTTATCCGGTTTGTTTTGGGTCTAGCAAAGAACTATTGGTATATTGAACGGCTCGCGAGGAAGAGCCCCTCTGTAGCTCGAAACTAGTAGAGCTTTTCTCAGTATATTCACGTGAGTAACCCGCGATTTTTTAGTTAATTTAATATGTCTCACGATAGTTATTATAAAAAACAAGAACTATTGGGTTTCCGATTCTCTGAATTGTGAGCACAGGGACACGGAGTTTGGAATCGTGCCCAGTAAGCCAGTGTATGCTCATCTTGAACCTATTACGTTGGTATTAGAGGTATTATACATAATTTATTTTGTAATATTAAAGACAATTGGCCGTTACATGAAACTACAATTCTACCAATCTTTTTGAAAAAAGAACTGTAGTTATAAAAAAAATATTTGCTTCTGCACGAATGAGCCGGCTCGACCGAAGTGATATCACAGTCTTACAGAAAACCGACATGAAACAACGCTTGCGTAGTATGTCGTCGGGTGAGTCAGGTTACCAGAGGCCCTATTACCCTTTCTCCCTAGTCTCCAATCCCCGAAATTACCACAATCCTCAAATTCCCAATTTCCAAAAGGCCGGTAACGCATTTGTAACGCCTATGAAATATGGGCAAAAACATTAGGAAACAAAACCAATGTTATCAGAACCATAAATTTTAATGAACTTGCGATAGTTAAACGTTCTATTAAGGTTTAATTCCTCAATACTGCGCTTGCGCATTAATAGGCGATAGTTACATAACGTCACGTGTGTAGGCATGATATGAGAGAGAAAGCTTGTGTTCGTATCTCAAGAATTGCTGATCTAATTTGAATAGTACTCTGTTTATTGGATAGTTCAATGTTGTACTATTTAAGATTAATTTAAATGGATTTTTTGTTGAGATGAGATACATACGATTATGAGTCCCGTTGTGACTCGAAATTAGTCGAACTAATATGAAAAATAAGCGAACCTAATTTTCGTACTTATGTAGTATTTTCCTTCTGTGATTTAAGCATGTCACATGATAGGATGAATACAAAATTAATAAAACGGGTTATTCGAGTCTCTAATATGATTATCGGCGATAACAAATCGTTTGAAATAAAATAAGTTCGTAAACAAATAAGTATTCAATAAGTGTGACTAAATACAGGTATGTGAATCCGTTCATAGCGGCTCCATACAAAATCAAATTAAATCAGTCACAGAGTCACAGTTATGCAAGTATCAAGGTATTTGTGATTTATTTTAAAGTACCCCGGAACTATTATTATGTTGTGCTATATTATATCTGCTATTGACGTTTCAAAAGTACCAAATTATGGTTTAACTCTACCGTCATTATCACGGAATATAGAATACAATGGAAGTAGCTTGAAACAATATTTCTGCCAGAACCGGTGTCGCCAAACTAATACATTCATAATTTACTCATACTATAAATCGGAAATTACGATTGGTTAGAAAAAAAAATGGGCGTAAACGAAATGCAAAAAAAATATCATACGATATGCAATTTTGAAACCAATGCACTATAAATCAAAATAAAAAAGTATATTTTGGACTACCAAGTACCGCTATTCGTCGCTAGATGGCGTTTAACAATGCCATCTAGCGACGAAAAGTGGTACTTGGTTTGAACTTTAATGTTGTAAAAATAAAGGTGATATTTGAATGGCTTATCACTGGCTCGAATGCGGGTCTCTACTCAGATAGTGATGTAGCCTAATTCGATAAAAATAATATCGATAATATGAAAATGTGTTTTAAAAATAATGTGAAAATAAATATTGACTGCGATAGTGTGACAGTATTAAAATAATAAAATTAATATATCGTTGATAACTTTTTAAACGTAACAAAAAAGGGTAAGTATTTATTTACATGTAAATCAAAAACCATTTTGTTCGTATTTTTTATTAGTTTCTTTTTTCAAAAAATCATTTTTTTTTATTTCACATAGGCAATATAAGTAACAACTATTACATAAATTTTTACAAACTTTATATGGATAATGTGATAAATGAGAGGGATGGCGATAAGGATGACAGTGCTGATCTGCTCCGTGAAGTGAAGGTTGCTTCCAATCACGTCGGGGTCACCACTAAAATAATAATAAAAAAATAATCTAAATAAATGTTACATTACACTTGCATCGATATCAATCGATAAATTCAATATGTGATTTGACTACATCACTATTTGAGTAGCGTAGAACTGGCGAGAATGTTCTATTGAATGGAATAAATCCAAAATAAACTTTATCTTGAAGGCGTAAGGTTGATTTTGACTAATCGTTTTAGTAAATAATATTATTTTAATAACTGTTTTTGTAAATTGAAATAAAATAAGATTTCTACAAGAAAACAATAAAAATTGTACTTACCGATGATACGGAACACCTCCATTTTTACGATTTTTCGCCTGCTATCATTTTTACACGCCAAAACGGAACAAAACGGCATAGTTGAGGAAATATGTATTTGACACGAGACTAGCAACTCGACGCCATGTTCGAACGAGACTGAACTCGAATTTGCCTCGAGTAAGCAGTACACAGCTTAGTTGTGGCACGCGTGCCACGCCTACTTGCTACTTCCATTGTATTCTATATTCCGTGGTCATTATAGACACAATTATACAACAATAGGTTGCGGTCACCGGTGACCGCTCGGTGTTAGACAGTTTAATTGAAATAAATGCTTTGATTTTGACTTTGACTTTATAACTATTATAAATATATGTTGTAACTAGCTGAGCCGGCGACTTCGTCCGCGTGGAATAGTGATTCCCAGCTCCTCCACGCTAGTTGATAGTATGATGATATGTAGCCTATATGTTGACCCGACCTGTTAGCAATACTCAAGCAAAATTTGAAGTAAATCCATGCAGCACTTTGTGAGTTCATCCCGGACATACATACAGACAAACAGACAAAAATTCTAAAAACCATATTTTTGGTTTCGGTATCGACTGTAGATCACGTCCAAAGCATTCTTTTAAAAAAATATTCGATGCACAGTTTTCATTTTCCTACGATTTTATTATATGTATGTATAGATAATATGTAATAATAATGTTGAAGAAATAATAGAAAAAGACAGAAACCTATAGGTTGGCTTTCCACCGTACAAAATGAGCACCAAAATTAATATATGAGTTCTATAACTATTTATTTTCTAATGAAACAATAATAATAATAATCATTTATTTCAGATTTACATCCATATGTGTTAGTACAATTGCGAGCTTACAAACAATGTCTATGTATAATATCTATATTGAAGTAGGTATATTCGTATGTTTGTATGATCGGAATGTGCCGAGTAAAGCAAATTATAAAGTTGTTATTGTCGTGCCTATGATAAAAACAGCTGATAGTGTTTTTCTTTGATATAATTTTAAAACTGACTGCCTCGTTGGCCGAGTGGTCGCAAGTGCGACTGCTGGGCAAGGGATCTCGAGTTCGATTCCCGGGTCAGGCAAAAGTATTACTGGGTTTTTTTTAATTATTCTCAGTAGTAGCACGGAGTCTGGAATTGTGCCCGGTATATGACAATAGGCTCACCTCCTATTACATGGGACTCGTAACATAAATAGTGAAAAGTGGATGCCACATTGTCTAGTGGCTTTAAGTGCTGTAATGTGCACCTCTGCCAGCCCCTTCGGGGATAAAAAGGCGTGATGTTATGTTATGTTATGAACTCGACTAGTTTCAAGCTATGCTAAAGGCTCATATTCTTGAGCAGCATTCCGCGACCCGCGACGTGGCGACTGTCGCGCTAGTGAGTAAGCCGTAAACCATAATAATTAATTTAGGATGTCTCACGAAAGTTGTAACATACATTTTAAAACCATATTATTTATTTGGGACTTAGTATCTTTTCATATATCTCTACAGTGGTATAGGTAAATCGCAGCCAATGACACCCAGACCCGGAACAACAATTTGTGGATCACACAAAGTGTTGTTCCGTGCGGGAATCGAACCCGCGACACGTTGCACGGCAGCCGGTTGCCCAGCCACCGCACCAACCGTGCAGTCAAGCACCAAGCGTGCAGATTATAAACATAACATTTAGGTTGGTGTACCTAACTCAAAACGGGACATTCGTTTATTTAGATTCAGTCAGGCATCTAGCAGCTAGATCTTATGATAGAACCTGTAACCACAAACTTTGTGTCTACAATAAAAAATTAACATTATTAACTGCACAAAAATCTACGTACGTACAGATTTTTCAATTGTACGTTGTCAAAAATTATTAGCTATTTATATATGACGCTGTATCGCTCTCGTATACCATTGGAGCCGTCCGAACAGTCGTCGCACAGGTTCAACTATTCAAATTCTCGCGTCGTTTCCAAAAAACGGGATAATCTTGCGTCCCAGAGCTCATTTCGAGGACCTCGGGACTCGTAATTACAAAAAGGGATAGTCCTGTTTGAAACGGGACGTCAAGTCACGTCAGGTGTACCCCAAAGGAAAAGGTAGAGGTAGTTGGGAAGTCCTAAAACTGCGACCATCTATCGAGTGACGGTTTTTAAGTTTTTGGTGTCTGCGATTTTCAAGCTATTTGCCCGATATGGGCATCATGGTAAACCCTATATAAATTTGTAAGAGAATCAATGCCGCTTTTCCGGGTCCATTTTACGACCTCTTATAAAGGTAGAAGATAAACAAGATAAAATAGAACCAAACAAAATAATAAACTCACCCATAGTAGCCATAACGAACTGGTTGGCGACACCTCCATGTTTGAGGCGCGCGACCCATCGCACCGGAAGTACACCGAACATGATGCGTGCACGCAGCCGCGCCGCTTCCGGTATTGCGCGCGAGTCCGTCTCTTAGTGGCGCATGATTTGTTTTAAGGAATCTGTGGAAGAACATAAAACAAATATTATTTTACGTGATTTAAAATAGGAATCGTATGTCTTAACACTACATAGTATTATAATTTCTAAATGTTCAGTAATCCAACTGTTAAGCTATTCTAAGACAACAATTTGAATTTTCGAAGTGATCGTCGATCGTCGAGATTATCTCACTATGACTGAATGACATGGCCAACCGCGATCGAGTTCACTAGGATCTTTTGAATTGAAAGTTATACATAGAATAGTCTAGCAGATCAAAATTGGATTAGATATGCCGTAATCCCCTCTTAAGATTGAGGTCTTTGTAGACCAGTGTAAGTATTTATTTTAGATGATGATTAATATTTTGGCTTCAAATTATTGATCATCGTCCAAAATGAATACATAAATTATATTAATAAATTGCATCATTGATGCAGATGAATTGTATGGGTGGAGAAAGAAGGATCAATTCCGATTAAGCAAAACCGTCCCAACATTATTTTGTAAAACAGATTATTCTGCACGATTTTTGAAATCTATGTCTAATCGCCATCTCTCCGAAAACATAAATAAAAAGTTAGCCCACATTGTCACCCAAACGTTTCAGATAGCTGTTATAACCAGTCGAAAACCCAAAACATCTATTTTTGCTTCACAACTTCGGATATAGGTCACCCATTTTAAATGAATGCACTAATAACCTTGACCTAGATCTTAAGACAGTCTAAGGTTGTCTGGGTGTGTACTCATTAGCATTGCATAGTTTGATAAACTGAAATAGTCCATTGTACTCTTTTATTAAGGTATTGTATTCTCTATTAAGATCTTCTGATGTACATTGGAGCGGTTCGATCTTAGCGTTGGAATTTTATGTGTCAACAGGCCTTTCTGACTTAGCTTTAACCAATGTTTGTTTTACGACATAAAAAGATGCGCATAAGAAAAAAAATATTGGAAATATATAATCAAAATAGTGTTTTAATAAAGTAGGATATATTTGTGACGGCGTTCGGCGCTGTGATTGGCCGGCTCCAATGATCCAACCAAAAAGAGCGCAGAACGCGGTCTCGTTTCGATTACTTTAAACGTAAAATAAACTCGGCTTTAAAACTGTGATCTCCAATCCGCTTGCAAGGACCTACATTATACCAAACCCTCTTCCGTAGAGGCGGTTCATAGTCCACAGTCAGACTTTCACGGGTGACGAATTATTTAGAGCACAAACACATATAACACACATCAATGGAAATTAAAACAAAACACTATCACAATTGAACATTTTATCTACAGCATGATCTATTTTGTCAACCGTATTGTAGGTTAGATGTATCATCATTCCAAAAAAAGAACAATTGCCGAAACATATGACTATCTCGTTAATTTTAGAGTTCCCGTAGTTTGTTCCGAAATTTAATTAGCGTTGGTCAGCGGCATCGTGAAATTAGATCATTATGTACAATGCTCTCATTGTTTAGCGTGGTACAAGTGCTCCAACACTAATTTGTAGCGTATGAACGTGATGACGTTTTATTTCACGTTTTAATTGTTTTTATTTAGAGAGTTTGACTTTGAAACTGATAGTAAACTATTTGGTCTACTTGTAAATATATTATCACACTTAATGGGTCTTTCTTTGTGATCTCCTAGAGACGTAGTACGCTGTGGTTTCAACCTTTATGTTGTAATACAAATTAGAGATACTAACTCTCAAGTTAACGGTCAGTCTCACAGCCGTCATCTCACTACCTACCAGGGCTACCTAGATCCTGTTAGCAAAACGACACACGACAATTAAGGCCAGTTTTATCATTCCCTATTAAAACTTAAGTCTGACTAAATTGAGCTCAACATAATCTAAGTTTATAGAGCCGTATAGATCTGGGGTTACCGTAAGTATTATCTTCAGAATACCTTTGCGAAGGTAGATATGTAGATAAGACCAATATAGTTAGTTAGGTCATTAAACATGATACAGGGTCCAATTTTACAATTATCAGTTAATTCCTGTGGAATAAAATTGACAGTTGATAGTTTTTCATCATCAACATCATCATCATCATCAACAGCCTATAAGTGCCCACTGCTGAGCAAAGCCTCTTCTCATACGGAGAAGGTTTGAGCATTAATCACCACGCTTGCTCAATGCGGGTTGGCGATTTCAAACTTATAATTTGAAATTATAAGTGAGGTTTCCTGACGATGTTTTCCTTCACTGTTTGTCAGTTGTGTCTAAGTAATCTTAGAAAGTACCTACACATAACTCGGAAAAAAGTCACATTGGTACTTGCCGTTGGTAGGTTTCGAAGCCGCACCCTCATGCATGAGAAGCGGGCGTCTTAACCCCTGGCAGTTTTTAGTATGGAAGAATTGTCAAATATTGAAAATTATTCCTGAGTTAAAATTTATCTGGCTATGGAAAATTGGCTCTTATTCAATTATTTCATAGAGCTTTGTTCTGACTGCATTCCATAGTTGTCTAGGGAAATAATCAGTATCAGTTATGTAAGTACCATGTACTATGTAGCTTTGTTTGTACCAGGAGTATATGATCAAGGTTACTATAACACCATTCACTTGTGGCAAAGGCGATTGATAATAATAAAATGAAACTGTATTTTAAAGAGTTTAGAGCTTATTGTCATCTGACATGGATTGTGATTGGTGTTGGTTGAGTAGAGTATGGTTGTTTCCATAGTGATTTTCATATTATTCGAATACTTCAAAATACTTGTTGATTTCCAAAAGGATTAATTTGTAAAATGTACTTTTTGAAGTTGTGAATGGAGGAACTCATCGACATAGAAGACATAGAGGGAGGCCCTAACATCAACAATGGACATTTTGTAGTTAATATGAGAATGATGATAAAATGATGTAAGTCTATAAAGAACGAAGGGCAATTGGGTACCTTCCTTAATCAAAAATAAATTAAAAGTATTAAAAAAATAATCACACTTTCATTAATTGATTACATGATCAACTAAGTTTTAGTATTTTTCCAGCAAATTATTAAGAAATAAGTATGTCGTTTGACGTTTAAAAACGTGACGTCACAATACACAATCTCGTACAAAATTCATAGGAAACGGTCGTTTTGACAGTTCGAAAAAAGTATTGAATTTGACTAGTTGGCATAAGTATCCAATTCCAACCAACGTGTCTACCCAAGAAAAGTCCAGAAGAAAGATCAATCACGCTAACCTAGACCCTTCTAATCACTACCACGGGGTCAAGTCTGGCGTGATAAGCCAAGTCTAACATATGATAGTTCATGTAGTGGCTTATCAGTTGGTGCACACGTGCTAATGTTATCTCTGCATAGTCTGATTGAGAATTAAAAAGAAACATTGCTTGTGTGACCTCGGGTTTATTAAAAAAAGGGGAACTGATTTTAATGAAATTTGGTACTTAGAAACAAACAAAGAAAGGTAGTTAAAACATTGTTGAAAAAAAAGAGATTTTATGTTTGTGTTAACTATCGCACTGCTACTGCCGTGTCGCGGGTCGCCGAATGCTGCTCATGAATATGAGCGTCTAGAATTGCTTGAGACTAATCGAGTTCGAGAAAAATTACGTGAATAAGCCGAAAAACGTAATAATTAAATTTTAAATTTCCTAAACTATAATGTGTATGTCAACTTGTATGTCTGTAAACGCACACACAACATAGAAGAAAATCCTAACCTAAAACTTAAAACACCGGTAATAGACCTGTTGGTCGAGTGATCCTGTTGCGTCCCGGTGACTATCTAAACAATAATTTAGTTTCCTACAATTCTGTCCAAACAATGTTCTTAGAGGTGATCTCCTAAGAATAGTTGGTTATCATTATTTCAACACAATAAGACATTTCGATGAGATGCGTAATGGCAAAGACGCGTTCGTTGTCGGCTTGTTGAAAAACATTCAATTACATACACACTCCAACGAATTAATGTCAATCAATCATTGTATTAAGCATTCCAATGCGTAGTGTAACATTCTCTCAACATTTGTGTGATACATGTTAGATAACAGTGATTTTATGAACTTGTCACATGCGTGAGACACGTACGTCGAGATGTAGAGTTGCATTGTGACGTACTTGGAATTAGTGTGTTACCTATTTTGTTGTATGCGTCATTTTCATTTTGTTACGTCAATGGCGGTTGGAACTCCGAGCGTACAGTTCGGCGCGCGCCTCAAAGAGCCATCAGACCACAACAGATGGGACCCAATAGGACTAATGCCGATACGGAGCCGCGGAAGACTTAACGGGTTACCGGGGCTCCAGCTCGAAGGGCAGGAGTAGGACCGGGGTGATTTGTAGTCAGTAAGAGTCTGACACTCCCTCCCGCCTCCCCAAGGCGAGAGACATTGGATGATTGTATCTACTCTTTGAATAAATGATGAGGTATGCAGAGACTAATAAAGTTGGTAATAATTCTGTTATTATCTCTGATTTATTGATGAATTATTGTCTAGTTTATTAGTCTCTGCATACCTCCATGGGAGACAGGCGTGAAGTTATGTACGCATGTTTATTATATTCTCTTCACCATACCATCTGTACCTGTGTAAACGAAGATTTTGTGTATGAAGTAAACCTGACATTATTTTCAAAGTACTAAACACAATAAAATGGCGCACCTATCAACAGGTTTCTCCTTGCAAATCACATAAATTAAACAACACTACACAAGGCAACAAGAAAATTATTTTTATCATTCATAAATATAAATAACTTTATTACGTAGTATATCTAAAAACAATCTACGTACTGACAACCACTACTTCTTTTAAGTTTTTAACAGGCACAATTGTCTAATAGTTAGAACTGTCAAAGTACATAATATTACCTACTTAATTACAAAGTGTATCCTAAAAACACCCTTTTTATCACTTCTGTCTAATTCTATCGCAAATAATGCTAATTGTTTTCCTATTGTAGCATCCGTACTGTTTCTATGAACTACCATTATTTATGTATTTCCTAGCTAACATTACTTGTGGAATTTATTTATTTTAACTCTTTAGACATTGTGGGATTCCAATGATACAGTAGATAGATTCCTCGAAGCACATTTATGATATGCGTGATTGGAATCTATTAAATCTGGAGAGTTTGAGTCCCATCATGACTTGAAACTATTCGAGCTTTTCGCGAATTTTAGAATAAGTATCTAGTTTGCTTTATTTTTAATTATTGACTTATAGGTAGCAAAATGATAATTACATAAAAGGATAAAATATTAAATGAATAGTTTTAAATAACGTTTTATTGTTGACGTACAAACGTAATTATCAGAACAAGGAAACTATATAAAATATATAAATAATAATTATTATTACAATATATAAAGTCAACCTTTTCAATGGTATGGTCAAACGAAGCCCTGCCCTGTTCGCCAACGATGCAAATGTACGACAAACTACTCGTAGAAGAACATGAAATAAGAAAATATTGTTTCTTTTTGTTAGTTTTTAAAAAAACATCACATATATTTTGAAAGATTAAGTTTATCTACTATATTTGTTTGCAAGAGGTTTATCGTCCGGGATAGGATCCTACGTCAATTTACAAAAGAGATGTTCCCCGTGTTCTCGTACTCAGGTACTCAGGTATGAGACGATTATTCGGTATAGTTATTAGTTAAAGAAGGTCTGACAGTCCTCTACGGCTCCAACAGAATGGATTCCAAAAGGATTATCAATACTCTGACGTTCAATAGGTTTATATCTAATAATACCAGACTTACAAGTTATATTGTAAAATACTTATTCACCTACGGTCGGCCTATGATTAACTGTTACAAATGCGTTCATTTTCCTGCAACCGAAAACAATACAGAATGTGTTATGGAGTTATATACTAATAGGTTTCATTGAATGGTTTTTTAAACCCAATATTACAAGCCTAATAAAAAAGACTTAGTCGATTAAAATTACAAATATCTTAGTACGATTGTTATGTCGTATGAGTTGACTAATGGCCAGTTTCAATAACCTAAGCTCTATACAAAATGTTTCAAAATTCTATCTTTATTAAGTAAATCTACAGATACATAGATTATAGAAACTAGCCATAAGGAACTACAATTTGACAGACATCAGGCAATAGCGCTGTCCGATAACCTTGATCCTTTTATACCTCTACAGCGATGTCCCGTCTGCTAACCGTGGAGGTTATAATTAAGACAACCTCTTTTTAAAGTGAAGAATCTTCTTAAAAGGAGTTCTTTAGTCCAGCAAGGTCCTGATGATGAAGAGGGTATTGATGAGAATAATTAATATGTGTTTATTTTTTTTATAGCATCACCTGATGGTAAGCAATCCGCGCCGTCCATGGACACTCGAAACATCAAGGCGTTACAAGTGCGTTACCGGTCTTTTGGGAATTGGGAATTTGAGGATTGTGGAGGATTCGGGGATGCAGGAGACAGGGACTAGGGAGGGGGGTATTGTGCCTACGGTAACCTCACTCACACGACAAAACACAACGCAAGCGTTGTTTCACGTCGGTTAAAGTCGTGTCTAGTGAAGGACGTTGAAAAAAGGCGGACGTAATATCACTTACAAATGATGGAAGCACAAAAATGTCAGTGGTGTATTTATGTGTGCGTGTATTTGCACCACCGTAATGTATCGAGTGTGATGGCCGGCTATGTTACGCGACAGATGTCCTTCGTGTCAATGTGTGCGTATTCTGCGTGTAATTGTATAGCAACCAGGTGCCACAGTCGTTGTTTCAAGAAATAGTCCGTCTTTGTTTTGGGACTGGCCGACTTTTGACCTTTATCTCGTCTGGTATTAAGCGATGATGCGGACTTCGATGGAGCACGTCGATCCAAAAGCAACCTATTCACTCAGTCCTTGAAGACACCCAGGTTATACCATTCATTTTTACTTCTGATGTCCTTGCGTCAGTCAGTCAGATCATCATACTTTAATTCGCGACATTGCTCTCATAAATATTAAACAAGTCCTTATACCTACTGCCAATTATTGTTATAAATAGGTAAAATGTTCCCCCCGATTCTACAACTATTATTACCTACACAGTAATAATAAAAAAATATGATTATCTAGAATTCCGATTAATGCCATCATCATCATCATCTTTAAATGGCTAAGCTCGACCTATCATATCTAGTCTCATAGAGATATAGCTCTATTCAAAATTCATCGGTATCAGTCTAGCGGTTTGGAAGAAAAAGCGTAACAGACAAACTCACATTTTATTATAATATTATTAGTAGGAACGTTTGAATTAACAAGTGTTCCGTTTACATATGATTATAACCAGTTTTCTTTGGATAAAACTGAAAAACAACAGACCAATTGTTTTGAAGGCTATATAAACAAGTATAGATGCGAGAACTAAGGAATGGAATTCTTTCCCAGAGTCTGTGTTTCCTGTGCTTTTCGCCAAACGCCACTTTAGCGCTTGTCTACAGCGAGAGTAGAAATCAAAATGTATGGGGATGACACTGACAAGTGTAAAAATTTACGTCAATTCCATATAATTTGGTTTCCTATTCTACATGTAGACACGCGCTGAATGGCATTTGGCTACAGCTGCTGAAGGGAACAACTGACCTGGGTGTCTTCAAAGCCCGAGTGAATAGTTTGTTTATGAAATGTTAGACGACGAAAATCAACTAAATGAACGTCACTAGTTTAATCTATGTTATCGACAGCACTAGCTGTCATATTGACAATGTCATCTGTCAAATGGGACAGATTAGAAAAGTTTCCCGCGCAAAGTGGAGTGACGCGCGAATCTGGTGGGAAGTTTGAGGAGGATTGCGCTGTGGTCATAAAAGAATCCGTTTATAATAAACTTATCGATATTTAAGTATTGAGTTTCACTTAAAAGTACAGACGTGCTCCATCGAAGACCACATCATCGCTTACCGGCAGACGAGATAATGACCAAACGCTGAACCATAAAACATAAAAAAATTAATGTAAAAAAAAACATTAAACTATTTTGGACTACTTTAACTTTTTGCATCAAACGTGGTTTTTGAATGCACACCGTCAGCAACGCCATTATTGAGAATTTCAAACCAAATTGTCGAAAAATATTTGCACAACCCAGGAATAAAGCATTCGGTTTTTATACTATACTTATATAGCCTTCAAAATAATTGATATGATGACGATCACGCTGATTAAGTTAATTGTTTAAGAAATTAATGAGTGATTTATCATCACCACAGCGAGTGACTTAAAAGACTAGTTTATGATGATTCGGAAGCTGAGCATCTGTATACTGATAACGTTTTACTGACTTTTAATCATCCGTCACCGAGATAAGGCCACTGATAAGGGAATATTAATTACAACGTTCAAGGTGAACATTAGGTGCTGCATACTTTTAATTAGCTAATTAGTTTACTTTGGTTATTTTAGCTTCTGTTAATTAAGTAGATGAGGTAAGGCCTGACAAGGCAGGCTGCTATGAGTTCGGTGGCTTTTTTAATGGGATAAGTCCCCCACAACCTCACAACACCGCTGCAACTCCTGTAAGCCAGGATCTACAGTAGATACAACCATGAAAACGCCATAATACTGAAGTCACGCATCCCAGGGACATGGAAAACTGTCTTGGATCCCATAACAAAATAAATCAGAAAATATTATTAGAGGAGAAGAAAAAGAAATATAGGTTCCACTTCCCTCGGTGAATTTAATGCAAGAGACAAAATGACTTAAGCCTAAAGACACAAAAGAGACTGCACGACAAGGAGAAGCCCAGCGCCAAGCTCCACGGTTTGACATAAAATTAGTGGGTCCTATTTGTGAGTGCGGGCGTTGCGGAAGAATGTATTTCTCGTTTTAGTCAGTAAGAGTCTGATAATCCTTGTCGTTCACCTCAGGCGAGGAGACTCAATTAAGATTTTCCACAGTGAGGCCAAAAAAGGATACTATGTCCCTAGGTACGCCGTCGCATAGGCTTTGCATAGTTCTTAATGGGTGGATTGAGTGACATAACAATCTTATACACTCTTAATATTTTCTTCAAAAGCTGGTCATCCTTTGAAAGTTGGCTCTTGTCACCGTGTGGACGTAATGTGGAAGCGCAGGTTCTTATAATCTTTAATTATACATACATAATTATTTTACGATTTGTGGCACAAATTAAAAACCGTAAGAATACAATATAATAACTTACGTAATTTGCATTATTAGGTACATTTAACATAGTAGGCATCGATTGTTAATTTATTCTTCTATTTATAATTCTTTAATATCATGAGTGCATTGGGTAATTGCATTATGGTAATGACAGGTAGGAAATATGATCATTTAATACCAAAAAGGTTAACGTAATTATAAAACCTTTTTTTAAATGACAGGTTATGGCCATATCGAGTAGGCCATAGATAAATTCAATGGCGATAAAAAGTATAAACGCGGGAAAAATTCTTTAAAAGCAGGTGTCAATGTCACCTGCGTATTAGAAAAAAAACAAGTGAATGTTTTTTGTTTGGGTTGCTTACGAATATAAGCTATAGTGAACTATTAATAAAGCTCTATTGTCCGTCTATCTGTCATCGGGTTGTGTAATATTCGAAGTTGCTGTTCAAATATTCGTAGAGTACCTAATTGTTCCAAGACAGTTTGGTGTGTCCCAGAGTCAAAATAAAAAAAAGACAGAATGGATGTTTTGACAAAAATATTTATGGCAATAAGATCATCCACTATTTCGCATAAGAAATTTTGAAATTAAAAGTTTTAATTAGCTTTTGAACTTTAAAACACACATGTAGTAGACCTAATTGATAATTATTTATTTATATTTTTGGCCAACCAGTAGTTGTTACATGTTTTTAGTGTGGAGGAGCCATGCTTTAACACGAATGGGCCGGCTCGACCGGAGTGACACCACGGCCTCAAAGAAAACCGACGTGAAGCAACGCTTGCTTTGTGTTTCGTCGTATGATTGAGGTTCCCGGAGGCCCAATTACCCCCCTTCCCTTCCCCAATCTCCCCAATTCCTGAATCCTCAACGATCCTCAAATTCCTAATTCCCAAAAAGGCCGGTAACGCACTTGTAATGCCTCTGGTGTTCCAGGTGTCCATGGGCGGCGCCGATTGCTTACCATCAGGATCACCTGTTAAACGAGCAGACAGATCTAAGATTATTTGGAAACCACTGACAAACGGTGAAGGAAAACATCGTGAGGAAACCTGGGCGTATAATTTCTTATTATACCTATGTTTAAAATCGCCAACCCGCATTGAGCAAGCGTGGCGATTAATGCTCAAACCGTTTCCTTGTGAGAAGCTTTGCTCAGCAGTGGGCATTTAAGGGCTATTGATAATGACAAGGGCACGGGCCAAGAGTCCGTGGAGAATTAATCTGTAACATTATATAAAAAGCACTAGTTGTAAAGTACTTAGTATCTATAATACTTTAGCATCTCTGAAGGAATTGTATTGTTTTAGTCATTGACAAGGAGGCATAGGTAAGAAGCCAAGGGCTACACTTAAAGATAACGTTGGCCCTAAAATACTACGCATTATACCAAATTCGTAGTACCTACATCGTTCAAAATAACGTAGGCTCAAAGCCACCTTGACCGGTTTTTTTATCGTAATAGTTTTTGAATGCAAGAATTTAGCTTTTGTACATAACATAATAATAAGGGTCTTTACAAATGGTGTCTGTGTGTGGGATACTCTGATCGTAAAGCTGGCAGGGTGGACTTATAAACTGGAATGGAGACAGCAGCTGTTCTGATTGTGTAAATTGTAATCTATTGGTGGGTTTTTGTAGCAACGATAAATAATAATAAATGACTACTTTAAGTAAAAACGCGGGTTACTCACGTGAATATACAGTGAGCTGCGCGACGTCGCCACGACCGCGCACGCTGCTCATGAGGAACCCTTCTGTGGTTCGAAACTAGTAGAGCTTTTCTCAGTATATTCACGTGAGTAACCTGCGTTTTTACTTAATTTAGTATGTCTCACGATAGTTATTATAAAAATGACTACTTAGTATAAAACAAAGTCGCTATCCGCCGTCTGTCTGTCCCTATATATGCTTAGATCTTTAAAACTACGCAACGAATTTTAATACGATTTTTTTTAATTGATAGTGTGATTCTTAAGGAAGGTTTATATGTATAATACATGCATATTGCACCCGTGAGAAGCCGGGGCGGGTCGCTAGTAATAAATAAATATGATTCAGTATTATTTATGTGGAGTTTTGAAGTGGGCAGTAAAAAAAAGACCTCCTTTGTAAATTTTTGACAATTTAATGAAAGATTTTACCAATGAGGTATGTTTAAGGCACGCGTAAAGTCATTGCGTACTAATATTTATGTAAATATAATATTCAACTGGTTTCATTGTTTTCCTTCATGTCGCAATGGAGTGATTTAGTACAGAAGTAATGGCAAATTAGAGAGATATTAAATTTTTCTTTGATCAGTGGCGGAATAAAAGTAGCAATTTCCGGCTACAGTAAGTGCGAGTCCTCGGACGGTGGCCAAGGGTAGCTCGCCACCGTGCGCACGGTGAGTCGCGTTCCGCTCGCGCTTTAAAGAGCCATCAGACCACCTCGGATGGGGCCCAGTAGGGCTGATGCCGATATGAAGCCGCGGAAGGTCTAACAGATTGCCGGGGCTCCAGCTCGAAGAGCAGGAGTAGGAACGGGTTGATTTATAGTCAGTAAGAGTCTGACACGCCCTCTCGCCTCACCCAGGCGGGAGAAAGCATTGAATGAATGAATGATCCCCCCCTCAATAAAAAATCTATAAAAATTACAAAAAGTATTTTTTTCTGTTACCCTTCACAAGAAGGTATCTAACTAAACAGCCGGCTGGTAATTAATGAAGTTTTCCATTAAATTATTGTAACATTAGATAAACTGTGTAAGATATGACCTTTTTTAAAAAAATGGGTTAAATTATACCTATCCAAAGTATCCAATATCAAATGTGCCATAATTATTATAATATTAGAATTTATATTTTTATTCAATTCAAAGATATGACAAAAGTTTATCACTATAATTATGTTATATGTCAATATACTACGTAAATATAATAAGAATACGGATAAGAATATTCTTAAAATAACTTTTTTTACGTAGGTACACGATACACGATTATGTGTAAAAATTGTGATTATTATATTTCGGGTGACTAACCCTTGAAGCAAGCTAGTTTAAAAGTTATCGAATTCGGACGTCATTTATACGCAATTCAATTAAAGCCGTGCTTAAATATAGTTCTGTCTCTACAAATTCTTTGTATAATGACAGAGATGGCACGATATTTAAGTACGACTTAAAATTGACTATTCTTTCAGTATTCGGGCGTTAAATGTCTGAACTCCATAATCACATCGACTCACTCAATAGAATTTAACACAATTCTTTGAGTGTTATTAACAAATTAATTGTTAGTTCATAGTTTATGGTGTGATCATGGACCAAAATTGAGAAAAAATTAGTATACGTAAGGCTTAAATAACATTTTTTTTTATTTATTTATATTTACATCACAAAGGTAATATTTTAATCTAAATAAAATAAATGAAGAAATAATAAGAGTTTCAAATTGATACGTGATCAATTAAATGATTTAGACATTCATTAAAAAAAACTATAGATCTTAGTGGCTTAGGTATCTGTCTCTTTACCAAAATCCATCAAAATTGGGTTAGCAGTTTAAGAGCTTAACACGACCAAACGAGTAAACATACTTAAATATGCATACTTGAGTTTAATTTTTAACCCATTCAAAGATGATTTGGCAACAACTTAAACTTTAAACAGATGTAGCAATATTTGTTTACTTATTTTAAAATCGACGTGTATTGTTTATTTTTCTACCAATCATTGGGTCGTTACGTCATTATTTCCTCACGCTTAAGGCGCGTTTTTGAACGACCACAACCAGTTTTTTATGCTAAAACTACTACGCGTGTTAATTGTAAACTAACGGCCATTTCCATTGTACGGCATTTATTTATAGAATAATTAATTAATATATATAAATGTATGCCGATATTTTTTTGTTTTTTTGCCGAATTTGCTTTGAAACTAAAATGACTTAAAAAAGTCGTCTTGTAATTTTTTTTAGAGTCATTTTATTTTGTCCTTAATTACACTGATGCAGATTATACTATCAATTATGTTTTTGAATTCAGAATTCGTTTTTTTTAGTTAAGCGTCAATGAGGTGGAAAGCCTGACCAAACAGTTGAGTAAGTTATATCCTGACTAATATTATAAATTGGAAAGTGAGTTTTTTGTTTGTTCCGCTTTCACGCAGTAACTACTAAACCGATTGCTTTGAATTTTTGCAGACGTAAAGTTAGAAGTCTGGATTAAATAATAGGGTACTTTTAATCCCGGAAAAATTTGATATTTCCGAGGGAAAACAAAAGTATTGGTATAGAAGGCGCTGTGTGCATTGGTATATGTCACATAAGCTACTTTTTATCCTTTTGTGACGCGAGCGAAGCCGCGGGTAAAAGCTAGTACATAAATACATAAAACATAATATAAAATAATACTAAAGTCTTATCATAAAATTGGTTTGGAGTTCTTTTATATGTATAAGTAGTGTTCGGAAAATGGTATACATTAACGAAATAGTTAAAAAAATAACATGTAAATCTATCTATATCTATAAAATTCAAACGTGATTGACTGACTGACATAGTGATCTATCAACGCACAGCCCAAACCGCTGGACAGATTGCGCTAAAATTTGGCATACAGATAGATGTTATGACGTAGGCATTCGCTAAGAAAGGATTTTGAAAATTCCACCCCCAAGGGGGTAAAAAAGGGGATGAAAGTTTGTATGATCGGGTTGAAATTTGGCATGCAGATAGATGTTATGACGTAAGCATCCGCTGTGAAAGGATTTTGATAATTTCTTCCCCAAGGGGGTAAAAAAGGGGATGAAAGTTTGTATGAGACTTTGTCAGTTTTAAACCGATCGGGTTGTAATTTGGCATGCAGATAGATGTTATGACGTAAGCATCCGATGTGAAAGGATTTTGATAATTTCCACCCCCAATGGGGGTAAAATAGGGGATGAAAGTTTGTATGAGACTTTGTCAGTTTTAAACCGATCGGGTTGTAATTTGGCATGCAGATAGATGTTATGACGTAAGCATCCGATGTGAAAGGATTTTGATAATTTCCACCCCCAATGGGGGTAAAATAGGGGATGAAAGTTTGTATGAGACTTTGTCAGTTTTAAACCGATCAGGTTATAATTTGGCATGCAGATAGATGTTATGACGTAAGCATCCGCTTTGAAAGGATTTTGATAATTTCCACCAAGGGGGTAAAATAGGGGATGAACGTTTGTGTGAGGCTTTGTCAGTTTTACACCGATCGGGTTGAAATTCGGCGTGCAGATGGATATTATGACGTAAACGTCCCTTTAGAAAGGTTTTTGAACATTCTCACCCCAAAGTATGATACTTTGCCAGTTTTAAATTGATCGGGCTGAGACTTTGCATGCATAAAGTTACTATGACATAGGTATCTCTTTAGAAAGGATTTTGATAAATTCCACCCCTAAGGGGATAAAATAGGGAATGAGAGTTTGTATAAATCTTCTTAGCCGTTGAATTTAGAATCATTGAATCTTTTTGAATTACACTCGGTAAAACGATGATTTGGGACCTGGATAACGTATGATAGTTTTTTCACAGATGTCTCACGAGAACGGGAACTATGCGTCAATGCCCCAGGACTCTCTAACTCTTAACCACTGAACTTATTCTAGAGAGATTCGGTACAACAATAGTCGATAGAATAGTTTTTATTACTCAAACCTTACGTGATCGGGCACTGTACTGGTAAGATCCCTGCGGGATTATTTATTTATTGAAACTACGATAAATCATTTCAAAATAGGTAAATCTTACTTGGGCACTGAATTGATTCTGGTTAATTCTGTCAGAAGTCATTAATCTACGCGGACGAAGTCGCGGGCAACAGCTATCTACACATATAATAAATCGTAGAAAAGTCAAAACTGTACATAGAATATTTTTTAAAAGAATATTTGAAGCGTGATCTCTAATCGATACCGAAGCCAATAATGTGGTTTTTAGAATTTTTGTCTGTTTGTCTGCATGTATGGCCGTGATGATCTCAAAAAGTACTGCACTACTATTTCAAATTTTGCATGAATATTACTAAGAAGTCTGGTAAACATATAGGCTACATATTATCACGCTATCATCTACGGGACTGAATCAATTCTGACGACATCCATTACCGTAGAATATCCCTTGATAAAAACTAATTCAAAAGCCTAAATTCTGCCAGAAGTCATTATTCTACGCGGACGAAGTCGCGGGCAACAGCTAGTTCCTACTAAGTCTCGTGACTGATATCGTTGCAAATGAGCACGAGGCCTTAAATTCGATCCCTAGTTTAAATAATAGGCTGAATTTCAGTTAAGCATTATTAAATTAATATTAACATTTAATTCATTTATAAGTGTCTATCATCACACTTATAGTAATTGGACCGTAAATGCCACTGTCTTAGTAATTTATTAGGACCTTAGAATTTTCAGTTGATCTAATGCTGGCGCTATACTCGTGCGCACTTGTTTGTGCCCTTATGTGATGATGCCTGTGCCACACAATGTGAACAAACAAGAGCGCGCATGTGTGGCGCCGGCATTGTACTACAACATCAAGGAAGAAGTACAGAAATTGGATTACAATCGATGAGTAAACTTTGTGTCCATTTACAATAACGTCGAACATTTCAATCTTCATTTTTATGAATCAAAGTGTGACTTGATACAACGAACTAAATGCAATTCTATTGATAGAGCAGACAACGGTATTTATTTTGTCGACAATTGCACTTTACACAGAGTCATGAGTTGATCATTGGTTATGATATTTGACATTGTATTTTTATATAATAAGTGTTTGTTTGTGTGTTAAATTTGGTGATGTATGGTGAATATGTAATATAACATAACATCACGCCTTTTATCCCCGAAGGGGTAGGCAGCGGTGCACACAGAAGTAACACCCACTTTTCATTATTCATATTATGAGTCCCATGTTATAGGGGGTGAGCCTATTGCCATATACTACATTTCCAGACTCCGTGCTACTGAGATTTTTTTTTAAACCTAGTAATACTTTGCCTGACCCAGGAATCGAACACGAGACCCCTTGCCGGCAGTCGCACTTGCGACCACTCGGCCATCGAGGTAGTTTTGCCTCCATAGAGAGAGGCACCAGAGAGGCAGAGACATGATGAATATGTGTGGATTATGAGTTATCACGTTTTTATAAAAGCATCTGCTTACTTCTCACATTCTTAATGGGACAAGCCCGCCACAAATGTCAAAACCGCTGCTACTCCTGTAAGCCAGGATCTACAGTAGATACAACCATGAAAATACCGGAACACTAAAGTCCCAGGGACATGAATAATCGCAACGAAGTGAATCAGAAGATATTATAAGAGGAGAAGAAAACAATGATAGTTTCCACCTCCCTCGGTGAATTACTGCAGGAGACAGAATTACTTAAGCTTAAAGCCACAAAAAAGAGACTTGAAAAGGTGCTTGGCGACTAGGTAAAGCCCAGTCGAGGGTAATTGGGCATCCGGTAACCTCACTCACATAACAAAACACAACGTAAGCGTTGTTTCACGTCGGTTTTCTATGAGGCCGTGGTATCACTCTGGTCGAGCCGGCCCATTCGTGCCAAAGCAGGGTCATCCCACACTTATTTTTCCTTATGACTTTTTAGTTACGACATAATAATATTGTAAGGCGTCACAGGTGCATTGCTGACTGGTGTATGGAACTGTATAATTGCGCCATCATTTTCGGAGAGCCAGCCTCCTAAACAACGCTTGTGCAATAAAATCATAATAAAAATAGTAAGTAGACACAAATTATGTTTGCTTTGTTATGCTATAAAATTTAAATTAATTTTGTAGTTTAAGTATCTATTGTGTACCATTTAAGTTTACTATGAATTCTATTAAATAGGGCGAAGTTATAAATAAACATTGAGCACTCGAATTTCATACTAACTTTAATTATTGTGAAATATCAAAAATTTCTTATAGGTAATAAACGTGTTATAAATATGTTTGTATTATCTGTGGCAAGCTGGCCACTTTCGAGAGTGGACCTATTTATGTTCTTCTGTTGTTTATGAAATATATCCAGTGTTCTTCTGACTAGTTTGTTTAATTCACCATTTAAATTATTTCTTTACAATATATAAAAAATATATTAAGCTCTATAAAATTTTTCAACTGCGTCGTTGGTCGCATGGTCGAGTATTCAAGGCAAGGGGTCTCGGGTTCAAACCCGGGTCGGGCAAAGTATTAGGTACTGTTTTTTTTTAAATTCTCAGTAGTAGCACGGAGTCTGGAAATGTGCCCGGTATAAGGCAATAGGCTCACCCCCTATTACATGGGACACATAATATAAATAGTAAATAGTGGGTGTCACTTTGTACAGTGGCATAATATACACTCATACACTGCCTACCCCTTCAGGGATAAAAGGCGTGATGTTATATTATGTTATGTAAAATTTTTCAAAAATCTTTAACAACGTATATCATATAGTTTATTAGTCTTCTGTCAGACTGTATCAAATTTTACCTGATACCTAATGGTTCAGTTATTCGCGAGATTAAAACGAATATATCCATCAGTTAATCAGTCAATTAAAATAAATTAGAGTACTACGCATTGAAGTGATGTAGCCTTTTATGAATGGTTCCAATTTAATATAAATGTCGTTATTTCTTATCGTGTAGACATTTTATCTGTTGTAGACAAAAAGAGGCTCTTTATTCGAGCAACGTTTTAAACTGATTTATAATTTATATGTAGTACAACCGTTTACTTACGATTTCACTTGGAGTTCACGAAAGTTCCACTGGTTTAACAACACATTTGACTTTATCTACACTTGGTAAAATTTTGTATACACTGTTTTTTTTTTAAATTTTTTGTCTCACTATTTATTTTAAGTAGGTATAGAATTTTTTTAATTTTTTTTAATTTTTTTATAAATTTTATATTTTTTGTGATTCGAGTTGCGAGAGATTCGATTTGATTATAAATAGGTAAGTACTCAGAGAATTAATTTAATATACACTTAAAATAATGTATAAGTACTTCTCTAGAGGTATAATATTTTATTTAAAGTAATTTTTATCACAGTTAAGTTACTTTTTTTAAATAATAAGTACAAGGCACATCACTTTAAAAGTAACACAAAAAAAAAATAAAACAGAGATTCGAATTTTAAAAGATGGTGTTCCGTTACCGAGTTCGATATTTAAAACACGGTCGCGGCGAGCGTGCGTTCGGCGCGCACATTCTCTTCACACTGACTTGAACACTTCCTCAGACCGCTTTTAACCGACGTGAAGCAACGTAAACAAATAAAAAAAATAAGGCAAAAGCTCGCACATTCATTAAATATTGTACATATAGGCCTATAACTTGTTATTAATATATATTTTTTTATAGTTAGACATTTTATAGGTTGTTTTTATTTTTTTACTTAGTGATGTCCGCGGCTTTGTAGTAATTTTATTTTGAACTCCATTTTAAAAATATTTTACATGTTTTAGATATTTTCTGAATTGAATATAATGTTTGTAATGGTTTTTTCTATGAAATAGGCTGGTTAACGAGCAGATGGATCACCTGATTTGAGGGTGAACAATCGGCGCTGCCCATGGACACCTGGAACATAAGTATAACGAATATATAAGTATCTATAACGCCTTGATGGCAGCCCAAAAGGCCGGTAACTCACTTGCGATACCGGCCTTTTGGGGATTAGACATTGGAGGATTGTAGGAATGTACAGGAACAAAAAAGTAGAGTTATATTAGTGTTTATAAGTGTATTAACAAAGTATATTTTTTAGGGTAATAGGGTCCAAAAATCTGACAATGGTTTTAAGCAAGAACGTAAGCCGTTACCGGATTGTCAAAGGCAGATGGCATTCCATAATAAATGCCCCCGCACAGTCTTGTCTGGTCAGGTCAGGGACTTAGGTATCTTGACTTGTTTCAAATTGCTGCTATTCCTTTTTTTTTTAAGTGGGGAAAATCATCGAATGACTTCTCCCGCCTGGGTGATGCGGGAGGGAGTGTCAGACTCTTACTGACTAAAAACCACCCCGTTTCTTCTCCTGCACGTCGAGTCGGAGCCCCGGTTACCCGTTAGGTTCTCCGCGACTCCGAATCGTCATCGGCCGTATTGGGCCCCATCTGTGGTGGTCTGATGGCTCTTTGAGGCGCGCGCGGAACGCGACGCACCGTACGCTCGGGTCTGTTTCTGGTCGGACGGGGAGCCACCCATGCTCGCCGTCCGCAGGCCCGCGCTTATGGGTCGATTACACCTAACAAGTACAGCGGCGAGTCAGTGTCCTCGGCCGAGTGCTCGGTTGGTATAAACACTTGAACGAGTGGTCGGCCGAGAAGAGAGGTGAGAGAGTCACTAGAATCAAACACCCACTCGGTTCGGCAACTCTCTCGGCCGAGAGCTTATTTACTGACTCACCACTGTACTCGTTAGGTGTAATCGACCCATTACGGTGGCCGGAGATCGTCTCGCGATCCCCGATGCCCAGTGTGTCCTTCGCGATGGCTGGGTTGCGAGGAGGTAGCGCTTCGCTGCCTCACGCGTCCCGCCTCCTCCTTAGCTAGCATGACTGCTTCGCAAAAGGAGGAGACGGCATCCCAGTCCCCCTCGCTCCGCATCATGGCCTGCACTAGGCCTGGACGCGAGAGGTCGCCATCGCTGATCACTTCCCTGAGGGCACGGCGGTGCTCAGCCCACGCAGGGCATTCTCCCACCGTGTGTTCCACCGTGTCCTCAGGGCGGTCCTCGCAGTGATGACACCCGGGCGTTTCCTCCCGCCCCATCAGACACAGGTACCTCCCGAAACTCCCATGTCCGGTGAGGACCTGCGTCAGGCGGTAGGTGAGGACGCCGTAGCGTCTCTCAAGCCACTCCTCAAAGAGGGGACTTACCGCTGCAATGGCAGCGAGCCCAAATTGCTGCTATTCCTAATGACTCTTTTGTGCTTAATTTCGTACCTTACAGGGGTCACCAATGCAGTTATTTAGGTAGTAAGCATCTTTGTAGACTTTGTGGTTGGGGGTCTTGACTGTGACGCCACAGCGGAAGTTTTTGGGTAGTCAACAGCCGCAGGACACTGAAATATGATCATAGTAAAAATATAACATAACATAACATAACATCACGCCTTTTTATCCCCGAAGGGGTAGGCAGAGGTGCACATTACGGCACTTAATGCCACTGTACAATGTAACACCCATTTTTCACTATTTATGTTATGAGTCCCATGTAATAGGGGGTGAGCCTATTGCCATATACCGGGCACATTTCCAGACTCCGTGCTACTACTGAGAATGTTTTAAAACCCCAGTAATACTTTGCCCGACCCGGGAATCGAACCCGAGACCCCTTGCCCGGCAGCCGCACTTGCGACCACTCGGCCAACGAGCAGAGCAGACCAGTGCGTACGGCACGTCGAGTTCCACGCGCGTCTCAAATAGCCATCAGACCACCACGGATGGGGTCCAATAGGGCTGATGATACGGAGCCGCGGAAAACGTAAAAGGTTGCTGGGGCTCCGGCTTGAAAAGCAGGAGTAGGAACGGGACCGGAACCCAGACGGGAAAAGTCATTCGATGATGTACCCCGCTTAAAAAAATCGTTATAGATAGAATTCTACATGCTGTACTATCTGGTATCTAAGTAGCTCATTGTGGTAGACAAAGAGATCATAAATTTTGTGTGTGGAAAACAAATATAGTAATAAAATGTACGCAAATATTGTAACGTTTGTTTTAGTTAGTCAGTACATAAAGTAGACTAATTTGATTGTCTTCTTGGTGTCAAACACACATGGCGTCTCTTGCCCAGTCAACTCCTGAGGATGCTCCGTAGAGGAGGAAAATATATGTCGAGAGTAACTTGAGTGGTTTGCTGCGTGTCGTGTGTGTGTTTTGTGTTGCATCTCTGTTGCATGACCGTTTATCTGGGAGGGCGATGCTGCAAACTGCATGGTGCAAATTCATTCCTTCAGAAGTAAATAAACGAAATATTTTTCCAGTTTTTAATGTATCCCACTATCCCTATCGATCTCTTTGACTGTATTTGAGTGTTACATTGCTCTCGCACAATCCAAACAACAAAACTATGTAACTAGAGAATTGTATTGTGAACCTGATTGAAAATGAGTAACCTATGGAGTTTTTTGCTCGTTCGTCTCCATAGGAATCTACACCTAGGAAAGCAAATAGCTTCACTTTTAATTTTTTTGTTGACGTTTAAAATTGCCTTTCTAGTCTAATTGAAATAAATGATTTTGACTTTGACTTTGACTATCCTACTAAAATTATAAATGCGAAAGTTTGTATGTTTATTGGTCTGTTACTCCTTCACGTCGAAACGGCTGAAGGGATTGGGACATTTGGAATGGGTAAGTTATATATACATAAGCTACTTTTTATCCCATGGAAACAAACGCGGGCGAAGCTGGCCAATGCTAGTGATGTATATATATGTACCTACGTAAAGAAAATGAATGAAGATTTTCCATTGAATTGAGTCATGTAGTAAGACTGTGTTTGTATGAAGATAAGATATGGATTAAGATGAATTACTTAGAAATTATAACCATCAGACTTTCGCATGTCAAGTTGAACTTTAGCCTATTATGCATAAACACATGATTTTGTTTTTATTGATCATGACATTAGGTAATGAGCCACCCAATCCTGAAATCCCTGATCCCGAAAAGGCCGTTAACGTACTTGGAACTCGTAATGTGTTGTGGGTGTCCATGGGCGACTCCGATTGCTTACCATCAGATGATACGTCTGCTCGTTGGCTGGCTTATACCATAAAACTGCCTAGGAGATCACAATTATTTATTATTATATTGTCAAGAGATTTGTGGTTAGGGATCAGAGAAAAGGATTCAGCTTCCTATGATCTGACTCATACGACGAAACACAACGCTTTGGTTGTTTTACGTTGGTTTTCTGTGACGTCGTGGTATCAATCCGGTCGAGCCGGCCCATTCGTGCCGAAGCATTGCTTTCCTACGCGCGATGTATGATCTCATTTTGTTAGGTACCTATATTTTAAAAATCTGTTTGATTTTAAAAATCACTGTAGATATAAGGGCTATATGTAATGTTATATTTATTTGCTACCTATATCACATACTAAAATGTCGTTAATTAGGTACATGTATAACACAAACTATGTTTAAATGTTTTTACTTAAAACTCGTAATTTTAAGGAAAATAAAATGTGTTTTTATGTTGTTATCGCAATGCTTATTGAATACGTAATGTGGAACAAATAGTTTTTAGGGATTCGTACCAAGACGGTAACACGGTATGTTATTTATTCCTAGCAGTTGCCCGCGACTTCATCCGCGTAGAATATGAATTTTAGAAAATAACTTCTTTTACATACACATCACGCCTTTTATCCCCGAAGGGGTAGGCAAAGGTGCACACAGAAGTAACACCCACTTTTCACCATTTATGTTATGAGTCCTATGGAATAGGGGGTGAGCCTATTGCCTTATACCGGGCACATTTCCAGACTCCGTGCTACTACTGAGAATTTTTTAAAAACCCAGTAATATTTTTGCCCTTTTGTGTTTCAATTTTCCAAAATAAAAGTAGACTATGTTACTCCTTAGTACATGAGCTACTTGCCAATAAAGGCCAGTACAAAAGGTTAAAAAAATTGAATTTGGTATGTGTATTGTATGTATATCCTCGAGCGTACGACGCGTCGCGTTCTGCGCGCGCCTCATAGAGCTATCAGACCACCACGGATGGGGCCCAATAGGACTGATGCCGATACGGAGCCGCCGAGAACTAAACGGCTTACCGGGGTTCCTGCTCGAAGTGCAGGAGTAGGAACGAGGTGGTTTTTAGTCAGTAAGAGTCTGACACTCCCTCCCGCCTCACCCAGGCGGAAGCAGTCACTCGATGATTTTCCCCGTTTAAAAAAAGGTCTTACGAAGCTGGAAAGAAAGTTAAAAGTGTTTAAAAACTTCTCTAAATTAATATTGATGTAACTTGCAAAAAGTTGGCCATAAATGTCTACTCTTCTAGTACACAACATCTACGGTCCACGAGTATCAAAAGAACATAAAAGAGACTATAAATTGGACAGAGAGACAACTGCGTTCTCCAACGTACCCTGCCAAGACGTGTAGAGAATGATGTCTCAAATCCAGTAGCAGACTTAAGAGTCTGTTGAGAAATATGAAATGATGGCCTGTCCGTTAAGTTTGTTGTTTTATTACAGTACAAATAAAGACAACATCACGTCTTTTATCCCCGAAGGGGTAGGCAGAGGAGCACATTACGGCACTTAATGTCACTGTACAATGTAACTTTTCTTACTTTACTTTTGACTATTTATATTATGAGTCCCATGTAATATGAGGTGAGGCTATTGCCATATTGCCTTTTATAATAGTGAGTATTAATCATTCGTCCAGCAACTCGGCTGTAACCACAATATAACCTTATCATGTACAATTCCAAGAACTACACTTCCCGAATCTGTTTACAAGATGTTCTATGACTCATTATTGTGAAATCATACGCAATTGGCATACCAATGACGAATGGGATCCCTTTTTTTCATGGGGAAAATCATTGAATGACTTCGAAAAATTCAAATTATAAAGTTGCGATCCGTTTTTTAACCATGAGCTTTGAAACCTATCAAATCGGCACGGTTGATGCGGTGGCTGGGCAACTGGCTGCCGAGCAACGTGTCGCGGGTTAGATTCCCGCACAGAACAACTCTTTGTGTAATCCAAAAAATTTTGTACCGGGTCTGGATGTCAAGTGAACTTATAGAGGTATGTTTGTAAACGCACCCACGACATAGGGGAAAAACCTAGGGTAGGGCAACGTTGTTTAAAAAAAAACACATATACGGTCGAATTGTGAACCTCCTCCTTTTTATGAAGTTGGTTAAAAAGAAAATATATCAATGTTACTTTTTTTTAATTCACTCACAAACGGTAGCCATACTAGCCGTGTGATGACACCACAATTATAATACATTAAACATTACCCCGACCGACCCTGTGGGTTTCACTTCTAAGGGAGTATAGTTCGCTAAGGGATTACACATTTAACAAAGGGCTTAAAACAAGTTTGTTGTACGTTTATCGAGATCAAAACGAGACCGCGTTCGGATCTAATGAACCGACCAATCAAATCACCGAACGTGGTCTCGTTCAACAAAATTGTGTTAAGCCCTCAGAAGCCGTCGCGGAGAACCTAACGGGTTACCGGGGCTCCGGCTCGAAGTGCTAAAGAAGGAACGGGGTGGTTTTTAGTCAGTAAGAGTCTGACACTTCCTCCCACCTAACCTAGACGGGAGAAGCCATTCGATGATTTACCCCCCTTAAAAAAAGCCCTCAGAAGCTGAGACATTATTACTACTTTAATTCCCAATACGAAATCTTATTACTTTTAATATTAACAAGTATAATTCTGCGTTTACGAATTACGACCAATGACCAGACCACAGTAACACAATCTTCTTAGTCATCTTAAACAAGATTCCTTTAACATAACTTCCTTCCTTAAATCGAGTTCGCAGTATAATAATATGGTAAAGGGCTCGGCGCTTATTGGGTGTTCACAGACACGTGTACGTAAAGTACCTGGCCTCCCTTATAATAATTATTATATTGTGATTGGCAAGACTTTCCTTGTAGTCTTACTGTCGTAACCACAATCGTTGTGCTCGACGTCAAGGATTCAATTCTTTAGGAAAACACTCATTGGTTTTTCAACGACAATATTCTTAGGTACTCAGGAACACTCAGAATTTATCTTAAGGTCCTATGTTTAATTCCTGGCCAGGGTATAAGAATTACCTCTGCGTCATTTTCATAACGGAACTCGTTCATCACTGTATTTTATAAGAAACACCTCGTCTTCATTTTACGTCCTAGTGAACTACTTAATATCTTTTGCTTTTTACGTCATATCGGTGCTCACATACAGCAGTTATATAACGATATACCACATTGTGTGACACGATAACATTTATAATAGTGTGTAACATACTCAAGTTACTACGATAACATCTGTAATAATTTTTTTAAAAACAAAAGTTGAGTCAGTCTCTAACGTTGTAGAGGTATAATATGTGGGAGCACCTTTTTTTAAGGGACGAAAATCATCGAATGACTTCTCCGGCTTGGGAGAGGCGGGAAGGAGTCCTGCGACTCCTTTCCGTCTATAGTCTTACTGACTTAAAACTACCCCGTTCCTACTCCAGCCCTTCGAGCCGGAGGAGCCCTGGCAACCCGTTAAGTGCTGCGTGGCTCCGTATCGGCATCAGGCAACAGCCCACTCCCGTGGTGGCCTGATGGCTCTTTGAGGCACGCGTGATACGCGACGCGCCGTTAGCTTTGATCTGGTTCTGGTTGAGCGGCAAGTTACCCATGCTCGCCGTCCGCAGACCCGTGGTTACGGTGGCCGGAGATCGTTTCGCGATCTCCGATGCCCGGAGTGTCCTTCGCTGCGGCTGGGTTGTGAGGAGACAGCGATTTGCTGCTTCACGCTCCCCGCATCCTCCTTCTCCTCCTCGCACCTCAAGGCAGCGATTTTCTGCTGTAATTTTTGTCTATGTAGATAGTTACAAAGGTTGACATGAGCGTTTTTAAGTTAATGATAATACTGTATAAAGTCACATTGGCACTTGCCATTGGCAGGCAGGTTTCGAACCGCACCCTCATGCATGAGAAGCGGGCGTATTAAACCTCCGGGCTACCACGACATTTTTTTTCCAACAACAACACGAAATTTTGAACTAACAACATATTGGTTACTTTATATCCCACATTCCCACGAGACCATGGGCAAATCCGGGTAGAACCTAGTTCAATATATATCAGCAATTTTAATCATGTTTTAGCTTTATATACTGCTCTTATCATCTTGACGTTAAGAATGTTACTAACTCTATTTAGTTTGGAGAAGCGCATACAACGTCTGTCATCTGTCTCAAAGTGAGTTTGTTTTAGATATTAATTAACAAACACAGCTAATGCAAAGCCTACCTTGTTAGTCCAATAACTATATACGCAATGGGGGCTATCATTTTTTTCAAACACGCTGTATTTACTTATAGGTACTCGTATGTTGGCGTTAATTTATATAATTATAGACTAGCGGACCCAACAGACGTTGTCCTGCATATCCAGTTGAATGTATAAACAAAAATTCATTCAAATTAGTTCAGCTGTTTAGGATAAATAACCTAAACATCGACTGCAGCGCCATCTGCCGGGCTGAACACACAAAAAAATTCTTCACAGAAGAATTTTTATATAAAGATGTTTTTTGTCCAATGATTTTAGCTGTCAAAATTTGAATAACTAATGATGTGACACTGAAATGGTATAGAATAATCTTTTTTGTACATCATTAGTAATCTAGAACATACAGAAAAAAGAAATAACAACCATAAATAAAAGTAATTATGGGTACGAAGGCGGTTTAATCACTTAGTGATTTCTACCAGTCAACCTTTTCGTGGATATAATGTAAACGAAATATTTAGACACTAACTTTTTTTTATGGGATAAGCATGTAAACGGACGGATGACCTGATGGTAAGCAATCGGCGTCGTCCATGGACACCTGGGACACAAGAGGCGTTACAAGTGTGTTACCGGCTATTTGGTATTAGGAATTTGAGGATTGTTGGGGATTCAAGGATTGGGGAAAGGGAGGCACTAACTGATTCCTTACTGGACGAAAACACGAGATGTTGACACTAGCTCCATCTGGTTCGCAAAAACGGTGGTCTCCATTATTGTTGAGTATTTTATGCCCGCCAATAGAGTGTTCGAATTCGAACAGCATCTGTGCGAATGGTGCTCTAATGTTGATCATACTAATTTTTATGAGGGAATGATAACATAACATTTACCTTAATTTAACCTTTTTCACCCCGAAAGGGTAGGCAGAGGTGCACATTACGGCACTTAATGCCACTGTATAATGTTACACCAACTTTTCACTATTTATGTTATTGTAATAGACCCCCTACTAGCATAATACACCGAGCCTATTACCATAATACACTGAGTACAATTCCAGACTCCGTGGTACTACTGAGATTTTTTTAAAAACCTAGCAATATTTTCCCCGGCCCGGGAATCGAACCCGAGACCCCTAGTCGTCGCAGTCGCACTTGAGGGAATGATATGATACAGAAAGGAGTAATTGATCAGGATGATGACATTCTTTCTCTCTTCCTCTCTTTTTCTTCATCAAAATAGGGATGAATGGATTAAGGAGATAGATTGTGCTGACTCCAAGTGACTTGACTTACGATAAGGGCAAAAAATTTGCACGATTCTCACACATAATGTTTTATACATATTTGTCTGGACTTTAAGTTTGTTTCGACATTTCTTCTCAGAGTAGTCAGTAAGGAAATCTTAGTCCTCATCATTCGCTTGAAAAATGTACCTACGTGTTTTTACACGTAGGTACATTTTTACACATAGGCTACAAGGCACACATTTACACATAGGCTACAAGGCAGTAGCTTTTGTTACTGCCTTGTAGCCTATTTGTTAAAGTAAATTCACTTGTTTCATTAAAGAAACTAGTCTCTGTTCTTTATTATCACGTGCATGGTGTGGAGGACTAGGGGGGAGGGCTTTGTTCATATTTGATGATGATGATGATAATGGGTGCCATCTGCACCATATGACCGGTTAGGAATGACATCACATTCTTGATTAGGAACGATGTCATTTTGTATGTACATACATCTGTGAGAACTCTTATCGGCTAGTCAGAAACTAGTGGTAATGACTGCCACAGATGTTCGAATGATAATGGGGATCAACGGCTTTAAATTTTAGATGGGTTAGTATTTGATTGAATCTCCAAAGAATGGCCTATTTAGTTATTTTGCGTAGTCAATTAATAAATTAAATATGATCTCTGATTAGTCAGTGAGTTCATCCTAAGATGGAGTTCAGAAGATTACACTCTTGGAAGCACTTTGCTATGTAACTCAATTTTTCTCCTCTTTCAACTCATATCCACCCACTGCTTATCTGACGGTTTTCTGATTGCGCCATTTTTCACGAATCCATCTCTTTCTCGGGAATATTACACAACCACTGCACACGTGTTAAAAAATCTGAATTTAGTTTACATCGTCGTCTTCATTATTGTATGATATTAAGCAATTATTGTATGATATTAAGCTGGGTCAAAAATAAATTATTTTGATTTTCCAATCCAATTAAATATTCAAAAATAATTACACCTTTTTTAAATCTAGTAATAGCCAGGCATTCGCACTTGCGACCACTCGGACGACGAAGCTCGTTATTAGTTAGCATAATATTGTTATCTTATACTTATTACTATTATATGTAAAGCTGAGGACTTTGTTTGTTTGCGCTAATCGCAGAGACTACTGGATCGATATGAATAATATACTATAGGCTATAAAACATCACGCTATGACTAATAGGAGCCAAGCAGAGCGGGTGAAACTGCCGAAGTAGCTAGTATAGAGGTATATATTATATACCTACTTATCTCCAATGTGTCTTCAATGGTCGGAGATTAATTAAGTCCTTCTTATCTAGTGCAGGACTATCGTTCAGTAGTGGACTGTTACCAGCTGTTAATGTTGATTGTTGGGTATTCATTTCATGCTTTTGGGAATTGAACTAATTAATACTGAAGTGTGAGAGAGTCATGATTTGGCATAAATGGGCCGAGCAGAAAACCGACGTGAAGACGTGAGTTCCGTCGTGTCAGTGAGGTTATCGGAGGCCCAGCTACCCCCGTCCCCCAGTCTCTGAATTCTCAACATTCCTCAAATTATTCGTAATCTCCAAAAGGCCGGTAACACACTTGTAACATCGTCGGGCGTCGTCGATTGCTAACCATCAGGTGATCCGTCTGCTCGTTGACCCGCTTTTTTCATAGGCAAAATACACCAATGTTGCAATTAAAAATAGCAGAAAAAATACGTTTTAAGTCATAACTGTTTATTAACAAGAGTCTTTATTTATCTTATAATTATATTATGTTTATTTCTTATCATTATCACATATTTACATTTTTAATTACGTTTTCAAAACGCATCATTTAATACGCAATACTTTGTGCGCCTGTCGAAATTGAAATTACAACTAATTTGACTAATGCCATCTAGTGAGAGATTGAAAAGTTAATTTACAATTTATCTTGATAGCTCTTTGCGGACAGCGCCTCTGTCGAAAGGATTTCGAACTAGTGTTATGTCAATAAGGACCATGTTCTTTTTAAATGTCAATTGTTATTTTAAACTGTCAAACACCAAGCGGTCACCGGTGACCGCAACCTATTGTTCTATAATTGTGTCTACAAAACCGGTACTCGACGAGTTAAAATACCAGACAGATAAGTCACCTCTGATAAAATAATAAGCACTTGTTTTGCAAACAAAAAAATGTATTTTAAAACAAAATTCATTAAAGAAAACAATAATTAAGCATTCATTTACTAAAATATCACCATTTTCACGTAATGGTCTCACTACCGCCAATCATAACACCAGTGGCGTTTTTAAGAACTAATATCCTTCTAGGATTACTTTCTAAAGATAGGCACATGAAATTATTTACATGGAATTATTCTACAAATAATAATAATAATCAAGTAAATTACTAATAGGTAATTATTTATGCTCTACAATGGCTCATAAATATACACTTAATAAATTAAATTATACAAGTATACATGGGGTAAGGGAAAATGTAGTCTTAAGTAGCTTTTAGAACCTCATCTCATTAGGCCACCATATTCCACGACCACGTCACAAAAATCAACAAAATATACAAGATGTTCCTGAAGTCAACAATCAAATGGCACCAGATGATCGGCAAGGTTTAAACAGTTATTAGAAAAATATTTGAAATAGTTTTTAAATTGCAAGGACTTGTGTGTTATCCACGAAGTACATCCTGTTAGTCTTTTGACTTATGCTGGTACAATTCTTTCTCAGTTTTTTCGTCTGTATTTTTCCCTACGCTATCCTGAATAACGCTTCAGTTTTATAGAATTATAAATTCTGAGCCAACTGCTTTAGTTTGAACTATATGACTTAGTTCTTTTTTATATATTTTTCTGATATATGATACCGATCACGTGGTGCTATTTGATCGTTGACTTCAAGGACATCATGTAAATAGTTGTCCAACAAAATAGTTGTTTTTCTGGTGTATCTGGACTATAAAGTATTTTTGCAAGGTTTTGCGGCTTTAAGTTTGGAGTTGCTTTAACTATGACTACATTTTTCTATTCCCCGTGACACAAGTACCAGCACATCAAGCTACCTCTTTAATAAGTAATAGCTCAATAAACTGGTGTACGCCAGTTTATATTATAATCAATATAAACTGGCTAAATTATAAGCAATATGACTGGATTATAATCAATAAAATAAATGAAATAAGTACAATAATTTTAATACAATATTTAGTCTAAGTACTAAAACAAATAATTATTGCAGCACTTAGGTCATAATTATTAAATCATTTGGGAATTTATCGTCTAATAAATGTGTACATAGACTTAAAGTACAGTTTACAACTTTAGTAAATATCCAGTAATAAAAGAAAATAGTAACGAAACCATTGGGCAATCAAATTTGATATCAACGCCATCTATCGACGATATTGACAACTCTTTTTTTGTTGCTCAAGGGCTAGTTTCCGGACAAGTAGATTCTATGTTCTACTGAGTACTTTGTCCATAAATTACTTACTGATGCAATAAACTGTATTTGTTGTGTTCATAGTCTCAAGGAATATAAACATTTCATCACGATATTGATATTGATATTTGAGCATATGCAGACAGTTTTTATCTTACTTTTACTTTGTATTTGGGAATGACAAGGACTTTTCATCTCTCTTGTTGCAAAGAGGAGTTCCACAAAAATGTGGTTCAAGTGGTATTTTAATATTTCTCGATAAAAGCTGCACTAGAGAGCCTACAGCATCTGTGCTATTCATGTTGATAGTCTGCTTCTTCTGAGCAGACTATCAACATGAATAGGTCCTGGAAGATCGGTGCCAGTCTTTACAATGACTTAATTACTACATGGAAGACTTTATTTTGCTAAAAATGTAACCTTTTCAAGTTTTTTGATAGTATTTTTATGTACCTGAATAGATGCTGAACTAAAGACTCAAATTTTGGGGCTGAAAGGAACATTTTGACATTTTTGGGAACTTGAGAAGGCCTAGGCCATAAAATGGATCGTTGATGACCATAATGATGAGATGTAGTATGCTAACTAAAGGCCATGAAACACTATACAATGGAGAGTGGATTAAACTGGAACTGATTGAACTAATTAAATAGATGTATGACTTAACGTCGTGATGGTAAAACGGACAGTAGTGACATGCTAAAAAGTTGTTATGAGGCAATCAGGTGTGGCTGTTTAACACGATGCGCTAAAATTCAGTGCTTTGATTGGTGCGTGTATAGGAACTGCAGCTGTAGCCAAATGTCATTTAACGCTTGTCTACTTGTGGAGTAGAAAACTAAATTAAATGGGATTGACGTAAATTTTGACACTTGTCAGTGTCATTCCCATACATTTAGTTTTCTATTATCTCGGTAGACAAGCGCTAAAGTGGCGTTTGGCCAAAGGCACTGGTCTCAAGTTTGTGGACATTAGATGGAAATAACACACAGAATAGACTAGTTGTAACCAAAGCTGTGAGTGGAGAATTATATTTATATGTATAATAAATAATTATGTCCTAATACTCAAACAGTACACAACATTATGAAGTTTTAAAACTGTAACAAAGACAGCAAGACAAAATACATTGTTGACTTATTGAA
The DNA here is from genome assembly GCA_038387885.1 of Spodoptera picta. Lineage (NCBI taxonomy): Eukaryota > Metazoa > Arthropoda > Insecta > Lepidoptera > Noctuidae > Spodoptera > Spodoptera picta. The sequence goes on along the minus strand of JAZHFQ010000752.1, from coordinate 400,519 downwards.
TAGAGTTTGAGTTTTTGGACTTATTTTTGAATCTAAATCAAAATTCAAGCATTTCTTAATACTTGGGTATAAACCAGTATACCTTTAAGCTCGAATTATTGTGAGTTTAAATTTTCATCTCTAACTACTACCAAGAGACGTAGCGACATCTATTGGCAGTACTCGTAGACTAACTTGAAAATGTTTTAAGTAACGCTTGGTTTTTGAAAGAGCTTTATCATAATAAATTAATAAGGCGTTTCCACGCAAATTTTATATACATTAATAAAATAATAATAAATAATTAATTAAAATTGACATTCTATAAATAAATTCGCACATAACATCACAAAAGGCAAACCCTACGACAGATTTTTTTTTATTTTTGGGCTTAAGTTACTTAACAAAGTTTGATATGATGTGACTACTTAATTTATTTGCATGAAAGTAACTACGACGTCATCATGAATATAAGAATCCTAACAAAAATTATTATAATACAACCAAACAAAACAGAGATGATTAAACAAATAAAATAAAATGTTTGCGAAGAAATTGTAAATAATATGTGTAGCTTTAAGAAATAAATTGATTTTGAATTTATTTCTATAACAGTGGAATTATACTGTTTACTAAAATATGACGTCACAAACATGTTTATAAATTGTGACGACAATAAACATTAGACGTAATTTGCCATCATCCCTATTTCATTGGTGGATTTTAAGACAACACAGATGACGTCACTTTGGCCTTCTCTGATTGGCTAACGATAAATTAAATAGTATTCATACCATGAATACAGAAACTACAACTAATATGACTTTTATAAGCCTTTGTCCATCATTGGACTGTGAAGTCGAACGAGTTAAAAATAAAATTGAAAATTAAATAATACAAACTTAATTGCCTTGCAATAAAGTTCAAAAATCATTGCATAAAAATTGATTACAAGAAAATAATAATTATAATAACAGTCACTTGAATAAAAATCAACTGAAACGTGAAACAAATAAAGTTGACTATCGTGCGACAGTGACAGTAAAGTTTCGATCTAGCTCATATAGTTGGAATCAGTGACACTGGAATTTCAACCTTGAGTGGTAAAAGTTTAAGGTACAGACTCGATTCTGCTGTCATCTTTCTTAGCCTTACCTGATAGTTTGGAGTAGATTTCATCGATGGTCTTGCCTCTGGTCTCGGGGAAGTAGATGATGGTGTAGAAGCAAGCGATGAAGCAGATTGCAGAGAAGAATAGGAAGGTCCAATGTATGCCGATCAGTTCACAGATAATGGTGAACCATTTCGTTTGAATGAAGTTGCTGAGCTTAGCGCACACGTTCGCGAAGGCTGACACGTTGCCACGGAGCTGGAAGAAGGGAAAGTTATAGGATGAACTGGTCTTTTGAAATGTGGTAAACAGTTTAAGTAGACATTAAGAATTCTTAAGTAAAAACATTTTGAACATTTTTAATAGTCGATTGGAGACTCGAACAATAGGATTTTAGTCTTGAATGTGACAACAGAAAGCAGTTATCCAATTAAGGCAAGCCGGAGAATAAGTAACGGTGCCTTCGCCCTGGAGCACATTATTATTAATCTACGTCTCAATGACGTACACAGTATGATTTTCGTACCAATTCAATCTTTGATCTAGATGCCAAACAGTGAAATTTCGTAAACACCTATTTCAGAAAAGACACATAATAAACTAACTCACACGCAGATGTCGCGTAGCATAGCTAACAAAAATATAGAATAAAAAACATAATTTCACTCACCTGGAACGTAAACAAGTCAGTGATAATGATATATGATATAGGCTGGAAGCCTGCTGCATCAGCGAAGATACAGAGACACATGGCGAGGACCGGTAACCAGCCCGGCAGCCAGAACCCTGACGAGGTCATGTAGAACCACGCTGATAGAACCACCATACCTAGTCCTACGGTGAACGATGTTATTACTAGTAGAAGCTGAAATTTAAAGAAATATTATGGTTAAGAAATAATTATAGGAATCGGAAATTGCTCGAAATGTATTGAGCAAAATATGGTAAGGCATGTTGTCATGGTCGACTTGGCTGAGGTGAGGACAGTACTGTGTCACTAATTTGATAGAGAATATTTTGTTTTTGTACACAAGTTGGTGATTGACGATAGAAACAGTAGTGTTTTACCGCTAACCTTTTCCTTACTACGTTTGAGATCAGTACTGGGTTTTGATGAGGTGTAACTTTATATGAGTGTAAATAATGTTTCTTTCAATACGTTTTAACTAATGGGACGTTTAAATTAAATTCAATATCTTTGTTGCGGGTCATAGGTTAGCTGATAATATAATACCAAGTTTTGAGTTGAGATTTATCCCTATAGTAGTTAGGTTATTTTTATTATTTTTAGAAAAAACGTTGTCCCATAATAGGATTTTCTCCTGTGTCATGGGTGCGTTTACAAACATCCCGAACCAACAATTTGTGGATCACACAAAGTGTTGTTCCGTGCGGGAATCGAACCCACAATACGTTGCACGGCAGCCGGTTACCTAGCCACCGCAATAACCGTGCAGTCATGAGTCAGGTAGCTAAAAATAGTCAAATATAGAGGTACTTTGTCGTTGTTTCAAAAGTAACTAAATAAAAACTGCTTACTTTTCTACCAGTCTTCTCCACAATACAAGTAGCGACAATGGACCCTAATAACTGAACTACTCCGATCAGCATAACTTGCTTGTTGGGACTGAGTTTAAGGCTGATGGACTCTGAAGCTCGTTCGAAGACAAAACCAGCGTATATCAATACGATGAGGTACCCATCGAACTGTTGTGTGATCTTGATAATTATTGTGATGATGAACGCTTTGAAGGTGGGTTTGTCTTGCCCTGTAAGAGGAGAAATTAGCATTAGATTGGTTTAGTACGGACACTGGTGAGATATATAGAGACTTATTTCTAAGCCGATATGTAGTAAGTTCTGCTTTCTTGATCCCAGTTCCCAGTTTAGTATAACTTCGTTGTGGTTGTGATTGTCTTATCAAAATTATATTAGAACACAATTTCGTATAGGGTTATAGAACAGATTATTTCCAACATTTTTGTCAAACAAAGGGTTAAAAACCACCTCGTTCCTACCCTTGTATTTCGAGCCGAAGCCCCGGCAACCCATTCAGTCCTCCGCGGCTCCGTATCGGCATCAGTCCCATTGGACCCTATTTGTAGTCGTCTGGTGTAACTACTTGGCTGCACTAACTATTGTTATCTAGACTTTGTAAAACTATCTGTATTTTAAATTGTTGCTTGAATAGTCTTTAAGTTCTAAATACGTTCAATTTGCTCAAAGGACGCTGCAATGTGACTACAAATAAACAATAGGTGGTTATTGAATAAGTTTTAATTTGAAACTAGCGAACCGCCCCGGCTTGCACGGGTAGCATTTATTATATTGTGGGTGTACGCTCGCGTATAGTAATGCTTCGCTGAAAACTGAGTTTTCTTTATTTGACCAAGCATTACGGTTTGGTCTAGTTACATAATCAGATTGATGTAGTGAGCGATCGCTTAGCGTCACCGCTTCACGGTAGATGTCCCACCCACACGCACGAAGCGCTTCGCATCAAGCTTCCGTGCTGCTTTGCGTACTGCTAAGGAGAGGAATTATTTGCCAGAGTCTGCATTTCCTGAAGGGTATAACCTGGAAGTCTTATGGGTCGACGTACTCTATCGTAGGCCACATCATCGCTTACCACCAGGCGACATAGCGGTCAAACGTCAGTCTCATCTAATATAAAATAACAAACGTCGTTCTCTTTCTGAATACATTTCTCTTTGCTTCTGTGACCTGTCTCTCACGGTCTTGCGAAAGTCTATGATCTCTTTTACTAGATTTCTCTATCTTTGTGTACTGAGTTCCTTGCCCGATTATTAGCCAAATAGACTTCCCTGAAGTGTACCGTATGCATAGACCAGATTGGCAATGTATTACAGAAGGGCCAAATTAAAAGTACTCTTAACCGAACGAGCGTACATGAAAAGACTATAACAGTTGAGAAGCGAAAGAGGTATATAAGACGCAGCAATTGCCATTCCATAGTAGTTTCCTGCGTGAGGTTATGTACGTGTGTGTGTGTGTACTTCTCTGTCTTCATCATGTTTATTCGAGCGATCCAAGTGTACAATTGACATTGACGGTCCTACGTTAGAACGTCGTCGAGGCATTTTAAATCACAATAACAAACCTACTTAGGTGACCTGAGTAAAAAAAAAAAGATAGCTGGTCAGCCGTAACAACGTCCCCTGACTTTGCCTTAAAACCCAATCGTCAAAGACAGTGTTGCCTTTGCGATCTACCTACAAAAACTTCAATCAAATACCTGTTAGGCCATTCTGTAATTGTCAATTCGAATTTTTGAAGGTAGCTCGATTGAAACTTGCCCGTCATTGGTCGAGATTATTCTTACAACCAATAACATGCACACGCGGACCGCGATCGAGTTCACTTTGATTTTTCGAATTGAAAGTTACAGGATTTTTTTTAAGGGGGGATAATCATCGAATGACTGCTCCCGCCTGGGTGAGGCGGGAGGGAGTGTCAGACTCTTACTGACTCAAAATAACCAACAAAAAGTGTTTTACTGTTTGCAATTTAATATTAAGATTAAGAACTTTTAGTAACGCAACCTCAAGATTGTCGTGACCGCGCATAGCTTGGTAATTAATTTTGGTCGCTCAGGATTTTCATTTTACTATAACTCTTAAGATATCAACTTAATTTATATGCTGTAAAGAGCAAATTTGGTCTAAAATAATTATAATTGCTGATTAATGTATTTATTTAAATATATAGATCTTTTTAAAAGTATTTTGTCATACATTTGTTCAATTTATATCAATCGATTTAGGACGCGCACGCGAAAACCGTACATGGCCGACTTCTTTGACAAAAATCGTGATATAATTTAACTTTTACAACAATTAAATCACTGATAGATACTTCTCTCTATCTTAAAAATAATCCTCTGTGTAACATATTAATATGACAAGTTTGACAGAGTGGAAATAAATTGTTATGTTTTCGGCTTACTCACGTACTAATTTGACGAGGAACTCGACTAGTGCGCTGCTACTGACGTAGCAGCGCGACAGTAGCCGCGTCGCGGATTGTGAAATGCTGCTCATGAATATGAGCCTCTAGCATGGCTTGAAACTAGTCGAGTTCCTCGTCAAATTATTACGTGAGTAAGCCGAAAACAGAATAATTTATTTAGTATGTATTACGAAAGTTACAATACAAATAGAGTGGCTATGTGGTGTGTGAGTGGATATGTGATGGCGAAAATTAGTATTTTTTTAAAAATTCATTGTGTACTGTGGTTTACTTACAAATAATCTTCCAGACGGACTGCGAGTCAGCCTGTGTCTGCTTGTCCACCCTGACGATGCTCTCGATGTCTTGTTCCACGCCTCGGTCCACTACGCTCACTCCTCGGAGCCAGGCTAGTACTGTTTTGGCTTCCTGTAATGTAACATAGGGTTTTTTTTAATACTAGAACTAAACTGTTATATAATTTAAAGTTTAAACATTGCATAATGTCACTTATTTTATCCCCGAGGAGGTTAATTAAGCAACAGTGTGGTCTTAACACTTTCACAGTCATTGCAATTCCTGTAGGCCAGTACCTATCTACAATACCTCTAGTGCCCAATCATGATAATTTCGAAACATTGAAGTCTGGCGCGCGTACAATATAATGCTCACTTCTCATAACTTATCATGTAATAGGGGCCGAGTACATATAATTATATACATAATTATATTAATGAATAATTTTCAATAACTGAAAAATTTACCCAGTAATGTTCGACACCTGTTGGACCTGTGAAAGTATAAATGTAGATATGTTTGTGACTCCTTCACGTCAAAATAGTTGAAGGTAACGGGGTGAAATTTGGAACGGGAATAGATTACGGTCTGGGATACCACACATATTTTTTGTTACACAGGAATGCAGGCGAATCAGCTGGCAGTAGCTAGTTACCTTATCCTTTGCATATTTAAGTGTGGGTGATCCATGCTTCGGCACGAATCGGCCGGCTCGACCGGAATGATACCACGGCCTCACAGAAAACCGACGTGAAACAACGCTTGTGTTGTGTTTCTTCGTGTGAGTAACGTTACCGGAGGCCCAATTACCCTACCCTTCCCCAAAGTCCCCAATTTCTGAATCCCCAACGATCCTCAAACTCCTAATCCCCAAAAGGCCGTTAGCGCACCTGTAACGCCTCTCGTGTTCCAGGTGTCTATGGGTGACACCGATTGCTTACCATCAGGTGATCCGTCTGCTCGTTACCGGCAGCAATATTTTGTGAATTTTGTAAATTTTCAAATATTATTAGGATTATGTTATCCATTAATAATTATAATAGTCTTATAGATAACTTACATAGTAGGTATTATAGTTCACAATGTTCATAGATTTTAAGATTAAAAAAAAAATTTCAAGCCATATGGTAGTATGTACCAGGAACGATGTACCTTTGTAACACCTTATATTATGTACCTACATTCAATGCAAATAAATTATTCTATTCTATTCTATTCTAAAAAAATATAGGTACAATTGTGACCTCTCAACAAACGTAGCAGACAAATAACCTTTATACACATATATATATATACTTATACATATATATATAGTCATGTGATCAATTGAAATATTCATATTATAGTGAACTACCTATAGAAGAATAACGTGAGTCATTCTAATACATATTTCAACTAATTTATTTTATACACAAAATTACGTGATAGTTCGTAAACACAAAGAAATATCATCACCTAGGTATAAATAAAATTAATACCTACCTATATAATTCTTACGGAACTGAATTAATTCATATGAGTTAAAATAAATCTTAAAATAAATACATATTATCATGTTTCCGATAAAACTAGGAAGTGTTGAGTATTTTCTATATATCATTGATATTCTATCGACGCAGTTATGAAATGTCATTTCTATAGAGGTATATTAATTTTTATTACTACCTCTAACTTGATGGGTTCGTGGCAAGGATTAAAATAGTAACCAACTATAACATCACGCCTTTTATCCTCGAAAGGGTAGGCAGAGGTTCACATTGCGGCATTTAATGTCACTTTACTATGTCAAAACATCACATTCACTATTTTATATATTGTTGATCGAAGATTTTATATTATAAGTCCCATGTAACAGGAGGTAAGTCTATTGCCATATACCGGGCATAATTCCGGACTCCATGCTAATACTGAGATATTAAAAAACAACCAGTAATATTTTGCTTGATGCGAGAATTGGTGCCCTTAAATAAATAAACAAACAGAATTATTCAAATCGGACCGTTTCGGAGATCAACGCTTAGACAAAGAAACTTTGTAATATTAAAAATAAATAAATATAATAAAATAGTACCTACAGATTTTTTTTATCCGGTCATTGTTAGGAATTTGTAAATACATAGGCTGCTTTTGTCTTTGAGGTAAAAAGCCTATTGTTATAATATCTTTTTATTTTGACTGCCTCGTTGGCCGAGTAGTCGCAAGTGCTACTGCCGGGCAAGGGGTCTCGGGTTCGATTCCCGGGTCGGGCAAAGTATTACTGGGTTTTTTAAAATTCTCAGTAGTAGCACGGAGTCTGGAAATGTGCCCGGTATATGGCAATAGGCTCACCCCCTATTACATGGGACTCATAACAACTAGTGAAAAGTGGGTGTTACATTGTACTGTGGTAGAATGTGCACCTCTGCCTACCCCTTCGGGGATAAAAGGCGTGATGTTATGTATGTATGTCTTTTTATTTTTCTTTTATTTTCATTACTTAATAATTTATACGATTACGATAGGATTCGTGTTAATAATGGTTATTTCTTTTTTATTTTATGTACGCATTTAATTTTTCTTTATTATGAATCATGGCATTAATAAAATTAATTTTCAATTTTAAATCAAACTGTATTTTGATTTTTTGTGTTTATAGGTCAAGAACTTTTGAATCGAATGTTATTAAGAATTTTCGAAGACAGGACAACACATGATACATTCGTATTGTGGACCAATGTTTAACACGTTACACGCCATAGGAGGTTACCGGTGACCGGCTAAGCAGATTTCCTTTGATCCAAGGAGACTTGGGATATCAAGACGTACTATATCTATAGCAACATATCATATGTCTAAATCGATTGGTTGGTTTAGAAGATAAGACGTAATAAAGAATATTATTCAGACACCACTGACCAACAGTAAAGGAAAACATCGAGAGGAAACCTAGGCTTATAATTTCTAATCATAAGTTTGAAATCGCCAACCCGCATTGAGCAAACGTGGTGATTAATGCTCTAACCTTCTCCATATGAGAAGAGGCTTTGCTCAGCGGTAGGCAATTATAAGCTGTTGATGATGAGAGAATATTCCACTCATAGGTACATACAAGATACGTGCGAAAGACAATACCTTTCCTACAGTCGGGTAAAAAGTAAGCTACTCACGTCGACTTTTCCTTGTTTGACCAGGTACTCAGGTGTCTCTGGCATGGCGAGGAAGATGAAGAAGATCACTGTGGGTACCAGCAGACCGAGCCATAGCATTGTGTTGACGCTCAGCACATCTGCTCCAATGTAGCTCATCAGGTAACCGATGTTTCTGAAAGATTACAAATGATATTATAGGTGTTATTTTTAGGCATGTGTCCATACAAAAGCAATGTTCATAACGTCTCGACGTCTCGTCATTTGAGCTAGGCCGGATAACTAGGCAGAGGAGTATATTTTACACCGCGGAGCACTTAACGGGTTGCCGGGGGAGGGGGGGGGACTCCGGCAAAATTGAAACAAAAAAATGTTATGTCCTAAAACTTTAATTCTACGCGGACAAAATCAAACAGCTTGTTTCAAATAACTAGATCTAGAAACTAAGGAAAAATGGGCGCAGTAGGTGATTCGAATAAGTACCTACTTAGATATGTCTCAGCTTATCCATTTAAACAAAAAGGCATGATTCGGTTTTCTACAATGTAGATACCTACACAATAATAATGATTAGGTATTCTCTAAGCGAAGCGGTCTCATCGTTACGTCATCAAATAATCTGGTCAAGTCTGTTCGATGAACTGTTCGGTGTAAACAAAGTGATGCATTTGTTGTTGCTTATTATGTTAAAAAGGAGAAATAATTCTTTATTAATGGATTGGTAGAGGTCTTATTTACAAGAACGAATAAAGACAAAATCTGCAGTTTCATATTTGTGTACCAGTTATGTGGTAACAGCTATTCAGATAAATGGATGATGGTCTAGAAAACCTAACATTTTGATAGACAAGTACTTAGTTATTGAATTAATGATACTATGAATGGAGTATGGTTAGGCGAGAAGAAGTGTCAGAGTCTTACTGACTAAAAACCACCCCGTTCCTACTTCTGCTCTTCGAGCCGGAGCCCGTTAGGCTTTCCGCGGCTCCGTATCGGTGTATAGTGTATGGTAAAATGGAATAGTAGGTAATGCAGGCCTCAGAAATGCATAAAGTTTTAATCAACACATCTGTTATTCAAATCAGACTCCACAAACTGCAAAGTTTATGGTTTTTTTGGTATCACACACAAATACACACACTTCAAATTCTAGAATGGTACTATTCTAGATGAAGATAACTTGTTAATCAGGTTTACTGTTATATATGTAGGTATACATAGTACGAATTATTTACTAGAATTTGCAGTAACAAACCAGATGCATACATAACGTCACTTCTTTTTTTAATCCGTTGCAAACAGGTATGCAAAGGTGTACATACCTACGACGGGTACTTGTACAATGTACTGCCTCACTTTTAACAAAGAGTTCTAAATCTGACCAATATTATAAATGCGACAGGCTATGAGTTTGTGTGTGTATGTCTTGTTCCTCAATCACGTAAAAACGGCTCAAGGGATCGGGATGAAATTCGGAAAATGCTTACATTACGGTCTTAAATAACACACAGGATTTTTTTATCCAACGGGAAAGTGGGCAATGAAGCCGGTAGAAACTAGTTACGTTATGTGTCTGATACAAAAGGTGGTGAGTATATTGCCAACTACTGAATCTACTTCCAGACTCTGTGCAACCTCTCTATTAATGAGACCGAATTTCCAAATAATATAACAACAAACACCCTATAAAGTGATAGAAAGGCCTTGATTTCGATCTCCCACCAAACATAATGTTACTAAATTTTTCGTTTTTCGTACTATATACCATGTCACGTAGTCTAGAAATTGCAAGTGTGGGAGAGCCATGCTTCGGCACGAATGGGCCGGCTCGACCGGCCTCACAGAAAACCAGCGTGAAACAAAGCTTGCGTTGTGTTTCGTCATGTGAGTGAGGTTATCGGTGGCCCAATTATCCCTCCTCCCCAGTCTCGCCAATCCTCGAATCCCTCACAATCCTCAAACCCCCAAAAGGCCGGTAACGCACTTGTAACGCCTCTGGTGTTTCAGGTGTCCATGGGCGACGTCGATTGCTTACCATCAGGTGATTCGTCTGCTCTTTTACCGGCTTATCCTGGCTTATCCCATAAAAAACAATTGATCCTTCATTACAAGACTGGCGAAAAACGTGTAGCTATAACATAATATTTGCACCTCTGCCTACTCCTTTATTCCTTAATAGGCATAACATTGTGTTATGTAAATTACGTACACAGTTGAAGGCTACACAGCTCATGGCTCAGGAAAATATGACAACAAACGTAAGTACTGATTTTAATTAAATCATGTAATGAATTAATTTATAGATGATCAATGATTATTTAATTTTCCTACCATCGTAGTCTCGATCCTTGGTTGCGATTACTTTGTTGATTATTATATTATTTATGTACCCAATATTATATATGATATTCTTATTAAATATCTGGGTAAAAAGATCATTTTAAACGTGTTAACTATTTTTGTGCACAAAAAATCATAGTAAGAATCACTCCGGTGCAATATGATAGAAAGATGAACAAATACACTTTTAAATAGTTTTCAAATTAGTAAAGAAGAAAGAAGGAAACCGACCGCAAGTAAGAAAGTGATTTTTGTTTCGGTTTTGTTGTCCGAATGGTTTTGATCGTGACTAGAAAAGAAAAAGATGATATAATATTAACTGAACCTCAAGTAAATTCAAATAAAAAAAGCAGAAATTTACTTACCTATTCAAAATAAGAAGAGATCCCAAAGCCCCTCGTAGGTCAATATCGCTAATCTCCTTCAAATATATGGGGAGGACGATGTAGCAGGAGGAGCAAGGTATACCGGCGACTGCACGGGCCAAGATCAATGCCCACGGTTCCAGACTTAGCAGCTTGATCTGCCAGTAGATCTGTGGATTGGAGAAATGATATTAGAATGAAGAGTGGGTACAAAACATATGCCAACCGAAAGTGTATGTTTCCAAAATCGTAGGTAAACGTAGCCTGGAGCTCCTTCTAGCTAGGTACAGTGACGATATTTGCGATGAAACTTGTAGTAGTTGAATCCGAAGAGCTGATGATGGATCTGGAGGGATCTATATAAGTCTTGCAGTAGACAGTACGTGTCATTAATTTTAATGGTTGTTCGTGATGCTACAATAATCTACAGGTAGAATGTGAATACCCTATTTAATGTAACATGAATAAAATTACAACGTAATACTAATTAATCAGCAAAGACAAATAAAACAAAAGTAACGCTAGAACTACGTTTGAATATATTATTATAAGTCCTAGTTGGGTCTTTCTTCGTAGTTATAATTCAACCTATCATAGAAATGTAGGACATTTACTTGGTATAGCGTGCGTTAACTATAAGACAAAGTATAATTAGAGGTACATTTAAATAATCACAAAAGGCAATAAAACTTATACTGCAGAACTTATTAATAAAGATTTTGGTATTAGATAAATATTTATATTTCAGTATAAACAATTATAAAGGTGATAAAGAATGACTGAGTGAATTGCAACGTACACTTAAGACGTACGTGACAATTGGACTATTGAGAGAAGTTCAGAACTGTCAAAAATTTCATAATAAGTCGTTCGAGTAAAATAATATAACACAAATTACAATGTGAATTAAGTGAAAACAGCAGTCAAATGATCAATTCTCAGCAGATAATTAACATCTAGAAAAGACGAAACAATTATTATTATACTAAATAAATGGTCCCAATGATAAAAACCTGCAAATAAAACACTTGGAATATAAAAAAAGACAACTCAAGCCAGAAGAAGAAGATATACAATACAATGTAACTAATGATAGGAAGGAAGGAAATGATAAAGTTCAATACACTTAAATTTTTTTAGCACCCAAGTTTCATGCTTCAATTAATTTCAATAGCGTCACCCATTATTTGTTAACGAGAAGAATAAGATGTACAAAAAATGGATCGGAATTTTTCTCGCAACGTTTTTTGGATTTGTCTAAGGCCTTTGACAGTGTTAATAAAGTGATTGTGTTGATTGTTTGTAAAAAAAACATTTGTTTAGTATGGTGATTGAAATGTAGCTGCAGTACTATTCTGTAAAAATAATTTGCAGCACAGATTTAGGGCTTGTGACTTTTTCTGTTTTTATTGGACTTTTGTCTATATGGATACATCAACCCCAGCGTACCTTATTACCTAATTTAATAGCATATAAGTATATATACCCTATGTACATGAAAGGGAATCATTAAGTAAGTCTAGATCGCAGACAGGTTATGTCACCCTCAACAGTTCATACAATTCTTTTACAATCTTCACGGCTTGTGACTTATTTGTAATTAAATTGTCAGTTATATTGAGTAAGATGTTTTAGATTGAGATTTAATCTAGATAGAATTTCTGTTTGAATTAGAATATTACAAAATGGTGCAACCATCGAATCATTTAACGAAAGTATAAGAGGCTGAGCATAGAAGTTTTTGTTTTTAGAAAGTTCTAGAATATTTATGGAAATAGACGTTCAATGCGAGAAAGTTTTTAATTATAAATAAGTGGGATGATTTTAAAATAGCTGATGCATTAATAGCAAACAGTTTATTGAGGAAAATGACAATATTTCGTGATTCCAAGTCCTAAACCACAATCGACTGGAAAAACCTGATATTGGCCATTTGCCCCAAAACTTTGTTCTTCTATTTTTATGGGGATTTCAGACTTTTTTTTAAATATTTTGATGTGAATTAGCATAAGATTTAAATTAACACACAATTGTTATTTTCCGGACATAAGCAAAAGTTTACTTTTGTGTTCCTACTTTTATTAGACGCATTCTATTTTAATGGCGGATCTAGGTCAAACTTGAGGTCTCATCCTGGTGTACATCAACCACATGATCAACGAGGAATTCATTAAAAATGTTTTGGGATTTCGTCACACCAAGCAACGTGTGATATCATCAATCAAAAGAGTGTCATTCATTTGTTTACCACGTCACATTATTGAACATCTAGTTATCGTAATAAGGTGCTAAATAAATACAGATATGCCTTAATTTTGGGCATGAGCAACATTAGCTGAAAGGTGCTAACACTATCCTATTTTGGTTTATACAACAATCTGTGCTAATAATTTTGCAGTTCATTTTATATTTTTGATAAATAATGACGTCAGTTTTATGTTCTATGCAGGCATTTGCATGGGAGTAACAGAAAGTTGAAATGAATCTAAATAAATAATTTAGGACCCTATGTTTTTGTTTTTCATTTTTACTGATTTCATTGTCATAGATTAGTAGATTTATTATAGTGTCAACGAACACAGTTGTCTCTTTAGCTTTACTATTAGTAATTTTTTTTTCATCTTGCCCTTGTCATAAGTTACTTGAGGTTCGCACAATATGTCTATCCTTTCCTCTAAACCTATCAGACCTTACCACAAAGGACTTCTTTTGTATTTCTTTCATTTAAATATACATGGCTGTGTTACTAGCTTCTACAGTACATATCAACCAAGTTCATATGAAATGAAGCTAATTTTAGAATTCCATGTTTGCTTCAACTGGTCCAATCGGCAGTTCACCTGCAGTTGGATTTGCATTTATTATTATTTTATCCTCATATAACTAGATACAGCTACAACACGTACCTATGAATTTTATTTCAAATTGTGACCTCTGAGTTAATGGAAACGATACTTTTTCCCAGCGCAGATACGCAATGCCCAATAAGTTATTTTTTTCTTTAGTTAATTGTTCTTTCTCTCGCATAGACAAATATATTTATGTGCTTTTTCATTTATTGAGAAGCCATATGCGCAACTGCAGATAAGTAAGTAATTCTACTTCGATTCGAAGAGTAGTTTAATTATCACTAGGTATTTTAATTTCCAAATTCAGTAACACCTAGACACGTCTTTGTCGAAAATTTGGCAATAAATTGCTTCGGGCCACTATAAAAATGAGACTATAGTCACATTTGCAAAAAATTAAGTGACTATCACATCATGTCATCAATCATCAATGCTACATTATTTCTCTAAGCACCTTTAGGGACTCAAATACAATAAACCTCATAACATTATTACATTATGTAAATAAATTGTTCTACAGTAAACTACTCCTTGACACCTAGCCTTGCATTCAACTGATAGCAAGCAAAAAGGATCTAATTTGGTGTCAATGCAATGTTATCGAAATGATACCTGATTTCCTAAGTATACAGTTACGTGGTAAATATTTTTGTTTTTATAAGAACTCGCGGAGAACCTAACGGGTAACCGGGGCTCCGGCTCGACGTGCAGGGGAAGGAACGGGGTGGTTTTTAGTCAGTAAGAGTCTGACACTCCCCCCCGCCTCACCCAGGCGGGAGAAGTCATTCGATGATTTTCCCCCCTTAAAAAAATCGATACTAAATTACATAAAAATCGCAGGTTACACACGTTGAAAATACTGAGAAAAGCTCTACTAGTTTTGAATCAAAGAGGGGTTCCTCATGAGCATCGTGCGCAGTCGCGACGATGTCACGCACGCAGCTTACACGATATCGCCGATAACTTACTTAACTTAACTTACGCCGATATTTTTAGTAATTCTTTGTTTTTATCTGAACTAATGATGTGATTGGCAAAATGCTTTTGTTGCTGATAGGAAATTGATTGGGTTCAAGGTCATGAACTTGTAAATGATTCATTCAGGTAAAGTGCTATTATCGTCAACATCAACACCTGCATATAAAATGATTTGTCTCAATTTCCACGTTTTGAAGGCGGTTAGAGGTTACAGTTTAAAAGAGTAAGGTATAACAGTTTAAGTGTGGGAGTGCCATGTTTCGGCACGAATGGGCCGGCTCAACCGGAGTGATACCACGGCCTCACAGAAAACCGACGTGAAGCAACACTTGCGTTGTGTTTCGTCGTGTGAGTGAGGTTACTGGAGGCCCAATTACCCTCCCCTTCCCGTTTACCGGCTTATGCCATAAAAAAAACATAGAGCGCTAAGCACCCTGGACCTTGTCAAATGTATAGCTGTAAGCCTTTTTTAGGCCTCTAGTTTACGTTGCGTCATTCGTCAAAAATGATAGGCGGAGTTAACGTTGCCGCTTCGTGGACAGTTTTCATTGTTCCTAAGCAAGATTTGTGATTTGTAGGCCGCATATTGTTTGTGAAGGTTGCAGGCTATGATGAAATTGCAACGTGTAGGTACAGTTACCCTATGGGTTATCGTACATAGTTATGGCACTGATCACGCTCAGGTTTGATAGAGAGCGTCATCGTAATTGTCAAAATGTGTCCTGAGAAAAGTGGGGGTTGAGTCAAATATGTTCCACGTACTGACGTACCACAAGGCGTAGGTACCACATGCCTTATAATGGTATATGAAGTACCCATATTACATTTTACATAAAATATTTATACTTATGTCGTCACCTCACCGAGACTTTGTTCGTCTCACGTAATTGATATTGTTATTATAATTAGTAGCACTAAAACAGGTCTTGCGATAATTACAGTACTATCAAATTAACTCATTTAAATAAAGGTAATGTGTGAGCTACAATTGTTTTAAACTCAAATTGCTCATTTTGTGGTTTCATTAGACGCTTTACAGATACAAGATACAAAATACGTATTTATATCTTGTATTTGAAATACTTTTTAATTTTTATATTTTGTATCTTATATTTAGATACATTTTCCAGGTATCTTAGTATTTTGAAGATACTTTGTTCACTAAGATACTTTTATTAAAATAAACTTCGCAGTTTTTCTTTCCGAACGCAACTGAACGCAGCGCGTCGTTTATTTCGATACCATATTTTTACGGATCGGAAACTAAATGACAGATGGCGACACTACCTTTTTACAAATGTCATCGGTTAAGTAAGTAAGATCGTCAATGCCAAAATTAAAATTTAAACAAATAATACAAAAAAAAAGATTGTCAATGAGTGTGATCTGTCACTAGTGTCACTGTCACTCCTTCCGTAAGTTTTTCGCTGAGGTTTTTCGTGTGTACGTGGACGTGGTGTATGGTGTTTAAAATAAAATATTGTAATTAATAAATAACAATATCGCCTTTGTGAGATTCGGGATCGCGAACTTACCTACATATTTTGTCTTGTCACATTTGCCTGATCGTTGATATCAACGCGGTCTATCCGAGAACTGTTTTCAAATAAAACGAATAAACTTACATTCAATTAAAATTTATTAAATGCTGTTTTCTTACAAAAGTATTTTATCTTTAAAAAGTATTTTAAAGATAGGTATTTTGTATCTATTATTTCAGATACCTTTTTAGAAAAGTATCTGGTATCTGAAATGCTTTTTTTAAAAGTATCTTGCCTAGTATTTCAGATACTTTGTATAAGGTATCTTATACATCACTTTCAAATAGGAAGATGTAAGATCGTAGAAATTAACTCGTCCGCACACTTGATATAAATCCCCAAAATTTGGTCATAGAAAAGTAGTCTCTGAACATCGGAAATAAGGTCTATAATGGAGGTAGTGGAGCGTGGTCACCGGTGGCAGCTTTACGCACAATTTTCGCTACATAGTTATTTATAAGACTACTGCAATATCTATGGGGTGCGTATCACAGGGGACCGTTGGATGCAGGTCGAATTAAAGTTATTGGGGATATGAAGATCATCATCATCATCATTAACAGCCTGGTCTCGTCCACTGTTAGACATATCTAGGCCTCTCCAATAGCACGCCATTGAACTCGCATTTCATGAATAAGATTAATTACCTATATAGGTACTGAATATTTTCAAAAGATGGTATGATTATATACGTAGGTACATATATAAAAATAACATAAAATTCTAACAGAAAACGTAACTTTCTAAAACTAAATCTTGCATCTAGAATGCTCTTCAGTTCCTAAATGCGCAGAAAATTTTGTTCTAGCATATAATTATTTTATTATTGTATATTTTTCCTTCATAGTCTTTAATTACTGACAACTTGTGGGTGTTAGTGGGAAAACCACAAAACTTTGTACCTATAACTTGTATTTTGATTCTCAAAATAACATTTTACGCTACCTACGTAAATAGATGAAACGTCACACTTTTTATTTACTAAGCCATTTACATAACATCATAACATAACATCACGCCTTTTATGCCCGAAGGGGTCGGCAGAGGTGCACATTACACCACTGTAGAGGTACAATGTAACACCCACTTTTCACTATTTATGTTATGAGTCCCATGTGGTCCCATGTAATAGGAGGTGAGCTTATTCCCATATACCGGGCACAATTCCAGATTCCGTGCTACTACTGAGAACATTTAAAAACCCGAGACCTACCCCCTCTCTTCCCAATTTTAGAATACCCAATAATCCTCAATTTCCTTAACCCAAAAAGGTCGGGCCGATTGTTTACCATCAGGATCACCTAATGGTGATCGGGGAGACGGGTCTCTGTTACTCGTTTACCGGCTTGTCAATAAAAAAAAAGTCTGGATCCATCTTAGTTGTAGACAGATATTTAATAGAACTAATTTCAAAAACGTGGGACCGTTTCAACCAGTATAGATTTGGGATTTCGAACGGTATTCTTTGTTCGTTCGTTATTCTTTAATTTATTTAGGATACTTAACAAACGAAGCATTTCACACTAAGTTCACACATTATTTCTCAACTTCCCATAGAACCCGACCCTATTGGTGTTGGTGACGTCAAAAATATTCACCTAATTGTCAAGTAATCACCATGAACAAATTAACGGGCTTGTAACGCAAATTCGACTTTTATCGGAAACCGTATAATTTTATTTCATTAGCCGTACACCCTTATCAGTGCATACTGAATTAAATTGTGAGTATGCCTGATAAAGCAGGCAAGTTCATAATCTTGTAATTAGGAATTTGTCAAGGCGAGCCAGTAGCCCGTCATATGGTTGGCTTTTATGAATTACGAATTCGATTCGGCGGTGATTAGACTCGTATTTTATGCGATTTAAGGTTCATTTTTAAGTAATATCGTATGCTGTCTCTTTGAGAGGTGGTCTTAATTTGTCGTGTTTACAGCTTGTGACAGTCTACTATAGCCTAAGTTAAGGCATTTACCGTATTGCATACACTTGGCAAACCGAGGAGCTTGCATATGCTTTTTACCAATAGACTAACAATACAATGAACACTTTCATTTTCCAAAAACCAAACTGAATAGATTTTTGTATCCAACCCAAAATCGCAATAACCGAGATAAATCGCAATAACGAATAGACGACAGACCCGAGCGTGAGGCGCGTCGCGTTCCGCGCGCGCCTTAACTCGTCGAGTACCGGTTTTGCAGACACAATTATAGAACAATAGGTTGCGGTCACCGGTGACCGCTTGGTATTTGACAGTTTAAAGAGCCATCAGACCACCACGGATGGGGCCCAATAGGGCTGATACCGATTCGGAGCCGCGGAGAACTTAACGGGTTACCGGGTCTCCGGCTCAAAGTGGGGGAGAAGGAACGAGGTGGTTGTTAGTCAGTAAGAGTCTGATACTCCCTCCCGCCTCACCCAGGCGGGAGAAGTCATTAAATGATTTTCCCCCCGTGTAAAAAAAGACGAATAAACGACACAAAACATAATAGAAAAGTTGCACTTACAATTAACGACAGAGTTGTCACTAGGGTCATCAGTTTTCTTCCAAATCTATCGGTTAAGTACCCCATAGGAGCCCCAAAGATGATGGCTGTGATGTAAGTGACTGACGCCATCCAGGAGATGTCGGAACTGGTATAGGGCTTCGGTGAGGGTCCATCATCAGACTGTAGCACTGATATCATAGGCGACAACCACCCTTGCACCATACCGAAGCTTAGCAGCGGAATTGTAACTATGGGACAAGAAGAAAAACAATATGTTAGACATGGATACTGATAAAAAATTTTTGGCTGGATGCGGAGACGGTTGATGGAGTAATGTATAAATGTATTATCAAAATGAAGAGGATAGGAATGATGAGGAAAATACAGATGGATATAATAATTTGAAAGGTTCTGTTTTATCAGACTTAGCTGTCTGGTCTCTGTCAAATTATGGGGTTGTCGACTTTGAGATACTCGTGGCAGGTAGGCGTAGTGACCAAAATACTATTCAAAAGTCACTATACGACTGTCATAAATTATGTTAATGATTTCTTTGCTTGCATACCCATGCAAAAAGAGTAAGATTGCTTTGATGACTTTGGGTGTTTCTATGTAAGTGCTTAAATTATCGATGTCTTCTTAGAATTGCTACAGTGATTGGACTAAACGATTAAGGACAGGACAATAATATTTATAATTTTCAAAAGCTGCAAGAGCTGATAAACGGATTCTCGTCCGTGCATTAATTGAATTATGGTTTAATTTAGAGGTAAAATGCAATGTTTATAACTGTGAGGGAAGTTAAGGGTACCTAAAGCACCACAGCACCAGGTTATTAGACAATCGAAAAAGGTATTTACTAATGGAGATACGTAAGGTCGCGAAATGCTGCTCATGAATATGAGCCTCTAGCATGGCTTGAAACTAGTCGAGTTCCTCGTCACATTATAACGCGAGCAAGCCGAAAACATAATAATTCATTGAGATACGTAAGGTTTAAAACTAAAAAGTTTACATACAAAATAAAACAAAATACCAAAGCCAACGAAATTACAGCTCGTATTATAGACGATTTGATTTCGGTATAATTTGGATTTCGGCAAAAAATGGCCAAAGATTGGCATATAGAATGTGTACCTACAAGTTTCTTTTACAGGTCTATGTTTATACATATTTATGTGTTGTACTATATCAATAAATAATTATTAAATTTATGAATCGAAACTAAACTAGTCAATCAATTATTAAGTAGGTACTTAGGAACGTAGAAATAAATCTAAATTGCTTTTATAAAAAATACGGAAGATGAAGTTTATTTTACGTAAATAACATACAAATATTTTTGGAATATTTGTATGTTATTTTAAAATAATTAAAAAAAAATCTTTTAATTATTTTAAAATAACATACATAACATCACCGAAGGAGTAGGCAGAGGTGCACACTACGGCACTTAATACCACTGTACAATGTAACACCCACTTTTCACTATTTATGTTATAAGTCCCATTTAATAGGGGGTAAGCCTATTGTCACATACCGGGCACAATTCTAGACTCAGTGCTACTACTGGGATTTTTTTAAAACCCAGTAATACTTTGCCCGACCCGGGAATCGAACTCGAGAACACTTGCCGCGACTTGCGACCACTCGGTAACGGGGCAGTCAATATATTTAATTACCATATCTTAAAATATATTTTATTAATTGCCTTATTAAGATGTGATGCCTGATACGAACATAATGGGGTTTAATTATTGAGTTAGAATGGGATTCATTCTCATTTCTAACCGGCGATATGAAAGTCATTGTCTGTGGTCAATAGTGGACATCTTGCAGATAACATTACGACGATGATGAAAACGAATTTGGAAATTCATAAACACAGCTAGGTAAGTCATAACTTTGTATGTCTTTTAATAAAATTGGTTAATGGGATCTAATACGGTGATTTTGAGGGCTTAAATAAAATAAAACCCAACAAAAAGTGAACAGTAGAAAAGCAACGAAAAATACTGCGGGGAATAACTGATACCTATGGTAATTAGAGTTAAAAATATGCATCTAATATGCGTCATCAATAATAGTTTTGTCATGGTTGTGTTTAAAAATATGTGTTTATCACAGGTAAAATATATTTTTGTTGTTAAACAATAATTTGTTGTTCATTTTATTATGAATGGAACCAGAATTCAAATCAGTTTCAACGTAGAAGGTCACGCAAGGTTGCACATGGATATAGTAAACAAAACAGCAGAAGGTTCATATGACGCAAAGTCAAAATCACTGGTCAATTTTTTTTTTCTTTATTTATTATCAGGGACTGGTCAATTTTGAACGACAAAACATTTTTTTTTAATTATTTTTTATAGAATGTTGAAAAAATTTTTAGAATGTTGAAATATTAAAAAAAGTCAGTCTGTCTGTATGTTTCTGGTGAAGATATTTGCTCGTTCCAAACTGTACATACCTATAGAGAAGGACGGACAAGAAACTCTATAAGTTACTCTTTTTCAATCAGACTCCCTCATATGAATAGGTTACTGTTTTATTAACTTTGAGAATGTTAGAATGTTGCGCAGATTTTTTTGTTTTTTTTTTTATTTTTCGCCAAGTATTATTTTACTAGTCATTTCCAAAATCTAGGTAATAAGTTTATCTAAACATATTTGCTTTATTAGTTCAATAGAAAACGCTGCAGTGTTTCGTACGAGGTCTGTTCGAAATGAATAGTCTGGTATTTTTTTTTTCATTCCAATTGCTTTTTAGGTTTTCACGATTCTTATTCAATCGACATGTCTTTTTTAGCTTTTGAGAATTTCCAACACTGTTACATAGGAGCCAGCGTACAACCTATCGTTTCGACCACATTAAATTTTGAGATATTGTCAAGAGTTAGACTTCTGCATTTTATTGCAGAGTCCCAATGTTATGATCAGTACCTGACTTTATATACTATAGAACCTTATAAATACATACATAAGTTACATAATCCTGTATTTATTTATACATACAGTAATAGGTTAATTGTTTAATTTCGAAACTGCAACAATTTAAATCAATATATAAACATGTTTGTTGTTTCGAAAGTGAAAGAAATAGCACATAATATTAGTCGCAAAGTTTATATTAATTAATAAATCTATAATTTATAGATAAATAAAATAATCACCAATGTGTTTATACGCGATAAAAGGCGTGCTGTTATGTTATGTCAAAATAAAACATTAAACAACATAACGAAAAAATGTATCTAAAATGTGACATCTACCTCTATAGTACCTTCTAGATATTGACGAGATTTTCAAAAAGATATGAAAATTATCTCTAAATACACTCATCGTGTACATGTACATGCATATATTAAATACAGTACGCCGTTTCCTAGATATCACAGGAAATGTATGAACGTTGGTACATAGCCTATAAATATTATTATGTATATTATCCATCTCGGTATATATATAGTTCTATACAAGTCCAAGTTCAATGCTGATCCTTGTAATGATAACGTAGAATAATTTTCTAGAGGTGAACAGTATTCATCAAGTAGTGGCTTATTGTAATTGGCATTTGTTTTTTGTTTAGAATGTATTAACCCCTTTTGATTTATTTATCGTAAAGTTAAAAAAAAAATATTTATCGTAAAGTTTAATAGAGACTAATGAACGATAAGTTCAATTTCATTTGTATAGATTAACCGGAATTCTACTGTACACAAAGAATACAAAACTTGGTGACTCAGAACTCATTTAGGTAATAGTTTTCATCTTCTTTATTTTTTTAAACGCATGGCATATATTATGAGTCTATAAAAGTACACATCAGATGAGATAAAAATAGTACCTAGGTACCTGCTTTGACTTTGGGAAACTGTTTTTCAAACCATAACACGTAGATTAATTTATGGGTTCAAAAACCGATTTTACCTGCCATCAAAAACCCCTAAAAAAGACCTTCACAACATTTTACAAAAACAGGTACCTACCTACTTACTACAACGCGTGTTAGTTGCTATAATTATTAAAAAAAAAAACAAAATTAGAATTACCTACTTGAATAATTAGATATTGCAACATGATTTTTTCTCATAAAACCACAGAGAAAAAAGGTGTTCTTTCTGACAGCTGTATATATTTGAGTTTTAATCTGTGGCAAATGTATTTCAACATACAGCCTAGGTAAAACAAGCACCTGGTTTGCTGATGTGCTATCCTTTACCACGTTGAAACAAATAGAAACTTTGTCTAAATAAAATAAGGTTTCTTTTCACTTAAAGTGACTCAAAGTCCTTCTAAGTTTATACTATTTTAATCACATCTTGTTTGAATCGAGCGATTATTATCGCGGCTAAAAATAAAGCTAGTTAGGAATGCTGTGTGCCAACTGCCAACTGACAGATCGGATGCAAACTTGTAGCTGCAACTGGACATTAATGAATGGGGTGATGACTTAAAGATTGTTGCATGGACATTCATTATATGTATGTAGTGCAATCTATTTATTTATTTATTCAAAGGACTACTGCCACATCACAAACATATAACATTTAAAATACACAAAAGTAACAGATTAAGTGATGCATGCACAGAAATATTAAAAAATATTATATCTATGCATGCGACAATAATGGCATACATAGCATTGGCAATTCATAGGCTTGACAATGGTTTAAAAATAGAATACAATTTGTGAATTATGGAAAAAGAAAATAATAACAAAAATATATACCATCACAAATGTATACAGATAAAAAAGTATTTCGAAAGGACCAGAGAGTAGATAATAAATCTGGGAATTGGATACTTTCCCTAATCAAAAATAAATTATTTCGTCTGTTCAATACAATAAAATATATTTTTTTTATATATTTTTAATTTTCTTTCATTAATTATTTTTATGACCAACTTAATTTTAGTATTTTAACAGCAAATTTTTAAGAAATAAGTATGCTGTTTGTCTCTAAAAAACGTGACGTCACAAGACACAATGTCGTACAAAATCGATTTTTGTCATAAGTTGTATGGAGTACTTACCTATGAAAAATAGAGCACAGAGTGAGATCTAGAGGTTTTCCGTCAATGTAAAATCAAATAAACTGATTCAACTATCGAACGCATACGATTCGTACAATTATGATAATAAAAATTATGATTATGATTAGGTACCTAAGTATGAGCATTAAAAAATATGAGCTTTTTACAAACATATTAAAATAATTTAGGTTCAATTAATTTTTTGTTATCCGATCTGGATTTGTCAATTACATGTCGACTTATCAGCAAATCAGTTTCGCCATTCCGTAAAAAAAACATATAGGTAACCAAAAATAGATGTAATGTAAATGTTGTTTCAAAATGAAAATTAGGCATCTACCCTATTGTGTTGCATTTTTCTAGTAGACATGTGGCAACCTAAATTGTTCTTGCTTCTATTAATAAACAGTCCTTAATTATACTAACTATTTATACATTCTATTTCCTGATAGAAGATGCTCATAGTTTGATTATTACATACGATTAGATTCACCAATAATTCACATAAACAGTAATTTATGTGATTCACTTAAATTGTATGCTAAATTGCTCCCTATTACTCTACAATTAGGGTTCAAAAATGCATAATTCTCGCATTAGGGTCGTCCATGCGAAAATAACGAACAAGTCGTTAAATTAATTAGTTATTACTACATGTCATGTGGCTATTACCTCTTTTGTGTGGACGAGATTGTTGGGAAACACGAACGAGATGTGATTTAATGGACACGCGAGACATATAACATCATCATCATCATCATCATCAACAGCCTATAAATGCCCACTGCTGAGCAAAGCCTCTTCTCACACGGAGAAGGTTAGAGCGTTAATCACCACGCTTGCTCAATGCGGGTTGGCGATTTCAAACTTATAATTAGAAATTATAAGTCCAGGTTTCCTCACGATGTTTTTCCTTCACCGTTTGTCAGTGGTGTCTAAATAATCTTAGAAAGTACATATAACTCGGAAAAAGTCACATTGGTACTTGCCGTTGGTAGGTTTCGAACCCGCACCCTCATGCATGAGAAGTGGGCGTCTTAACCTCCGGGCCACCACGACTGTATAACATGGTATCAGTATATTTTATTTACTCCCCGATTGCTCTTCTTCTTTATGGAAGAAGGATTAAGTATAAAAGGTAAAAAGAACTGAAACATACCCAATTTTTGTCAGTTATATTACAAGTCCTAAATTAAAAACAATAGTGTTCCTACATAACATAACATCACGCCTTTTATCCCGAAGGGGTAGGCAGAGGTGCACATTACGGCACTTAATGCCACTATACAATGTAACACCCACTTTTCACTATTTATGTTATGAGTCCCGTGTAATAGGGGGTGAGCCTATTGCCATATACCGGGCACATTTCCAGACTCCGTGCTACTACTGAGGTTTTTTAAAACCCAGTAATATTTTCCCGACCCGGGAATCGATTCCGAGACCCCTTGTCCGGCAGTCGCACTTGCGACCACTCGGCCGACGAGGCAGTTAGTATCCCTACAGTCGGGTAAATAAACTCTTTTGCATTTTGCGACTCGGTAATCGTCCTTCGGTTGCACTAGACGCAACCAAAGCAATTTCTTAGTACCTACAGAAAAAAAGCGTTAAATATAAATAATAATATTCTCCATCAAGAATAATAGGAATAGTATGAATGAGTAACGATCTATGTTGTTGTAAAAAACAGTATAACAATGGTATCTGTAGCTTAGTTTTGTTCCTCGGAAATTATGTGTGAAATTATATTTGCAATGTTTCAATCAACAGATATTAAACTTGACTCATAGAATTGACATTTCTCTATAGAAAAATGACGTGGTGGCCGGGTGTTTTTTTCAAAAAACTTTAGTCAAAGTCAAAGTCAAAATCATTTATTTCAATTAGGCCAAAATGGCACTTTTGAACGTCAACAAAAAAAATAATAAGAAGTAAAGCTATTTGCTCATTCCAAGGTGTTGATTCCTATGGAGAAGAACGAGCAAGAAACTCCATAGGTTACTCTTTTTCAATCAGGTTCATAATACAATTTACTAGTTACATAGTTTTGCTGTTTGGATTGTGCGAGAACAATGTAACACTAAAATCCAGCCATAGTGATCAAAGAAGAACTTTTATTTAACTAATCATTATCCTCCCACGTTGTTAAGCATCGCGGTAACTTATTAGCATCTGTATTTTATTGCATTGGGTGAGAACAGTGACATGGCTCAGTTTTTTTGAAACTAAACTTTGTATTTTAATCAGCAGAATTGTTAACTGTGGCTTAAGGATAATGACGCCGTTAATTTTTTGGTTTTTTTTTTGGAGTATCACCCGGCCGGTGACCCGGAACAAGGAGGTTTAGGACGATTGCTTCTCATGCATGAGAGTGCGAGTTCGAAACTAATCAATGGCAATAACCAACGAGACTTTTTTCGAGTTATATGTACTTTCTAAGACTATTCAGACACCACTGACAAGTGCAGGTAAACATCGTGAGGAAACCAAGGCTTATAATTTCTAATTATAAGTTTATTAACACGCATTGAGCAAGCGTGGTTAATAATGCTCAAACCTTCTCCGTGCGAGAGACCTTTGGTCAGCAATGGCCACTTATAAGCTGGTTTTTTATTACATAACGTAACATAACATCACGCCTTTTACCCCCGAAGGGGTACGCAGAGGTGCACATTACGGCACTTAATGCCACTGTACAATGTAACACCCACTTTTCATTATTTATGTTATGAGTCCCATGTAACAGGGGATGAGCCTATTGCCACATAACGGGCACAATTCCAGACTCCGTGCTACCAATGGGATTTTTTTTAAAAACCTAGTAATACTTTGCCCGACCCGGGAATCGAACCCGAGGCCCCTTGCCCGGCAGTCGCACTTGCGACCATTCGGCCAATGTGGCAGTTTTTATAAATAGCTTTGATATTGTAGCCTTAATTACAGGTTATCTGATTAAAGGTCATTTTATTACTGTCCAATGCTATAAGAATGTCAATTGTCAATGAAAAAATGCATAGCATTAACTTATTACATTTTGTTTACATTTTCCATAACGATGCAGTGAGTAACTTTAGCATGTACTTATATGGCTCGTGCGATTCGATATGATTCTATTGTCTTATCTACAACTGCTAATGATCTTTGCAATACCTACTGGAAGTTTTTTTTATGGGATAAGCGTGTTCTCAGGTAAACGAGCAGACGGATCACCTGATGGTAACCAATCGGGAAGGGGTTAACCTCACTCATATGACGAAACACAATGCAAGTGTTGTGGCCGTGGATCACTCCGGTCCAGGCAGCCCACTCGTGACAAGCATGGTTTTCCCACACTTAAAAGTAATTATCATCATTATCATCATCAACAGCCTATAAATGCTCTTATCACACGGACAAGGTTTGAGCATTAACCATCACGCTTGCTCATTGCGGGCTGGCGATTTGAAACTTATAATTAGAAATTATAAGTCCAGGTTTCTTCACGATGTCTTCCGTCACCGTTTATCAGTGGTATCTAAATAGTCTTTATGTGAGTCGGAAAAAGTCACATTGGTACTTGCCATCGGTAGGATTGGAACCCGCACCCTCATGCATGAGAAACGGGCGTCTTACCTCCGGGCTACCACGACGAATAATACTGTTAGAAGCAATCAAGTGAAAATTTATTGATGACATTGCTCTTAAGACTAATTAAGTGATTCAAACACGTGATGCGTGTATATTATTTAAATGTATTTTAGCATACCTAGAAGAAGTGGACTACATTAATGGATTTTGATAGAACTAGAAATTTCTAAACACAACGGGGGGACAAAAGAGAAACTTTAAAGACTTTTGCAACGTCATACCAGGTTCAATGACCCCGGACATTTTGTTTTTTTATTATAATCTTCTATCCACTACATATTGATGACAGTATACGAAGAATTTAAAGAATTCCGATTAAAAAAGATCCATCTTTAACGACTTTCTCTTGATAGGAGATTGTGCGATGGAATATATCGAGATTAATAAAGTCTACGCTAAGAAATACGGACACACATTTGTATTTGTAAATACAAAACCTGTTAACTTATTGACCTAGTTTGTCAAATCGGGGTCTTAATGTATTTTCGCTTTTTATTTTTGAGACATAGGTAACTATCTATAGTTTGTTTATTAAATCGACTGCGTCTATGGACTCACTTTAGTACTTCGCGTATAGAACTTGTGCTTTATAAAAGATTAATCGTTTTTTGTAATTTAAAAATATCTATTATTATCCAATGCTACTGCCTATACCAATGTCCAAGATAAAAAGTAGTCTATGTAGGTATGTCATTAGAGACATTGTAGAGCATACCTTTTTTAAAAGAGTAACGAATGGAGTTTCTTGCTTGTTCTTCTCCATTCGAATCTACATTTTGAAATGAGCACCTAGCTTCACCTAGCTTCACTGACGGCCTGACTGACAGACTATTTTGTATTTGTTGACGTTTCAAAAGTACCAAATTATGGTTTAATTGAAATAAATGTTTTGACTTTGACTTATGACTTGCCAACCCAACTGTATCCAGAACCAAAAATCGGAATATACAATTGCTCGTTTCTTTTTAATGGTAAGTTTTTGTATTTTTATTTATGTTCTATACAATTGCATAAGGAGGACTTAATGGTAAGAGAATGCTGTGTTCTCTGTCAGTCATCCTTTGGGTAGTCCAGAAATGCATGTTGTAGGTATCGTTTATAGTATTTATTTAAGTTATAATGAAAACCGAATAAGTTTTGCATAGATAAAAAATCTATCTAACTAATAATTACAAAAAAATTAACCGGTTAAAATTCTCAGTAGTAGCATGGAGTAAAGAATTGTGTCCGGTATATGGCAATAGGCTCACCACCTATTACATGAGACTCAAAACATAAATAGTGAAAAGTGGGTGTTACATTAGTTACATTATAAAGTGGCATAATGTGCACCTCTGCCTACCCCTTCGGGGATAAAAGGCTTGATGTTATGTTATGTTATTAACCGGTTGTCTACAGTTAAGACAAAGTTAAGCCGGCAATTCATCAAATAGTTATGCGTAAGATAACCATCTAAATAAAAGGAATTAGTTTTAATCTATGAAAGCATCAAATCGTGATAAGAAAATGGATCACATGGTTATGTTAGGTTTTCGAAGATTTGTGTGATTGATTGTCATTATTATGGGCTTAATAGTGATGGGTATTAAACGGATATAGTATGCGTAACTCAGATTTATATGGGATCAAGTTCAAGTTTACTCAGATAGACAGATCAGTACCCAAGTACCAGATCTTTCAATTTGATTAACCTATTTTGATAAGGTTGTTTAAACGTATTTATTTGTTGGAATACTTAACAAGTTTCACGTAACATCACGCCTTCTATCCCCGAAGGGGTAGGCAGAGGTGCACATTACGTCACTTAATGCCACTGTATTCCATGTTACTACTCAGATTTAAAAAAAAATTCTTTACCCTAACCCGGGATTAGAACCCGAGACCCCTTGCCCGGCAGACGCACTTGCGATAAGTCGGTCGACGAGGCAGTCAATAAACATGTAGTCTGCTAACAAGTTTCATGTGATCGATAATGTGACGTAGGTACTTATTTTTTTTTTATGGAATAGAAGGCAGACGGATCTCCTGATGGTAAGCGATCAGCTCCGCCCATGGACACCTGCAACACCAGAAGAGTAACAGGTGCGTTGCCAGCCTTTTAAAAAGGAATACGCTCTTTTCTTGAAGGTTTGAAGGTCGTATTGGTTCGGAAATACCGCCTACGTCAGATCATTCCACAGTTTTGCTGTGCGAGGCAGAAAGCATCGTGAGAAGCGCACAGTTGTGGCCTGCCAACCATGTATAATATGGTGGGGATACATATGCTGTCCTGGGTTGCGTGGTGGCGTTGGTAATGGGTTATGGTGGGTATTTGTGATTGTAAGCACACAGATTTGGGACGAACGTTCTGGGTTATAGCAATTCTGAATAAACAATAGGTAGCAACTGTATCGTTAAATACCTAAAATTTATAGGTAAAATATCAGACGAGAGATTTACTAAGATTTTTTATGACGATGCAATAATATAATACAGGATAGCTGTCACTTGTTTACGTACATTCTATACTTTCAGATGTCTTACAGGCTTAACTTCTTTAAAGATATAATCCTAGTGACTGTAAACGTATGTATAGCAAAGGTTTATATGGAATCGACTGCCTCTTTGGCCGAGTGTTCGCAAGTGTGACTATCGAACAAAGGGTCTCGGGTTCGATTCCCGGGTCGGGCAAAGTATTACTGGGTTTTTAAAAAATTCTCAGTAGTAGCACGGAGTTTGGAATCGTGCCCGGTATATGGAGATGTCATTGGATTTTTCTCACTCAAAATTAAAAGGATCATATGGAATCAAGTTTAAAGCTCAGAGTTAAGATTAAGACTTACCTCTAGATACTAGACCTCTAGATCGGTCTACTTCAAACGTACTTTAGGTTCTACAGTCGGTCGCGCGGTTCGATCGTCCCGTTCCCTACGAAATAGTTAGTCGGACCGATTGCTGGCCTACACGTCATGCTCGTGAACGGGTGCCTTCTGCTGGAGCAGATCGGCTCTCATCGTGCGAGTGGCAGCCCAAGTGCATTTACATTAACCCTACTGGA
Organism: Spodoptera picta; assembly: GCA_038387885.1. NCBI lineage: Eukaryota > Metazoa > Arthropoda > Insecta > Lepidoptera > Noctuidae > Spodoptera > Spodoptera picta. The sequence continues at coordinate 369,774 of JAZHFQ010000752.1, read as the reverse complement.
TCAGCATCCAGTAGGGTTAATGTAAATGCACGTTACATTTTTCTAATAATTAATATATTTACATCTATACCTACATATAATAAAATCGTAAGAAGAGAAAACTGTACATCGAATATTTTTTTGAAAGAATCATTGGGGCGTGATCTACAGTCTATACCGAAATAAATAAAAAATATGGTTTTTAGAATTGTTGTCTGTTTGTCTGTATGTATCTATGTCCGGGATGAACTCAAAAAGTGCTGCATGGATTTACTTTACTTCAAATTTTGCATGAATGTTACTAACAGGTCGGGTCAACATATAGGCTTATTATCATGCTATCAACAACAGGGGAGGAGCTGTGAAACACTGTTCTATGCAGACGAAGTTGCGGGCTCAGCTAGTAGTAGTTAAAAAAATGTAATTAAATGACAAGGGCACGGACAAGTGTCCGTGGAGAATAATAAAACTATTAAAGAAAACATACTTATTTTAGACCAAAGCCAAAAGTATTAGATATGTACAATACAAATAAGAAATGACAAATATTAAACCATGGTTCTGCCAAATTCAATACATTACCTATTAAAACGTCATTAACAGAGATTTATTACTTTTTTTGTATAAAGTAACATTCTTATGTTTATGTACCTCCCTATAATACGGACAAACTGTGTAAACAATTTCTATTATTTTTATATCAAAACAAAGAAGGGTATAAGTAATTACAATACATATATTTGTATGAAATAAGTAGGTACTTAGCATTCATAGTTTGTTGATGATGGCGATTTAGTTTTAAAACGACTTCAAAAAATGAGGATCTCAGTTAAAACTTTAGAAAGATAAAGTGTTTATAGAGACATCCGGCGTTAAGGATTTTAGACCAGCTCCCTGAACACTGGTTACCTGCACTCAAAGCCAAAGTCAAAATCATTTATTTCAATTAGACCAGGAAGGCACTTTTGTACGTCAAAACAAAATATTTAAAATATTATATCTAAGAAAAAATGTCAGTCTGTAGGTCAGTTCTCTAGTGAAGCTATTTGCTCGTTCCAAAGTGTAGTCCCATTGATAAGTACCACCAACTACATCTGTATGTATGTACATCTTTGTGCGGGATTATCTCGCCATTGCCTCAACCGATTTTGTTGCGGTTTTCAGAAAAGCGTTTGATACAGTTTGTTTGGAGAAAGTTTAGTATTCTAATAAACCGAACTCATAGAAAGAGGAGGGGCTGAAGTCGGTGTTTTTAAACGTGGGATATAAAATAATTATTTAGTCTGGTTTGCTGACATTAGAATAAGTAGAAAATATATTGTAGGTACTTTTTTAAAAAGAGTAACGAATGGAGTTTCTTGCTCGTTCTTCAATGGGACTTCCACATTACTGGAATGTGTCTGATATAAAAGAGAAAAAGAAATATTAATTCAAGAATTGAACATTATTAATGTTACAGAAATAGGTGCGTTTCAGTCCATTCTGTCCAATCCATACTGTGACGGTGCTGCTAAGATCTATGAGTTCGTATGTAGTTTGGATTAAACACTCTTATTAAACACTTAGATTTAAACACTCTTATTATATTTTTATAATAACTATCGTGAGACATACTATATCAACTAAAAATCGAGGGTTAGGCACTCACGTCACTCCGCGACTGCGCACGCTGCTCATGAGGAAGAACCCCTCTGTGGTTCGAAACTAGTAAAGCTTGTCTCAGTATATTCACGTGAGTAACCCGCGATTTTTAGTTAACTCTTATTATATTTAAATAAAGAGAGAAAAAAAAAATTTGGTAAATGTATTGGAAGTAACCAATGCACTATATGAGTAAACAAACATGCTACATTATGACACCTTATTACATGGTACTTGATACAACTGGAGCTTTGCTGCATACTCTTATGAGATTAAAGTTAGATGGTATAATAGATTCAAAGTGATTGTAGTATGTATCTACATTCTGCCAACTTTGTAATTACAGCACTACAGCTGACAATTACCAGGACTGACAATTACATCCTATGGAAGGGCAACTACCTACTAGACGGAAGATCTTAAGTTAATCTTGCTAATTGTCAGCTGTTATTATGAAAAGTACATAACATCAACAGCCTATACCTAAGTGCCCACTGCTGAGCAAAGTTTGAGCATTAACCACCATGCTTGCTCATTGTGGGTTGGCAATTTCAAACTTGTAATTAGGAATTATAAGTCCAGGTTCACGATGTTTTCCTTTAACGTTTGTCAGTGGTGTCTAAATAGTCTTAGAAAGTACATATAACTCGGAAAAAGTCAAATTGGTACTTGCCGTTGGTAAGTTTCGAACTCGCACCCTCATGAATGAGAAGCGTTCGTCTTAACCTCCGGGTCACGACACTGGAGAGTACATAAGGCAGAGGAAAATACATTTGTCACCTGATGGGGTAGGGACCATCTGCTCTTCTCGCGCTAAACCAGGGGTGGAGATCATGGCAAACTCTCATAAGGTGATGAATCCAGCAGTGCACAACTGCACACTGTCATTGATTATTGACGTACAATTTAAAAACTATAATTTTTTTAAGGGGGGAAAATCATCGAATGATTGCTCCTGCCTGGGTGAGGCGGGAGGGAGTGTCAGACTCTTACTGACTAAAAACCCCCCGACGCGCCGTACGCTCGGGTCTGTTTCTGGTAGGACGGGGAGCCACCCATACTCGTCCTCCGCAGGCCCACGCATACGGTGGCTGGAGATCGTCTCGCGATTAAAAACTATAATAGTGTACGTTTTCAGAGGGGTATGCAGAGGAGCATATACAGGTGACTTGTAATTCGACCATTCAATATTCTATGAATTTGGGATCACTGTGTCTAATAAATAATATCATTATTGTGTATTTGATTATTGTAACTGGTAAATAAACTACAGCTTTTTGTGTGGGTAAATAAACTAAAAATGGGGATTTATGGTTAAGTAACATAATTAAAAAAAGAAAACTAGGTCAAGCGCGTTCCTTGTTTGTTATTTCAGTTTTAAAGATAACCGTGCGGGCGTCTATTTTGAAATTAACACTAAAAGTTAAATATTTTAATAATCGTATATTTCCGCCTATCTCTTTGTTCGACAAAGATGTTGGGAGATCTGTTCTATAACCCCAAACGAGATTGGTCGAATTACAAACGGTCGTATTACAAAGTAGGTAATGTTACAATAGGGAAATTACAAAGAGCTTTTCGAAAAACGGATACTACTTGGATCTACACATCATTCGGATCTGTGACTGCTGCGCGGACGTCAGACACACTTACACTCGACTAACAAGGCAAAATAACACTTAAAAATCCTTCCTCAATCATAGACAATTTGCATAGGAATCAATTTATTTAATTCTACAATTCCAAATAAGGTAATGGATTCTTTAAGTTCCGGCATACATTTTCCATAATGGACGTCCAACGGATGGTAATGGAATGGAAATTGCAAGTTCAGAACGACATTGTAAGGACCTTAGACAGCCCATGAACTTCTACATTGAACTTGAACTAAGATCGTTATTCAAGCAATTTGAGTTGCTATGTTTATCGGCAACAGAGTTCAATTTTAATTGCCGTTAATTGAATGTTTTGAACGGTTTGATTGCAGGATGGGGGTAATTATGGACTTGTATTGTAATATAGCGTAATATTGTGTTTTTTACGCACACATTGTGTTTAACAACAACTTTTGGTCAGTTATGTTCATGAATGTAATAATAATTGGTCTTTATATTAAAATGCTAGTATTGTTTTTGTAATGTATTGTGATTCTGTAATTCTAGTTTGTCATTTTGTTTTATTTAATACTAGCTTCTGCCCGCGACTTCGTACACGCAGTCCCGTTTTCTCCCGTTCCCATAGGCTTTTCAGGATTTCTCTGTCGTAAGAACCTTCTCCTGACAATAACAAACACAACAAAAGAAAGATCATCCAAATCGGTCTAGGCGTTCTCAAGTTATGGCGTGACAACGGGAAACGGGTTTCATTTTTATATATATGTTACCGGCCAAACCCGATTTCAGGACAAACTAGTTTTGCCTAGGCTAAACTAGTTCTTCCTATAAGCGTTAGGATTAACTTGTATAGCCTAGTTCAAACTAATTTGTCCTAAGCCCGATAGGACAAACCAGTTTAGGCTAGGACAAACTAGTTGATCCTGATATAAATACGCACACTCTAGGATAAACTGGTATGACCTAGTCATAATATGATTATTGCGTCTATTAAAAAAAAACAATGTGACTGCCTCGTTGGCTGAGTGGTCGCAGTGCGACTGCTGGGCAAGGGGTCTCGGGTTCGATTCCCGGGAAAAGTATTAGTTATTTTATTTATTGAATATGCTTCATGCACAAAATGTACAAATACTTAATGCCGCAGGCGTTTTCTACCAGTCTGGCCTTTGGGTGATGCAGAGACGAGTAAATGGTAGGTGCAATTACTGGGAATTTTTTTTTAAACGTTGCCCTACACTAGGATTTTCTCCTGTGTCGTGGGTACGTTTACAAACATACAAGTTCACATACACATGACACCCAGACCCGGAACAACAACTTGTGGATCGCACAAAGTGTTTTTCCGTGCGGGAATCGAACCCGCGACACGTCGCACGTTGTTTTTAAATCTCAGTAGTAGCACAGACTCTGGAATTGTGCCCGGTATATGGCAATAGGCTCACCCCCTATTACATGGGACTCGTAACATAAATAGTGAAAAGTGGGTGTTACATTGTACAGTGGCATAATGTGCACCGCTGCCTACCCCTTCGGGGATAAGAGGCGTGATGTTATGTGATAAAAAACAGTATTATTTGTTATAGTACCTATGATTGTTTGTATTGCCAATTATTATCTATAACTTGTAGCGACGAATCATTATGATTTTAAATTAATAACAATTTAAATCATTATTGCTTCTTTTAAAAAACACTTATTATTTGTTATATCATGATTGTTGGCATAACCAATTAACCATAAGTATTAACGAAAAATATCATTTTTATTAAACTATAATGATTCGCATTATAGTTTAATAAAAATGATATTTTTTTCAATTACGGAGTATTTTATTCAATTTTTCTATTTATTTCGACTTTCTAGATATATTAGAATGTTTAGACTAGGCCATACCAGTTAATCCTAGAGTGTGCGTATTTATATTAGGATCAACTAGTTTGTCCTAGCTTAAACTGGTTTATCCTATCGGGCTTAAGACAAATTAGTTTGAACTAGGCTATACTAGTTAACGCGTATAGGAAGAACTAGTTTAGCCTAGGCAAAACTAGTTTGTCCTGAAATCGGGTTTGGCCGGTAACATATATAGACTAGCGGACCCGATAGGCGTTGTCCTGCATATCCACTTGAATGTATAAACAAAAATTCATTCAAATTAGTTCAGCTGTTTAGGATAACTAACCTATACACCGACTACAGCGCCATCTGCCGGGCTGGTTTGTGAATCTAAACCATTCCCAGATCCCCTTGTACACACACAAAAAATTTCATCAAAATCGGTCCAGTCGTTTGAGAGAAGTTCAGTGACATACACACTCACAGAAGAATTATATACCTATATAAATAAAGATTATACCTCTATATTTCCTTGCTGTGCCCGACAGGGTCCACAATGATATGTATTATTCTATGTTACCACCTAAGTAAAACATTGTGGAACGCAATAAAGAATTTGAATTTGAATTGAATTTGAATGAAGTAGGTATTATAAAATTAGTTAAGTACATCCTCAATGCCTTGTAAATATGCCTTGGTGGAGCCAGGAATCTGAATGATGACGGCCTTATCTTTCACTTGGAAAATTGACGTGTAAAAGCCTTGTAACCTATTTGTAGAAATGAATTCATTTGTTTCACTTGTAACTTGTTTCACTTGATTCTTTAATTTTTGTTTTCTTTGTAGGTAATAAAGTTTTTAATTGTGACGTAGATGGACCTGAGTATGGAAATTGGTCGGCACGTCCTATGTGAAAATTACAAAAAATAATAACAAATATAAGTACATATTTCTACTTATTTATTGCATATTATTATTTCCGCTAATGTAAACTTATCATCTAATTACTTTTAAACACGTTAAACTTTATAGTTTAAATCCAATTATAATAGGATCGAACAAATTACCATAAAAAACCAAATATATCTCAATTCAAAATGTCATTAATAGAAAAACCTTGCACAACCCGGACATCGAACTTATGACCTCCTATATATAGTAAACACTAGGTGGAAAGATTTCAAAGTTTAAGATGAATAAGGAAATCATTTTTATAACAAGTATTTAGTATAAAATAATAATATTTAATGAGATTCTTAGACAAAAACTTAATATTATTTATATTATTCCGTACATATTCATGTACTTTTTACGACTACTTATGTGTCATTTAAACCCGAGTAAGTACTGTACTTATTATTTTAATGTGCTATGTAGCATGACTAATTTTGTTAAACGTAAACTGAACTGGCCGACTAGGCAGGGTATTCGATCACATGATTGGTGCAATGGCTATGACTGGCTGCTGTGCAAAGAGGTCCCATGTCTGCATGGAAAATTAAAAGCCATCTCCGTACGGGACAATCAGGGTAACTATTAATATCATGCTGTGCTCCGAACAGCGTTAACGTAAGTGTATAATTAGTCGCGGAGAATCTAATAAGTTACCGGGGCTCCGGCTCGACGTGCAGGAGAAGGAACGGGGTGGTTTTTAATCAGTAAGAGTCTGACACTCCCTCCCGCCTCACCCAGGCGGGAGCAGTCATTCGATGATTTTCCCCCTTAAAAAAAGGGGTATATAATTGCGTACTACTACGGGCTGGGGCTGAAAATCAGCACCGTGGACGCGAGCCTCCGTGCCCGTACCGGTATTAAGCTAAGCTCCACCAGCCTTTTGCGCTGCGACGCACCATGGACTTTTTGTGTGTACTTGTGTTCTTGTTGTGTGTCATGGCGTAATAAATGATTTTTCTCTCACTTTCTTTCTACTGCATGATCAAATAAATAATTGTGTCTGTAATGTGTATGTCAGATTCATGTTTGTAAATATTGTTAGGACATTGGAACATAACTATCGTGAGACATACTAATTGAACTAAAAATCGCGGGTAACGTGAAATATACTGACCGCGCACGCCGCTCATGAGGACGAACCCCTGTGTGGTCCGAAACTAGTAGAGCTTTTCTCAGTATATTCACGAAAGGCATAGAGTTTATAGAGACATCCGGCGTCAAGGATTTTAATCCAGCTCCCTAAGCACTGGTTTCCTGCATAGATAACTGCCATTAGTGTTATATCACTACGTCTAGATTTGTCTGTGTAATAAAATAATTGGTTGCAGGTCGGTGACTTCAAACTGGCCTATAGTACAACAGAAAATTAATCTTGACCGCTTGTTCGGCAGTTGCACTTGAGACCAATCGATAAAACAACTGATATCACAATTACAATTGGAGGCGAATTTTCGCAGTAGGTATTTAACCGCTGTGACTCGGAGCTGGTTCAGTAGTTTCGGTTATCATACAGAAATACATTAATTATCACAGTAATTATCACAACCAGAGGCCGAATAAGCTGACATCTTGGGGACGTTATAAGTACATGGTAACTGTTAGGAATGTCATACCACAAAACTAGAAGTGTCCTGAAACTTTCAGCCTGAGAATCAGTCGACAGTAAAATAAGTTTCAATAATGAAGGATTCTACAGGCACTCCCAAAACTGCTGCAACTCCTGTAACCCAGGTTCTACAGTAGATACAACCATGAAAACACCGGAACACTGAAGTCCAGCGCGTCCCAGGGACATGAATAACTGTCTTGGTTCCCGCAGCGAAGTGAAGGAGGTATGTGGCGGGCTTGTCCCAACAAAAAAAACGAAAACCATTCAAAGACTCAAATGATCGATATTAATAAAGGAGCTCCATTGTGATCGATTCATTCTTTTTTTTTTAAGGGGGGAAAATCATCTAATGACTGCTCTTGCCTGGGTGTGGCGGAAGGGAGTGTCAGACTCTTACTGACTAAAAACCACCCCGTTCCTTCTCCTGCACGTCGAGCCGGAGCCCCGGTTACCCGATAGGTTCTCCGCGACAATTCATTGGGCTATGCTCGATTTTTGACAGTGGTTGTATGACGTAGTTTGTGTCAAAAACCAAGATCGAGATTGATTAAAATCGGTTACATACCTATTAATATCGGCTATGTCTCAAAAATCGCAATCGATCAACATAGCCGAGTGTAAAAATTCTAAATCTCCCTACTACTAGAATTTCTTCACGCAAGATATTGTCCTTGTGTTTAACGGTTTCTTACGATAAATATTTTATTGTTATTAGGTATAAAATATCTGAACATACGTTGACTATAGACCGTGTAAGTAGGAGTATTTAAGAATTTTAACATAACATAACATTTTAAATTAATCTTGTCCATCTAGGAAGGCAAGTCCCAGGGTGTTGAAAACGATTATAAGGTACCTAACAAGAAATAAGACTATTTTTAAGTTATAGAGTGGTCGCAAGTGCGCCTGCCGGGCAAGGGGTCTCGGGTTCAATTCCCGTGTCGGGCAAAGTATTACTGGGTTTTTCATAAATTCTCAGTAGTAGCACAGAGTCTGGAATTGTGCCCGATATATGGCAATAGGGTCACCCCCTATTACATGGGACTCATAACATAAATAGTGAAAAGTGGGTTTTACATTGTACAGTGGCATTAAATGCCGTAATGTGCACCTCTGCCTACCCCTTCGGGGATAAAAGGCGTGATGTTATGTTATGTTTTTTTAGGTCGTCCAGTTTTAGTTTTATGTACTTCATTTGTTTTTATTCTGGTCTATTGTCTATTGTCACATGTTACCGGTTGCGCCGTATAAAAGTACAACATTAGGTCCTAGGTCCTAGTTCTAACCGAATACCTAACTCCAGGTAAACAAAGCGGATCATCTCTCTCATAGCGGATTTTACAAAATTTTGTCAACTGTAAAATATAACAATGTCTATGCAATAAAAAAATAAGTGTTTGTAAAACTCATAAAAATTGGACCAGAGTTCGAAGCATTTGGATCGAACGATCGATCTTGTCTAGAGCCGATCTTTAGGATAGGCCGGACAATAATCTCTGATTTTTCGATTTTAATATTATTTATACTATTTTGAGTTTAGTGGTCATAGGCCCATATAAGTAGGTCTATTAGGTGTCTAACAATATTCTATTGAAAAAATCCCGTTGTTTCAAAGCTACACTTTAGACTACCCTTTTGGCTACAGCGCTATTCAACCTTTGAAATCACGATACATCATATTTTGTAGAAAATGAACCAACCCATGCACATACAACCGTAATGTCTATATATCTGTGACTTCATATATAATTTTAAATTAATATTTAAAAAAATAGTTTTACATATTGTTTTAGGTTTCTGTTCAGATATTGCAAGATCAAAAGTCACTAGAAGTGGGTACGTACATAAATCCCTATTAATGTTTCGTATGTGATGTCAACATATCTGTTTAGTATTCTTTTAAAGTAAACGAATGCTAAATCTAAGTCTGCTAAAATGTCAATTGAATTTAAATCTTGATACTATTTGGATAAGCCTTAAATCTCCGTTTTTTGATATTTTTTTTATAACGTGGACTTTACGATGCTGGAAATTTTTAGGGTCTTATAATGTCTGACTATAATTTCTGTTAAAGATGGACTATCTGACATATGTTTAGTACGGAAAACAACAGAAACTTATTCATAAATAGTAAAGCAGATTTTTAAATCAAATAAAAGTATTTATTTCATTAAAAGTTGCTTAAAAATGGTCCTTTGAAAGTGTTCTCGACATAAGAAGTCATAGGAAATACCGAACTCATCTAGATTTTCAAATATGACGTGTATTTATTATGGGCCCTATTTAGGTAACTTATTGAATTAAGTATCAATCACATTTGACATTTTATCTTACTTTTAATATTAAAATGTAACAATTAATTGCATGGAAGTTCTACCAAAAACAGTTTTTGTTTTCGGCAAGTTCGTTTACCTACATGACTAACATAATTAGGTAGGTAACTTTTATTATGTTCAAAAAGAACAAAAAACCAGTTATTTTAGAATTGTCTTAATTATTCGCATAAACACACCGAATTATAACAATGGTGCAGGAAAAATGTTATTCTTGAAGTATCCAAAATAATTTATGTTCTACGAAAATAAAAATTATAAGATAACAAATAAAATCAACGGGAAATACCACAGATTATTACAAAAAGAAGTACTCACTAATAATTGCAAATACATATTGTGTTATCCGCGTCCCTTTCGTCCATTTTAATTTCGTTATTAAGAAATTCATTTTTTAAAAACACTGACCGACCACCGACACAAGTGAAACGCATACAGCCAAGCACGACCGTGGCTTCAAACGAACTGCCAACTGTGTGCGATCGCATTCACAACAAATCAATCGTTTATTTACAAGTTTTACAACGATACGTCTAAACTAGAATGTGATACATTTATTTTTCAATTTCGGAACGTAAAATAAAAATTGATAATAAAATATTTAAATAGTAGGTACATTTTCGCTACCAATATTTTTTTAAATACGACGTGTTTGAATCTGTGGTTTTTATGTATTTTTTTTTTATTGTTATTGCAATGATAATATAAATTAGGCTTAGTTCCTTTTGAACAATTATGGGGTAAATTACGCTTAGATAACATGCCTAATTTAATATACAAGTTTGGGTACTAGATACCTATTTATAGCGAAGCTGCTTATATTACACCTAGTTAAATGTCCCCAGTTTCGTGATGCAAAACGGCAACCTTGCTCAACTGATTATGATTTCAAGTTTTATTGATGTTTATGTAAATAGGTTTATTCAATATTGTAATGCTAATTTAGGTAGAATAAGTATGGGAATCTCTTTTTTTCCATCCTTGAGACTTTGTTGGAAATTAAATCAAGTTGTCACGTGTTTCAAATGCGCAACTAAATTAATTTGTATATAAAATTAACATTTTGTATAGCAATATTGTTGTTCTTTCTTAACTCGACGTCAGTGTGTCTGACGGTCCGTTATTGCGCTAATAACTCGAGAACCACTTATCCGAATTACGTGATTTTTTTTCTAATTCCTAATAATGTAGGCACAGGTGTTACTGGAGCTCAGATTAACTGAAATAGATTGGTATTTATTTAATTTGGTAGATTGCAAGTACTTCGAATGTTGGTCATCGAATTTGGTCCAGCCGTTTAAGAGTTCAATGCTAAACACGTGGAAAAATTACAGAAGTAAAGCACATCACGCTATCTTAAACTGTTAATTTTCTTCAATTGATTTTCTATTTTATTGAAGAACAATAAAGTCGAATAACTGTTTGATATGTGCAGCTGCATATGTCACGAATCTTTATCTATTTTTGTACGTGTGTCACGACAGAACTTCTAAACGGCTGCACCTAAATTGATGTTTTGTACTAGTTAAAATCATTTCCTAGACAGTTTATACCTGTCGCGGAGAACCTAACGGGTAACCGGGGCTCCGGCTCGACGTGCAGGAGAAGGAACGGGGTGGTTTTTAGTCAGTAAGAGTCTGACACTCCCTCCCGCCTCACCCAGGCGGGGGCAGCCATTCGATGATTTTCCCCCCTTAAAAAAAAAAAAAAGACAGTTTATACCTATTTAGGTATCACTCGATCCTAATCCTATGGAGGACGCTGAATGCGGGCAGAGTGACGTCAGTTTCTAATCGTATTGTGATGATATTTAAAGCACACGGTCGTTCAATATGGTCAAACGTAGGCTCATCAAATATAAAAAAAAAAAAAACATATAGGCAGACCTATTGGTCCGAAGATCTTTGAGTAGATACTCAAAGGTAACCTATCAAATAAGTAATGTCTTCAGTGTTTTCTATTTATCGTCACCGTTAATAAATTAGTAGGTAGTTAGGTATTACTACAGGTTTGCTCGATATGGAGTAAAATATATTAAAATTACTTGAGAACACAAAGATGGATTTTCAACAGTCCTTAATAATCCACTGCTGTAGTATAAGGCTCCTTACTATAAACTGGCTACAGGTTTACCATAATCTATAAGCTTGGTATGGTAAAATTCTTTTTTTAAGGGGTATAATCATCAATTGACTTTGTCTGCCTTGGGTGTGGCGAGAGAGTGTCAGACTCTTACTGACTAAAAACCGTTTCTCCTCTTCGAGTCGGAGCCCCGGCAACCCGTTATAGTTCTTTACGGCTAAGCTTGGGAGCAAGCAGGCGGAGGTGGAGCCTATCCAACCAGGGGGTTGTAGTTTGAAAAGTTAGATTTCAGAGAGCAGCTATCTGGTCTTTATCAAATGTCTCTGAACCAGTTCTAGCGGTACCTCCGCAAGAATAAGGGTGGTGACAATGACAAATATCTGAGGGAAAGAATGGATCCTCGATTGAAATATACTTTCTTTTATAAAATTCTTCATGTCTCGTATGAGTCACCGTGTAATCGAATGATTAGGCGAGCTAGTTCGCATACCTACATACTTATTGTGTTCTACCAAACCGATTAGCTATAGATATAAATTTAATTAAAATACTTTCGTTTTAACTACAAATTAGTAACTGTGAATGAAATTAGCCGAATGAAATTGGAACAAGTAGGCATTGTGTATTTAATAAGTTGTTATCATTGGAATGTTACCTACCTAATTATATTGTTTACAAAAAGGTGTTAATCTTACCTTCAGTTTGTAGAAGGAAGCTCAGAATGCAAAAGGACCCCTTTTGTCAACAGCCAGTTGTTCAGCCACTGCGCCGACTTTACCTATAGTCAGTTTTCCGCTTTCCAATCCAACTATCGTCCAATCCCGGAGGATTGGGCCTCTCCGGTGACCACAATCACACGGCGAAACACAACATAAGCTTTATTCCACGGCAGTTTTCAGTGAAGCCGAAGCATGACCAGCAAGCACTACGATCGAGCCGGCCCATTTATGCCGAAGCATGACTCTCCTATGCTTCAAGTCAATTAGATTTCCTTGGTGAAATGGATAGATATACATAGGTATTCTGTAAACGAGTGTTGTATGCATAGAATTCCGTCATTATAACTTTAATAATAATTCCTTACGTATCAAAAAATTGTTCCAAAAAAAATTCTCACGTGCACCGTGACTACACTTTATGGTGAATCGAGACGCCTCAATTATAAAGTTGTGTGACCTCATGTAGATATCGTGACATATCCAGTTAAAACTGGTAAATATACCTACGTTTGTTCAGTGGTTATTAATGTGACTACAGACTGTCAGATCCTATGTATAATACCAGTGTAACAGTCGAGGTTCTTTTATCCTAAGTGTGTTACTGGGGTCACATTAATAGTGCCTGAAAGTCCATGTTAGAATTATCCATAATCTACACGTATGGCAGCTAGCTCAGGCTTCTAAATTCACGATTACGAAAAATTCACGTAATTTGTTCATATAAAAGTAAAATAATCTCTATACATTTTTTTATGGCATAAGCCGGTAAACGACGAACAGACGGATCACCTGATGGTAAGCAATCGGTATCGCCCATGGACACCTGGAACGCCAGAGGCGTTAGTGTGTTGTGTGTGCGTTACCGGCCTTTTGGGGATTACGAGTTTGAGGATCGTTGGGGATTCAGGGATTGGGGAATTGGGAGGGGGGTAATTGGGGGGCCCAATTACCCCCGGTAACGTCACTCACACGACGAAACACAACTCAAGCGTTGTGTCACGTCGGTTTTCTATGAGGCCGTGGTATCTCCGGTCGAGCCGGCCCATTCGTGCCGAAGCATGGCTCTCCCACACTTCCCACGTCTACAATAAAGTGAATGGACAGAGTTCAGCAGTGACCGCTCGGAGATTTGTAGACTGGTGAAGGCTGCTTCAGGTTTATCAGAGAGCAGAGCTGCACGGTTTCTGTCACATCCGTAGTTGGGTCTTAGAACATCTGTGGGAAGGGAAGAGGTCGGCTCAGTCCAGCTGTGAACTGTCAAGTGCAGTTGAAATTGATACTTCTGTTTAAAAAACCAAGTTCTTCCACCTTCTGTTTACATGTAACCAAAATTACCAATTGTATTGTGAACCTGATTAAAAAAAGAGTAACCTATGGAGTTTCTTGCTCGTTCTTCTTCATAGGAATCTATACTTTGAACCGAGCAAATAGCTTAACTAGAGGATAAACCGACGGACGGATATTTTTTTTAATAGTTTTTTTTAAGGGGGGAAAATCATCGAGTGTTGGTGAGGCGGGAGGGAGTGTCAGACTCTTACTGACTAAAAAACACCCCGTCCCTTCTCCTGCACGTCGAGCCGGAGCCCCGGCCTGTTAGGTTCTCCGCGACTCCGAATCGGCATCGGCCCTATTGGGCCTCATCCGTGGTGGTCTGATGGCTCTTTGAGGCGCGAGCGGAACGTGACGCGCCGTTCGCTCGGGTTTTTTATATTGTTTTTTACGTTCAATAATGCCTTCCTAGTCTAATTAAAATAACTGATTTTGACTTGACTTAAAAATGTGAACAATTTTTGTAATGAGTAATGAATGTTTCAGAGTTCATTCACCTTATTAAAGTCACCACCACCTTATTATGTCAGCCTACTTCTTCGAAACGTGAACGACGTAATATTTCTGTAACAGAAAAACAAAAAGAAAATAAAATAAAGCATGCATTTACATTTGTGAATGTACATAATACGTCAGCGTCAATTCACTTGATTGGCTGTAGAAAATTAATTTTCAAACAATCACAATGCATTTGACAGTTTCAAAAGTCAACTTCGATTTAGTCAAAGAGTATAAGTAATAATAATAAATATAAATATAGTAATAAAGTACATATTTTTATTTTAAGACATTTGTAGTTCTAATTTACCTGGGTAGTTTTGAAAACGAGGATTTCTAACCCCATAAGATAGCGTGTTTTTGAAACAAATATAATTATACATTAACTAATGTAACATAATACCACGCCTTTTATCTCCGGGTAGGCAGAGGTGCACATTGCGGCACAATGCCACAGTGAAATGCAACACTCACTTTTCACTATTTATGTCATGAGTCCCATGTAATAGGGGGTGAGCCAATTGCCATATACCCGGTACAATTCCAGACTCCGTGCTACTACTGAGATTTTTTGAAAACCCAGTAATACTTTGTCCGACCCGGAAATCGAACCCCCTTGCCCAGCAGTCGCACTTGCGACCGCTTAGCCAACGAGGCAGTCATTAAATAAAAGAAGGTAATGTGCTCATTTCATTTATTTAAAGCACCATATCTTAACAGCTATGTTACATACATAAATACATAATATTACATATAGTAGGTACATTACAATATTAATAGGTATTTGCGCGTGAGTTCATCCGGCCCTATGGAAAGACCTAATAGAACCTTTTTCAAAATTGTAGACTAGTAAAGGCACAGAACATAAGTATTTAGTATCGAACATAATTCGAGGTTTTATGTCCATACACGGACGAAATCAAATAACCGATAAATAAATATATAATATCTGTCTTAAACTGTCAAACACCAAGCGGTCACCGGTGACCGCAACCTATTGTTCTATAATTGTGTCCCCCTATACTTATTATACTTTGATTGTGTCTATAACGACGGTACTCGACGAGTTACTCTATGGTTTTTGACATAAAACGAATGTCAGAAACGAACATCGGTTTTGAATTGAGATTGATCCTTAATTTAAATTAATCATGCCGATTCTCTTTCCAAGATCCATGACAGTCGCCATTAGGTTACTCAAAACATACATAACATCACACCTTTTACCCCCGAAGGGTTAGGCAGAGGTGCACCTTTGCCGTAATTGGCACATTACGGCACTTAATGGCACTGTATAATGTAACACCCACTTTTCACTATTTATGTCATGTAATAGGGGGTAAGCATATTGCCATTAACCGGGTACAATTCCAGACTTCGTGCTACTAGTGAGAATATTTTTAAAAACCCAACAATACTTTGCCCGAGAATCGGGAATCGAACCCGAGACCTTGCCCGGCAGTCGCCCTTGCAAACATTTGGCCAACGAGGCAGTAGGTAAGTACTCAAAACAATTTACGTAATAAACTCACGCGCATACAATATTTAACTTAATATAAAACTACTTTGTGTGTATATTTTATTGTCTCTTTGTACTCGTCGAGTACCGTCATTATAGACACAATTATTGAACAATAGGTTGCGGTCACCGGTGACCGCTTGGTGTTTGACAGTTTAAAGATGAATACAAATGAATTGGAATTTTGATTTTGAGAATAGGGTAGATGACAAATTTTTATTTTAATATCCGTCTGGTAGATTATTCAAAAACATTAGACACGTATTTTTTATTTTCTTACAAAAACGAAAACTTTCGACGATATATTTATTTCAAAAGTCGCGTGACGTCACTTCTATGTACATTTTATACTTTATACATAGAAATGACGTTTTAGCTCCCACTTTGAATCGTTTTATTTATAAAATACGTGTATAAAAAAAATATATAAAAAATACGTGTTTAATATTTTTTCATTACATAACTGACGAACTAAATAGATTTTTAATTTTGACAAACCGTCATCATCCCTATTGATGTAGATACCAAATGTATTTATTTTATTTCACTAAAAGCTTTGGTATATTTACTTTAGTTTTGGGGAATTAATCCATCTGGTTATTTATCCATCCTAAGGTTGCCTGGAAGAGATTGCTGTAAGCGATAAGGCCGCCCATTGTACAACATGCCAAAACTAATTGTTTTTTTTTTACCTACCTACTATTTTCTTGTTCGTGTCTTTTGTAAGTGGTGTACAATAAAGTGTTTATTATTAATTAAACCCAATCTAATTTCTACAAGACAAATAAAATAATGCATTTCTTAAAAAAATTCATCGCAGAATTTAAATAATTACACATTGTATTTGTATAGCTACGTGAGCTTCGTCAGGAAATCGGAAGCCGGAACAAAACGAAGGTTTTATCTGTGGCGACTAAGAAAAAGTTGATGGACAAGGTACAATGGCTTTTGAGCTAAAATTAAAAAAAAATGTGAGAAAGTGAATGCGACTTCAATGTCAACGAAAAAATGTTTTGTGGCTAGTAACAGCTTTGTAGACTTATTGTTTATTGGTTAAGTAGTACTTGCCGAGGTTGGTTAGTAGATGGGTGGCCATTTTTAACCTTAACTTTGAAGACTATAGCAGTAATTTGTGATTGTACACAATATTGTAGCGAAGCGGACAATCTATATATTTTCTACATAAAGTTGTTTGTTCGATATCTATGTACTTGTACATAGAATGTTTAGTCAAAAACAAGGATTTTCATACTATTGAAAAATTTCGAAAATTCACTGGAAAAATTAAGATACGTAACTATAATATGTAGTTATCATATTACATTTAAGTATATATTACATAGTATTGCCCATTCTTCTTTCGCGAATTCTTGCGAACCTTTCGCGACCGATTAGCTAATATATATACCTCTATTAATCAATTGAAGATTAATTTTAGCTTTAGTTAATCAAGTTTTATTACAATAAACTGTGATGTACATACGTGTAAAATAAATAAATATATTTCTATACATTGGTCAAGTAAGATAATAGCTTAACGAAAATATGTATTTCATTCTTAATTTATAACTTACATCAAGGACGTTGAAAAATGGCGGACACAGTCTCTTGAAACAACGACTGTGTCACCTGGCTACTATAGACTTACACGTAGATTACACACACATTGATACGAAGGACATCTGTCATTATCTTAAGTCTGTTAACGTGGTAACCCATTACACCCGCACACATTCTTAAAACTACTTTTTACTGAAAAAACTAAAAGCAGCTGTAAAGGAGACTATAGAAAATTATTTAAAATATATATTTTTTACAAGCCGGTAAACGAGCAGACGGATCACCTGATGGTAAGCAATCGGCGTCGCCCATGGACACCTGGAACACCAGAGGCGTTACAAGTGCGTTATCGGCCTTTTGGGGATTAGGAGTTTGATGATCGTTGGGGATTCAAGGATTGGGGAGATTGGGGAAGGGGAGGGTAATTGGGCCGCCGGTAACCTCACTCACATGACGAAACACAACGCAAGCGTTGTTTCACGTCGGTTTTCTGTGAGGCCGTGGTATCACTCCGGTCGAGCCGGCCCATTCGTGCCGAAGCATGACTCTCCCACACTTAAAAATATGCAAAATTCTACCGATTACTTTCAAACATAAATATCTTTTATTCAGCCTTTGACTGCCGACAGTAAACTGCTGAAAGCAAAAACTCCGCTAACGCGGCGGTTAACGTGATAACCACTACCGTACTCAGCATCATGACTTATCTTACGTAAAGAACAACAATAACACACGATCGATGGCTGCTGGTAGATACAATGTACCCAGAGTCACTATTTTGGTGATAGAACACTAAAAAAGAAAATATCATATCTATTGAATAGTCTGCCGGCAGACATAAGAGGGTGAAACAAATTCAATTAGGTTTAAACGAAAATTGAAGTCATATTACTTAGAAATGTCCCATTAATAAGTATAAGTTTATAACATTTAAATAAGTACATTGAATTGTATTGTCTAGCGACTCGACCTCACAGTCAAACCCACAGAACATATAAGCCCCACAAAACCGTAGGGTTTTGTGGGGCTTAGATTATAAAATACTTACCTTTGTGATATATAATCTATATAAATAAAAATGAATTTCCGTTCGTTAGTCTCGCTAAAACTGGAGAACGGCTGAACCGATTTGGCTAATTTTAGTCTTGAAATTTTCGTGGAAGTCCAGGGAAGGTTTAAATGGTGAGAAAAGACTTTTGGCGGTACGAAGTTCAGTAGTAAGTCAACTAGTATATAGATATATAAAGATAAATAGTCATAGGAGCGTCCGGAATGGTAGCTAAAAGTATTCACAAATATTGCGCACAGTTAGACTACAACATTAATGTCCACATCATGCAAAAACAGGCAGCTATTCACACAACCACCATCCTGCGTAAAATCTTGGGGAATACTATTTATGTAGACAGGAAACGCGATCCTCCTCTTCCTTGAGGGTCTCAGGGCGGGAGGATTTGCTCCACGTTTGGCTCCAAAGTTGGAGAGGGCGGGGGCGGCGTTTAAGCGCATCCTCCCCAACCTCGGGGGGCCAAACGCCTCCTGCCAGAGGTTATACGCCGGGGTCGTGCGGTCCATGGCCCTCTACGGCGCCCCTGTGTGGGCGCCGAACCTGTTGCGGCGTCCCGCTCGGACGCTGCTTATGGCACAGAGGGTCATGGCGATCCGAATGATCCGCGGATACCGCACGATCTCCGGGGAGTCGGCGAACCTCCTTGCCGGGTTACCGCCGTGGGATCTGGAGGCGAAGGTGCTCGCGCGCGTGTATAGCATGCGCGCGGAGGCACGTCGCCGGGGCGAAACTCCGCCCTCAGGGAAGTGATCGGCGATGGCGACCTCTCGCGTCCGGGCCTAGTGCAGGCCATGATGCGGACTGAGGGGGACTGGGATGCCGTCTCCTCCTTTTGCCTCCTCGCAACCCAGCCATCGCGAAGGACGCACCGGGCGTCGGGGATCGCGGGACGATCTCCGGCCACCGTAAGCGCGGGCCTGCAGACGGCGAGCATGGGTGGCTCCCCGTCCGACCAGAAACAGACCCGAGCGTACGGCGCGTCGCGTTCCGCGCGCGCCTCAAAGAGCCATCAGACCACCACAGATGGGGCCCAATACGGCCGATGCCGATTCGGAGTCGCGGAGAACCTAACGGGTAACCGGGGCTCCGACTCGACGTGCAGGAGAAGGAACGGGGTGGTTTTTAGTCAGTAAGAGTTTGACACTCCGTCCCGCCTCACGCCTCAGTCATTCGATGATTTTCACCCCTCAAAGAAAAAAGAAAGGGCGGGAGGATAGCGAAATACCGACTCTCACGAGTCGAGATGGAGGGCATTACACACACTAATAACATAAAAAAAACTACTGACTTTTTTTGTGCTTATCATTTCAAGTGACTTTATATTCGCTTTTTATCAACGTCCTTTTCAGTAATAAGAACTTAATAAAACACACTAGGATAATAGGTTACATATACATTATTATATCTACGCATATAAAATCTTAGGCTTCAATAGAATGACACAAAAAACTCATCTTAATATAATATTATAAAGAGGAAAGATTTGTACCTATTTTTGTATGTTGGTAATGAATAGGCTTAAAAGTATTTAAAAAATTCTTTCACCAGTAGAATGCTACATTCTTCCAATTTAACATAGGCTACATTTCATTTTGAAAAAAAAAATTGTCTACCCCGTGCGAAGCCGGGACGGGCTGCTAGTAGAATAGTAAAGTTTCTTAAACATATTTCAAAGACCATAAATAACAGAGCAACTAGCGTGCGTTACGGTACGATTTGACTTTATAATCGTAAAAGGAATAGACGCCCAATCAATGGGCTATCGATATGTCTGTCTGTCCCTATGTTTAGATCTTTAAAACTACGCAACGGATTTTGATGCGGTTTTTTTTATAGATAGAGTGATTCTTAAGGTTTATATGTATAATACATGCATATTTCACCCGTGCGAAGCCGGGGCGGGTCGCAATTATAAAATAGAGTTGTTTACTTACCAAAATGGTGTTATTAATAACTAGATTAGGCATCACGGCTCCTTAGTCATTAGCGGTGATTTTTTTTTGGGCACAAGTTCTTGTCATTGGTCTGTCTATATCACTGCCAGTATTTTTAAGAATGCTGCATATTTTATAATAACTATCGTGAGACATACTAAATTAACTTAAAGTCGCGGGTTACTCACGTGAATATACTGAGAAAAGGGTTACTAGTTTCGAACTACAGTGGGGTTCTCATCACAGTCTACCAGTGGGCCGCGCGACATCGCCGCGACCGCGCACGCTGCTCATGAGGAAGACCCCCTCTGTGGTTCGAAAATAGTAGAGCTTTCTCAGTATTTTCACGTGAGTAACCCGCGATTTTTAGTTAATGCTACATATCTTAGGCTTTTCATATCTTTATAGTATCAAACATGTTCTAGTCATTACTTTAAAATTACTTTGTATCTATAGTCTATTCTTACGAACCAATGTTGCCAGACGACACTATAAAATAATTTCGTGTTTGAAACTCCTTGTTAGATGTTTGTGTGGCAACACTATTGAGTTTAGAAGTATTGTTTCCGCTGGGACCACTACTCCTGCACCTGTTAATAAAAAATGAATCTTATATTACATATTATGACTGCCTCGTTGGCCGAGTGGTCGCAAGTGCGACTGCCGGGCAAGGGGTCTCGGGTTCGATTCCCGGGTCAGGCAAAATATTACTGGGTTTTTAAAAATCTTAGTAGTAGCACGGAGTCTGCAAATGACCCAGTATATGGCAATAGGCTCACCTCCTATTACATGGGACTCATAACATAAATAGTGAAAAGTGGGTGTTACATTGTAGTGGCATTAAGTGCCGAAATGTGCACCTCTGCCTACCCCTTCGGGGATAAAAAGGCGTGATGTTATGATGTTAAGTAGATATTATTCCTTGAAGAGCTTTTCTTGAGGGGGGAAATTCATCGAAAGACTTCTCTCTCAACTTACCCAAAATAGTAATAGATGGGTTCAACCTCCCATCGGTGTTGAAAAGCGGTGTGTTGTCCATCTTCGCGAATGGTTTGTTCGGGTCCGGATCTGAAGGTGTACCTTCTACTCTGGACCATTCGCCTACTGACGCTTCTTGGCCGACTGAACGGAAAATAAATGATATATTAATGGGTTTTTAAATAGACAGGATTTGTTATAATCATTTTATGAAAAAAATATTAGACACGTAAATTTTATTTTTTCGTATTAAGCTGCAATTCTTAGATAAAATGGCGCTAAGTGTAGGAGTCGTCGTTACGTCATAACGTGCTACAAAATGTGACACTCTGTGACGTCATACGATATTTCAAATTAATGTATCGTCCAAAGTATTTAATTTCGTTAGAAAAGAAAAAAATCGTGTCTCAAGTTTGAAATTAATGTACCAGACGGATATTAAAATAATATTTAAGAAACTATCCTATTATAATTTATTACGTTTAACCAACATTTCGCACGTTGAGTGCCATTTAGCGAGAATCGAGCATATCTGCACGATTCTCAACACTTCCTTGACACAATTATTGAATTCAGTCCTATGGGCTTAGTTTACATGCATCATGTGCATAGTTGGCATTTACAAGCTCTATTCAACTTACCGACAGAGTACATAACAAGTGCGTGTTCATGTATCGTAGCGTTGTTCAGTACGATCGACTCCTTGATTCTCACGCCTGCCTTGATTGTTACCCCTGCGCCGATTGATACGTTCGGGCCGATCTATGTGATAAAAAGGTAGTGATTAATTGACAGATAGGTGTAATTTATATAATCTTAAATTAATATATTTATAAAAGACAGTTGTGTTAGTTACACTATTTATAATTTAAGAACGGCTGAACCGATTTGGCTAGAAATCGGCGAGGAGATAGCTTGGAACCAGGTGACGGACATGTGATAGCTTACTTTTATCTAATATATTCCTTATAAGTACCTAATAGTACTGTACGAGCGATCCTTTTGCCACGCAACAGTCGTTATTTCAGACTTCGTGTTCTTATCAAGTATAAAAATACGTTATGTCCGACTTGAATATCGATCACCCCAAGATATTTTTTTTTAAATTTAGAATGCTTTTTAAAGTTCTTGTAGTTTTAACTTTTATTGAAACAGAGAATCTGGATTAGAAAAATATCAAGCAAATTGTTTCACTTTGTATGTGCCCCGCTTACCACAGCAGTAGAGTCGACCACAGCGGTGGGATGTACGAAGACATCAGGCAGTACGGTGCACGGTTTGTCCTTGGAGACGCGATCCCGGTGGAGCTCCAAATAGTGACGGTTGGCGTATATCGCTGAACCTGCAGTTTTCACTTGAGACCACCAATTTGTTACCTGGGAAATAACATAATTTAATTTATGATAAGAAAGGTTTATCTAGAATATTATATACAAACTAGCGGCCCCAACGGACGTTGTCCTGCATATCCACTTGAATGTATAAACAAAAATTTATTCAAATTAGTACAGCTGTTTAGGATAAATAACCTAAACTATGACTGCAGCGCCATCTGCCGGGCTGATTTGTGAATCTAAACCATTCCCAGATCCCCTTGAACACACACAAAAAATTTCATCAAAATTGGTCCAGTCGTTTGAGAGAAGTTCAGTGACATACACACTCAAAGAAGAATTATATATATAAAGATTGGATGCTTCTAGGACATTTGTCCATTTTGGTCAGATGATTTTCGACTCTATTACGTAACAATGAATTTGAAAATCGCTTTTGTAGACACTTAAGACTACATATTAGATGAAGCCAGAAGAAAATATAAAAAAGAACATTCTCCTCTTTTTAAAGCCTGTTTAAAGATTTGTAACTGTGTCAAGAATGAGTAGCTTACCTGCATAGCATACAACTTGTTGGTCCCAGCCAGCTGCATCAACACATCTTGCTCAAAAGACATGTATCCAGGATGAGGACTAGTTTGACCATTACCACTAGAAGAGAAAATAATTCATTTATAGTAGGGGAGCCCATGAAGGGATTTCAGTAGTTACTCGAGCGCGTCAGATTAACATATGGGGAAAAACTAGTGTCCTGTTAAATATACCCACCATATATCCGATCTGATTAGAAAGGGGGGACTAAAAATAAAAAAAAAGTCTGACTAAATAAAGTCAGTTTCGTCAGATTAAGAGAAGGTAGGTCAATACCATGCTAAAGGAAGTGTATTTAAAAAATGTGCCCATTCCAACTTGATTTGCAAGAGTGGGGGGATTTTGAAGGGTTCTCGTTTGTACTCTCCAGAACATTCAACTCCACCATGCAAACTGGCAGATTAAGAGTTTTTTATTATCAAAGTCACATGAAGCATGTACATTATCAATATCTGACACGCTCGACCACTAGAACAAAAGTTACGCGTAACAGATTCAAAGTTCTGTGGATTCCCCCTTCCCCCACCGGTGTAAGAAATTGTCACTAAACCATTTTTTCTTTCTATCAGCATATTTTTAAAATCCAGTAGGTCCCAACGACGCTCGAGTAAATCCAAATTTAGCATCGTGGGCTCCCCTACTATTAGTATTACGGTTATCCCTTGCGAGTTATGAGTATAAACCATACCTATGATAGGTATGGTTTATACTACCTAACTTAAAAAACCGCGTCGGAATGGTTAATAGTCAATTTGTTTTTAGAAAACGACTCACTGTTTGTGAATCTACTGAGGACAGCTCTACTAGTTTCGAGCCACAGAGGGGCTCTTCCTTATGAGCAGCGTGCGCGGTCGCGGCGCTGTCAAAACTAGTAGAGCTTTTCCCAGTAATTTTTCACGAGTAACCCGCGACTTTTAGTTAATTTAGTAGGTATGTCTCACGACAGTTATTATAAAAAACACTGTTTGTGTTTCTGCGTGATATCACGGCCAGTTTTAAAGAGAACATTATATCAACTTAACAAGACATTAGAGAATTAGTCCTTTATTGAAGTGTAATTTAATATTGAAGAAATATAATCAATAATGTTAAGTACCTGTAAAACCCATCCTGTTTCTTCTGAAATGAGTCAGCCATAGTGTGGAAGACTTGCAACGAACACACATACACTCCGCAGTTAATGAGAGTGGACACATAGCTGTTTGGTTTCTCCACATAATGGGTCACTGACTTCGTGGATCCTTCTCTCACCATGCAGCCGTAGTGGACTGACTGCTGACGAGTCGCTTCTGTACCCATTATTGTGACCTGCAGTGCAAATATTTAAGATTTATTAATTACTAGCTGCTACTCACGACTTCATCCGCGTAGGTAGAATATGATTCCTGTTTTTATACCATGGGACCATTTAATCGGGATAAAAAGTACCCTTTTACCTAAGTTGGCATATTTCATCAATTCATATTTTATGAAAATCCGTTCAGTAGTTTCAGTGTGATTGACGGACAAACATATAAACAAAGAAACTTTCAGATGTATAATATTAGTGTGATAAACTGTTTCATTACGAAAAGCCATTTATTAATGTGGGTTACGTCATATTCTTTAAGAAAGGAAAAATAAATATTTCTTGGGAAATTCCAGCAGTAATGAGAAGAATCAATATTTTTATTCACATTGTTGACAGAAGCAAGTTTGTATATAATATGATACTTTTGTAACCATGACTTATGTGTTGGATTCTTGGAATGAACCATTTGGAACCCCTATACTTGTCAAGTAGTTACTAACTATAAAGACTCAAAATCAAAAAGTTTTCATTGTACTCATTTGAAAGTACTTATTTAGATAAATCTCTAATAAATCGATAATTATTGGCTACATCATCAGTTACCATCAGGTGGGATAGTGGCAATAAAAAAATAACAAAGATGTCTTACCAAAGCATTCGCCTTTTCTGCATGGAAATGCCACAACTCTTTAAGCGGAAAGTCAGCACAAACATCGCCGTTGAGTAGAAAGAACGCTGACGGATTGCCCGCTCTGACCTGATCTCTGAAGTGGTACAGACCTCCACCAGTGCCCAGTGGAGTGAACTCTTGAAGGTATCTGAAAATTTTCGATCAAATAGATTATTAAACTTCAAATGAGTAAAGAATAAGTTTAGTTAAGTTCTTTATGAAAAGCAGGCTACACCTAAGATTATTATAATAATAATAATACCAATTTATTTCAGATAATAAAATCCATAAAATTACATTAAAAACGAATTTAGGTTCAAAATTATATAAATTAACAAATTGACTTTATAGCAAGTATCATAAATTTAAAATAATAATCAATTATTGTTTTCATAATTTTTTTTTTAAATATTGAAGTCCTATATTGTAAAAGATTTTTGAAATGCATTTTTGTTAGTATCTAAACCAACCTCTATGCTCTTAAACTGTCAAACACCAAGCGGTCACCGGTGACCGCAACCTATTGTTCTATAATTGTGTCTACAAAACCGGTATTCGACGAGTTAATCTGACAAAACTGACCATAAATGATTAGTTGTTTTTTTTTTATTTTTATTGTTGGCTATATTTCAATAGAATACTGGATATTCTCCAAATGCGTGATCTCTTCTACTACTATAAATTCTACTATAATATAAATTTAAATTAGTATTCTTAACGCATATATCCGCAAGCGATCACCGGTGGCGGCTCTCCACTAACTACATTATAGACCTTATTTCCAATGTTTAGAGACTACTTTTGTATGAACACATTTAGGGGATGATTTTCAACAATTTTCAGTGTGTTAACATGTTAAACACAAACCTGATAAGAACATGATATTCCTTCTGCATGTCATTGACAAACTGTGGCATAGTGTTGGTCGTGTATGACCCAATGATTAGGATCTCCTTGCATTCCTCCAACTTCACACATGCTTCTATATGATGCTGGATCAGAGGGAAGCCGGCTATTGGGAACAGGGGCTTTGGAGTGTCTAGAGAGAGGGGACGGAAGCGAGTTCCTGGAAAATAGAGATTTAACATCACACCTTTTAGTACCGAAGGGGTAGGGAGAGGTGCACATTACACCACTTAATGCCACTATACAATGTAACACCCACTTTTCACTATTTATGTTATGAGTCCCATGTAATAGGGGGTGAGCCTATTGCCTTATACCGGGCACATTTCCAGACTCCATGCTACTACTGAGATTTTTTTTAAACCCAGTAATACTTTGCCTGACCCGGAAATCAAACCCGAGACTCCTTGCTCCTTGCGAGTCATACTTGCGACCACTCGGCCACCGAGGCAGTCATTAATTTTTTAGTTTTTAATTTATATTTGTATTGGTGTTGGTTTTGTGTCGGGTTAAATGAGGGGTCATTGGAAATGAATTAATATATTTTTGGCTTACATGGCTAAGTACTTTGTAAATGGTTTTCTGTTTTTGATAAGACTGCCGCATTAAACTATAAATAAATTTAATGAATAAATGTCATTCAATTTATTACTGAACATTACTACAATCTAAGACTATCTAATCATTGTAGGTAAGTATGTATCAATCTAGATCAAAACGAAGTCACATCGGTATAATATAAACTGATACCATCAATGCCACATATATATGTACAGAATAAACACGACAATTATTGCTATACAATATATTTTATTAACATAACCTTCAAGCATAGAAAAGTCGTTTTCTAAAGACAAAATACTGCTCTAATTAACTTCACAGCACTTCTACATGAACATAAGTAGTTTATATATATAATTCAATTAGTACCAACATGTTTTTATGTGTATTATTAATATTAATTGATAAGAAATGCCGGTGACGTCGACGCGAATCAAACTTTTACCTTTTTGCGGCCCTCCAATTAGAATTACGGCTTTCAACATTGTGAATACGTTTAGTTTTTCAAAAATCAATATTAGGTAGCACTGTACGCGTCTTTTAAATTGTTTATTACGCTTTAACAATAGAAAAACAAATATTTGATACTGGCGTACACAAAAACACGTCAGTGTTTAACAAAGTCAAGGAACCTGAAATGTCAAAACGATTTGACATTGACAGTGACAGTAATCAATGATAACTTTTTAATGCTGGATATTGTGGCTTTTTAGCTATTTTATGAAACATTGTTTACTTTAGTAAATCAATTATAATTATTTTTATAATATTAGGGTAGTATTGACATTTAATTATTGTATAAAATCTGGGTTATGATGCGCTGGTGAAGGCACGTCATCGATTTCCTTTTTTAACGTCGTTGCTTACCACCACTGAATTATCATCCCCTAAATTTGTTCGTACAAAAGTAGTCTCTAAACATCGAAAATAAGGTTTATAATGTAGTTAGTGGAGAGCGGTCACCAGTGACCGCTTGGGTATATGGGTGTCCAAATTGTCAATATTGCAAGTATAAGAGAAAACCTACTAGAAAGAGGATGACCAGGGTCACAAAACTTGAAAGGAAAATTCTTAACTTTGAATGAAACTCGTGAGTTACAGAGTTTATAATTTTTTTTAGGTAGGCGACAGTCTACTGCTCGTCTTATAGTGCGTGCTTCCCTGCGGTGGGAGGCGGAATCGCGGATGATCGCGACTTACAAGCTTGAGGTTTTTATGAGAGCGCTTGCGCTGCTGCGCGGTTTCTGTAGAATGTGTAGTCCTTTAGTTCTTACGTCATCCACCCCCATATACATACCTATTTGTATCTTGTGTAAAGTCCGTATGTAAAGTGATAATTAATGTGAAAGTGTATCTATCTGTATAAAATTCTTTCAAGTTTAGAACGGACCGTTTTTACGATTTTTTTAACCTTCGTGGGGACAGTTAGGATTGGAGGCTAAAGAGCCATTTAAGGCTACTGCTACTTTTATTCCTTTGACCACGTAGACGAAGGTGCTTGCTGAATACCAGATAATTATGTCGTTGCCTATACCAAAACATTGCCAGCACGTTGGTAAGTATGGGAGAACCATGCTTCGTCATGAATGGGCCGGCTCGACCGGAGTGATACTATGGCCTCACAGAAAACCGACGTGAAACACCGCTTGGGTTGTGTTTCGTCATGTGAGTGAGGCTACCGGATGCCCAAATTACCTTTCACCACTCCCGAATCTCCCTCAATCCTCAAAAATCCTCATATTCCTTATCCCTAAAAGGCCGGGAACGCACTTGTAACACCACTGATGTTCCGGGTGTCCATGGGCGACGCCGATTGCTAACCATCAGGTGATCCGTCTGCTGGTTTACCGACTCATCCCATAACAAGACACACACACACACCACCCACACACACCACCCACACACATGTTTATAGATCATGTACACATGTACATGTTGTTTGTACAACATGTACGTGTACATGATCTATTGATACATCATAATATTGTTATTATGATGTATCAATACATCGTAGTTAAGAGCAATAGGCGTAAAATCAATAACGTACGGGTGCAGAATAACGAACGATATCGTATCGGAATGCGTAGCTATTGTATTTGAATATCTACTCGTATGATAAGCGAAATCTCTCTCAGAGAGTGAGGCCCGATTTGCTGTATTTTACATACATGACTACCTACCTTATTTATCGAGTAGTCATAATCTTGACTACCGAGATAGTGGTATCAGGTCTAATTAACGATTCTCAGGTATGTTTTTTCTATTTAATTAGAATTTGGCTCCATATTAGGATTTTCTCCTGTATCGTGGGTGCGTTTACAAACATACAAGTTCACATACACATGACACGCAGACTCGGTACAACAATTCATGGATCAGACAAGGAGTTGCTCTATGCGTGAATCAAACCTGCTATACATTGCGCGGCTGCCAGATGCTCAGCCACCGCACCAACCGTGAAGTCATGTAAATGACAATATTACTCTTCTATAATAGACTGGAACTGTAATCCATGTGTGATGATAGGTTCCCTATTGTAGGCATTCTCTATTATAAATAACCTATTAGTATTCTTATGCAACTCACAAAAAGTATGCAGCTACTTCTGCCTACCCTTTTGAGGGATAAGCACCGGGTACAATCGACAAAGTTGACGGTTGACCATCATTAGGGGATATTAGCATGCACTTGGCCTGAGAAAACAGCGTGGGTGCGGTGGAAAGCGAGTTTGCCACAGAACTTTGTTTAAAAAGTGTACTACTGTACCTACACTTCGCCGATAGTGCCTATGAAAATGATATGATTCTGGTGTTAGGAGTATATTTAGAAACATATTACGACAATAAGACAATAGAAGTTGTAGCCGCATCGCACGACTACATACTTGCCTTTTTTTTAAGGGCGAAAATCATCGGATGACTGCTCCCGCCTGGGTGAAGAGGGAGGGAGTGTCAGACTCTTACTGACTAAAAACCACCCCGTTCCTTCTCCTGCGCTTCGAGCCGGAGCCCCGGTAACCCGTTAGGTTCTCCGTTCTCCGCGACTCCGAATCGGCATCAGCCCTGTTGGGCCTCATCAGTGGCGGTCTGATGGCTCTTTGAGGCGCGCGCGGAACGCGACGCGCCGTACGCTCGGGTCTGTTTCTGGTCGGACGGGGAGCCACCCATGCTCGCCGTCCGCAGGCCCGCGCTTACTGGGGCCGGAGATCGTCCCACGATCTCCGACGCCCGGAGTGTCCTTCGCGATGGCTGGGTTGCGGGGAGGCAGCGCTTCGCTACCTCACGCGTCCCGCCTCCTCCTTAGCTAGCATGACGGCTTCACAAAAGGAGGAGACGGCATCCCAGTCCCCTAGGCAAGAAGAAAAAACTATAGTGGAAACTAGTTTTTTCTTCTTCTCCTCTTATAATATTTTCTGATTCACTTCGTTGCGGGAACCAAGACAGTTACTCATGTCCCTGGGACGCGCCGGACTTCAATGTTCCTGTGTTTTCATGGTTGTATCTACTGTAGATCCTGGCTTACAGGAGTTGCAGCGGTTTTGGGAGGTTGTGGCGGGCTTGTCCCATTTAAAATCCCAGTCCCCTACATACCTACCTAGCTTCTAAAATTGGTGCGTCTACACATTCACACACCATACAGCCCACATCTTGCTAATATCGCACGTCGTGTCGTTCAGAACCTGCTTGCGACCAGCAAACCAAGGTATTTTTTTTAAGGGGGAAAATCATCGAATGGCTCCTCACGCCTTAGTGTCAGACTCTAACTGACTAAAACCCACCCCGTTCCTACTCCTGTACTTCTACCTGGAGCTTCGGTAACCCGTTAAGTTCTCCGCGGCAGCGAACCAAGGTATAATGAATATACCTCTATTAGAAATTTACGTTCAACCACGCATAAACAAACAACATTGTTTTGTATATATTTTAATTAATCAGATAAAATATTAACAACAAAATTCAATTCAGTTGCAGCACAGACAAAATAACGTATTTTATTGAGAGTGTTTCTCTGAAACCCGTGCCTACATTTTCGTGGAAACGTCCCGTACTCGTTTACAATGGATATTGATCGATGCATTCAAATTGATTTCAGGTACAAACAGCTTTCTAGGTGATGTATGAGAGATATTTGTGATATTTCTGAAAGCATGCCTCTTGCTCAAAAGGCAATCGAAAGATTGCTTTTTGTTGAGGTATATTTATTTATTTAATTGCATAAGGAAGACTTAATGGTTAACATTCTCTGTCAGTCATCCTTTGGGTAGTGCAGAAATAAAGAAAGGTTATGAGTCCTAGTACTTATAATACAAGTAAGTGCTACGTTACTTCCTACACTTATATAACATAATATGACGCTTTTATCCCCGAAGGGATAGGCAGTTGAGGTGAAGGTGCATTAGGGCACTTAATGCCACTGTACCATGTAAAAAAAAACACCCACTTTTCACTATTTATGTTATGAGTCCTATGTAATAGAGAGTAAGCCTATTGCCATATACCGGGCACAATTCCATACTCAGTGCTACTACTGTAAAATTTTTCAAAACACCCAGTAACAGTTTGCCCGACCCGGGTATCGAACTTGAGACACTTGCGACCACCCGGCTAACAAGGTAGTCATATATTTCATTCGCCAGATGTGGACGCACCCTAAGTGCGCAAGTGTGTATGTATGTATGCAGGACTCTTTTTGAAGAACGCAGAAACGACCGAACAGACCTGTGTGAAACTTGGCACAGATTCAGATCACCTACATGCTGGAATAACCTATTAGGCTACTTTTCATCCTGGTAACGCGGGCTAGCTGCTAGCAGACTAGCCTAAATATTAATGTCGGCATTCATGCATTCATTGTGACATGTTTAAAGTTGATAACGATGATTAAGTGTAAAATTTGCTACAGAATTTTGACCCTTATTGTCACCAGCTCTGAAAGGGTAACAAACAGGTTATTGTGTATCTAGGCGATAATTTGTATAATGAGTTCCGTCAACATTTTTCCTTGTTTCACTCGTTTTTCCTCGAATTGAAGGTTTATTAATAGCAAGGTTATTTAATTAATATTTTAAGGTAAAAAATTGAATATTCATAAAAAAAACGTTTGAAAAAGAGATGTATTTGGGCCACTTCTGTTGGTTTGCGGAAGGTACGGTGTAATTTTGGCTGTAAACTCGAATCGAATTTTACGATATTTTTAGTCTGTCCTTATTAAAAATTCGCATAAGATTAATATCATTACAGAACATACATCTTGCTCAAACATTGAGTCGCCATGTTATTTCATTAATCATATTTAAAAAATGTAGTGCTAGGAACTAGGTGCACCCATTCAAATAAATAACATTACCATTTTTTTCTTTTTTTTAAACGTTGCCCCACACTAAGATTTTCTCCTATGTCGTGTGTACGTTTACAAACATACAAGTTCACATACACATGACACCCAGACCCGGAACAACAATTTGTAGATCACAAAAAGTTGTTCCGTACGGGAATCGAACCCGCGACACGTTGCATGGCAGCCGGTTGCCCAGCCACCGCACTAACCGTGTTGTCATGGATAATAAATAGATAAGTAGAAGTAATTATTATGTTTTTCAGCTTATTCACGTAATTATTTGACGAGGAACTCAAAAATAGTCTCAGCAGCGCGTCGACAGATGCCGCGTCGCGGTTCGCGGAATGATCTTCATGAACATGAGCCTCTAGCATGGCTTGAAACTAGTCGAGTTCCTCGTCAAATAATTACGTGAGTAAGCCGAAAAACAAAATATTTAATTTAGAATGTCTCACGAAAGTGATAATGTAAATAAAATAATAGATCTAGCTATAATACCTTAACATGTAAAAATCTAAAATCTAAACGCAATAATTCTCAATGCACCGTTGTCCTATATATTGGTAGACTTTCGTGCACTGGAATGCATTTGATTAAATTGTGGCAAGCGCAACATAGAAATGAAATTACTAACTTCTTCGTTCATGCTTCGTGGAAAGAGCAAAGTCTATGTAGTCTAAGATCAGGGGACGGGCAAACTTTTTTATCAGTAGCTGCAATAAAAAAACACTGTTGCGAGTAGTAGATGTGATTAAAATATTATATTATTATATTATATTATAACGATGGGCAGAGCCTTATTATCTCTACGGTAATCTAGGCAAGTGCCTAGGGCTCCAGGTTTCAGAGGGGCGCCGCAATGCCGCGAGACGCGTGTTCCCATAGAGTGAAGGCGATGCCGAAAAAATTAATAGGCGCCTTTAAAACTTAGGCAAGCCGCTGCCGTCATCTGCATGCGAGCACCGGCTTGCCTAAGTTTAATTCCCCTCTGCCTACATGAATGCCAGACTACGTCATAGACCAACAAACGGCGCTTAATTTTTGGGGAAAAAGATCAGGGAGTGTGGGATTTTTACCTCCCTAAAACCTCCCCGGTGGCCACCCCCCGCACCTGAAAGAGGCACCGGGTCCTCCTAAAATAGACCAGCACCGGAACCCCCATGCTGCAACGCCTTTAAGGCACCTCGCTATGGATATCTATGTGTCTACCTAGAACCTCTTTGTGCAGTACATGGAGGCATGTGACCACTGTGCCGTCGTCTTCCTTGAGGTCATTAGGTGGGCGCCTAGATTCCTCACTCTTTGCGCCCATGACCCCGAAATTTTGCCTGATATAAATAGGTACCTAGATACATTACGTACATAATAATATCGATCTTCATCCCCCATAAACATAAATAGTGACTCCCATAACAGAAAAAGGTGAGATAATACGGGGTGATTATGTGGGCTGTGGGATTTTATGACGTCATAAATATCGGAACATGCGTCCTCCAGTTATTACACTGTGAATGTGGGTTAACTGAGGAACTGGACACGGAGAATCTTTCTTAGTGCTAATATATTATTACCTAAACTTTTTTCCGGGTAGAAAGATTCATGCTAGCACCTTAGGTACATAGTATGGATATCAAGATATACATAGATAGACAACTTCTTATGGTCTATATTTAAATCTTATCGTACCTAATACTGTTAAGTGCCAGATGGTATAGGTGATATTCGACATAAGACACTCCTTTGAGTACACCTCATTGGTTGAAAGCTTGCAAGCGTATTCTATTTATTGGTTCTAGCAAAATGGACTCTATCTAGTACAGACTGGGTATTATAATCCTTTCGGTGATGATAAGGGACGTTGTTATTTTTAATACGATTTTAAAAGAGATATTTTTGACTCCATACATTTTTGACAAGGCGAACAAAAAATAACAACTACGAAAACTTTTTGCATTATCATCACAATTGCCTCAGATTCTTTATTCTAGCAATATCGATAATTATTTTGGGTTTCCTAGCACCTTTATAAGGTAATACATATAATTGAATAAATATATGAATCTTCGAATTAGTATAACTTCTTTATCTTGGGTTAGGTCCCAAGATGAAGAAGAAAGTTGAAGGCAACTTTTACTCCAAATGGCTATTTCTACTGATACGTACCATTCTTTTTCGTTGGCACTTTGTCTTTCAGAAGTGGCCCTAAAAATTATCCCTGTATATTATATCTGCAACAATTTAATTGTTGGCACTCTGACCCTTCTTTAATCGGATATAGCCTAATAGTAGTTTAATTAAAACAGAATTTCGCTACGCTGCCTGAGCGAGAGAGCCAAATAGTATCAACGCCAACGCTTGTGGTTAGAGCTGCCAGGAATAAACCAGGTAGTTCCCGGAATTAATCTGGGATAAATATAATTCGTGTAATAGAGCTGTTGTGATCGATTATCCTTTGGTTTGTAATTCAATCACCCACGCTCACAAAGCGCTTCGTATCAGGCTTCTTGTGCGTACTGCTAAGGCTGTATTCTTTGCCTAAGTCCGTATTTCCTGAAGAGTATACCTGGATGTCTTCAAGGCCCGAGTGAATAGGTTACTTATGGGACGGCCTGCTCCATCGTGGACTGCATCATCGCTTACCACCAGGCGAGATTGTGGTCAAACGT
Organism: Spodoptera picta; assembly: GCA_038387885.1. Classification (NCBI taxonomy): domain Eukaryota; kingdom Metazoa; phylum Arthropoda; class Insecta; order Lepidoptera; family Noctuidae; genus Spodoptera; species Spodoptera picta. Next base: position 334,768 of record JAZHFQ010000752.1, on the reverse strand, counting down.
CGGTCCATTAAATATAAAAAAGAAAGGTCTAATCAAGTTCATCCTGAAATTCGTTTTAGGCTAGCTACGATATCTGTTGAAGTTGAGCGGGCACCACTAAGTGGTGAATTACATTTTTAAGAGTTTATGTTAAAACGTTCCTCGATAAAACTAAGAAGAACCAACCCAGTCATTTGAGTTAAACTCAATGCTAATGACTTTGACAAATCTAGGGACCGAATTCAGGACCTTATTCATATCAATCCAAACAGCTCTCAAACAAAAACAACCGAACGATTGCCCTTGACATTTGCAAACCAAACCATGTAATGTAGAACCATAATAATTTATGCGGTTGCCCATTAACGTCCAATTTGGTCGGTGGTACGGTGCGAGAGAGGTCAAGTTAAAGTGGTCGGTAAGTGGCGCTGCCGTCTGGAAATTTGATTGTGGACGGAACGCTCGCGAATTATGTTTCCCTGGTACCTATGTGCAGTTAGTATGAAGTAGGAAATACTGAGATTTGACTTCTATCTTAAGATGCTCTCCTGGTATTTTCATTAAACTGCGGTAAACATTTATTGAGCTTTTTCTAAAGGTAGCTTGGATTAATTAATTCCCAAGACGACAGGAGTTTAGTTAAAATCAGACTAATAATCATCTTTCGATTTATACTTCCCTGATAACCCACTTACGAATCATGTACAGTTAGTCTGTAGTAGTTACAGCTAATTATTAAGATAAATAGTGTAAATAGTTGTTTTTAGTTTTATTTTAATAAATTTTTATCTCCTGTTGTATATAGTTAGTAATAGTTAAGTATTTATTTTAATTAAGTTAAGTTAAGTTTTTATTGTCTATAAATAAAAAAAATGTATTACACTATCTGAAATTTAATAAATAGTGACTTAGCTAAGGATAAATTAGGGGACAAATGTCCTGCGAAACGTGTCGCCAACGACGTTGGTCGAAGTAGTGCGACGTTGCCGAACTTTGGTCGACATGCCTGGCAACGTCGCAGTGGACATAAGTCGCCATGTATATCAGGTGAAATCGGCTGGCGTCGCTTAACATCAAAGTCAAAGTCAAAGCATTTATTTCAATTAAACCATAGTTTGGTACTTTTGAAACGTCAACAAATACAAAATAAATAATATTCTGTCAGTCAATCCGTCAGTGAAATTAGGTGAAGCTAGGTGCTCATTCGAAAATGTAGATTCGAATGGAGAAGAAGAAGAACGAGCAAGAAACTCCATTCGTTACTCTTTTTTAAAAAAGTATGTTCTACAATGTCTCTGATACATAAATTTCAATACAATACGCATATGTAAGAACAATGCACAGACACGCTTGACGCATTATACTATTAACTTACTAAAATAAAAATCTTAAGTCTAACATGGTGCTCACATACGGATACTGACAATCCATAGAAATAGTGCTTCTATATAAGAAAAAGGAAACTCTTTGTTTCAATAAAGAAAGAAATGCTCGATGCCATAAGGAAACTAGATTGTCTACATTAGAACATGTCGCCGATACATGTCCCACGACATTAATTTGTCGCCCTAGTGGCTTGGCTATAAGAACAAGTTCTATATTGAGATGTTCTCCTGGTATTTTAAACTTTTTACTAATTCACTGACTAGTCTGTCTGTCGTTTTTGTTGAGGTCTTTTCATTCTTTTATTGAATAAAGTATTATTGAAGAACTTCATTTCTTTATTCTATTAACAAATAGTTTAACGATGCCCTGTCAATTTATATAATAATATATGGAAATATAATGGTATGTAAGGAAAAATAGGCAATTGTTTGAAAAAAGAAGCGATATAATAAGTTAGCTATAGGTACCGCAATTCCGACTGTTCAAGGTCCAGAAATCCTTTATGGGGTTAGATATTAAATGCTATAACTAACTAACATAACATCACGCCTTTTATCCTCGAAGGGACAGGCCGAGGTGCACATTACGGTACTTAAAGCCACTGTACCTACAATGTAACACCTACTTTTCACTATTTTATTTTATGAGTCCCATGTAATAGGTGTTGAGCCTATTGCCATGTACGTACCGGGCACAATTCCAGACTCCGGGCTACCACTGAGATTTAAAAAAAAACCAGTAAATTGTACTTTGCCAGACCCAGGAATCGACCCCTATGCACCATATACTGAGAAATAAACGATATTATTATTATTACCATATAATTATCATCTTTACATATACCCACAACTCAATACTAGCTACTTTGTACTAAATCGCCTTATCATTGCATCGACTATCAATCTCCCAAGTCTATCTAAACACTCTAAAAGTAATCCTAACATTATGACTCAAGTTTTGATCTACTAAGATTAATAACCTTTAGGTAAAATGATATAGGTACTTACTTGATGACTAGAATCTATACAGATAAATTAAATTGGAGTGCCCGGTTGTAATATTAAAATGTCATCATAGCATAACATCACGCCTTTTATCCCCGAAGGGGTAGGCAGAGGTGCACATTATGCCACTGTACAATGTTACACCCACTTTTCACTATTTATTTTATGAGTCCCATGTAATAGGGGGTGAGCCTATTGAGCCTATATATATATATAGCATATATATAGGAAGGAAAGGACAAAGACAATAAATCAGTGTTGCCAATATAAATGCCAATAAATACATATAACTTTTTTTAAGGGGGCAAAATCCTCGAATTATTGCTCCGGCCCGGGTGAGGCGGGAGGGAGTGTCAGACTCTTACTGACTAAAAACCACCCCGTTCCTTCTCCTGCACTTCGAGCCGGAGCCCCGGCAACCCGTTAGGTTCTCCAAATCACATCGGGTAGCGCTTGCTAAAATGGGACCTAAACAAAAAAGTTATTATAAATATATATATAAAACATTTTAGTATCGGATTGTACAGCAATGGCTTTAGCAAAACATGAAGTTTGTTGGAGAATGGATGTCTCTTGTCAGTGTAATGCATTTGTATTGTCGCACGGCGTGAGTCGACAAACACATTAATGATATTCTTAAGCTGGCTATACAATTTTAACATAATAAAATAATATACAACCTGCAAAGAAACGGTTAAGCAGCTACAGTGCTTGACTTTTGTCTCGAGCTTAAATACAATCAAACAAAAAAATGTAAATTGATATTGTAGAATTTAATAATTACTGACTTGACTGTCTCGTTTGCCGAGTGTTCGATTCCCGGATCGGGCAAAGAACTTCTGGTTCTTTTTTTAATTCTCAGTGGTAGCACAAAGTCTGGCATTGTGCCCGGTATATGGCAATAGGGTCACCCCCAATTTTGTGTTTTGACGAATAAAAGATATTAAAGTAACACGTTATTTTATTCTTTACATTATGTTAATAAAATCAAATAAGACGACGTTGTGACATGCCGAGACATTATTACGTAAATAAAGCAATATCTGTCTTGTAAGACACAACAAAAGGAGATTTGTATGGCAAACCCAACACACTAGCGCGATATAAATCAAAATATATAGTCTAATGTCTAGTCTAGACTGAGATGTACGTCTGTTTGTCTAGACGGGTATTCAAAGCTAAGGAAATTGTCTGTAATGTTGAGTAACGGATTTCTGCTTTCATTCTTAGCATGAAATGTTGATTTTTTAATGGCCCCTATTCCATAAAAAAGATGCAAACAAGCAGATACATTATGTGATAATAATTGTGTTCACATTGTGTAATTGTGTATATAGGACTTTATATCCATGAATTAAAAAAAATGAAATTCATAAGTTAAGAACTCTTGGTTTTTCGCGGAGAACCGGCTCGACGTGCAGGAGAAGGAACGGGGTGGTTTTTTGTCAGTAAGAGTCTGACATTCCCTCCCGCCTCATTCAGGCGGGAGCAGACATTCGATGATTTTCCCCCTTAAAAAAAAGAACTCTTGGTTTCCTACTCTTTAGAATCCTTTTGCACAATGTTATCAATACATATTATAAAACAAAGTCGCTATCCGCCGTCTGTCTGCCACTATGTATGCTCACATTTTAAAACTACGCAACGGATTTTGATGCTGTTTTTTTAACAGATAGAGTGATTCTTAAGGAAGCGTTATATGTATATTACATGCATATTGCACCCGTGCGAAGCCGGGGCGAAGTCGCTAGTGTTATATAACATAATTACTTATTATTAGATAAAAATACGAACACGATGTATTAACTAAAATCGCGGGTTACTCACGTGTTTATACTGAGAAAAGCTCTACTAGTTTCGATCCACAGAGGGCTTCTTTCTCATGAGCAGCGTGCGCGTTCGCGGCGACGTCGCGCTGCGTCGAAACTAGTAGAGCTTTTCTCAGTATATTCACGTGAGTAACCAACGATTTTAGTTAATTTAGTATGTCTCACGATAGTAATTATATAAACAAAACGATGCATATATGATTTTGTTTATAACTTAAAAAAATAAGCTGTTTTTATTTTTCCTTATTTAGACCGTTTCTAAGAATTGAGACCACAAATTGTTGGACATAGCAACATCTATGTACGTGGCTGGGACCCAAAGTATACATACATACGTAAATACATACGAGGTAACTTATGTTGATAGGTTTCAAATAAAATAAAAAATAAAAAGTTCTCGATTCCCGGGTCGGGCAAAGTATTACTGGGTATTTAAAAAAAAATTCAGTAGTAGCACGGAGTCTGGAAATGTGCCCGGTATATGGCAATAGGCTCACCCCCTATTACATGGGACTCATAACATAAAAAGTGAAAAGTGGGTGTTACTTCTGTGTGCACCTCTGCCTACCCCTTCGGGGATAAAAGGCGTGATGTTATGTTATGTTAAAAAGTTCTCGTGTATATTTAAGTACCTATACGTTCTGGCAGTCAGGTTGAAGTTTCGGCAGTGTGACTATCGCGCCTACCTACCAAGTCGGGATGGATTCAATTTCTATGTCTTGTTAAGCATTATTAAGGCTTTTTCATTTTTTTAGAAAACCCTTCCGTAATATTGAAGGAGCCCAGTACTTATAATTAGAAAATAGGCCAATAATTTCTCACATGGAATACATAATTAAAATGGAGAATAAATAATAGGCATTGTATTATAAATATCGATGTTATTTGACTATAATGTGGAAAATGAGCTAGTAGACAAATGTATGACAATTAAAAATGTAATTAGTCCGTCATTTTATCATTATCCTACGATAATGAAAAATTATTAAACACATATATTTTTATCATAGACTGCCTCGTTGGCCGAGTGGTCGTAAGTGGGACTGCCGGTTAGGGGTCTAGGGGTCCGGCTAGAAGTCTCGGGTTCGATTCCCGGGTCGGGCAAAGTATTACTGGGTTTTTTCTCCCCGTCCGACCAGAAACAGACCCGAGCGTACGGCGCGTCGCGTTCCGCGCGCGCCTCAAAGAGCCATCAGACCACCACAGATGGGGCCCAATAGGGCCGATGCCGATTCGGAGTCGCGGAGAACCTAACGGGTAACCGGGGCTCCGGCTCGACGTGCAGGAGAAGGAACGGGGTGGTTTTTAGTCATTAAGAGTCTGACACTCCCTCCCGCCTCACCCAGGCGGGAGCAGTCATTCGATGATTTTCCCCCCTTAAAAAAAAAAGGGGGATAAAAGGCGTGATGTTATGTTATGTATATATTTTTATTTTGTCGTATAAGAAAACAATACTTAGTTAAGTTTAGAAGTGGAAGGTCGTTACGTCACGCTACCCTATAAAGTGTAGTAAATCGTGACGTCACACGATATTTCAAATCAATATATCGTCGAAAGTATTTAATTTTGTGAGAATAAAAACTACACGTGTCTAAAGTTTTAAAGTAATCTACCAGACGGACATTAAAATTTAGAATACTACCCTATTGTAGCATTTCTACTCCGGGCGTCGGGGATCGCGGGACGATCTCCGGCCACCGTAAGCGCGGCCTGTGGACAGCGGGCATGTCTGGCTCACCGCCTGACCAGAACCAGACCCGAGCGCGCTCAAAAAGCCATCAGACCACCACGGATGGGGCCCAATAGGGCTGATGCCGATTCGGAGTCGCGGAGAACCTAACGTCTTACCAGGACTCCGGCCGGAGTAGTAACGTGGTAGTTTTTAGTCAGTAAGAGTCTGACACTCCGTCTCACGTCACCCAGGCGGTTAGAAGTTATTGGATGATTATCCCACTTAAAAAAAAATGTAGCATTTCTGTCTATCCTTTCAGAGATGAAAAGACATTGTGGCGACACATGTCACAAGTCAACGGATGACGTCATAAAATCCTACGTCGCACGTGCGAAGTTTACATTCGATTTAACACGGATAGAAAATCCCAACGAGCAACTGTTGGGCAGAGTGCCCGCCAGGCACGGTCACCTCGCCTGGTCGGAGGATCCTCCTTTTCCGATCTTAGGGAACTATACTCTCTGTTCCCTACAACATCATGTTACCAGTCACAAATTACACATACATACATCTATAAACTTCCCTAGTACACTGTAGAACTAATGCCGTAATATCTCAAAGGACACTCCATGCTATCTAGCAGGCTGTATAGGCACAAAGGGAATTATTAAACGCAACATAACCTCGCTGAGAACTGCCGACAATTATCTTAAAGGTGTCGAGGTGACTTACACGCATTTATATCAGTGTTTTGGGTGGATTTGAGGCATGACTACAGAGGTTGCTTAGGTATCCTACTATATACATATACAGGTTGATCTGTACATAACATCACGCGTTTTATCCCCGGAGGGGTAAGCAGAGGTGCACATTATGCAACTGTACAATGTAATATCCACTTTTCACTATTTATGTTATGAGTCCCATGTAATAGGGGGTTAGCCTATTGCCATATACCGGGCATAATTCCAGACTCCGTGCTAAAACCCAGTAATACTTCGCCCTACCCGGGAATCGAACCCGAGACCCCTAGCCCGGCAGTCGCATTTGCGACCACTCATTAACGCCAACGAGATTGTGGTCAAATTACAAATCACTCTGTATAAAAATGAATCCCTTTTTCCCTTGGTACGGCATCACGCGTGAATGGGACCGATTTCACTAATTCTTTTTTTGTCGTGTTTGTTATTATTAGAAGAAGGTTCTTATGACTTAAAACTATCCTGAATTTTTTTTCCAAGAAAGACTAAACAAAACATATTATGATTATAAGATATTTAATCAATCAATAATTTCAATGAGAGTCATGAAATAATCGAAATAATTGAGTTTATTAGGAAACAGCGCTGTTTAGCATATTAATTGATATATTTTGTTAACTGAGAGTGTGCTCCGGGCCAAATTAATTTCGTACTTAATTAAATTCTTGTTCTTTGAACGAAGACAAATAGGGATTTGTTTAGAATGATGCTCTTTTATTTTCAACTAGCTTCTGCCCGCGACTTCGTACGCGCAATCCCGATATTTCCCGTACTCGTTCTTGATTTTCGGTTAAAAGTAAAAAATAAGTATTGAGTAAAAAGTATCCTACGTCCGTCTCCTGGTTCTAAGCTACATCCTCACCAATTTTCATCCAAATCGATATCGCCGTTCTTGAGTTATAAATAGTGTAACTAACACGACTTTCTTTTATATTAAACTAGCTTCTGCCCGCGACTTCGTACGCGCAATCCCGATATTTCCCGTATCTACCCGTTCTTGATTTTCGGTTAAAAGTAAAAAATAAATATTGGGTAAGAAGTATCCTACGTCCGTCTCCTGGTTCTAAGCTACCTCCGCACCAATTCCCATCCAAATCGACATAGCCGTTTTTGAGTTATAAATAGTGTAACTAACACGACTTTCTTTTATATTATAGAGGTATATAGATATAGATAATTATAATAATACCCAAATCAAAGGAATTGCCAGAGACCGGGCAGTAGTGTTTTTGACAAATCTGAAGCTTGTAGATGCGATCTTATATCAAGTGTGAAGATAACTAAAAATTCGAGATAAATGCACCCCCTTTTTTTTTTTATGGGGGGAAAATCATCGAATGACTGCTCCCGCCTGGGTGAGGCGGGAGGGAGTGTCAGACTCTTACTGACTAAAAACCACCCCGTTCCTTCTCCTGCACGTCGAGCCGGAGCCCCGGTTACCCGTTAGGTTCTCCTATGGCTAAAGGCTTACATAGTAATAATAATTATAACATGTGACTCATAACGTAAATAGAGAAAAGTGGATATTACATTGTACAGTAGCAATAAGTGATGTAAATGTGCACCACTACCTACCCCTTCGGATACCCCTGAGGACACGGTGGAACACACTGTCGCGGAATGCCCTGCGTGGGCTGAGCACCGCCGTGTCCTCAGGGAAGTGATCGGCGATGGCGACCTCTCGCGTCCGGGCCTAGTGCAGGCAATGATGCGGAGCGAGGGGGACTGGGATGCCGTCTCCTCCTTTTGCGAAGCAGTCATGCTAGCTAAGGAGGAGGCGGGACGCGTGAGGCAGCGAAGCGCTGCCTTCTCGCAACCCAGCCATCGCGAAGGACACACCAGGCGTCGGGGATCGCGTGACGATCTCCGGCCACCGTAAGCGCGGGCCTGCGGACGGCGAGCATGGGTGGCTCCCCGTCCGACCAGAAACAGACCCGACCGTACGGCGCGTCGCGTTCCGCGCGCGCCTCAAAGAGCCATCAGACCACCACAGATGGGGCCCAATAAGGCCGATGCCGATCCGGAGTCGCGGAGAACCTAACGGGTAACCGGGGCTCCGGCTCGACGTGCAGGAGAAGGAACGGGGTGGTTTTTAGTCAGTAAGAGTCTGACACTCCCTTCCGCCTCACCCAGGCGGGAGCAGTCATTCGATGATTTTCCCCCCTTAAAAAAAAACCCCTTCTGATATAAAAGGCGTGATGTTATGTTAAATTTTATAGCAAGCTACATAAAAACCATTCACGTTACTTCCAGCAAAGATGGCAGGGTTTAAAAATGTGTCGTCAACGAGTAAACTTATTTAAATTAATCCCAACTTAGGAAGAAGCTCAAGAAAAAAGGATTACTAGAAAAATCTAGATTTTAACACAAATATTAGATTCTTTGAAACCCTTTTTACATTCACACGAGGGTACAAAGGTCTTGCCTACATATTCCAGCCACTGAATCACGTCTGACGGACATTCTAGGCTTTATTTTAAGACCTTGTATTCATGTTAGATTTAGTGCGGTTTTACGGATTTAGTATAGTATAGTACCTCTAGATACGCTATTTGGTGTCATTTCCCGTGAGAGATTTTAAAATGTTGTGTGCGCCGTAATGTAATTATGGTGATAGACGGATTAATTAAAATATATTTCCCACCACATCACACTTGTCACAGGTAATAAATAAAGACTCCTGATTGATTTCGACCTTGGTGTCTATAGTCTAACTAGACTGGCCCCAGCATTGTGCACTACAATGCTGGGGCCAGTCTAGTTAGACTCTCGGAACCCGATGGGACGGCAGACTAACATAATCGGAGAGAGATCAGGCGCAGGACCAAAGGCATTACGTGCTTTCCGAGGCATGGGGGTGAAACACCGAACTTCCTGACTCCGGGCTGATAATGGTCATTTTACTCAGAAAATACCATTATCACTTTATGCCCGACGCGGGAATCGAACCCGTGACACGGATCATCAACCGGTCACCCAGCAATTGCGTCAACCGTGCAGTCATCGTGAGTTATTTCCGCAGGTATCGTAAAACAAAATAAAAAAAAATAGCTAAGCGTGCAAATTATACCTTTCATGCAGAGGAGGCCCCATCACCAGCCGAACAAAGACTGTTGTCACTGACGGTGTATCAATAGTGTACCAAGTTTTAATTTAAATATGCTGATATAATAATTATAATTTATTAAACCAAAGCAGGTAAGTGTAAATAATGTGTTTATCCCATGGCCAGCCTTTCATTATCTCAGGGTATATGAGACACACAGGTCTACAAAATATGAGTAATATTTTATTTCCTATTAGGTATAGGTGTACGAATGTTTGCTTTGAAACTAGCACTGACTTCATTGTGTGACGGAATATTGTATTTGGATGATTTTAGGGATTCATCTGCATCATCCATCATCAGTTGATCACGGTGGGACAGAGGTCGGAAATTCATAAATAAAAGAGGGGAAGAAAGCTGCTTGTTCTCTTTCGGTTTCTTTTTTAATTTTAAACTTATTAATTTTTATAATCTTACTTCTTTTTTTTCGAGTTTTCTGCTTCAGGATTCGCATGCGTCATCAAGTGACTAGTTTTCAGTCTCCTTCCTATCTCTAGACATATAAACGATACCATTTAATCGCTCTGCTGTCACGTAAAAGAAAGAGAAACCCACTTTGGCATTTATTAAATTAATACGAATATAAACAGTTCATCTATTTCTCAGTCCGTGTGTTCCTAACACAAAGTAAACTTCGTATCTACCTTTTTATTATCAGCTTTGGAACAACCCATTAGCACTTAACTTTCATTTATATTTCAACACAAACGTTTATTAATTAAGGTGTTAGTGATAACAACACATTTCTTTGATGCAAATAAAAGTGAAACGTTATATTTTCCTGTGAAAGAGAATGTTTCTGCTTTTAGCATAAATTATTAACGATTTTTATAAGATACGTGTGAGTGTAAAGAGTTGTTTAGTATGTGTAATGTCCTTGAGTTTGAGCACAATACAACATAACGTTATGCCTTTTAACTCGTGGAGTACCGTCATTATAGACACAATTATAGAACAATAGGTTGCGGTCACCGGTGACCGCTTGGTGTTTGACAGTTTAATCTCCTAGGGAGGAGGTAGAAGTGTACATCTGTGCCTTTAGCCAAACGCCACTTTAGCGCTTGTCTACAGAGAGAGTAGAAAACTAAATGTATGTGGATAACACTGAGAAGTGTCAAAATTTACGTCAATTCCTTAAATTTTAATTTTCTATTCTACAAGTAGACAAGCGCTAAATGGCATTTGGCTATAACTGCTGTATATATACAGTGTACACTATTTGCCATCAGTTATGTTATGGCATGTCAAGGTAGATAATTGCCATATTATGCAATGCAAAATCTAGGCCGGCCTATTCAGTACGTACCTACTACTTCTGAAACTTCTAAATAGTTTAATGTCGCCAAAAGAGTATTCTGTTTTCCATTTTACAAATAAAATGTCTATACATTTTGTTCCATTGTGGAACCTCGATACTCGTACTTGGCTATCGAGCTTTCATTAATTGAACGTCTACGTAATACATGTATATTTAGGTAAACTAGAATATACAAGACGTATAATATGTCCATTGTGAACGCACCCTAACATTTTTTGACAATATGACTTACGGCCGACGAAATGTCGTGGGTGTATTGTTAAAAAAATATATACAAGAAAACGTCATGACGCCATTTTGAACTCCCTTAGAGTTAACATGTTAAAATATAATGAAGTACGTGTTTTCTTTGTTGGAGTGGAAGAAGCGTACTGTGACACTGATTTTATTGATTTCCTTAATAATAATAAATGTTGGTTGTGTATGGAGTTGTTGTCAAGTGCGATAAAAATGGGGAATAAAAAATTACATACGGAAACGGTAAAATAGTTTCCTTGTTTGAATTTGTAAGTTTGTGTTCAATTTAATGCTACGGACTCACGACGCGATTTTCAACCGCGCTCGCGGCGGTGGTGGAATGGAAATTTATTTTCAAAACGTTTATGATTGCCTGCGGGTGATTACCGCAGCCGCCGCGGTTGCGGTAATCGCCCTGACGGCGGTTAAATAATCAGTTGAGTTTCAGACTGGCCCTCCCATTGCGATCGTCCGCCCGCCGCGGCTACCGGAAATGATTTTTACCAACTTCAAAAACAGGAGGAGGCACTATGGCTATATACTTCTAACCTATCAGTGGGTGGGTAACCTATCAGGTATTAATGATAGTTATATTTTGCTTTTTAGTTTTGACTTTTAGTTTGTTATTAGTTTTTGGTTTTTTAAGTCGGTTTTTTAAACGCATTTTTTAATTTATTTTTACATACATATCTGTATTCTACAAAGGCTGCGACCCGTAACCGCGGCGGAAGCGGGAGAAAATCGCTTCGTGAGTCCTTATTCTTATAGTTTGATTTTACCAGACTTAGAAATTGGCAGATTTATGTTCAGTAGATGATTCTTGTGGCTAATGTGATAATGAACACTTTATCAATTATGGTCATCAGCCATAACAACTGTACTCATCAGCTTAAAGTCTTGCGAATGATTGCCGATACAGATTCAAAAATAAAAAAATATTAAATTGTCACTTGTGACTTGTGAGTAACACTAAAGAAGTACCCTTGTAAGGATTATATAGCAGGTAGTACGCACACAGACTGATAGGCTTTCATTTCTGTGTATGTGTATCTTAATAAAAATAACTCTTCACCGTCTAACAAAACAAAACTAGGCGTATAATTAAGCGCAACGTGTAAGGAGTCGATACCCGCACAGAGCAACTCTTTGTGTGATCCACAAATTGTTGTTTCGGGTCTGGGTGTCATGTGTATGTGAACTTGTATGTTTGTAAACGCATGGCCACGACACAGAAGAAAATCTTAGTGTGGGGCAACGTTGAAAAATATATATCTGTACCCCACAATGAAAACTTTTCCCTGAACTGTCAAACTATGTACTTACTAAATAGTAAATAGTAATAAATAATTACTGTAAATAGCGGTACTAATAGTTTTTAGAGCTACTTGGCCCATTTCCTCGTGAACACAGAACGATTGAATTTAGTGGAGCTGATAGACAACTTCATTAATGGAGATGACGTCGCAAACTCATGAATGAATCAGCGCTTTACTACCTTCTATATAGAAAAGGAGTATCATCATATAATCTTTTTTCCCTAAAAGGATCGGAAAAGGTGCACTTTTTGAATAATCTTTTTTTAAGTACATTATTTCGAGCCACTTGTAAAGGAGACCAAATACATATAGGAGTTTTAAGAATTAAATAACTTTTTGTAGGGCAAAATTGGATATTAAGTAAGTTATGGATTAACAGATAATCAGCTTATAGGTCCCCAGGGCGCTTACTCTTGAAACAATTCAACTTAAATACAATAAAATCTCAATAATCATTTATTATCAACACTATACAACCTCAATCGTAGCTCTTAAAATACATTCAGAGTGCGGAATATAGAGCCAAACTCAATACCATTTACTTCTTATAATATAGTTATTATAAGAAGAATATGTCTCACGATAGTTCGTGAGACATACTAAATTCAAATTCTCTGTGGTTCAAAACTAGTAGAGCTTTTCTCAGTATTTTCAAGTGAGTAACCTGCGATTTTTAGTTAACCGTTTAATTCATTTAATATTCACGCAATACGGATGCAAAGGACGCTAGTGTATTAGTGTTCAGAATATCAATGTCGATCGATCGGAATTGGACTTAAGAGTAAGCCCCCAGCACAGCTCAGCTGCGGTATTAACCTACACCTCCAAGCCACCACCATTTTGAGAGATTTCGATGAGACCGACAGATTGGCTGACAACTAACTAATCTAATTAATCAAATCTTTTAGGTATAATTAAAAAAACCGACTTCAAAAACCAAAACTTAAAAACAAGCAAAAAGTAAAAAATATCTATTATTAGTCATACCTACTTATAGGTTACCCCCCCCACTGATAGGTGAGAAGTCGGTGCCACAAGTTTCAAACAATTCTTTACACGCGTAACAGATACCTTATATTATACCTAAGCTGTGTACAATTTTATGACAGCCTTGTTGGCCGAGTGGTCGCAAGTGCGAATTTTGAAAAGTTCCCCTCGGTTTCCATGGGATCCTATCATCAGATCCTGACCTGGTGGAAATGGGACCACCCCGAGAGTATAACCTTTCCAACAAAAAAAGAATCATCAAAATACGTCTACAAACGCCGGAGTAATCGCGTAATATACACACAAAAAAAATGTACAGCCCAACCTCCTTTTTAAATATAATGACGGTACTCGACGAGTTAAAAAGCATTCTCATGAAGACTATAATGACGTAGCTTCAGAAAATTGTTGACGTTAGCAGCAAGTTACCAACTATTCGATGTGAACGTACAAGTCGCATGTTGACTTGGGTTTCTAGTTAATTGCGAACGTAATTATTAGTTGCAAATAGTTTAGTCATAAAGTAGAGAAGTACGCAGAAGTGTAATGAAAATGACCAATGCATTATTAAACTACTGGAACATAATATTAAACTATGATAATTATGTGAAAGTGCTGACTAAATACGAACTTTAAACTCTGGTAAATATCTAACCTAGATATGAGAAATGCTATATAATGATACTAGTTTTTGCCCACGACTCCGTCCACGTAGAATATGATTCTGGATATTTCATGGGAGGATTTAGTTGGGATAAAAAGTTTTTCTTATACCAAATGTCATCAAAATCCGTTCACTAGTTTCAGCGTGATTGACGGACAAACATCCAAACAAAGAAACTTTCACATTTAGTTATAATTTTAGTGTTATTACTGTGATGTTTTTATTTAATAAGGCCACAATGAGCAGATCGTTCGTTCATCGTTGAGTAATCGGCACCACCCATGGAGACTCACAACATCAGAGGAGTTACTGGCCTTTTCAGTGATAGGTATTTGAGGATTGAGGGATTGAAAATGAGGGTCATATACATAATTTCTATTTACACAAAGATTCTTAGAAGTATAGAAATATCAACAAGTAAACCTGGCTTAGAGACTAAGTTTGGGACGATAACTTTAGCTTTGAAATTTTACCACGTAGAACTTGTGACGTGTTGATTTTCTGGTTTTCTTACTGTCTGGTCCTGAGTGAGCTGTCACCGTGCCTAGGACAACTAGACAAGAGTAAACAGAATATAATTATCTATTCAGTTTGTAACTAAGTTCATTGTTGGACTTCTTGTTATTGAGTTGATGAAGTCAGCCATTTTATGTAGATCCTTCTATTTTCTTTATATTAAAACTTTCGTGATATGTAATAACTAATTATTACGTTTACGGATTACTCACGTAACTGTGCGGGTCGCCGAATGTTATTCATGAGTATGAGCCTCTAGCATGGCTTGAAACTAGTCGAGTTCTTCGTCAAACAGTTACTTGAATAAGCAGAAAATATAGAGGTAATAATTACTTCTATTTTATTGTTGTCGAGGTTTCTTTTTACCTATGGAGGAGAGGGTGACCTTATCGTCAGTCAAGGGACAGGTTCCATATAACTCAGATCTTTTAACCTAAAAAAGAACAATTAATGTTGTCGTCTGACACGGGAGTCAAGACTATGGTCCCTCGACCAACAAGACAGTTAAACTAATTACAAAAAAGTCTTGCTGGCAAGAAATTTTAAATAGTACCTAACTGGTTTTTGAAAAGAAAGTGACTTTTTCTACGGGATATTGTTATTTCCTGTAGAAAAAGCTGTTGCTAAACAACAAAATATTAAACAATGTACTTACCTATTGGAGAGATATTATCATAATTTAAACTGTCAAACACCAAGCGGTCACCGGTGACCGCAACCTATTTTTCTATAATTGTGTCTATAATGACGGTACTCGACGAGTTAATTATGAATGACGATGACCTAAATATTCCTCCCACAAAATACTTTACAAACTACACCTGACACTATTAATTACTTTACTATTCCTATCCATAATATAGCTACTTCATGCGAGATTTGATATCCAATATGGCGTTATATTCAATCTTTGATGACATAGTACAAAAAACTATAGAGTGTGTTTGTTTAAACTTATTTTTTTATTTGTTGACGGGGGAATCCTTCCAAAAGCTTTTTGGGGATATAATACTAGGGAGTGCGGGGATTTTACCTCACTAAAACCTCCCCGGGGTGGTCACCACCTGTATGGAGGCACCGGGTCCTCTAAAAGAGAACACTTTAAATTTAATATTGCAATTCAAATCTGAGAGGCAGATTCGTCATCATAATCAGTCAATATGCTGCTGAAGGAAGGCCTAACGGGTTGCCGGGGCTCTGGCTCGTAGTGCAGGAGTAGGATCGGGGTGGTTTTTAGTAAGTAAAAGTCTGACACTCCCTCTCGTCTCAACCGGGCGAGAAAAGTCATTGGATGATTTCCCACCATCAAAAAAAAGGGCAAGGGGCAAGGGGTCTCGGGTCCGATTCCCGGGTCGAACAAAGTACTACTGGGTTTAAAAAAATTCTTGGTAGTCGCACGGAGTCTGGAATTATGCCGGGATATGGCAATAGGCTCACCCCCTATTACATGGGACTCATAACATAAATAGTGAAAAGTGGGTGTTACATTGTACAGTGGTATAATGTGCACCACTGCCTACCCCTTCGGGGATAAAAGGCGTGATGTTATGTTATACTGCATTTTACACGCAAGTGAAACTACAGAACGTAGCCAGTATTAAACAAATAAGTACTATAATAAAATAGCTAAGTAAATATTATTACGTGTAAGTAGAAAATTCCATTAGTTCCTACAGTGCAGTGATTGCTGAAGGTCAAGACTTGACCTTTTCTTGAGTTCCTTGTTCGTCACATCCTTGAAGAAATGGTAATTTGATTCATATAAACAAGGATGTTTGTTTTGCTGTTTGAGTGGCTATAAACTGAATACTTAGTCTTGGGTAATGTAGTCAAATGTCTCGATTACACGGTACATCCCGATTTTCAGGGGTTTGGGGATGCGTCCCGATTTGTATCTGACCGAAACGCAAAATGTCCCGATAAATCGATTAGATCAAAAACCAGAATCATTAGAAAAAAAATTATCTTCACATCACATCAGGATAGCGTTCGCTTTATTTTAAATGCAGTGATTATTAAAATTTATCAACAAATAATGTATGTTTAAAACTAGATAATACGACAATTCGTATTTTCTTGTACCACATTACTCCAGCTAGAAGCACTAGAAAACATAGAGATGCTCTGCGTGCTGCGAGCATGCTCTAAGGCTCATCAACAATAATGTTTTTTGTGTACAAGTACTCAACGAAATGACCTATAAAAACCTCTTCGATTCTGGTTTGTCCTGAAAAAAATCGGAATTTTGGGTTGTTGATCGGGACTCCCGATCAACAACCCAAAATTCCGATTTTTTTATCTTACATATGAAAATGAAAATGAAAATATTTATTTGTAAACATAGGTACAATGGGATGTTACATTTCATGGTATAATATTGACCATCTATGTTTTGTGATATGTCACATACAAATTAGGTTAAACATTTAAGTATTTAATTTAATAACGTCATTAATATTAATTTCATTCGAATAAATTATTACAATAGTCACGAATGTATATAAA
The DNA here is from genome assembly GCA_038387885.1 of Spodoptera picta. NCBI lineage: Eukaryota > Metazoa > Arthropoda > Insecta > Lepidoptera > Noctuidae > Spodoptera > Spodoptera picta. The sequence continues at coordinate 317,488 of JAZHFQ010000752.1, read as the reverse complement.
AATAAAGATAATGTCCTTGATGAAAATTTTAAATACTTATTAATCATTAGCGGATGTCAAGATGAACGTGAAACAGTACATTTTTTTTTAAGTCATATTACCTAGTCAGTGGGTACAACATACTAAAAGTTTTACTGATAATTTCGTTGTTCCTATATAAATCAAAACAAATGCCACCAATGCAAATCGGATCCAGCAGGCAGTCATCTTTCATCCAAAAATTCCTTGATGGAGTAGTAACATTTTGATACCAGGTGTACTTGTAGGGACCTTTTGAACTCGTCTACACTGCTGATGTTAGTTATAGCATTTGGTAACTTGTTGTATATTTTGGGTGCCATACCCAAAATGTTGTTATTAAATATGGCTTTTTTGTGAGGTGTTATGCATATTTCGTGTTTGTGTCGTGTGCTCTTTGGATGGGTATATATGTGTAGGTTTGCTTTAACAAAAGTGGCTACCTCATATATGTAGAGACATGGAAGCGTAAGCAGCTGTAGCCGCTGAAAATGTGGTTTACAGCTCTCTGTATTTTGTATGCCGCATATGGCTCTGATACACTTTTTCTGTGCTTTAAATGCATTTTGTTTATTTGGCGAGTTGCCCCAAAATTTGAGTCCGTATCTTAGAGTGGATGCAACATATCCATGATACGCCATTATTAATGTTGGAAGATTTGACACTTTTCTTAGGTTGTATAATGCATACGAGTACTGGCTGAGCTTTTTGCATATATTTTCAACGTGAGTTTTCCATGTCATGTTTTTGTCAATACTTATGCCTAAGAATTTTGTGTTATCAGTTGCATAAATTGTTTGGTCACCGTAGTGAATATTTAGATTTTTATAAATCGTTCTTTGTTCAAAAGAAATGTACGTCGTTTTTTCTAGGTTAATTTTTAAGTTATTTTTGGTTAGCCAGGATATGATGTTATTTAAATTGTCATTTATATCTTTTTCGAAAGTCTCGTCATCTTTTGTTTTCTTAAATAGTATTGTGCTGTCGTCCGCGAATAGTATCATTGGGTTATTAATTACTTTAGGCATGTCATTGATATATATAATAAATAGCAAGGGTGCGAGAACACTACCCTGTGGTACTCCGATAGCGCTTAGTTCGGTATTCTCCAAAATATTTGAAAAGGTGTTACATAAAAGCCTGAACTCTTACTTAGAAAGTAACAAAATTTTAATTGACGAACAATATGGATTCAGGAAAAACAAAAGTATCGATTTAGCCATATATAATCTAATAGAACACGTCTTAACAAACGTAGATAATAGAAACCCTGTAGTGTCATTGTTTATGGACATGTCAAAAGCGTTTGACTTTGTAAACCATAAAATACTAATAAATAAGCTAGAGAAATACGGAATCAGGGGTAATATACTTGAGCTCATAAAATCTTACCTGACAAATAGAGAGCAAATTACATACATAAACAGAATCTGTCCCTACACAAAAACCTAAAAGACATATACCTCTACACGTAGGAAGTGTCTATATGTACCAATGTAAATCAAATTGACCCCTGGCAACACTAGTCTTAGGTGCAGTTTGCGACGGACAGAATGTTATTGAGTGTTTCGATTTTTAAACAGTATTAACTCGGATTGTAATGTATTCGGTGTAAAGTGGTTTAGTCTAGTAGTACTAGTTAGTAAAAACTAGTAACATGAAATTATAAGACATGGGACGATAATGAATGTTAAATTAAGGTTGTGCACCACTGGTACTTTTAGTCATTAAAGGAATTAATAAATTTAGAAAACATGATGCAATATCGATGGGTGCTAACACACTAATCTCTTTCATTACATCCATGACAACATGGTTAGTGCGGAGGCTGGGCAACTGGCTGCCACGCAACGTGTCGCGGGTTCGATTCCGGCACGATCCATAGATTGTTGTTCCGGGTCTTGGTGTCATGTGTATGTGAACTTGTACGTTAGTAAACATACCCACGACACAGGAGAAAATCCTAGTGTGGACCAACGTTAAAAAAAATAGGAAATTCGCGAACGGATACTGCAATATAATTTATATTATTGAATACGGATTATCATCACAACTAGATGATGTTTTTGCACCATCACATTAAATACTGAACCGAAATCAGTACAAAAACGAAAACCTCACATCTTGGGTTGACAGAGGTTCACTAAAACTAAGATCTGGAACAATGGACGGTGTACCTCTATGTAAAACATGACTCGTCATTCAATTCACTTCGCACCCTTTGTTAGGATTGTAACACACTTACGGCCAGTCTCAATTACCAGTTTTTTTTGTTTGTTTTTTTTTATGGCATAAGCCGGTAAACGGGCCGACGGATCACCTGATGGTAAGCAATCGGCGTCGCCCACAGACACCTGGAACACCAGAGGCGTTACAAGTGCGTCACCGGCTTTTTGGGGATTAGGAGTTTGAGGATCGTTGGGGATTCAGGGATTGGGGAGATTGGGGAAGGGGAGGGTAATTGGGCCTCCGGTAACCTTACTCACACGTTGAAACACAACGCAAGCGTTGCTTAACGTCGGTTTACTGTGAGGCCGTGGTATCACTCCGGTCGAGCCGGCCCATTCGTGCCGAAGCATGGCTCTTCCGCACTTTCCCACACACACACCAGTTTCTCGGTCAAGATAATTTTGAGATATTTTTTTTATTTATTTACACTTCTGTATATAATATACGATGGCGGACTTAATTCTCTTACAGTCAACCACGGGGTGATGCAGAGATGTGCAACAGTAGGTGTAATAGGTATAATTACCTATTACACCTATTACCTATTACAAGTGTTAAAGTAAATCATTAGATTTACTTTATGTGACACATAATAAATCTATATAAATAAATTTATAATTATGCATAACTGTAATGAATACATACATATATCCGTATATATAAAATTATAAATATAATATAATAGATATAAATTATGTAAGATACATTATATTCATATTTTTATGGAGCTTATATTTATATAAGTTTCTGTGTTTAGTAACTACCTCTAGATCTACTAACGAAATTGTTATTAGAATTGATAATGGTTAGGTAGACTAAAATATTAACGAATGTCTAAGGAGGTTTAGCTTATTTGGGATTGGGTTCAGTAACAACATGTAGATTGGAATCTCGAATTGATGATTCTAACTAACTTAGACAGATTTTGACTTCATTATAACTAAGCAGAATAAGAGTGAAGCCAAATTTTGTCCAATGTGGTTAAGACTTTTTTAAGGGGGGAAAATCATCGAAGGTCTTCTCCCGCCTGGGTGAGGTGGAAGGGAGTGTCAGACTCTTACTGACTAAAAACCACCCCGTTCCTACTCCTGCACTTCGAGCCGGAGCCCCGGTTACCCGTTAGGTTCTCCGCGGCAATCTGGTTTTGTCTTCTAATTTATGCGGATCATTATCATCACTGTATCAGTCATAGGACGTCTACTGCTTAACATATGCCTCACCAGTGACATCCAGATAGGCTGGCTGGAAGCGATATAAGGACCAAATTTGAAAAGTCGATCCAATGGTCCCTTTCTCTAAATAGTGAGTACCACCCCTAACTCGAAGTAGTCACACTCACACAATCTCTTTGTATGCATTAAAATTAATTATTCCCAAACACTATTGTTTTGTTCCTTTTGTTTAAATTAATAATTAATTATTATACCTCTATGTATATGAATGAAGAGAAGGCAGTTTTCTTTTGGTTTGCTACTGAATTTTAATGATTTTTGGCCCTTTGAGTAACTAATGGTTCCTGGCCCTATTTAAAACAGTAGGCGGACAAACTAAGTTGGGTTCTGAATTTTTTAATAGGGTTCTTGTTTTCGTAATATTTGAAGGTTTTGGCTTTCTCTTCTGTTATTGGTGATGTTACCTCACCCAGGCGGGAGCAGTCATTCGATGATTTTCCCTCCTTAAAAAAATACTTATTGTCGTTCCCCGTACGTTATATCCCATATGATAGGGGATGAGCTTGTTGTCATACACTGGGCATAATTCTAGGCTCCGTGTCAGTGAGAAAATTTTAGAAAAACCGAAAAAAGTTCTAGTCTTCTACCTTTGTTTGCTTTTTTTAAAAAACGTTGCCCAACACTAAGATTTTCTCCTGCGTCGTGGGTGCGTACAAACATACAAGTTTACATACACATGACACCCAGACTCGGAACAACAATTTGTGGATCACACAAGTGTTGTTCCGTGCGGGAATTGAACCCGCGACACGTTGCACGGCAGCCGGTTGCCCAGCTACCGCACCAACTGTGCAGTCTAATCTAAAATCTATATAAGTCTAACTTCAATGTAATCTTTTGCTTTGATTCGGAAATCCGTGTTTGGCAGCAGTTCTTGTGACCACTCGACTAACGAGACAGACAAAATATTATAAATCGCGCTACTTAACCCTTTGAGTACCTATTCACACAATTAACTCGTCGAGTACCGGTTTTGTAGACACAATTATAGAACAATAGGTTGCGGTCACCGGTGTTTGGCAGTTTAATCTTCGACACGTGTAAATGATATATTTTACTAGCTGTTGCCCGCGACTTCGTCCGCGTAGATTAATGACTTCTGACAGAATTCATCAGAATCAATTCAGTGCCCAATTAAGATTTACCTATAGTGAAATGATTTATCGTAATTTCAATAAATTAAAAATCCCGCAGGGTTCTTACCAGTCCCGGCCCGATCATGTAAGTTTTGAGTAATAAAAACTTCGACTATTGTTGTACAGAATATCTATGAAATAAGTTCAGTGGTTAAAAGATAGAGAGTCCTGGAGCATTGACGCATAGTTCCCGTTCCCGAGGGACTTCTGAGATAAAAACTATCAAACGTTACTCAGGTCCCAAATCATCGTTTTACCGAATGTAATTCAAAAAGATTCAATGATTCTAGATTCAATTTTCATTCCCAATTTCACACCAACTATCATTCCCTATTTTATCCCCTTAGGGGTGGAATTCATCAAAATCCTTTCTAAGGAGATACCTATGTCATAGTAACTTTATGCATGCAAAGTCTCAGCCCGATCGGTTTAAAACTGGCAAAGTATCACACAAACTTTCACCCTCTATATTACCCACTTTGGGGTGGAAATGTTCAAAAACCTTTCTTAGAGGATGTTTACGTCAAAATATCTACCTGCACGCCGAATTTCAACCAGATCGTTTTATAATTGACAAAGTTCCATACGAACTTTCACCCCCTATTTTACCCTCTTGGGAGTGAAAATGATAAATTCTTTCTTAGAAGATGCTTACGTTATAACATCTATCTGCATGCCAAATTTCAACCTGACCGGTTTAAAACTGACAAAGTCTCATACAAACTTTCATCCCCTATTTTACCCACTTGGGGGTGGATATTATCAAAATCCTTTCACAGCGGATGCCTACGTTATAACATCTATCTGCATGCCAAATTTCAACCCGATCGGTTTAAAACTGACAAAGTCCCATACAAACTTTCATCCCCTATTTTACCCCCTTGGGGGTGGAAATTATCAAAATCCTATCACAGCGGTTGCTTACGTCATAACATCTATCTGCATGCCAAATTACAACCCGATCGGTTTAAAACTGACAAAGACTCATACAAACTTTCATCCCCTATTTTACCCCCTTGGGGGTGGAAATTATGAAAATACGTCATAACATCTATCTGTATGCCAAATTTTAGCCCAATCTGTCCAGCGGCTGTGCGTTGATAGATACTTCAAAAGTCGATTTTTTTATTGATACAAAACAAAAGTTACAATTTCTGGAATTCCTTTGGTACCTACTTATATAAAAACTTTGCACATCCTAAGAGACCTATGTTACCTACCAAGTTACATGGTTTTATCTCCAAAAATGACGAACACCCACATGCAACCCCTATTTCACCCCCACGCTGTGGTAAATTTTAAAATGCTAGAACAAACGATTTTTTGTTTATTATTTAGTGCCTAAATATAAAATGTACGGTATCTTCAAGAATGACGAACTTCATACAAACTTTCAACCCCTATTTCATCCCCTAACAGGTCGAAATTTCAAAAACGCTAGAACAAATGTTTTATTATTTTTTATCAAGAGCTTAAATATAAAGTTTCATGGTTTTATCTTTAAAAATTATGAAATCCCATACAACTCCCCCCCCCTTTAACCCCTTACAAGTACAACTTCTTTTTCGCGATAAAAAGTAGCCTATGTTTTATCTCGGGGTCTAGAATATCTGTATACCAAATTTCATTCAAATCCGTTCAGTAGTTTTGGCGTGAAAGAGTAGCAGACAGACAGACAGACAGAATTACTTTCGCATTTATAATATTAAAGTTAGGATTGAAACAAATACCTACCAAAAGGATGAAAAATATTGTAATTCGAAGAAGTAACGTATGGACGAAATATCAAACTATTTCATCATTAAAAAGAACAATCAATTTTCAACCTTTCATTTTACATTTAAAGTAGAAAATCCATTAAAAGGTTAAAAGGTATTCAAATACATCAGCTGATTAAACTAGTTTCCTAGAAAATAACAGCATACATAATAATATTACTACTTAGTTCCAGGGAAATAGTGTTTATTCTGAACAACGTGGAATGTTGGTATTGACCATCAGACGGAAATTAAACAGTGAAAAAACCTGTTTTATTTTGAACTTAGTTGCTTTCATTTATGAATATTGGGTTTTACAGTTGTTGGAATTCGGCCCTGCCTCTCTCCTACCAATTTTAAATGTTGCTGTGCCCGCCAGGGTCCATAATTGTTATTATTGTATTTTCCTATCACCTATAAGTGTGTATATATATACTTAGAAATTATAAGCCCACGTTTCCTCACGATGATTTCCTTCACTGTTTGTCAGTGGTGTCTAAATAATCTTAGAAAGTACATATAACTCGGAAAATGTCACATTGGTACCTGCTGCAAGCATGAGAAGCGGGCGTCTAAACCTCCTGGCCACCACGACATTTTGAGTAAGTCTTACATTATCATAATCATAATATTTTTATATGACTGCCTCGTTGGCCGAATGGTTGCTAGTGCGACTGCCGGTCAAGGGGCCTTGGGCTCGATTCCCGAGTCGGGCAAACTATTACATGGGTTTTAATAAAATTTTCAGTAGTAGCACGGAGTCTGGAATTGTGCTCGGTATATGGCAATAGGCTCACCCCTTATTACATGGGACTCATAATAAAAATAGTGAAAAGTGGGTGTTACATTGTACAGTGGCATAATGTGCACCTCTGTCTACCTACCCTTCGGGGATAAAAGGCGTGATGTTATTTTTATATCGTAACTGACTAAACATTAAACAATTAATGATTTATAAACTTATTTAAAGTTAATTAAAAGTAACAAACATTTCAAATTTGATTATTTGATTTTTAACATTTAATTATTCGTTCAATTACATTCCTCTGCCGCTATATTCCTATATACTAAAAGACCCACACTTAACGTCATAAAACCGAACTACATCCAACGCATGTGTATTCCAGCTCAGGGTCGAATCCCGAATAATGCCAAGGATAGAGTCATCCTTGACATTTCACCCAGTGTCAAGGCATGCAACTACTCCGATCTCAGCGAGTTCGGGTATATTCGGCAATGTTCGAGAAGCATTCGGTAGTTCATTCTCGTATTATTGGTCATTTGCTTTGAGTTTTAATTAGTATTTATAAGTTTAAGTTCTAAGTAATCATATTAAATACTTCTTTAAAATATCATAAATGATAGGTTTCCATATACAAGGTGTTATTTTAAAGCCGCGTCATTTTCTAGGAGGTAACTCGGCTATCGATTCTGAGTCCGAATCAATAAAAAATATTGTAGGTAAATATTTTTCATTTTTCTGTAAATTACGGAAATTCGTAAGTGCGAATTACACGCCGCCGTCTTGTAACTAGCTTTATAACGCGGCTTAACACACAAAAACTCAAACACTTAATTGATATTATTCCTAATTCCATAAAACTCCAATAAGAAGAATTGTTGTCGCTTTTTCTGAAATACTGTCCAACTTAAACGATTTATTATAGCCGTATTTTTAACTATTGGCCCGAAATTTTCTCTTATATTGATCCTTTATGACTTCTGTGACATGCCCCTGAGAAATGACACGGCTTCAAAACTACACCTTGTATTTAGCAAGAGGTTGAAGAAAGGCGGACAGTCTCTGGAAAGAACGACTGTGAGACTATATAGACTTATTTTATTTTTTATTTTATTTATTTAAGGTCAGCCAACGACTGTTTACACATTATATTACAACAAATCGGTTTACAATGTGCATTTGATAGTGTAACAATCAATTAAAGGCTAACACATCATGCACAAGAGAATAGTTATTAGCCTAAGTTTAAATTATTAAACACAATTATACAAATTTCCCATCGACAGAAATCTATTTAGGTTGGAACAAACAGAAGAAATATTTAATATTATGACGACGAAGATAGACCAATTAAAAAAAAAATAACAAAAAGAAAAATTTAGCATCTCATGATTTAAAACAACATTATGTATTAATAGAATAGACATATAAAGATTAAATTTCATCAAATTACAAAAGGTATTCAATAGGACTTACACGCAGATCATACACACAATAACAAAAAGGACATTTGTCATTTTCCTAAGTCTGGTAACGTGGTTATACTCATTACACACGCACACATAAATAACTCACTGACATTTTGGTGTTTCGACAATTTCTAAGTGACATTACGTCCACCTTGTTTTCAACGTCCTTGGAATTTAGTATGGACAATCTAAAACTTATTAACTCAATAAAATGTTGAGTCAAATAGTATATTAATAATTATTTCTCTATAGTATATTAATAAATTAATAATAATTTGTCTATAGTAATTATAGCGTACGGCAGGTCGCGTTCCACGCGCGCCGTACGCTATTGAGCGTATTTAAGAGCCATCAGACCACCACGGATGGGGCCCAATAGGGCTGATGCCGATACGGAGCCGCGGAGAACTTAACGGGCTACCGGGGCTACGGCTCGAAGTTCAGGAGTTGGAACGGGGTGGTTTTTAGTCAGTACAAGTCTGACACTCCCGCCTCACCCAGGCGGGAAAAGTCATTCGATGATTTTTTATATTAATAATTATTTTCTACGATAAATAAGTATAAATTTATATCAAATCAATAAATGTAACTTTAGTATTATTTCATGCACCTATATTTAGTGATTGAATTGTTAAAATATTTTTTTGAATAAGTTTTTGACTGAGGCAAATTTACAATTCGATACCAAATAATTATTCACTCTTCAAACGTAATTGCAATATTTCACAATTGAATTAATATTACAGTTTACGTTGACCACGCATAAATTGGCGCCCAGGCAAGCATTAGTCGATTTTTACAAACGAATAACTCAGTCATTATATTGTAACTCGCATTATATTTGAAATATTACATCCAATTTATGTTTCCTAAAATATCTAGCAGCCGCCCGCGACTTCGTACGCGCAACCCCGTTTTCTCCCGTTCCTGTGGGATTTTCAGATTTTTTTTCTGTCATTAGAGTCTTCTCCAGACAATAATAAATACGACAAAAACATAGTTAAATCGGTCCAGCAATTCACGCGTGACAGCGGGACCAAGTGATATAGGGATTCATTTGATATTTTAGATTTTGCCAGATCGAGCAACAGCGCACTCTTAACCTTTCATATTGCAATCTCCAATCTGCTTACCAATCGTGGAGATATAATGGCACAGTATACCTTCTTATAACCCATAGGAGGAGCCCAATAGTCCGGTAGAAGACTGTTAGGAGCGGTTCATGACGATGTTGAGTTTTAGTCTAAATTAGTTAAAATATTTGATTTACATCGATCAATAATAATACTTTTTTATGGAATAGGAAGTAAATACGCATTACGATCACCTGATGGTAAGCGATCGGCATCGCCCATGGACAACAGGAGTCACAGGTACGTTGCCAGCCAAGTAAAAAGGAATAAACTTGTTTCTTGATTGTTTGAAGGTCGTATCAGATCATTCTACAGTTTTGCAGTGCGAGGCAGAAAGTTTCCGAAAAACCACACAGTTGTAGCCTGCCAATCATTTGTACATAAAAAATGAGGATGGAAATGCTGTCGTGTGAGTCGATGTGATTTTGTATTCTCATTTCCACGTGAGTCCGTTAATTTAAATGAAAACGTTTTCCATATTTTAGAGAAGCACTCAAATTACAATTTGTTTCGTTCGCAGGTTCGTAGGTATTGCAATAGAATTAATTTTGTTTTCAATTTAAATTGAAATGTAAGTTCGTGGAGTTTCAAATTGAAATGCACATTTTAATTATTTTTTTAAAGACTAGCTATTGCTAGCATTCATTCTACATCATTCTAGACTATTAAATAATAATAATAATGAGTGCGGTACCAGAAGACCACCGAAAGCACGGGCCTGCGGATGGCGAGCATGAGTAGCTCGCCGCCTGACCAGACACGTGTTTTTTCTTTTCTCATAAATATAAATACTTTCACAATATATTGATTTGGAATATCATGTGACGTCCTCGTCCCACTCCAAAACTTACCGCCATAATTATTATCTAAGTATTGTAACTTTATACGAGAAATTAAAAAAATACATTATTTAATATATTTTTTATTATCTAACTAACGGCGACTAACTAATTTTTTTTTATCATCATACCCTAGCAACTACCCTACAATTTCTCCTGCGTTCGGTGAGGCGAGAGAGACTGTGTCAAACTCTTACTGATTAAAACCACCCTGTTCGTATACCTGCTTCGAACCGGAGCCCCAGTAACACGCTAGGTCGTCCGCAGCTTCAACAAAGTAACACAATACTATTATATTCCACGAAAGTGCACACTGTGCACAGTGCCTGCCATATTTAAATGCATATCATTTGACTGCACGATTAGCGCGCTGCCTAGGCAGTCCATTACCGTACGCAACAACTCTTTGTGTGATCCACAAATTGTTGTTTTGCGACTAGGTGTGATGTGTATGTGAACTTGTATATTTGTAAACGTATCCACGACACAGGAGAAAATCCTAGTGTGGGGTAACGTTTAAAAAATATATTTTCAGCATTTATGAGACTAAGATTTAAGTATGTTACAAGTCGCATAATAATAGAGGTCATTATTGATGTTCAGTAAAAACTAGGCCATCGTGTCTGTCCTTACTATAATATTATAAATCGAAAAGTGAGTTTGTTTGTTTGTTCCACTTTCACGCCGTAACTACTAAACCGATTGCTTTGAATTTTTGCAGACGTAAAGTTAGAAGTCCGAAGATTAAATAATAGGGTACTTTTTATCCCGGAAAAATTTGATATTCTCGAGGAAAAACGAAATCATTGGTATAGATGGCGCTGTGTGGGCTACTTTTCATCCTTTTGTGACGCGAGCGAAGCCGCGGGTAAAAGCTAGTCATTTATAAAATTAAGGTTCGGAAAATATCGAATTTGTATTTAAACGTCCATATTTGGATGAAACACGATTTGGAGTAAGCTTGGATTAAGCAACCGGGTTTTATCAGCTTTAGCAGGATTATTGTATTTTGAAATAGCAAATGGATCGGCTCAGTTGTTATAAATATCATGCATTAACAACTTCCACGCGGTTTCACCCGCTCTGCTCGGGTAGTTTTGATTGTGGCGTGATGTTTAAAACCCTACCTTCCTCGGTCGATATTTATCGACCTTTTGGCTATTAGGCCTATTTAACACAAAAAGAATTTTGTAAATATGATTAGGATTAGTAGTTCCTGAGATTAATAGGACCATACAAACAAACAAACAAACTCTTCAGCTTTATATAATAGTATATAAGTACAATAATAAGATAAAAAATTAAGTATTAAGTGATTGCAGCAAGACATGTTATTGGGATGGATCTTTTCAGTATGATTTCATTAGGTATGCGTATGGGGACCTATGGGATATATGTTCAGCAGCGCACGTCATGATATGATGATGACGCATACCTATTGCGTTAGCGTTATGCGTTAGCGATGGTTAGGCAACAGACTGTTGCGCAATGTGTCTCCTACACGGAACAATTTTTTTTATGATATATATCAATAAATTATTGTTTCAGGTCTGTCTGGGCATTGGAGGACACGGTGGAGCAAGCATACGAGAGGGAACCAACCTCCTCACGCCCCAGCCGTCGCGGGAGTCGGGGATCGCGAGACGATCTCCGGCCACAGTAAGCACGGGCCTGCGGACGGCGAGCACGGGTGACTCGCCGCACGACCACAACCAGGCCCGACCGTAAGGCGCGTCGCGTTCCGCGCGCACCTAAAGGAGCCATCAGACCACCACAGATAGGGCCCAATACGGCTGATCCGGCTCGAAGTGCAGGAGTAGGAACGGGATGGTTTTTAGTCAGTAAGAGTCTAACACTCCGTCTCGCCTCACTCGGGCGGGAGATGTCATTGGATGATTTTCCCCCTCAAAGAAAAAGTTATTTCTGGGAATAACTGGTATGCGAAATGACGTGTACGTAAACGCACCTATTAATGTAAATGAATCTTAAACTATCACTATTAAAAGAATATAACTAAATCTCGCATTGACCCCGCTCCCAAAAAATACAACCTACATTAGATTTGTTTATTCAATATACATACATATGAGATATCGTATATCAACACGAATAGGTCTTGTTTTATTTTAACATACGTTACAAAAATACACCTTATGTTTATTTTATATAAGTGGGACAAGTCTATTGAAATATGAAACTCACAACTATACAGATAAATAAAATTGGAGTGTCTGTTTGTTATATTAAAATAATTTTTATATGTGTGGGAGAGCCATGCTTCGGCACGTATGGGCCGGCTCGACCGGAGTGATACCACGGCCTCACAGAAAAACCGACGTGAAGCAACGCTTGCGTTGTGTTTCGTCATGTGAGTGAGGTTACCGGAGGCCCAATTACCCACCCCTTCCCCAATCTCCCCAATTCCTGAATCCCCAACGATCCTTAAACTCCTAATCCCCAAAAGGCCGGTAACGCACTTGTAATGTCTCTGGTGTTCCAGGTGTCCATGGGCGACGTCGATTGCTTACCATCAGGTGATCCGTCTGCTCGTTTACTGGCTTATGCCATAAAAAACCGCTTTTTACTACATGCATATATGTGCAATACACATGCCAAAATAACTTGTTTTTTAATTTATGCTTGTCTGTGTGTCTGTTTTTACTGGCTAATCTCTGGAATGGCTGGACCGATTTTGACGGGACTTATATTGGCAGGTAAGTGATCTACTAAGGAGTAACATAGGTTTCTTTTACTTTGGAAAATCAAAACAAAAAAATGTAATGTCCTAAAATTAGTATTCTACGCGAACGAAGTCGCGGGCAACAGCTAGTACTCACGAAAATAGGTAAAATTACTTCATTTATTTTATTTTCTGCTTCATTGGCTAAGTGGTCGCAAGTGCGACTGCCGGGCAAGGGGTCTCGGGTTCGATTCCCGGGTCGGGCAAAGTATTACTGGGTTTGTAAAAACCTCAGTAGTAGCACGGAGTCTGGAAATGTGCCCGGTATATGGCAACAGGCTCACCCCCTATTACATGGGACTCATAACATAAATTGTGAAAAGTGGGTGTTACATTGTACAGTGGCATTAAGTGCCGTAATGTGCACCTCTGCCTACCCCTTCGGGGATAAAAAGGCGTGATGTTATGTTATGTTATGTAATCCTCACGCTACCGTCACTGTATATACTCGAAACAGCTTTATTTGTTCACAATAATCTGCATTTATTTACTCACATACCCTCCCATAGTCAACGCCGCGACAACAGTAGACTTTGTGTCCGGCCTACTAAAACAGTTCTTTTACAGAAAAATGTAGTATGCAAAGCTCCAATAATTTATGATCACATACCGAACTCAATGAAAAAATTGAACGCCAATATTTTAAAACAACTTTTAAAAGTACCCTGATTAAAAAATGTTATTATAGTGTAAATGAATTTCTTAGTGATGGATGTGTTTGAATGATTGAATGTAATGATATTTAAATTGTAGCACTTAACCATAATATGTAATTATTCTATTCTGTTAGTTTCTTATGACTTATTTCTATTGATTTTATTATTTCATTGTTATTGACATTATTAGTGTATCTTGACATTTACTTATAGATTTATTGGAAAATTAATTAATATTTGTACACCGGTCACGGTTAAGCATGTTGATACCCACGATACTGTACATCTATAGTAAACATTCATTTTTGCATGTATTATTGTAACCTACACATGTTTTGGCAAATAAAACTATCTTTATCTTTATCTTTACATTGTACAGTGGCATTAAGTGCCATAATGTGCACCTCTGCCTACCCCTTCGGGGATAAAAGGCGTGATGTTATGTTGTTGTATGTTTATTTTATTTTCCTAGCGGGGAGGCAGAGAGGAGGCGGGGTAAGAATTATTAGTTGTAATTCCCATTTTTCTTGATTGAGGGCAAGCCTCTACCACCATTCCAAAGTTTCTGTTATTAAGGAAGATTTTCCAAAACTGAACAGATCGCCATGACATGACTATAGTTAAGTCAAGATATACCTACATTTGGAGAGCTGGTTTTAGTGAAGGAATTAACATGAAAAATTTACATATTTTTTAATTTTTTTTATTTTATTTATTTTCCCGGCCAAAGAGGTCTCGGGTTCGATTCCCGGTATCGTATACAGTAACGGCACGGAGACATCACGCCTGGAGTATGGCATTATTTGCTTTGGCTATAAGTGTTCTGATAGCCTTTTTTGGTTGACGTAATGAAAAATATCATACAACATAAGATTTAATGCTCAAATTTAAATGACAAATTAATTACTGAGTCGGAGCGGTGCCTTCAAAGTACGATATGACCTTAATAATTCTTTGTCTGTCTGAGCCCCTCGGCGGTAACAACCAACGAGGCGTATGTATACATAGTTACAAGTAACAGATAGTACTTATTTCAACACAAATAGATTGTTTATCTACATAAGAGGAGCACACGATTGAAATAATGAAACCCACATACATACCCGTGTTATTCTCTCGAACTAATGAGTGATAATATCTAATATCATATCGCCCACGCTCTATAGCTACATAAATGAAGGTTCAAGAACAATTGTCTGAAGGGCAGAATTATTTACCCGCCACGAGTATAAACTACGATTTTGTTAAATCTTAACCTTTGCGAAATATTTCTGGAAAAATATTTATCCTTATTGTAAATGCAAGAGTATGTTTGATTTGTGTTTGTCTTGATTTCTTATTAGAGCAGGGTGATTTGATGGTATTATTTTTGTTTAAAGATAGGAGAATGAGGTGTGTAAAGGGTTACTTAATTAGCGCCTGCACGACTTGTTGGCGCGGTGGCTGGGCAACTGACTGCCGCGCAACGTGTCGCGGGTTCGATTCCCGCACGGAATAACTCTTTGTGTGACCCACAGATTGTTGTTCCGGGTCTGGGTGTCATGTTTATGTGAACTTGTATGTTTGTAACCGCACCGGACACACGACACAGGAGAAAATCCTAGTGTGAGGCAACGTTTTTTTAAAAAAGCAATAGCCTATCATACGCCAGAAAGTCCTTGAGTGGAGACCACGGACCGGAAGAAGCGAATCGAAGCGTGGGCAGGCCTCTCGCTAGGTGGACTGACGACATCGCCAGATTTGCGGGGAGCCAGTGGATGCAGGTGGCGAGTTAGTGTTCAACGTGGAGGACTTAGGGGGAGGCCTTTGTCTAGTAGTGGACGTCTTCCAGCTGCTGCTGTAATAAATACAAATGAACTGGTAAAATGTCGTGGCGATATGTTTATATTTGCCCACTTTTGCCTATCCCTTTGGGAACTAAAAGACAATTAAGTATGTTAAAGAACAATATTTTTTAACTCGTTGACAACTTAAAACCATCATAAAAATATTATAATTAACTCAAAGACAAACAATGATATTCATCAGCTACTGAAATCCAGTTTAATTTTCAATTGTCCGAAATAAGGATAAAAGATACGGAGTTTTTAATCAACAGTTTTTGTTTTCGAAACTCCATTCTTTTTACAATGGCTAGCCGTTTTTATCATAATTTGTTCCGAAATCTTCCTGTTCCACGAATTAATTGGTCAAACGAGATGAAAAAGTAATGAATATTGTCAATGGTAGCGCGCGAAATGTAATGGCTCTTCTATTGTTTATTGGATTTTATGAGAGCGTTCGCTTTTCAAATTTTAAATTGATTGAAGAGGAGTCGTTTGCGTTTGTTTTTTAATACGTTCGAGAATGCTACCACTTGAGCCGGGTTTTCAGAATGGTACAGTAAATGTCTAAACAAAATTATACGACGTATCAGTACGTAGTGTCTCATGAAAAAATATTGTTTAAAACATATCATGACACAACCGTTTTATCACGTCAACGTGTATATGCATCTTGATTAGGATCCACCTGCGTATCTTGTGTCTTATTTTGCGCTTATATCCATCTAAAAACACACAATAACCCATTAAACATCAATTTCACACTGTAAAATCATTAATTTGCATTAAAGTTATATACACAGTGACACAGCCGCGCTGAATATAGGAGCGCGGGACGTATAAACACGTTGTGCATATGTGAATACAGTAACCGCACACTATCAACGACACTTATTTTAAATAGTTCTAAACTTACCCTACGTGACAGTACAGTGTTGAGTATTTTATATGTTGTGATACAAGATACATTCAAAAGGATTTTTACTTCAACTTTCATCGGAAAAGAACGTTCTGCCATATAATTTAAATGTTATTTGAACGTCATCGTACGTTGTGCCATATTTAAATCTCGAACGATAACGTATAGAGGTAATCTCATTTTGTCCTCGAAGATGTTAAAACAGTGGAATTCTCACCTACATATGCCCGAATACTGAAACACTACTCAAATTCAAGTCACGGTTAAACATTGTTCTGTTACTACAAATTCTTTGTAAAATGACACAGATGGCACAATATTAAAGTACATACAATTTGAAATTGAGTAGCCTTTCAGTATTCGAGTTTTAGTGATTTATGAAGACAACCTGTCATCGCTAATGTAATTTTTAGATCAAGATTTCTTATTGAAATTCGGAAAAATATAATTCGTAATTATTATTCTAGCTTAGTTCTAGAAAATAAAAAGATTTTTGTAATTTATAATTCGGCAAAGTGTTGGAGAGCCATGCTTCGGCACGAATGGGCCGGCTCGACCGGAGTGATACCACGGCCTCACAGAAAACCGACGTGAAGCAACCCTTTGCATTGTGTTTCGTCGTGTGAGTGAGGTTCCCAGAGGTCTAGCAGCCCTCCCCTCTTCCCCAACCTCCCCAATCTCCAAATCCCCAACAATCCTCAACCTCCTAATCCCCAAAAGGCCGATAACGCACTTGTAATGCTTCTAGTGATCCAGGTGTCCATGGGCGACGCCGATTGCTTACCAGCTTATGCCATAAAAAAAAACTTTATTACAAGATTTTTTTAACAAATCAGTTTCTGAATTATATCATATATATGAAAGTAAAATTTAAAAAAAAGTAAAACAACATTTTTAATTACTTTTAAAATATAGCTTTCATCCTAGCGATAAAAGGTTCTCGTGTTCTCGTTGATAGCGTGCCGTGAAAATTAAATTTATAGTCTGTGGCACCACGGAAATCTGTGCTGTATTTATACAACGTAAATTCATATTATTATGTTTATTCAATTTTTGGTCACAAGTACGACTGCTGAGTATGGAGTTTCGGATTCGTATATTGAGCCGAGAAAAGTATCATTGAGGCTTCTATCTTTCTCATTAATACCCTGAATCGAAGCCGAGACTCCTTGCTAAGCAATTGCACTTTTTTTTTATGGGTGAAAATTATCGAGTGACTGCTCCCGCCTGGGTGAGGCGGAAGGGAGTGTCAGACTTTTACTGACTAAAAACCACCCCGTTCCTTCTCCTGCACGTCGAGCCGGAGCCCCGGTTACCCGTTAGGTTCTCCGCGACTCCGAATCGGCACCGGCCCTATTGGGCCCCATCTGTGGTGGTATGATGGCTCTTTGAGGCGCGCGCGGAACGCGACGCGCCGTACGCTCGGGTCTGTTTCTGGTTGGACGGGGAGCCACCCATGCTCGCCGTCCGCAGGCCCGCGCTTACGGTGGCCGGAGATCGTCCCGCGATCCCCGACGCCCGGTGTGTCCTTCGCGATGGCTGGGTTGCGAGGAGGCAGCGCTTTGCTGCCTCACGCGTCCCGCCTCCTCCTTAGCTAGCATGACTGCTTCGCAAAAGGAGGAGACGGCATCCCAATCCCCCTCGCTCCGCATCATGGCCTGCACTAGGCCCGGACGCGAGAGGTCGCCATCGCCGATCACTTCCCTGAGGACACGGCGGTGCTCAGCCCACGCAGGGCATTCCGCTACAGTGTGTTCCACCGTGTCCTCAGGGCGGTCCTCGCAGTGATGACACCCGGGCGTTTCCTCCCGCCCCATCAGACACAGGTACCTCCCGAAACTGCCATGTCCGGTGAGGACCTGCGTTAGGCGGTAGGTGAGGACGCCGTAGCATCTCTCAAGCCACTCCTCAAAGAGGGGACTTACCGCTGCAATGGCAGCGAGCCCAGCCCTCGGTTGCGACAGTCGTTGCTGCCATTCCGCCATGAGATCGTGCCGGAGCTCATCCCGCCACGCACTTATCTGGCGCGGCAGCGGAGTTTCGCCCCGGCGACGTGCCTCCGCGCGCATGCTGTACACGCGCGCGAGCACCTTCGCCTCCAGATCCCACGACGGTAATCCGGCAAGGAGGTTCGCCGACTCCCCAGAGATAGTGCGGTATCCGCGGATCATTCGGATCGCCATGACCCTCTGTGCCATGAGCAGCGTCCGAGCGGGACGCCGCAACAGGTTTGGCGCCCAAACAGGGGCGCCGTAGAGGGCCATGGACCGCACGACCCCCGCGTATAACCTCCGGCAGGTGGCGTTTGGCCCCCCGAGGTTGGGGAGGATGCGTTTGAACGCAGCCCCCGTCCTCTCCAACTTTGGAGCCAAACGTCGGAAAGGCTCAATGAAGTTCCACCGACTGTCGAGGACGAGTCCTAGGTACTTCATCGTCGTCTCGACGCCGATGGTAACTCCTCCCGCCGTTATTTGGGACACTCCCGCGGCCATGAAAACACATGGCCTCGGACTTGTGGAGCGCCACCTCGAGTCCCAACTGCCGGATTCTCTTAACAACTGTCGCAACCGCTGTCGCCATTAAGTCGGCCGCCGCCTGGTGCGACCTCCCGTGCGCTAGCACCAGCGTGTCGTCGGCGTAGCATATTGTGCTAACGCTGTTCGGGAGGACGGTGCGCAGCACCCAGTCATATCCGATGTTCCACAGGAGCGGCCCCAGATCCGAAGCCTGTGGAACACCGCGTGACATCTCTCGCCGGTTCCACTCGCCCCGGTGACCGGGGTAAATGACGGACCTGTCCGTCAGGTATGCCTCGATTACACGACGGAGGTAGGTAGGCACCCGATGATATCGGAGTGCCTCCAGGATGCAGCTCCAGGGCAGGGAGTTGAAGGCGTTGGCGATGTCCAGAGACACCGCCACTACGACCTTACCCCTGGACACTGCAGTCCCCGTCGTCCGGTCCCTAACGCGCATGATGGCGTCCACCGTGGAGCGCCCTCTGCGGAAGCCGAACTGGCCGTCCGACAGGTCCGGCCCAATGTCCGTCAGGTGCGCGACGAGGCGGTTCGAAATGATTCTTTCGAAGACTTTCCCCACCTCGTCGAGCAGCACTATGGGCCGGTATGCGGACGGAGAGTCCGCAGGGCGCCCCGTCTTCCGCACGAGGACCAGTTTGCCCGCTTTCCAGAGAAGCGGGAACTGGCCTCTCTCTAAGCATGCGCTGTAGAGACCGATTAATCGAGGCCCGAGAGCCTCTGAGGCCAGGACCCATGCTTTGCCATGCAAGCCGTCGGGTCCTGGGGCGGTGTTCTTGGCGCTCATCCGGCGCACCGCCGCTCTCAATTCTGCCTCGGTCACCTCTGGGACGATGTCATCGTCGTCGTCGCTGTAGCCCGCGTCGGGCACCGCAGGGGGCGGAGTCATATACGGAGGGGTCAAGCCCCTCCACAGTCGGGGGAACAGGGCGCCAATCACCTCCTCTAAGACCTCTGGCTGGAGACTTTGGGTGAGCGGGGGAGCCCAAGCGCGGAGCTTGTCGCGTACCATCCGGTACGGGCGTCCCCACGGATCTCTGTCCAGAGTCCCCAGCATCTCTCGGCGGGCCTCCTCCTTGGCCCGCAATATCTCCACCTTGAGGAGGGCCTTGGCCGCCCTGTATCCCTCGTACAACTCCGCCTCTCTCGCCTCCGCATTCGGAGGACGGATGCGGCGCCTGCGGTGCCTAGTGTACTGGCGTCGCGCAGCAGCGCACGCCTTGCGTAACGCCGCCAGCTCCTGCGACCACCAGTACATCTGGCGCTTTTGCTGCCTCGATCGGATCCGGGGCATGGCCACGTCACAGATCCTGGACATGGCGTCCTGGAGCCACTTGGCCTCATCGTCAATGTCGGCAGGCCTGACCGGTGGTATCACCCAGGCCTGCACGATGGCGGCTTCCAGGAGCAACTCCCGGTCCAGCTGTTTCAGCGCCCAACGCGGGCCACATGGGGCCTGTCTGACCGGCGGGTCTGCGGACTCGGCGGAGACGTCGAACCGGATATACCCGTGGTCGGAGTACGTCTCCACCTCCTCCATGACGCGCCAGTCAACAATACGCGGTGACAGAGCAGGGCTGGCGAACGAAATGTCCACCACCGACTCGCCCTGCATCCGCACGCACGTGGGGACAGAACCCCGGTTCAGGACGACTAGGCCTGTCTCAAGGGTCCAGTCTTCCACCATCCTACCCCGGATGTCGGTGAACCGGGAACCCCAAGCCAAGTTTTTGGCATTGAAGTCCCCGAGGACGAGCACGGGAAGGGAACGGAACCCGACGACGACGGTGACCAACTCCCTCAAGGAGTTGTGGAACTCGGCGAGAGTTCGGTTCGGAGAGAAGTACACGCCCACCACAGTGAGCTCTCCGAACCGTGCTGCGACACAACCCCGGCCTCTTTGAGCAGCCTCAAGAGTCGGGGTACCGGCGGCGGCCGACGAGATGATGGTCACCGAGCTGTCCAGGTCCGCCACCCAGTGATCCCTGGGCGGGACAAAGTACGGCTCGGAGACCACGGCGACATTGATCGACCACTGCGCCATGCTCTGGAGCAGGAGATTCTGAGCAGCGGCGCAGTGGTTGATGTTCGCCTGGAGGAGGCGGAATGGAGCCATTATTGACAGTCCATTCCGACCTCCTCAGTGGCGGCAGCGGTGACTGCGGTGGCAGTGGCGGCGGCGGCGGCGGAAACGGCAGGGGCGGCGGAGGGCCTACCTATGCCCTTGGGTTTGGCGGGAGGGGAGCAGCCTTTGCTCCCAACCCGGTGTTTGGCCGGCTTGCCAGCCGCCGCACATGCATTGCAGTGCAGCGGGGCAGAGCACGAGCCGGCCTTGTGACCGGGCCGACCGCAGCGGAAGCAACAGTCGCTGCGGTCCACCTCCGAGGTGCATTTAGCGCTCACGTGCTCGCCCACGTGGCAGCGATAGCACCTCAGAGGCCGGGTCTCGAGCAGCTTGACCTGCGCCGAGACCCATCCCACCAAGAGCCTTTTGCTCTCCTTCAGTTTTTTGGCCGCTGTGACGGGGCAGCTCACGACCACCGTGCGCAGTCCCGAGTTGTCCGGACGGATGGCGCCCGCCCTGACTTGGTCAGCAGGGCACTCTCCCGTCCTGGCTACAGCGGCCACCACCTCCTTCTCCGTTACGGAGTCATCCAGGCCCAAGATCCTGACATCCAGGCATTTGGTGGGCCTGGACACGCGAGCCTCGTCCGCACCGAGGCACGCCCTAAGCCTCTCGGCCAGGGTGTCGGCCGATGGGCCGCTGGTCGCGCCGGGGACCTCCAAAAGACGGGCTCCGGTAGCGGTCACCTTGTCCGCGAACCCGTCCGGGGCCCCGAACTCCACAGGAGTCACCGCCCCCTTTAATTTGGCGAGGACGTCGCCATATGTAACGCCCCTGTTGACCGCCTCGGGCTGCAGTGTAATTACTACAGCCGCGGTCTTTGGGGCGAGGAGCAAGGCAGCAGCGCGTTTCTCCCTGCGCTGCTGCTGCCGTCGCTGCCGCTGCGCTTTCTTGCGGCGCTTCCGGCCCTCCCTGGCGACTCTCCTCGCCTCGCTGGCGATTTGCCACCCGCCGCCGTCCTCCGCTCGCGGGGCGGGTTCCACCACCACTGCCGCAACTCCAGCCTGTCGGGCTGGAGTGCCTCTCCTCTTTTTGCGCCCTGCGGGCGCAGGCGCCGTCGGCGCGGCTGGGGTCTGCGTCTGGGAGGGGCGCAGAGGCCCTCGCTGGGGCAGCCGGTCGCGCCTTTGCCGGCGGTTGGGAGCTGCGGCTAGCCTGACCCGAGGTCGAAGGCTTGGCCGCAGCGGCCGCGTACGACCGCGGGACCGCGGGGGCGACCTGACTCGCCGCGAGCGGGGGCCGCAAGAGCCTACCCTCCAGCACGTCAAAACGTCGCTGGAAGGCAGCCATCTCCGCCCGTAGCAGTCCGACCACGTCGGCCTCCGCCGGGGGCTGGGGGCGACTGCCGCGAGCAGCGGCGAGCTAGGCCCTGGCCGTCCGCAGCTCGGCCTCCAGAGCCGCATTAGAGGCCGCCAAGCGCGCTAGCTCCCGCCGCATCTCGGCCAGCTCGGAGCGCACCTTTTCTGCAGTGGGCACCGCACACTGCTTCAAGGCCGCCTCCGTTATGGTGGCCACCGCCGCCCTGAGGAGGGATAGCCTAACCGGGTGGGATTTCCCCATGGCCAGTTTTTGCAGCTCCTCCGTGATGGCCTGTTGGAGGCCCTCGGAGCCGCTCTCGCTCTCAGAGCCGCGCTCGCCCTCCGACACCTCCACGCCGGACATCTCTGCTGCAGAGGACTCTGAGCGGGCAGCGCTTGAAAGGCCCTGCCCTCCGCAGCTAGTCGTCCGGCTGGCTCCGCGCAGGCAGCGGTCCCCGCTTTCCGGCGACCTCTGCCCTTGCCGCCCCTACCCCGCGCCGCCGTGGGGACTTTAGGGGGAGGCGCCTCTTGCGCGCCGGAGGACGGGGACAAAGTGTCCTCCTCCAGCCTGGGACGCTTAAACGTCCCCGTCACGCGGCGGCGTGAGCCTTTAGAGCTCACGCTCAACCGCTCCGCTAAAGATGTGTCGGACTCGGAGTCCGACCCCATCCGACTTGGAGCCTGTGTATGAGGCTCGCTGGACAACTCCAGCGCCTCACCACGAGTCCCGGAGCCACTTGGGCTCCCCTCTACCGCCTCTGCAGGTGAACCGAGCTCACCCGCACTCTCCTCCTCCGATTGTGGTTTTTTACTTGATTTGAAATGAAATGAAATGAAATGAAATGAAAAATGTTTATTCGGCATAAGACATGCACGCCAGAAAAGACATAAATATAAAAAAAGCATAAAAACAGAAAAATTAAAAGATAAAAGTTAAATTATAAAACTAAAACTAAAGCAAGCCAATAAGCCATTCAAGTGCGCGGTGTTGGCGGACATGTCCAATCCGAACGGGTCACCAACTCAGCATAAAGCTGGGCACAATGAGCACCCAACACTGATTTTCAGTTGGCACCCCTGCAGTGACGCACGGACGAGAGCAACACATACTTGTAATCCACATAATTATGTATAGAAACTTTGTTATTAATTTTGTGTGTTCAATTTATTAACAAATTTAATAGTTATTAATAATGTGCTATAATAATTGTGGAGTTAGGTGTGTAATGTGTGGACAGTTCATGCCAATGTATGATTTGAGATATGATGAAACAGGGACGGCTGTAATAATCAATATTAGAATTAAATAATTAATTTTAATAAATTTGCAATTCTCCATATAAATCCCACGAGTATGAGGGAAATATTCGGTCCACCCAGGCAGTGCCCCCTGTACCTGGGTAAGTGAAAATTTGTTTCCCAACTAGAGGGTCCACTGGTCCCCTAGCTGGGGGTGCGCTCACTACTGACACTACTCCTCAGCCATGCATACTCTCGCCGCGCACCAGAACTTAGTATTGGAGGAATTTTTTATAGAGGTTATCTTCCTCGCGGTCCGGGCGACCAAGCCAAGACCCTCGTCCCGTTCAGAGTCACAAAACATGACCGTGACCTCCTTACGGATTACGATATCGACGGCTGCAATCGGGGACAGCTTGTGTCCCGATGCTGCTCGCTGGCAGGGTGAGTGCACAACGAGCACCGCCCTTGCCTCTCCGCCACGCTCTCTGCTAAGTTCAGAGAGACAGGCGGAGAAACGCCCCACGGAAGCGCGGGCTATGAGCTTACAGCCCGCCGCCTCCAGAACCCTATCGGGTTCGCCCGCCCAGTCCGGAAGTCTGCTGCGGGCGACAGTCACTCCAGCCCTATCACCCCCGCTAGGTAGACTGTCGCCCGCACCCAGGGTGCACCACGGGGAGGTCTTCTGGCACCGCACCCCATCCCCAAAGGGTTAGGCAGAGGTACACATTACGGCACTTAATGGCACTGTAAAATGTAACACCCATTTTTCACTATTTATGTTATGCATCCCATGTAATAGGAAGCGAGCCTATTGCTATATACTGGGCACAATTCCAGACTCTGTGCTGCTACTGAGATTTTTTTTTAAAACCCAGCAACACTGCCCGATCTCGTGATCGAACCCAATGCTCGACAGTCATACCATACAACCTACTCCAAAATATTTAATTAAGTACGATTTTCCTGCTACCTTTTAGCAAATAATTATAAACGATAATTATCTTTTGTAAGTAAAACAAAGACATTTAAAATGAAAGAAAACCTTTCGGAACCGGATCCGTCACTCGTTAGTGTTAACAATGGTTTAGTGTTTCTTAGTTAATTGAAACCCTTTTATAATTTTCTCGGGGTTTTTTACCTTTATTTTATGCAGGGTTTTTCTTTAGACTACCCTTTCCAGAAGTTGAAAGTGTGCTGAGACTTGTTTTGGTTAAAGACTTTGAGTTAGTAAAGAATTTTATGAACCTAGTTTTCATATTATAACTTTTGTGAAACATAGTAATTATTCGACGAGGAACTCGTTTAGTTTCACTGTTGGGACGTTAGGTAGGTATTGGGCTCGAATCCCGGGTTAACGCAAAAATAGTGTTACATACCGCACTCGCTGTTTCATACCCCAGACCCACAACTGCGTCAGACTACAATGCATTACTTTCAAATGACATGAATTTAATTGGAACTGATAAAAATGCATAAACATTTCTTTGTTAATTTTTATTTCGGCTAACTCCGTGACTATTCGACAAGGAACGAGTTTCAAGCCACACTAGCCAAGTATCAGCTCACATTCATAGTCAAATAAAATAGGTAAAGACAAATTTAATTATAAAATTCAAAATTTAAAATAAGCTATTTAAGCCAAGGACACACTAAGGGACAAATGTCACACGTCGTGTATCGGCGACATGTCGAGCGAAGCCAGCCGATTTCACCTGGCATATACGGAGACAACGCGCGACTTATGTCCACTGCGACATTGATGTTGCCAGACATGTCGACCAAAGTCCGACAACGTCGCACTACTTCACCCAACGTCGCTGACGACACGAGTCGCAGGATATTTGTCCCCTAGTGTATCTTTTGGCTTTAATTACATAACATCACGCCTTTTGTCCCCAAAGGGGTAGGCAGAGGTACACATTATACCACTGTACAATGTAACACCCACTTTTTACTATTTATGTTATGAGTCTAATGTAATAGGGGTGAGCCTATTGCCATATACAGGGCACAATTCCAGACTCCGTGCTACTACTGAGATTTTTTTTAAAAACCCAGTAATACTTTGCCCGACCCGGGAATCGAACCCGAGACCCCTTGCCCGGCAGTCGCACTTGCGACCACTCGGCCAACGAGGCAGTCAATTTGTTTAGCTTTAACTCTTTCAGTCTTGGTGGTCACTGTAACTAACCACCTTCTCTTAGAAATTCAATTTTTGAAGTATGCTTCAAATTACTTTGCATTAGTTTTTAAGCATTTCAGTATAATTGAATAAAATATATTCGTAACTAGTTAAAAGTGTGACTGAAAGAGTTAATTCACGTTTCATAATTTATACATAGGTACATTTAACATCTAAAAGAACAATTTTTTTTAGCTAGGAACAAAAGTTCTCTGATATTATTTACTACCCAAGCCTCTATCTACGAAGATAATTTTTAAATTCGTTTGCAAACTTCGTGAACGTTTGACACAAAATCTTAGCGTTTGGTAATTTATATTATTATACATCGAGACAGACGATAACGTAATTAACTGTTAAATGGAACCGTTCATTCAATAAAAACTCGTTTCAACTTTAATTAGAAAAACATCGCGTATAATGAATTATTTTGTAGGGTTGCCAAGGATGGAAGCTACGGAGAATGACTATTTAGAGACCCAGTGCTTCCTTCCAGGTGTTCAAGGTCCTTTTTTTAAGGGTAGAAAATAGGTAAGGCTAGAAAAGTTCCTGTTGATAGCAGGGTATAAAAAATCCTTTAGTATGTGAAAATATTTAGCTTTGGCCTCACCACAGAATTACTCCTATCTGACAACCTTAATTCCTGAATGCCATTGAACCTGTAAAACGTCGTCAACTTTATGATTAAGTCTTGGTATTTTATTTTCCAAGCATAAAAGGTCGAAATTCTTTTGTGAAAATTCTTCGCTGTAAGCAATCGAAGTACTAACAATGTATTGGTAAACGCTTTAATAAGTTTTGTATGAATAAGCTAATTTAGACTTAATTGCCTGCGAACTTCATAAATTTATTTTGACGTTGAGTTTTCTTGAGTTGATTCGAAGTGATGGGCTAGCAACAAGTTAAATTAATGGTGTTTGATTTAAGTTAAATTATACCTTTTATGACTAGAAAATTGAGCGTGAATTTTGTTATATGATAGCGTTTTGGAAGAAAACTTTAAAAGATTTTATGATTTTAAGTTCATGTAGTGGTTAGTTGTAGTACTACAATATGTTTGTAGTATTACGGAGCCGCGGAAGGCCAAACGGGTTGCCGGGGCTCCGGCTCGAAGCGAAGCAGGAGTAAGATCGGGATGGTTTTTCAGTCAGTAAGAGTCTGACACTCCCTGTCGCCTCACCCAGGCGGGAGAAGTCATTCGATGGTTATCCCTCCTCAAAAAGAAATACATACTATATTTGAAAAAAAAATCCATTTGGACAAAAAACACCTCATTTGACTTGCAATACTTTTATCTTTGACAAAACTATTTACTGAATTCGCTGGTGCACCATATTTTGCTGTAACTGTTAAAGTCAGCGTTAAATGAGAAACTAACAAATACTATAACTACTTTCTGTGGTGCAATTAACCATCGGTGGTTCAATTGTTTTCTCGTAGCTGATACTGTTTAGCAACAAACACCATTTACAAATACCAACTGATATTAATAAATAGGCCTGAAACAGGCGGTCTGGGTGTGATGTGTATATCTATATATATATATAATTCTTCTGTGAGTGTGTTATATATAATTCTTCTGTAAGTGTGTATGTCACTGAACTTCTCTCAAACGACATGACCGATTTCGATTTCAGAACACACAAAAAAGGTGTGTTCAAGGGGATCTGGGAATGAGTTAGATTCACAAATCAGCCCAGCAGATGGCGCTGCAGTCGATGTTTAGGTTATTTATCCTAAACTGCTGAACTAATTTGAATGAATTTTTGTTTATACATTCAAGTGGATATGCAGGACAACGTCTGTTGGGTCCGCTAGTGTATTATAAATTTTGAGAGTTGACGCTACTAGAGCAGTGGCGTCTTGTTCAGAAGCCTGTGCCTAGCAGTATAATAGGGTAGATGACTATTTTTATTTTAATGTCCGTCTGGTTGATTATTTATAAACATTAGACATGTATTTTTTATTTTCTTACGGAAACGAATAGTTTCGAAGATATATTGATTTGAAATATCGGATGACGTCACTTTTGAGTACGATTTATACTCTAAGATAACGTAGCTACCTCCCAACACCTAAACTTTGATTCGTTTTATCTAAGTATTGTTTTCTTATACGACAAAATAAATCAATACGTGTCTGTTTTTATAATAACTATCGTGAGACATACTAAATTAACTAAAAATCCGGGTTACTCACGTGAATATACTGAGAAAAGCTCTACTAGTTTCGAACCACAGAGGGGTTCTTCCTTATGAGCAGCGTGCGCGGTCGCGACGATATCACGCAGCTCACTGGCTCCAGTAGGCTGCGTGATATCGTCGCGACCGCGCATATATTTTTTCATAACCTAACTGACGGACTAATTAGATTTCCATACCCTGTCATTATCCCTATTGAGCGAGCTGATTGCTGACAATGAAACTTATCACAACCACAGCGTGAGGGATGCCTTTTTGAAAATAGCCTCAACGAAAATACTTTTCAACAACTATCAGCAGACCTCAGAAACATATAACATAACGTCAAGCCTTTTATCCCCGAAGGGGTAGGCTGAGGTGCACATTACCCCCACTGTACAATGTAACACCCACTATTTACTACTTATGTTACGAGTCCCATGTAATAGGGGGTGAGCCTATTGCCATATACCGGGCACAATTCCAGACTCCGTGCTACTACTGAGAATTTTTTTAAAACCCAATAATACTTTGCCCAACCCGGGATTCGAACCCGAGACCCCTTGCCCGACAGTTGCACTTACGACCAACTACTTCGGCCAACGAGGCAAACCATTTTCTATATTTAAACGAATAACGCACGAAATAAAAACGAACAAATAAAAAATGTATTCAAATAACTGTTACTGACATTATTTAATTTATCAAACCGTTCGTAATTATAACAATTACTTAAATTACGTTTTCGTAAACAGTTTTAATTTCTGCGAGGGAAAACTGCTATGTTATGTTGGAGTTTTAATATACTTTTTGTGGTTACATAGTGATGGGACACGTATCATAGTATCGATGTTTTCAGATAGCGGTTTATTATTTTATTCAATGACATAGAAAGTTATTGTCGGTGCGATTTCCAAGTAAGAAGTACCAGGGTCAAGTACCAGTACAGTTAGGTCCCATTTTTCGCTATTACCATTTTATTTTTATAATAGCATGAATTCTGAAATTACTATCAAATGACAGTGTTAATGAAAATCATAATTTTATTTGCCTCGTTGACCGAGTGGTTGCATGACTACCGGGCAAGGGGTCTCGGGTTCGATTCCCGGGCCGGGTAAAGTATTACGGGGTTTAAAAAAAAATTTAGTAGTAGCACGGAGTCTGGAAATGTGCCCGGTATATGGCAATAGGCTCACTCCCTATTACATGGAACTCATAACATAAATAGTGAAAAGTGGGTGTTACTTCTGTGTGCACCTCTGACCCCCATCAGGGATAAAAGGCGTGATGTTATGTTATTTTATGATAATTTTGTTTCATTTTGTCACACATTTGTACTCTTCCTATTGAACAAGTCGACATTTAAATTGAATATCCGCAAATACATTCCATTTCCCGCAAATAAGTGAATTAGTACGAGACGTAACTAATCCACTGCTAATTCCTTATCTCGAGTCGTCGTCAAGTTGGCTGCGGTTTTGAATGTCGCGGCGATAACTGTGAAAATTTGTATACAAAGACTATAAGCTGAAATCTGGTTAGAAAGTTTATTTGTAATTAACGCTTCGTTTAAATGAATCTCTAAGCTTGATAATATCAACCTGTTACTTTTAGTTAGCAATGTCATGATAAAAGCCAAATAATTTAGATTTTCTTTTTATCAAAATGGTCCCATTTCTATGCAATTTTTGATAAAAAGTCTACGTAACTCCTTGAAAGTAAGCTTACCAACGGTAAAATACCTATTCAAATCATCCTTCTAGTATTGGAGCATATTCAATGTAAACCACAAAATTATTCGTTTTGATATTTATCGTATAACTTTAAGTATAATGAACATAATTATCAAAATACAATCTTTACTCAAGATTCAAAAAATTAACAAATAATCACAATACAGAATTATTTGCCTGTGTTTCCTGAAGGGTGCGTACCTGGGTGTCTTCAAAGCCTAAGTGAATAGGTTGCTAATGGGCAGACGTGTTCCATTGTAGGCCGAATCATCACATACCACCAGGCAAGATCGAGGCCAGACGTCGGTCTATATATAAACGAAATACTTATTTTTCGTCCACCGTTTCGTAATGACACAAATATCGATATACTTGTATTTGTCACATCACTAGCGTCACGGCAATTACTTCGGCGTTTATACTGATACTCCACCTGCTCAGCGCCAGGCTTTTTAATACGAACCGCTGGGCATTTAGTTAGAGTACCGAATTGAAGGTAAGCAGAGTAGTAAGTAGGTACTAAATAAATATAGGACTGTTTCATCATATGAACGAATTCGGTATCAGATTGTGGTAATGACTGAATTCGGGGAGCAGTGTTAAGTTTTTATAACATATCTTTAAATTCTAAGTAATTTCCTGGTGAAAAGTGAAAAACTTGAGAAAGTTTTTCTACAGTCTTTTAAGTATGGGAGAGCCATGCTTCGACACGATCGGGCCGGCTCGACCGGAGTGATACCTCGTCCTTACAGAAAACCGACGTGAAACAACTATTGCGTTGTGTTTCGTCGTGTAAGTGAGGTTACCGGATGTGCAATTAACTCCCCCCCTCCCGAAATTTCCCAATCCCTGAATCCTCAACAATCCTCAAATTCCTAATCCTTAAAAGGCGCATGACGCATTTGTAACGACTGTGGTGTTCCGGGTGTCCATGGGCGACACCAATTGCTTACCATCAGGTGATTCGTCTGTATCTTTAGTTATCAAGCATAGAATTATCACCGCATATTACACTAGGTTCGACATCAATCTTAAACAAAACTGGATTAGAGATCGCGTTGTTACAATAAAATAATACTTCTAACTTAATTTATTCGTTACTTCATTGCACTGATATCAACGCTCCATGTTACATACCCATCTATATAATTAATCACAACAATAAACATTAGAAAAATGCTAAATAAAGCTACAATTAATTTTCCAGCATTCTATTATATACCGCAATTAAATAAATTTAAAGCTGCACAAACATCCTTACAGTCGTGTACACAAGAACTAATTTACTTAATAGGCTTTAAAACGTTGTCTAGCCTTGTAAAACTCACTTTGTTCTCGTTACTCGTTTTAATAAGATATAAAACTGCCGACAGTTAAATATAATTGAGACTTTTTCTTAAAGAACAGGGCATTGCTCTGTTATAAGTGAAACACGCATTTAAAGAATTTTCATATGAAATTGGAGAAATTTCTTCATGTTTGTGCAATAGATATAGTAGTGTACATCGTGGTTTATTGTTATTTGTAATAGTTTATAGTATTGATTGATAAAGCACTTTAAATTATTAAAAGTATGGGCTGAAAATAATTGCTACGCGTTCGTAGTCATATCCGTAGCACGTGCTACGCCGTAGCACGTTTGCGACGTAGCAGTACTACGAGACAATGTTTTAATCTTCATGGTAAAACATAAAATAACAACGTATTTTTATTCTAGATGTATTATACACATACACAACAGTTCAAAATTCAAACGATTAAAAATTGTACTAGCTTCGATATAAAATTGAATGTCCAATACAGTCTACCAAGAGAAATAGACGAGATATTATGTAGAAAAGAGAATTAGAACCCAGATGAATGATAACGTCAGAAGTTTCGTTCACAATGGACCGAGCATTCATTCATTCATTCATTTTATTATCTGTCGCGCTAGTGTTGACACAAAACATAAATCGCTGCAAAGTCTACGAACATAGACATCTCGTTATTTTTTATGTTTATTCTCCGTTGACGCTGAAAAATATTTAATTTTCGACGGATTTACTTGATGTAGTACTTTGATGTAAGTTGGAGATGGAGTGGATTGGATTTTTTCAAAGATAGTAATAATATACATAACAACTTCACGCCTTTTATTATCGGGGTAGGCTGAGGCACATTATGCTACTGTATAATGTAACACCCACTTTTCACTATTTATGAGTCCCATGTAATAGGGGGTGAGCCTATTGCCATATACCGGGCACAATTCCAGACTTCCTGCTACTACTGAGAATTGTTTAAAACCCAGTAATACTTTGCCCGACCCGGGAATCGAACCCGAGACCCCTTGCCCGGCAGTCGCACTTGCGACCACTCGGCCAACGAGGCAGTTTTTTCAAAGATATGTTCTTTTTTGGATGCTAGTCTATACTGAGTACAATTGGGTATTGAATTTGAAGCCTTAGTAGGTTCTTGGGTAAGGTAATGCAAGTCTTCGTAATTCACGTCTAAAATAACATGTCGTGGTGGCCCAAAGGTCTAAGACGGCCGCTTCTCATGCATGAGGGTGCGGGTTTGAAACCTACCAATGGCAAGTACCAATGTGACGTTTTCCGAGTTATATGTACTTTTAAATTATTTTTATATCACTGACAAACGGTGAAAGGATACATCGTGAGGAAACCTGGACTTTATAATTTTTAATTATAAGTTTGAAATCACTAACTCGCAATGAGCAAGCTTGGTGATTAATGCTCAAAGCTTCTCCGTGATAGAAAAGGCTTTGCTCAGTAGTTGGCATTTATAGAGGTAGGCTGTTGATGTATCCTTTTAATCTCCGAGATGATAATAACACCCACCTTTCACTTGTTATGTTATTAGCACCACGTAAAAAAATATTTGGCTTATTTTCATATACTGGACACAAGTTCAACCACATGGAGGTTAACTTGTGTCTACAACTTGGAATTTTTGAAAAACCGAATACTCTATTTTATATTTGATGGGCCGACGTTTGACCACTATCTCGTCTGGTGGTAAGCGATGATGCGGCCTACGATGGAGTACGTCTGCCCATAAGTAACCTATTCACTTGGGCCTTGAAGATCTCAAACATACTACGCTCTATTGAGTCAAAAACTTTGAAGTTCCATTCAATATTTTTCTATATGTACACGAATCTAATTTGCAATTTTACCCAGCGGGTATTTGAAATGGTATTCGGTTCAGCTGCCACGTTTCAATGGGAAAATAATGACCACAAAATTGGCGTACCAGGTGGAAGATTTTCGTATCATACACTTCTGTCTGTTATTGTGGTGGTAAGTTTGGAAGTATTTTATGATTATACATTTTTTATTTCACTGCATGAAAGTGAAAAACGCAAATCTCCTGTTAGGTGGTTATGTGATATCTTCATAGTCGCTGATATATAAATACACAAATGGCTCAAATATAGAATTCGTGTTTTTAATAAAAACATATAATACAGTTACATACATAAATTTCCTTGCATAACAAATTAAATTCGTATTAAAAACGGCTTCACCAAAAAACCTCAGTAAACAGGAGAAAATTCTCGTGTGCCTGTGGGTCGGCGTATAAAAAGAGTAGGACATAAAAATTACATTACTGAACGCACTCCTAACAGCAAAAATATTTCGAAGACAAATTCAAATATCTGTCACAAACTACAAGTAATATTATATGCATCAGCCTGTGTAGCAGTTGTTCAGTTCCCATCAGCTTTTGGCATTACCACGTCTTGTACTGACGACGCCTCCTTTGGCCGTGGGCGAGACTCCGACATAAAACATGTTATATTTTCTTCATTGGTTACACGAGCGTAAATTGTGTCTATTTTTAGGCTGTGCAGTATAATTTCAATTTTGTGATAACTTTATTGAGGTGTCTGATTTTGTTTCGAGTGTTTGATATTGTTGTTGGTTTTTTTGGGATATAAACTGGTCACCTGATGGTAAGCAATCAGCATCGCCCATGGACACCTGGAATACGGCGTTACAAGTGCGTTACCGGCCTTTTGGGATTAGGAATTTAAGGATTGTTCGGGATTGAGAGAATAGAGAAGGAGGGGAGGGTTAATTATGCCTCCAGTAACCCCACTCACACGACGAAACACAACGCAAACATTGTTTCACGTCTGTCTTCTGTGAGGCCGTAGTATCTCTCCGGTCGAGAATGGCCCATTCGTGCCGAAGCATGGCTCTCCCATACTTAGATTGGGACATGGTGTTTTGACTTATTTATTGTTATAGTAATAGGTACTAAAGATCAAGTCTAATAATATTTTTATAATATTTTTTGCCGTGTAGTTTATATCTGTAAGTCTTCAGGA
The DNA here is from genome assembly GCA_038387885.1 of Spodoptera picta. NCBI lineage: Eukaryota > Metazoa > Arthropoda > Insecta > Lepidoptera > Noctuidae > Spodoptera > Spodoptera picta. Next base: position 283,162 of record JAZHFQ010000752.1, on the reverse strand, counting down.
TACACACGAATAACCTTTTACTTAGACAACAAATTTATAAAAACGACATCGTAACTACCTTAAAATAATAAATATAATAAAATGTCAACCACGAGGATCGTACAAAACTCAACCTTTGTTACTTTGAACAAAACAAAGCATAAAGAAGAAAGCACCTAACCTTTGTTTTAAAAGAAAAATCAGTCAATCCAATTTATTTTTGGAGTAGGAAACATCTTAAATACATCAATGCTCAAAGAACCAATTGTTTCAATGTCGCAATTGTTCAAGAGTTTACAACGTGTAATGAGAAGCAAGTCTATAACAAATTGAGCCTTTCCTTGTCAATTTGTTCTTTTGTTGACCCACGGATTTTCAGTACATTGCCTTTTTTATTTTTGACTACCTTCTGATTTTGTTTTTATCTGTAAGTGTAGTCAAAGTTAATTTGGAATAAGTAACCTTAGTAAAAAAGTATTAGTGTTTAATTTCGAAAACAGGAATTATTTATAATAGATACAGTCTGCATTTCACCGTGTAAAAATTACTACGGTAAAATGTAGCAGAAGCACTATTATAATGAAGTGAAGACATCTATCTTCTATCTATAAAATTCAAACGTGATGGACTGACTGACTGATTGACTGACTGACATAGTGATCTATCAACGCACAGCCCAAACCGCTGGACAGATTGCGCTAAAATTTGGCATACAGATAGATGTTATGACGTAGGCATTCGCTAAGAAAGGATTTTGATAATTTCCACCCCCAAGGGGGTACAAAAGGGGATGAAAGTTTGTATGAAACTTTGTCAGTTTTTAACTGATCGGGTTGAAATTTGGCATGCAGATAGATGTTATGACGTAAGCATCCGCTGTGAAAGGATTTTGATAATTTCTTCCCCAAGGGGGTAAAAAAGGGGATGAAAGTTTGTATGAGACTTTGTCAGTTTTAAACCGATCGGGTTGTAATTTGGCATGCAGATAGATGTTATGACGTAAGCATCCGCTGTGATAGGATTTTGATAATTTCCACCCCCAAGGGGGTAAAATAGGGGATGAAAGTTTGTATGGGACTTTGTCAGTTTTAAACCGATCGGGTTGTAATTTGGCATGCAGATAGATGTTACGACGTAGGCGTCCGCTGTGAAAGGATTTTGATAATTTCCACCCCCAAGTGGGTAAAATAGGGGATGAAAGTTTATATGAGCCTTTGTCAGTTTTAAACCGATCAGGTTGAAATTTGGCATGCAGATAGATGTTATGACGTAAGCATCCGCTTTGAAAGGATTTTGATAATTTCCACCAAGGGGGTAAAATAGGGGATGAACGTTTGTGTGAGGCTTTGTCAGTTTTACACCGATCGGGTTGAAATTCGGCGTGCAGATGGATATTATGACGTAAACGTCCCTTTAGAAAGGTTTTTGAACATTCTCACCCCAAAGTATGATACTTTGCCAGTTTTAAATTGATCGGGCTGAGACTTTGCATGCATAAAGTTACTATGACATAGGTATCTCTTTAGAAAGAATTTTGATAAATTCCACCCCTAAGAGGATAAAATAGGGAATGAGAGTTTGTATAAATCTTCTTAGCCGTTGAATTTAGAATCATTGAATCTTTTTGAATTACATTCGGTAAAACGATGATTTGGGACCTGGGTAACGTATGATAGTTTTTTCACAGATGTCTCACGAGAACGGGAACTATGCGTCAATGCCCCAGGACTCTCTAACTCTTAACCACTTAACTTATTCTAGAGAGATTCGGTACAACAATAGTCGATAGAATAGTTTTTATTACTCAAACCTTACGTGATCGGGCACTGTACTGGTAAGATCCCTGCGGGATTATTTATTTATTGAAACTACGATAAATCATTTCAAAATAGGTAAATCTTACTTGGGCACTGAATTGATTCTGGTTAATTCTGTCAGAAGTCATTAATCTACGCGGACGAAGTCGCGGGCAACAGCTATCTACACATACCTATAATAAATCGTAGAAAAGTCATAACAGTACATTGAATATTTTTTAAAAGAATATTTGAAGCGTGATCTCTAATCGATACCGAAGCCAATAATGTGGTTTTTAGAATTTTTGTCTGTTTGTCTGTATGTATGGCCGTGATGATCTCAAAAAGTACTGCACTACTATTTCAAATTTTGCATGAATATTACTAACAAGTCTGGTAAACATATAGGCTACATATTATCACGCTATCATCTACGGGACTGAATCAATTCTGACGACATCCATTACCGTAGAATATCCCTTGATAAAAACTAATTCAAAAGCCTAAATTCTGCCAGAAGTCATTATTCTACGCGGACGAAGTCGCGGGCAACAGCTAGTTATACTATATAGTTCAAGGGTCAGGGTATTTTGCTAATCTGTGTTAATTTTTTGTCAGTAAAGAATTATTTATTTATTATTTAGACATTTGGTAGAAAATGCATCACATAGACATACTAGACTGTACGGTTGACGCAGTGGCTGGGCAACCGGCTACCGCACAACGTGTAGCGGGTTTGATTCCCACACGGGACGATTCTTTACGTGATCGACAATTGTTGTTTCGAGTCTGGAGGTCATGTGTATGTGATGTTATATGTTTTTAAACGCACCTACGACACAGGGTAAAATTCTAGTGTGAGGCAATGTTTAAAAAAAACAGATATCGAAGCCTAACTTCCTGTACATATCATATACCTGCCAGAAAAGCAAATGTAACTTCTCTGATGTTGCAGATGTCAGAGGGCAGAGTTGATCTCTTATCCCTTAATCTATTTAGAACATCTCACTCTCACAAAGTTATGTCTGTAACCATACGTTCATAAAAAATAATATGAGACTGAGAAAATATTTACGTGAGACATACCAAATTCATTATTATTTTTTTGGCCAAGAACTCGATTACTTTCAAGCCATACTGGAAGCTCATAGTCATGAGCAGGGTTACGCGTTCACACGACGCAGCGTGGTGAATGTCGCGGCCCAAAACATAGTAATTACCTCTAAAATTTTATTACTTTCCTGAGAAAAAATATTTCTTATTTGTCTGAGGCGCGTAGCATTACTTTTGGTGTACCACAGGGCAGCGTACTGGGTCCGCTTTTATTTATCATTTATATAAATGATCTGCCTAAATTTACCACCCACCCGATGTCGCTTTTTGCAGATGATAGTACTGTATCTGTACAGTGTAAGACAAAAGAATTATATCAAGACGACATAAATAATTGCTTGGAATCAATTATTGACTGGCTAGATAATAACAATCTTAAAGTAAACTTATTAAAAAAACTCAAGTTATGCACTTTAGCCAGAGACCTCAGCCTCATGATATTCATATAGATTACGATAGTAACCCTATACACGAGGTTGAATCAGCGCAATTGCTAGGCCTAACTATCGATAGGCAGTTGAATTGGAAGGCGCATATAGCAAAATTATGCAAAAAGATGAGCAGTTCTGCATACGCTATGTGCAGATTGGCCCTAGTAGTTAACATCGATGCTTCACTTACGGCCTACCACGGCCTTGTTGACTCTGTCTTACGGTATGGGATAATCTTCTGGGGAAACTCAACAGATAATGCGCTGGTTTTTAAGGCCCAAAAACGTTGCATACGAGCCATGTTTCACCTGGACTCGACTGACTCTTGTAAACCGTCCTTTATAGCACATAAAATTTTAACACTTCCGTCACTATATATATTAGAGACAGCACTGTTTGTTCACAAAAACCCTCATCTATTTGAACAAATTTCTGATGTGGTAAAAAGAAACAGGCGCAAAATGAATAGTAATAGACTGTGTCTGCATAGTGCAAAAACTACTCTGGCACGAAAAAGCATATTATGTATGGCGCCAAAAATATATAATAAAATTCCTAATGATATTAGAAATTGTAATGTAAGATTATTTAAAAATAAATTGAAAATAATTCTGGCCAAGAAATGTTATTATAGTATTCATGAATTCTTAAATGAAAATAATTTTAATATGTAATTGTATCTCATATTATTCTTTATAAATGTATACCTAATTGACTTGACGTTCACTTTGATTGACTGACATCTTCATAAAATTCTTATTTATCTAATACTAATTTGATTATATTGTAAAATGACTCATTCATATTGATGTATTTAATTTAATAATACTTTTGCGCGCTGTGTTCCACGGCAAAACAGGCTGTACTTAAACATTTTATTCAACATCTTGTTCCCTACCATGTTTTGTGCAAATAAATAATTTGATTTGATTTGAAATAGGAGTGAAAGTATAAGGTAGTACTTCTAAATCACTAAAAATATTATTCAGAGAAGTTTCATAATAAATTATAATAAGGAGGTTGTAATTTTTACGAGTTTCTGGTCTTACGTGAGTGGTTACTATGTTGCTAATAATATAACGCTTTTATTTTCTAAGCAATAAAGTTGAGTATCGTAAAGCAATTTTGTGGTGATTTCATTGTAGGGTACCTAGGTAATAACGTTGTTAGAATAGATTTATGACGAGATCTTATCGGCAGTTAATGTTTGGTGCAGAATCAATTTAGGTTTCAAAATTATGACTTACTATCGTAATTTTAGATCTAACAATGTCCTACTAGAATTTCGATAAGAGTTTAATTTTTAGTTAATAATTTTGAAAGAGTCTTTATCTTACTCTTAGGGCACTACAGATGAGTTCACACATCTTTGGTCACCAAGGTTGAGGTGTAAATGCGACTGCACGGTTGGTGCGGTAGCTGGGCAACCGGCAGCCGTGCGGCGTGCCGCGGGTTCCATTTTCGTACGAAATAACATTTAGTGTTATCCACAAATCGTTTTTTGGGGTCTGGGTGTCATGTGTATGTAAACTTATATGTTTGTAAATGCACCCACGAGACAGGAGAAAATCCTAGGGTGGGACAAAGTTCTTTTTTTTTAAAGATTATTAATTGTATAGCATCTATATCCTTAATCTGTCGCGACTTCTTTCTATCTGAAAAAAAAAAACATTTATCAGTTACGAATATCCCATGAACATCTATGTTATTTAACTAAAAATCGCGGGTTACTGTAGCCTACTGTAGGCTGTGGGTTATCGCCGCGATCGCGCACGCCGCTCATGACGAAAAACCCTTCTGTGGTTCGTAATCAGTAGAGCTTTTCTCAGTATATTCACGTGAGTAACCCGCGATTTTTAGTTATTTTAGTATGTCTCACGATAGTTATAACAAAAACATCTATGTTTTTGTTATTTAAAGAAATTAGTTACAAGACCTAACATTTTTTTTTTTCAATTTGATGGCCAACCTTTTGACCCACCTTTGACCACTATCTCGCCTGGTGATAAGCGATGATGCGGTCTACGATGGAATGGTGCTATATTTAAATTTGTATGAATATATGCAAATGTTTAGAAGAACTTGACTGCCTCTTTGGCCGAGTGGTCGCAAGTGCGACTGCCGGGCAAGGGGTCTCGGGTTCGATTCCCGGGTCAGGCAAAGTATTACTGGGTTTTAAAAAAAATCTCAGTAGTAGACTCCGTGCGAGTCTAGAATTGTGCCCGGTATATGGCAAAAGGCTCACCCCCTATTACATGGGACTCGTAACATAAATAGTGAAAAGTGGGTGTTACATTGTAAAGTGGTATAGTGTGCACCTCTGCCTACCCCTTCGGGGATAAAAGGCGTGATTTTATGTGTTTAGACAAATTTTAACTTTTATTTAAGTAAAAATTGAGAGTTGACAAGCAAAACCAGAGAAAATAATGCGATGTGCCTCATTTTTTAATAACTCCAGAAGACATTCAAGGCCACAAAAGCCTAAGAGCTAAGCACAAAAAGTAATCAATATATCAAAGCTAAGCTAACACCATTTGTCTTCAAATGCCAGCAGGTCTTACGCCTCAGTCATTAATATCCGTCTGTAAAACATTAGCTCGCGTCCGCAACACACTTTAATACCCATTCAGCTAAATTAAACCTAATTGTCTTGTAGTGAGAGTGTGTATTGTCTTGTCGTTTTACTTTATTGTGTAAAGGGAAATAGAACAAAATCTTAAATGCCTTCTCTTTACTGGCCGACATATGTAAAGTACACAGGATGTGTGCGCTTCTGCTCACCCATCCATTTCGAGAATCCGACCATATTACTTCTTACTAATATTATAAATGAAAGAAAGAAATACATTTATTCGGCACATTGCATGCACAGAGATGTAGACAAAAATGAAAAAAATAATATATAGGTAAGTAAAAACAAATTAAACAAAAAAATAAACATCACAAATTTAGCAAAAGTAGATGCATGCCCATGCCGAACGGGCCTTCACCTCAGCTTTATATTGAGCGCGGTAACACTCAACGCTGGTTTTCTGGTAGCACCCTGCAGTGACTCACGGATGGTCGAAAAGGGAAATAATAAATAAAATAAAAATAAACTTAGATAAAACTTAGATAGAAAAATAAAATTAATAATGCGTATGTGTGTTTGTATGTGACTGATACACGTCAAATTGGCTGAAGGGATAAGGATGAAATTTGGACCAGGAGTAGATTGTTGTCTGGAATGACAAATAGGTGACGTTTTCTTACGGAAATGCGGGTATGGTTGGCAGAAGTTATTTGTAAAATCAATACATTTAATAAAAGTCAAAACTAAAAAGCAAAAAGTAACTATTATTTGTACTGATAGGTTACTCACCCACTGATAGGTAAGAAGTCGGTGCCATAAGTTCCATACAAAATTATTCATTCAAACCTTAATAGGTACCTAATTCATAATTTTGTGGACAGTCATATCATTATGATATGAGCTTATGACACCGACTTCTAACCTATCAGTGGGTGAGTAACCTATCAGTACTAATAATAGTTATTTTTTGCTTTTTAGTTTTGACTTTTTGTTGGTTATTATTTTTTGGTTTTTTGAAGTTGGTTTTTTAAACGCTATTTTTATTTTATTATGTTATCATTTTCAGTGTAAAGCTACATATACCCGTTTTGTTACTTATAATCTACATAGGTGCAAAGTTCTAATAAATACAAATCATACAAGCCCAAACACAAGGTAGTTACTGTATACCGTTGAGGAGTTCTCTTAACAATTACACTTCTTCATCATCAGACCCTTAATGACAGCCCCACTCTATTTAGGTGTAAAGTCCTCATCAATACAAATTAATCAAGCCCAAACACAAGGTAGTTAATATAAACCGCTGAGGTTCCCTCGACTGTCTATCAGCTCTATCATCAGGTCGACTCCAGACCTTTATCAAATTGTAGTGTTTAAAAATCCTAATTGAAAAACATAATAGACGCATTACTCGCCCATAGAATTTTCGAAAGTTCCCCTCGGTTTCCCTAGGATCCCATCATCAGATCCTGATCTCATGGAAATGGGACCATCTCGGGAGTATACCCTTTCAAGCAGAAAAAGAATTTTGGAAATCGGTTTACAAATAGCGGGGTACTGCGAGAACAAACAAAAAAAAATGTTAATGGTTGGTGTCTGTACATGCAAGATAAACAAGAAATACTTTATTAGGGGAACTTTATATATACGCAATTTTTTTTAAGGGGGATTATCATCGAATCACTGCTCCCGCCTGGGTGAGGCGGGAGGGAGTGTCTGCCTCTTACTGACTAAAAACCACCCCGTTCCTTCTTCTGCACGTCGAGCTGGAGCCCCGATAACCCGTTAGGTTCTCCGCGACTTATATACGGGTTTTATTAACCCGAAACAATGGTGTTTATTACATTTTTTGTCTGTTTGCCTGTCTGTCTGTCTGTCTGTCTCTCTCCTTTACGTCTACTGAGCCGATTTGGATGAAATTTGGTACAGACAGCTTGAAACTTGAGAAAGTACATAGTACATAGGATACAAGTTGAATGTTTTTATCCCGGGAATCCCACAGGACCGAGAACTTCCCGAAAATCCCACGAGATCGGGAACTATGTGGGAAAACCAAAAATCTGCCAAAAGTCACTATACCACGCGGACGAAGACGACTTCGTCCGCGTGGCCGTGGCATGTGGAATGTCAAAAAATACTCGTACGTACATATTTAAATTACGATCGGAAAAACTGTCCAACCACAAATAATACATATCAGTATATCTTTGATGAACAGTCGGTGATATCCGTTTGACATGAATCCAATATTTTTTGTTCTATTTGATCGTTTTATCTTTTTTATAGCGTCGTTTAATATCAATAGATTCACTATCTACCTAGGCATATGATTACAATATTAGAATAATAATAATAATAATAATAATAAATTTATTTATTATCTCTCTACACAAAGGATAATTTACAGAAATAAGATACAATAATCAAATGCAAACAATGTACTCCTTTGTGAGAGACTGGAGTCCATACTAGGATACCCTGTGTGACGGATCTCCAGGCTCCCACCTCGGGCCAGTTACAGATTACAGATATCCATCATAAATTCGCAGAAGGACAAACCCCTCGATGTAGCAGATATGAAAAATAAAAGAAAATAAACAAACTCAGAGATACACTGCATACTTGTTACAAAACAAAGAGAAGGAGATTACGTAAACAATCTTTTACTTTTTCAAAATTGCATGTTGCGTGTGAAGTAGTGTGTGTAGTGTGATGCGTGTGAAGTGTGTGTGTGATGCGTGCATGGAGTGTGTAGGTGAGGTAAACGAGATAAGGGAGAAATCATATACAAATAGTGGTTATTACGAGAATTGTTTTTATGTGACCGCTATGGACCTAATAACTGTACTTTTGTTTGTTGAATATCAATGATGACATTGTGATATTAAATCGTACACAATCATCTGATTTAAGTCCCCAAAATTTGTTTATACAAAAATAGTCTCTAAACATCGAAAATAAGGTACATAATGGAGTCAGTGGAGAGCGGTCACCGGTTGGGGATTGATCAGTTAATATGATAATCTTTGAGTGGATTTTATTTGTGATATTTTTATTATTTCCTGTGATTGAAGTAAATTAAGGTCTAAATATCAATTTGATATACCGCCTTTGTTTTTCTCCGGAATTCTAGAAAGTCATTTAGTACACAGTAATGGTACATATTAATTAGATTAAAATTATTTCATGGTTGTATTTGTAAGTGATAATAAAATTAGGCCAAATAAATAAATGTAGTTAGGTTTTTTTACATTTGATGAGCCGACGTTTGACTACTATCTCACCTGGTGGTAAACGATGATGCGGTCTACGATGGAGCTCGTCATTCCATAAGCAACTTCTTCACTCGGGCCTTGAAGACACCCAAGTTATACTCCCTTCAGGAAATACAGTAACAAAGAATTCCACTCCTCAGCACAAGGAAGCTTTGATACGAAGCGCTTAGTGCGTGTGGGTGGGACATCTACCATGAATCAGTGACGCTTCGTCTTGTCGTTCGTCTTGATTGTTTTGGGGTACGATGATGGAAAGGACTAGGGAAAGTCTATTTAAATATTTACAAATACCTATAAATAACTGCTAAATTTGGACAATGCAACTAGCAGTATACTAGGTATGTACAATGTACATCACTGAAGCTATACAGTGACGTCATTGCTCAAAGTTCAGTGGCAAACATAGTCGAGTCAATGAGCATCGCAGACATGATGGCATTCGTTTGATGTTGTATTCTCACTGGCATTTCTGAAATACCGTTTTGTGACGTCATTCGAGGTGGGTTTAATACTCCTGTTATTGTTGAAATGACAGATATATAGCCTTTGATTGGTACACCCACTTTAAGCCTTTGACAGTGGACAAAACTGTTGAAAGTAAATAGTAAATCTTTCGTTTATATCGGGCATTGTAGACCTACGCGGTGACAGTAAAAGTCTTAAAATGGTGAATTCTGCCACCTTAAATGTATTATGTATGTAGTTGAACATAATTTCACGCCTTTTTCTTCTCGAAGGGGAAGGCTGAGGCGCACATTACAGCACTTAATGCCACTGTACAATGTAACACCCACTTTTTACTATTTACGTTATGAGTCCCATGTAATAGGGGGTGAGCCTATTGTCATATACCGGGCACAATTCCAGACTCCGTGCTACTACTGAGATTTTTTTAAACGTAATATTACATCACGTCTTTTATCCCCGAAGGTGTAGGCAGAGGTGCACATTATGTCACTGTACAATGTAACACCGACTTTTCACTATTTATGTTATGAGTCCCATGTAATAGGAGGTGAGTGATGTTTTTTAAAACCTTGTTTAACTCGAACCCGAGGCCCCGGCAGTCGCAATTGCGACGCAAAAGGTTTTCTTTAGTTTTATTATATTTGATCAGTAATTAATAGAGTGTAAATAAACTGACAACTATTCTTTCAAGACTTCTTGCTATTATTATTGAGAATTTCGAAAATAGTAGGAAAATTCACTCTAATATCTATGAATGCAGGTCGCTTTTGACTAACCGTTTTGAAAGGTTTATCAAATGTCAATGTCCTGTGACTAATAGGTATAATATTGATGATAGTTCACATCTTGATTTAGAGATTAGGAAAACTGGGGCAACTTGAGAATCATTCCTCAAAAGACCACGACAGACTCAACTTGAACGGTTCTCACACATTATAGTTATAATCTGTCTGGACTTTAAAAAAGACAATGACCTCTGAGTTTGTTTCGGCGTTTCTTCTCAGAGTAGTCAGTTAGGAAATGCCGCTCTCAGCTACTAATTTAAAGATTAACATGTAATACTGTTACTTTGTAACCTATTTGCAGAAATAAATACCAAATAGAAACTTTCATACAAGTGATGTATGCAATCATCAACCACCACACTGTGAAAACTTCGTAAGACATATACCAAAAACATCTGCTACATAAAGGTCTATTACGCATGATATCATATAAAATGACATGCTAAACGACGTTCTATTGAGCATGCTCAAAAAGGTTCAAAAATCGAACGTCACCTGTCATATCGCAAGCATACCCGAAGCGTGCTTAAAATTAGCATGTGTTTTTATTTTATTTATTTGGGAAAACAAACTTTGCATGATATATTATGATGACACAATACATAGGTAGTTCGAACAAACGTATAACCAACGGCGTTTTTCACAGAATATAAATTAAATCATAAACACCATCACACAAAATTATGTAACTATAAAAAATAAAAAGAAAACATAAATAAAATTACGCCTTTTGATACCTGAAGGGAAAGGCAAAAGTATGATAATTATATATTATTTTTCTGCGGTTATCTATGGTTCAGAAAAGAAAAAAAAACACGTTGAGATTATTACAAATTAAATGTGAAACCACTAATAGACTGACCAGCAGATAATCAAAATAAAATTTAGCTTTATACAAACAAAGGAAAAACGAAAATAATTGTAATTTTAATAATCAGTAATTGAATCGACTCATGTTAGACTTATATAACTTTTCTAGAGAAGGAAACACACAATTACAAAATCTCGGTACCAAAAGCACAAAACTAAACCTTTACACAAAAACTCCAAACTTCATTCACCTGTCAAAAGTCACATGTCAACAGCACAGAAGGCATATTCGACATCAAAGCCTGTTAGTTTTGCTAGCAGTTTTTTATCCCGTTTAGTTCGGAACAGGTGACGGGTCGCTTCGACCTCACGTCAGAGGTCGAGGAAAGGAAAATATTGTACTACGCAATGGGTTTGGTATCTTTTGTAAACGTTTTGCAAATATTTCTTTTCTTTATTGGGGAACGGGTGTGTTAGCAAATATGGAAGATGGTAGATTTTTTTTTGTTTGTTTATTGATATTTTTTATTTTTTCCTATTAATACGTTTGTTTTCTATGTTTGTTTGTTTGTTTGTTTGTTACTCCTTCGCGTCAAAACGGTTGAAGGAATATTGATGAAATTGTGGACTTAATACCGCAGACATTTTCTCGTAGTCACCTTTGGGTGATGCAACGAAGTGTAAATTTGGAACAGAGATAGGTAGGCTACTTTTCATCCCACGAGAATGCGAGTGAAACCGCTAGTTGAAGATAGTAGGATATAAAACAACGTATTATTATAAGCTTTCATTTACAATTTAAGTACCGTCTCGTTAGTCGAGCAAGCGAGCCTGAAGAGAGCCGAGAATTTTTTTTGTGTACTTTCAGTTTATGGAGACTGAAATGGAATTGTATCATTCGGTATAGTGCAATATGTAAACGTATAATTTTTTTTTAAGGGGGGAATATCATCAAATGGCTGCTCCCGTCTGGGTGAGGCGGGAGTGTGAAACTCTTACTGACTAAAACCACATTTCCTTCTCCTGCACGTCGAGTCGGAGCCCCGGTTACCCGTTAGGTTCTCCGCGACTCCGAATCGGCATTGGCCCTATTGGGCCCCATCTGTGGTGGTCTGATGGCTCTTTGAGACGCGCGCGGAACGCGACGCGCCGTACGCTCGGATCTGTTTCTGGTCGGACGGGGAGCCACCCATGCTCGCCGTCCGCAGGCCCGCGCTTACGGTGGTCGGAGATCGTCTCGCGATCCCCGACGCCCGGTGTGTCCTTCGCGATGGCTGGGTTGCGAGGAGGCAGCGCTTCGCTGCCTCACGCGTCCCGCCTCCTCCTTAGCTAGTATGACTGCTTCGCAAATGGAGGAGACGGCATCCCAGTCCCCCTCGCTCATGAAAACGTATAATAGGATTACGTTTTGTAAAAAGTGAGTGTTACATGTATAAGTTTACCTCAAATTCGTGGGATTTAAAATGATTGTTTTATTTAACTCGTTGAGTACCGTCATTATAGACACAATTATAGAACAATAGATTGCGGTCACCGGTGACCGCTTGGTGTTTGTTCAGCTTAATCATATACCTACACATTCATACATTGAACAAAACCCAACACTACATAACATTTGACAGCTATTCCAAAAGCATCCAACGAAAATAAAACAAAACAGTCACATAAAATCGTAACAGCTCCCACTGGACTATTACAAGCTCACACGCGGTCAAACGTGATCCAATTATACGGACAACTGATACAGCCTGACGTCACTCGTTTTGATTCAGTTTTATGACATGTCATTGTGTAGCACGCTTTTTTTAATTGTTAGTTATTGTGAATTCACTCGTGAATCCGTGTGATGACAGTATCTGTATATATATAAAAGAAAGTCATGTTAGTTTATCTATTTATAACTCAAGAACAGCTTAATTTATTTAGCTGACAATTGGTGGGGAGGTAGCTTAGAACCAGGAGACGGATACTTTTACATGGGATACTTTTGTCCAAGGATATTCCGAAAATCTTACGGGAAGGGGAAGAAACGGGATTACGCGTACGAAGTCGCGCGGGCAGAAGCTAGTAGTTCCCCTCTTTTTTTGAGGGGGAAAATCATCCAATGACTTATCCCACCTTAGGTAAGGCGAGAAGGAGTGTCATACTCTTACTGACATCCCGTTCCTATTCCTGCTCTTCGAGCCGGACCCCCGGCAACCCGTTAGGCTTCCCGCGGCTCCGTATCGGGCATCAGCCCTATTGCATACACCACAGATGGGCCCCATCTATGGTGGATACTTTTCCTTTGAACGTCTGTTGTAAGAAGCGACTGAGCAGCAACGTCATTTGATAAACCCAAGGCGTATAAACTTGAACCCCTCACTAAGCATGGAGGTTATGGCAAACATCTCTCAAGTAAAGGGGGCTTATAGTATACCAGTGGCCTGGTAAAGGGTTGTCGATAGTATCTGCAATAATATTTAAACTCCATACACAAAACATTTACGGAGTCGCGGAAAACCTAACGGGTTACCGGGGCTCCGGTTCAAAGAGCAGGAGTACGAAGGGGGTAGTTTTTAGTCAGCAAGAATCTACACCCTACCGCCTCAAAAAAACAACACAAATCATTACTACCTCAAAGATCGAGTCCTTTGCTACGCCGTCGAATTTTCTTCAGCCCAACCAATACCCAGCTTAATTTATATAAATTACGAAGTGAAACATCAATTCAATACCTTAACAGGCTCGTAAATAAAATGGCCGCCCGATAAAGACGCGAAAAAAACAATAAAATGTGACACGTAATGTTGGGTATATTTCTTTTTACGCTTCCCCTCACGTGACTGCCACAATTAGCCATAAATTACCCAGGATAAGGTACTTGGCTATAGAAATAGACGTAGGTCCTTGTAACTGTAGTTAGTTAAACACAGGGTTAATAGTCCAAAAATTGTGGAGTAAGCTGTAATTTTGTTGTCAGGAAAAGTCACGTAACAATACAAATACCTCTATCTACCCTAGAAAGAATCTAGCACGATAATTATTCACATAAAATTCAGTGGAAAATTACCAGATTGTCAGCAACTTCACATGGGTTGGAGTAACCCGACACATTCGTTCGTACAGGTTGTACCGCAATTATCATTTAATTGGGGCCTCGGGTCCGAGGGACCTCTAATGATGTAACAGTTAGTTGAGTATTTTCACCATTATTTAATGGTCTGATAGTATATGAGGTCTTCCAATCTAGAATTGTTATTGGAAGTGCAAGGGACTGTCGAATTCAGGAGTTCGATTTCTGAATTAGTATAGTATTAGGCCTCATCCTATTTAGCTTACCACCGCACTATTGAGTGATGCGTTTTCGTCGCACGATGATATTGAACACACATTTCTTTAGTATCCTAATTGAAGCTTACAAATGATCGCACGAGCAAAGGGTTATGTCATCGTGCGACGAAATCGCATCGTTCAATCGTATGATTCAAATTTCAAAATTCTTTATTATTAAAGAGTCATCCTATTCGATGACGCCTTAGGTATAGCATTAGGTAGTTTAATCTGGGATTTTATTGTTTTAAGGGCAATCTAAACAGACTTATAGGTACTTATTGACAGTCATCAATAAGTATAAATCTGTTTACTCTGCTTAAGAATAAAAATAATTGTGTGGTCAAATTAGAATTGTTAAAATAACAATCCCGAACCTATACGATATCTATAAAAATTCATCAAGCATCATCATTCACATCACGCAGCTCTTGATAGTTCACTAATAGACTGTAGGCTTCTTCTTAATTAAAATTGTTATTTATTTCCATATTTATATACTTTTTATATCTATATCTATGTAAGATGCTCTAAAATTACATTTTCGATACTACTTCAAAAAAAAGAACATATATCATAAAGTACCGCAGTACGAGCGCATGTCGTTTTCGTCTATAGACTTTGTCCATTTCATGCGCCAACAACATAGCGGGGTCCCGTTCCATGGATTGATGGGCTCAGGTTCCCGAACCAATCAAACATTAACACTTTAAACCATCAAACCTTCAAGAAAAGAGCGTATTCCTTTTTAAAAAGCCGGCAAGCACCTGTGACTCCTCCGATGTCAGGTGATCCGTCTGCTTGTTTGCCTCCTATTCCATAAAAAAAACTTCTGTCGACCCCTTTTTTTTACAAAGTTGCTTGGTATAATTTATGTTCATTAAATTTCAGCCATCAGTAACTTGATACAAGTCGTGTACTGAAAACCTGTTATTTTCATGCTGAAAAACCTTTTGTTCAGGGTATAATGAATGTTATTAAAAAAATGTTTGATGTGTGACGTCATGTTTGATATTTTTTCAAGGGGCTGGACAAGATGTATGTACTTTTGCGTACTCGTTATTACCTGGCAAATGACAAAGTAAAATATTTCTAGATGTTTTTGTAAAAACGAGCTTTCTCGCGTGTTCTCAGAATAAAAAGCCTATGTGTAAAATCTATAAAATTATATCAGTGGCTTCAATGGGTTTATTCTTTCTTTTTTAAATAAGCATTGCCCCACACTATTATTTTCTCCTTTTACAACAACAAGTTTTATAAACATACAAGTTCACATACACATAACACCCAGACCCGGAACAACAATTTGTGGATCACACAAAGCGAACCCGCGACACGTTGCGCGGTAGCCAGTGGTCCAGCCACCGCACCAACAGTGCAGTCGAAAAGTCAGTTTGTTCCGTTGTTTTTGCAAGAAGAAATAACAAAGACGCTGTTACGGTTATGACACGATTGTGAAGTGCTAAAAATTCTCGCTGAAACAAATCAACTATTTAAATGCTGGACTTTCTAGAAAAGTCTGGTACTTAATAATAAATACACCAATCAATATAGACTACCTTTCACAATAACAAAACAATCACATATATTTTCTAGAATCTTCTATGAACCACTTAGGAACGTCTTAAAACATTTTCTTCAAGATAAGTTAAAAGTACCAAATAAATACATCAATATCATTGAAGGACCAAAATAACTTGACCTTTCTGAAGTACTCTATAAATATAGCTATCTCCGTCCTACCTTTTGTACAAATGTATTTGCATCTCGTTCATTCGTTGTAAGAGCTAACTTCAGAGAGGTCAATATATGTTGGACGTGTGATAAAAATGTATGTTTTGTAGCAAAAGTTCGGTGAACGCCTAAGAGACATTAAACTCTTGGGAAATAAGGATGGAATCTAAGATATTTTTATTTTAAAGCTCTTACCTGTTTTATTTGCTGATTGTAGATAATGTAGATAGTACAACAAGGAGAGTTGCAATAAAAAATTTAAGTAAGATGATTTAAAATGCATTGTCTCCGTATACTGCCTCATTCAAATATTCTCGATTTGAGCTTGACGTTACAGCAATCTCTATGAAGGTAAAAGCCGGGGCAGTTAAGGTTTACATTTTTCTATGCTAGATTCCACATTTAGCGTCAAAGTAAATGCTCCTCTTCATTATAACAATACAAAATCCGTTCCAATTTTCAGTCCGCCATTGACAAGTTAATGGAAATTCTACATTCCTTATATTGATAAATCATCATGATCCATGACAGGCCACTATGAAAACACATTCCGCGAACTAAAGTTCCCTATAGGCAAAATGATTGATCGTTCACTCGCAAACTATGGGAGTGACGAAAAGAATACCTCCAAAGAGACAGCTATTTCCTGACCCGTGAAGTAATTGTTTGTGTAACAATTTAGAGGTCAACTATTATTGGTTTAGCTTTGACCTTGAAGAAAATAAGAAATTGCTAAACTGTATAAATAGGGAAAATCTCTGAGGTCACGGCTTGAAAGTTATAGACACGTGGGGAGATCTATTATTAATTTAATAAAACAATTATCGCTTCCACAATTTTCTTTTCAAATCTTTGACAATGAATAAAGGAAAATTATTTGTTTTGTGAAATGGGCAGAATAGCGAAATAACAGTAAGAATGACTTGCCTAGCTATTATTTTAGTTTTACATGCAACGTTATGAATGCCTGTGGTGTTACCCCCACCCTTGTGTAATTATGTTATGTTATTGCTGTAAAAAGGTAAATCTTTTACTGATTAGGGAGCAATCAGACGTGGCTAATCTGGAAGTCATTGGAGAAGGCCCATGTTCAGCAGTCGACGTGTTACGACTGATATGATGACAATGGTGATGAATCGGCAGAGAACGCCTTGAGGTTTGTATGAGGATAATAAAGCAGAGGTGCAAACAAAATATGGTATATTAATGCTTTTATACATGATTTTGGAGCTATTACGTACTTACTTTACTGGAAAAATATAACATAACATAACATCACGCCTTTTATCCCGAAGGGGTAGGCAGAGGTGCACATTATGCCACTGTACAATGTAACACCCACTTTTCACTATTTATGTTACGAGTCCCATGTAATAGGGGGTGAGCCTATTGAATAAAATATAACAGTTTTTATATTTTTATAATAACTGTCGTAAGACATACTAAATTAACTAAAAATCGCGCAGCCTATCGCAGCAGTAGACATCGCCGCGACCGCGCGCGCGATTTTCAGTTAAGAAATTCAGCTTGAGAGTTAGTGGTTAGTGGAACTAGACAGAATTGGGAAACGAGCTTATCGAAAACGACTACATTAACATAACATAACATCACGCCTTTTATCCCCGAAGGGGTAGGCAGAGGTACACATTACGGCACTTAATGCCACTGTACAATGTAACACCCACTTTTCACTATTTATGTTAAGAGTCCCATGTAATAGGGGGTGAGCCTATTGCCATATACCGGGCACGAAAACGACTACAATAGAAGTTTTTTTCAGTTACACAAATAAAGCTGTATTGAATTTGTTACTCTTGAATCTCTATCTAGAGAGTGATTGACAAACTTCACAACATGCATTGTATTTGCTAATTGGATGGTGCTGACAGGAACTAAACTCATCAGAATTACGTCTACAATTGGATAGTTCAGGGTATAATCTAATTAGTCCGTCAGTTAGATAATGAAAAAAAAAACATTTTATTATTTTCTGGTATAAAGCTACAATACTTGATAAAAATTAAATGGCATTAAGTTTAAGAGGGGGAGGTCGTTACGTCACAAAGTGCTACAAAATGTACCACGCTGTGACGTCACACGATATTTCAAATTAATATATCGTCGAAAGTATTTAATTAAGTGATAAAATACGTGTTTAATGTTTTAAATTAATAGATTAGTTAGACATTAAATAAAATTTAGGAAACTACCCTATTCTGTGAATGGATAAATTGAGATACATGCACTTCAATGTGTATTTATATCAAATCACTTATATTGCAGGTTTGTATAGGCTTCATATAAGACTACGCTGTCTATTGCATGCCCATAGCTATAGTTATGGGTTCAAATAATTCAATAGCACCTATACAATTAAGATAAACAAAAAACCAACCTTATTTCACCTTTTTTTTTGAGGGGTTAAATCATCCATTGGCTTCTCCCGCCCGGGTGAGGCGAGAGGGAGTGTCAGACTCTTACTTACTAAAAACCACCCCGTTCCTACTCTTCGCACTTCGAGCCGGAGCCCCGGCAACCCGTTAAGTCTTCCGCGGCTCCGTATCGGCATCAGCCCTGCTGGGCCCCATCTGTGGTAGTCTGATGGCTCCTTGAGGCGCACGCTTAACCCTATTACACCTGCATTCAGAACACAAAATACCCAAGCAACTTTACCCAACAATTAAAAAACCTTCAAAGCAGTAATTTGAACCTTCTGTCATCCGTAAAGACTTTAAAAATGGCGTCCATAGATGTATATAATGAGACAGTTTTGTATTTCGAACGATAATTAAAGAGATAGGAACAGAAAAGGTCTATTGAAGACCTTTCATTGGAAAATTCTTTTGTTCAGGCAGCTGTGACGTCACAGACACGCTTGGCTCTGCACTATTATCAACTCATATCAGGTTTGCGAAAAGCGATAGTATCTTTTATGGGATAAAGTTTTAATTTGTTTGTGAAGTTGTTGATTCAGTTTTGAAACAAAAGAGGCTTTAATTATTTTAACGCTTGTAAGGTAGACAGATAGCATCTTGTCTTCCGTTCCTGGAAGAGTTATGATGAAAAATGTTTATTTCTTAGTTACAAATAGATTGATTTATTTCGGGTATTAACACTATATCAACAGTATGCAGTGTAATCGAACCTTTAGGTCTTTTTTTAATGGGACAAGTCCGCCACAACCTTCCAAAACCGCTGCAACTCCTGTAAGCCAGGATCTACAGTAGATACAACCATGGAAACACCGGAACACTGAAGTCCGGCGCGTACCAGGGACATGAGTAACTGTCTTGGTTCCCGTAACGAAGTGAATTAGAAGATATTTTAAGAGAAGAAAAAAACTTTAGGGCTTACTATTTGTAACTTCACGGTGGGTGGGTAACCGGCTGCTGCCTGCTGGAGTCAGGAAGTTCCGCGGTGGTTCAACCCCATGCCCCGGAAAGCATGTAAAGTCATTGTTCTTGCACCTGATCTCAGGAGACGACTCAGCAGTTTGTAGAGGTATATTACAATACTCCGTAGGACCGTTGTTGCATCAATTTAGGTATAATGTCCTGATTCCCCTGATCTGGGCCACGTAACACGGTGTTGATCACGGTGTAGATACATGTGTTGGCATCGATACGTAACAGGTTTAATAAAAAAAAAACAAATGGTTTTTTTTTACATATAACACTACTATTCTATTCACAGGTCAAACTCATATAAAATATTAACAAAACTAAATATTCTCCCATGTACAGGATATACATTACATCACGTCTTTTATCTCCGAAGGGGTAGGTAGAGGCAGAAAGGCACTTAATGGCAATTTACAATGTAACACCCACTTTTCCGGGCACAATTCCGGACTCCGTGCTACAAACTATTTTTTTAAACCCAGTAATATATTGCCCAGTCGCACTTGCGATCACTCGGCCAACGAAGCAGTCAAATCCTTTAATATCGCCTTTTTCAGATTTTCTAAAGGAAATCATTGTTATAATGTAAGAACGGTATGTTAGAAGGTAGTACTGCAATGAGGAACGCGTTAGTGCAATCACTTGTTAAAGTAGCGCACTGACTCGACTTCAAATAATGTGCAGGAAATCGTTTTACTTTACTTATTTCTGGTATATTAGCTTAGAAAACTGGGGTCTACTTGAGGTATAGGAACTTTTTAGAAGAGATTTAGAAGTGTAAGTGGAAACTTATATAGAGGTACAAACGATCCAATTGCTAAGATCCTATATCAAGAATAATTTCCATCTTATTACAACAAATAAGAACTACTGAAATCAATAAGCTCCATAATAGTATTCTATATATATATATATATATATATTGATATTGGCTTTCAAAAGCCTCCGTAATAACTATGATCATCATTAGAGCTATTTTTTACCCTCCATACCTACATACATGAGTACATCCCAATATAAAACACCACACATCTTCAACAGAAATATCAAGGGCTAGTTACTCATCCCACGGACACCCACGCTTACCTTCGCACAATAAACATACCATGACGTCATCACAGCACAGAGGACGATAAATAAGCCATAATTTTCTATGAATGGTCTCAATTACGACCGTTCCAACTGAGCTGTAATATCATCAAAATAACATAAAATTTTATCGACATCTGCGGTGGTTGTGAGCACAGTGCAGTCTTAATACAGATCGTCAATTGTTTGATGTTCGTCTGCAGTTTAGTATGTGTTGATTGCTTTGGAGTATGGAAGTATTGTTGTGTGGGTGTGGCGTGAGTGTCTCTGAGCTAGATTCTCAAAGGTGTTAGGAATCGCTATTGAGGCAGACGCCGCCATATTTTTAAGCTAGAAGTTTTGAAATACCAAAATAAGACGAGAAAAAGGAGAGGAAGGGGGCGTAAGAAAACATTTTCTTTGAAATAACAGTACTTATTATTAGTTATTTGGTACAAAAATAACAGGCAATTTAGGAGCCAATATCTACGAGTAATTAAAGCCATAATGAAGGTCATGGAATACTGCTGAATCTAAAAGTTACTGATCTAGAAGTTACAGTTACGGACCCAAATCCCCCCCCCTCTCCAATCCCTGAATCCTCAACAATCCTCAAATTGCTAATTTAAAAAAAGGCTGGTAACGCACTTGTTGTGTTCCAGGTGTCCATGGGCGACGCCAATTGCTTACCATCAGGTGATCCGTCTATCGTTTACTGGCTTATCTTATTAAAAAAGTTATTGGAGGAGGATTATATTTCGCAGCGTCTCGGGGCTGATTTGACGATGAAATAAAAAATCAAACGTTAAATGTACAATATAATTTATTTTGCAACTATGATAATCACATAAATAGTTTTTAAAAATCACCAAAAACATCGAACAAACGTATTTATGTAGGTATAAAGTGATCTACGTTATCTACACGGATTTTTATTTATATGTTAAACATAAGTAGTAGGTTACTATGTATTGTATAGAATTAGAAGAGTTACATTTCAGACTTCAAGAATATATTCATTCATATAAAATATGCGGGTGGTTTATGATCCTAGTGCTTAGGAGGTTGTAGTCAGATAGATATACGTAGGACAAGTCAGCAACTTTTCGGCCGATTTATCAATCATCAGTTAATTCTTAACTGTAGTTAACATATGATAGTTTTTATTATGGATATTGTCAAAAATATTCATATCTTTTTTTTCTTCTTTGGCAACCGAGTATATTTAAAGTTATTTCTCAGTTAAAATTTAACCAGAAAAAAATTATTCTACAGTTAAGAATTAACTGATCATTGAAAAACCGTCTTTATTAAATTTAATGATAAATAGATAGAAACAATTGGTACGTACGACCAAATACATCAAGCTCACCCTTTCTATGAAATTTCTTTAAGTTGTCCTATGTTCTGAAATAACTTTAGGACAACTTTAAGAATACATTAATAGAAATTTGAAAGTTTACGTAATTTGATGTGCTTGCATTCGTACAATAAAGAACAAACTGGAAACAGTTCAAACATTCTGATAAGACTCGAAAATATTCTCGAAATATTCTCACATAAACTATAGAAAACACATGTTTTAATTACAAATTACAACTAGATTAAGGCTACAGTTCAAATTAGTTCCATGTCACCAAAAAATCCCAGAATTAAATTGACACACTGACTCATCTTTGCACTGTGGTTAAAAAGCCGGGGGCAGGTGCGACGTACCCATTAGGGAAGTAACAAGTTAGAAGTATACGATATACAAGTATACGTTTCTAGAACATTCTACAGCACTAACATCATAAACCAACCAATAGAAAAACAGAAGGAATTCTAAGTTCAAAATTAATTTTAACACCGTATTACATAGTGAATTTGTGCATTTTGATAGGTTTTTCAAACCCCTCCTATATGCTTTTGACATTATTGATTTTTTTTGTATGATTTTTTACACACCCAAAAGTATTTTTGATACAATGCCACAGGTGGTAAGATTTGTCGATGTTAATTAATTTGTTTTGTAAAAAACAAACAATTGCTGGTCATTTATTTTAGCGACGTCCACTTTTATTTCGTCCATTTACTTTTGAGACATTTGAATCTTTACCCCCTTGTGTTAGAGGTCAGTTTTCTTTATAACATCATAATCATAAGTTATATTAACCCGTCGTGCGTCTAAACGTGGATCCCAGCGAGACACAATGTATTTTCTATTGTGTCTAAAAGTGTGTGGTTAAGGTTCTTCAAATGTGAACCTTATCCCATTCTTCATACAATTGAATTTTCGTTAAAAATAGATAAGTATAGAGGGGTTTTTAGTAAGTATCGGTATAAAATGCACAATCTCATAGATATATCACAACGAGAAACGTGTGTGCACTGGGCACATCAAACTACTAGGTACTTTAAAGCTCGATCTCCCCTCCAAGGGAACGTTGAGGGCTGTGCGAATTTTTTGTAAGTAAAAATATTAATAAACGATTTTTTTTCTACGCTGTGTTATTGTGCAGAACACTGTGTAGTTTAAAAACGGATAAATATGACAAAATTAAATCTTTATTAGAAAAAAAAAACAATATTCTAACTATAACACGTCCACATGAAATGTATTTAAACTGCAATCATATTGGTTTTTTATATAAGAAAAATATGGGACGAGCCGCTCTGCAGAAAAGTGAGCGAAAATCTCTTGAACTCCTCTTGTTCAACTGCAGAGAGAGCTCGCCTTTTGGCTGTGGGTGAGTGGGAGTCGGGGTTATAGCTTCTTGCTTTACCTTCGTCTAACCTAGGTACTTTGTTGGACGACACCACGTTCCGCGCTGCAATTTGTTTAAGGCTTGGAGCTTCATTTTGTTCACCTCATCGTTGTCGTTGTGGTGAAGATGTCAACAGCCTTGGACACCACGGCTTGTCATGTAGCCGTAGTGCGGGCCGTTTTGCTCGACACGCAAGTATTAATGACATAATTCGTCGAGCTCTTGCCTCCGTTGGCGTGCCAACTACTTTAGAACCTAATGGCTTGGTACGAGACGATGGCAAGAGACCCGACGGTATGTCATTATTCCTTTGGAAGATGAGTAGGGCTTTAGTATTGGACGCCACTTGCGTTGATACTCTGGCGCCATCCCATCTTCCAAGCTCAGCGTGTCGAGCCGGTGCTGCCGCTGCTGCTGCCGAGAACCTCAAACGGCGAAAGTATGATAGCCTGATTGGCAATTATGCTTTCGAACCGTTTGGGGTTGAAACTTTAGGGCCGTGGGGCCCAAGTGCACATCTTCTTTACAAAGATATTGTAAGGAGGATGGTTGACACTTCAGGTGACCGAAGGGCTGGCTACTACCTTGGGCAAAGGTTAAGCATTGCCATTCAACGTGGCAATGCTGCCAGTCTTTTGGGCACCCTACCTCACGGTAGCGATGAGGAAAATGTTTTCTTTGATGCCTTATGATTTATTTTTATTTTTATTATTTTTTAAGGTGTAAATATTCTAGTTTTAAATTTTTTTTATACATATTTTTAAGTTGTATATATTAAATTTTATCTTGTATTGTATATATTTAATTTAGTAATAGTTATTATTAATTTTAGAAAAGAATGATCCAAATAAACTTACATTTGCAGTAAAAAAAAAAGAAAAATTGTTATAAAGAATTTTCTTCGTAAAAAATAGCCCAAATCACACATTACACTCACGTGTACGTACAGTTAAATAAAAATAAAAAAAATGTAACAAGAAAAAGGACAAAAGGAATACAAAATAAAGAGACGTGAAAGTTAATTAAAATCTCGTTCAAACAGGATCATACCTACATAACGTAGCTTTATATTACCATTCATACATTCGTTCAAATTTAAAAGACTTGAAAAAGAAGACTGGAAGTTAATCACATTTGCTCATTCCTTGCTACAAACATACACACACACACACACACACACAAACAAGCAATCGCCTCCTTCGTCCTTTTCTGTTTTTTTGTGTATACTGGAGATTTATTTTTATGGAGACTTCAACGTTTACATTCTATTCATTTAGAAATATGTTTTTCAGTTTTAATTACGCCTCCTACACTTTTATTGATTCTTGGATATTAGGCAGCAAAACAATAAAATAATATTTGTACATTTCTCAGAAACCAAGATATTCGTTCAAAATTTTACTAAAAATATATACAAGTAAACAAAAACATGTAGGTATTAATTACATTCTCGTTCCTTCAAAACAGCCCACATACCAACTTATAGACATGTACACAAAATAAGGAATGTTTTACTAATTAAATACGAAAATAATGCCTAATTAGGAACGCACCACATACTTTAGAAAATTAGGTCAGGGAAGAAATTTGCGGAATAGCGGGAACCATGGAGTATAAGAGGTTAGGAGTATTATCTTATAGGAGAAAAAACTAAAAAAGAGGGTCGCCAAAGTGCATTACTTAGGTTATTTGGTACTTTTGTGGCAAAAGTCATGCACTTTAAATAGTATTAAATAATAACATTTTTAAATAGGATTATTTTATGACTAACTAAATTATTATATGAACATGATGTTTATCTTGTCTTTGAATTGAAAAATACAAAGCCGACTTGCTACCACGGTGCCTCCTATTTATGACGATATATCACATTTGAACGGTCAAGTTTTCAATGACCATTCCATATTTATATACTCTATGACGAGAACAGAAACTCTCGGCGGCCATGTTTTAATCACGGCTCAAATTTCGCGGGAAAAATAAAAAAATATATTGAGCGCGGAAGAAAATGAAGATCTCTCGAAACTTACACCGAAAGTAATTAGAGGTAAAAAGGTAAGAAATACAATTTAAAAAATATTCCTTTGTTAGACGGATTCTTTTCTTAATTAGTGAGTAAACGGCCTCAAGCATTGCTGGGGCTTGATACGGAATATGAGTTTGAAATCATAAGACGTATCGTTTACAGTAATTCTGTTGTAAACAGTTGCCTAAAGGTCGATCTTTTTTTATAATAATTATTGGCTTTTGGCCGCTAACTTGCCTAGTTATTAAATAATGTGGCGAATGATGCAGCACTGACTAATATGCAACCTTTTTTTGATTGGGACTTTTGTCAAATTGCCTCACTGAATTTTTAACATTGCCGTTTTGTATTAGAAAGTCGAAAATCAATTGAAGAAATTTCACATATCTGTCGGTTAATTTAATAGACTAGTGTTTAATATTTTCTCAAAAATTCGCACATACCTCAATACCATTTGTTTCCTATCTAAATACTTAGAAACTCTCTCTTGGAAAAAACGTGTCAGAAACCAAAAAATGACAGTTCGAAACAATTTACGTTCTAAGTACTTACAAATAGGCACAGATAAAGAATAAAGATGAACCATAGACTAGAAGGACATTTTTTTATTCCATTTACAAAAAGTATTTTATAGACATTTATTTTTTTATTTTGTGCCAAAGTAAAACAAACTCATTTTTTATATTACCTAACAAGAAAAATCTGTTACATCACAAGAATAACATATAAAAATGGGTAAACAATAATTCTATAAATAAAAACCACGTGAATAGCCATTTTGTTTACAAAATAAAAAGGTACACTTTTATACAAATTTAGTGGGGAATACGGAAAAGGCTATTTTCATCTCCTCACCGTTCAGATGTTGTGACGTCATTTACAACCGGTAATAACTAGTACGTCACTTCAAATAAGGTGTACAAGGGGCGAACAGAATGAAAATTTCTTCATAATAAACGCATATAAACGAACTTTTAATCTTAACAACGTGTTTTGTTATTAAAAAAGTTAAAATTTTCATTAAACACCAAATTATATAATCAACATAAGACTGTCGCCAAAAAAAACATACACGATTGCAAAACTACTGGATAAATGAAAACCTGAACATTTTCATAAAAGAGCTTAATGAAGCTTGAAATGCTGGCAAACTGGCAAACAAGGCTACTGAATGCAATTTGTTGATATTGACTCGACGGCCCAGTAATTGGTTCATTCACCCTGCCGTCAGATGTATTGATCATTGCATCACTGTGAGGTAAATGTCACTGTTGTTTAGGTTGTTGTTTAGGTATAGGATAATGGCGAACATTACAAAATCATGTGTGAAAGTTGCATTTTATTAAATGTTACATATATTTTAACTATTTATGAATTAATCATATGTAATAGGAGACGAAAATATTGAATACCGAATACACTAATAAAACCTAAAATCGTCTGATTAACAATCAACAATCGAAATACCTTTCTACGTAAAAAAAAAGATGTAAAGACAATCAATTTTACATTGGCACAAACGAAAAAAAGTGACTCAAACAACAAATCTACTCATTTCAAAAGTCGTAGAAAGTTTCGTATAGAAAAATATAATTAGTATTCTAATAGTAACATGTAGCTTTACATTAACTTACGTTATGTATAGACGAGCACATGAATTTTATATTTTTATTATGAATATTATTAATACTGATTCTTGCCACAGTATAAAAAAGTTGCAAAAGGTTCAACCCGCTGATGGTAATAGCCAAAAAGAGATAAATAGATTACAAAAATGTAGGTACATATTTTGGTAATGTATAAACAAATCGACACCAGCAATTTACCTCTATACTATGATAACTCGAATTTTAGGTAAAATCATTTTTTAGTCCAAGTTCCTTAAAACATGGTTTTATATGATTGGAAATCATGAAGAAATACGCGAAAATAACGAAGTTATGAATTTTTATTATAATAAAACAATTTTACCTGAAATTCGAGTTAGCGTAGTATAAATTAATGGTGTTTAAATATAATATAATGCAGGTTACATACCTTACGAAATAATTGTGCAATTTAACTATAGGTACAGACGAACTATACAGTTAAATCTTATGGTGTGTAGGCTGTATGGACCTATTATTACGAAGGTGTGTATCCTGCATTAGTCAAACATACATTACGATACACTGCGCTGCTAAATTGGTTTATTACAGTCCAAAACACAAATCTGACTTACCATTCGTTTTTATCAGTAAATCCTATTTCGTGATCATTCCCGAATTCGGAAATTTCGTGAATGTTCGCGATTTACGATTCAAAAATTTTATTTGAAAGTATGTATTTTACGTCTGTCCAGGCGTTTTCTTAGTCCACAATAGTTTTTTTACATATACATCGAAATACAAGTAAACCAACCAGCCGGTCGAAAACATCTTTTTTTTGAGGTTTAGTTAAGTAGTTGATCTTCTGTATTTCTTGTTTATACTGAATACTACGCGTGCAATCAGGTAAAACTTTACATAGAAAATACGACGATGCCGTCTTGGATTGCACATTGGGTATCTTAATATTAAAACTCCTTCTTTAATATTATTTATACAAATGCTTGCTAAAGTATAAACAATATTAAATTGTATGGAGTTAGGAGCAGCCATGCTAATGATAAACACATATTTAGGACCGATTTTAGAGTCATAAGTTAATTTTGAACTGTAGAATAAAATTTCATTTGACAGTTTTTAGTATGGAAGAATTGTCAAATGATCAATGTTATTCCTCATTTAAAATTTAACTGGTGTTGGAAAAATCGGCCCTTAATTTAGAGAAAACGTACAAATGAAATTCGTGTAAATAGGATAATAATAGCGTTTCTATGTCTGGGTGAACAACTTAAAAATAAACACTTCACTCTTAATTTTGAAATACTTTCACTCACCATAATTTATTATTGATTACTACGTATGACAGAACACACAACAACAACGAGAAAAATAATTTCAACACTTTCTCAGAAAACCTAAACAAATTACCTAATTGAAAATCGCGGATTTATTCACGGGAATATACTGAGAAAAGTTTTACTAGTTTCGAACCACAAAGGGGCTCTTTATGAACAGCGTGCGGGGTCGCGGCGATGTCGCGCAACCTACTCTTATCAGTAGGAAGAAGAAGGAAGGAGACAAAAGAAAGAAAGGAAGAGCACCTCTGTGGCTCGAAACTAGTAAAGCTTTTCTCAATATAACACGCGATTTTTAGTTAATTTACGAAAACTCACGATAGTTATTATAAAAACGTAAACAAACATAGAGGTATCTATAATTTCTTAAACTGGATAGGTCAAATTAAAAAAAATACATCAATTCACAAAACCATGGCCGCTCCCCTACAATAAATAAACAACTCATGTTTCAAGTAAAACTTTCTTCATAATTAGCCATAGTTTTATGGCATATTGGTTACTGTCCATCTAGGTGACTTAAAGATGGCTACTAAGTGTAGACTTGATATTTCAAGGCGAGGCAAGGTGGAGTCGTGGAACGTCTGATCAAACATAGCTATTGATGGAATTTTCTAGAATAACAACTTGTTTCTCAGAAAAGGTAAAGTAAGAACTATGAATAGTGTAATTTGAAAGGAACTGAAACATGGAGACAAAGTAATATTAGTAATTTTCAACTGAAAATATGGTAATAGGTTCACACTCTAATACATGGGTCTCATAACATAAATAGTATTACATTGTACAGTGTTATTAAGTGTCATAAAGTGCACCTCTGCTTATCCCTTTGGAGACAAAAGACTTCAAAAAAAAGAAAATTTTCAATGTGACCTGCTGTATCTCGCCTTTGGCGGAACCGATTTTGATTTGAAGTCGCCTTTTTAACATAGTTTATAAAATAATGATTCGTTATTACTTTTGTTGTAGATATTGGTAGTTAGGACAATAATACTGTGTCCATAAGATTACTAAACGAAACAATTAAAGCGCACATAATTAAGGCCAATAATCTCAGCTAACCGAAATGAAATTCTACCAATAGACTAAACAAAAATCTTGGATGTTGTAGTTTTAATAACTTAGACTGCCTAAACAAATGCCAATCACTTCGAAGCTATTCGAATTCGATAGGTAATCATTGATCATTGAATGTCTTCAACTGACGAGGGATTGGTAAACCAATCCCTCGTCAGTTGAAGACATACAATTATTTATAATTATTTATTAATATATATACAATTTGATTACAAATATGGATAGATTTGTATTATAAGAAAAGTTTAAACATACAAGAAATGCACATTTGTCTTGTTCGTTTTAGACTAATGAAACTATTTTTATAATGTAACATCATACTAGTATTATGAATGCGAAAGTTCATCAGACATATAAATAAAGATATTTGGATGTTTATCCGTTAATCACGCTGGAACTACTGAACGGATTTTGATGAAATTTTATATACAGGCAGGGTATAGACTGACTTAGGTGATAGTGTACTTTTTACACCATTAAATACTACCATTGGATAAAACTGGAATGCGCAGGCAAAGCTTGGGTAAAAGTTAATATTTTTTTACAAAGTTCATGATCTATTTCTCGAAAAGTCACGGAGATGCCTTCAGACAACAAAATTTTGTACCATCAATAAGTTGAAATGCAAATAAAATACCTTAGCAGACACTCCATGCCATAGCTGTTCATCTGATACCATGAACCTTCTAAGTAATTACTTGAAACACGAGTCGAATACAAACACTAAACTTAACAAGTATGCTAATGGAAAATTCTCATTATGTTATCGATATTATCAATATTTGATACATTTATGAACATCATTGAATACTCTATTAAATTATTATTATATTAAAAGGTTCTTTAGATTTGTTGCAATATGAAAATATGTTTTATCTTGATAGAAAAGCGCTGAGGCGACTTTGTTCTTGTAAAAGTTTTAAACGTGATCAAATGACGTCATCATCTGCTAAATATCGCACAGTACTGGAAATCAACTATTAACTTTAGTTTAAATCGTAGTAGTACTAAGCGATCAATACACAAGTAACATCCTCGTCATATATCAGTAACAACCCATCAAGTCGACGCTTACATTCAACTACCTTTGTTCATTGGACGCGCCCCATTGCAGCTTCGGTAAACCAAAACCTACAGCGGCGCCCGTCCAAAAATGTAACAGAACTTGAAACTCAAGACATGAACAAACTATGTTGAATTTCTTCATAATATTATTAAAATTCAATGAATAAAAAAGAAACAATAGTTTTACTTCTAACCACGCCAAGATTTTAGTATTAAAAATAGTCTTTAATACTTTCTATTCATCTTAGGAAGAATTAAATGAATGCCTACCTTAAATTAGCTTCGCTTAATATTCCCTTTCAGTGGTGACAAGGTCATCTATTCCATTAAGTGGGACCAAGGTCGTTTATCCCTTGTCAAGGCAAAACCACCCTTATCTCGTTATAGTTAACAAGAACAAGAGTTTAAAGTCCTGCTGGCATTTGTACTGATAGATTTGAAGTTGACAATGATAAAGGAAATTAGGATAGAAATGTAAATGAAGATAAATATGATACAGATATGGATTCCCGTAATACTGAACATTGAGTTTTCTAAGTAATAAAATGTTAAAATGTAATAAAATATTGATTGATTTTTAATGCATTATACTTCATTATTATAATAACTGATGTCAAGGACCTCTTTAACAAACTGTATGCAATTAAATCACAAAACCTGTTGAAACGAAAGCAGTTCTTTGAGTCATATCTGGTGAATAACAAAAGAGTCTCTCACGAAATTCTACGAATTAATTTTCGCATCCATTTATATGAATAACGATCCAATTAAATGGACAGATTATCAAACTAAAACAAAAGATTACTTTGACGTACTTAAGTTTACTTTAAAATTCAAACTGAGAGAGACTGATAATATTGTCAAATGATGATTCTAATAAGCATTATAAATGTTAAAAGAGAGACTGGCTCAAGAATTCATCAAATCCAGACAACGAAACCTTATTACAACAATGAATCGATGGAATACAATAAATTTGGACGCTGATTTATATGAATTTCTCGAATGTCTTTCATATGACCAAAAAATCGATCGCGATATTGCCAAGCTATTGTTTGTTGAACCCATATGATATGAAATTAACCGAGAATATAATATTATTTACGCATTTTCCCTTCGAAATAAGAATATTTTGTATGAAAATCAACGCTCTTTCCAAGGGTCTCCGGATTTTCCCCACTTTTCAAACGAATATTCTTTTTATGACATCGGCCATAAATTATTCGACGTGACATAAATGGTTTAGAGGAAAAACGTCTGCTTTTTCTTGACACAATACGGCATTTGCGAAAGTTAACTATAGTGAATAGAAATTACTGGATCATTTTGTAAAAAAGATTAAATGGGATGTCAAAGGGAAAGTCTTTCAAGGAATTTTCTGCAGTAAATTGGAATCTGCATCTGACGAGCTTCCATAGTGATTGGTTATACATCAAAATTCCAGTAACAAAGCAGGTAGCTGCTACAGCGCTTATCGTATACCCGACAGAATCAACCTTAGTTTATAACCAGTCGAACATTGATTAAAACACGAGATAGTAAAATTAGAAGGAAGAATCCTCTATACAATTAACATTAAGAGAAAACATCTACAACATTTATAAGGTACCAGGAGCACAGAAGATTACAGGACGTGCAAGTTCTCGCAAGACTTCGATTTAGAGATGTCGTTTATGCAGATCTTTTGCAGTAGTTCCCTTGCGATGCTGAGCGATATGTGTGTGCGCGAACTGGCTAGTTTAGGCTGCTTCGTGTCCTAAAACAAAATATAATTGTAAGAAAAATTCTTCAAACGAAAATATTATTTTTTAATTCTGAAGAAAAACATGAATTCCTTCGTTTGATCTCGAACTTCGGTTGTTCCATTTAAACCTTTTTATCTTTCTTCGTTTGTAATTACGCAAATATACAGACATGTAACATTTGCCCTTCTTTTTGTCTTTCCTTTTTACAGAACATTGAATTTCCTATCAAGTTCAAGCTTCGGAAATTGTCTCATTAATTTTTCTTCTACCTTGTTTTATTGTTATACATATTTTATCATTTGAACTCGAAATTGCTCAGGTATCTCACTAATGCCTCGATTTGCTATTCAAACATCTGAATTATTTGTCTCTTCATTGCCAACCTCTTTATTCTTTAATAATTGAGGATCAGTTTTAGATAACAACAATTGAGGAGCAATGTTAAATAAATGTCAAGACTATATTCTAGTGACAGATCTGGTCTGAGTTTGAACTTTATCACTCTTGACACAAATTATATTTTAAAGTAATAATCTTATAATCGCGTTTCATAAAAATACTCTGCTTAACAAAATTAATTTTCTCAGCGTGTTATATTGAAGACAAGTTTAATCTTGTCTCGTATTTTAAGCCGTATAGAAAATTCATACCTACCACATACAAATAGAGACCAATTTTGTTTAAATCTGTTACCTGTTTTCCAGTTTTCTTGGCGTGTTTCTTATCCCTGCTCTCTTTCAGTCGAATTTGCTTGAGGATACCAACCAGTAGCTCGTCCACATTGTGCTGGATCCCTGATGATGTCTCTATGAACTTGCAATCTCTTGACGTCGCCAGTGCTTTACCCTCTGTGAGGAAGACAGATCCGTTTTAACTCGTCGAGTACCGTCGGTAATAGGTTGAGGTCACCGGTGACCGCTTGGTGTTTGACAGTTTAAAGTAAATAAAGTATAAAACAAATATTTATCTTTACTTCTAACACAGTCTAAGAATCTTCTACGTGATCTTTGAGGTTTCTTTAAGATCTCATAACATGTCCTAAGAAACTAAGGATCTATCCCTAAATATGTCATTAACAAGAAGTTGAAGTCTACGACCAATTACATATTGAAAGCATATGAGACTATCACACTTTCTGTTATTTATGACGTGATAGATGACAAATAATCAAACAGCAATCCGCATACCGCTTAGACACCTTCAATACTAGTGCCTACCGATCTTTCAAAATACAGTAAGATCTTTTTTTTAAATCTGACGGTTCGGTAAAACCGTTGACGTCAGACCATTCCACATTTTGGACATTCGAAGCAAAAAGATTTTATTATACTGATCTAATAGGTGTGAATGACCCATAGTCTACTACTACTCACCATTAGTAGAAACCTGTCTAGCTCTAGCCAGGTCGGCCTTGTTCCCTACAAGCACAACAGTTCGTTCCACAGTGAACTGTTCCCGGGCGAGGTATGCCAGTAACTCGGCGGCGCGGATGAAGGAGCTCTTGGCTACCACGGAGTAGACCACGACGCAAGCATGGGGTTCATATGTTGAGAGGCAGTTCTCTACCTGTGGTGGAAGAAATGTGATGATACATAAATTAGGCTTCTCGATGCAATTATGATCAGTTTTAATAGGCAGATTACTAACTCTATTATGGACCTTCTTTCCGATGCTTAGAGACTATGAACCTATGAACAAATTTTGGGGATGATAATATCGTATATCAACGTATTAAATCAACAGTGAGGATTGTGATTCATTCTAAATTGTCGGTCAACGGAGGGAGTTTTCTTATAACCGAAAATACTCCAATAATAAATTGTTCGATTAAGGAGTAATATAAGGCTCTTATTGGGCTGTAAACGCTTATGACCAACCAATCAGAATAGGAAATGTAGGTATACACTGGGAATGCCTTGAAATGTAAGGACATTACTTCTAAATCTACAATGACGAAAAATCCACAACATTTTTTCATACAAAGGTAGTCTTTAAACATGGAAAATAAGGTCTATAATGGAGAAAGTGGAGAGCCGTCACCGGTGTACGCTTGAGGACTCGAAGTCAAATGTGAATGTACCTTCGTTACACTATTGTCACCATTTGTCCTTGAATAACTTTTAAACTCACCGACATCTCAGTACTAGGATGATCAATGAAAATCATCTCGGATTCTTCTCCATCCAGCAGAACAGATACTGACTTCTCACCGAATTCGTCGTCTGAAACAACATTGAACTTTAATCATGAAGCAATATAGTTTATTTTCCATGAATCGGATAGTGATAAGGGTTCTCAACAGAGGTAAATTATACAAAAATCAATGTATGAAGTTTATGAGAGTTGTAAATGTTTTGTTTTATTGTTCCCGAAAAAGTTCAAATTACATTAACAATCTCACAGGACTTGATGATATAGGGTGTAAACGAAACGCTGACAAAAAGAAATTGTATTTACAATAGGGTAGATGCCTAATTTTTATTTTAATGTCCGTCTGGTAGAATATTTTAAATCATTAGACACGTATTTTTTATTTTCTTACAGAAACGAATACTTTCGACGATATATAGATTTGAAATGCCGTGTGACGTCACTTCTATGTATATTTTTACGTAGAAATGACGTTTTAGCCCCCACTTCTAAACTTTGATTCGTTTTATATAAGTATTATTTTTGTATACAACAAAATAAAAAATTACGTGACTAATATCTAATATTTTTTCATTACCTAACTTACGGACTAAATAGATTATTAATTTTCATACCCCGTCATCATCCCAATTTTAATTGTTTTTGTCTTCGCGATATTCATGCAACATTAGGCGTGAACAGTTGATTACAACTATTATTACATAAAAGAAATATTTAATTCCTTATTTTTATGAAAATATATTAACCTCTTTTTTACCATCACATTCTGTGAGCATTCTGTTTACACCTGTATACATCTAGTTGTAAGTTTAGTCTGTCTATGGTCTCATTCACGAACTGCGTTACGATACCTATATTCAAAAGAGCACCCGAAGAGATCTGAATGATTCTTTTTCGGAAACAAATGACACCACATACAATACACATTATTATTATGAAAAAAAAATACATAAAACACAACGTATATTTTAAATTTTTGTTAGTAAATATTTATTTTAATTCAATTTTAAAGGATATTAAAGGGTAGTAGGTATAGAGTGTTTCTAGGTAACTAAATACTAATCAGTCTAAGTTTTAACTATATTTGAGGTTGCAGAGTGAAGCGCTAACCACACAAAGCTTAAATTGACAGAATTTAAAAGCCTAACAACACAAAAGCGGCTATCTATATACAAGGTGTAGTTTTGAAGCCGTGTCATTTCTCGGGGACATGTCACAGAAGTCATAAAGGTTCAATGTAAGAGAAAATTTCGGGCCAACAGTTAAAAATACGGTTATAATAAATCGTTTAAGTTCGACAGGATTTCAGAATAAGCGACAGCAATGTTTCTTATTGGAGTTTTATGGAATTAGGAATAATATCAATTACGTGTTGGAGTTTGTGTATGTTAAGCCGCGTTATAAAGCTAGTCACAAGACAGCGGCGTGTACTTCGCACTTACGAATTTCCGTAATTTCAGAAAAATGAAAAATATATACCTAAAATTTTTTTATTGATATGGACTCAGAATCGGTATCCGAGTTACCTCCTAGAAAATGACGCGGCTTTAAAACAACACCTTGTATAAAAAAATAAAACCCGTTTCCCATTGTCACGCTATAATTTAGAAAACGGCTTGACCGATTTGGTTAATTTTTTGTTTGTTGTGTTTGTTATGCCACGGGAACGGGAGAAAACGGGATTGCGCGCACGAAGTCACGGGCAGAAGCTAGTTGAAAATAAACTTTGAACGTTCTTTAAGTAAATGTATTCCACACTATGAAGACATGAGGAGCATTGTCTATTTGGTGATGATAGTATTCAGTGGTTAATTTATTTAAACTTAGAATATTTTGTACTTTTTCCTTATTGTAATTGTTGACGACACGGTTGGTGCGGTGGCTGGGCAACCGGCTGACATGCAACGTGTCGCGGGTTCGATTACCACACGGAACAACTCTTTGTGTGATTAACAAATTGTTGTTCCGGGTCTGGGTGTCATCTGTGTGTACTTCTATATATGTAAACGCACCCAAAACACAAGAGAAAAGGGGCCAAGGTTTTTATTTACAAAGAAATAATAAGCAACATTAGCCCACACTGGGATTTTCTCATGTCTCAAACACACACACATATACCCTCATAGACTTACTCTTACAAACAGTTCGCAATAACACCCCACCAATCCTCATCATCATCATCAGCCTATAAATGCCCACTGCTGAGCAAAGCCTCTTCTCACACGGAGAAGGTTTGAGCATGAATCACCACGCTTGCTCAATGCGGGTTGGCAATTACAAACTTATAATTAGAAATTATAAGCCCAGGTTTCCTCACGATATTTTCCTTCACCGTTTGTCATAGATAATCTTAGAAAGTACATAAATAACTCGGAAAAAGTCACATTGGTACACACGGCCACACATCAACCTATACAAAACCAGTTTATCCTGGTATCGCGTCGCATCATCTTGCCGCACATTTAACGGTTAGTTTATACTGGTTATGTAAAGCTCGATGTGTAGCCGTGTGTACTGGTCATGCATATTGGTCATGCATCAGAAGTGAGCATCTTAAACCTCCGGCCCATCAATGCAACTAAATTCTAAACTCCTACACTTACTAAACCATCTATAAAACGAAAAACAAAAATGTAATGAGGTTTCTCTCATACACCGACAGTAGAATTCAGCAAAGCTTATGACTCACACAACATACAATAAAGTATTTACATGAAATCCAGAGACACAAGTTGCGGGGATTACTCCCAGTAGAAGCCATATAGCGTTGACAATTTACGAGCATTTAACGTATCGTCGAATTTATGTCAAGTTAAGCACTTAACTGAACTATTACGTCATACCGTTTTATGTTTAAGTACAAGTTATTATTGTTCTTGAAGTTTATA
Source organism: Spodoptera picta (assembly GCA_038387885.1). NCBI lineage: Eukaryota > Metazoa > Arthropoda > Insecta > Lepidoptera > Noctuidae > Spodoptera > Spodoptera picta. Next base: position 245,778 of record JAZHFQ010000752.1, on the reverse strand, counting down.
GTCTTCGTATACTATGAATGGTCTTTTGTTAGTTTCTGTTTAAGACAGTACTAAAGAAACTTACTTAATTTCATTGATAGTTTATTTACAAAATCGTACTGTCAGCTCTTAGACTAAGTCTATCCAGTTCCTAAGAAAGGAATTTGTTGCCTTTATATTTTTTCATTGATATCGTCTTTTTGGATTTTTTGACAAAACATGGCAAAAATAGTTCAGTTATTTTAGTGTATTGTCAAGTAAGTCAAATAGTAGATTACCATTTACTCTAGTTTAGATGTCTAATATTTTAATCAAATCAAGTAGAATTATAGAAATATAATAATTTCTCAACTCCCCACGGAGAGCAACAAGCATAAATTAACCAAAAACCGATCGACGAACGTTGTTACTTAGCAAGCATTTCCTCAAACGCATGTACATGTTACAGTAAAAGTTCTAATTATAATTAGTTTCCAAATCTTTCTAGAAACGTCAAAATAATATCGACTCTCAAAAATAAAAATCTTAAAACATCAGATGAATAGAAATCAGTATAATATAATTCTTATATTAAAGATAGAAAAGTCAACAGTTTTTTTGAGTTACCTTTTACCTTTTTCAATAAAAAAGACGAGCGACGAAAAATACCTTCTTTACAAATAACCATTAGAAATACCGAAGCTATCCCAAAATTCACACTTCCACAGCAACATACCAACAGACAATCTAAAAATAAACATTGTATTTGACGTCGAATGAATGTGCTCATCAAGTAATTGGATAAAATGGCCTCCGGGGTGCTGTCGACGTTATTCCTAAAGTGCCCTTAACAACAGAGGGTTGGGGGTAAACAGATCGAGGGATAATGGGGATAATGGACTAAGTACAGAGCACCAGCAGGTCATACTACACCAATCTGTTATTTTTTTATCGAATTTTCAACTTTATACCAAAACGATAAAGTAGAAAATGTTATAGATAGATCTGACAGAAAAGAGTAGCTTCATCTGATGTCGACACGGTACTATGTCCAACGCAGTTTAAATTATGGGAACAATTTTTTAGCTGTCATTTTCTGGAGAGCAAGATGGCGTCCTTAATAGACCTTTCGGTCCTTGTTGGTTTGTAATTTCGTCGTGGAAGCTTTTTACGGGTAACCTATGTCTCCAGGAATTGGATATGATTTCGTTCTTGTGGTCTTTATAACTTAATATGATTTCAGGCCTGTTGATTCTGTGGAATCTCTTCACCAAAAATTGTGGTGGCTAATGTAATAGTAGTTTTAGAGCTACAGACTCCAACAAGAATTGCATAAAGACCACGTTAGGCTACAGATTTAAATATGAACTTGGATGATAATAAATAAAGAATCACCAAAGATTTATTGTAACTAAGTTCTTAATTTTACGAATCATTTTTCATTCAATTGTTTCACTTTCAAAAGTAAGTAAATAAATCGATTCTATAGTTTCATACGAATTATCAATTTAACATTAATTTGTGTCGAAAACCAACTGAATGCCTGACAAAATACTTTCTAGAACATGATAACTTCAGTAGTACCTACTAATATGATTGGCTAGGTATAAGTACAATTCATAAAGAAGGGTCACTGTCATTGTCGACATGACTTTTAGGTCGACAAGATGAATGATTTCTGTATGACGAATGACATTTGTTTGATCGATGTCCTAGCTTGAAGGTCAAATACATTCCTCCAAGTAAATTAAGAAAATTAATTAGTCAATGGAAATTAGTTGCATTATCTACAGTTTTTTACTAATTATCTATAATATAATGGCTATATTCTAATTTGTCTGCAGTCCTATTCTTCCGTGACGGGGATATTGAAAGGAGAGTGAAAGCGGGAAATAGTGTTAATGGTGCTTTACACTCTGTCATGTCGAGTAAAATAATATCCAGCAAACTGGACTGGACTTGCTGTAATGCAGTGTGTATTGACACCAACGCTTATGTATGGTAGTGAATCATGGGTGTGGCAGAAGAAGCATGAAAGCAGGATTAATGCGGTGGAAATGAGAGCCCTAAGAAGTATGTGTGGACTAAAATTGAGTGATCGAGTGAAAAATAGTGTTATTAGAGAAAGGTGTGGATTGAAAGATGATGTATTGTAGTGACAAGGATTGAAAAGGGAATGTTACGCTGGTTTGAACATGTAGAAAGGATGGATGAAAGTAGAGTAACGAAAGAAGAATACAGAGCGGATATGAATGGGGCCGTCGGTAGAAGGCGCCCTAGATGGACATATAGTGACCAGATTGGCGATATATTAAAGAAGGGCCAAATTAAAAGTACCCTTAACCGACGAGCATGCATGAAAAGATTGATGACTGTTAATGAAGCGAAAGAGGTATGTAAGAATCGTAGTAATTGGCGTTCCTTAGTCTCTGCCTACCCCCATGGGAGACAGGCGTGAAGTTATGTACGTCCTATTCTTCCCACATGTGTCGTAAAATCCGACTATGAGACCACAAATTATGTATAAATACAACCGCCAACAGCGGTCTCTGATCGCTTATACTTTGGCCTGCGATCTCTAACCCGCCTGCCCAGAGTGGGGATTCTGGCAAAAATTCTAATGGAGAGGAGGCTCATATCGATCATGATGATGATGAAAATTAAACAAAGAGTAGGCTACACGACATCGCCATGACTGCGCACGCTGCTTATGAAGAAGAGCCTATCTGCAGCAACTAGTAGATCTTTTCTCAGTATAGTCACGCGAGTATCCCACGATTTTTAGTTAATTTAGTATCAGTATGTCTCACAATAGTTATTATAAAAAAACGATTATGATCATTTCGAGCCTAGTAATACTTAAACACTCATTTTTTCTAGGTTCCCATTTGGTACCTACTAAAACAAATTCTTAGAAAAGATGATTGTATGAAGACAAAAAATATACATAAATATGACATTACAAATGCTGTAACATCTACACACACATACTAACTACAAACACAGCACGAACGCAGATATTATAGGACAGTGGTGTAAAGGCAGTAATACACTGCGACATATAGGTTTAAAGGCAGTAACACACTTGGATATAAGGGGTGTCATACACTTACCGCGTTTAGCTTCATCAGATGCAAGCAGCAAAAAGAAGTTATGTTATTTACAGAAGAGCCAACAGCCATAGTGTGCTTATTGTAAAATTGCTATTTATTTTTAAGATGAGAGCAGATTTGTTATAAAGGTATTTTAAATTGTCAAACACCGAGTGGTCACCGATGACCGCAACCTATTGTTCTTTAATTGTATCTATAATGACGATACTCAACGAGTTAAGCCTTTGTAGACATCATGTAATTTTAAAAGGGTTTTTTTTAAGAATTGGCAAAAGTGAGGCGGGAGTGGACTAACTCTGCCCTGCCCAGAAAATTTTCAGACATAAATAAAAAGAAAGTGCGCTTTATTTTAATTTCTATCGTGACAAACTTTTCTTTGCGAAAAACTCCTAACTAATGCAATAAAAATTCTGTTTTGTGTCAATGCAACCATGTGAACGTTACCCATTCTTTACTCCGAAACCAACTATTTCGATTGGTGCACACAAAATCAATGTATTCTTTTATGGGATAAGTCGGTAAAAGAACAGACGGATTTCCTGATGGGTGACGTGTCGCCCGTGGACGCGTGGAACACCAAAGGCGTTACGTTTTGAGGATTAAGAATTTGGAGATTCAGGGATTGATGGGGGGAGGGGTAATTGGGCCTTCGGTAACTTCACTCATACAACGAAACACAACGCAAGCGTTGTTTCACGTCAGTTTTCTGTGAGGCCGTGATCACTCCTATCGAGCCGGCCCATTCGTGCCGAAGCATGGCTCTTCCACATTTATAGGAGTTACAGACTTATAAAAATTTAAAATCATATACCAAAAAACTGTTTAATACTTCTTTTCTCTTCTTATGGCACTTAATTCCGGAAGGTTGGCCATCAACTTTTTGAATTTGTCATTGTCATTGGCCAGGCGTAAAAGTTGTTCCACAGAGCTGATACCAGTGCACTCCCGAATATTGCGCATCAACGACTTTTCCTTCGCCCAGCGCTTCTCTTCCTTTCCTTACCCATCATTATAAGATGAAGCAGCATGTATTTCGTATGTCTCAGTACATGACTGAGATATTCTATCTTGCGCTTTTTGATGATTTGGATCATTTTGTGTGGCATGTGGACGCGCTGGAACACGGTATCGTTCCTGACCTTTTACGTCCAAGTTACATATTCGCAACATCCGACGGTAACACAACATTTCAAACGCCTTGAATACTATCAAATTATATCCATTTACAATAACATAAGATTTATTTACTTTCTATTAAACGAAAATATCTCATCAATAAATGTTTTTCTTTTCTCAGATCAATCATAAGATAAATATCAGCTTATGAGTGCTTTACTCAAAATATTTTTACTGAAAACACAGGGCCATTGACCTGAGCTAACAAAGTCAACATTTTAAGACCTTGGTGCCAATCTTTGATTATCAAATGGACCTTTATGATAGTCGTCAAAGACAGTTAGAAAACTATAAAGTACTGCATATGAGTTTAATCTAGATCTTTGAATGAAACTAACTCAAAATGCTGAGATAGTTATAATGAAAGATTTAAAACGAACTGAAGATTATTTCAATATGTACCTGACAGAACTCTTTTAATTCTCAAATCTTATACTAAATTTATTTTAATATAAAGCTGAAGAGTTAGTTTTTTTGTTTGTTTGTTTGAACGCGCTAATCGCCGTAACTACAAGTCAGATTTGAATAATTATTTTTGTGTTGGATAGCGCATTTATCGAGGATGGCTATAGGCTATAAAACATCACGCTACGACCAATAGGAGCCGAGCAGAGCGGGTGAAACCGCGCGGAAGTAGCTAGTGTGTAAACAAATGAATAATGTGTCCCAAAACTGTCACCACCACTAGTATTCTCTTACTAAACGTTCAATGACCTTACCACGATCCTCTTTATTGTTGTTCTTGTGTGTAGTGGTAAGTTCCCCATAATGCTGATCAAATATGGGATTTAAGGCATACAGATAAGACTATTTTTACATCACATCAACAGTTTATAAGTGGCCACTGCTGAACAAAGGCCTCTTCTCAGACGTAGAAGGTTTAAAAATATAAAATAAAAATATAAAATAATGTTTATTTCGGACAAGTGAAGCATCCATAGGGGTTAGTAAGAAAACATTTAAAATCTTAAAAACTATGTTAGTACCTATACTATACTATGTTAGTACCTATGGTTTAAGAATTAATCATCACGCTTGCTCATTGCGAGTTAGTGATTTCAAACTTATGATTAAAAATTATAAAGGTTTCCACGATATTTTCCTTTACCGTTTGTCAGTGGTGTCTAAATAATTTTAGAAAGTACATATAGCTCGGAAAAAGTCACATTGGTCCATGCTGTTGGTGGGTTTCGAACCCGCACCCTCATACGTTAGAAGCGGGCGTCTTCAACCTCCAAGTCACTATGACATTCAAGACTATTTTCAGTAGTCACTAATGATGCTGATTGAAATCAAGAGGGTAGCACCAGCGCGAAATCGAAGCGAACTTCTAGTTCAAAATCAATATACGATTTAAAAATGAGATTTTAAGTATAATATTTTTATAAATATTACCTACTAGCATTGCCCGTGACTTCGTCTGCGTTGAATATGATTCCGGTTTTATCCCATGGGAGCACGTAATCAGGGTAAAAACCTATCCTATCACCTAAGTCAGCTCATACTGTGCCTGTATACGAAATTTCATCAAAATCCATTTAGTAGTTTCAGCGTGATTTATTCACAGACAAACATCCATACAAAGAGACATTTACATTTATAATATTAGTGTGATATACGGTAAGGTTTCTGACCTCCGTGGCCACTGACCTGGCTTCAATCTTACTCTTATTTTAATTAAAACCTAGCGATACCTAATCTGTAGGTTAAACCGAATTAATTCACCGCACATTTTCGTTCTACTTTCACTAAGAAGGGATTTCGAAGCCATAGTCTGACTTTTTAATGAAACGCTAGTCAAATATGAGTTGTAATATAAGTTCAAGCCTGTTGTTTATCAAAGGGTAAGTAGATACGGCAGAACATTCACATTTTTAAGGTCTCTTTTTTATGGAATAAAGGGCAAACGAGCAGATGGATCACCTGGTGGTAAGCGATTAGCGCCGCCAATCGACACCCGCAACACCAGAGGAGTCACAGGTGCGTTGCCGGTCTTTTGTCTCTTTGTCCAATACAGGAATATTTTGTACTGAAAGAGATTGATATGAGATGCGCACTATCTTAGGCAAACTCGTATTTACGTTTATGTTAGATACAAATAAGATATATGCAAACAAAATATGTTTTCTATACAAAGTATAATAATATATCAACATAATCATTAATTTTTAAAATCCACAATAATACTTTAGAAAAAAAATCAATGAAATATTTTCGTTTAACATCTTAAGTAAACTCAATAAAAATTCAATTACTTAACTAGGTGTACTCTGAATAATTAAAATTATAGTTTTATAAACAAATTAATTCAGGTCTAAGATAGAAAATTCAAGTTCATTGAGATTTATTTTACAGAGGATCATACGAGCAACTTTTTTCACTACAAATAGGCAATTTAGTTGCTTCTATTAATCTTCTATCTACCATTTTTGCAGATGCACACGTAGACTGTTCTGTGCAACAATGTGTAAGAGACGTGCTTCTTTAGGGCTCGTACACAAAACTGCGATGCGACTTCGCATCACAGTCACAGCACCTTTTACGATCAATGTTACGACCTAGTTTTCAATTTAAAATATGTTTAGTACGGTTGACGTTTGTCGAAGGAATGGTCACCCTGGGAGACGCCTTGTCACACGAAATCGCATCGCAGCAATTCGCATCATAATTTTCTGCGTTGCGAATTCGCATCGCACGAGCCCTTAGTGAACAGGGTGCGGGCCAGCTCCAACAGTATCCATAACTAATCTAACTTCTAACGTAGATGTAAGTTTCACTAACATTTTTATAAGTCTTGATCACTCGAAATAATAAAATTTAACACACAAAAGTATAGATAATATTGGTGAAAAATTGTACACGTGAAATGTAACACCCAATTTTACATGTTGCGTGTCACAGGGGTGACACGCAACATGTAAAATTGGGTACGCTCGGTCCCCTGACCGAGCGTACTATCATTAACCAGGCTCTCTTTACTTGTGCTGTTATCTTATATTATTATATAAAGCGGAAGAGTTTGTTTATTTGTTTGTTTGTTTGAACGCGCTAATCTCCGTAACTACAATTCTGATTTGAATAATTATTTTTGTGTTGGATAGCGCATTTATCGAGGATGGCTATAGGATATGAAACATCACGCTACGACCAATAGGAGCTGAGCAGAGCCTGTGAACCGCGGAAGTAGGTAGTTGACAGAATATAGTGCCTACCCCACAAACAAAGACAAAGACGAACAAGAAAATTATGATATAGAATTTAAAAAAAAATCCAGTTTATACGAATTTCGAACCGAATAGAAATAATAAATAAATAACTCGGTACTTGTGCTTTTTTAGGGACAAGCCCGCCACAACCTCCCAAAACCGCTGCAACTCCTGTAAGCCAGGATCTACAGTAGATACAACCATGAAAACACCGGAACACTGAAGTCCGGCGCGTCCCAGGGACATGAGTAACTGTCTTAGTTCCCGCAACGAAGTAAATCAGAAGATATTATAAGAGGAGAAGAAGAAAAAACTATAGTTTCCATTTCCCTTCCCGGTACTTGTGCTTTTAAAATTCCTTTCACGGATGAGTCTATACAACACTGTTGTTATAATAAAATAATCTCTATTGCTGTTGCCCGTCTGTTCTGGCTACCAGTAAATACATATGAATTAAATAGAGCTTTATACTTTGTATTTCTAACCAGTTTTGAGACACTGACTTAATATTTATAATACATAGAGTCCCTACTGTAATTGAGATGAGAATAATTTATTATTTATAACACTACAATACTAACGAAGAATGTTTTCTTTAGTTGAATAAGATATTATCTTGTCTGGGGTTAATAATTACGTAATGATATTATTACGATTTAGTTTTTAAGTCGAGAAATTCGTCTATGAATGTGATTGTTAACACGTTAAACGCCATGGCAGTCACCGGTGACCGACATTAGCGGAGGATTTGCCTTCAACAATTATTTGTTGGCAGCCAAAGCCTTAATTGTTAAAACTATTTTTTTAAGGGGGGAAAATCATCGATTCACTTCTCCCGCCGTAGTGAAAGATTCTTCTGGCTAAAAACTATTCCTACTTCTCTGCTACTTTGCTCCTGCTGTTACAATTTAATTGGATCTATTTTTTATCACTTCATGTACCTAACTGACGCTATCTATTTATTACATCTCTTGTCTGCAACTAAATAGTACAATTAGAGCCGACCATAGTCACCTGAAACATCAGAGACGTTTCAAGTGTGTTACCGGCCTTTTGGGTATTATGAATTTGAGGATTTTTAGGGATTCGGGAATTAGAGAGATTGGGGAGTGGGGCAATTGAGCCTCCAGTAATGTTGGATAGCACATTTATCGCGGATGGCTATAGGCTATAAAATATCACGCTACGACCAATAGGAGCTGAGCAGAGCGCTTGAAACCGCGCGGAAGTAACTAGTGTATTATAATTATAAAGTTGTACAATTTATTTCAGTTTTCTGTTCTTCTGATTTTGACATTTTCACTCATTAATATAACGGTTTCAATCAGTTTCAATAATGTTCTGTGTAAACTATAACAACTACAAAATTAATCATTCTGTGAGTAAAAGTTTGAAACAAATCTGCCCTCAACTTCGTCATACTAATTAAAAGCTTATAATAACCAGCCCGCTACGTAAATAATAAGTTCCTAGTTATAATATAAGTAAATTAAATGTTTATTATTAATTAATTTTATTTATTAACACGCCTGTAATTGTAAATGTAATAAAATTATTAAATTGTTAATGAATCTGTAATTTATAGGTATGCTATTCTAGAATATTGTTTGCGTATTATGTAAATAAATAAATGTTATGATGAAATAAATGTAAACAAATGTATGAATAGGTTCATAAATAAATGTTAACTTAGTAAATTAACATTTATGAATTTTGATAATTGATTTTATGTGAATTAAATTCGCGTGACAATATAATTTATATAATACCGAATTTCAATGAGTATTATTCATGAAACCATAAATTAATTAATTTAAATAAATAAATAATAAATAATAATCTTTATTACGTAAAAAGTTTGTAATTAATCACAGTTGCAAACATATTGTTATATTCGAAATTAAATCTTATACCGTAGTTATTATGATGCATATTTGAAAAACATAACCAATTTACTGCAATTCAAAAAATACAGAAATATTTGAAAATCTCCATAAATTTACTTCAAACACATTTGGATAAAATCCTGGTACAAAGTTTGTAGGTAATATATTTAAAAGTTCCCGCAAAATGGCTGATTTGGGTCGCTGAGGAAAAACTTTTTCTTTTAAGTTTTTCAGTTCTAATGATGTTCTTTAATATTGTAGAATGTTACGTGTAGGTACAAGAACTTTTTTATTTTTGGATGACCTTTTCAAAATGATATAAAATTTCCCCAATATGTTTTTTCCGTGGATTTAAGAATGTATATTACTACAATCCCTATTAATATAGGGGTTTTTTTCAAGATTTATTTTTGGTTGCCTCGTTGGACAAGTGATCGTATATGCGACTGCAACTACCAGGCAAGGGGTCTCGGGTACAATTACCTGAAAGGGTAAAGTATTGGTTGGCATTTAAAAAAAATCTCAGTGGCAAAATATGGCAATAAGCTCACCCCTTATCACATGGGATTCATAATTTAAATAGTGAAAAGTGGATAATGTGCACCTCTGCCTACCCCTTTGGGGATAAAAGGCGTGATGTTTTCTTTACTCATAATATAACTTCTATATTATAGCTGAAATGTACATACAGGACCAATCATGGAAAACTTCAAAATTAAAATTTTATTAACATTTTGCCAATAATTATAGCAAGTTAAATACCAAATAGTTAAAAACCAAGTAAATATTTAATCAATCTTTTCAAATACAAAACACTCTCACAATAATATAATTATTTTGCTATTATAATAATTAAATAACGATTAATCACGAACAAGCTATAATAATAATTTGTCATACTCTGTGGTTACTGTACACGCAAAATGAAAACTGAAGCTGGCAATTATGTGGTTTGTAGTAGTAATTATGCAATTAGCCGATAATTGCCGAATGGACCCGAAACATGCCGATAGGGGTCAGATAAATGAATACGAATTGATATATGAAACAAGCTCGCCACAACCTTCCAAAACCGCAGCACCTCCTGTAAGCCAGTATCTACAGTAGATACAACCATGAAAACACCGGAATACCGAAGTCCGACGCGTCCCAGGGACATGAATAACTGTCTTGGTTCCCGCAATGAAGTGAATCTGAAGATAATATAAGAGAAGAAGAAGAAAAAACGATAGTTTTCACTTTCCTCGGTGAATGGAAGGAATACGAATTATTGTCATGAGTTTTTATCCCCGAAGATTCGGGGTCGCGGAGAACCTAACGGGTAACCGGGGCTCCGGCTCGACGTGCAGGAGAAGGAACGGGGTGGTTTTTAGTCAGTAAGAATCTGACACTCCCTCCCGCCTCACCCAGGCGGGAGAAGTCATTCGATGATTTTCCCTCCTTAAAAGGCACCTCAGCATATAATCATTGTGAGTTCCATATTAGGAAGAGGTAAGTAAGCCTAACGAACTCATTTTGAGAATCTATATTACAACAGAGATTGTAAAAAAAATAAAAACAGAATCTTCAATAGTACTTTGCCTTTTTAAGACATCTAATCGAACTTGCAACTACTCACTTAAAGCAGAAACGGGCAGAACAATACAAAATGAGTAAAAAATCATAAATAGAAGACGAAAATCTGCTATGGAGAGTCATAAGCTTTGCCAAAAATCCACGGAAATTGCCAAATGGTGTCGAAAATTGATATTGAGGAAACGAAATGTAGCAAAAGACCGGGTAACGTAAAGATACAGGTAAGTAAAATTTATTGCTAAAACGTATATTTTACGGAAGCCAACTTTAGTCTATTTTCTCAAAAAATATGAGGGGTGATTTACAATCTTGAGTCTTGAGTCTTGATGAAAGGCCCATCTTAGCTGTACAAAACTAACAAACCTTTTTAGAGCTCGCAACTAAAAAAAAAAATCGATGCGCGATGATGACGTCAGAGTACAAAGAAGGCAGTAACACTGTATGATAAACATTAATTAAAACTTTTTAATTGCAATATTACAATTGCTTGTCAAGTAGGTATATTATGACAAACCTTTTTGTCTAAAAAAGGCCCATAATGTGGTTGAACAGTGGATGAATTGTTTGTAGACTCATGTCGGAATACTGAAACGCTACTCAATTTTAAGTCGTGTTTAAGTATAGTTCTATCTCTACAAATTCTTTGTAAAATGACAGAAATGACACGATATTTGAGCACGACTTAAAATTGAGTAACGTTTTAGTATTCCGGCATCAACCATTTAAGTTTTCCTTTCTACTCAGTGTAAATAATCTAACACTTTTAGCTTATCAAAACCCTTTGCTTTATAAAAGCGGCGAAAACCTTCTAAATGGGCCAAATAACTGATTTCGACCTCCTTTTATCAACTAGAGGTATAAGTGTTTAGTGAGTGGTTTTTGTCCAAGTACAACCATTACGGGAGTTTCTCTAGAAAAATTTATTATGTTTGGTACTAAGTACCTATGTTTGGTAGTTTTTAGGTTAAGTGCGGTCGGAAAACAGTTTCTTTTCTGTATTAGGATTGTTCATTGATGTAAGGAAATAAATTATTGTTGATAGCTCTCGTCGATAGCAATGTTTTCTTATAACATATTGGATTATGTTTAGGTACAATGAGATTGAGTCGGGAGTTTGTGAGAGATGAGTGCTTTTTAGGGATATTTATGTATGTTTTTGCAAATTGAAGTAACTTGAAAATGTAACGAAGAGTTCTGTGACACTTGTAGTGGATTATTGACGGCAGATCTGATACTAGTTGGTGGATTAAATCTGTAAGTCTGTTTAAGAACTGTAGCTGTAGCCAAATGTCATTTAACGCTTATCTAATTGTAGAATAAAACTAAATTATACGGAATTGACGTAAATTTTGACACTTATCAGTGTCATAACCATACATTTAGTTTTCTACTCTTTCTGTAGACAAGCGCTAAAGTGGCGTTTGGCTAAAGGCACCGCAGCTGTTGCCAAATGCCATTTAGCGCTTGTCTACATGTAGAATAGAAAACCAAATTATATGGAATTGACGTAAATTTTGACACTTGTCCGTGTCATCCCATACATTTTGATTTCTACTCTCTCTGTAGACAAGCGCTAAAGTGGCGTTTGGCTAAAGGCACTGGTCAGGAAAGAGAAAACGTTGTAGACGTCGAATCACGAGTTGATTTAGAAAAGGAGCATAAATTTACCTACTTACAGAAAAGCTCTCGATAGTGTATTAAAATATTTTTCGATTGTGAAGAGTATATGTTAGATTAACAATTTGTTGTACTTTATGGAGAACTAAAAAGATGTGATATTATGTTACACCATGATAGGACCGATGGAATGTGCAATTTTAAGTCGCGATTAAATAATATAATTGGATACTTTCCTTAATCAGAAATAAATTATTTCGACTGTTCAATATACTTAATGAAATATTAAAAAATAATCACACTTTCATTAATTATATAATTATAACCAACTTAATTTATTATTTTTCTAGCAATTAAAAAAAAATTAATAAGCTGTATGACGCTAAAAAAACTGTCGTTATATATAAGAAAACTGTCGTTATATATAAAAAAACTGTCGTTATATATAAAAAAAACTGTCGTTATATATACCTCTATAATAGAAAACTGTCGTTTTTTGACAGTTCGAAAAAAGTATTGAATTTGATTAGTTGGCAAGTACCCAAGTCTGTCACTACAAGCTCTTTGTAAAATGACAGGGATGCCACGTAATACGGTATTTTACAACTAATCAAATTCAATACTTTTATCGAAACGTCGAAAACTATATTGATCTATGAATTTTGTACCAGAAACTAACCTATGACGTCATCATATTTTCGAGTCAAATAGCACACTTATTTCTGAAAAAATTGCTAGAATAAATCGAAAATTAAGTATATCGTCAAATATATAAACGAAATTGTAATTATTTTTGGATATTTAATTGGATTGAAAAATCAAAATAATTTCTTTTTGACCCAGGAAAATACCCAATTGCAGTGGCGTGCACACCATACATGCAAATAAGCACTGCATACCCTACAAAATCATGGTAAACCTACATAGTCAAATACATAGTGTCACTCATAAACACGACGTGAATATTCACTAACATCATACAGAGATTTCGTAATTTTATTGATACTTAATTCGAAAAAAATATTGAATTACTACGACCACTTTCTACTTTCTTCGATATTGGAGCATTGCGCCAGTGGCGCCGCCACCTCGCTATTGTGTGATGGTGGCGGAAGCATGTACTAATGCGTAGCCGGTACAATTTGCTTGTTTTCTCGTGCTGATGTTGGAATTTTTTATTGTTAGGTTGGTAATTTCTATACAACTGCAAAAGCACTGCTTCTTCGTTATCCGACTAATTTAAGAAGTCAACAAAACGTAGCGTTTGTTGATTGAAAATAGATATATTAATTTTGGTCAACTTATTGTTTACGTTTTTTTTGGCCATTTTGTTTTGGTAAAGTTTTTATGTGCAAGTGAATAAATTGTAATGTAATGAATTATAATTTAAATGAACTGTTAATTTACCGAAAATTATGTAAAAATAAAGCTGTGAGCTCTGTGCTGGTGATTTGTGTTGTTCAATAAATTCAATATGAGTGCGTTGTCCTTATTGTCGTTCGAAGAAGAAACTAAAATATTTCCAAAGGCGATTTTGCGTGTGTCGTATGTCCGGGCTAGGCGTAACTCAAAAAAGGTAATAATTTTATTATTTCTTTTAATAAACTACGATTTGCGATTACAGGTATAGTTTGTTAGCACTGGTTATGTACCAATTTCATTATTGTTTTTATAATCCAGTCATCTTGATCTCGCTTTGTACGATTTTTCTATGTATTTAACGGTCAGTTTATACTGGTGTTGCATAGCTTGATGTGTAACCATTTGTACTTCGCCGCTCCAAAGTAGGTACCTAGTCAATAGATTTGTAAAATAGATACTTAGGTATCTATGTTGATCAACTTTATACACGGATAGTTTGAAAATAATTATGTACCTAATTTGTTTATAAAAATTAATAAAATACTTACTAAACCTAATTACCTACTCAAAATTATGATGTTTCGGGAGTTTCATTTTCCGAGATTAATGTAGACCAAATTGTTTTTTAATCATGTGATAGGTACCTTCTGCCTACCCTACTTCAAATCTCTGTGCACGCCTCTGCCAATTGAAGTACAACTTCAATTTGAATAGCCTTTTAACATTCGCGCGTTACTTCGTCTTTATGGAAGAAGAGAACAGATTTAATTACCATAATTATGTAAATAATCTATAATATATTGACACGTACCCATTACACTTTGACAGGCATAATGTATAATAGAATATGACACAGTACGTCATTCAGTGTAGCACGTGTACTCGACAGTCACGGCTACTGATATCGTCACAGTATTGTGATGACGGAGATGCAAATGATATGCATAGGCTTTTAAAGATTTTGTTATCGTGTTTATGAAGAGTATGAAAGCTTGTTTGATAGAGGAGGTAGTTTCGAAACGAAATGATGAATTGGTATGTACAGAAAAAAGATTGCCTGGTAGATATCGCTTTTAGCGATAAGGCCGCCTTTGTAACCTATTTTCTTTAATTTGTAGCTCGATATACTGTATCAAATTGGTGGGCAATAAAGGTTATTATTATTAATGATATTTATTTCTGCAAATAGATTAATTACAAAGTAAAAATTTTACACGTCAACCGTTAAATTTCTATATGAGGGTCGTCATTTCCTAACTGACAATTCAGAAGAAACCCCGAAACAAACTTAGAGGTCATTGTCTCTTTTAAAGTCCAGACAGATTATAACTACCTCTGTAATGTGTGAGAACCGTGCAAGTTGATTCTGCACTGGCCGTTTGAGGAAGAGGTACACATTATACCACTGTACAATGTAACACCCACTTTTCACTATTTATGTTATGAGTCCCACGTAATAGCGGAGATTTTTTTTAAATCCCAGTAATACTTTGCCCGACCCGGTAATCGAACCCGAAACCTCTTGCCCGAGTCGCACTTGCGACCACTCGGCCAACGAGGCAGTCCGAAATCCCTTGCTTGACAGTTATAACAATCACTCATAATTTTTTATGTGATTCATTAGATATCATTACTGTACTTTAATTAATACATAAGTCGATTTTGAAGCAGACCAATGTTTGTCAGCTCAGCTACTAAGTAGTCATTAATACAATAATCAAATTACATTAGCTACAAATTATGACAGATAGATGTGACACACAAATGTCACAATATAGCCGCGGCTTGCGTGTGACAGCTGTCAGCGACATAGATGTATAATAACGATGGAATGACATGCGGTAGTAACGATACATACGTCCTATGCCTGTTCCGTGTAATTTAGATCTGTGTGTTCAGCTTATGAAGATTGTTATTTGGTTTTTATATTAACATCTGCGTTGAGGATTTATTTCAAAAAGGTTTATGATTGCCTTTATGATAAACGATCACAGTAGTCTAAGTAGATATGCAATACCAGAGAACTGTCTCTCTGTCTGTACAAGTAAGTTGCGACCCATGTAGAAACTAATTGGTTGCATCATAATTTTCATGGATTCTAATTCCTAGTTTAGAGAGGCAGTAATAAAAGTTTTATGTTTACATTTTATAAAAACCAATAGAAAAAATTGGATGAGGACCTTTTTTGTTGAATTTAAATGTGGGTTTATAGTGATTTGCATCATAATAACTAGTGATTTTAAATGTGTCAATTCCAGAATTCACCAGATTGAACGATAAACGTACGAAAAACGCGTAAAATAAATGAACGTTTGAACCTGAATATTAACGTAAAAATCATTCTAAGATTCGCAAAAGCGCAAAAGAGTATTTCAAAATATCTGTACTGGCAAAGTATAAATAAAATTATGAGACAAATGATATTAAACGCCTACATTACCTCTACAGTACATGGAAAATAAAAAAAATAGTAAATATTAAAAAAAAAATGTATCAAGTACAAACCATTTTTATTTTTGCTACTGTCCGTTTTATCTAAAACAAAATATCAGTTAGTTATCTATAAGTTTCTATAGATAGTTAATTTTAAACATTATTTTATTGAAAAATTGCTAGGAATTTTGCAAAGTTCATGCTAAGATGCTGGTCATGCTTTGGTATTCACGCATGCTAGATTTTTTAAAGCAAATCCTAGGTATCATGCTAGCGTTATGATTTAAATATTTTAAGATGTATTATTTATTATTTTCTAAGTGAAACGGACTGGTGTAATGTTGTAAGTCCTAAAAATTAAAACCAAAAAATAATAATATTATTTTATTTCTTTTTTCGGGCTAGTAAAATACTTTTAAAAAGGAAAAATGTAATATTGGATGATAAAAAAGTTTTTTTAATGACATCAAGTGAGACGATGTACCAGGGCCGCATAAAACGGGGAAAGTTTAATCGTAAAAAAATTAACGGTAAAAGAATCGGTGTTCGGGAGTGTTCGGGAGTTGTCGGTAATGTTCGGTAGATTAAGTGGCTCACCCAAACTTGCGTCGTATGTGTTCATGTACTCTGACGTCATGAATTGAGACACTAAGGCTGTCTTGCCTACGCCAGCGTCGCCAAGTAACACCACCCTGTATTTTGGTATCTGTAACAAAAATAAAATATTATTATATTATATATAGTCTTATACCATAATGAAATAGCAAGAGTATACTTCCTAACCAATTATTCTATATAGACTTTGAGTACATACAATTTTCATCATTCTATTTATTATTGCTCCTCTGGTATTACAGGTTCATTGGTGGCGCCGAT
This sequence comes from Spodoptera picta, assembly GCA_038387885.1. Lineage (NCBI taxonomy): Eukaryota > Metazoa > Arthropoda > Insecta > Lepidoptera > Noctuidae > Spodoptera > Spodoptera picta. Next base: position 228,576 of record JAZHFQ010000752.1, on the reverse strand, counting down.
TGCTTACCATTCGGTGCCCCATCTGCTCATTTGCCTTATATTCTATAAAAAATGTAAAACAGTCCTCGAACCGATACTGAGAATTTGGAAAACCAAACTCGACAGGACATCAACAGTCATCCTTTCACAAATCCGAAAAACATTGCAAATGATACTTTTCGAATTCCCTTTTTTTCTTCCTGTATTGATTTAAGTGGTTTTTGGACATATGGATACGTCAACCCCATCGCACCTTATTTAATGTACTGGACTGCACGGTTGGTGGGCGGGTTCGATTCCCGTACGGAACAACTTTTTGTGTGATCCACAAAATAGTTGTTTTGGATGTGGGTGTCATGTGTATGTGAACTTGTATGTTTGTAAACGCACCCATGACACAGGAGAAAATGGCAGTGTGGGGCAACGTTTAAAAAAAAATAGCATATAAGTATATCTACCCTATGCAAGTGAAAGAGAACCATTAATTAGGTTTTTTTTGGGGGGGGGGGAAATCATCGAATGACTGCTTCCGCCTGGGCGAGGCGGGAGGAAGTGTCAGACTCTTACTGACTAAAAACCACCCCGTTCCTTCTCCTGCACGTCGAGCCAGAGCCCCGGTTACCCGTTAGGTTCTCCGCGACAATATAGGTTCTGGTCTAGATCGTAGAAAAGTTATGTCACCCTCACCAGTTCACACAACTTGACACAACCGTGAAGTAATCTTCGTTTTAGACTATGCTCTTTCAATCCAGAAATCAACAAAATACATTTTACTAACAATAAAAGCCACTATCATTACTTTCATTGATGAACCAAACAATAAATTCAATAGAATCCTCGTCCATATTGTTACAATGAAATCAAAGCCATTCAATTAACTTGATAGAGCAATTTGATAAATAAACTGAACAACGGATGTATAAAAATTATCAACATGGATTACTGAATAGTAATGTCCGACCGAAATTTCGGTTTCGGTTTCGGTTTCGGCCAAAAATCATGTTTCGGCGGCAGTTTCGGTTTCGGCCAAAAATCATGTTTCGGCGGCAGTTTCGGTTTCAGCCAAAATCGGCCGAAACTTTTGCCGAAACCGAAACTTATGTCACACACGTTCACGCTCGCATAACTCTGTTTCCCGCGGCACTGTACGATTGTCATTATTTGACAAATAAAATGTCACCGCCAACCTGTATAAAACTTTTTACTCAGGCCATACAAGAAAAAAAAACTTTTTAACTTAGTCGTATAATTACTAATTGACAATTAGATATTATCTATAAAGGCATTAAAGGGAATCTCTGAAAATGCATAAAGTTGTGGGAAATTACATAAGTATTCAGTACAGAGAATAGAGGTATAATAAAATACCAATACTTAGTATTTAATGAAACAGTAACAATTACTGATTTGATTAGTGTTAACTGATAAACATTATGCTATGAGAACTTAATTTGAAAAAATAATAAAAATGTTATTAATATTTTTTTTAATTATTATATTAAATAAATGATTACAACAAACTTAATACACTGTGTTTCCATTTCATGCCCTAATTAATGCAAAATAATAGGTAAAATGCACCAAATTTCAGTATCTTAAGAAATTTTATACTTGACTACGTAAGTTTCGGTTTCGGTTTCGGCCGAAACTGAAGCCACGGCCGAACATTCGGTTTCGGTTTCGGTTTCGGCCGGAAAACCAGTTTCGGTCGGACACTACTGAATAGATATACATATACATATGTTTTGCAAATGGCTTGTTAAAATTGTATTAGAGTCGTTATAAAGGTACTATGTACGTACATAGTACCTTTTAAACCTTGATAGGTTAATTAGAGGTATATATCATTACATAGTATAAAACAAAGCCGCTATCCGCCGTCTGTCTGTCCCTATGTATGCTTAGATCTTTAAAACTACACAACGGATTTTGATGCGGTTTTTTGTAATAGATAGAGTGATTCTTAAGAAAGGTTTATATGTATAATATATGCATGATATAGAAGAGGAACACTGATACATTTAGAGGTTTCTTATAATATATCGTAAATAATTACGTTTTTTTGCGCTTACATTGCAAACGCTTGTTGAACCCTACGAAATAGACCAAAATAATGTACTACAGTATTGTTTACCTTAATTTTCTTATGACAATAAAGTTTTTAACGTTGTGTATTAGGATATTCTGTAGTAGGTATATTGACATAAGCATTGCATCCGTGCGAAGCCGCGGCGGATCGGTAGTTATAAATATACAATTTTTACAGTCGACTGAAGGCCATCGCACACCTAACAAGTACGGTTCTGGCACGACTTCAAGCAAGCAATTAACGTGTCATTTAAACATGAACTTTAAATCGTGTGTCGTATATTATTACAAAAGTAGACATATTTCATAACGTCAATATCAAAAAGTTGTAAGCGCGCTGCCCACGCGCCGACTGCGTGTTTACAACCTTTTTGTATTGATTCCTAACCAAAAAATGCCGTTCCGGAGCCATGCCGGAGTCATGCTTAGTCGTGGTTATTACGTGTGCGATGACATTAAGGGACTATTGTATACAATTTAAAAGCTAACTAAAAGACTGACAGAGAACTGGGGACTTACTCTAGCACCCAATTCTGATCGATCGACATTGACATTGTAAAAATTTCATACTCTTGAGTTGTACCACTAGCGCCCATTGCATCCGTATTACCTGGATATTGAATGAACTAAATGGTATTGAGTTTGGCTATATATTCCGTAGTCTGAATGTTATTTTAACAGTTACGATAGGGGTTGAATAGTTTTGACATTTAATAATTATTGAGATTATATTGGATTGAAATTGCACTGACATTGAGTCTACGGTTACCTCACTCAAACGACGAAACACAACGCAAGCGTTGCTTCACGTCGTTTTTCTATGAGGTCGTGGTACTTATCACTCCCTTCGAGCCGGTCAATGCGTGTCGAAGCATGGCTCTCCCACACTTGAAATCGAATATCGAAATGCAAAAAATATTTTACTTTCATTTCATCTATCAATTCATGCGATTCGACACAAACAAGCAAGCGCTTTTATATTCTACATATGAATTTACAAATATTTGCTCGTAAATGTCACTCGATACGCATCGCAATGGAAATATGAAATGAAATATTGTACAAAGATCTACCTACATTTTGTACAAAAAATAAATGCTATAACCGCTCAAGGTTACGGCTGCCATACATACTACGGTCCATCGGAAAGGTCCAACTGTGCAGGTATTCCTGTCCAGGTAAACCGTAATGTGTGTGGTAATAGATCTGTGCAGTTATTTAAGCCTACGCAAGCGACCGGCACAGAATAGAAAATCAAGTCTTTCTAGTGACACCATATACTAAAAAGAGAGACACGCTCCGGTAAACTGAAACGTCCCTATACATGCTACTAATTTTCAGTCTACCTGGACAAGCCTACCTATACAGACCTCTCCATTCGGTAGACCGTAGTGTGTATGACAGCCATTATGTACGAGTTTGACATATGATTTGAGATAATATTATATCAAAAGTAAGTGTCAATTTCATACAGTCGAACATTCTTAGTGTCAGACTGATCATGTATCGAGTGACTTGATCTACACTACTGTGACGTAGTAATCAATCGTTAGTTGATAAGAATATAGACTGTATATCTGGAGAGGCATTACATACACGTTCCGTTCATTAATACCTCCTGTATTAATAAACAATTAACATCTTGTCTGATTCATCTATGTCCCGTCCTTACACGACCCATGGACATCCGCAACACTAGATAGAGGCCAGAAAGGCGTCTCAAGTGCATTTCGTTTTAGAGGAAATTGTGAGTTGAACTCCAGTAACCTCATTCACTCTACGAAACACAACGCAAGAGTTTTTTTTCAAAAAAACCTTTCTCCACACTAGGATTATCTCCTGTGTCGTGGGTGCATTTACAAATATACAAGTTCACATACACATGACACCCAGACCCGGAACAACAATCTGTGGACCAGACAAAGAGTTGTTCCGTGCGTGAATCGAACCCGCGACACGTTGCGCGGCAGCCAGTTACCCAACCACCGCGCCAACCATGGAGTCAAAAAAGTCAAAGTTGTTTCATTGTTTTCTGTAGTGTCATAACTATCATATCACTCCATTGGAGTGTCTATATGATTTCACTCATACCACAGTATTGTATTAAGTTGTAACCCACAAAAAAAATATTCTCATCATCAAAACAACCGTCCCTCTCATTCGTATATTAAAATGCAAATGTGAAAAGGAGACACGAAATGTCTTAGAAAAAAATCAAGCTAAGAATTTCTATTTAACATAGGCTTCACAGATTTTTATCAAATCAAGTGTTCAAAGTCAAAAACAACTTATAATTTACATAAAAATCTTTCCTAAGTTCAGAACACAGCGAAAATAGACCTTATTTCTTCAATATAAATTTAAATTAGGTGCTCTGACATTTGACAATTAATTTTGTCGCTTAAGTCGATGGATCAAGATTGAAATTTGCTTGGATGTAGTTCAAAGTCACGTATATTAGATCCCCGTCGTGTTCGTATAAGGAATTATGGTGTTATATTGTTTGATGTCGTTATTACGAGTAAGTCTGATAAAATACATGGTTTATTTGAATATATATATTTTTATGTCTATCTCGTTAAGGTACAATATTCTTAATAAATTTTCATTATTGCGATACCTACACGTACATTGTACATACATACATAACATCACGCCTTTTATCCTCGAAGGGGTAGGCAGAGGTGCACATTATACCACTGTACAATGTAACACCCACTTTGCACTATTTATGTTTTGAGTCCCATGTAATAGGGGGTGAGCCTATTGCCATATACCGGGCACGATTGCAGTCAGTTCGTCCGGGCACAAGTTCAGCAGTCGCACTTACGATCACTCGGCCAACGAGGTACTAAAACAGTTACAGCTATTATTGGAATTCCCAGCTTCTGTCAGCTACATCGTCCGCGTTACGTACATTGTACATATATGGTTAATAGTAATAATGATTTAATTTTATATTCATATACCACCCCGCATCTGTCTACTAATTCATCTCAAATACAACTAAATGAAATATAATGTAAATTAATTGAAGAGGACAAAACATCAAGTTTAATTAGTATAACAAATGTTACCACTTGTCCCAAAATGCTACAACGGACAGGATAAGTAATGAATGCTTAAAATCTACTTCTACCTACTTTTACATAAATATCGAAATAAACATCCCAATGTAAGAAAACCTGCTTTTTAGATATTATTCATATACTGCAACAGGTCATATTATACTGGATACGTTAAACATGTGCTTTTTCAGTACTTCTACAAGTATAATGCAATTGAAACCTTGAAAACTTTCTTATATTACAGAATAAAATCAACAGTGCTACGCTTCGTAGCGAAAGCTACGAAAAGTACTACGAAAGTTCTGCTACGCGCACGCTACGAAAAGTGTTTCGAAGGTAATGCTACGCGCCCTAGTGCTACGTTGCTACAATTTTAATACCCAAATCAGTTTTTAAATACTGTCTTTCTTTACATAAAAACTATAAAAAAAAAATGAATGAAATGTATTATGTAACAAATGCCTCCTGTTCCATAAAAAAATACTCCATTCATTAATAACATCATTAGTAGACCGTCTACAAACTAAAATTTAATAACTTGATTTTGAGTTATATTAAAAATGTCTCACCGGGTCCATCTCATCTTCGTCAGGAGTGTCCAGACTGGCGGAGTCCACAGGCCGGTAGCCGGAGCAGCAGGAACCGTCGAACGGAGACCGATCTGATGCTCTGTGAACAAACATATAATATTTAAACATTTTTTGTGTTACATCGGCGTTAAGAAGGCACAGAAGATTGAAGTATAAAACGTCCAGGTTTATTTGGACAAGGAGAATACTAACAGCTGGATTATTTATTTATTTATCATTTCATGTACACACAGACAATATTACAAAGGACAACACATTACAAACATGAGGTACATAGGTACTGCATATCCCTTAAGGGATTTCTTCCTGCAGACCTGGATTATTTTTAAGTTTGAAGTCCCTTACGGCAGAATTAAATACCCGTGGCAAGAGAAGGGGTGGTAGTAAATATTTTTTATTTTCCCGTAATTTCAGGGCATTCTAAATAGTAGTTTCAATGTTTCCAACAATGGCGTCCATAGAGGTGAAAATCCACGACTATACAATCAGTATAAAGGAAGGTACATACGCCACATCAAGCCATGCATAACCAGTATAAACTGACAGTCAAACATGCGGAAAAATCATACGAAGCAGGACCATGGTAATCTGGTTTTGTATAACTCGATTTGCGGCCTCGATTATACGTACTTGCGTTAGTGTAAATCGACCTTAGAAGCCAGTGAACTGAGCAAAGATAAACACTTGATGACAGAAGAGAAGACGTAAACAATCAAGCTATTTTGTGTGTTAGTAGTATTGTAATAGGGGTTAGTTTAGTTACGAAATAATATTGTACTAAATTCTTATTTTAGATTATGTCTACTGCCTTGATTTAGTCATTATAATTGAGATAAGGTAGTTGACTTGACTCCCGATTATACAAACAAATTATGTTTTTGTAGGGTCATACTAGTGTGCAATTGTTTACGTAATACGTTTATGACGGTATGTGTAAAGTCTATTTACATTATCCTTAATCCCAAGCAACTGTTTCCAGCCCATAAAAATACGTGTAAGAGATAATAAGTTCCCTAGTTATCCGCGTGTCAGTTACGATAATTTAGTAAACTAGCTGTATAATAGCTGTAGCATACAGATATGACCATGGCCCTTACTCTTGAAACTAATCTCAATGTCAATGCAATTACAATCTAATAAAATCTCAATCTTAAAACTAAAACCCCCATCGTATCTGTTGAAATAGCATTCAGATAGAGATATGGACTAAAAAGCCAAACTCAATACCATTTAATTCATTATATCCACGAAATATGGATGCCTCTCTGACTGCCTCGTTGGCCGAGTGGTCGCAAGTGCGACTGCCGGGCAAGGGGTCTCGGGTCCGATTCCCGGGTCGGGCAAAGTATTACTGGGTTTTTAAAAAAATTCTCAGTAGTAGCACGGAGTCTGGAAATGTGCCCGGTATATGGCAATAGGCTCACCCCCTATTACATGGGACTCATAACATAAATAGTGAAAAGTGGGTGTTACTTCTATGTGCACCTCTGCCTACCCCTTCGGGGATAAAAGGCGTGATGTTATGTTATGTTAATATGGATGCAATGGGCGGAAGTGTTGCGACCATGGTTGCTACTCAATAGTACGAAATTTCACAATATCAATGTCGATTGATCGAAATTGGATTCAAGAGTAAGCCCCCTGGTGTGTGGAACGATATATGTATACTTTTATAGTAGTGCTCAGACTTTCAATGACTCATTTTCACCGATGCATCTGAGAAGGCGTCATCGACAGCATACCTACACCTAACCCTAGGTTTTTTTTTTGCTTTGCATTCTATTCTCAGTATTGACTAGAGTTTGTCATGTAACTAAGCTATGATTTAATCTAGTACGGCAATCTAAAACTAACATTTTTTCAATTAATCATTAAACAGGCACTTTTGTAGAGAATTCCAAGTCACCACATTCCTACCCCTGCTTTGTGGTTTTCAGTCTGTAAGAGTCAGACACTCTCTTACCTCACACAGGGTGGGAGAAGTCACTTGGTAATTTTAGCTCATGATGCATAAGCGATATGAATTAATATTCCTTGCTACATAATTCACATTTTCCATAAAGGTAACATTCAAGCACGTAATTTATGGGTACGTATGCGACTGCCAATGAAAGGACTATCAATATTAGCTTGCGTACATCGGATCCCTATTGTATACAGTTGCAATTTGTGTGATCAGAACATCATTAAATTGGGTACAAACGCTGCCCAGTCAATTTGCGACAGACCTAACAAACAGAATAGAAGCAGGCGTTATTTTGTGAAAATCTATACCAAACTAGTACAACAGATTTATTTTATATTTCTTCCTGTTTTAAAAAAAATCCCACTCTAGAACTTTCTCCTGTGTCTTGAGTGCGTTTGCAAACATATAATATCACTTGCACATGACATCCAAACCCTAAACAACAATTTGTTGATCACACATCACACAAAGAGTTGCTCTGTGCGGAAATCGAGCCCGCTACACGTTGCTCGGTAGCCAGTTGCTCAGATACCGCGCCAACCATACAGTCAGAAATAACATCTGATGAAGAAAAAATGCCAGTTCACATTATAAAGTAAACATGATTTATCGGTTGAAAGAGTCACCTTACATTAAGTCTGACTGCTGACAGAAAACTCTTGAAGGCATATCCTCCGCTAACGTAAGTCACCGGTGTCCTATGCGGCGATTAACGTGTTAAGAATCGTATAAAATTAGAGGTAGAAAAAGCATAAGGAAATGAGCCTATTGCTACAGATCCCTGTAATTTAGAAATCATATGAAGCTTGGCAGTTATACATCAGTCACTAACCCAGAAAGAAACCATATTGTTTATACGTAAGATTATAGACACCAACTTTTGTCCTCGTTTCTCTGTACAGAACAACTCATATAAGTCGTACTGCGGTTGTCTCACAACCCTCACTTTCACTTTATACCGAACACGGCCTAATGGTAGTGGCAAACTGGCTAAAAACTAACCTATTAACCTTGAACTCATCAAAAACAAAATACATCGCTTTTTCTCCCAGCAAAAGAACACAGCCGGACCACAGCTATCGAATCACTCTTCACAAATGCCAATTACATAATACTCAAAAATGTGCATGTCAGAGCATTGAACGGGTCCCCTCAATAAAATATCTAGGGATAATTCTTGATGAGCGCTTGTCATGGCACTTGCATATAGATAGCATCATATCTCGAGTGAGGAAACTAGTTTGGTTATTTAAAACATTACGTTTTGTGATGTCCTCGGAAGTACTGAATAATGTTTATTATGCTTTAGCACAATCAGTAATTATTTATGGTATACCAGTATGGGGAGGTGCTACTAAAAGTAAACTTATAGAACTAGAAAGAGCTCAGAGGTTAATTATAAAGGTGATGTATTTCAAACCTTATAGATATGCAACTGAAGATCTATATAAGCTTAGTGGTTTGTTAAGTGTAAGGAAATTGTACATTCTGAACGTGACTTTAAATCTGCATAAAGCTCTGCCATACAGTAAACCCCAACAAGACAGAAGGCGAGGAGGTATCGTGGTGCACACTTCTAAAGTCCGAACAACTCTTGCTAAAAGACAGTATGTGACGCAGGCATCTTATATCTACAATAAAATAAACGCAAAAATCAAAATTTATCCCAGACTTCTTAGTGAATGTAAGAGGTTATTAACGGAATGGTTAAAAACTTTGTCGTACGAAGACACTGAGAACATTTTGATTAGAATTCAATAACAAACATACAAACACTATACAAACAGATACATACACACATACATACATACATTCATACATACATACATAAACTCACTCACTCACTCACTCACTCACTCACTCACTCACTCACTCACTCACTCACTCACTCACTCTCTTTCTCACACACACACACGCACATCGATTCATACATCTACTCTCACAAAAAAAAAATACAAATCAATTGCTTTTAACATGTCGTACCGTTCTACCATAGTTTTTTTTATATTTGTAACTTTTTGTTTCTTATTTTACTATATCTACTTTAATTTTTGTTGTTTTCCTATAATTAGCAGATCTCGAGGTTATTATTCTTAAGAGTGTTAAATAAATAAAGAAAGGATCGAGTCAGTCCCAACACAAGTATTGTATAATAACTTACTGGGACTGCCTCAATGTTAGACAGATATTGTAATTCTTAAGATAATAAAGAATTTTGAATGTGAAAAAAAAAAAAAAAATATGTATACTAGCGCCCCGCCCCGGCTTCACACGAGTGCAAATGCATGTTATTATACAAATAAACCTTCCTTAAGAATCACTCTATCTATTTAAAAAAAATCGTCTCACCTGCACCCACTTGGCCAGGAGAGCAGTCGGTATCCGCCGTCTGTCTGTCCCTATGTATGCTTATATCTTTAAAACTACGCAACGGATTTTGATGCGGTTTTTTAATAGATGGAGTGATTCTTCAGGAAAGTTTATATGTATAATACATGCATAATATAGTAGAGAAACACTGATAAATTTAGAGGTTTCTAATTCCACCCGTGCGAAACAGGGGCGGGTCGCTAGTATATATTATATAAAAATGAAACCCGTTTCCCGTTATCACGCCATAACTTGAGAACGGCTAGACCGATTTGGCTGATTTTTTTTTTATTGTATTTGTTATTATTAGGAGAAGGTTCTTATGGCAGAAAAAATCCTGAAAATCCTACGGGAACGGGAGAAAACGGGATTGCGCGTACGAAGTCGCAGATAGAAGCTAGTGCTTCAAAAAAGTAAGCATGACGATAATACATAATTGTTTCAGCGTCGTCTTCACGCATGAAACGCTTCAAGTTGGATAAAGTATCATATAACAGCGTTCTAACAAACATGAATAATTCTGAACTCTCCTGAAAGTTTCAGTGTAACTCATATTGTTTGTGGTTCTTTACTTTATCAGTTTTGATATATTTTAGGCTTGTTTTTATAGAAGAGGTAATAGAGTATATTTCTTAAAACTTTCGTGATACTTCACGCCTGTCTCCCATGGAGGTAGGCAAAGACTATGGAACGTCAATTGCTACAATTTTTACATACCTCTTTCGCTTCATCAACATGTTAAATTGATTATTATATCTAACACTGTAATATAGCGGGCTGTTGACGATAATACGTATTTGTTAATTCCAATTATCTACCTCTATAACTGTCAAGTTATTACAGTAGAATACCTCGTTGGCCGAGTAGTCGCAAGTGCGACTCCCAGGCGAGGGGTCTCGGGTTCGAATCCCAGGTCGGGTAAAATATTCCCTGCTGGTTTTTTTTAATTCTCAGTAGTAGCACGGGGTCTGGAATTGTGCCCGGTATATGACAGTAGGCTCATAATATAAATAGTGAAAAGTGGGTGTTACATTGTACAGTGGCATTAAGTGCCGAAATGTGCACCTCTAACCTACCCCTTCGGGGATAAAAGGCGTGATGTTATATTGTGTAAGTTTAGTAATTTTCTATTTCTATCAGCACAATTAATAATAACCGTCTCGCCCGAAGACTCGATGAGTTTCAGCCCCCTGAGCAGGCTGGGTTCCGAGGAGGATACGGCACCATAGACCACATACATACAATGAGGCAGATTATACAGAAGACTGAAGAGTATAATCTGCCCCTATGCCTAGCCTTTGTGGATTACGAGAAAGCCTTTGACTCTATTGAAACCTGGTCTGTTCTGGAGTCCTTGCAACGGTGCCAAGTCGATTGGCGATATATCCAAGTGCTGAGAGATCTATACGATGCTGCAACTATGGTCGTCCAAGTACAGAACCAGCAGTCTGAACCTGTCCACCTGCATCGGGGGGTAAGACAAGGCGATGTTATTTCTCCCAAATTATTTACCAATGCTTTGGAGGATATGTTCAAGACGCTGCACTGGAATGGACGGGGCATAAATATAAACGGCAAGTATCTCTCACACTTGAGATTTGCAGATGACATCGTCATCGTGGCTGAAACCGTGCAAGACCTACAATATATGCTGAACAGCCTGGCTGATTCTTCTGCTCGCATTGGACTCCGGATGAACCTAGACAAAACGAAGGTCATGTTCAATGAACATGTTCTTCCGGAGCCGATCACCCTGAATGGGTCTACTCTCGAGGTTGTTCAGGAGTATGTCTACCTAGGACAAACCCTACAGTTTGGTAGAAACAACTTCGAGAGGGAGGCTCGTAGAAGGATACAGCTTGGCTGGGCGGCATATAGGAAACTCTATCGGGTCTTTTCGTCAACTCTACCGCAAAGCCTGAAGACGAAAGTCTTCAACGAGTGCGTCCTACCAGTCATGACATACGGAGCCGAGACGTGGACACTAACAGTGCGACTGGTTCACCAATTTAAGGTAGCGCAGCGAGCTATGGAGAGGGCTATGCTCGGAGTATCTCTGAAGGATAGGATCCGTAACGAGGTGATCCGACAGAGAACTAAAGTTACCGATGTAGCCCAAAGGATTAGCAAGCTGAAATGGCAGTGGGCCGGTCACATTTGTCGAAGAACCGATGACCGCTGGGGTAGACGTGTTCTGGAGTGGAGACCGCGTCTAGGCAAACGTAGTGTAGGGCGCCCTCCAGCTAGGTGGAGTGACGATATACGTAAAGTGGCTGGTAGTGGTTGGATGCGTAGAGCTGAAGACCGAGCTCAGTGGCGTGCTATTGGAGAGGCTTATGTCCAGCAGTGGACGAAAACAGGCTGATGATGATGATGAATTAATAATTTACCCAATAACAATACGGCTACACTACACAAAACAGCAATTACATCGAAATATGAAGACCGCTTTATATCATCACTTTTATTATAAAAAGGATCAGTAACAGATGTAGAATTGTGTTAGACATTCTATCTATTTCAATTTGAAGCGCTTTAAGCGTATTCAGTTTACTTAATTCGTGTTATAACTAATTTTGGGTGAGACGAGCGCTGCGGAGATTTAATTTCGAGTCTAAAGGTGTGTGATATGGTTATATTTTGTGAAGAGTAAGTTATGAGAATGTTTGGTGTTGAAATTAAACAAAACTATGTTGTTTGAATATAGCAAACATTGTCGTAACAAAAATTCATGATGATATAGGTATTGTACAATTTTCATCTCATCGTTTAATTTCCTGAACCCTTTCAACATTTTTATATATGTGTCCATTTACATTTCTGAATAAAGGTTAAAAGATTATTACTTATATTACGAGTCTTATGTAAGTACATAAGAAGCATTTAAGAAAAATCTTCTTCTTGCCCTACTTTTGTTTAGAAGCATGAAACTCCCTCTCGCTTCATCCACTGAGGGGGTCTTTTGAAATTTTTTTTCGCTAAAAAACGGAACATAAATCTTCACATTCTCAGTACAATTTTAGTGTTTTAAATTGAGTTGATAAGAGTCGTAGAAAAGGGTATAAAAATAAGCTAAAAACTATAGTTCTTTTAATTAGACAGCCTTTTTATGTCAAAGAGAGCTGTTGAAGGCTAATGTCAAGGGGAACTGTTGAAGGCAAATCTTCCTCTAACGTTGGTCACCGGTGACTATGGCGTTTAACAGGTTCAAAGAGAAGCGTTAAAGCGTTCATAGAGAACCTCACAAGGAGTTCGAAACTTTTTCTTAACTTAAGAGTAATAATAAAAAGTCAAAGTCAAAGTCAAAGTCAAAATCATTTATTTCAATTAGGCCAGTATGGCACTTTTGAACGTCAAAATAAAATTAATATTAAAAGTGAAGCTATTTGCTCTTTGAAAAGATTTTATATACCATCTTAAACCATTTAACAAATTCTTTGATACTTCGAAACAGCTCCATTCACAGCTGACCCATCCAATAGAAAACCACGATAACTTAAACTGAACTTGAAGAGATTAAAACCTCCCCACTTAGCCTCGACCTACACTTTCAATAAAAATGTTCTAGAAAATATTTCCTTGAAATCCGTCTATTTTGCAAGTCACAGGTCATTGAACTTTGAATAGCTTCACTCAAGACGCAAAGGTTTGTATAAGGCTTGTGGTACTAGCTTTTACCCGTGAGTTTGGTTCTATAATATTATATTACGTTTATTTTTGTCTAATGGTACAATAAGAGTGTAGAGTACCACTTTATTATTTACTACAAGTTTATATATACCTATAAGTCATATTCAAAACTGTGTTAGTTCCAAAAATTATTACAAATTGTAAATTGCAAGCCTTGCATGCCAGCAGTGCCGCCACCGCCGATACCACAGAAAGAGAAAGTGCGCGTGAATCATGACAGAGGGCACGTTGGGCCCGCACCGCCGCAGAGCCGAGCAGCCAGTAGTATCGCGACGGTCACAGCGTAGCGGGTCGCGGAATGCTGCTCCTGAATATGAACCTCTAGCATGGCTTGAAACTAGTCGAGTTCCTCGTCAAGCAGTTACATGATTATGACGAAAACATAATAATTAATTGCAATGAATATAAGAATACGTGTCCGTTATAACCGAAATAAAAAAGCTCTAGTTAAAATCAATGTGACAGATCAAAAAAACATTATTACTATTAATTAATAATAAAGATTATTCTTATAATTACAAACTGAAATCCTATTCCTGTATAGATGTCGCGGAGAACCTAACGGGTTACCGGGGCTCCGGCTCGAAGTGCAGGAGTAGGAACGGGGTGGTTTTTAGTCAGTAAGAGTCTATCACTCCCTCACGCCTCACCCAGGCGGGAGCAGCCATTCGATGATTCTCCCCCCTTAAAAAAAATCCCGTTTAGATACTTACATCTATATCACCTACATCTATTATTAGCTTTAGTGTTTTGAACTATCAGACAAACAGACAAACAAACTCATTTCGATTATATATACACTACAACAGTAAGCACTATACCATAAATATACCCACATAATGTGAGTAGACTTTAATAAATAGGGCGTTGGGGAGCCTTTATTCATAAAATGCCTTCTAACCAAAGTATAACATTATATACCAGACATTAGCAGGTCAACCTACCCCAATCCGTCATTTATTTACATGCCATTTTCGACTGTATATCAATACAAAAAAGTCGAAAATCAAGATATAGAATGGGGTAGGTTAATTTGCTGGCGTCTGTCGGTTCCTACAATCAATCATGGTCTTAGTATTTTGTGACATTTGTACCTTGCAAGGTAAGTGAACTGGCCCACTTTCCGTCACCTTTAACAAAAGTCGTTTGTAACTGCTAATCTTTGGGGACTCGCCTATATAGATTACTTTTGTAGATAACTTCGGTTTTTAGACGCAAAACGTGTCAAGTGCTACTACTTGCTTGTCTTTTTTGACAGGTTTACGTCAGTTAAAAGAGAATAAAGTTGGTATAAATAGATGGATAGTATGAACTTTTAGGTTTGTAGGTTAAACTGATTTTTTATGGTAATCGGTTTCGCCCATGAACACCTGGAATTGAACCAGACAATGAACGTTATAAGTGCGTTACCGGCCTTTTGGGTATTACGAATTTGAGGATTATTGGGGATTCAGGGATTAGGGAGACTGTGGAAGACGGGGGGAGGAGGGTAATTGGGCCTCCGGTAACCTCACGCACACGAAGAAACACAACACATCCGCTGTTTCAAGTCGGTTTTCTGTAAGACCGTGGTATCACTCCGTGTCGATTTTGTGTGGAAGCATGGCTCTCCTACACTTAAAAAAAGAAAGAAAATATGTTTATTGCGCCGCGACACATACGTAGACAAGAATACAGGTACACACAAAAAGAAGTCGATGGTGCGTCGCGGCGCAAAAGGCCGAAGCTCAGCTTGATACTGTAGTAAGGGCACGAAGGCCCGATTCCACGGTGCTGATTTGAAACACCAGCCCATATGTTACAGTTACATAATAGCTGCTCGGAGCTAAATATTTTTTTCTAACCACATTCTTGGACATTAAACTTTGGTTGGTTTTTATGGGACAAGCCCGCCACAACTTCCCAAAAGCGCTGCAACTTCTGTAAACCAGGATCTACAGTAAATACAATCATGAAAAAGCACCGGGACACTGAAGTCTGCCGAGTTCCAGTGACGATAACTGTCTTGGTTTCCTAAACGAAATAAATCAGAAGATATTATTATTGGAGAAGAAAATTACGATAGTTTTCACTTAATACAAGCACTTATAATGGTGTGACTGTCCCGTTCAGTCGGGACGTGAAGGATTTGGGCCTGATTATTGATAGCACATTGAGCTGGCGTGCTCAGGTCACAAGTGTTTGCCAAAGGGTGACTGGATCGTTGCGGGCTCTGTATCGTCTGAAGAACTTTCTTCCGTCCTCTGTGAAGACGCAGCTTGTGCAGACCTTGATTTTCCCGATTATTGATTACGCTGATGTCTGTTACTATGACCTGAATGCAGATCTACTCAACAAGTTAGACCGACTTCTAAATAACTGCATTCGATTCGTTTTCAAGTTACGTAAATATGATCATATTTCTGCACATAGGATGCAACTGAAGTGGCTGCCCATACGCTTGCGCAGGCAGCAGAGGGCACTAACCACTTTATTCTCTTATCTTGACTCTCCTTTTTCACCTACTTACCTTGCTTCTTACTTCCAATATACGTGCGCAAACCACACAAAATTTCTTCGTTCGTCTCAAAATCGACATCTTCAATGTATCTCTCATCACACTGACTTCTTTCATTCTTCCTTTTTCAATCAAGCTGTTATTTTGTGGAATGCGTTGCCCAAGGAGATCAGAATGGCAACAAGTCGCAATTCCTTTAAATTTAAAATCCGTGAGCATTTACTTAAGCATTGGCAGACTCTAAACTACCTCATTATATATATAGATATATATATATAATGAGGTAGTATTTATGCAGCAGGTATAAGTATTTGTTTAGTAGTATGTATTATATGGTATGTAGAGGTATATGTCTATACTGATTTATAAAATATTGTATTAATATATTTATTCTATAGGTTATTTATGTGTGTAGTATACATATTACATAACTTTTTTTTATTTTTTCAATTGTGTTCTGGCTTCGCATCAACCACTTCATTTCTCTGCACTTCCCTATGGTTGACTGTAAGAGAATGCCTTAAGGCATTAAGTCCGCCATTCACTGATGTATTTTGTGAAGAAGGAATAAATAAATAAACTTGAATTATACGTAATATATACCAACTTCGTTGTCATAATGTGATTCTCATATAACGTTACGTCGAGGTTATTGCCTTACACTGATTTATCATTTATAAATTCGTCATATCGCTAAAAATATAAGACATAAATGCCTGCGGCATTAAGTCCACCTTTTTGTACATTTTGTGCATGAAGCATTTTAATTAAATAAATAAATAAATAAATAAATTTCTGCAATTAATTTATGCTTTTATGTTTCGTTATTACCATTCAAAATACAGAATGAATTATTTATTTATTCTTAAACCTGTTCGTAAAGGATAATATTACTTTCTAAATTAACATAATATTGAGTAACCCTGATTTTTTAATATCATTTAGTTTTAGGTCATTTAAAAATAGGGTCCATAAAACGAGCGCTGAAAAAATGGCCTGAAGGCTCACCTAAGTAATTAATAAAGCATTCAGGCTGACACACTGAAACGATTTTATTTTTAAACTGGGTGAGTTTAGATTTTTTAGCGCAGCAATATTGTCTTAGCATGTTGGTTCTTCATTAACATTACAAACGATATTTGATTGGTGACTCAGTGGCGGGGCGACCGGCTGCTGTGCATCGCGTTGCGGGTTCGATTCTCGTATGGAAACATGTGTGATTCACAATGAGTGAGATATTTTGATGGAACAACAACATCAACTAACCGGTGGCAATGTAAAAAACTTAAGATTATCAGCGAGTGCTGCTTCCCTGGTACATATTGACAAGATGACATAATATTTTTTCTTGATAAAAGTTCACAAATAATGTAAATATATAAAAACTCCATTATAAGCATTGCTTTCTAATGAAAGGAACGTAAAGAACTACCAAAAATATCTTTTAAACCCTTCCAACCTATTAAGATCAGATTAAGCCTGAGTGAATGAAAGAGAGAAAAAACCTTTTTGAGTACTAAAATAGTGAATTCTGAATTTCTAGGCGAAGTTAATGAAATCTGAAGCTGATTGGCTTAACCAATTGAGCCTGAAGATTAGTTTACAAAGAAATTAGTTGGTGAATCTGAGGTAAAGACTAACGTAGTTATTGGATTATGGAACAATTAGACGATTGTAGTTCTTGGGCTCTTTTATTGTACATTTATAGATACACAGATACAGTTACAGATGTATCCTATCTAAATAAATAGGTACAAAATATTTCTTTTTCTGATATTTATACGATTCTTTTTGATATTATTTTATTTTTATTTTTTTTTTTCATATTATATCTCATAGTTTAATATTATTATGATCCTAAAAAAATGTATAATCCTCATGGAGCCTCTTCCTATATGGAAGACGAAGAGAAATGTGCGAATATTGAAAGCCTTCAATCTGTATTACAACAAACTGTAAATTAATCAATGTTACAAAAATTATTGTTTAGTTTACAATAAATAATTATTATGTTTTCGACTTACTCACGTAACTGTCTGAAGAGAAACTCGACTACTTTCAAATCATATTAGAGGCTCATATTCATGAGCAGCTTTCCACAACCATACTAGTCAGTTAAACAGTTACGTGAAGAAATCGGAAACATAATAATTAAGTTAGGATGAAATCTTAACGTTTATACCACATCTAATTGATGATGTATCATTTCAACCCACGATTTTTCATAGTATAAAACAATACATAGTATAAAACAAAGTCGCTTTCTCTGTCCCTATGTCCTTTTGTATGCTTAAATCTTTGAAACTACGCAACGGATTTTGATGCGGTTTTTTAATAGATAGAGTGATTCAAGAGAAAGGTTTATATGTATAATACATGCATATTGCACCCGTGCGAAGCCGGGGCGGGTCGCTAGTAATTTCATATAATAGCTGTATAAAATCACGAAATATTTTTAGATATGTATACATATTAAACAAAAAACAATCACTAATGGTACAAATAGTACTTTTTACTACAGACTCGAAGGCACTACATGTTACCCCGTCAATATTACGCGACCACTCAACGTGCGTTTCAATAAGTACCCACTGTTTATTCCATTAGTTTAACTCGGACTGGCTGAAAAGGGTTAATATAAGTCTGCTATAAAATTGAAACAAAATAAACATTTAATACATACTGTAGATGTGGAGAGAGTTAATTCTTTTCACGCTAAGGCAATGATAAAGTTGCTCTAGGTGCAATTAGGGAATTAGTCGACATCTATATATATAAAATTCAAACGTGATTGACTGACTGACTGATTGACTGACTGACATAGTGATCTATCAACGCACAGCCCAAACCGCTGGACAGATTGGGCTAAAATTTGGCATACAGATAGATGTTATGACGTAGGCATTCGCTAAGAAAGGATTTTGATAATTTCCACCCCCAAGGGGGTAAAAAAGGGGATGAAACTTTGTATGAAACTTTGTCAGTTTTTAACTGATCGGGTTGAAATTTGGCATGCAGATAGATGTTATGACGTAAGCATCCGTTGTGAAAGGACTTTGATAATTTCCACCCCCAAGGGGGTAAAAAAGGGGATGAAAGTTTGTATGAAACTTTGTCAGTTTTTAACTGATCGGGTTGAAATTTGGCATGCAGATAGATGTTATGACGTAAGCATCCGCTGTGAAAGGATTTTGATAATTTTCACCCCCAAGGGGGTAAAAAAGGGGATGAAGATTGAATCTTTTTGAATTACATTCGGTAAAACGATGATTTGGGACCTGGGTAACGTATGATAGTTTTTTCACAGATGTCTCACGAGAACGGGAACTATGCTTCAATGCCCCAGGACTCTCTAACTCTTAACCACTGAACTTATTCTAGAGAGATTCGGTACAACAATAGTCGATAGAATAGTTTTTATTACTCAAACCTTACGTGATCGGGCACTGTACTGGTAAGATCCCTGCGGGATTATTTATTTATTGAAACTACAACAAATCATTTCAAAATAGGTAAATCTTACTTGGGCACTGAATTGATTCTGGTTAATTCTGTCAGAAGTCATTAATCTACGCGGACGAAGTCGCGGGCAACAGCTATCTACACATATAATAAATCGTAGAAAAGTCAAAACTGTACATAGAATATTTTTTAAAAGAATATTTGAAGCGTGATCTCTAATCGATACCGAAGCCAATAATGTGGTTTTTAGAATTTTTGTCTGTTTGTCTGCATGTATGGCCGTGATGATCTCAAAAAGTACTGCACTACTATTTCAAATTTTGCGTGAATATTACTAAGAAGTCTGGTAAACATATAGGGTACATATTATCACGCTATCATCTACGGGACTGAATCAATTCTGACGACATCCATTACCGTATATCCCTTGATAAAAACTAATTCAAAAGCCTAAATTCTGCCAGAAGTCATTATTCTACGCGGACGAAGTCGCGGGCAACAGCTAGTTGAATCGATAAAATTGTCTAGTCAAACATTACCTACTCTCAATTAAAATTCATGCAAAACTATTATTCATTTTTGAGTTGATCGAACACTGTACAGTTTTAAACTGTACACGCTGTATATGGGTAGTGCTGATGCGGCAACTATGTCGCGTCGCGCGTTCGTAATTTATTCGATTAAGTAAACTCAGTGTGTGCTAATAAACCAACGATAGAGAAAGGAATCGCCAACCTTCAACTTGTATAACTTAACTAATAAACGTAACATAAGTGATTCTTTCTTTTTGCACTCATCAACTCAACGGACTTAACTTCAAGAAGCAAACATCTTCACCAGCGAACCTAAGCAAGGTGTACCTAACCGTACAAAACACATATAGAAAGACGAAACGAAGAGATATCCATCGTCAAAGATTTTAGACCACCTCCTGAGCACTGGTTTCCTGGCCTAACTACGGTGCAGCCAAAAGAAGAGTTTTGATGCCATACCTATTAAACTAGGTATGGAATTTCACCACGTGAAAATGATCACCTCTTTCATTGCAACACAAAAATTCATTTTAGAGCCAAAAGAGAGTCACATGTCAAATATAAAATTGGTTGACAATATTTCGTTAAGTTCCTTTGAAACCTAAGGAACGAATTCATCTAACAGCCCCACTTTCGACCACTTGACTCAAAGCATTCGCGTAATGAACAAAATGAAACAATTATATCTATAATTAACTTCGCAAACTCCTTACTCAGTTACACGTCAATGTCAATAACCCTCTCCAAAGTAATCGCAGGCACTTTACTCAGTAATTATAATAATGTAGGTACCCACGTAACTGGAGTTCAGCTGTATTATACAAATATAAATATTTTATACTAACAGGCCTATGACTGGAATTAATGTTATAGAATCTGTGACGTTATAACTTGAAACGGAGTATGGGTGGCCATGCTAGCTAAGGAGGAGGGGTAGCGAGCCACGTAAAGGAACGAACCTCCTGACGCCTCAGCTGTCGCGAGTGACATTCCGGGCGTCGAAGATCGCGAGATGATCTACCGCCATCGTAAGTACGGACCTGCGGACGGCGAACACGGGTTGGGTAACTCACCGGTCGATCAGAACCAGACCCGAGTGTATGGCGTCTCGCGTTCCGCTCGCGCCTCAAAGGGGTCAGACCACTACAGATGGAGCCAAGTATGGGTGATACCGATACGGAGCCGTGGATTATCTAATGGATTGAAGGGTTCCGGGTCCAAGACGAGAATTAGGAACGAGGTGGTTTTTGGTCAGTAAGAGTCTGACACTCCCTCTCGCCTCACTCAAGACGGGAGAAGTCATTCGATGATTTGCTCCCTCAAAAACAAAAATGGGTAAGCTATGAGATGACGACGGCAAATGAGTACATTTGTCACCACATCTGCTCCTCCTGCATGTGTCATAAGAGTCGCGATCTAATCATTTTAAACCTTTCGAACTACAATGTTCAACCGGACTTCCAAAAGCAGATTCTAAGATACAGGTTTTTTCCTAGTTTAGAAGTCAGGGCCCTTTTGCTCTGGCCACAGTCATGATCCTGGAAATGTAGAAAAATGTGATCTCTTTGGTAATAATAAAGATTTTTTTTTAATTATTTTTAATCACCTTTAAACGACCTCAACTTTACATGCCCAGCATTTCAAAGATTGCTCAAGGAAACACGAAGTAGGAAAACGGTTGTATTTTTACTGGATTTCCTTGAAAACAAAAAAGGAAGGTAAATTACGAGTTTTGAGGTACACAGATTTTTCTTTGGGTTTGTGAGAGGAATAATTTAAAAGGTATCGAGTGCGTGGGCTGTAGGGCTAGGTTATATCAAGGAATGGACGGTTGGATACAAAAATCCTTACTAATATAATATATATTATTATACTAAATCGGAAAGTGAGTTTGTTTGTTCCGCTTTCACGCCGTAACTACTAAACCGATTGCTTTGAATTATTGCAGATATAAAGTTAGAAGTCCGGATTAAATAATAGGGTACTTTTTATCCCGAAAAAATTTATATTCCCGAGGGAAAACAAAAGTATTGGCATAGATGGCGCTGTGTGTATTGGTATAAGTCATATAGGCTACTTTTTATCCTTTTGTGACGCGAGCGAAGCCGCGGGTAAAAGCTAGTTTAAAATAATTCTGAGAATTTGGTTGTGTTTGAATGACGTGCTTCTTGAAGTTTACGAAATGTCATGATACGAAATGTTTCCGTAATTTTTAACAACATTTCGTTGAATGAATGAGGCAAAGGCTATTTGCTAGTGAGAGTTTTTGGTATGGGTTTTGTTTGGTCTTGGGTGTGATGGCATATTTTAACTTTCAGATAATTAGATTAGAAATAATTAGAATTTTTTTTAAATTTCTTTAAATACTAAAAAGTTGGTACTCAAAATCCAGTACAGTAATCATTTGTCTGTAGAAATTAAACTGAAAACCCTTTTTCAGCAAAAGTAAATAATTATGTTAGTTGGCCAAAAAGACAGTCAGTAGATAACTATGTCAATTGATCAATATACCATGTATAATTATGTTAAGTCTGAGTAGTATATGTAACATAATTGTGTAAGTTTATTGTTATGTATATGTCGCAGGGATATGATAAAAACTGAGATTTGGTTAATTCCCTAAGGGATTTACTGACTGCACGGTTGGTGCGGTGGCTGGGCAACCGGCTGCCGTGCAACGTGTCGCGGGTTCGATTCCCGCACGGGACAACACTGTGTGATCCACAAAGTGTTGTTTCGGGTCTGGGTGTCATTGTGTATGTGAACTTGTATGTTTGTAAACGCACCCACGATACAGGAGAAAATCCTAGTGTGGGGCAACGTTTTTAAAATAAAAAATAAAAAAATAAATTTGATCAAATCACGGAGGATGTTAAAATAACAACACTATTTTATCATTTCCCTGAACAAATCTAGGGCACAGTCTAGGGATTTCATCAAATACCATAACTGGTTCAGTGAAATGATAAAAATAACATGTTTTTGCTTGCGTCGGCTGTTATTTTGTTCAATTTCAAAAAATCCTCCTTTCATCGTACTATTAAACGTTCACCTTACAAAGCCTTATTTGGAGCAGAACCAAAAACAGGACTCCGATCTACTCATATATCGACAGAATTACTCGATAAGTTAGTTACTGAAGAGGACTGAACTGATCCAAACAGTTTCTTAAACAGCAAAACGTATCTTCTACTGAATTAATTGACAACAACGCTACAATTTCAGAGGAACAACTAGCGGTTGAATCAATTGAAGCTAACACCGACTTCAGAGCAAGTTGTAGCTGGTACCTCAGCCATTTGATCAAATCCCTAGATTTGTTCAGGGAAATGATAAAATAGTGTTGTCATTTTAACATCCTCCGTGATTTGATCAAATCCCTTAGGGAATTGTTCTGTTTTTATCATATCCCTGCGACATATATACATGTAAGTTTATATAGGGTTTATTTTATGTAAGTCTATACAATCCTTTTTTATGTATTTCTGTTTAGTCCTAAATACGCTTGCTTCTTGCATCGGCCATTGTTTTTGTCTCTGCATCACCCAAAGGTCTGGCTGGAGGAAAATGCCCTAGGCATTAAGCCCACCTTGCACATTAGTGTGTGCATGAAGTCTTTTAAAATAAAAAAAAATTAAAAAATACCATGTAAGGTCATTAACCCACTGCGCTAAAAGTACAATCGATAAATTATCCTCCTGACTATGGGCGTGGCTTAAATATATTTATAGCAGCAGTAGGTAAGTCACAAGTTAATTAAGAAACAACAAACGGCACGAGATCAAATGATTACATAACAATCGCGAGAACACAATATATAATTAATTATTAATTAATATAGTTAATTACGTTGTGAAGATAATTCAAGGACATTACTTTATATTTTCAAATTTACAGCTCGCATAGACAACATAATTTCAAACCTTCTAATCCATATGTAAGTATGACGGCACGGTTGGTGCAGTGGCTGGACAACCGGCTGACGCACAACGTGTCGTAGGTTCGATTCCGTTTCGCGGGCTCCGCACGGAACAAATTTTTGTGTGATCGTCAAATTGTGGTTTCGGGTCTGGGTGTCATGTGTATGTGTCATGTGTATGTGAACTTCTATGTTTGTAAACGCACCTACGACACATGAAAAAAATCTAGTCTAATGTAATAGGTGCTAAACCTATCGCTATATTTATCCGTAGTATACATCCGTAGTATCCGTAGAATATACGGATAAATATTCGAAAAAACACAATAATACTTTACACGAACCGGAAATGTAACCCAAAATTCCTTACTCAGCAGTCACATATGAAACTACATGACCAACAAGGCACTCTGTATGCTTTTCTATCCACCTTTAAAGAGTCCAGATCCTTTAGCTCCTTACAGAAGGTAGTCTAAGCTCCGCTCTCACTAAAACCTGAACTCCCAAATATTGACCAGCGACCGGCGAACTAATGAACGAGTGCACGACCGGTTACCTTCACAACTTCACACCTTATTGAATGAATGGTTTCAGTTTGAGTTCCGAACTTCCTGTTTATTGTCCAAGTTTGAATTTGGAATTACGTTCAGGTGTGAATTTATTATTTCCGATGGAGATTGCAAGCTCAGACCCACTTTTGAGTTATCGGGTCCAAGATTTTGAAAGTTTTCGTGTTAGGAACGTTTGGGATCAAATCGGGGGTCCTGATTCGAAGTGGTTTATATCCAAGAGGTGTCGTCAAGTGCCTTTCCGTATTTCTGTTCGTTTCATAATCATTAATCAAATTGGGACTAATTTATAGGAGAGGTTCGACATTAAGTAGTTTCCGAAATATTACTTAAGGAAGTGTAACGAGACCCAAACCCAATCCATTACGATGGTACTTTAATAATAATTTTCATCGATATTATAGAACCTATTAATGATGAAATTAAAATATACATGTTAATACAAAAACTAACAACTACTTTGCGCAATCTAGTGTTGGTGGACGACGAAAATCAACTAAATGAATGTAACTAGTCGGTAAATATCGTAATGGATATATGAGATATATGAGAGACTAGCTGTTGCCCGCGACTTCGTCCGCGTAGAATAATGACTTCTGGCAGAATTTAGGCTTTTGAATTAGTTTTTATCAAGGGATATTCTACGGTAATGGATGTCGTCAGAATTGATTCAGTCCCGTAGATGATAGCGTGATAATATGTAGCCTATATGTTTACCAGACTTCTTAGTAATATTCATGCAAAATTTGAAATAGTAGTGCAGTACTTTTTGAGATCATCACGGCCATACATGCAGACAAACAGACAAAAATTCTAAAAACCACATTATTGGCTTCGGTATCGATTAGAGATCACGCTTCAAATATTCTTTTAAAAAATATTCTATGTACAGTTTTGACTTTTCTACGATTTATTATATGTGTAGATAGCTGTTGCCCGCGACTTCGTCCGCGTAGATTAATGACTTCTGACAGAATTAACCAGAATCAATTCAGTGCCCAAGTAAGATTTACCTATTTTGAAATGATTTATCGTAGTTTCAATAAATAAATAATCCCGCAGGGATCTTACCAGTACAGTGCCCGATCACGTAAGGTTTGAGTAATAAAAACTATTCTATCGACTATTGTTGTACCGAATTTCTCTAGAATAAGCTCAGTGGTTAAGAGTTAGAGAGTCCTGGGGCATTGACGCATAGTTCCCGTTCTCGTGAGACATCTGTGAAAAAACTATCATACGTTACCCAGGTCCCAAATCATCGTTTTACCGAATGTAATTCAAAAAGATTCAATCTTCATCCCCTTTTTTACCCCCTTGGGGGTGGAAATTATCAAAATCCTTTCACAGCGGATGCTTACGTCATAACATCTATCTGCATGCCAAATTTCAACCCGATCAGTTAAAAACTGACAAAGTTTCATACAAACTTTCATCCCCTTTTTTACCCCCTTGGGGGTGGAAATTATCAAAATCCTTTCACAGCGGATGCTTACGTCATAACATCTATCTGCATGCCAAATTTCAACCCGATCAGTTAAAAACTGACAAAGTTTCATACAAACTTTCATCCCCTTTTTTACCCCCTTGGGGGTGGAAATTATCAAAATCCTTTCTTAGCGAATGCCTACGTCATAACATCTATCTGTATGCCAAATTTTAGCCCAATCTGTCCAGCGGTTTGGGCTGTGCGTTGATAGATCACTATGTCAGTCAGTCAATCAGTCAGTCAGTCAATCACGTTTGAATTTTATATATATAGATATATGATATACGGGGGTATATGAGAGAGACCGAAAAGGATGAATGTAGAAATGTAAGGGAGTCGAATCCGCTACACGTTGCGCGGCGGTCGGTTGACCAGCCACCGTGCTAACTGTGCAGTCGAAAATAATTAATATACATTATATGTATACTACAAACTTAATCTACTTTTACTTGCAATCACTCGATATACTTAAACCAATATTACACATCCAATATGTCCATTAAATTAAATTACCTTATAATATGGTTACTCCCTTAATAAGGGGAGGTTCCATATATCGGATGGTTATAAAATATATTGTCGTAAAAATATTGCCCTTTACAACACCTCCGTAACTTCCAGCGAGGACACTAGGATTATTCCCACACTAGGATTTGCTCCTGTGTCGTGGGTGCGTTTACAAACATACAAATTCACATATATATGACATCCGAACACGATACAACAATTTGTGGATCACACAAAGAGTCGCTCCGTGCAGAATTCGCACCCACCGTGCACTAAGACTAGTAATGAAAAGGGCACGGCTTTTGGCAAAAAGTGGTAGGTAGCGATACAAAATTACACCCACCTCTCCTCATTAACCGGACGATTCAATTTCAAAGTTCACGTCAGAAGTAGAAAGAAGAAGGTACAGTAGCAGCGCGACAGTCGCCGTGTCGCAGGTCGCGAAATGCTGCTCATGAACTTGAGCCTCTAGTATGGCTTGAAACTGGTCGAGTTCCTCGTCAAATAATTACGTGAGTAAGCCGAATAAAACATAATAATATATTCACGTCTGAACTTATAAATCGGCCTTTTGTTTAACACAGAAATCTAACTTGAGACCGAGCAAGATGGCAGTTACACTTCTACTGACTTGATCAACGAGGATCTGCCTGAACAATCAATTATCTAGCAAACCTTAAAACATTTTAACTACGTCTACAAACGCTTTTAACCTCCTTCAAAAACTAAGGGGCAATGTCTCCATAGAACAGCTAAAAAGGCAGCACTTATTATGTTGATTTACGGATATAGCTCATAACACAATAGCATTAGTGCGCTAATGGCTCGCACTAATGTAGTCCATTACAAGTCGTCATACAAGACGCACTGCTTCAATGACCGTGGTAATCAACTAGGGGTGCGAAAAGTAGGTCGGAGTTAGGGGTGTCACAAATTGCAAATTTATTTATAGGTACAGATAAATAAAATTTGTGTCTGTTTGTACTATTTTTACTGTTTTTACTACATGCATATGAATATACATATGATACAAAATATTTTGAACGAGCAAAAAACTCCATTCGTTACTCTTTTTAAAAAAAGTATGTTCTACAACATCTCTGATACATATTCCAATACTGTAGGTATATGTGAGAACAATGCAAAGACACGCTTGACGTATTATACAATTATTATGAGTTACGAACGCGACGGTATTTTGAAAATGTACTGTTAGAAAATTTTCAATAATAAGACGACCATCGAAAAAGTAAGTATGACGACTACCTTTGGGCAGCTAGTCACTTGAAATTTGAAGACTTATTTTTTGACTCGTTCAGTGTATTTTAACAATGTGACTGGATCCCACATAAATTAGGCCATGAGAAAGAATATTTCGGTTAAGAGAAGTGTGCCAACCTTAGCAGAGTCACGCAATACGGTAATCAGTAACAAATCTCTACTAATCTGATTACCTGCCGCCCGCATCACTTTCTTTGTTGGTCGCTCCTTGCAGTAGTTTGTCTTGCTGACGACTACGACCTATATACATCACTACACAGTATAATACAAAATCGCTATCCACCGTCTGTCTGTCCCTATGTATGCTCAGATCTTTAAAACTACGCAACGAATTTTGATGCGGTTTTTTAATACCTCTAGATAATACATGCATATTGCACCCGTGCGATATTATAATTATATTTTTTTTTTATTTTGTCGTATAAAAAAGCAATACTTAGATAAAACGAAGTTAAGTTTAGGAGTGGGAGGTCGTTACATCACGCCACCCTATAAAATTATTATAATATTTGAAATCAATATATCGTCGAAAGTATTTAATTTTGTAGGAAAAGAAAAAATACGTGTCTAATGTTTTAAAACAATCTACCAGACGGACATTAAAATAACATTAAGGATACTACCCTATTGTTTGATTGTTAGTTTGGGTTTACAAGCACTAAGGACCATTTTATTATTAAATGCCATTTTATTTTTTAGGCCATAGTAGCTATGTACCTACGTATGAAACAATAATAGATGCCAATGAGTAGGTGTGCCAAGGTTTCACTGAAAAATTGTATTGGACAGATTTGAGTGAGCCTCGATTTAGTTTTGGCCTGAAACTGCCAATAAACATAGGAAACAGCGAAATGTCATATCGGAAGTCAGAATTTAATATGAGTTGTTAAATGTTTAGCCAATGGAATATATAAGTTATACGTAAAATACAATAAGTTCAAAATACAATACACTACAATCGACATACGTACTTATTATTATAATAACTACCTCTACATAACAGGCTTTAACAAATCATGCACACGTTTTACGATGTCACAACATGATAGACTATGACACATTATGACATATATACCTACATAATGTGTCGTTTGAATAATGTTTCCGGCAATAATAATATGTATGATTGCCCCCTGAACTGACACACTGATTCGTTAACAACTCAATCAGTGTAAATCTGTGGAATGTCTGTCATTATAAGGAACATGATGGCAGTGACTGATGATTGGTTGTTGCACGCAACCTCATGATTTTCGGTGTAATAAATATTGAAGATAATGTTTACCTTTATTTTAATCGGGTTTTGTCGTAAACTCAATTAACGGGTCTAGTGATTTGTGTAAGAGTAGGTACGAGTTAATAGAAAAATTCATAAATGGACATGAAAAAAATCAAATCAAATATTTTACCATATTTTTCCCTTTTTTCTACTTAGTACAATCTCGAGTGCGTAGTATTAAAAGATTCCAAAAATACGTATGTATGATCTTTAAGAAATATCTAAATGTCGGGGTTATTATTTAAATTACCACAGGCATAAGTTTACGTAAAAGGTAAAAGGTAATTCCTAAAATTGTATTGTTATCTACACAAGCTGATGAAATAACATATTTACACACACACACACACACACACACACACACACATATACACACCTTTTTATATCTTACCTGCTATTAGTAGAATTAACAGAAGTATTGGACCGACTTCTGCGGTTACAGATGGAGTCCCCGCAGTTGACGACACCTCCCTTGGTGGTGATGCTGAAGGTACGGAGCCGGTACAAGTCGTCTGACACTCGAGGGTTGTACGGCTTCTCTGGCAGCGAGCAGACACGAGGCCGGGAGTGCTCCACCACTGTGGAAGAGGAATTAAGAATTTAGAATGAGAAATTAGAAGAGAAGTAAATACAAATAATATGTCATATTACATTCATTTGACGGAAAACAAAAAAATTACATTTGTATTTGGTTTTTACATACATACATAACTTGACGCCTGACTCCTATGGGGGTAGGAAGAGACTATGAAACGCCAATGACTACGATTCCCACATACACCTTTCGGTTCATCAACAGTCTTTTATATATTTGATGGGCCGTTTTTCATGCATGTTCGTCGGTTAAGAGTACTTAATTTGGCCCTTCTTTAATATACTACCAGTCTTGTCAGTATATGTCCGTCTAGGGCGCCCTCCACCAACGGCCCCATTCATATCCGCTCTCTATACTTCATTCGTTACTCTACTTTCATCCATCCTTTCTACATGTCCAAACCAGCGTAACATAATATATTTTGTTTTTATTTTTCTAAATAAATAACCATTTAATTTTTCTAAGTAAATAAAAAACAACGTTTCCTTACAACGTCTGATGAAACCAACTAGACCACATACGCCTTTTAGAATACCTATCAAACTTCGCACTTGGATTTCGTCCCGTATTAAATTAGTGTGTTCACAAACATACAATATTTTCATATCACACCTAGACCTGCTTGTGACTCGTCACTGTATTTTAAATCAAATAATTTTGTATACCTAATAACACGGTTTTTATTTTTGTTCGTAGCCCTGTTTATACTGCATGTGATTTATGTAGGCAACATACTTTTGTCAATTTTTTTTATGGTATAAGTCGGTAAACGAACAGATGGATCACCTGATGGCAAGCAATCCTCGTCGCCTATGGACAATTCTTCAAAAAACGTGGGAACATGTCAATGTATTACATTTTATTTGCAAGTAATAGACAAGGGCTTCTTTTATACATTACCAATATTCTTTTGTTATAGTTCCTTTTGTCAAACACTTGTGTTATGAAGGAAAATATTTTTAAGAGATATTGGAAGTTTTTGTATTGTAAGTATTCCGATATTCTTTGTGCTACTTAATTTGTTTATATTATTGAAGAAATATTAACTCTTTTTCAGGGTACCGCAACTAAATGGTGTCATATAGTTCTGTAACCGATAGGGTGACAAATATACGATGTCCAGTTACCGTAAGCACGGGCCTGCGGACGGTGAGCAAGGATATCTCGCCGCCCGACCAGAACCAGACCCGAGTGTATGTAATGTAACGAGCGCTCAAAGAGCCATCAGGCCATCACAGATGGGGCCCAATAGGGCTGATGCCAACACGGAGCCGCGGAGGTCTTAACGAGTTGCCGTGGCTCAGGCTCGTAGAGCAAGAGTAGGAACGGGGTAGTTTTTAGTCAGTAAGTCTGACACTCCCTCTCGCCTCACCCAGGTGGGCGAAGTCATTCGATGATTTGTGACAGGTGACAAAGATTCAAAATTCAAAATTCAAAATTCTTTATTATCTTAAGAATTACAATATCTGTCTAACATTGAGGCAGTCCCAGTAAGTTATTATACAATACTTGTGTTGGGACTGACTCGATCCTTTCTTTATTTATTTAACACTCTTAAGAATAATAACCTCGAGATCTGCTAATTAAAGGAAAACAACAAAAATTAAAGTAGATATAGTAAAATAAGAAATAAAAAGTTACTAATATAAAAAAAACTATGGTAGAACGGTACGACATGTTAAAAGCAATTGATTTGTATTTTTTTTTTGTGAGAGTAGATGTATGAATCGATGTGCGTGTGTGTGTGTGAGAAAGAGAGTGAGTGAGTGAGTGAGTGAGTGAGTGAGCGAGTGAGTGAGTGAGCGAGTGAGTTTATGTATGTATGTATGAATGTATGTATGTATGTGTGTATGTATCTGTTTGTATAGTGTTTGTATGTTTGTTATTGAATTCTAATCAAAATGTTCTCAGTGTCTTCGTACGACAAAGTTTTTAACCATTCCGTTAATAACCTCTTACATTCACTGAGAAGTCTGGGATAAATTTTGATTTTTGCGTTTATTTTATTGTAGATATAAGATGCCTGCGTCACATACTACATACACATACAAAGATAACCAGTTGATTGTTATTTCCTCAGGACTTTGTAGTGTCATATAGTTACTTGCAGATTTTTAAACATAATGAGTAATTGGTTAGTAGTTTGGTTACAGAGCACGAGGCATTGATTCAATCTGATTTTAATTGTTTTCCATAGAATGTTTTTGTATTATTTTTCCAGTACATTATAGTAGGGTGACCTCTTTTACAAGATTATCTATTTTTCTTTTGCTGCGGAACCTTTGCATAATATCTTTTGTTATCATAACAATACGAATGAGTTTCTCTTTCAGTAATATGACAATAATTTGACGCTGTCTAGACTACTAAGTATGTGACCTGTCGTGACCTTTCATAATGACGAAACGGTGATACTTAGATCATAAATGATAACAACAATACATTATATTGAACATTTTCTAAATTTCCGTATCCTAACTTTACATTTTATTACATTATGGTAAAGTCAAAGTCAAGTTCATTTATTTCAATTAGACCACTTTTAAACATCAAAATTAAAAAAATATTGAAAATGACAGTTTTTCAGACAATCCTCTATTTGCTCGTTTCAATATGTAGATAATAGATCCCTATGGAGAAAAACGAACAAGAAACTCTAGGTTACTCTTTTTCAACCAGGTTTACAATACAATTCTTGGTTATATTGTTCCGTTGGTTCAGTTATATGAGTCAACCCACAGCTTTCCGACATGATCAAAACCATAATAAACCATACCCCTAAATCCTTCTCAGATATAAAATTGTCTATTACAGATACTCTCTCCTAGTTTTTAATTTTAAATCGCGTTCTTTTTGTAGGGCCGATAAGGTTGAAAATCGATTTAAACTGTCAAACACCAAGCGGTCACCGGTGACCGCAACCTATTGTTCTATAATTGTGTCTACAAAACCGGTACTCGACGAGTTAAACTTAGTAACTAAGCTAAGATACGGGTTGCCGGGTCTGTGGGTCGAAGTACAGGAGTAGGACCGGAGTGGTTTTTAGTCAGTAAGAGACTAATACTAAGACTAGTACAGACGAAGAGACAGAACACTCCCTCTCGCCTCACCATCGGGAGAAATCATTGGATGATTTTCACCCCTAATAGAAAGCTAAAAAGTTAAAAATAGAGAGACTAAAAAAGTTAAAATTCTCAGTAGTAGCACGGAGTCTGGAAATGTGCCCGGTATATGGCAATAGGCTCACCCCCTATTACATGGGACTCATAACAACTAGTGAAAAGTGGGTGTTACATTGTACTGTGGTAGAATGTGCACCTCTGCCTACCCCTTCGGGGATAAAAGGCGTGATGTTATGTATGTATGTTAAAAACAGAGTTTAGAGTGGCATTTTATAGAAGTCTTTGACAAGCACTGAATATAAAGACAGATTATAAATCAAAACAAGGTAAACATAACCATATAACTTATGGTTATACGAACCAGAATACAAACCACAGAATTCCTAAACAAAACTTTATGAATCCCAAAGTTTATCCGAAACAGTGCCCTCATCTTCAATAATTTGTAAGAAACAAGTATATAATGTAATTAGTAAGTTTTCGCTTATGAATCCCTTTGGCAACTTTGTTCTGTATGAGTTTTACTAATTTGAAATAGTGATGTCCAAGTAGAAGCCTCGAAGTTGACTTTGTGATCGTTCATCGCGATATTGAACATTAGCGATTGCCAGTGACTTTGCTCGCACGTTTTAGGAGGGAATAAACCACCGCGTTACTAATCCCACTCTTGGAGCCGGAGTCCCGGCAACACATTAAGTCTTCTGCGGCTCCGTGTCGGGCATCAGCCCTACTGGGCCCCAACGTCTATTAAGGAGTTGGGGGCAGATTTACCAAAAAAGACATGATTATTTTATTAGTCTCAAATAGTCTGCATACCAATTTTTAGAGATCTACCTAGAAAATTATGAAATGCTCCCATTTTACGTAAGTGGGGGTTTATAAAGAGATAAAAAACTGCCTATGTCAGTTTCCGCCCCTTCAAATATATTTACACTTAAAAAATTACAGTTATTCGTCGCTCCGATTTGCCGCGGAAGACGGACAAACAAATAGACGCACACACTTTCCCATTTATAATATTAGTATTGATTTTGAACTCTGGTCTGAACTTTGAATTAAAGCTTTAATGAACTATTCACAACTTTGTCTTGTTAGTCTGGGGGTCAGTTTTCTTGATTTTGAGGTCTTACGCCTTGATTTGTTGATAAAAGACGATTAGGGTGCAGTTTGATAATTAGCTTTCTATGTAAGGTTACAACTTTATTAGTAGGGCTTGTTTATATTTCATGACTCTTACTGTCTATGATCATAACCGTAAATATACAGAAACTGGCAACACTGCGCGTGTAATGACGAGTACTCTTGCTTTAACTAAGAATTTCGGATTAGAGAAATAAATATTATAATTATTAGGTTTTCGAATTTCATATACGTATTTGGTTAGAACATACGAGAGCTTATGTAAAAAAAATTAGTAGGTGCGGGTAAACAGTCTGTACAGGTTGGTACCGATCGTAGATCTAATTAAAAAAAAAGATTATAGAGGTATTAAAATTAATATAATCTTACTTCATCTTGACTGATCGGTTAGTGCGGTGGCTGAGTAAGCTGGCTACTGGCTGGCACTTAGCGTGTAGCGGGTTCGATTCCCGCACGGAGCATCTCTTTGTGTGATCCATAAATTTTTGTTTCAAGTCTAGGTATCATGTGTATGTGAACTTGTATATTTGTAAACGCACCCAAGACAAAGGAAGAAACTCCTAGTGGGGGATTTATTTCTATGCGTCCCGGCACCTATTTCTTTATAAGTGAAGAAATCTGCACCGATCGGTACCGATCCGTACAGACATGTTACTGTAAGCACCCTTGGTCTCTATTGACACTTGGTTCCATTAAGACAAAGATTAGTTGTGGACAGAGGAGGGCGACCAGTGACTTCATAACCTTAATGCTAGAAACTGGATTAGTCAAAAATATATGTACAAGCACTTTAACTAAAAACTTAGGAGATTGAAAGAGGTCTTAAGTTACATATTTACACAAACAGAAATTTTACCTTTAACATTTTACTCCCTACGTCTTAGAAAACAAACTACAACTTTATATGTGAACAACAAAGTTTGGGAAACTCTTAAGAAATCATCTTCAAATTATTTTCATATACCTCGACCTCTCACATTTGATAATTGTTCAGACAAGCGGACAAAGTTAATTAAGTATAATATACAGCATGTGTCATAAATACGAAATAATACGCCTTGTGTGTCTTCAAGGCCCAAGTGAATAGGTTGCTTATGGGACGACGTGCTTCATCGTAGAACGCATCATCGCTTAGCACCAGGCGAGATAGTGGTCAAACGCCATTAAACTGAAAAAAGCTATATTATTATATGTCATTAGAGTATATTATAACTTATAGATTTAACTAAGCCTAGTCAGAAATCGAAAAGAATTTTGTGAAGGTGAACATTACGGCACTCAATGCCACTGTGTACACTGTACAACACTCGCTTTTCTCTATTTATGTTTTGAGTCCCATGTAATAGGAGGTGAGCCAATTGCCATATACCGGGCACATTTCCAGACTACGTGCTACTACTGAGTTTTTCTTAAAAGACCCTGTAATACTTTGCCCAACCCGGGAACCGAACCCGAGACCCCTTGGTCGGCAGTCGCACTTGCGACCAGTCCAGACCAATGGTTATAGAACCATTTCACATAATTATGTTAATCATTACCGGTGCAACATATTTGTGATATCAAT
Organism: Spodoptera picta; assembly: GCA_038387885.1. Taxonomy (NCBI): domain Eukaryota; kingdom Metazoa; phylum Arthropoda; class Insecta; order Lepidoptera; family Noctuidae; genus Spodoptera; species Spodoptera picta. Next base: position 192,871 of record JAZHFQ010000752.1, on the reverse strand, counting down.
ACTTTGCATACTAAATGTATTGTTTGATATTTATGAGACACGCTGTATATTACTCAATACATGATCATTGGGACGAGAAACGAATTAGTATAACTTTGGTACGTATGAATAGTTTTAGAGCTGTAAACATCAATACCCTATGTAAATATTTAAATTACTAGCTATACTCGCAACTTCGTCTACGTTTTTCTAAAATAAAAGTAGAGTAGGGTAGTTTCCTAATTTTTATTTTAATGTCCGTCTGGTAGATTATTTTAAAACATTAGACACGTACTTTTTCTTTTCTCACAAAATTAATTGCTTTCGACGATATATTGATTTGAAATGTCGTGTGACGTCGACGACGACGATGCTACAAAATGTAGCACGTTGTGTAACTACCTCCCACTCCTAAACTTAACTTCATTTTTCCTAAGTATTGTAACTTTACACGAGTAAATAAAAAAATACGCGTCTAATATTTTTTCATTATCTAACTGACGGACTAATTAGATTTTTAATTTTATTACCCTGGTAACTACCCTAATTCAAATGAATTTTAATTTAAAAACATGTTTTTTTTAAAAAACGGTCATGTGTTATTGATTACATTTTCATCTATCGAATTAATTTTTTTTCGTCATCAAGAATACGTTAAAAATTCGAGTAATTATGGAGTCGGAGTACCAGTCTAGGCAGCAACGCGGCACAAACGGCACGTAACATAAACGAAATTTACTGAGCTAACACTACAAACTAACCCAACATTGGTTTCTTCGCCTAGAAATTTTGAACTGAAAAATGACCCTCGCGGTCGTTCGAATACTTTTGTCGACAAAGACGATTTAAAAGTAATTGTGGAAGCTGATACATAAGTTATCTATGGCTAAATTATTAATTAATTAATGCCTGCGGCATTAAGTCCACCTTTTTGTACATTTAGTGCATGAAGCATATTAAATAAATAAATAAATCAGCAGCGGCTTTCGATGTTAGCAACAATATAAGATGGTTGTCTCTGTCGTGTCGGTTATATGTCTTGTTTGTCGTGTCAGTCGTGTCGTGTCTGTTGTGTCGGTCATATTTGTCGTGTCAGTCGTGTCGTGTCGGCCGTATCTGTTGTGTTTGTCGTATTTTTGTCGTCGTCGTTCCGTCGTGTCGATCGTACTTGTCGTATCAGTCGTATTTGTTGTGTCGGCCGTATTTGTCGTATAAGTCGTATCAGACGTATTTGTCGTGTCGGTCGTATTTGTCTTGTCGGTCGTATTTGTCGTATCATCCGTGTCGGTCGTGTTTGTCGCATCAGTCGTGTCGGTGGAATTTGTCGTGTCTATCGTATCAGTCGTATTTGTCGTGTTTGTCGTGTCGGTCACATTTGTCGTGTCGGTCGTTTTTGTCGTGTCGGTCGTACTTGTCGTATCAGTCGTATTTGTCGTGTCAGTCGTATTTGTTGTGTCGGCCGTATTTGTCGTATAAGTCGTGTCGGTCATATTTGTCGTGTCGATCGTATTTGTCGTGTCGGTCGTTTTTGTCGTGTCGGTCGTACTTGTCGTATCAGCCGTATTTGTCGTGTCGGTCGTATTTATTGTGTCGGTCGTATTTGTCGTGTTTGTTGTGTCGGTCGTATTTGTCGTGTCGGTCGTATCTGTCGTGTTTGTTGTGTCGGTCGTATTTGTCGTGTCGGTCGTATTTGTCGTGTCGGTCGTATCTGTGTATTTGTCGTGTCTATCGTATCAGTCGTATTTGTCGTGTTTGTCGTGTCGGTCGTATTTGTCGTGTCGGTCGTTTTTGTCGTGTCGGTCGTACTTGTCGTATCAGTCGTATTTGTCGTGTCGGTCGTATTTGTCGTATAAGTCGTGTCGGTCATATTTGTCGTGTCGATCGTATTTGTCGTATCGGTCGTACTTGTCGTATCAGTCGTATTTGTTGTGTCGGCCGTAATTGTCGTATAAGTCGTATCAGACGTATTTGTCGTGTCGGTTGTATTTGTCGTGTCTATCGTGTCGGTCGTATCAGTCATGTTTGTCGTGTTTGTTGTGTCGATAGTATTTGTCGTGTCGGTCGTTTTTGTCGTGTCAGTCGTATTTGTCGTGTCTATCGTATCAGTCGTATTTGTCGTGTTTGTTGTGTCGATAGTATTTGTCGTGTCGGTCGTATTTGTCGTGTCGGTCGTTTTTATCGTGTCGGATGTACTTCTCGTATCAGTCGTATTTGTTGTGTCGGTCGTTTTTGTCGTATAAGTCGTGTCGCTCGTATTTGTCGTGTCGGTCGTATTTGTCGTGTTTGTCGTATCTGTCGTATTTGTCGTGTCAGTCGTATTTGTCGTATCTGTCGTGTCGGTCGTATCTGTCGTGTTTGTTGTGTCGATAGTATTTGTCGTGTCGGTCGTATTTGTCGTGTCGGTCGTTTTTGTCGTGTCGGTCGTACTTGTCGTATCAGCCGTATTTGTCGTGTCGGTCGTATTTATTGTGTCGGTCGTATTTGTTGTGTTTGTTGTGTCGATAGTATTTGTCGTGTCGGTCGTATTTGTCGTGTCGGTCGTTTTTGTCGTGTCGGTCGTACTTGTCGTATCAGCCGTATTTGTCGTGTCGGTTGTATTTGTTGTGTCGGTCGTATTTGTCGTATAAGTCGTGTCGGTCGTATTTGTCGTATCGGTCGTATTTGTCGTGTTGGTCGTATTTGTCGTATTTGTCGTATCAGTCGTATTTGTTGTGTCTGCCGTGTTTGTCGTATCAGTCGTATCAGACGTATTTGTCGTGTCGGTCGTATTTGTCGTGTCGGTCGTGCTTCGTCGTATTTGTCGTGTTTGTCGTGTTTGTCATGTCGATTGTATTTGTCGTGTCGGTCGTATTTGTCGTGTCGGTCGTATTTGTCGTGTCTATCGTATCAGTCGTATTTGTCGTTTTTGTTGTGTCGATAGTATTTGTCGTGTTTGTTGTGTCGGTCGTATCTGTCGTATCATCCGTGTCGGTCGTGTTTGTCGCATCAGTCGTGTCGGTCGAATTTGTCGTGTCGCTCGTACTTATCGTATCAGTCGTATTTGTCGCGTCGGTCGTATTTGTTGTGTCAGTCGTTTTTGTCGTACTTGTCGTATCAGTCGTATTTGTAGTGTCGGTCGTATCTGTCGTGTCGGTCTAAATTTGTCGTGTCGGTCGTATTTGTCTTGTCTATCGTGTAAGTCGTATTTGTCGTGTTTGTCGTGTTTGTTGTGTCGGTCGTATCTGTCGTATCATCCGTGTCGGTCGTGTTTGTCGCATCAGTCGTGTCGGTCGAATTTGTCATGTCGCTCGTACTTGTCGTATCAGTCGTATTTGTCGCGTCGGTCGTATTTGTCGTATAAGTCGTATCAGTCGTATTTGTCGTATCAGTCGTATTTGTCGTGTCTATCGTATCAGTCGTATTTGTCGTGTTTGTTGTGTCGATAGTATTTGTCGTGTCGGTCGTATATGTCGTGTCTGTCGTATTTGTCGTGTCGGTCGTATTTGTCGTGTCAGTCGTTTTTGTTGTGTCGGTCGTTTTTGTCGTATAAGTCGTGTCGCTCGTATTTGTCGTGTCGGTCGTATTTGTCGTGTTTGTCGTATCTGTCGTATTTGTCGTGTCGGTCGTACTTTCGTATCAGCCGTATTTGTCGTGTCGGTTGTATTTGTTGTGTCGGTCGTATTTGTCGTATAAGTCGTGTCGGTCGTATTTGTCGTGTCGGTCGTATTTGTCGTGTCGGTCGTATTTGTCGTGTCGGTCGTGTTTGTCGCATCAGTCGTGTCGGTCGAATTTGTCGTGTCGGTCGTTTCTATCGTGTCGGTCGTACTTCTCGTATAAGTCGTATTTGTTGTGTCGGTCGTTTTTGTCGTATAAGTCGTGTCGCTCGTATTTGTCGTGTCGGTCGTATTTGTCGTGTTTGTCGTATCTGTCGTATTTGTCGTGTCAGTCGTATTTGTCGTATCTGTCGTATTTGTCGTGTCGGTCGTATTTGTCGCATCAGTCGTGTCGGTCGTATCTGTCGTGTTTGTTGTGTCGATAGTATTTGTCGTGTCGGTCGTATTTGTCGTGTCGGTCGTTTTTGTCGTGTCGGTCGTACTTGTCGTATCAGCCGTATTTGTCGTGTCGGTCGTATTTATTGTGTCGGTCGTATTTGTCGTGTTTGTTGTGTCGGTCGTATTTGTCGTGTCGGTCGTATCTGTCGTGTTTGTTTGTGTCGGTCGTATTTGTCGTGTCGGTCGTATTTGTCGTGTCGGTCGTATTTGTCGTGCCGGTCGTTTTTGTCGTGTCGGTCGTACTTGTCGTATCAGCCGTATTTGTCGTGTCGGTTGTATTTGTTGTGTCGGTCGTATTTGTCGTATAAGTCATGTCGGTCGTATTTTTCGTGTCGGTCGTATTGTCGTGTCGGTCGTATTTGTCGTATTTGTCGTATTTGTCGTATCTGTCGTATTGGTCGTGTCGGTCGTGTTCGTCGCATCAGTCGTGTCGGTCGAATTTGTCGTGTCGATCGTATCTGTCGTGTCGGTCGTATTTGTCGTGTCTATCGTGTAAGTCGTATTTGTCATGTCTATCGTATTTGTCGTGTCGGTCGTATTTTCGTGTCGGTCGTATTTGTCGTATCATCCGTGTCGGTCGTGTTTGTCGCATCAGTCGTGTCGGTCGTATTTGTCGTGTCGGTCGTTTTTTCGTGTCGGTCGTACTTGTCGTATCAGCCGTATTTGTAGTGTCGGTCGTATTTATTGTGTCGGTCGTATTTGTCGTGTTTGTTGTGTCGGTCGTATTTGTCGTGTCGGTCGTATCTGTCGTGTTTGTTGTGTCGATCGTATCTGTCGTGTCGGTCGTATTTGTCGTGTCGGTCATATTTGTCGTGTCTATCTCAAATTTGTCGTGTCGGTCGTTTTTGTCGTGTCGGTCGTACTTGTCGTAACAGTCGTATCTGTCGTGTCGGTCGTATTTTCGTGTCGGTCGTATTTGTCGTATCATCCGTGTCGGTCGTGTTTGTCGCATCAGTCGTGTCGGTCGTATCTGTCGTGTTTGTTGTGTCGGTCGTATTTGTCGTGTCGGTCGTATTTGTCGTGTCGGTCGTTTTTGTAGTGTCGGTCGTACTTGTCGTATCAGCCGTATTTGTCGTGTAGGTTGTATTTGTCGTGTCGGTTGTATTTGTTGTGTCGGTCGTATTTGTCGTATAAGTCGTGTCGGTCGTATTTGTCGTGTCGGTCAAATTTGTCGTATTTGTCGTATTTGTCGTATCTGTCGTATTGGTCGTGTCGGTCGTGTTTGTCGCATCAGTCGTGTCGGTCGAATTTGTCGTGTCGGTCGTTTTTATCGTGTCGGTCGTACTTCTCGTATCAGTCGTATTTGTTGTGTCGGTCGTTTTTGTCGTATAAGTCGTGTCGCTCGTATTTGTCGTGTCGGTCGTATTTGTCGTGTTTGTCGTATCTGTCGTATTTGTCGTGTCGGTTGTATTTGTCGCATCAGTCGTGTCGGTCGTATCTGTCGTGTTTGTTGTGTCGATAGTATTTGTCGTGTCGGTCGTGTTTGTCGTGTCGGTCGTTTTTGTCGTGTCGGTCGTTTTTGTCGTGTCGGTCGTGTTTGTCGCATCAGTCGTGTCGGTCGAATTTGTCGTGTCGATCGTATCTGTCGTGTCGGTCGTATTTGTCGTATAATCCGTGTCGGTCGTGTTTGTCGCATCAGTCGTGTCGGTCGTATTTGTCGTGTCGGTCGTATCTGTCGTTTTTGTTGTGTCGGTCGTATTTGTCGTGTCGGTCGTATTTGTCGTGTCGGTCGTTTTTGTCGTGTCGGTCGTACTTGTCGTATCAGCCGTATTTGTCGTGTCGGTTGTATTTGTTGTGTCAGTCGTATTTGTCGTATAAGTCGTGTCGGTCGTATTTGTCGTGTCGGTCGTATTTGTCGTATTTGTCGTATTTGTCGTATCTGTCGTATTGGTGGTGTCGGTCGTGTTTGTCGCATCAGTCGTGTCGGTCGAATTTGTCGTGTCGGTCGTTTTGATCGTGTCGGTCGTACTTCTCGTATAAGTCGTATTTGTTGTGTCGGTCGTTTTTGTCGTATAAGTCGTGTCGCTCGTATTTGTCGTGTCGGTCGTATTTGTCGTGTTTGTCGTATCTGTCGTATTTGTCGTGTCAGTCGTATTTGTCGTATCTGTCGTATTTGTCGTGTCGGTCGTATTTGTCGCATCAGTCGTGTCGGTCGTATCTGTCGTGTTTGTTGTGTCGATAGTATTTGTCGTGTCGGTCGTATTTGTCGTGTCGGTCGTTTTTGTCGTGTCGGTCGTTTTTGTCGTGTCGGTCGTATTTGTCGTATCAGCCGTATTTGTCGCGTCGGTCGTATTTATTGTGTCGGTCGTATTTGTCGTGTTTGTTGTGTCTGTCGTATTTGTCGTGTCGGTCGTATTTGTCGCATCAGTCGTGTCGGTCGTATCTGTCGTGTTTGTTGTGTCGATAGTATTTGTCGTGTCGGTCGTATTTGTCGTGTCGGTCGTTTTTGTCGTGTCGGTCGTTTTTGTCGTGTCGGTCGTACTTGTCGTATCAGCCGTATTTGTCGTGTCGGTCGTATTTATTGTGTCGGTCGTATTTGTCGTGTTTGTTGTTGATGAAATATGAACGCATATCATTAATCTATTTGTCTGTGGATGTCAGATTATCTATGGCTGATTTTCTTTTTAATTATCTGTGGTCTGATATTAAACGCATCGTCATTGTTAAATTACGCTCCGTCTTTTATTTAATATTTCTATTAGATTAGTTCAATAAAACATCCATCTTACAAGTTTTCATTAGGTTATGGGCCCAGGACGCTCGGTTAGACTCGAATAAGGAAAGTTTTTAAGAATATACGCGAGAAGTAATCTGCGGCTACCGGTAACCTCAATCCGTCTCAGTCGCGTTTGCACATTGTTATCCAGGAATCGGCCTCAGTTACAGGGTTCTTTTTCAGCATATTACAGATAACAATTCTTATAAACAAAAATGGTATCAAATGGAAACTTCATTAACATAGAAAAATTAAAAGGCCGTGACAATTATGCCACGTGGAGTTTTGCCATGAAGACTTATTTAGAGCATGAAGATCTTTGGAAATGCGTGGAATACGATGACGAAAACACCTTCACCAAAAGCGAAGACACAAAAGCCAGGACTAAAATGGTACTGCTAGTGGATCCTATAAATTATATTCACATCCAAGAGGCTAAAACTTCTAAAGAGGTATGGAATAACTTGCGTAAGGCTTTTGATGACTCAGGCTTGACTAGGAAGGTAGGTTTATTGCGTGAACTTATAACCACAGATCTTGATAGTTGTGGAAATGTAGAAAATTACATTAACAAAGTTATTACTTGTGCACACAAGCTCAGGAATATTGGGTTTCATGTTGATGATGAGTGGCTGGGTACGCTCCTTCTTGCAGGGCTACCAGAATCATATAAACCCATGATAATGGCAATGGAAAGCTCAGGTGTGACCATAAGTACAGATTTAGTGAAAACTAAAATCCTTCAGGATGTTAAAAATGAAAATGACTCTGCTGCTTTTTATTCAAACTATTACAAAAATAATGCAAAGGTTAGTAATAATCCTTCAGGCAAAGGCCCTAGATGCTTCAAGTGTAACAGGTATGGTCATATTGCTAAATATTGTCGCTCAAATCAAGGCTTCAGTAACAGTCCTAATGTAAGCAATTCAGATGACAAGTCTAATAGTGTTGGTGCTTCCGGCTTCGTCGCTTCTTTCTCTGCTTCCTCTGCACTTGAAAAGGGTTGTTGGTACCTTGACTCGGGAGCTGCAATGCACATGACTAACAATAGCAATTGGATTTATGATTTTAAGCCTGCTTCAATTAGTAACATTACTATTGCAGATAATAAATCATTACCTGTTATGGGCTGTGGTAAAGTAAATATACAAAGTTATGACGAAGACAGCAACAGGTTGATTGGCACTGTACAAGTAAAAAATGTTTTGTATATCCCAGATTTGGCTGTGAACTTACTATCAATACATCAAATCACCAAGAATAACTGTAAAGTACAATTTGATGAGAATTGCTGCAGAATTTATAAAAATTCAAAGCTTGTTATGATAGGATATATGCAAAATGGCTTATATTTGATTAATAATAGATTATTTGCACTGTTATCCTCAGCTCACCTGTGGCATCAACGGATGGGGCATCTAAATTACCAGAGTCTATGCAAACTTAATGAGTCGGTTGAAGGAATAGATGTGAAGATTGACCAAGAAAAGAATGTGACGTGCAATACTTGTCTACAAGGGAAGCAGACTAGACAACCGTTTAAGAATGTGGGCACAAGGGCTTCCGGTCTTCTAGAGGTAATTCATTCGGATGTATGTGGTCCAATGGAAGAAAAGTCACTTGGAGGTGCCAGGTACTACGTCACATTTATTGATGATTTCTCCAGAAAGGTATTTGTGTACTTTATGCATTCTAAATCTCAAGTCCTTGATTATTTTAAAGAATTCAAGAGACTAGTGGAAAATCAGTTGCAAATTAAAATAAAGACATTACGTAGTGACAATGGCAAAGAATATAGTAATGTAGCGTTTGATAAATTCTGCAAAGAATCCGGTATTAACAGGCAATTAACTTTACCATATTCCCCAGAGCAAAATGGAATGAGCGAGCGAATGAATCGAACACTCGTTGAACGTGCCAAATGTATGCTGATTGAAGCCAAACTACCAAAGACGTTCTGGGCAGAAGCAGTTTCCACGGCAGCATATGTGATAAACCGATCACCAACCAAGTCTATAAATTATAAAACTCCCGAGGAAATGTGGACAGGGAGGAAACCTAATTTACAGCATATGAAAGTGTTTGGTTGCCCCGCTATGATGCATGTACCTAAACAAAAGCGGCTGAAGTGGGACTGTAAATCTCAAGAGCTTATATTTGTTGGCTATTGCCCAGAATCTAAAGGGTATAGATTATTTGATGAAAAGGTAGGAAAAATAGTAAGAAGTAGAGATGTTGTATTTTATGAAGATGGTATAAATAAAAATTTTACTATGATGCCACTTAAAGAGTCACTGAATGAAGAAGAAAATAATGAAAGTGTAAATGAAACTTTAGACAGTGAAGCAAGCTCTTATGAAAGTTTTAGCACAGTCAAAGAAAATGATAGCATACAAATAACTGAAGATGATACTAATGATGAAGATTATGTTCCTGAACACAATGTCAACCTGAGCTCACTGCCTCCTAACACGCGAAGTCTGCGACCTAGAAAGATCAGGCAAATGCCTACCTACCTATGTCAAAGCCTATCGAAGAAAGAAACCTTCGTTCAGGACCCTTACACTGTACAGCAAGCGTTAAATAGTGAAAATGCGAAAGAATGGCAGAGTGCAATGGACAGTGAATATAATTCATTAATAGAAAACAACACTTGGACTCTTTCTGAGCTACCAGCTGGTAAGAATGCAATCCCTTGCAAGTGGGTTTTTAAAACTAAATTAGATGGAAATGGAATCATTACGAAATATAAGGCAAGATTAGTTATCAAAGGGTATGAACAAATTTATGGCATTGATTATACTGATGTCTATGCTCCTGTAGTACGTCTTACATCTATCCGGTATCTACTTGGAATGGCAGCTAAACATCAACTGCAGATTGAGCAACTGGATGCAATCACAGCGTTCCTACAAGGTGATATAGATGTAGAGCTGTACATGACACAACCACCACACTATGAAAATGGAGAAAACAAAGTCTGCAAACTTAATAAAAGCATATATGGATTGAAACAAGCAAGCAGGACATGGAATCAAAAGCTAGATAATTATTTATTTGAAATTGGATTTAGAAAATCACAATTGGATCCCTGTGTATATTATATTCATAATGAAGGAAGCACACTGTACTTAACTCTCTATGTTGATGATCTGTTATTGTTTTACAATAATTTAGAGTTTGCAAACAAATTTAAGAGGAAGATTATACAAAAATTTAATATGAAAGAGCTGGGAAAAGCTAACTATTACATTGGTCTACGAATTACATACAACAATAAGGGAATTTATATAGATCAAACAAAATATATAGAGAGTATATTGGAACGATTTGGTATGAAGGACTGCAAAGCAGTGGGAACACCAATGGAAGTTGATATGAAGTTTACTGCATCTACTGATAATAATTATAGTGCATTACCCTATCAAGAGGCAATAGGTTGCTTGTTATATGTGTCACAGGGTACTCGCCCAGATATTTGTTATGCAGTTAACAGACTGAGCCGTTACAATAAATGTCCTACTTCTGAATATTGGGCTGCTGTTAAGAGGATATTTCGATATTTACAGGGGACAAAAGATTTTAAGATGATGTACAAAACCAACATATGTGAAGAAATCTTAGGATATTGTGATGCTGATTGGGCTTCATGTACTGAAGAAAGAAGATCCTACACGGGTTACGTCTTCTTGTTCCAACATGGTGCCATATCATGGAACTCCAAAAGACAACTAACTGTGGCCCTATCTACCACTGAAGCGGAGTATATGGCAATCTCCGCAGCTACTCAAGAAGCTATATGGCTGCGACAATTGCATTGCGAGTTGTGGCCTGTAACAAAGGCTACAATTATAACTTTGTTTTGTGATAACCAAAGTGCTATTAATCTTACAGGCAATTCTGCTTATAATGCCCGGAGCAAGCATATTGACATACGTCACCACTATGTTCGTGACAAAGTCAAGTCTGGTGAGATCCACGTTGAGTACACTCCTACAAGTCTGATGATTGCTGACTGCCTCACCAAAGCTCTTGCGAAGCCGAAGCATTACCAGTTTCTAGCTGGTATGGGTATGCGTTCAAGGGAGGATGATGAAATATGAACGCATATCATTAATCTATTTGTCTGTGGATGTCAGATTATCTATGGCTGATTTTCTTTTTAATTATCTGTGGTCTGATATTAAACGCATCGTCATTGTTAAATTACGCTCCGTCTTTTATTTAATATTTCTATTAGATTAGTTCAATAAAACATCCATCTTACAAGTTTTCATTAGTTGTGTCTGTCGTATTTGTCGAGTCGGTCGTATCTGTCGTGTTTGTTGTGTCGGTCGTATTTGTCGTGTCGGTCGTATTTGTCGTGTCGGTCGTATTTGTCGTGTCGGTCGTTTTTGTCGTGTCGGTCGTATCAGCCGTATTTGTCGTGTCGGTTGTATTTGTTGTTTCGGTCGTATTTGTCGTATAAGTCGTGTCAGTAGTATTTGTCGTGTCGGTCGAATTTGTCGTGTCGGTCGTATTTGTCGTGTCGGTAGTATTTGTCGTATCTGTCGTATTGGTCGTGTCGGTCGTGTTTGTCGCATCAGTCGTGTTGGTCGAATTTGTCGTGTCGATCGTATCTGTCGTGTCGGTCGTATTTGTCGTGTCGGTCATATTTGTCGTGTCTATCTCGTATTTGTCGTGTCGGTCGTTTTTGTCGTGTCGGTCGTACTTGTCGTAACAGTCGTATCTGTCGTGTCGGTCGTATTTTCGTGTCGGTCGTATTTGTCGTATAATCCGTGTCGGTCGTGTTTGTCGCATCAGTCGTGTCGGTCGTATTTGTCGTGTCGGTCGTATCTGTCGTTTTTGTTGTGTCGGTCGTATTTGTCGTGTCGGTCGTATATGTCTTGTCGGTCGTTTTTGTCGTGTCGGTCGTACTTGTCGTATCAGCCGTATTTGTCGTGTCGGTTGTATTTGTTGTGTCGGTCGTATTTGTCGTATAAGTCGTGTCGGTCGTATTTGTCGTGTCGGTCGTATTTGTCGTATTTGTCGTATTTGTCGTCTCTGTCGTATTTGTCGTGTCGGTCGTATTTGTCGCATCAGTCGTGTCGGTCGTATCTGTCGTGTTTGTTGTGTCGATAGTATTTGTCGTGTCGGTCGTATTTGTCGTGTCGGTCGTTTTTGTCGTGTCAGTCGTTTTTGTCGTGTCGGTCGTACTTGTCGTATCAGCCGTATTTGTCGTGTCGGTCGTATTTATTGTGTCGGTCGTATTTGTCGTGTTTGTTGTGTCTGTCGTATTTGTCGAGTCGGTCGTATCTGTCGTGTTTGTTGTGTCGGTCGTATTTGTCGTGTCGGTCGTATTTGTCGTGTCGGTCGTATTTGTCGTGTCGGTCGTTTTTGTCGTGTCGGTCGTATCAGCCGTATTTGTCGTGTCGGTTGTATTTGTTGTTTCGGTCGTATTTGTCGTATAAGTCGTGTCAGTAGTATTTGTCGTGTCGGTCGAATTTGTCGTGTCGGTCGTATTTGTCGTGTCGGTAGTATTTGTCGTATCTGTCGTATTGGTCGTGTCGGTCGTGTTTGTCGCATCAGTCGTGTCGGTCGAATTTGTCGTGTCGATCGTATCTGTCGTGTCGGTCGAATTTGTCGTGTCGGTCGTATTTGTCGTGTCGGTAGTATTTGTCGTATCTGTCGTATTGGTCGTGTCGGTCGTGTTTGTCGCATCAGTCGTGTCGGTCGAATTTGTCGTGTCAGTCGTATTTGTCGTATCTGTCGTATTTGTCGTGTCGGTCGTATGTGTCGTGTCGGTCGTTTTTGTCGTGTCGGTCGTACTTGTCGTATCAGCCGTATTTGTCGTGTCGGTCGTATTTATTGTGTCGGTCGTATTTGTCGTGTTTGTTGTGTCGGTCGTATTTGTCGTGTCGGTCGTATCTGTCGTGTTTGTTGTGTCGGTCGTATTTGTCGTATCAGCCGTATTTGTCGTGTCGGTTGTATTTGTTGTGTCGGTCGTATTTGTCGTATAAGTCGTGTCGGTCGTATTTGTCGTGTCGGTCGTATTTGTCGTATTTGTCGTATTTGTCGTATCTGTCGTATTGGTCGTGTCGGTCGTGTTTGTCGCATCAGTCGTGTCGGTCGAATTTGTCGTGTCGGTCGTTTTGATCGTGTCGGTCGTACTTGTCGTAACAGTCGTATCTGTCGTGTCGGTCGTATTTTCGTGTCGGTCGTATTTGTCGTATCATCCGTGTCGGTCGTGTTTGTCGCATCAGTCGTGTCGGTCGTATTTGTCGTGTCGGTCGTATCTGTCGTGTTTGTTGTGTCGGTCGTATTTGTCGTGTCGGTCGTATTTGTCGTGTCGGTCGTTTTTGTCGTGTCGGTCGTACTTGTCGTATCAGCCGTATTTGTCGTGTCGGTTGTATTTGTTGTGTCGGTCGTATTTGTCGTATAAGTCGTGTCGGTCGTATTTGTCGTGTCGGTCGTATTTGTCGTATTTGTCGTATTTGTCGTATCTGTCGTATTGGTCGTGTCGGTCGTGTTTGTCGCATCAGTCGTGTCGGTCGAATTTGTCGTGTCGGTCGTTTTGATCGTGTCGGTCGTACTTCTCGTATAAGTCGTGTTTGTCGTATCTGTCGTATTTGTCGTGTTTGTCGTATCTGTCGTATTTGTCTTGTCAGTCGTATTTGTCGTATCTGTCGTATTTGTCGTGTCGGTCGTATTTGTCGCATCAGTCGTGTCGGTCGTATCTGTCGTGTTTGTTGTGTCGATAGTATTTGTCGTGTCGGTCGTATTTGTCGTGTCGGTCGTTTTTGTCGTGTCGGTCGTACTTGTCGTATCAGCCGTATTTGTCGTGTCGGTCGTATTTATTGTGTCGGTCGTATTTGTCGTGTTTGTTGTGTCGGTCGTATTTGTCATGTCGGTCGTATCTGTCGTGTTTGTTGTGTCGGTCGTATTTGTCGTGTCGGTCGTATTTGTCGTGTCGGTCGTATTTGTCGTGCCGGTCGTTTTTGTCGTGTCGGTCGTACTTGTCGTATCAGCCGTATTTGTCGTGTCGGTTGTATTTGTTGTGTCGGTCGTATTTGTCGTGTCGGTCGTATTTGTCGTGTCTATCGTGTAAGTCGTATTTGTCATGTCTATCGTATTTGTCGTGTCGGTGATTTTTGTCGTGTCGGTCGTACTTGTCGTAACGGTTGTATCTGTCGTGTCGGTCGTATTTTCGTGTCGGTCGTATTTGTCGTATCATCCGTGTCGGTCGTGTTTGTCGCATCAGTCGTGTCGGTCGTATTTGTCGTGTCGGTCGTTTTGTCGTGTCGGTCGTACTTGTCGTATCAGTCGTATTTGTCTTGTCGGTCGTATTTGTTGTGTCGGCCGTATTTGTCGTATAAGTCGTGTCGGTCATATTTTTCGTGTCGATCGTATTTGTCGTATCGGTCGTACTTGTCGTATCAGTCGTATTTGTTGTGTCGGCCGTATTTGTCGTATAAGTCGTATCAGTCGTATTTGTCGTGTCGGTCGTATTTGTCGTGTCTATCGTATAAGTCGTATTTGTCGTGTTTGTCGTGTTTGTCATGTCGATCGTATTTGTCGTGTCGGTCGTATTTGTCGTGTCGGTCGTTTTTGTCGTGTCGGTCGTACTTGTCGTAACAGTCGTATCTGTCGTGTCGGTCGTATTTTCGTGTCGGTCGTACTTGTCGTATCAGCCGTATTTGTCGTGTCGGTCGTATTTATTGTGTCGGTCGTATTTGTCGTGTTTGTTGTGTCTGTCGTATTTGTCGAGTCGGTCGTATCTGTCGTGTTTGTTGTGTCGGTCGTATTTGTCGTGTCGGTCGTATTTGTCGTGTCGGTCGTATTTGTCGTGTCGGTCGTTTTTGTCGTGTCGGTCGTATCAGCCGTATTTGTCGTGTCGGTTGTATTTGTTGTTTCGGTCGTATTTGTCGTATAAGTCGTGTCAGTAGTATTTGTCGTGTCGGTCGAATTTGTCGTGTCGGTCGTATTTGTCGTGTCGGTAGTATTTGTCGTATCTGTCGTATTGGTCGTGTCGGTCGTGTTTGTCGCATCAGTCGTGTCGGTCGAATTTGTCGTGTCGATCGTATCTGTCGTGTCGGTCGTATTTGTCGTGTCGGTCATATTTGTCGTGTCTATCTCGTATTTGTCGTGTCGGTCGTTTTTGTCGTGTCGGTCGTACTTGTCGTAACAGTCGTATCTGTCGTGTCGGTCGTATTTGTCGTATCATCCGTGTCGGTCGTGTTTGTCGCATCAGTCGTGTCGGTCGTATTTGTCGTGTCGGTCGTATCTGTCGTGTTTGTTGTGTCGGTCGTATTTGTCGTGTCGGTCGTATTTGTCGTGTCGGTCGTTTTTGTCGTGTCGGTCGTACTTGTCGTATCAGCCGTATTTGTCGTGTCGGTTGTATTTGTTGTGTCGGTCGTATTTGTCGTATAAGTCGTGTCGGTCGTATTTGTCGTGTCGGTCGTTTTGATCGTGTCGGTCGTACTTCTCGTATAAGTCGTATTTGTTGTGTCGGTCGTTTTTGTCGTATAAGTCGTGTCGCTCGTATTTGTCGTGTCGGTCGTATTTGTCGTGTTTGTCGTATCTGTCGTATTTGTCGTGTCAGTCGTATTTGTCGTATCTGTCGTATTTGTCGTGTCGGTCGTATTTGTCGCATCAGTCGTGTCGGTCGTGTCTGTCGTGTTTGTTGTGTCGATAGTATTTGTCGTGTCGGTCGTATTTGTCGTGTCGGTCGTTTTTGTCGTGTCGGTCGTACTTGTCGTATCAGCCGTATTTGTCGTGTCGGTCGTATTTATTGTGTCGGTCGTATTTGTCGTGTTTGTTGTGTCGGTCGTATTTGTCGTGTCGGTCGTATCTGTCGTGTTTGTTGTGTCGGTCGTATTTGTCGTGTCGGTCGTATTTGTCGTGTCGGTCGTATTTGTCGTTCCGGTCGTTTTTGTCGTGTCGGTCGTACTTGTCGTATCAGCCGTATTTGTCGTGTCGGTTGTATTTGTTGTGTCGGTCGTATTTGTCGTGTCGGTAGTATTTGTCGTGTCGGTCGTATTTGTCGTGTCGGTCGTATTTGTCGTATTTGTCGTATTTGTCGTATCTGTCGTATTGGTCGTGTCGGTCGTGTTTGTCGCATCAGTCGTGTCGGTCGAATTTGTCGTGTGGATCGTATCTGTCGTGTCGGTCGTATTTGTCGTGTCGGTCGTATTTGTCGTGTCTATCGTGTAAGTCGTATTTGTCATGTCTATCGTATTTGTCGTGTCGGTGGTTTTTGTCGTGTCGGTCGTACTTGTCGTAACGGTTGTATCTGTCGTGTCGGTCGTATTTTCGTGTCGGTCGTATTTGTCGTATCATCCGTGTCGGTCGTGTTTGTCGCATCAGTCGTGTCGGTCGTATTTGTCGTGTCGGTCGTTTTGGCGTGTCGGTCGTACTTGTCGTATCAGTCGTATTTGTCGTGTCGGTCGTATTTGTTGTGTCGGCCGTATTTGTCGTATAAGTCGTGTCGGTCATATTTTTCGTGTCGATCGTATTTGTCGTATCGGTCGTACTTGTCGTATCAGTCGTATTTGTTGTGTCGGCCGTATTTGTCGTATAAGTCGTATCAGTCGTATTTGTCGTGTCGGTCGTATTTGTCGTGTCTATCGTATAAGTCGTATTTGTCGTGTTTGTCGTGTTTGTCATGTAGATCGTATTTGTCGTGTCGGTCGTATTTGTCGTGTCGGTCGTTTTTGTCGTGTCGGTCGTACTTGTCGTTACAGTCGTATCTGTCGTGTCGGTCGTATTTTCGTGTCGGTCGTATTTGTCGTATCATCCGTGTCGGTCGTGTTTGTCGCATCAGTCGTGTCGGTCGTATTTGTCGTGTCGGTCGTTTTGTCGTGTCGGCCGTACTTGTCGTACCAGTCGTATTTGTCGTGTCGGTCGTATTTGTTGTGTGGGCCGTATTTGTCGTATAAGTCGTGTCAGTTGTATTTGTCGTGTCGATCGTATTTGTCGTATCGGTCGTACTTGTCGTATCAGTCGTATTTGTCGTGTCGGTCGTATTTATCGTGTTTATCGTATAAGTCGTATTTGTCGTGTTTGTCTTGTCGATCGTATTTGTCGTATCGGTCGTATTTGTCGTGTCAGTCGTTTTTGTCGTGTCGGTCGTACATGTCGTAACAGTCGTATCTGTCGTGTCGGTCGTATTTTCGTGTCGGTCGTATTTATCGCGTCGATCGTATCAAAATACAAAAAAATCAAAATACAAAAAAAAATTACAAATAAAGTATAAAATAAATAAATAGTAATAAAGTTTGTTTATATATAAATAAAAGCATATAATTCATTTTTAAAATACTTTTTTAAGAAGATGAAATTATAATCTCAATGTTTAACAGAATAAAACAGCCTTCATTCATTTTACTTGTATTTCGTTCCAGTATGACGTATATAACATTATCCAAAATCATTATGACATAACATAACATCACGCTTTTATCCCTGAAGAGGCAGAGGTGAACATTGCGCCACTTAATGCCACTGAAGAATCTTACACCCACTTTTCACAATTTATGTTATAAGTCGCATGTCATAGGGTCAGCCTATTGTCATTTACCGGGCACAATTCCTGTTTCTGTGCTACTATTGAGAATTTTTTAATAACAACCCATTAATACTTACTCCCGACCCGGGAATCGAACCCAAGCTGTCGCACTTGCGACCACTCAGTCAATGAGGTAGTCATTATTATTTAAGATAAATTAAATACGAATTACAATTAATTAATACTAATCCAGACATTATAATCTATAGGTCACAATACCACATCTGAATGTCATAATATACTACTCAGAATTAGAGGTTTTGATAAGGGTACATACACGGCTGCTGCGGTTTCGTATTAGAGATAAATTTATTACACAGCTTAAGAGATTGTTAGCAAACTTTCAAATATTTCATACTAAATTAATATTTGTTTTAAAATTAAAATTGTTTCGTTGTTCGATTATAAATTGTGTTGAAATAGTAAAATGATGAATTTTATCATAGTTATAAAGTTTTGTGTTTATCTTTGATTGAAGTGTTGTGATGTAAGCGATTGATGAATGTGATTTTGTGGGAGAGCCATGCTTCGGCACGAATGGGCCGGCTCGACCGGAGTGATACCAACCTCACAGAAAACCGACGTTAAATAACGCTTGCATTGTGTTTCGTCGTGTGAGTGAGGTTACTGGAGGCCCACCCTACCCTCCCTTCCCACTCTCCCCAATCCCCGAATCCCCTACAATCTTCCGATTCCCAATTGTTAAAAGGCCGGTAACGGTTCTGATTTTTCAGGTGTCCATGTGCGGCGCCGATTGCTCAACATCAGGTGATACGTGTACTCGTTTAAAGCTTATCCCATAAAGAAATAGGATGATTTTACTATCCATCTTTATTTATTTTTTATACTTGGTTAATACATTTTTAAATGTTTAACTGATGATTTTATTTTATTATGTGTATTGGCTTCCTTGCTGAACTGTTTGACGAGGAACTCGACTAGTTTCAAGCTATACCAGAGCCTCAACATATATAATTGGTATAATGTCATTAATAAGTTCGATGCAGATAATTACAAGCTCCGTATGCAAATAGCGCGATGCCATCAATGTCTCGCTTGTCATTCTAATAGAACACGCTATAATGGCCGTACACTTACATGGAATATTATATTGTTAGCACAATGTTCTATAAATATGGTTTTCATTAAGATAATAAGACGATGCTTTATGTTATTAACGCGAATACTTTTTTTATTATAGGATAAGCCAGTAAACGAGCAGACGGAGCACCTGATGGTAAGCGATCGGCGACGCCCATGGACACCCAGCACACCACGGCGACGCCGGCGACGCGACGGCGTAACAAACACGTTGCCGGCGTTGAGCGGATTAGGAAATTGAGGGAGGTGGATAATTAAGCCTCTGGTTACCTTACTCACACCACAAAACACAACGCAAGCATTATTTCACGTCGGTTTTGTGTGAGGCCGTAGTGTCTCTCCGGTCAAGTCGGCCCGTTTGCGCCGAATCATGGATCTCTCACAAGCGTGAGAGAAAAAACTTATATGTTTTTTTAAGGGGCGAAAATCATCAAATGTCTTCTCCCGCCTAGGTGAGGCGGGAGGAAGTGTCAGACTCTTATTGACTAAAAACCACCCGGTTCCTTCTCCTGCACGTCGAGCCGGAGCCCCGGTTACCCGTTAGGTTCTCCGCGGCTCCATATCGGCATCAGCTCTATTGGGCCCCTTCCGTGGTGGTCTGATGGCTCTTAGAGGTGCGCGCGGGTTGCGACGCGCCGTACGCTCCATAATATCTCTTACATGACAGTAGTACTAAGAACCACAAATTTAACGATACACACAAACTCAGTACAATATCCTGCCCCTATTTCACCAAGAAAAATTGTTTGTTCACCGATTTGTTGGTCGTGGGCGAGCAACCCTTATGGATATTTATTGTGATACATACATACACGTGTACATTATATATACGTATATAATCACAAACAGACGCAGGAAACATTGAGAGTATTTCATTTCCTGCTATCATGTTTCATCGTTTGCAAAGATCTATTTATTACAAGCGATGTTCTAAAATATTGTATAAATAATAAATCGTTTTTAATATTGTAGGTACAGTACAAATCCTCTCTTTTGTATAGTTCGTAGGATGTCTGGGTATGCTAAACTTCGTATTAGGGTTAATAAAAACATCATGACGACTACAGATTTTGTTTTTGATGACAAATCTTATTACTATTATATAAAGCGGAGTTTGTTTTTTTGTTTGTTTGTTTGAACGCGCTAATCTCCGTAACTACAAGTCTGATTTGAATAATTCTTTTTGTGTCAGATAGTGCATTTATCGAAGATGGCTATAGGCTATAAAACATCATGCTACGACTAATAAGAGCTGAGCGAAACGAAGCTGAAACGGTTCACCGTTTGTCAGTGGTGTCAGTGAATAAATCCGTGGGGCACGTCAATTGTCTACAATCGTTGATTAAAATGTTTGTTTTGTAATGTTCCACTATGAATTGACGTGCCCCACGGATTTATTTTAGTCTAGTCTATGCATATGTTTAACGACTGTATCTATTTTTTTATTTTTTGGTTTTTAGTACATTTATCTTAAACATTGCAATGTATATTTAACATAAAACCGTTTAACTTAAAAAGATTTTTACCTATTTTTATTTTCTAGTTTTTAGTTTTTCAGCCATTTGGTAGCAGCGACCGTCTTAGATTTCAATTTTGCATACTAAATTGTATTCTACTTGTTGAGACCTTTCATTTGATACCCATATTGATGGGATCGATAAAACCTACGTTATCCGCCATTATGTAGCGGCCGCCATCTTGGATTTAAATGTTATATAGTACATTGTATACTACTAGTTGAGCACTTTCATTTGATACCCATATTGTGGGATTGATAAAACCTACGATATCCGCCATTTTGTAGCGGCCGCCATCTTGGATTTTAATTTTATAAAGTATATTGTATTCTGCTTGTTGAGCCCTTTCATTTGGTACCCATATTGATGGGATTGATAAAACCTACGTTATCCGCCATTTTGTAGCGGCCGCCATATCGGATTCAAATTTTTTATAGTATATTGTATTCTGCTTGTTGAGCACTTTCATTTGATACCCATATTGATGAGATTGATAAAACCTACGTTATCCGCCATTTTGTAGCGGCCGCCATCTTGGATTTTAATTTTTTATAATACATACATTGTATTCTGCTTGTTGAGCCCTTTCATTTTATACCCATATTGATGAGATTGATAAAACCTACGTTATCCGCCATTTTGTAGCGGCGGCCATTTTGAATTTATAATGATAATGAATAAACATAATTGTATTGTCACTAAAATCCAAAGTGTATACAAAATTTCAGATTAATCGGTTGACAGGAAGAGGGTGAAATTTGAATTACTAAATTTGACCCAAGAACAAGAATAAATAATAAAACAAACGGGGTGAGCTAAATAAAACCGTTTAATAATAATAGAGGTAATAAGCCCGCAGGGCACCTTGAGGCGAGGTGACGGGCATTAGCGATCCCGCGGGCTACCATCATCCCGAGTGCTCCAGGGAGAAGTCACCGTTCCTTCTTTTTCGGCTTGCCTTAATTGGTTGGCTGGAGTGAACGATGACAAGGAACAGGTCTCCCACCTCTGGCTTGCCTTCATTGGCCGTCCAGAGTGGAGTCGCGAGAGCAGTGATCCTGCTCGGAGGGTAAGAAACTATTCGTAAGTCGCGAGTGGGCCAGGGATACAGGAGGCTTCGGCTGGAGCAGATGATCTGAGTAGAAAGCGGTGGTAGTCTCTTAACCCTTCAGCCACTCACATTCTCGTTGCCCCTCTGTTGCTATATCTAGCAACCATTCCCGGGGCCCAGTCGGTGAGTTGGCGAGTCTCCGCCTGCCATTTTTACGTGTAATAATTACATTGTTTCGGCAGGTGCCATAGTCAATCCATAGTTCCCAATTTCCCAGTCCACAGCAACCCATCCATAGCCCTACCTTTTTTTTCCATTATCCACAATAGTTCTGCACTAACCGGGGACTGTCCTTGGGTGCATTTCCATAGTGCATACAGGGATAGTCGCCGGTTTGTGTGTCCATTACATTTATATTAAAGTTGTCTAAAGGGCCTCTGCGCAGTTGGCTTCGGCCCCTCGTACGCCTCCCAAATGACCGGGACCCTGTGGTCCCGTGAATGGTAAAGACATACAATAATAATAATAATAACCCCACCGACGTATCTCTACGTTGTCGACGTGGTGGGGCTTAAGGGCTCTGATCCCTAGTCTTATCTTGACTAGGGTAGGAGCCTGACCAAAAGAGATACAACCCAAGCCAAGGTTGCATACGCTGAGGGCTGCGTGGCTAAGGGGGTGCTTAGTCGAGAGTATGCCAACTCTGGAAACCAGGGGAACTCCAGTTTTATTTACCCTTGCCACAGTGAACGCAGGGCTCTGCTGTGGTCGACCTGTTTAGTCCCTAGCTACTCGTGGGAATAAAAATGATAACAAACAAGATCGAGAGTAAAAAATACAATGCAGGCAAATGCGCCTCCAACAGATGTTGATACATCTACGGTGTCATTGTCATCCTCTCCGAGGTCCATTTTTTCATCAACTACACCATCATCACTCTCTATCACATCACAATCATTAAGATCATCGATTTCATCAACAAGGTCAGTGGACGTTGTAACGGAAGCTGCTCCAGCTAAAAATCCGTCACCCGCTACTGACTCTATACATATGCGAAAAAAATGGAGTAAAGAAATGAACGAATTCATTTGGCGTACATACCTCATCATCACAAATTTAGAGACTGACACTAATGCTTATTTGAACACATTACACATAAAATTCACCCAGCAATTCCCAGATATAGAAGTCTCCAAACAAAGAATTGGAGATCAAAGAAGGGCCATTATTAACAATAAGCTATTATCAACTACAGAACTTGACGCATTCAGACTTGAAGTAAGAAGTTATCTACAAACACAGAATGGTACCATACATCAAGAAAGCAATCAATCACAACAACACCTAACAATGTCACAGATCGATCCACTAACACACACACAGTCACACACACAAACACGAATGAAATGGTCAAACGAACTCAACGAAACACTAATTAAATGCTACTTTGAAGTTACAAGAATGGAAACGGATTTGACTATGTGGAGAAAAAACCTGAAGGAGAAATTTGTTGAATATTACCCACACTTGTCACAACTCTCAGAACAGCGTATATCAGACCAGAAAAGAGTAATTATGAACAATAAAATGATATCAGATACGTCTACAGATACTAAAATTAGCCATAGAACAAAAGTTAGGTGAAATAGTAAGTCCGAGTTCATACCGAAATACGAGTAACACAAATTCAGAATCACAAATACACTTAGAAAACATATACACACAACCAGCATATTTAGGCGCGGATCAAATAAATAGTGGAGAAGACCTAAACGATAATAATGATATAAATCAACAACCTACACTTATTAATACTCACACTGAAACATACGAAAGGAATTCTGAAATAGATGAACAATTTACACAAGCTTGCAATTTTTCAATGAGACACATCCAACTAATAGGTGCTACATACCTAAACAAAGAACGTCAAAAAGTTTTGCAAAAATAGTAGAGTACATTAATAAAGTGATATTACCAGAACATGTTAATATAGATACCGATTTTAATCAACTGCAAACTATTATATACAGCGCTGCGTGGACGGCTGCAAAAGCTAATGGGAGTAGAGTTAATCTAGCAAATGCTGAAACTCAAATTTACTCACAGAAAGGCTACAAACTCAAATGGCAATAAAATAGACACGATTAGAGCTAAAATAGGAAGATTGACAGAAGATTGATTGATAGAAGTAGGAAATTGGAAAAGGAAGTTAGCAGGATACTTAGAGATTACAGAACACATACCACACATGAAGAACCCAACACACAACTTACACATTTTTTAGTTACACTCAAACAGAAGCTAGCAGTTTATAATAGTCGGCTAGCCAGATACAGTAAATGCACACTACGGAAAACACAAAATAATCAATTTAAAAATAATGAAAAACTATTTTACCGTACACTAAAAACCTCAACATCTAACAACACAACATCAAATAATACATCGCATGCATCATTTCCTACGGGAGAAAGTTGCAACAATTTTGGGCAGGAATATGGCAAAATCCGGTTTGTCATAATAATGAAGCAGGGTGGATAATGGACAAAATAAGTAACCATAACCATATCCAGCAAATGCAATTTGAACAAATAGATGTTGAGACATTTCACAATGCTCTCAAAAAGGCTCACAACTGGAAAACACCAGGTTCCGATCATATTCACAATTACTGGTACAAGAAATTCACAACTGTTCACCCACACCTATATAACCACATCAACGATTTTATTAAAGACCCTTCTAAG
Source organism: Spodoptera picta (assembly GCA_038387885.1). Taxonomy (NCBI): domain Eukaryota; kingdom Metazoa; phylum Arthropoda; class Insecta; order Lepidoptera; family Noctuidae; genus Spodoptera; species Spodoptera picta. Next base: position 169,180 of record JAZHFQ010000752.1, on the reverse strand, counting down.
ATTCCCTTATACATTACCGAAGGCATCACCTACATGCTGCCAAAAGACCCAAACGACACAATCAACCCCGCCAAATATAGACCTATAACCTGCTTGCAAACAATTTACAAAATAATAACGTCTTGCGTAGCCCATATTATTTATAAACACATAGAAAGCCAAAACATTCTGACAGAAGAACAAAAAGGATGCAGAAAATTTAGTCAGGGATGCAAAGAGCAATTAGTTATAGATTCGCTTATTCTCAAAGATGTTCAGCGACATAAGAAAGACCTATATACAATGTATGTCGACTATAAAAAAGCATACAACTCTGTCCCTCACTCGTGGCTGCTTCACATGTTAAACATTTATAAAATACACCCACACATCACACACTTTTTGGAAAATATAATTAAGACATGGCAAACCCGACTCCACTTGAATACACCAATAGGAACAGTACACACAGAACTCATAAAGATTCAGCGCGGTATCTTCCAAGGAGACTCACTTAGTCCTTTATGGTTCTGTCTAGCTTTAAACCCACTTTCGAATAAATTGAATTCCTTGGAACCCGGTTTTCAACTTAAATATAGGGAAACGGGGACTACCACGACTATACAGACTGACCACGAAAATTGTAAAATAAATCATTTACTTTATATGGATGACATAAAACTATATGCGTGTACCCCGGAAGATCTACATCGCCTAGCAGACACCACAGAAATATTTTCAAATGTATGGATTTTGGAATAGATAAATGCAATATTATCTTAGTCAAATCAGGAAAAACTTACACTCACTCATATCAACTACAGTCAGGTGAAAATATTGATTCTTTAGATGAAAACGGCACATACAAATATTTAGGTTACATACAAGCTAAACAAATCCTACATACAAAAATTAAAGCCCAACTAACCAAGCAGTTCAAACATAGATTAAAAGTAATATGCAACACTCAGCTAAACTCCCGAAACACAATAAAAGCCATAAACACATAATATGCTATACCGATCCTTACGTATTCCTTTGGCATTATAAATTGGTCCAAAACCGGGCTCCAAAATCTACAGCGCAGTATCAATACCACACTTACAAAACACAGGAGACATCACCCGCGATCATGCCTACAAAGACTCACTTTGCCAAGAAGTGATGGCGGAAGAGGCATAATAGATATTACCAACTTGCATAATAAACAGATTAATACCTTAAGATCCTACTTTTCCAATAAAAGCTCTGTCTCCACTTTACATAATGCAATAGTTCAATGTGATAAAAAACTAACACCCTTAAATATGGCTGATCAAACAACACAGAACAACGAAAAACTGACTGACCGACAAACTAAAATCTCTGAATGGGCCCAGAAGTCATTACACTACCACGACCTTAGCCAACCTAACGTCCATAAAGTTGCATCGAACGAATGGTTAAGGCGTGGTGAATTGTTTCCCGAGACTGAAGGGTTCATGATCGCGATTCAGGACCAGGTAATAGAGACACGCAATTACCAGAAGCACATCATGCATCTCCCATTAACAACTGATACCTGCAGGCGATGTAATAGTGCATCGGAAACCATCCAGCATATTACAGGCGCTTGCAAATCCATAGTACAAACCGATTATAAGCACAGGCATGACCAAATAGCAAATATCATCCACCAAAAAATGGCTATAAAATATAATCTAATTTCTACCCCGCCTGTACCATACTATAAATATTAACCGGAGACTGTTCTTGAAAACTCATCCCATAATTATACTTTGATCGAGCCATCCTCACTGACAAAACCACTCATTACAATAGACCAGACATTACCCTAATTGACAAAACTAACAAAACTGCACAAGTCATAGACATAGCTATACCAAACACCCACAACCTACAAAATTCAATAGCCGAAAAACTTTCTAAGTATACGGACCTCAAAATTGAAATAGCCAGAATGTGGCGACTCAATAGTGTCACTATCATCCCCATAGTACTTTCAACAACTGGTGTGATCCCAAAACAACTCCATAATTCAATAAAATCTCTAGATCTCCCGCCTTACACATACCAAAGTCTACAAAAAGCTGCTATTTGAAATACGTGCCATATAGTTAGAAAGTTTCTGAACGAAACAGATGTTTCGTACACCCACACCCAAAATTGAGACAACTAAGTGGGTTAGCACTTGGCTTCGGCCCGTACTAACCCTCAAACCCGGCCTTGTAGCCGAGCTAAGATAAAGAAACAATAAAAAAAATAAAAATAAAAATAATATATAGTACATTGTATTCTGCTTGTTGAGCACTTTCATTTGATACCCATAATATGGGATTGATAAAACCTACGTTATCCGCCATTTTGTAGCGGCCGCCATCTTGGATTTCAATTTTTTATAGTACATTGTATTCTGTTTGTTGAGCCCTTTCATTTGATATCCATATTGATGGGATTGATAAAACCTACGTTATCCGCCATTTTGTAGCGGCCGCCATCATGGATTTCAATTTTTTATAATACATACATTGTATTCTGCTTGTTAAGCCCTTTCATTTGATACCCATATTAATGAGATTGATAAAACCTACGTTATCCGCCATTTTGTAGCGGCGGCCATTTTGAATTTATAATGATAATGAATAAACATAATTGTATTGTCACCAAAATCCAAAGTGTATACAAAATTTCAGATTAATCGGTTGACAGGAAGAGGGTGAAATTTGAATTACTAAATTTGACCCAAGAATAAATAATGAAAAAAGAAACGGGGTGAGCTAAATAAAAACCGTTTAAATTAAAAAACCGTTTAATAAAAAAAGAAACATTACTCAGAAACAAAGTTCAAAAATAGAACTAGTGTTTGATAAAATGTTACACTATTGATGTACATAATCCTGACACAAACAAGTTACCAAACGATACCTACAACATTTGCTTCACCCACATAGCTGCCCACGGTAAGATAAAAACAAAATGAGATAAACATTATCTATTTTCTTCGAAACATTTCATACGATCTGTCTCCATTTAACGGCTAATCTGTAAGATCTGAAAGAGGGTCGAGTTAATAATTTTGTTCTAATTTTGTTGTAAGATGTAAAAGAGATAGGTAAGATTAGGCCTCAAAGAAAACGGCGGCATAGTGGTCACGCGCCGCCGTGCACTGCACAGACTCTAGGTAGACACATAGGTCTGCATAGGGAGGTGCTGTAACCAGCGTTGCACAATGGGGCACCGGGGCTGGTCTACTAACAAGACCCGGTACCTCTATCAGGTGCGGAGCGTGGCCACGGGGGGGGAGGTTTTAGTGAGGTCAAAATCCCACACTCCATCTAGGTGACATTCGAAGGTTTCCCCCGTCAACAAAAAAAAGATAAGATTAGGTGTAGCGGGATGAGCTCTGGCGCGATCTCATTGTGTAATGTCAGCAACAACAGTCGCAACCAAGGGCTGGGCTCGCTGCTATTGCAGCGGTAAGTCCCCTCTATAAAAAGTGGCTTGAGAGACGCTATGTCGTCCTCAGTCACCGCTTGACGCAGGTGCTTACCAGACATGGGAACTTCGGAAGGTACCTGTGTCTGATAGGACGGAAGGAAACGCCCGGGTATCATCGCTGCGAGCATCGCCCTGAGGACAAGGTGGAACACAAGGTGGGTGACCTGCGTGGACTGAGCACCGCCGTGCCCTCAGGGATGTGATCGGCAACAGCGACGCCGTCCGGCCCTAGTTCGGGTCATGATGCGGGGCGAGTAGGAATGGGATGCCGTCTCCTCCTTTTGCGAAGCAGTTATGCTAGCTAAGGAGGCGGGGCGCGTGAGGCATTGAAGCGCTGCCTCCTCACAACCCAGCCGTCGCGAAGGTCACTCCGGGCGTCGGGGATCGCGGGACGATCTCCGGCCACCGTAAGTACGGACCTGCAGATGACGATCATGGGTAGCTTGCCGCCCGATCACAACCAGACCCGAGCGTACGGCGCGCGCCTCAAGAAGCCATCAGACCACCACTAATGGGGCCCAATAGGGCTGATGCCGACACGGAGCCGCGGAGAACTTAACGGGTTGCCGGGGCTCCGGCTCGAAGAGAAGGAGTAGGAACGGAGTAGTTTTTAGCCAGTAAGACTCGCTCTCGCCTAAAAAAACAAAAGGATACTCCCTACACACCAAAACCCCTCAAGTGCTTTAAATTTCAATAACAATAAGTCTAATACTCCATTGAGTTTCGATCAATATCTTGAGCAAAGGGACGAATGAATCGCATCAGGTATCTACCGATAAGGCTTCGTAATCTGTCACCAATTTACGCACACCAGCACATCAAACTACCCTTAACTGTCCAAATTATTTAGTCAATTCTCAACTCTACAGCGTTAGAATTAAGGTTGAAAATGGTTTTGATAAATTAGATGAGATTGATGTGCTTCTGTCTGGTACCTGAAGTGACAAAGGCGAGGTTTTATAAAGCAATCTATTATATATTATTAGAGTATGCATTTTGTTTGGCTTCTTTTGGAAATCATTTTAGTTGATACTCTTGATGTTTCTAATCTATGGGCCTTCAAAGTCTTTGGGTACTTCGTAAAGACATCTTATTGTTCTCTTAAGATGTATAATGAGATAGCAGATGGTAAGCATTCATTGTAGCCTGAATACAAAACTAAAGGTACTTATTATTAATACATTGGCGACTAAATAGAAAATAGATCAAGACATTCATTATTGAGAAGCCCTCCTTCCAAAAAACAACTTAGTGGGTTTAGCATTCTCTTGGCAGTCAAACAAAAAAGCAACGATTTAGATCATAATATATTATTATTAACATTTTGAGATCATTGCTTATAAACACATGCATTCACACAAGTCAAACTGTAACCTCCTTTTTCTAAAGTCGGGTAATAATACCATTATCGGTAAAAAATAGCTACTTATAATCTGACACGGACTGCCTCGTTCGCCGAGAGGTCACAAGTGCGATTGCCGGGCTAGGGGTCCTGAATTCGATTCCCAGGTCGGGCAAAGTATTACTGGGTTTTTAAAAATATCTCAGTAGTAGCACGGAGTCTGAAATTGTGCCCGGTATATGGCAATAGGCTCATATAAATAGTGGAACGTGGGTGTTACATTGTACAATGGCATTAAGTAACGTAATTGTCACCTCGGCCTACCCCTTCGAGGATAAAAGGCGTGATCTTATGTTATTTTGTGTTCTGTCTGACACGGAACTGACTCCTCACTCCACAGTAGTAACCACTACCAGAGGCCTGAGTACGAGTTTGTTTTACGTTTAAAGTATTCGAAACGAGTACGCATTCGGCGCTCTGATAGGTTGCTTCATTGGCGCTGGCCAATCAGAGCGCAAAACGCATACTCGTTTCGAATACTTTAAACGTAAATCAAACTCGTACTAAGGCCTCAGTTCACATCGAAAAGTCTAAATATTGACCTACTTTACATAACAAACCGATTTTGACGCCACGTTACAAATATTTGTGTAATCTACAGGCTGTTGTTTTAGGCTGAATGTGTTTCGTTTATGAGATATGTGTTGTGTACGCTAAACTGATCCTCAGAACAAACAAAAAGAGCAAAAAAGGTATCGTTTAAAAAATTATAACCTTCTCACATAGATTTTTCTTTTTAACGTTTTGCATCAGCTTCACGTGTGTAATAAAATTGGTTATGTATGATATTTCTATTTTTGTCACTATGATAATTGTTTATACCTCATTGTAAATTCCAATTGTCTGTTTGTTTAAAAATTAATAATTTCGAAAAATGTAAATAATATTTAATTTTATTCTAGTCGCTTACTTCGGCTTGGTACCGGACAAATGAAATCATATCATTTTAACTCGTCGAGTACCGTCATTATAGACACAATTATAGAACAATAGCTTGCGGTCACCGGTGATCGCTTGGTGTTTGACAGTTTAATGCATCTATAGTGTGTACAAAATATGTTCCAACTATAGACCCCTTTAGGCGCCGCGAAATGACTTACCTACTCTACTTACAAAATATTTGGAATCATTAATATTATGTTTAGGTACAATTTCACGACTATGAATATTATTTTTTCCAAAACACACACGTTACCTTAATAGCATCAAACATATTTATATTCAATTTGGTATGGTGATTCTTAATTATATTATATTTTTATCATAAATGTTGCCCCACACTAACATTTTCTCCTGTGTCGTGGGTGCGTTTACAAACATACAAGTTCACACACACATGACACCCAAACCCAGAACAACAATTTATGGATCACAAAGAGTTGCTCCGTGTGGGACACGTGCCGTCTAATTCAAAACCTATACGAGTAGGTACATTACATGTTTACATCTCAACGATACGTTTTTATAGAGTCGTATTACCATATGGCCATTTTAATTATCTTCTTTATTTAAATTATTCTAAAGAAGTTGGTTAAATGTAATTAAAAGTAAAAAAAAATGTAAACACCTCAAAAATACTGAACGAATTTCTCAACGAACGAACGAAAGAGCAAATTGTTTTCGAGACGCCCCCGTCTAGTCTAGACAGGTAAGACATTTTTCGAATAATGTCAACAAAAACCTTAATATCAGTTAAAATTTATTTTCCAAGAACTTAATCTGAGGAGGCGTCAAAATATGTAAACATTTTACTGAAATATCTGAACATTTTCAGTATTTTATTAATTACGTTGTATTTGTAGCGTCGATAGAATTATCACAAAAGAGACTGCCTACAAGATAGAAGTCAGGTAAAATTATGGTGTTTGGTTGTAAAACATGATACAAAATTGCATTGCACATATTCTAAGGGCCGATTTTTCAATCATCGGTTATAAACATTCTTAACTATAGAATAAAATTCACATTTGATAGTTTTTAGTATGGAGAAATTGTCGATATTCAAAGTTATTCCTCAGTAAGACTGCACGGTGGCTGGGCAACTGGCTGCCACGCAACGTGTCGCGGGTTCGATTCCCGCACGGAATAATTCTTTGTGTGATCCACAGATTGTTGTTCCGGGTCTGGGTGTCATGTGTATGTGAACTTATATGTTTGTAAACGCATCCACGACACAGGAGAAAAACCTAGTGTGAGGCAACGTTTTTTTTTTAAAAAAAGAGTAAAAATTTATCTGAGCATTGAAAAAGTTGGCCCTAATTTGATATATTGAAGTTTATAGGTTCTTAACTAAGTACATTAATTGGAATTTGATTTTCTATCGAGTATTTCACTGCACCTCGCAAATGTTAGATTTTGAACGTTTTAAAATTAATTAAAATGATTCATATTCATATTCATTTAATCATTTGCAAACATGGGTACATAATATAAAGGTGTTAACAAAGTTTATAGTTTCGAATTTGATTGTCTTGGTAATACAATAGTTTTACAAAGAAATACAATGTTTAAAACAAAAAATAGCGGGTAAAACATTGCATTAAACAAACTTCTAAAGCGCATACAAACTCATAGTACATTATCAAAATATCACGCCATGTAATTCTCGAAGAGGTATTTCTCGTCACTATTCGCATCGCACGTGTGGGTGCCACATTCCTACAAAACCTCTAGTGTTTCATGTGCGTATTTCTATGAACAATTTATTTTAAACAAAAAAAAATAACATCTTTGTGGCAAGTGGTATCTCTATGGCTGATTGTTGTTTTATGGCATAAGCCAGTAAACGAGCAGACGGATCACCTGATGATAAGCAATCGACATCGCTCATGGACACCTGGAACACCAGAGGCATTACAAGTGCGTTACCGGCCTTTTGGGGATTAGGAGTTTGAGGATCGTTGGGGATTTAGGGATTGCGGAGATTGGGGATGGGGAGGGTAATTGGGCCTCCGGTAACCTCATTCACGTCGGTTTTCTATGAGGCCGTGGTATCACTCTGGTCGAGCCGGCCCATTCGTGCCGACGCATGGCTCTCCCACAATGTTTCCTCGGCGTGACGAAAACGCAATTGATTTCACGGTGTATAACTGTTCTTAAACTAAAAGTTTCATTCCTGTCCGTAAGGAATAATATATTATTCTTTTAAACTGTTTTATAGAAAAATGCCAAAGAAATATTTATCCAGATAACCTTCAATTTTATCTGTAAGAACAAACATTTTATCGACACAATCTAAAGAGACATTCTAGTTTAATACACCTCTAAAGAATTTTAAAGCCTTTGAAATATAAAACGACTTTAAGATTTATTCCCGTAATTTCTCAATGTTGGTGTAAAAAACTACAAAGTGTAACAATATACTGTTTTATGTGATAATACAGGCAAACCTTAGTGTCGTTTTAAAGGTTAAGAATCTAATTGCAGTCTCCTAAAATTATATCAATGTATGGATATGTACCAGTGGCGTTGCGTGCCTTGGGACCCGGGACGTATAAAAAATTGTTTACCCTTGAAGGGTAAAGATTTCTCAAAAGAATTTTTTTTTACATAAAATAACTACTGCCTCGTTGGCCGAGTGGTCGCAAGTGCGACTGTCGAGCAAGGGGTCTCGGGTTCGATTCCCGGGTCGGGCAAAGTATTACTGGGTTTTTAAAAAAATTCTCAGTAGTAGCACGGAGTCTGGAATTGTGCCTGGTATATATATGGCAATAGGCTCACCCCCTATTACATGGGACTCGTAACATAAATAGTGAAAAGTGGGTGTTACATTGTACAGTGGCATAATGTGCACCTCTGCCTACCCCTTCGGGATAAAAGGCGTGATGTTATGTTATAAAACACCTACTTATAATTTGTGTGAAAACTGATAATCTTTTCAGGCAACTCCCTCTGCCCTAATTAGCGAACATTAATTACTTTTATTTTTCTTGAGTTTCTGCCAACCTTTGAACGCATGCGTTGTGCGGGAAAAATCGTTTATTTTGACTTTTGCGATTACTGCAATAGAATAAAAATTGGGAAGTTTTTATTAATTTTTGCTTAGGCACTTTGGTAGCACCTTTGGCACCCTAGAGTCCGGGGGGCGTATAATTGATACGGTAGATATGGCACAAGCTACGCCCCTGATTAAAACATACTATGCGTAAGAAAGACACTGATTTTATGAGAAAGGCAAGCGATGCACTCACAATAAACTGTTATATAAATTTTACCATATAATCGTATGTCGTATGGTATCCTACTATAACATTATAAATGCGAAAGTTTGTGAGGATGTATGTGAGTGTGTGTGTGTGAGTGTGTGTGTTTGTTACTATTTCACGTCAAAACAGCTGAAGGGATCGAGATGAAATTGGGAACAGGGGGAAGATTATAGTCAGGAATATCTCATAAGCTTATTTATTGCACGACAACGCGAGCGAAGCCGCTGGCTTCCTTGGCCTTTTTGTATTGACTTTCATAAAGTCAATACAAAAAGCCAACGGCGCGGCGTGACATATAGACATGTAGCAGCGCGATAGTCCTCGCTTTGCGTGTCGCGAAATGCTGCTAAAGTGCTAATGAATATGAGCCTCTAGCATGGCTTGAAGCTGACGTGAGTAAGCCAAAAAACATAACAATAGGGTTGATGACAGGGTATGAAAATTAAAAATATAATTAGTCCGTAAGTTAGGTAATGAAAAAATATAGGACACTTATTTTTTATTTTGTCGTAAAATAAAACAATACTTAGATAAAACGAATCAAAGTTTAGGAGTGGGGACTAAAACGTCATTTCTACGTAAAAAATGTACATAGAAGTGACGTCACGCGACATTTCAAATCAATATATCGTCGAAATTATTCGTTTCTGTAGGAAAATAAAATTATTCTAAGTTGAAATATGTTACTTTAAAAACTAAAAAGAAAATTGCTCATCCATCAATCCTTCACCCGTCGATCTTAAAAAATAAAAGAAAACAAATATAATAATAATAATAATAATAATAAATGTTTATTAACCATAATTTGTACAGTACCTCTTATATATAAAATTAATCGTTACAACATCATATAAAAAGTGAGTACTTAAGATGAAACTATGGTACCCAAGGTAAGATCAAACTTGTGTTATGGGTACCACCGTTGTCCTTCTTCATTTGCACAAACTTAAGTTGTTGGACGAACACTTCAAACAGGATTAGACTGGAATAAACATTATTCTAATATACTGTACTATATATTATTTTCTAAGTAGGTACTAATGCAGCCTCTTTTGATTTGCGAGTGCATACTTAATTATTATTTTGTGTATGAAAATGTTGGTGTAGTGTTTAGGTGTGTGTATAAACGTGTGTTAAAGAGTAGAAATCTTAATAAGCTCTTCGGTCTGGTCGTAATTTAACGTTAAAAGCCATTCATGAACCCGCGATACAAACAAACTAAAACAACTCTTGTTCAGTCTGAAAAGTTAAATGATTGGAAAACTTTACCCTTAAAGTATCACAGTGTTCAACAATTTTAAATGCCACAGCACATCAAGCTATACCCTGCCAAAACTTCAACCATATACCGTAAAGATACGGTTGGAAATCCTTTGAAGAAATTCAACAGTTTCGTACCTATGCAACACAAAGAAAACCCTAAAGTGGGTAGCTCAGTTATCCACTTAAAATGTACAAGAACATTTATTGTTTTAATTACTTAGGAAGGGAGACATTTTTGGACTTATTGGGATGTGAAATTGTATGTAATTACGTAAAGTTTGGATTGTCAAAGTGGTCCTGGCTACTAATGACTTAACTTCTTAATTCACGATTATGAAAAATCCACAACATTTGTTCATATAGAAGTAGTCTATATAGATCGGAAATAAGGTCTATAATGGAGTAAGTGGAGAGCGGTCACCGATGACCCCTTGGGGATTTTTCTATTATATGAAGTATATATGCATACAAACATTTTGTTTTGTCTAGAAGAATTTGGAAATTAAGGAAATAGGGTCTCCAGTAACATTACCCACACGGTGAAACAATCAAGCTTCCTTGTGCGTACTGCAAAGCAGTGGGATTCTTTGCCAGAGTCTGTATTTCCTGAAGGGCCCGAGTGAATAGGTTCCTTATGGGACGACGTGCACCAGGGGAGATTGTGGTCAAACGTTGGCCAATCATATATAAAAAAAACATAACAAAAGCGTTGTTTCACGTCGGCTTCCTGTGAGGCCGTGGTAACACTATGGTCAAGCCGGCCTGCTTGTGGATGACCCTCTTATATTTGTTGTATTAGTAATTCAGGATAACAGAGAACGCTACTGTCTTGAAATGAGCAAATAGCTTCATTGCTTTTTGTTGATGTTCAAAAGTGCCTTTCATTTTACATAACATAACATAACATCACGCCTTTTATCCCCGAATGGGTAGGCAGAGGTGCACACAGAAGTAACACCCACTTTTCACTATTTATGTTATGAGTCCCATGTAATAGGGGGTGAGCCTATTGCCATATACCGTCACTGGTTAAACATTTATTTTATGTTTTGGTATTTACTGCAATGTAGATATTATTATAAAGTATAATTGTTAATTGTTCCAAATGAATAAAGTAAAATAAAAATGCCGTCCTGGTCTAATTGAAATAAATGATTTTGCTTTTTGACTTTGAATTTGGTCAGTCTATATATACAGTTTTAATTACAGTTCTAATTTTGGAACATTTTGGAACGAGTGCCTAGCTTCACTGACGGACAGACTATTATTTATTTCATATTTGTTGACGTTTCTAAAGTGCCTAATTATGGTTTAAACTGTCAAACACCAAGCGGTCACCGGTGACCACAACCTATTGTTCTATAATTGTGTCTATAATGACGGTACTCAACGAGTTAATTGAAATAAATGCTTTTGAGTTTGAGTTTGATCCGTAAGTAAAGTTGGCGATATTATTTTATAGGTACTGCTGTCACCATAGGCTCACGACGGCACGTGTTCCTAAGTATATATCTCAAAACATGGACATCAAACGTGCCTAAGTACACACAGAAGTTAGTCTTTGAATGAGATTAAACTTTCAAGTTGTTCCTGCGTCGAAGTTTATGCAAATATTTAGAACTTAGCTCATTTAGTAGCATGCAGTCAAATGTTACGTGTGTCTATTTTGAATAGACAAGTTATAATATTAAGTAAGTTGGGAAATCATCTACGAAAATAATTTATGTTATCATCAAAAATAAAATAATAATGATAACATAACATCATCACGCCTTTAACCCCCGAAGGGGTAGGCAGAGGTGCAGATTATGCCACTGTACAATGTAACACCCAATTTTATTTGTTGTTGTTATTCATAACATTAATAGTGACCATGAAATACCCGGTGAGCCTATTGTCATAGGTATATCGGGCACAATTCCAGACTCCGTGCTATCACTGAGATTTTTTAATAAACCCAGTAATACTCTTCCCGACCCGAAAATCAAAACCCGAGATCCCTTGCCCGGCAGTCGCACTTTCGACCACTTGACCATCGAGGCAAACCCTAAAGGCAAGTTAATATATATAATAAAACATAGAAAATTAAAAGAAAAGGAACGAAAACAAAAAAAATAACTTAAGGCGTCGAAAAAATCAAGTATCTATTAAAACGTGTGAAAATAAACAATCATCTACTAATAGTTTTAAATGTTTAAAAGTCTTGTTCAAAATCAAAGTCAAAGTCAAAGCATTTATTTTAATTAAGCCATAAATTGATACTTTTGAAACGTCAACAAATACAAAATAAATAATAGTCTGTCAATCAGTCCGTCAGTGAAGCTAGGTGAAGCTAGGTGCTTATTCCAAAATGTAGATTCGAATGGAGAAGAACGAGCAAGAAACTCCATTCGTTACTCTTTTTAAAAAAGTATGTTCTACAATTCCTCTGATGCTATCTATTTTGTAGCCTCTTTGCAAATATCTATCTATCGCCATATTCACCATAGAAGATAGACTTCTAGAAAAATCTTTAATAATGTTCAAATATAAAAAATGTCATAACTGTCAATTTACTCAAAACAACTTAAAAAAAAACAAAATTAAAAATCAAACCATAAAATATCACTTAGCGAGCTTTTACAAGAGATTACTGTCGCGCCACACTACATGATATTTTTATGAGCACTTTTATTTCACACCTGAGCCGTGGTAACGTGTCACGGTGGAGCTGAATGATGTCACGCGGGAACTACCTGTTGCTCTAGACACGAACACGACATTAGGAGTGAAGATGGTAGGATTTCAATTCGTGTGTACCTGTCTTTATTTAAAGAAAGAAAGAAAGATAGAAAGAAAAAGCATTTATTTGGCACAGATTATGAAAAGTAAAAAATACAAGTACATACTTACACAAATACATAATATCAAAAGCAAACATAAAAGCATAAAGAAAATAACAAAAATCATCAAAATATAAGGAAATAATTTACATATGAAACAATTGAAACAAGTTTTTGATATAAAGTCAAATTAAATATTTCGGTATTTATATTTCAATGCCTCCGTGTGTTTAGTGTGCAAATCTATACATTGTACCCACATTGAGTTCTAAAGACTTTAAGAGTTGAGTCAATAATGTACTTTTTTATTAAAACATAACAGAATATCACGCTTTTTTGTCCCCGAAGCGGTAGGCAGAGGTGCACATTGCGGCACTTAATGGCACTGCACAACGTAACATACACTTTTTACTATTTATGTTATGAGTCCGATGTAATATGTCCGGGACCCTATTACCGTATATCGGGCTCAATTCTAAACTTCGTGCTACTACTGGGATTTCTTTAAAAACCCAGTAATACTTTGCCCGACCCGGAATCGAACCCGAGACCCCTTGCCCGGCAGTCGCACTGGCGACCACTCGGCCAATGAGGCAGTTTTATTAAAAATATCTAACAATTAGTCTGGTTTTGGTCTGACGCTGACGGCATGCGCACCGTCAGTGCTGGTGGGACAAGGTATACGTATGTGAACTTCTAGGAAGCATTTTTAGGTTTTAGTATCGCGCTGATCGCTCGCTGACCGTCAGCGCTGACAGTCAAGATGTATGAAGTTCTAAGAAGCGTTTTTAATATCTGATGGGCCGACGTTTGACTACTAACTCGCTTAGCGCTAAGCGATGATGCGGTCTACGATGGAGCACGTCCTCCCATAAGCAACCTTTGACACATAGGTAACTATCAGCGCGCACAATTTTTGATAGAAACTCTAAACAACTAATGTCAAAATCCTTATCCAGCAGTTAGCAGAGACACGCACAATTGGGTACTTGCCAACTAGTCAAATTCAATACTTTTTTCGAACTGTCAAAACGACAGTTTTCTATGAATTTCGTGTGAGATGGAAATATACTAAAATTAAGTTGGTAATAAAATCAATTAATGAAAGTGTGATTATTTTTCAGTGTTTTATTGTATTGAACAGTCGAAATAATTTATTTCTGAAAGTAGCCAATTGCTCAGTATTTCGTACACATATTAATAGTAAGTGACAGTCCGCTACTGAACTATAGGCTCCCTCTAAATAAGACCAGTATCTCCACGCTCGATAAAAGATTCGGAGACTGTAGCATAAAAGGTTCAGATATAAAAGCGCTGTCTGAATCAGTTTTACCTCTATGTATAGCAATTGTCTAAAGAATAACACAACATAAACGTAGGTACATACCAGATGGTAAGACAACCGAAGCCAATGGATTAACTTGATTCACGAATCTATGTTCGATATCTGGTTCGATCCTAATGTACCTCATCAATTTGTAAGTAAGTCCCAAGTAAACAATCTAAAACTAAATAAACTGTTAAACCATATGCCGACGGTTAAGTGAACTGCTTTGATAACAACCACCCCTATTCTATTTGTGTACATTGATAAACAACCACAAAACATAACATTACGCCTTTTATCCCCGATGCCATTGTGCCACTTAATGCTACTGTACAATGTAACACCCACTTTTCACTATTTATGTTATGAATCCCATATGGGGTGAGCGTGAGCCTATGGCGATATACCAAGCGAGATTTTTTTTTAAAACCCAGTAATACCTTGCCCGACCTGGGAATCAAACTCGAGACCCCTTACCCGGCAATTGCATTTACGACCACTCGGCCAACGAGGAAGTAAATAATCTCTCAACATTATCTAATAAACCTGAATCTTCTAATCTTCGATCTCAAACCCACCTGTCAAGCGTGAAAATTATGGGAAACTCTCTTGTAGGAGGGCCATAATCCAATAGACTGTCACGGGTATTGATAATGATGATCAAACCCACTAGCAAGATACAAGCAAATGAGTTACAAGAGGAATAATCTCGCCATCTCACAGCCACCCACGCACGGACGAGAAAGCGTAACATAATCCAAAGAGCGTCGAATCGATCGATTCCTATTAGCTATAGGTAAAGCTACAATTTCATATTTAACTCGTCGAATACCGGTTTTGTAGACACAATTATAGAACAATAGGTTGCGGTCACCGGTGACCGCTTGGTGTTTGACAGTTTAAACAAAACAGTATGAAATGTAAATTATTAATGAGGTTCACAATAATTCTGTAATCCAATTTCAACCTTAAATCTCCTTCCAATATTGTTTTACAATTTGGAATTGTAAAGATATTGTGAGATATTCCCTTTTGGAACTTTTTGTGTAGTTACAAATTATGACTATCGGATTAGATGCGAGTACTTGTGGTTGCTAGTATCCGTATGTATGGATTTTGCTTGCTTCTAAATCAAATTCAAGTTTCGTCTGTGATAATGAGATAAATGCTTTTGATATTGGACTAAAAATTATTCAAAAGTGGTCGTTCTTATTAGTTTTCTTTCTTTCTTTTTTCTTTATTAAATTTTCTTAGGCCTTTTGTCATTTCAATCTCGTCAAAAGATTGATATTTTTGGCTTCTTTATTTTAAAATCTTCAATAGAGTGATGTATTTTATAAGAAAATATTATTTAACTAAAAAAAGTCAACAATATTACCTCTAAATACTTTGTCTTGAAATTTTACCTTCAAATTAATGTTCATTTTCATTTATGATGCCCGGCAGTTACTATCCCAAAAACTCTTATTATCTATTAAAATTAAGATCCACAGTAGGTACACTCAAACTTAAAGTGGTGAAAACCGAATGGGATACAAAATTAACGAAATCTGAGCACGTTAAGGATAAAAATGAATAAATAATCAGTTTGAATCAATGCGAACCCTCATCAAAGTCATATCTGTACGTCACGAGCAACTCGCGTCAATCGATAGAGCGAACAGATTAGACAAACTCACCTGGCAACTCCAAAAAGTTTGACGTCCTCCTCTGACGACCCCTCATAGTGTTTTGGAAGTTCAGCGGACCTATGTCTTCTACAGAGTCGCAGTTTGACATGGTAGACTCCCTTGACCCTCGTCTACTCGCCAAGTACGCCAAACCTCCCTTCATGGACCCTCTACGCATCGGAGAACATGGTCTACTAATACTCGTCGATCGAGTATGAGGCGTGTCATCGGTCATATCTGTCAAATCTGACGTCGACTTTCGACAAATTTTTGACGATATCGTCGTGGCCTCGTCATCTGCGTCGTGGAGGATAGCAGACGGAGTGCCTGGCATTGCGTCTGTGGAGTCATCTGTGTGACTGGAGACTATGCTCGGTGACGTCACGAGGCGCGGCGAGCTCACTGTGGAAGTAGAACTGTATAGTTTCCTCGTACGGTTGGGGGACACGTAGCCAGGGTTCGTGTGGATGTGCACGGGAGGCGGTTTTGGCGACCTGGACTTCTCTCGACGACTGTGCTTGAGAGATGTGGTGTAGTGCAGGCTGGCGCGCTCGACGCAAGGACTCGACCGGCCGGATGGGGACTTTTGGGGGAAATTAAAGTGCCTTGGAGACATCGGACTTCTGTGTCCGTGAGCTATTGGAGATTTAGGGGGCTGGTTGTGCTTGTCATAGCTGCAGCCGGACTGGGGGGTATAGTATCCGGACGAAGAGGTACTGGATGCTATAGAAGGACTTTTCTGGGGGAATATAAAGTGGCGAGGGCTTTTAGGGGTGTGTGGTTTAGGAGAAACGGGTGGATAACCTCCGGGGCTGTTCACCGCCATCTTGATCATTAAACACTATCACTGGCTCATTTCACTGTCCATCTGAAAAGAAAGAAATGAAAAACGTTAATAAAGTCCAACTCAATATCGAGTACCAAAGTTACATTTATCAAAAGGCGTCCACAGATCTCAAAATGAAATTAATGTATGCATATTTAATTTTTTTTTATTTATTTATTATCCCCTTTTCAGTTTGTCGCTTAGTCAGCAACGCAGTTGTTTCCTTGGCGACAATATCTGCGTAAGCACGTGTAGGGGTCGTCGTACCTACGTGTGACGTTACCGCAGCATATTTAAATTATGTCAAATCTCTGTTCGAAGCACTCAATCAAGAGTGTTGAAGTTGTGATACAGAAAATATACACAAATTCGTGTACTATTTCTCAGCCAAAACCTAAATACATAATAATGTAAAACGAAACACAATTGTCCCTGACCATGAACTGTAAGACAGTGAAACACAGCAGACGTGCTGTCAAAACAAAAACAAAACGAGCAGCAACATAAAACATCACAGGAGATGTACACACACACATACATACATATACACGTATAAATATTGTACAGTTAACGTGTCTGTCCGCATAAACTGTGCCTGTCAAACAGTGAAATGTATTAAACTTGGCCTATGTCTCTCTCTGTGCAGGGATTTGGGTGTGTGTCCATTTACGCGAGATTTCGGTAGGTCGACGTCGATTTTGTTTGTTTGATGCGAAATCACATGTACGTTGATACTATTTCAATAATTTTTGGATAAAAGTGATTCAATTACAATTAAATACACAAAGATCGTATACAGATTACTTAATAAATTAAAATATTGGAATAAAAAAACCTAAACAATACGTGAATTAGAGGTATATTTGGATATCGGTCGATATTGGCCTAATATTGCATTAAAAACCTTGTGCTTAAAAGCAGCACTAGCCAACAGACCAATGAAACAAATCCAAGCTTCCAATGACTTCTGACTGTGGCATGGTTAATGCGTCATACGTAATATTTTTACTTTTCATGAAGAATGAATAAATAATATTTACTCTCCAGTTCCGCGTAACTAAAACAGCGGCTTTACAACAAAACTCCAGAAGGGACAACTCGGATCAAATAAAACTTATTTTCAAAGGAGAAGTTTACGTGATCATTGTGTTTTTTCTTTTGTTTTGTTTCTTGTTTGTCATATTCCTAAGCGGGGTTATTTTGTTTGTACAAGTATATTTTTTTTATAAGAATACTTTATTCAATATTTTTCTTCTGGAAGGCTCGATATGGAGCTACCTAATTGGGTGAGACTTACAAACTAACAGTTGTTTAAGTTTTTCACATAATTATTTTTTTCTTTAATTTTTCTTGCAGCCAAGTTTAATACTGAATTTGCATGGATTTATTTTAATAATAGACACAGACACTCTTTAGTAATATACCATGACTGCGTACGTCTGTGGGTACTTTATAAAGACCATATATAGTCTTTGTGCATCATTTATAGTTTACATAACCTCTTACCTGCCTCCCATGGGGGTAGGCAGAGACTACAGAACGCCAATTGCTACGATTCTTATATATCTCTTTCACTTCCTCAACAGACATCAGTAATTTTTCATTCCTGCTCGTTGGTTGGTCGTTTAAATTGACCCTGTTTTACCTAAACTTTTCATTTTCTGACAGCTGACATAAAAACCTTGCCTAATTATAAAGGTTTAAAATCACCTGCTACTTTCATCTCTGCACTGCTTAAAGGTTGACTCGGAGACAATGCCCAAGGCATTAAGTCCTAGTACCTGTACACACTTGTTGTATTAAGTTGAAATAAATAAAATAAATTATAACGATCTTAAGATCGATTTATGTTGATTTTAGAGATTCTACTTATTCAATTTCAATAAAATCTACATAAAGTAAAAACGCGGGTTACTCCTCATGAGCAGCGTGCGCGGTCGCGGCGACCTCTCAGTATTTTCTCAGTAATATTCATGTGAGTAACCCGCGTTTTTACTTAATTTAGTATGGCTCACGATAGTTATTATAAAATCTACATTTATACTTATTAATAGTCGTCATCTCATCTGATTAAAGCCGTATCGGCTGATTGTAGATATGAGAAAATAAAAACTTATTAATAGTGTAAGTTGTTAATCAATAACTTCTTGATTAGTCCTTTACAACGATAAACAATATCAAACAAAAAAAATCATAACACACACAGACAAAGTCATCCGTCAATTTCACTCGAAATAAAGTTAACATAATAAACAACGTATTTACATACCTCATTAAGGTTTAATCTCAATCTACCACAATAGAAGTATTCGTTTAAGATTGAAAGTCAATCTGATACTAAGGCACGCATGATGGATAGTCTCCGTTGATGGATTAGCTCAAATAAAGCTTAATTTCGCCTTTAGAAATTCTCGATGACGGATGAATTGCGCCGTTGATTTTACGTTCGGTTGTTTATGGATGGTGTCCATAGAAAAAAATTGTTTTTTTTATGAAACAAGCCCGCCATTACCTCCTTATACCACTGCGACTCTTGGAAGCCAGGATCTACAGTAGATACAATCATGAATCATGGGGTTGACATCCTATTTTTGAGTAAAAACGTTTTTAAGAGGCAAATTCGGACATCTCTTATGGATCGACAGTCTGTCTGTGACGCTGTGTGTGTACGAAATTGTAAGAATTGTAAAAATTGTTAAAAATTTGTTTGTGACCATTTTAATTATTCGTGTAAGTGGTGCATCGTAAATCTATGAAGGCTATTGTCTTTGTTTCACATTAGTTTATTCTATTTGAAAAATGTAACTATATTTGTGTCACTCTAGATCTAATATAAAAAGTAATCTATGGAGAACGTAGTGGGTACCATATTTGCCAAGTATAATGTGTAAGCTGAATTGTGTATATTTTGTAATATGTTACTGTTTGTTTTTCCTTAAATAAATAAATAAATAAATAAATGAAAACATCGAAATACTGAAGACCGGCGCGTCCAAGGGAATCAGAAGATGTTATTATAGAAGAAAAAAAAACAATTTTCACTTGTGGTGGTGGTAGTGGTGGCGGTGAAATGGTTCATTAACTCGTCGAGTACCGGTTTTGTAGACACAATTATAGAACAATAGGTTGCGGTCACCGGTGACCGCTTGGTGTTTGACAGTTTAAATGTTTATATTTTTACTTAACCTTGAATTTTAGACGAGAGTACAGTTTCTATAATTAGGCATATTCTGCATTGTATTACATTATTGTTTTTATTTTTTATTTGATTTGTTTTCTGGTTTCATTTGAATTTATTAACTCGTCGAGTACCGGTTTTGCAGACACAATTATAGAACAATAGGTTGCGGTCACCGGTGACCGCTTGGTATTTGACAGTTTAATATCAAATTAATTTAAGTTGTATTTGTTGATTTGAAGTTGTTTACTCTTGTTTTTCCTGTACAACCTTCTTATGCGTGTGGTGTATACCTTTAAGTGCCGGAGGTTATACGCCGGGGTCGTGCGGTCCATGGCCCTCTACGGCGCCCCTGTTTGGGCGCCAAACCTGTTGCGGCGTCCCGCTCGGACGCTGCTCATGGCACAGAGGGTCATGGCGATCCGAATGATCCGCGGATACCGCACGATCTCTGGGGAGTCGGCGAACCTCCTTGCCGGATTACCGCCGTGGGATCTGGAGGCGAAGGTGCTCGCGCGCGTGCACAGCATGCGCGCGGAGGCACGTCGCCGGGGCGAAACTCCGCTGCCGCACCAGATAAGTGCGTGGCGGGATGAGCTCCGGCGCGATCTCATGGCGGAATGGCAGCAACGACTGTCGCAACCGAGGGCTGGGCTCGCTGCCATCGCAGTGGTAAGTCCCCTCTTTGAGGAGTGGCTTGAGAGACGCTACGGCGTCCTCACCTACCGCCTGACGCAGGTCCTCACCGGACATGGCAGTTTCGGGAGGTACCTGTGTCTGATGGGGCGGGAGGAAACGCCCGGGTGTCATCACTGCGAGGACCGCCCTGAGGACACGGTGGAACACACTGTAGCGGAATGCCCTGGGCTCGCTGCCATCGCAGCGGTAAGTCCCCTCTTTGAGGAGTGGCTTGAGAGACGCTACGGCGTCCTCACCTACCGCCTGACGCAGGTCCTCACCGGACATGGAAGTTTCGGGAGGTACCTGTGTCTGATGGGGCGGGAGGAAACGTCCGGGTGTCATCACTGCGAGGACCGCCCTGAGGACACGGTGGAACACACTGTCGCGGAATGCCCTGCGTGGGCTGAGCACCGCCGTGTCCTCAGGGAAGTGATCGGCGATGGCGACCTCTCGCGTCCGGGCCTAGTGCAGGCCATGATGCGGAGCGAGGGGGACTGGGAAGCCGTCTCCTCCTTTTGCGAAGCAGTCATGCTAGCTAAGGAGGAGGCGGGACGCGTGAGGCAGCGAAGCGCTGCCTCCTCGCAACCCAGCCATCACGAAGGGCACACCGGGCGTCGGGGATCGCGGGACGATCTCCGGCCACCGTAAGCGCGGGCCTGCGGACGGCGAGCATGGGTGGCTCCCCGTCCGACCAGAAACAGACCCGAGCGTACGGCGCGTCGCGTTCCGCGCGCGCCTCAAAGAGCCATCAGACCACCACAGATGGGGCCCAATAGGGCCGATGCCGATTCGGAGTCGCGGAGAACCTAACGGGTAACCGGGGCTCCGGCTCGACGTGCAGGAGAAGGAACGGGGTGGTTTTTAGTCAGTAAGAGTCTGACACTCCCTCCCGCCTCACCCAGGCGCGAGCAGTCATTCGATGATTTTCCCCCCTTAAAAAAAAAAAAAAAGCGGAATGCCCTGCGTGGGCTGAGCACCGCCGTGTCCTCAGGGAAGTGATCGGCGATGGCGACCTCTCGCGTCCGGGCCTAGTGCAGGCCATGATGCGGAGCGAAGGGGATTGGGATGCCGTCTCCTCCTTTTGCGAATCAGCCATGCTAGCTAAGGAGGGGGCGGGACGCGTGAGGCAGCGAAGCGCTGCCTCCTCGCAACCCAGCCATCGCGAAGGACACACCGGGCGTCGGGGATCGCGGGACGATCTCCGGCCACCGTAAGCGCGGGCCTGCGGACGGCGAGCATGGGTGGCTCCCCGTCCGACCAGAAACAGACCCGAGCGTACGGCGCGTCGCGTTCCGCGCGCGCCTCAAAGAGCCATCAGACCACCACAGATGGGGCCCAATAGGGCCGATGCCGATTCGGAGTCGCGGAGAACCTAACGGGTAACCGGGGCTCCGGCTCGACGTGCAGGAGAAGGAACGGGGTGGTTTTTAGTCAGTAAGAGTCTGACACTCCCTCCCGCCTCACCCAGGCGGGAGCAGTCATTCGATGACTTTCACCCCTTAAAAAAAAAAATACCTTTAAGTGATTCTAACACTAAAGTATGTATCTGTTGCATGTAACCTAAAATTAGAACTAGTGTGTACAATTGTTGGTGAACTAAATAAAATTAAAATTCAATGTTCTCTTTTACCTACATTTATCAGAAGCCTTTTCACCAAAAATATCCTCTAGTTTTATGCCATTTCTTATACAAGTCATTTATCTTTCAAACTGTATTTTATCTGCTGCTGTAGCTGTTTCACTACACACCGTCAAAAGCAACATATAAAATAGGTTAAAATCAACAAAGGTGTTTGCTTAACACAACATGTTATTTTACAATTCAAGCAAAATATAACCTTATCTCCACTGCATAGAAGCTAGATCAATGTGTCAGTTACCATGGCTTCCTGTTTCTAATAAACGTCAGCTGTCGGCTGCTAGCTAATCTAAGTGATAATCTTCACACACGCTCGACATGACCGGTCGCTTCAACGTTCCGACAGCTAATGCCATTAATAAATACAGTGTACCCCCCTCCACTTTATTTATTTTGCAGTCGAACGAATTGCTTTTTTAAATACCTACTTTTATTTTATAATTTATTTTTAACTGGTGTTGCAGTTTTATTCTAGTGGTGAGTCTAACATATTAAAATCAAGTTTTAAGCTAGGATGTAAGTTGCTCCCATTTTACCAGTTATAGATGATGAGATGTACACCAGGCACAATTCACCGGTCTCTGTGCTATTTCAAAAATTCGAAAAAATCCTTATATACTTTTCTCAACCCGAGAAACGAACCCAAGTCCTCATGACCAGCAGTCACGACTCGCGCTTACGGTCACTTGACCAACTGGATGATCAGATAAAACTGAATATAAAATAAATCGTACATAGTAAAAGTACTTAAACAGAATACATCAGACCAATCATTCATTTAAAATAGGCAACCTATAAAAATTGGTATTCAAAGGCCGAATACTAACGCACACAGAAGAAAGAAGTATTCACTTTTATCATCATTCCACTCCCTAGTTCTTTACTGCCAGTGATCTTGACACCCGTTTATTTTTACGACAATGCCCATTGTCATTACTTCACGGTAAATTTAAGTTCGTATTTACGATGTCTAGTGTCCGACTGGAGACTAAAGGGACAACTCTAATTATTCGGCCTTAAAAGGAATTAGGCCGAAAATATTTTGTGTACGTCAACAGCGTTAAAGTATTAGGATATGTATTAGGAAGGATTGCTAATATTTTGACACTAGAATGATAAGATACAAGGTACAGTAAATATCCAATTAATGTCTATAGTGGTAAATAATTTTAAATTGTCAATATGAAGCCTCAATGATTCCGAGTCGAGCGTCAGTTTATTTCAGTGTTCCAGTGATTTTTAATTGAAATTATTGGTTAATGTTTTTGTCAATACTGTGAAATCTGAAAAGGTACTAAATTTTATTGTAAATGTGTATAGATCATTCCTTTTATTAGTTATCGACATGATCAATACTGACTGTCACATCAGTGAAAAATAAAACACGATTGAATGAGACAGGTCATTATGTACCTCTTTAACATTTCAAATAAATAGGATAATAATCAATTTCTAATAAACAGCAATGTTGGCTTAATAAAAACATTGATACTATTTGAAACCCCTATTATTTAGATTAATTTAGTTCACACACTTAAACGAATCAGCACTCCAATTCCCAAGTCTTATGTATGACCTAGTAATCATAACCCATTCAACTCAATGTTTGCGAGATCCTTTACAAACAGTAGCCTCTTCATAATGTTATTAAAGACCCGTACGTCTAACACAAAACACATGGTTTCGGCGAAAACTAAATGTTAGGTTAGTCGGTTTCGGCTTTCGGCGTAACAAATGGCCTTGAGGCAAGCTCTAGTGGTGTTTGCACGTTACTAGCGATTTTCATTTCACGCTCCGTCCATAATGTTCGGAAATACGTTATCAACTACCTACTCATACACAAAAATAACTTTTGCGATAAGTATTGATTGATATTTGGAATGGTTTAACTTATTGCATGAGTAGGCTGGGCTATATTGAACGATTGTTTATATTGTGACTGTATAAAAACGTAAATAAATTATTCAATGGTTTTGTAGACTGAAGGACGTGTTATGGAATTTATACCCTTAACCTTGTTCAGTTATTCAATTGGTGAAAGATGCATTTTGTCTATCTACATAAACCACAGAACATATAAATAAGGTTTATATATTCTGTGATACAAACACTAATTTGAATTTTAACATGCGTGCTCTAACAGTCAGTGTATACACGTGTTGTTTCATAGGCTGTTACCAATCTCATAATTAGGATTATTTGACACGAAATCATCGAACATTTCAGTACAAACCGATATCAGTCTAATGTCTGTTTATTAATAGTCTCATGTTGTTCTAATGAACAATAAATCTAGCGATTTTCCCAGTTTTACTATTCAAATAGACACAGCTAACAGTTTGACATCTATACAGATAAGTAAAATTGGAGTGCCTGGTTGTAATATTAAAATAACCGTTTTTTACTATATGCATATGAATACATACGATACACATACCACAATAACATTTTGTTCAATGTTTAACTTTGTCTATGTTATACTGGCTAATCTCTGGAACGACTGGACCGATTTTTTCAAGACTCTTGTTTATTGACAGGTAGCTGTTGTACTAAGGAGTAAGGAACATGGGCTACTATTATTTTGTAAAACTGAAACGAAAATAGAAGTTACGTTCTAAAATTCATATTCTACGCGGACGAAGTCGCGGGCAACAGCTAGTTAGAAAATG
Organism: Spodoptera picta; assembly: GCA_038387885.1. Taxonomy (NCBI): domain Eukaryota; kingdom Metazoa; phylum Arthropoda; class Insecta; order Lepidoptera; family Noctuidae; genus Spodoptera; species Spodoptera picta. Next base: position 144,021 of record JAZHFQ010000752.1, on the reverse strand, counting down.
GACCTCCAACCCGATCCAATCTCGTTTTCAGGTATACTCGTTACATTCGCTGCACAAAAAGTGCAAAAAGTAAATCGTGTATGGACAAAAATCGAACCAGCTCGCAGCCGCCGATGAAATCCTCGCTGCGGAGGTTTTTACTGGGATTTAAACATCCCTTTCACAAAAACTGTTTTGTTAGTTTAAACAGGGAGCAGATGAACACAGAAAGTTCTTTTTATATCTTTTGGTCTGATTTTATACGTTGGAATTTATAAATTTAATTTAAATTCCAATATGACTATAATTAGCGATGTGACTGGTCAATCAATTGCTGTCTCTACCTAGGCGATTCTAGCACGATGCATTGAATTATTATTTCTGTGTTCTACAAACTAAGTAGATAGTCAGGAAGAGGAGGAGATCAGAAGATAATCATGGGTTTATACTGTGTCGTGGATGCTTTTTCGAACATACAAAACACTTCACACATAGGTAGACCGGTGGGAAAATTCTCATAAAGTCACAAAAGGAAAAGTAATGAAAAAAAATCTTGATACGAGTAACATTTCATACCATTTAAAATTCTATAACAACATCATTCGTATCTTAAGTGTGAAAGAGTCATGCTTCGGCACGAATGGGCCGGCTCGACCGGAGTGATACCACGGCCTCACAGAAAACCGACGTGAAACAACGCTTACGTTGTATTTCGTCATGTGATTGAGGTTAGGCCAAATTACCCCCTCTCCCTTTCCCAATCTCCTCAATCCTTGAATCCCCAACAATCCTTAAATTCCTAATCAAAAGGCCTGTAATGGGCGACGCCAATTCTTTACCATCAGGTGACCAGATTGATCGTTTATCCCATAAAAAAATCAGCCGTAACAACTATTTACAGCGGTCCTTCTGTATCTACCTGCCCTATTACAGGGATGCAAATGCAATAGCAGAGTTGTCGGTTCGATGGCTCCATGTGAAATGAATCTGCACGGTTGGAAATGTACACGTCATTTTTCCATCTCATCAGTTTTTACTTCCTGTAAACCCTTTTCATATGAACATGGTATTTAGCTAGGATTTCGTATCAGCCTATAAATGCCCACTGCTGAGCAAAGCCTCTTCTCACACGGAGAAGGTTAGAGCGTTAATCACCACGCTTGCTCAATGCGGGTTGGCGATTTCAAACTTATAATTAGACATTATAAGTCCAGGTTTCCTCACGATGTTTTTCCTTCACCTTTTGTCAGTGGTGTCTAAATAATCTTAGAAAGTACATATAACTCGGAAAAAGTCACATTGGTACTTGCCGTTGGTAGGTTTCGAACCCGCACCCTCATGCATGAGAAGTGGGCGTCTTAAACCTCCGGGCCACCACGACTAGGATTTCGTATTTGGAGTTTTTTGATGTTGTGATTGCAGTTACGAATTTTTCATTCACACTTTGTTAATTAGCAATTTGGTTCTAAGCTAAAATATAAGTTTGAGATTAAAGTAGTAAATATAAAGGAGCATACCATCACGCTTTTTATCCACGAAGGGCTAGGTAGAGGTGCAGGTTAAGACTTATCTGCCTCTCCAAAGAATAAAAATAATTAACTCTGAGTATGACTTTGATTGTGTCACTGAGTGGGTACAAGAGTAACTGCCGAGCAAAAGGTCTCGGGTTCAATTTTTGGGTCGGTCAAAGTAATATTTCTTTTTAGTTTTCCTTGTTTATTCTTTTGTAACATTCTCTCCTTAAGTTATCTCGGGATTCTCAGGAAAAAGAAGATATAGACACACATAACATATATGTATAACATGGTGATATTTCCTTCATCTTTTACTTACTTACACTCAAGTACTGAAAAGCTACTAAATTTGAAATTGTACTTAAATATCGTGCTATCTCTGTCATTTTACCAGAACTATACGAGACTTACAATTTAGTGGCGTTTAAGTATTTCCGTGTTAGTCCAGTTAAGTTTACAATTTGCATCCCGATTTCCAAGTAAAGTGAGCAAGTTGTTAGCCTCAAGTTCTCTAAGGAAGATGTAATCTGAGACTGTTTCGGTGTCTCCAGTTCCCTTCCTTAATGAACACCTACTACAGAGTACTACCACCTTACCACCACAGGTGCTTGGCAGAAGTATTCTTGGTGTGATTATGCATGTAGGTAATATATAATTCTTTTTTATATTAGATGGGACTGACGTTCTCAGTCCCATCTCGCCTGGCGGTAAGCGATGATGGAGACGGCCTACGATAGATCACACCGTCCCAGAAGCAACCTATTCACTCGGATTTGAAGACACAGGAAATACAGACTCTGGCAAAGAATTCCACTCATTAGCAGTATAAAATCGTGGACTGTATGACGGAATGGGCAGTATAATACCATATTATTATATCGGTAACTGCAATCACCAAGCTGCCTGCTAAGCGCGATGAATGTAACAATCAATGGGAGAGGCCTTTGTTCTGCAGTGGACGTATTTCGGCTGATGATGGAGGATAAAGTTATCATTTCCCATTTTTATAAATGCGACCTTGTCTCTTACATGCAAAGTTCTAAATGGCTTACTATTATCAAAGTTTATAAACTGAAAGCCGTCAAACTTAATCAAACCTGAAATTAAACCCAAGAGTCTTACCTCAGTTATTGCACTTACGACTAAAAGATCAAATGCATAAGTAACCGTCCGCATAGCGAAATGAAATTTGCATGGATTTGCATCGAATCTGATAGGACTATAAGAATTTACCCGAAAAAAATCTATTATTTCATGCAAAAGCGCGACTCGATGAGAAATGAGGATGATGACAGGGTATGAAAATAAAAAAAAACTAATTAGTCCGTAAGTTAGCTAATGAAAAAATATTAGACACGTATTTTTTTATTTTGTCGTATAATATAACAATGCTTAGATAAAACGAATCAAGTTTAGGAGTGGGGCTAAAACGTCATTTCTATGCATAAAATGTACATAGAAGTGACGTCACCCGACATTTCAAATCAATACATCGTCTCTGTAAGAAAATAAAAAATATGTGTCTTTTAATTTAAAATAATTTACCAGACGGACATTAAAATAAAAATTAGGCATCTACCCTATTAAGTAGGAATTGCAACAAAAAGGAAGATAAATATCTTAGTAATGTTTATAATAAAACCTTCATAGTAAACACACAATTACCTGTAAACATGCCGCAGTAATTAATACATCAAAGTTGAAAACCTCGTCCTTGAAACTGGGGAACGCAAGTTTCAGTCCAACGAAACGAGTGGCTCTTAAAATTACATCGGCTTTTACACAAGGCTTTACAACTTAGGGAATAAAAGGAAGGCCTACTCGTATCGTCAGCCCATACAATACATTTATTATACAATTTTTATCACCTACCCGTTTATTGCGGCATCAAGACGAGGTGGAGTTAATTGCAGAAGGACGATTCTGTTTTGACAATCGTTTGATTAAAAAATTCGTTGATATTAACCTCTCGCGCGCTTCTCGTACACACGGATAAACGAGCGTTCTCGTATACACGGGTAAATATTTTAATAGAAAAGCGAATTAACTATTCTGTTCAATCAAATAAAGAACGGGTTGCAAACTTGAAAATATACGTCACAGAAGAAATATCCAATCGGTGCGCGTTTCTCGTTATCTAATATAAAAAAAACATACAATTTGTTGGATTCGACTAGAATGCCATATTGCAAAAAAAAATTGTTTGACATTTTATATGACATTATAACAAAACAGCACAGATACAATTTCAATGATTTTTAAGTCAAAAACTCAGTAATACTTGATCCGTGAATCGCACAACACCCTTTATAAACAAACGAACCTTCTACACCTCTCTTCCTAGTACAATAAGGTTCATTATTCTCTACGCATCGTAAACTGTAACCCTCGAAGGCCAAAGGGTGTTCGTAATTTGTCCTTTGAGCTGAACCGTTACTTTTCAATGGCGAATCACTCACATCAAAGTAATCGGTGTCTATTTGCTACTTTGTGACGTCACAACGTCAGCAGTTCAACGCAATATGGATGGATATCATTTACTTTACGACACGTAAAGGAATTATACTGAATGTCACATTTTTATGGATTTAATTTTAGGGGTTGAGGTTGAGAACGAATTGTGGTAATAAAAATTTGCAACATTTACATGTCAACATAATGAAAATCTTTATAATAAATATCGTGAGACATACTAAATTAACTAAAATCAGTGAGATACGCGACATCGCCGCGACCGCGCACGCTGCTCATAAGGAAGAACCCCTCTGTGGTTTGAAACTAGTAGAGCTTTTCTCAGTATATTCACGTGAGTAACCTGCGATTTTAGTTGCTATTAAAAATCGATAAAAACAATATCGTCAGCGGGAATTATGTTAAAAGCCAATCCTGATTTTAGAGGGAGACCTTTATTCAGCATTGAGTATTGAATATTTCTAACTGACTTAACAAAAGGAGGCTTTCAATTTGACCTCTATGTAACTATGCATGTTTGTGCGCAATTATCTCGCGATTGGCTGAACTGATTTTGATGCGGTTTTCAGAAACATGTTTATTACTGTTAGGAGAAGGTATAATATTTAACCGACTTCAAAAAAAGAGGGGGTTGAAGTCGGTTTTTGACGCTGATCATGATGATGATGATGATGTCATTATAGAACATAGATTTTTATTTTTTCCTAATTCCGATTGTCAGGCAATTAGTATCGTCTAAAGCTTTACTAAGCTTATACTTACTATCATTAATATGATTGTAAAAAAATCCCATAAAATTTGTTTCAAGAACAGATGTGAAAAAAATTAAAGAAATAACTTACCATTGGAAGATTGTCATAAACTGAATCTACTGCAATACGTATAAAGATCAGGCTAACACTTAAAACTTTAATAATATCTATTCTTTAATTAACACTGGCTTCAAATGTTTAGTCCCGACGTGTACACTGACCAGTGTAGGAAATACTGTAGTTTCAACTTGAAAGTCTGTACAATGTTAATACCTACTTTTCACTATTTATGTTATGAATTCCATGTAATAGGAGGGAAACCTATTGACGGCAATAGGCTCACTCACGATATATGAGTACCGCGCGCAATTCCAGACTCCGTGCTACTACTGAGAATTAAAAAAAACCAGTAACACTTTAGCCCAGTAGTCGCATTTGCGATCACTCGGCCTTATGACATAAAAATCCGTCATAAAAACATGTTTGTGTTAAATATGCGTGTACCTGCTGAATTTTCTTTTATTTGAATAACCTAGAAAAATACGAAAACTAAGCGTAATTTACCGACTTCCCAAAAAGGAGGAGGTTATCAATTCGGCTGTATATTTTTTTATTTTTAGTCATAAAAGAGTTGAAAAACGAACTCCTTTCAAATAGAAACCAAAAACGAAATTCAAAATGGCCGCTGTCTTTCTGTTTTTAATTACTACGTTTCACAATTCCATTGTCGTTCTTATTTCAGTTACGATATGGTCTATATTTGAATGAATGGTGGATTTGTTTATTAATTTTCACAGTATGGGGTGCTTAAATTATTGTCTTTTTAATCCTCAGACAATAACAGTTCGGAGGGGAAAGTAATTAAGAGTATTGACAGAAAATCTTTCCTTAACGTCATGAATGTATGTATTTATGATGTTCCTGTATTTAAAGCGCTAAAATGTTTCCAATTTGCTACTTCTTGTAATAATGGTGTCTATGTTATAACTTTCGTAATACATACTAAATTAATTATCATGTTTTTCGACTTACTCACGTAATTATTTGACGAGGAACTCGACTAGTTTCAAGCCATACTAGAGGCTCATATTCATGAGCAGCATTCCACGACCCGCGACGCGGCTTGGCTTAGCCGAAAAACATAGTAATTAAAAGTGGTATCGTAATAAACGATTTCAAAATTAATGTAGACACATATTTTCTAAGGGTGCGTTCACATCTAGCGAATGCGCCGCGATGGCCACCTACGAGCTCATGCAAAAGTTTGGTGCTCAATTCATACAAAGTTCGTATAAATAATAATTTAAAATGCACGTGCGCAACTTGCAAGCATCTCGCGAGCTGCACATTCACGGAGTATTCGCCGTATGTGGACGCGCCCTAACGAGTGACTTTTATCAGATATCTGCCTCTTCAATAGACGTTTTTCCAAAGGTATTTGATTAAATTTTACAAAACATCTTCGAAATAAAATTACATAACTATGTTTATTTAATTTTTATCTCACCAATAGAAATCTTCAAACTTTACTTGTACAAGATAAATAATTATCTTCTAAAATAACAAAATAAAATCCGAAAGCAAAAGTATGTAACTACACTTCAATTGTAAAAAAAACCTCTACAAAAACATAATCAAAATTTGTTTTCATCACAAATCCTTTTTACGCTATGAACAGATAAGGATCTAATTTCGCCAGATGAAAGACCTAATGGATTTTGCAATATTGGTACACAACGACCATCTGATTGCAGATCCTTTATTGATAACCCTTTCATTGAATGTTTATTCAGTTTCAAATTGCAATTGAAGTTGGTTTCCAAATTAAATGTCGCGGTTGGGCGTGGAATTATTATTTAATTTCGGATAAATCCTCGGCCTTTTGGGGATTCAGGAATTAGGATTAGGAAGTAGGGTTTGGGGGGATAACCGGTAACCTCATTCATAACACGAAACACATCGCAAGCGTTGTTTCACGTCGGTTTTCTGTGATGCCATGGTATCACTACGGTCGAGCTGGCCCATTCGCGCCGAAGCATGGCTCTCCCACACTCGGTTCCTCTATCATCATCATCATCATCAACAGCCTATAAATGCTCACTGCTGAGCAAAGCCTCTTCTCACACGGAGAAGGTTAGAGCGTTAATCACCACGCTTGCTCAATGCGGGTTGGCGATTTCAAACTTATAATTAGAAATTATAAGTCCAGGTTACCTCACGATGTTTTTCCTTCATCGTTTGTCAGTGGTGTCTAAATAATCTTAGAAAGTACATATAACTCTATAAGTCACATTGGTACTTGCCGTTGGTAGGTTTCGAACCCGCACCGTCATGCATGAGAAGTGGGCGTCTTAAACCTCCGGGCCACCACGACGGTTCCTCTATACATCACCATAATTAGAAATACAGAACCCACACATTTCTCCCAAAAGGCGTCAAAGAGAAGTGTAATAGGGGATTAAACTTAAGGAAACGATTGGACAGCCTTGAACCGCCGAAAAGGAAAGCCGATTTACTCGAAACAATGGTTCCTTCACTCTCAATTTGAGGGCCTTAGCAATAGTTTCTAGTTAAAGTATAGCCTGTGAGATTTCTTGATTGATTATAAGTGGTGAATGAAGTTCTGACGTATTTTCGAAGCAAGTTTTGAGGGAGGATGTTTGGTGAAATTTAGGGCATGAGTTCATAATAAAATGACGCCATTTACGAGGCTTATGACATCACTAGCTACTTCCGCGCAGTGTTATGCGCTCTGCTCAGCTCCTATAAGTCGTGGCGTGATGTTTTATAGCCTATATATAGCCATCCTCGATAAATGCGCTATCCGACACAAAAATAATTATTCAAATCAGACTTGTAGTTACGGAGATTAGCGCGTTCAAACAAACTCTTCCGCTTTATATAATAGTATACCTAAGAGTATAAGATAACTCAACTAAATAAATAACTTCATAACAACATCCGTACCTACAATTACTAAATGAAAAAAAAAAACGTTGTCCCACACTAGGATTTTCTCCCGTGTCGTGAGTGCGTTAACAAACATACAAGTTCACATACACATGACATCCAGACCCGAAACAATAATCTGTGGATCATACAAAGAGTTGTTCCGTGCACAAATCGAACCCGCGACAGGTTGCACGGTAGCCGCAATAAAACATTCCCCTTTATTGTCTGTCTGTATGAAAATACTGGATGACGAGTTTTCACACAGAAATATTATTACATCTATGGGTTTTCATGAAAAAATTGTGTGAGAAAGGTTCAGATAGAAAATTCATTACAGTTAGTGACGATATTAAAAAAAAAATAAGAGCCACCGACAAATTCTCACTAGATTATGTCCGCGGCCTCGTTCGTATTATCACTACAAATAACAACAATATGTTAACAAAACATGACTAAAATAACACTACTCTTCTTTGATGCGTTTTTATCGAAAATCTACAAAAACTTGAAAAACAAACTATTTAACATTGAAAAACAAATAGTACTCAGCGCAACCACGACCTCAATCAACATTTTACGAACATAAACAAAATAAAATCACTGTTTACAAAAACAAAGCTCATCTATTTTTACTGTAATACTAGATAACAATGCTCGTTTAATTTAAAAAGAGTGGACATCTAATAGATTTGATCGATGTTTCACCTATTAAATTTGTTACCATATCAATTTTTCCTTTTTTTAAGCGATAAGTCGGTAAACGAGCAATCGGATCACCTGATGGTAAGCAATCAGCGCCGCCCATTGACACTCGAAAAACCAGAGGCGGTATAAATGCGTTACCGCCTTTTTGGGGCTAGGAATTTGAAGAGGGATTCAGGGATTGGATCGATTATAGATCAAATAAGTGTGGGAGAGCCATGCTTCGGCACGAATGGGCTGGCTCGACCGGAGTGACACCACGGCCTAGCAGAAAACCGACGTTAAGCAACGCTTGCGTTGTGTCTCGTCGTGTGAGTGAGGTTACCGGAGACCCAATTACCCCTCCCCTTCCCCAATCTCCCCAATCCCTGAATCCCTAACGATCCTCAAACTCCTATTCCCCAAAATGCCGGTAACGCACTTGTAACGCCTCTGGTATTCCAGGTGTCCATGGGCGACGTCGATTTCTTACCATCACCATGAACGAGCAGACGCTCCTTTACCGGCTTATGCCATAAAAAAAGGACCTTATCCACACGATGAAACACATTTTCATATGGGCATTGTGAAGATATGGCTTCACACTCGAAGAAACAGAGCAAGAGCGCTTCTTAATAAACTAACACATTTTTAACTGCGATGTCAATTAAGGTACGATAGGGTTAACGTATGCATATGGACAAAAACCCCAAAGGAGAAAAAAAAGATGTCAACCAAAGCTGCTTAAAGTGGAGTTCTTGGCAAACTCTTTTAAATTGAGAAGGTAGATACTGAACTGTCGATGAACTAGCTGCTGACGGCTGAATACCAATCTGTGCTTATTTCATATCTTGCATTTATCGCATGTTATATTATTGGTCGAAATATCTTTTTATTTTTACCATCCATTCCATCAAACGTCATCATAATATTTATTTTATCGTAAATTTGTAATATTTCCAAGAAATTGGAACAGAAAAATTCGCACAGAATTTCATACATGAATACAAAAAAGGCAGTCCAAAAAATACACGAGGACTTTAAGGCATATTTTCCTATGTAAACATTTTATTGCTATAAGAGGGTTGAAGTAATGGCTATGCCACGGCAAAATGTGTGCTATGCACTTGACTGTGAAAGCGTTGAAAGGCAATAGAGGTCAGGGCTGTTCCGTTCGTCTGTTCGTATTTTAAGCTTCGGTTTATGTGGCTGCAAATCTTACAAATAGTTTGTTTATGCGTAAGTTTATATTAAAATTTAGAATCGAAATGTAGCATGGGATTATTTGTGTGTGTGTATGGTTATAGGGTTATGTAATTATGGAAGTAAGTGTGAGAGAGTCATGCTTCGGCACGAATGGGCCGGCTCGACCGGAGTGATACCACGGCCTCACAGAAAACCTGTGCATACATCAACCTCAGCATCCATTTTCGGAGTTTATCCTACAAAACGAATCATAAAAATATTAACGAGAAGCTGCTCTTATACAGTCTTAATCTAATCATATAAGTACCTTATGCCGCCTATGTTAAGAGTTTCTTATATTTCGTAAATATCTATCTATATAAATAATAATGAATTTCCGTTCGTTAATCTCGCTAAAACTCAGGAACGGATGAACCGATTTATCTTATTTGGCTTGAAGTCTTCGTGGAAGTCTAAAAACGGTCAGCTAGCTAGTAACATTAAATAAATATCACGTCAAAATATTGTTAAAGTCACGTTTTTAAGTTCTAAAGTACATACGAAAACTCGAACACATTGGTTATACAATTTGCTCATTTATAGACACAAATTAACATTACCATACATAGATTTTGCAGATACATCCATCCAAGAATATAGTAAATCCGATTTGCCGACATACATTGAACACTAAACATTTTATTCTATGCACTTCAAATAGAGAGTGTTTCATTACTCTGAAGGATATCAGGTCAGGGTTGCCCAAACAATGAATCTATAATTTAATTTAATTTGGATTTTATGTGGTTGCAAATATCGTCACTAATTTATATGTAGGTATAATGTTTTATTGTTTTTGTCCGTTATAAAACAAGACCGTTTTTAAATAATTTAGAGGATAATCAAGGTTGTAGTAATTCAAAAGAAAAGGTGAAAATGAAATGGTTATCACAACAATAATAGAAATGTTAAAAGTTCCAAAGAATAATCAATCTGTAAATAGACTAATCTATTTTCCTTTTACACACACACAACAAAAAACCCTAAAAATAAAACTGTCTATTTCTAAATAAAAATCCATAGAGAATTCTATAAAAGTATACTATTTCAGTCCTTTGCTATTTTTAGTGTCAACCCTGGAACGAGACATAAGTCGTAGTGTGGCGTAGTGTGGCGTAGTGTGGCGTAGTGGCACGTAGTCCCACATAGTCCCGCGTAGTGCCGCTTCATATATTGAACTGTCACGACTTCCATCTTCGTTTCATATGAAAGTAACGGTGTCTGATGTATTTTTATTCGCATCAACTTCAATAATTTGTCAGCCTCGCATGTCACAAACTTGTTATTTGACTTTGAGTCTTTCTGAACTTAAAATAGAGTTTGTTGTTGAATAACATTGTGATGGAAGAAATGTTGTAGTATTATGGAATTCTTTATTAGGTAGTACCTACAACTGAAGATGTTGAAAGCATGTTCTAGAACAAAATTTTGTAAATAAATAATAAATAGTGTAGTCTAGAAAAACACAAAAAGTTCCTAATGGTACCTATTGATACGATTACAAAAGGGTTTCGTAAGTAGGAAAGCCATGCTTCGGGACGAACTGTAGTGATACATAAGACCGACGTGAAACAGCGCTTGCGTTGTGTTTCGTTTTGTGAGTGAGGTTACAGGAGGTCTAATTACCCCCCTCCCCAGTCCCCAAAATTCACCATAATCCTAAAATTCCCAATTCCTAAAAGGCCGGTAACGCATTTGTAACGCCTCTAGTATTTCAGGTGTCCATGGGCGGCGCCGATTGCGCTTACCAACTTATTTCATTAAAAAAGTTGTTAGTGGTAAGAGCCAATTAGTAGAATGTGTCTGAACCAAACATACTTTGACCTTATTGGTTAAAGATATCCTAAGAAGCAACAGTTGCAAAGCTACGTCAGTCTTACATGTTTGTCAGGCCACTGAATTCCAACTGAATTTAATACATGCATTAATATTACATAACATCACGCCTTTTATCCCCGAAGAGGTAGGCAAAGGTGCACATTACGGCACTTAATGCCACTGTACAATGTAACACCCACTTTTCACTATTTAAGTTATGAGTCCCATGTAATAGGGGGTGAGCCTATTGCCATATACCGGGTACATTTCCAGACTCCGTGCTACTACTGAGATTAAAAAACCCAGTAATACTTTGCCCAACCCCGGTTCATTTATGTTGTAAATTATGAATTTAATAAACATTAAGAAAACAAGATGGTACTCATACTCGGTTTACGTTTGTAAACCATTATTTTCATATGTTTGTAAGGGATACAGGCGTGAGGTCTCTGGGTAATTTATTGGTATTGGCTACGTATCTTTCGTTCGAGTCGCCGCTACCAACAAAACATATAAGCTTTTTGCATAACCAAGTGGACACCAATTGACTAACTCTCTAAAGAACTGTATACATTTTATTTATTTATTTATTTTAACACTTTATGTACAAATGTATACAATGGGGGCTTAATGCCGGATGGCATTCTCTACCAGCCAACCATAGGGTGATGCAGAGAAGTGTTACAGTAGGTTATAAATAAAGTTTGTATCTATTGTAAAAAACGAGGGTGATAAATGAACGCATATATAAAGGTATGCCAGTACATAAACAACATACTAATACTACAGACTAATATTAAATATAATATGTAAATAATTACATTTTGTTGGCAGTGGCGAGTACTTGCACCGCTATGGTGTCCCGGTGAAATAGTCCTAACACAAACGCAAGACACGTAGCCAATACCATTAAACCACCCAGAGATCTCCCACCACTGTCATCTGTCGCCCACGATCACATACCCTATTAATAAGAATGACCCAAATACTCTAAATGTCAGACATGTCAAATGGCAATGCTAAATATCCATCTTAAATGCCCCCTGGCCTTTCAAAAGTTACAAAATAACCTGTCGAGTTACTAGTCGGCTGGGAAGTTGGAGGAAACTGTCAGGACTATAAATCAGGGAGAAAGACGGATTGGTGTTAAGTCAGAGAAAAGAATTTTCGGTAAGGAGGTGTACAGATTATCAACTTTATGTCTTTACAAATAATAGGGTAGATGCCTAATTTTTATTTTAATATTCTTCTGGTAGATTGTTTTAAATCATTAGATACGTATTTTTTATTTTCTTACAGAATCGAATACTTTCTACGATATATTGATTCAAATGTCACGTGGCGTCATTTCTATGTACGTAGAAATAACGTTTTAGTCCCACTCCTAAACTTTGATTCGTTTTATCTACGTATCATTTTATTATACGACAAAATAAATTTAGGAGTGGGAGGTCGTTACGTCATAACGTGCTGCAAAATGTGGCACACTGTGACGTCACACAATATTTCAAATTATCATATCGTCGAAAGTATTTAATTTTGTGAGAAAATAAAAAATACGTGTCTAAAGTTTTAAATTAATGTACCAGACGGACGTTAAAATAAAATTTAGAAAACTACCCTATTGTGTTTATGACCTCTCTATTATTCATGGCACACTGGTATAAAGTGGATACAGCTAAGACACTGAAATATAAGTATGTACACAAATCCTAGCCAAATACAGGTCAAAAATTTATACTTTTTACTTGCACCTTGTGAACACACCTTAACCGCTTGTTCTATCAATAAAATTAATCTAATATAAATCTAATAATCTAGTTCTACGTCACAGTATTACGTAACCACAACAAATCTAGTGATTGATCGAAATCGACGAATGTTCGCCTTAGACGCGTATACAAAGTTTAAAAGTTTATTTATGTTCGAGCTGGCAACATTTTGATACATTTACAGCGACGCGTTTTATTTAGCGTCACATTGCACTATTATAGACTTTACGGTTCAAGGTTTTGAATAAAAATCATAGATGCATTCAATTAATTACCATAAATAAATTGCTAATAAAAGAAAACTAAAATTAACGATTTACACAGAGTATCGACAAAATTATTAGGGTTTTTATATTAATCGTTGAAAAGTCTTAATAAGATACTTAAGAATGCGATAGTAATGCTAATAAATACCAAGTTTGCTGAAATTAAATTGAATACTGCAATATGGTAGATGACTATTGATTTTAATGTCCGTCTGGTAGATTATTTAAAAACATTGGACACGTATTTTTAATATTTTTTACGGAAACGAATAGTTTCAAAGATATATTGATTTGAAATGTCGCGTGACGTTACTTCTATGTACATTTTATACCTAGGAATGACGATTTAGCCCTAACTCCTATATTTTGATTAGTTTTATCTAGGTATTGTTTTAAATACGACAAAATAAAAAAATAAGTGTCTAATATATTTTCATTACCTAACTGGCGGACTAATTAGTTTTTTAATTTTCATATCCTGTCATTATCCCTATTAAGTTTTTTTTTGTTTTAAAGAAACATTGCCCCACACTAGGATCTTTTCCTGTATCGTGGGTGCGTTTACAAACATACAAGTTCACATACCCATGACACCCAGAATCGAAACAACAATAGGTATGTGGATTACACAAAGTGTTGTTCCGTGCGGAAATCGAACCCGCGGCACGCTGCACGGCAGCCACCACACCAACCGTGCAGTCAATTTTGTTTATAAACAATTTATACTTGTCATCTGTTATATTAAAATTCAAATGCAATTGGAGATGTTCTTATAAACAAAGATACTGCGCACAATTCTAAAACCACACTACGCCTGCAAATATTTAGGTACATGAAAAAATAATACCAACTATCTTCCGACTCGAAGATAAAAATCCGTGACCTTGCTCCGCGCACTAGACCAAATATAATATTTGCAGTACTAAAATAATATTCAATTCACATTCATGCATAAAACTAAAAACCACTTCTGTATACGTATCAATATAATTCGTACCATCTATTGTTAGTACAAGATTCTCAACACTACTACAGCTCGGTAGGTCGTCGATCGCATTCAAATCATTCATTCACTAGTTCAAGGGTTCGTTCGTGAACTGTATTCAATTCAGTTCGTTCAAGTAGGTGCTTATACGAGAAGGATTGTTCTTCGAGTAAATGAATTTCGTATTGTTCTTTTGACCTTGGTTTTGATGTTGTTGATTAGACCTCCTTCGTTGACAGCTGCCCTGGTAGCCTGGTACTATGTTGGATGAATGTGGGAAATTGAGGATTAATTGTTTTAAGGTTTTAATGACTTTAATGTTTAGTTGGGGATGTTTTTAGGTGTAATTAATTATTTGGATAATTTAATTAAACATTTTTAACTCTCATGACTACTTATTTAATATTCAATCAACGGAAACAAAAGTAAATAATAAACGAAAGTCACAAATCACGGTGGCAGCAGCAGAATGCGAAAAATGTTCTGTAATCCCCAACTCGCTTGCTAAGTATGGGGATTATGGTTCCTCTAAAGAAATTCGGAAATATATTAGAACGATGAACACGAAACTTGATTTTGTGGCTGATGTAGGTATGTCAACCTTCTCACCCCTATTAGGTACTAGGGACTCATATCATAGCAGAAGTAAATAGGGACTTAAATTAATTAAAACATTTACCTTTCACCTCGTCTCACGCAAAACCCAAACGTGATACAATGTAATAATGCTTAAAATCATTCTCACTCAAGTGGGAAGCAACCGCTAACATCCACTTGATATTTTTATTTTTATTTCTTTCCACGATTTTACCAGCAGCTTTACACCCGTGAACGCTGACGAAAATTAAATTGTATTTTTGTATGAGAAACTTTGTGAAAAATATGTTGCCATTTCCTTTATCATTCTGGATGGTGTTATATTTTCGAGGTAATAAAATAATGCTTTGTTTTTTTCGGTTGTTTTTTTTTTAATGTCAAGCGGTGTTACTTTGTTTGTTTTTTTTACATAATTTATATGGAGTTGAGTGTTGAAGAAAGATTTGGTTCATTTCAAAGGTGTAATAAAAACATTTGGTACGTATAAATGAAACAAATGTCATGAGTATATTATGTTTTGTAATAAAAAAAAGGGTTTGATGTAAATGTTTTGATTGAGAATGTCTTTGACGTCATTTATTTAGTTGAGTAGCTATACTATGATACTTAGTCTGTCTTTCATGTGTAGACGGAGGGAGGGTTCAACACGACTACTTTATGCAAGTTGTGATAAAATAAAGTAGACCCCACGTTTAGTACCTACACCTCAAAATCCAATTAAAAAAACCGTTTCAAAAGTACAAAATATTGGTTTAATTGAAATAAATGCTTTGACTTTGACAACCATAATCATACTCGTCGAGTACCGGTTTTGTAGACACAATTATAGAACAATAGGTTGCGGTCACCGGTGACCGCTTGGTGTTTGACAGTTTAAAACTGAATTTAATGACCAAATAAAATTTACAAATCAACGACATCAATCCTAAAATTGCCAATTAACTCGTCGAGTACCGGTTTTGCAGACACAATTATAGAACAATAGGTTGCGGTCACCGGTGACCGCTTGGTATTTGACAGTTTAAACAGTTGAACATCCATAAATAGACATAATTTTAGCTTATAAAACCATAACCAATAAAAAAACTAAAAAAAACAATGTAACATACAATTTTTATAATAACTGTCATGGTTTCATGACAGTTATTACTAAATTAAGTAAAAATCGTGGATTACTCACGTTAATATACTGAAAAAATCTCTACTAGTTTCGAGCCACAGAGGGGCTCTTCCTTAAGAGCAACGTGCGCGGTCGTGGCGATATCGCGCAACCTACTGACACTGCAGTGTTTTGTCAGTATTTTACGTGAGTAAAAGTGGTTTTTAGTAAACATACCATTCCATAAACGTTCCATTACTTACAAATCCTCTTATGTTTTCAATTCAAGTATCATTCCATGTTCCTACTGAAAACTGCGAGTTCTTGTATTTCAGCATTTCAGCGAGTGTACGATATAAGTTTTATTGCATTGAAGTAACTGAAAGAGTTTTCAGAGAGCAACTACATTCCTGGAAGCTGCATTAAAGTTAATTGCTTAGTTCAAATGCTGTTTCATTTTATTTGCATGATTGCATCTTGGTGAATTGCAAACGTACGTTTGTTTAATGAAGTCATGTTATTGCTTATTGCGGCATTAAGTCCATCTATAGTGCGGTACTTATTTTTTTTTATTAAAAATTGCAGATCACTCACGTGAAATTCCGAGAAAAGCTCTAGTAATTTGTAAAGCGCGACATCGATCGCCGCGACTGCGCATGCTGCTTACGAGGAAGAGCTCTAATACTCTAATGCTCAAAACTAGTAGAGCTTTTCTCACTAGCTTTACGTGAATAACCCGCGATTTTTAGTTGTCACGATAGTTATTATAAAAACAAATAAATAAATATTCAGTTTCCTATTCTCATGGTCGATTATAGCTTTAAAAATGACATTTGGCTCATAGCACATTTTGGTGTTAAGTATGTCCATAGACTAGACATAATTTATACAAAAGTACTGCAAGATTTTAAGCTACGAGTACCAAATTTATTATTATGTTTTTTGGGTTACTCACGTAATTATTTGGCTAGGCACTCGACTAGTCTCAAGCCATGCCGAAGGCTTATATATAGGCTACTCTAAGTATAAGTCGCCGCGTCGTAGAATGCTGCTCACGAATACGGCATGGCTTGAAACTAGTCGAGTTCCTCGTCAAATATAAACCACAAATCATAATACCTCTAATTAATTTAGTGTGTCTCACGAAAGTTATAGCATAAATACGAGTACCAATACAATACCCAAGTTCTTCAGCAGTGACAAGACTAATAAGGCAGTCATTGATAGTCATTTTGAGTCACGAAGTCCAAATTTAGTAAGGCGAGGCGAACCGAGGCGAGTTAATGGTATTCCGCCGTACACTAATAACGCCCACGGCTATCAGCTGTACCTTTAAAACGGGCCTTAACTCCCACTCAAGCTAATCTGCACCCTTTTAGATCAAAACCCATTTTGTTATTGGGTAGAATTTTGGTAAAATGAATATTGAATTTGTAATAAACCGAGTTTGTTTGTTGAAGTTAGCTGTTAGTAATCCAACGTTTTATTTTCAAAACTATTTTTTTATTAGCAATCTAAGATATAAATTATTGTGATTTCGGCTTACTCACGTAATAATTTGACGAGGACGTAATAATTAGTATGTCTCACGAAAGTGACAATACAAATCTAAGATATATAACATAACATCACGCCTTTTATCCCCGAAGGGGTACAAGGTGCACATTACGACACTTAACGCCACTGTAAAATGTAACACCCACTTTTCACTATTTATGTTATGAGTCCCATGTAATAGGGGGTGAGCCTATTGCCATATACCGGGCACAATTCCAGACTCCGTGCTTTTACTGAGATTTTTTTAAAACACTGCTGTACTTTGCCCGACTCGGGAATTGAACCTGAGACCTCTTGCCCAGCAGTCGCACTGGCGACCACTCAGCCAACGAGGCAGTCGGTACCTAATCTAAGATACTACAATACATATTTATTCATCTAGTAACACTCTAATGCCAGGCTATCAGGCTACTCTACGCAAGAAGGTTCATCATAAAATCCAAACTTATCATGCAGGTTCAAGATCGCATTTCAAAAGGTTGGTTTATGACAGAGTGCTCAGAGTCCTTGAACTTGCTGGTGGACTTTGGTGTGAGAAAGTCTTATAATACACTATTCAACCCAAGACATGGACATGGACAAGAATTGATTATAGTATACAAGGTTCCTAGAAAGTACATTTATGTATGTACAACTCGGAAAATGTCACATTGGTACTTACCGTTGGTAGGTTTCGAAATGGGCGTCTTAACCTTCGAGCCACCACGATACTTTACGAACCTATCTAGGAAGCGGCAAGTACCAATGTGACTTTTTCCGAGTTATATGTACTTTCTAAGATTGTTCAGACACCACTGACAAACGGTGAAGGAAAACATCGTGAGGAAACCTAGGCTTATTATCTCTAATAATAAGTTTGAAATCGCCAAACCGCATTGAGCAACCGTGGTGGTTAATGCTCAAACCTTCTTCATGTGAGAAGATGCTTTACTCAGCAGTGGGCGTTTATAGGCTGGTGAAGTGCGATGTTGTGATACGAGGTTCCAGATATGACATGACTACGAATCATTACCAATTAGGTGCATTGAGACATTCCAGTAGAACAATAATATTTTTTTATTTCAATTTAAAACATATAAACGTAATTCCTAAAACCTTCCAAAGAGGTTATCCTACCATTTCAAATATAACGTTAGATACGTATTTACATCATGTAGCGCAAGTCAATTTAATTGAGCGAGATAATACTACACAGGATTACAAGGCGGAATTTGAATAGGGCCCGGAGCTATGAAGAGAAAATACGCTTTTATTTATTGTCATAATAAGAAAAGGATTTATGTGCTTCGATGGGTCAGTTATTGAATGAATGAATGTCATTTATTTCTCAGTACATGTTGCACACAGATCTTAAAATTAACAAAGTTCCACACATACTACCGTTACCGGTGTAGTAATATAAAATTGTATTAACAGTATTAATTTAGGTATGTCTAATTAAAGAACATTTATATTAAAATTAGTATTATTATTATTGGAAACAATTCAAATAAATGTAAAAACAGTTGTAAAGTCAGAAAAAATTAGGAATGTCAATAAAATTAAGATGTCATTAAGAAGAAATTATGTATCATATAATGTAGTGAAATTGTAATATACTAAAAAGTCAATAAATTAATTGTCACAACAAATCAGGAAGTCAGGTGAGAAATTTATAATTAATTTTGGTCAAAAAATGCGGAGGCACTAACTAGCACGATTGCTATTGTGACTGCTAAACGTGTGGTCTTCTGATCAATGCGAATCCGAAACTTGAGTAAACTAGAAACCTAATATTGTTTTTTTTTGAGATATTCACTTCTCATTCCTATAAATGTTAAATAAATTATTAACCGACTTCAAAAATGGAATTCTCAATTCAACCGTATATACACCTTTTTAGTTAACCTCGGTTTTGGCCACAAGGTGAAAGAAAAAAGTACCATAGAGTAAGCACCTAGGTTCAACTAGTTTCACTGACGGACTGACTAACAGACCATTATTTATTTTGTATTTGTTGACGTTTCAAAAGTACCAAACTATGGTTTAATCGAAATAAATGCTTTGTGTTACATGTATGAACATCACTAATTAGTAAGTAGTCGCCCCCTCACTATAATGTGTTATATAAGGTCATCAACGTCGCTGTCTACCTGTCATAGTCTAAGTGTGTGTACACGTCGTGCGCCCTGCACATTATTATAATAAATCCAAGTATAATTAATCCGTCTACAACTCATTAATCCTCCAACATAACATGGTGTCAGAAGTTTATTAAGAACCAGAACGTCCGTAAGTGCAAGCTATAAAATGAACAAAGAAAAAATAAGCGACGCGAGGTACCATGTGGCCGGTATTAGAAACCTCGTGGTGTCGTCGGAGGCAACAGCCAACAACGCTGAAACATGGAAGAAATGGTGGCAGCGTTTGGAGCTATATATGCTGGCGTCCGGTCTGGACAAGTCTGAGGAGAAGAGGAAGGTGGCGATCCTCTTGCACCACATAGGTCCAAAGGGCATCGAAATTTTTAATACGTTCGATATCAACATCGACGAGGGTAGGCTGAAAGAAGTTAAAGCCAGATTCGATGATTACTTCGAGCCGAGAAAAAATCTGACCATGTGCAGATACACGTTCTTTACACGTAAGCAGGCTGAACACGAAAACATCGACGACTTCCTAACCGATCTCGAAAATAAAAGTCGAGAATGTGAGTTTGGAACCCTAAGGGAATCGATGATTCGAGATAATTTTATCGCCAATCTCCACATCGACTTCTCACATATTCGGCAAAGGTTGCTACAAGAGCCCGACCTAACATATCACAGAATGAGAGAACTGGCGAAAACTCTCATTGTCGCACAGCAAGATGCAGAAAAAATCGTCAAGAAGTCAGGCGTCGTGGACGGCGCAGAGGTCATGCATCTAAGTCAAAGGAGCAGCGGTCGACGAGTCTGTCGACAGCGGGCTTCAAGTCAGGCGTCACATCAGGCCACGAGGAGGTCCCCGAGTCCGATGCGGCAGCCAACGTCAACGTGTGGTCGCTGTGGGCAGTCTCATCGAGCGAGGTGCCCAGCGACAGGAGTACAATGCAGGTCATGTAACTCTTTTGGTCATTTTGCTAGATTCTGTTATAAAAATAAAAATGTAAGTCAGTCGCATTCGCAACACACAGTTGGAATATTAAGTCGTCAATCTAGCAGAAACCATCCACACGCACAGTCATACAGTCAGCCACAAAAACAGTCATACAGTCAGTCACAGGAACAGCCAGTAGTCGGATTACACACACACAATAGAAATAGTCAAAGTCTAGTGAATCTCCATGATGAAAACGCTCATTGCTCTGAGAGATTACACAAACAAAATAAAAATAAAAATAGTCATATTGTCGAAAAGTCGAATAAAAATGTCAGTACAGTCATACAGTCTCATAAAAACACAAATAACAGGTACACAAAGAAATCTCATGATTGTCAGTCTAAATACCGTCATTTAAGAATAAAAAATAGTCAAGTTTCAGAAAATTCAAGTTCGGGTAGTTGGAAATTAAATATACACGTGGGTAAGCATAAACTGAAACTCAAGCCAGATGCTGTTCCGTGCATTGATCCGCCAAGGAAAGTTCCGTTTGCGTTACAAGGAAAACTACGCGAGGAATTGGATCGAATGGAGCAAATGAATGTCATACAAAAGGTTACTAAACCAACTGAATGGGTAAATTCAGTAGTCGTCACTGTCAAAAGTTCAGGTCAGTTAAGAATATGTGTAGATCCTAGAAATTTAAATAATTGTATAATGAGAGAACATTACCCATTAGAGTCTATAGATCAGATAAGGTCACAGCTTAAAGGTGCTGCATGTTTTACACATCTAGATGCTTTCTCAGGCTTCTGGATGATAAAGTTAGATGAATATAGTTCAGATTTGTGTACATTCCAAACACCATTTGGTAGATATAAATATCTACGATTACCCTATGGTATTAGTGCTTCATCAGAAATATTTCAAAGAGTTATGATGAATTTGTTCGGTGATTTGGAAGGAGTCTTAATCTTCATTGATGATATTTTAGTTCATGGACCAAATGAGTCGGTTAACAATGAAAGATTACATAAAGTCATGCAAAGAGCACGTCAAGTCAACTTAAAGTTCAATAAGTCAAAATGTAAATTTTTAGTGTCTGAGGTATGTTTTCTTGGTTATGTATTTAATAAAGATGGTGCTAGGGTTGACCAAGAGAAAGTCAAAGCAATACTCGAGATGCCCACACCAACCAATGTCAAAGAGTTGCAAAGAATACTAGGTATGATAGACTACCTAGGTCCATTTATAAAGAATTTGTCAGAAAAGACAAAAATATTAAGAAATCTTTTGAAAAAAGATTCAGTCTGGATTTGGGATGAGAATCATAATAAAAGCCTTCAAAGTCTGAAGGAGGAGATCACAAGATCACCAGTCTTAGCTCATTACAATCCACAAATTCCACTTGTCTTGTCAATGGATTCGTCAAAGTCAGCATTAGGTGCAGTTATTTTACAAAAAAATAAACCTATTGCATATAGTTCAAAAACTCTCACCATAACCTAGGAAAGATATGCTCAAATTGAAAAAGAATTGTTAGCAATACAATTTGGTTGTGAAAAGTTTCACCAATATGTCTATGGTCAGAAAGTAACAGTACATACTGATCATAAGCCACTGGTATATTTGTTTAAGAAACCACTTCATGATGTACCAGCGAGATTGCAACGTATGATGTTAACCTTGCAAAAATATGATTTAGAAGTAATAAATGTACCTTGTAAACAAATGTATATATCAGATACTTTGTCAAGAGCAGCCATTCAGGAACATTATATACCTGAAAGTGAGTCAGAAATGTCATGTCATGTCAATTTGATGTATGCAAATCTTGCAATTAGTCAGGAATATAGCACAAAATTATGTCGGGAAACTAAGAAAGATAAAAGTTTTCAATTGTTAAAGAAATATAAAGAAAATGGATCAGATCCATACATAGCATTATTACATTATAGAAACACACCAAAGAATAACCTGTCGTCACCAGCTCAATTGTTAATGTCTAGATCTCTAAGAGGTAATATACCTGTGTCATATAAAAGGTTAAAGCCAAAGGTTGTAAGATTTAAAGAATATGAAAAGTGTGTAGTCAAAAATAATTTAAATAAGTCAAAGTATTTTAATAAGAATACTAAACCATTGTCAATGCTACAACCTAATGATCATGTCTACTTTAAAAGGAATCCTAATAGTAATTGGGAACATGCCACTGTGAAGCAAAGATTGTCAGACAATAGGTCATACATAGTTGAAGATGTTGATAAAGTTAAGTATAGGAGAAATAGGGTACACTTAAGGCATAAATATTTTAATGACAGTGAAAACCCTCCTATGCGGTCCAATCCTTCGCAGGGGAGAGATGAGGGTGACAGACAGGAGTCGGGGAATTCAAGATCTCCACAGTCAGAATTTTACAAGACAAAGTCAGGTCGTATTGTCAAACCGACCAAGAGGTTTATTGATGAAATAGATTAAGTAATTATCTATTGTAATTGTTTAAACTTAAGAAGGGGGATGTTACATGTATGAACATCACTAATTAGTAAGTAGTCGCCCCCTCACTATAATGTGTTATATAAGGTAGAACACTTGTCATCAACGTCGCTGTCTACCTGTCATAGTCTAAGTGTGTGTACACGTCGTTCGCCCTGCACATTATTATAATAAATCCAAGTATAATTAATCCGTCTACAACTCATTAATCCTCTAACATAACACTTTGACTTTGACTTTAACTTTGTACTTATTTCGATGAGATGCTTTAGAGTGACATCTACAGAGATATTTGGACATGGAAATTATACTGTAAAAGCTGTAACGTACGCCTGTCAAAGTAATATACTTTTGTGTTTATAATATTACACAACACACGTATCAGATTGTGTCAATCTGTTTCAGGTTAAGGAGTTACGGAGTAGTTTTTAATACCCGCTTCGACCTTAGCCTAAGACTAAAGTCTTAAAAAGCGACAATTGCAACCGCGACGGCTGCATAACTGCAAAAAAATCTGCTCTAGTGAGTTTTGAAAATATTATTTCTTACTAGTATTATTTCATACTTTTACATTTTCGTTCCAAAAACAAAACTCCTAAAATACCTACAATAACAACAATTAATAGAAATGTCACAACGATATCCTTATGATATTATTTGTGGACGTTTACAATCGTTTCACGACACCCCAGGGACGCCAAGGGTTCGATCCTATGAGAGAAACTGACATACCCTGATCGTTTCTACCCTTCCCTGGAGTATTTCATTTTCCTCGATACGTAAATAAATACAAAAAGATGTAGGTTAGAGTATGTAATGTTCGTGGAGCGCCTACCTCTATATTATGGACAATTTATTGTAGAGTAAATAAATTAGCAATGGATGAAATCTCGATAAAAGTGATGCAAGATAAAACTTTGTCTAATAAAGCAGTTGCGTATAATTGTATTTTTGTAATTGTGTAGTATGTCAACGGCAGAAACTATTGCGATATTAATATATGACAGCATTATGTGATTCCTTTTTTTTTTAAATGGAATCACATATATGCCGTCCCATTCTAATTTCCATTTTTGTTCAGAACTCTTACTATTTACTATTTTATATTAGTATGAGTGACTGAGTTATATTAGCATTCCGTGACTTTTGCAGCCATACCAAAATATTTGACACTAATGGCAAAACTAGCCTTTACAACACCAACGCTACAAGTTTTAGCGTAAAACTAGCTAAGTCACTATTTTAATCCCGCTCTATAGATAATTCATACTCGCAAGTTAATTTTAATAACATCTTAGAGAAGTTTTTGTACCTCAACTGGACAACATATTATATTTACGTATGTTGCCGTACTTCGTTTGGTTTATAATAAAAACGGTCATTCATTACCTAATGGTATTAGATGAAACGTTATTACATTGGGTTCGTACATAATATAATACTGAGCCTATATGTACCTATCTATTGTTTACGTATTTGATATATCAGATAAATATTAACTTATATTTGAAGAACTGGACGTCAAAAGGTTATATCGTTCGAAGCTTGACAACTTTGAACGTTTTTGGTTTTGTTATAGGTATTAGTTACAAAACTGCCTTGTAAATTATTATGTTTTCGGCTTACTCACGTAATAATTCGACGAGATACTCGACTAGTTTATTTAGTATGTATCATGTATTATGTAAATAATAATTTATTTTGTATGTCTCACGAAAGTTACAATACAAAAACTGCCTTGGTTGAATACCTGGAACTTTGATAGCCCAACAAGGGGTTGGAGACTCAAGGACTTTCTAATTACTTTACTTACTTAGAATTTTAAAATTTCATTTCAAATAAAATTGTGTCCGAGAATATTTTTGGTCATTCAAATTATATCGTCTTGCTGGAAGAGAATGCCCATACCATTAAGTCCTTCTTCTACATTAGTGTGTGCATAAAGTATTAAAAAAAATATTGTACGTCCAGGATATCAAGAACAGGCTGGGTACGTGCAGTAGGCTAGATACTAGAAAAGCTCACCATGTCTCCCATCCACCTATCAACCTCGACTACCATTAACTCAACCACTGATTTATAAGTGTCTAAGCCATTAAAACCGTGGTGGCCCTGGGGTTTAAGACGCCCACTTCTCATGCATGAGGAAGCCAATTTGAAACCTACCAACAACAAGTACCAATGTGACTTTTTCAGTGTTGTATGTACTTTCTAAGATTATATAGACACCACTGGCAAACGGTGAAAGAAAACATCGTGAGAAAACCTAAGCTATAATTCCTAATTATGAGTTTTTAATCGCCAAACCGCATTGAGCAAGCGTGGCGATTAATGCTCAAACCTTCTCGAAGCCTTTGGCCAGCAGTGGCCACTGCAGTGGCCACAGTGGCTATTATAGATGTTGAAGCTACGAGCAAACTCCTATTATCTAAAGTGTATTTGTTTTAACTTTTTATATTGTCAGAGGACATTAAGTAACAAGATAGAACAGGAGTAGTGAGTACATTAATTACGCTAATGGCTCTTGTAAGCGATTGTATAGGAAAATGGAGGTGACATTTTTATTCTATTGAGGGGAACAATGTCTATTTTATACAAGGTTATTGATTCAACGTTCAGGACCACAGAAATGTTAAAAACAAAATATTGAAAACTTTTTTATTTTATCCATATTCTGGATCCGAGCGTACGGCGCGTTGGGTTCCGCGCGTGCCCCAACGAGGCGTCAATTGACCACAGATGGGACCTAATAAGGCTGATGCCCGATACGGAGCTGCGGACAGCATAGCAGGTTACCGGGGCTCCGGTTCAAAACAGGAGTAGGGACGGGGTTTAGTCAATAGAGTCTTATTTATTTTATTTATTTTTCTATTTATGCACAACACACAGACAGTACACAGGAGAACACATATATAAATAAATTGGAGGTACATAGGTACTACATATTCCCGTAGGAATCTCTTCCTGTAGTCCTTCGACAGGAAAAATGGTAAAAACAGAGACACTGTGCGTAACATGACATGAACAAAGAAAAAGAACAAAATTTACCAAGTCTGTTACTTCCTCTCGCCTCTCCTAATGCTAGATAGCGATTGGATGGCTTCCCTTTTCAGAAAAGAAGGACTGCCGTTGTTTGAGTGATAGCTAGTCTAGGCGCTAAAAGTTCTGATTGCATTCTGGGTGGAATATTTATAAATGTAAATTAGTTAATCCAAAAAACTTACGTGATACTAAATTAATATTATGGTTTCGTCACAGTCGCCTCGTCGCTGGTCTCGGAATGCTGCTCATGAATACGAGCCTCCAGCATGGCTTGAGACTAGTCAAGTTCCTCGGCAAACAATTACGTGAGTAAGCCGAAAACATAATAATTTATTTAGTTTTGAAACGTTAAAATAAAGTTATTAGTAAGTTGGATCGTCTGGGACGTTATCTGTGAGTGTAAAGTCGACAAAAATGTGCACAATTTCCATACAGGAACAGTTTACTTTTCTAACATTATGTCAACCCCGAGATGTCAACTGGTTAAACTAGTGACTTAATTTACTCAGTCCTATTCATGCTTTAACAACTTGTACCTAACTAACCAAATCGAACAAAACATCCTTACTAATATTATAAATGGGAAAGTGAGTTTGTTTGTTTGTTCCGCTTTCACGCCGTAACTACTAAACCGATTGCATTGAATTTTTGCAGACGTAAAGTTAGAAGTCTGGATTAAATAATGGGGTACTTTTTATTCCAGTAAAAATTGATATTCTCGAGAGAAAACGAAATTATTGGTATATATGGCGCTGTGTGATGGCGAGCGAAGCTGCGGATAAAAGCTAGTCGTTTATAAATATAAAAAGCAGAAAAAAAACATACCAACAACCTATCCACTGACTTAAAAATAATCGATTACCTATAAAATAGCCACAGGTTACCACCAAAGCATAAAATAAAAATTTCCTAAAATATAATATTTCAAAGAAAAAGTAATTTATCCTTATCAAAGCCCGAATTAAGCCATCATGTCTGAATCGAAGATTTAAGTAAATATGGATATTCCTTTTTATTGAGAAACACGCATAGCTTAGTGGATGCGTCCTAATTTCGCCCGTATCGTTGAGTGAACTTATCTGCTGATAAAATTATTGATTATTCGCGTGGAAACCAGCTTTATCGTGTTTTAGATGAGTCCGGGAAAATCGTACGATATTATTCTCATCGTTTCAGATTTATGTGGGTACAGTAACTTAAAAAAGGACTTTACCATTTCAAATATACGTTTCAAATTACCATTGACCATTGATCCCAGTTTTCATTAACAAAACAAAGACATTATACGAATATGTTACGTTAAAATACAGCTCTATATTTTGTAGGGTGAATGAACCCATTTTGTTAGACTACAACCACGGTTTGTAGGACATATTTTATAAGGTTTCTATGTAAACACTTCGTAAACAAATATACTAGAGTTTATAAGAACGATTACTACTACACAATTTCAATATTTGTAATGAGGGTTACACAATACACATACCTATTGTGTCAAACAAATTGTGTGGTGAGCATTATTTCATCAGTGCTTACAATCTCCGCCAATTTTATGATATCCTAGTACTTGTACGCGAAATATGTATCGATTTATTCCTTAGAATAACAGTGTCCGTTTTATACGGCCTTGTGACGAGATCGCGGTCCGTATTCCGATTCAAATCTTCCCTAGGGTTTGCCTTTTGTTCAGGTAAATCTGTGCGGACAAACAAAACGAGTGGACCGATGAATAGAAAAATGATGAATGAAAATACAACGCTTACCTTTTATGAAAACCTGGTACTTAAAAGAAAAATGTAGGGTTGTGGTGTCAGGTGGTTAAACAAGAATTTAATAAAAACAATCAAACTCATCAGCCGTTTTTTCGAAAAGTTGTTTTACTTTAAAACATTCTTTTTCGAGATGAGTTCGGGAGTTCGGGATGATAAAAATATATTATTATTTATATTGGAATGCCTACTTTAAAAAGAAATGGAGTAAGTCATCAAAACGTTGAAATATGAATATTTATTTACAAAACTTAAAGCCCTCAGGTACCAGGGTACTAGGATTCCAGAAAACAAAAGAGTACTTTAAACGATGATCGCAAAAGTTTAAGCGCAACCTTATCTAGTATAAAGTCGGCAAGAACAATTTAATACAAAAGAAAAACATTGTTCGCAACTCTTAAAGTGTCAAACAATAAGTCAAACATTACTTTGCAGTAGTTTATTGCATAGAAAATGTAATAACTTACAAGAAAACGACTATGTATGTACATAGTTTTAAATAAATAAATACCGGTACAGTGAAGATACTCTTTTGTTAGGCTTGATACGCAGGGACGTGCTTTTCGGTTCGGTGACATAGGTGTGTATGATTTACGTCGTTAATAGCTTAAAGCAGGGATGGCGACCTTTACATATTGACGTGTCAATTACTTTGAAGAAATACATATGTATTGTGGTCGTAAATGTGCCATCAAATTATTTCTACTTTTCATATTATTTCTAATAACCAAGCAATAAAGCTTACAGTAGGCCTGATAGTAAGCTGACACTGTAGTCTTAGTACACCTGAAATGCTAAACAATTCTCAAAAATGCATTGCTTATTTATAATCATAGTTCTATGTATTGAGGTCACTATCGTGCCCAAAATATTGTGTTCCGTGCCATCAATAGCACGCGTGCCATCTCCGACTTAAACATTACACAATATTATATTTAATACCAAAGAAAACAATTAAATGCTTGCACAGTTGGGACTGATTTAAAGTACGTTATCTGATTGAGACTCCGAAATAGTGACCAGTTTTTTTTTCAATAGATTCACCCTTATCATATGAGATTTATTGCAATTCTGGTGCTACATTTTAATATATTATTAGCACCTCTGCTAAAACTTTTTCACGATTAAAAGTCGAGGTACCATGAAATTTTAAGAAAAACATTAAGAATAAAACACTTTCTGTGCATGTCCCACTTTGTGTGTAGGTATGTTTTTTAAGTTTTTTACGTGTGGTGATCCTCATGGGTATCTGTAGTCTTAACGATTTGCGTAAGACAGCAGGTTATATCAGAATTTTATCGACTGAAAAACCACACACTCTATGCCTGAAAAGTATGAGAGGATTACTGGATTCTGCACGTACCTAATGTTTAATCTTAGAGCATTCTTGCAGCAAAATCAAGCAGTGTAAACGGTACTTATTTTTCTAGAATTTATTCTAAGAATTTTCCACGAGGAAGATTGCGTTTAAAAAAAGAACACAGCTAGGGTTGGTATCCAGTTTTAATAAGAAGTGGGAGTGTCTTTAGTTAAGCTCATTATTAGAGGAATTTCATTTCAAAATGAGAACGTTATTATTATTTATAGATAGGAATTTATTTTAAGCTGATATTTTGTTTATAATACTCGTATAGCGAAATATAGAATTTCCTGAAGAAGATAGGCGTAGGTGCTATTAATTATAACACCCACTTTTTAACAGTTATCTTAAAAGTTTGAATCAATAGGGGCTAACGTTTTTTACTCACCAAATAGCGCAAATAAAGAAAGAAGTTTTTTTTGTCTAATCATTGTGGTTGTCAAAAATTGGACGACCAATGATGTGACACTAGTTAATGCCCTATTGGACAAAAAGACAAGAGGTTTACAATGGGTTTACACTAGAGACATCTTGTGAGCAAAAATCGTTTACTTTGTCTGCCACATTTGCAATCACACAAGCGACGAAAATCAAATAAAGGTTGATACCTTTATTTGATGCATTGCATTGAATCTCCTATCATGACAACGACGTCTGAAAATAATTGACCAACGAAACAATAAATATTTTTCAAAAAAAAAAATATTTATTACACGTCATCTATACGACTTTTCACAAACAACTACCCTTCCGAACCTTCAACTTGAAAACCTTAAAAATTCTTCTATCTCACCAAACAAGCCTATAAAAAAGAGATAGAATATCACTTGACAGTTTACAGTTTAAACCAAGATGGCGGGCGGAATGACAGTTAATAGTTTGAATTTCCAAGATGGCGGGTGAATAGAAGTATGTCCAAGTAATTAACAACGTTGTAAACAAGCGACGCTATTCACTTGGAATTTGATTAACTTTGTATTAAAGGAAATTCAGTATCGCTTGTAGAAAGGTGAGAGAAGGTAAGGTGGGAAAATTAACTCTTTATCTCAAGCGTAAGGTGTAATTTTGCTTAAAGATTGCTGGTGGTTATGACGTTGTTATATTTTTATAGTTTAACATTGTAGAAAGGTGAGAATCCTCTAGAGAATGTTGTCATAAAACTGAATTTTCCGTCATATGCTATTCATATTATTGTTATTGGTAAATCAAATACAGTGCTAAACACTGGGTTTTACATCGACCTTAAAAAATTGATAAACGTAGTAATTAACATTTTTGTCGAGCTAGAGGATCGAACCTTGCAATCTAAATAATAAAACCATTTTAAATGTGCGAGAGCCATGCTACGGCATGAATGGGCTATCTCGACGGAGTGATACCATGGCCTCAGAGAAAACCGACGTGAAACAACCAGAGCGTTGTGTTTCGTCGTGTGAGTGAGGTTAGTAGAAGCCCAGTAACGCCCCCCCCATTCCCCAATCTCCCCAATCCCTGAATCCCTAACAATCCTCAAATTCCTAATCCCCTAAAGGGCAGGTAACGCATTTCTAACGCCTCTGGCCTAACGCCATG
The DNA here is from genome assembly GCA_038387885.1 of Spodoptera picta. Lineage (NCBI taxonomy): Eukaryota > Metazoa > Arthropoda > Insecta > Lepidoptera > Noctuidae > Spodoptera > Spodoptera picta. The sequence continues at coordinate 113,033 of JAZHFQ010000752.1, read as the reverse complement.
CGCGGCGCCGATTACCTACCATCAGGTGATCCGTTTGCTCGTTTACCTTCTTATTCCATAAAAAAGTCTTAATTATTTCCAAATTCTTATAAACTATGACATGAATTTAATCCTCCAAATAAATATTCAGCACGAGTCACTTCATTGTAAAAAATTATAAAGATAATGAAGTAAAGAGACATATTTACAATTTCCCAAATTGTGTAAACGTATTACGTTCGTTCCGAGATAATAATATTGACCTGAATTTTTTATGCGTAGGAAACGAGCAGACGGGTCATGGTAAGTATCTCAGCGCCACGCACAGATACCCACAACATCTGAGGAGTTGGCCGGACTTTATCATACCTTAGGGGGAGGTGTGATGGGGACTCAGTTAACCACACTCACGGCGAACGACAATGCAAGCGCTGTTTCACGTAGATATTCTGTTTGGTCATTTTACTCCAGTCACGCTGACCCATGTGACAGCAAAATAAAATACATTTATGCAGCAGCGCTCTCTGATAAACCTGAAACATTTAAACTGTGATTTACAACCTGTCCTCCAAACGTGGAGATTGCAAGAAACCTTCTTATATTGATGTTGATCCACTGATAATCAATTTGTATTTTATATATATAGAAATATATAGAAAGAAAGAATAGAAAGAAAGAAAAATAATGTATTTGCCATTAGGCGTACATTAGTATTAGTAAACACAACAAATACCCACAATAATAAAATTATACTACATTACCCCAGAATTGTATAAAAAATGGCCTAGGGATGTACGTTTAAAGCCAGAAATAAACGCTCCCTCATTGTATTTTCGGCTTGCCACGTAAAAGTAACGTATACGTTAATTTTCTAAATCGAGAGTGAATAAAGATCGATTAAAAGCCGGCTTGATATAAAACAGTGACTCGATAAAATTAGATACTCAAAACTAAACTGTTTTTCTGTCTGTAATTGATTGTTATCTTAAGGCCAATGGATTTCGATGGAGATTTTTTTCCAAACGCACACTATGTATTATACTTATACTGTGTATGTTAGTAACCATTATCTTTTAAAAGGTAATGGCAATCATTTCATCAATAATGTTCACAAATAAAAACCTTTATTTCAGAAATTTTATACATTTTCTACGTAAATCGTGGTAAAATAATTTGCCATAACGAGTACGTTCCATGTGTACCTAATGCAAAAACAAAAAAAAACAAAGATGTCAATGTTATTTTAGGTTCAATAAAATTTATATGGAATTACGCACATGAAACACTAGACGTAAATTTGTGGGCACTATTCGCATCGCACGTGCCACCGGAGAATTACATGGCGTAATATTTTCATAATGTACTATGAGTATAGAGGTGTAGCCACACTAGCCATAGCACAAGCTACAAGGATTTAGACCATCGGTTAACAGAAACCAAGAAGCAGACAGCTCTGAGAAGAGCTATTTTATTTCACGTTTTTGATATGCTCTGTTAACACAGAAAGCTCTGAAAAGAGCTATTTTGCTGAACGTTTTTGATCCTCTGTCTACAAGAGACGAAGTAACTCGCCGACGCCGCTGCCAGTATCACGCGCCGACCAACGCGCGTAGGTATCGCAGCGCGGCACGGCGCACGGCGTTTACATCTTCACGGCTCGACGGTCGCAGGAGGAAAGGACAGAGGCACGCGTTACGCAATATTTATAGCGGCGCGAAACTCAGTGCGCGGCGCTGCGGAGGCGCGTCCTCTTTGCACGGACCTCTCACTCATCGACTATCTCGCTCTTTTATCGGCTATCCTTTTCTTTCCATTGTTCACGATGTAAACAAAGTTCTGTCCTAAATAGTGTAACGCTATTGGCTATAATTTAGGCGATGTTATTGGTGTACAAATATCTAAATTTTATTTATTTTTAATTTAATAGTTTTAATTGGTTAATGTACAGAATTAGTTGTAAGTAGCACTAGTACCAATTTTTGTATAAAAACAACCACCTCCGGCTAATAAAGACATTCGTTCTACGACAACAAGTTGTTTCACTAAGAACAACCGATCTCCAAAGTGGTGACCCCGAGCAAGAACAGCAAGAAGAAGAACAAATCCCTGCTGGAAGAACGAATCCCTGCTGGAAGAAAATTAATTATTATCCAACATCAAGATGGCAAATCCCTGCCCGACGGAAGACCTAACCCACACCGTAGCGAAGACGGAAACAGCTGGCATATCCCTCACAATGCGCATTCCACCATTCTGGCGTGACCGACCACGTCTATGGTTCATTAGCTTCGAAGCAGCTACCAACGACATGAAGAAGGGACAGGCTCAGCTCGCCCAGATGGTCATCGCACAGCTCGAACGTCAAGACATCGAGCAAATCATGGACCTCCTATACAACCCGCCGGAGACGAATCAATACGACGCAATCAAGGAACGTCTCATATCTGCCTATGAAGAGTCCGACAGCCGACAGTTCCAGAAACTACTGTCCGAGATGGAACTCGGCGATCAGAAGCCTACGCAGCTACTCCGCCGCATGCGTAACCTAGCCAGAGACAAGGTCCCTGACTCCACGTTACGACTCATGTGGACCAACCACTTACCATCACACATCAGATCCGTCCTGGCCGTCAGCGAATCATTTAGCACAAAAACTGAGCTGGAAGAGCTCGCTCTCCTCGCTGACAAAATGATGGAGCAGTCCGCGTCAACTACAGAAGTCTCAGCAATACAACCATCACCAGCACAGTCCACGTCATCATCACACACCGATACACAATACCTTATCAACGAGATAAGAAAATTATCATTGGAGATCGCCGAATTAAAGTCAAGACCAGCATACAACCCCGACTACCGCCGCCGCCGTTACCCATCTCAGCAACGCACACGCAGCACGTCACGTTCACGGAATCGTGATTCATCATCACCTTCACCATTCTGCTACTACCATAGGCGCTTCAAAGAACAAGCTCGACGCTGCACATCTCCCTGCTCATTCAAAGCAACGACCTCGGAAAACTAAACCGAACGTTGGCGGAGGCGGCTACCGGCGTTCAAGAGAAATCACACCGCCTACACATCACCGATAGAAACACAAACTTATCTTTCTTAGTCGACACCGGAGCCGACATATCAGTGCTACCGAGAAGAAAAGGAGAAGTTGGAACACCGCTACCATTCAAACTGTACGCTGCGAACAACACAACTATAGCTACGTATGGCGAGAGAACACTAACTCTCGACTTCAACTTACGACGTCCGTACAAGTGGACATTTATAGTAGCTGATGTTACAAGGCCAATCCTCGGAGCAGACTTCCTCAAACATCACCAACTCATCGTCGACTTAAAAAACGGAAGATTAATCGACGGCGTCACGAGCCTAAAAGTCAACGCCCCGGTGCGAGTGTCAGACGTACCTACCGTACGCAGCATCAATATGTCACAATCTTACCACGACATATTAGCACAATATCCCGGCATAACAAGACTAACATCAATGAAATTAAACTCTAACATCAACGTGCAACATTACATCGAAACCCGTGGACCACCAGTTCATTGCCGAGCTCGACCAATCCCACCTCATCGATTCGAAACAGTGAAGAAAGAATTCGAAAATATGATTGAGCAAGGACTATGCAGACCTAGCAAGAGTCCTTGGTCATCACCTCTACACATCGTGCCTAAGAAAAATGGCGATATTAGAGTATGTGGTGACTATCGCCGACTCAACTCGATCACTATACCAGATCGATACCCAGTGCCACGCATCAAAGATTTCACTCACCACCTATCGGGGAAAACTATATTCTCCACGGTTGACCTCAACCGCGCTTATCAACAACTCAGTGTGCGAGAAGAAGACGTAGAGAAGACCGCTATCATCACGCCAATGGGACTATTTGAATTCCCACGTATGTGCCCCGGTTTGAAAAACGCGGGACAAACGTTTCAACGCTACATACATGAAGTACTACGAGGATTAGACTTTGTTTTCCCATTTATCGACGACTTACTACTTGCATCTGAAAACGAAACTCAACATCGAGAACATCTCCACACCGTATTAAAACGCTTAGAGGACAACGGCATTACCATCAACCCCGCTAAATGCAATCTAGGCAAACCTGAAGTACAGTTCCTAGGTTACACCGTATCAGCTGATGGAATCAAGCCGCCGCAACACAAAATCGAAGCAATCACTAATTACCCGAAACCAACGAACATCGAAGAACTAAGAAGATTCCTCGGCATGATCAACTTCTATCGTGATCACGTACCGAACGCCGCATCGAAGCAAGCACCACTAAATGCCTACCTACACAACGTCAAGAAGCGCGATAAGACTCCGATCACGTGGACCGAAGAGGCGACGCAAGCATTCGAGCAATGTAAAGCTAGCATCATAAACGCAGCTCTACTCGCTCATCCATCTCATCACGCAACACTCGCCTTATTCTGCGACGCATCAGATAACTCTGCCGGTGCCGTACTACAACAATACCTACATAATACGTGGCAACCGCTCGGATACTTTTCCAAGAAATTCAACGACGCGCAGAAGAAATACTCCACTTTCGATCGAGAGCTACTTGCAATGTACATGGCAGTCAAACATTTCCGGAAGATATTCGAAGGTCGCCATCTCATCATATTCACCGACCACAAGCCGCTTACATATGTGATGTCCAAGACTCAATCAAATTCCGAAACTCAGAGGCGAACAAGACAGTTACTATTCATCAGTGAATTTACCACCGACATTCGACACGTGAGCGGCAAAGACAACATTGTTGCCGACACCCTAAGCCGCATAGAATCCATCACATTCCCATCTGCAATCAACTACAACGACATAGCGAGTGCGCAAGACAAGGACAGCAACATTAAACAACTGTTATCACAAGAAAACGTAACTTTGAAGAAAATACCTATACCTAACAGCGACATCGAACTATACTGCGAAACATCGACCTCTTATGTACGCCCGTACATACCTAAACCATATAGAAAACAAGTATTTGACAGTGTACACAACATCAGTCATCCCGGTACACGCACGACTCGCAAACTCATTACTCAAAAATATTTCTGGCCATCAATGAACGCAGACATCGGTTGCTGGACTCGAACCTGTATACTTTGCCAGAAAAGCAAGATACAACGTCATACGCACTCGAACGTCGGATCTTTCCCGCCAACCGAGCGATTCCAACACCTACACATTGATATCGTCGGACCACTACCTACAACACCTCAAGGTCACAGGTACTTAGTAACGATGATCGACCGACTAACTAGGTGGCCCGAAGCAATACCTACCGACGAAATATCAGCTGTTAGAATCGCCGATATTGTGTACCAACACTGGATCGCCCGATTTGGATGCCCGACTACCATCACAAGTGATCAAGGTCGTCAGTTCGAGAGTCAACTATTTCAAAACCTAACTAAACTAATGGGAATCAAGAAAAATCGTACTACACCATATCATCCACAAAGCAACGGCATAATTGAACGTTGGCATCGAACACTCAAGACTGCATTACGCGCCAAACTCGCGAGCGCAAGTACATGGACCGACGTACTACCTACTGTACTACTAGGACTTCGAGCCGCGCTACACTCAGACACAGGTGTGAGTGCCGCCGAACTTACCTACGGCTACAATCTACGTCTACCTGGCGAATTTTTCACTACAAGTACCACCTGCACACCTGCTACTTTGGATTATACCTACGTTGACAACCTACGTAATATAATTCAACAAAACAAACCGCAAGTACCTACGAAGCATCACAGCAGCAATAAAAGCGTATTCGTGCATCAAGACCTACTCACGTGCAGCCACGTATTCATAAGAACAGATGCAGTAAAAAAACCACTTCAATCACCATACGAAGGACCCTACAGAGTGTTACAACGTACTGAGAAGGTATACACAGTACAATTACCCGAGCGCCAAGCAAATATATCCATCGACCGACTGAAGCCTGCATTTATACTCACCGAAGACATTCAAGATACTTTACCTCCAACCTCCAGTACAGTTACCTTCACATTACCTCAACCCAGCGTTACCAAGCAATTACCATTACCTTCAACCACCATTACCGAGGAAACCAGCAAGATTACCAAGAAAACACATGTACCGCAACCAACAGCGACGTCACATCCCGGCGATAAGAAAACTCGCTCGGGCCGTGTCGTCAAACTGCCGGTACGCTTCGCTTGAGGGGGAGTACTGTAGCCACACTAGCCATAGCACAAGCTACAAGGATTTAGACCATCGGTTAACAGAAACCAAGAAGCAGACAGCTCTGAGAAGAGCTATTTTATTTCACGTTTTTGATATGCTCTGTTAACACAGAAAGCTCTGAAAAGAGCTATTTTGCTGAACGTTTTTGATCCTCTGTCTACAAGAGACGAAGTAACTCGCCGACGCCGCTGCCAGTATCACGCGCCGACCAACGCGCGTAGGTATCGCAGCGCGGCACGGCGCACGGCGTTTACATCTTCACGGCTCGACGATCGCAGGAGGAAAGGACAGAGGCACGCGTTACGCAATATTTATAGCGGCGCGAAACTCAGTGCGCGGCGCTGCGGAGGCGCGTCCTCTTTGCACGGACCTCTCACTCATCGACTATCTCGCTCTTTTATCGGCTATCCTTTTCTTTCCATTGTTCACGATGTAAACAAAGTTCTGTCCTAAATAGTGTAACGCTATTGGCTATAATTTAGGCGATGTTATTGGTGTACAAATATCTAAATTTTATTTATTTTTAATTTAATAGTTTTAATTGGTTAATGTACAGAATTAGTTGTAAGTAGCACTAGTACCAATTTTTGTATAAAAACAACCACCTCCGGCTAATAAAGACATTCGTTCTACGACAACAAGTTGTTTCACTAAGAACAACCGATCTCCAAAGAGGTATATGCTTTCGAAGTTTGTTTTTGCAATGGTTCACCATTTCATACTTTTTACTTTTGGTTCAAACTTTTATATCTTTGTAAATGGATTGATTTACAAAGACAGAACCAGTTTACTTCGGGACGAAAACAAAATAGATTTCACGGTTTATAAAAGGTATAATGAAATTAAGTCACATAGGTTACGAACAAACAACATCAATTTGTGAGAACAAAACAAATGTCAAATGTTTTTTTTTTAATTTCATATTTAAAATTCTAGCTGACCCACACTACAGAAAATCAGATGCTAGACTGAAAAGTCAATACGGCAGAATCCAATAGAAAAAGAACACAATATCTCTATCACTTTGATGTTTTTTATACATTTTTTGTCTTTTACTCTTACTAGAGCTAAAACAGCTCTAGTAAGAGTAAAAAAATTTATGGTGCAAAAATTTTCTGCACCAAAGCCGACGGCGGCATGTGACGAACGGTTCTTTTTTCTTTTATTTTTTTACGAGCATGACGCAGACAGGATTGAAACCTCTTTTTTATTTTTCTGACGGCGAAACGTCTTTTTCATCTTTGTCGATGGAGGCGTGGGTCCACGTGGGTTGGTTTAATGAAATGCGTTCCAATTTTGAAAATATTCGATGAATTACGGTGGAAAATAACAGCAGATTTTGTTGCTTGTTCGAATTTTAATTTGTAAAGATTCGATACTTACATATATTATCTGTTAACTGATTTTTAAACTGTCCATTTTGTATCAATCCGAAGTTTTACAGTAAGCCAAGATCATAAGTCAAGATTATTTTGTCCCAAGTCCAAACATAAAGTACATCCATAAGACCTATTACTATCCTATTGTTTTTTGAAAGCATACATAATTTGACAATAGAATAATAGAGAATTATTCTCTACAACAAGCAAGTTACAAGAAGACACAGAATACTAACAAGAAAATCCCGCTCCAACTATTAGTCAAGTTGATTATGCAGTCAAATTCATTGTCTGTATCTAGTTATAGTTATGTGACCCTTTTGAATTAACCCTTCGCAGATCCCAATTGACCTCGGCCTGTCGAAGCGACCCCGGGTATCCGGATCTAATAAAATAATTACGTTGTATGCCATGGAGCATGGTCTCTTCTGGCTTTTTGGTTTCGCTTACCTACTCTGTGAGAAACTTATACACATGTAGATGCACACAACCAGCTTATTATGATCTCACTTTGTATGATCTTTCAGCCCATTCAACGGTCAGTTTATACTGGTTCTGTATAGCTGGATGAGTAGTCATGTGCACAATTAATACGAATGTCCTATAAGGAAGTAGATATAAATTAATTAAGAATGCGTTGATTAGATGCAAAGGGGAAAGTGCTGTATTAAATAAATTACAACGACATTTTTTTTCTGTCATAATAATTTCCACAAGGACCAAACTTCACAGCCTCCCTGAGCTATAGACACATCGCAGTCTCGGACCTTTGTAATTATTATTTTACACAGCCTCGGAAGAACCTTTATCAATACGACCCATCATGCCGACTTTAATTAAAACCTTCAAAAACATTGTTTGAAGCTAAAACAATGTGTCAGCTACCCTTCATTATTTTATGTACCAAAGGACCACTTGTCCAAATCAAAAGACTTGACTAAGCATTTTGGTCCTTATTAGTGATGCCCTAAGAGCATTTGAAAAAACAGAGGTTCTTCAATCAAGCAACTATGGCACAAACGGCCCTTGACCTTAAGGAGACCCTTTAATGAGCATCCGTGGTCTTTGGAGCACCCTTCACTGGCTTTTGGGGTCAAAGGAGCTGCAGTGTCAGAAGCCACTTGACCGGGTTGTCAGACAATTTTATTTATTTTTGTTTGTTTGGAAGTAATGGAACATGGTTAAATAAAGGATATAGTAGAGTGGCAAGATCTTATTCACATTAGCCCTGGTATAGACCAGATCCCTATAGAGGGATGGATATGTCATATAAGTACAGAATCTAATATATTAAAAAAACATATACTTCCTGGACATAACACTAATCAAAAAGGTATCTGTCCCCCAATTCTCTATCCCAAAAAAAATGCAGATTCACAACCACAAATCATTCAAAAAATCAATTTATCAAGTGCATAGTATTAGTACTTTAACCTGCTCCAAATTACTATTAACAATGTATATTGTTCATCAAATAACCAAGGTCCCAAATATAGCACTCTGTTTTAAGACAGGAATCTCGAAATGTAAGGAATGCTGTCATCTATCCTAGGAATGGCCTTGAGCAGCGTAGTTAATATCAGATGGAATGATATCTGGTGAAGCGACGACTATACCGGAAAATCCGCGAAGGAACTTAAATAGGGTTTAAGGGAAAGTGAATTGATTTGTAGTGACTACTAGAGGTCTGAAGAAGGTGAAAGATAGGTAGTCTTGGAGTGAAAAAGATTTTTTTGTATTTGTACGCTGCGTGCAGTGTCTGTTTGACCTGGCAAAGCTGTGGAATGGTTGGACCAATTTTGCAAAGGCTTTGATTGGCAGGTAGCTGATATATTAGGGAGTGACATACGCTACGTTTATTTTGGAAAATTAAAACAAAAAGGAAGTTATATTCTAAAATTAATATTCTACGCAGACGAAGTCGTGGGCACCAGCTAGTCCTTACTGATAAATGAAATTGGAGTGTTTGCTTGTAATTTTAAAATAATCAATTTTTCCTACATGCATATGAATTTGTATGACTGCCTCGTTGGCCGAGTGGTCGCGAGTGCGACTGCCGGGCAAGGGGTCTCGGGTTCGATTCCCGGGTCGGGCAAAGTATTACTGGGTTTTAAAAAAATCTCAGTAGTAGCACGGAGTCTGGAAATGTGCCCGGTATATGGCAATAGGCTCACCCCCTATTACATGGGACTCATAACATAAATAGTGAAAAGTGGGTGTAACTTCTGTGTGCACCTCTACCTACCCCTTCGGGGATAAAAGGCGTGATGTTATGCTATGTTATGTTATGCATATGAATTTAAATATGGTACACAAACCAAAGTAACATTAAAATACCATTTTTTTTTTAAATTTTTGTATAAAATTTATCATCAAACCTGTTGATGCAGAGGTTTAAATATGTATGAGACAGCCTCTTTTTACCAGTTTCAAGGATTGGGGCGAGGAGGTAGGGGTAATTGGGCCTCCGGTAACCTCACTCACGCGACGAAACACAACGCAAGCGTTGTTTCTCGTCGGTCTTTTTGTGAGGCCGTGGTACCGCTCCGGTTGAGCCGGCCCATTCGTGCTGAAGCATGGCCCTCGCACTCTTTCGTACCATCGAAATAATTTCAATAATAATTCGGCCGCCCTAGGAAATTAACCAAAATCTCTTACCCGTCTCATTTTTTTATAAACCCAAAGGCTTATCTAGGGCAATTATCTATCGTTCTCTGTTATAAATTTAACACCAGCATTTACAATTACTAAGACAGTAAAGTTCACTAAAGTTCAAGTTTCTCAAATTCCTTTTAAGAAATTGATTTACCTAAAATTGTGTTTGGTTCGTAATAAATCGAATCTGTCACTTGAAACGATCGGAAACTTCAGGAAAAATACCGAACGCCGCCATTTTTCTAGTGTTTATTCAAATGGAAACATAATTTCAGACAAAATGGTGTTACAAATCATTATCGCGGCCAGATATTGAGTACGCGGTCGGTAGAGAGAGACTTATGAACTGGAACATATCGACGACTTTTTGTTACAAATATTGGTTTTATAATTACCCCACTGTAAGAAGGGTATTGTTTTATGTAGACAGAATATGTAATAAAATTTCTCAAAGATTCATAGTTATACACCAATATGCACATAATAAAAAAACTGCCTAAATATATAATAAACGCGTATTACTCTTAAAGTATTCAATTTTTTTGAACTATAAAATGGTCGCTTTTAGAAGGTAGGGAAGCTAGTAGGAGCTTCTAGAAGGTACTTCTTAAATGTCATTAATTTTACTTTTACAAAACCAGCTTAGCTTATCTTAAAAACAAATTGAAATTTGGTGTTAAAATATTATGCACAGCGACATTTCACTCCATATCATTTTAAACCATAAGTACAAAGGTACCCGATACACGTTAAAATAATATACAGGAAGACCCAACTTGCAGTATGAGTCCGTCCCAAGCGTTCAAAGGTAAAGTAATGCCATTTATTTCGTAGCGCTACGCCACTACGCGGAGAATTTGCGGCGGGTAGACTCCGGTAGACACCTACGCGGTATGTGGTAGCCGCTACGAAGTATGTAGGCGATACCATGTGGTACACATTCAATTTACATCGTTACGTGCTAAGGGTTCGTAGTCCGATTTTGTGGTATTTTGATTAAGTAGCTGTTTCAACGCTTTGATGGTATGCTACCGGCCGCGTAGTTTGGTAACATGGTAGTATGTAGAGGTAGGTTAGGCTGTTATAACAATTTCAGTGCATTCATTCATGTATTTCAGTTTTCCGTGAAACATTAATCATTACTTATTACATTAATAGGCATTCCACTAGTTATTCCGAGTATGTGAACTAAGTGAACATCTGAACATGCTACGTACATTATAGTTAGGTATATTAATATTTATGGATGTGAACAGAGAATTCGTAGATTATTCAATTCAATAATAAGAATTTTAGTCGATTGAACCCTTGAATTTAAATAAAGGACCTATAAAAACACAAATGTCTGACGACGGTCCGTGGTACATTTCTGTCAATACCTACCAGGAGACCAGAAGCAAGAGGTGTAATGTTTACATACATAAATGTAATACGTATTAGCAGATAAACCCTTCTAAAGCCCTGCTTTAAGTATTTCCTTTTGTACGTCTGCGTTTTAATTATATGCTAAATAGGAATTGTAATCAGTATTCATTGTATGAACTCATTTATGTATGTATATATATGTACGCTTATTTATCGAATCGTGCGAGGTGGGTATTTTTACCGAATCTGTTTTTGTTTTTATATTTTAATGTTCGTCATAGGAAGAGATAGATGGAATGAAATACTAATATTTCACTAGCGATTTCCTCTCCCAAGGGATAAAGAGTAGCCCATGTGTTATTCCACACCATAATCAGCCCCTATTCCAAATCTCATCTCGATCCCTTCAGCCGGTATAACGTGAAATAGTGACAAACAGCCATATAAACTTCTTTCGCATTTATAATATTAGTAGGATTAAGGACTGCTATGTAATAGATTTAACATTACTGATGAAATTATCATAGTAAGCTAGAGCTACTGACGAAAGGTCGATCGACATGGAGAATTAAAAAGACACCTTTGATACCGATAATGACGAATTTGTAATGGTTATGTTGGGTTATGGGTAAAAGAGCAGATTGATCACCTGATGGTAAGCAATCGCTGTTGCCCAAGGACACCTGGAACACCAGAAGTGTTATAGGTGCGTTACCGGCCTTTTGGGGATTAGGAATTTGAGGATTGTTGGGGTTCAGGGATTGGGCAAGAGGAGGGATAATTAGGCCTCCGGTAACCTCACTTACACGACGAAACACAATGCCAGCGGTGTTTTACGTCGGTTGTCTGTGAGGCCGTGGTATCATTCCAGTCGAGCCGGCCCATACGTGCCGAAACATGGCTCCCATACTTAAAGAAACAACAAATAATCTACCACTACCCACTACCACTGTAAAAATTCTCTTCCTCAAACAACATCATCATGCTTATGAGTATGCAAACAAAATAAACTCATATCCGAACATTTTAATATTAAAATCGTGTCCTAGTTATTACCATTAACATCTGAAGAGATGTCAGAACGAGACATGGTGTTAAGGACATGATTTATTCATAAAGTATCAAGGATTTAAATGTGGCTTCTTGACATACTAACGTTTTGCCCTGACATTCTTTGACATTATGTATGTATGGTGTAGGTATTGTGCAAGAGGGATAAAGGTATGGATGTCCTTGAGAGTGATTATCCCAAAGATTTATGGGAAGTATGTATAGAAGATGATGAGGGGGGTATAGTTGCTCGCGTCCGTAGGATTTACCACCTTTTCCTAGGCCCACCCTACACGTGCCCCCCGGGTGGTGCAAAATGAGCAACAACGCCGAACATCAGGCGGCGGTCAATTAACCTGACTACTGGCATACCACAAGCCTTGGAGTACTTTCATAAAATGTAAATCCCTCCTAAAAGTGTGGCCCAGTCGCCTTTGGAAAGCAACATGTGTATGTCCTAAATTTTAATATGGAAATATGAGCGATACGAATATTGATATGTCATGCGATCCGGCTAACCCCCGGCGCTCGCTGGTATCCGGGCCAGCGAGTGTGAAATATATCACCGAAGACTGCACGGGAGTAGGCGACCAGGCTCCCGCGACGGTAAATACGACTGGCAGCACAACTAAAAAACTTACCCAACAGGTATTCCACCCAAGCCTATTCATAACGAGACCTCGGTCATCATCGTTAGAAAATATTAAGGCAATAGACTCAGTAAATCAGCCGAGTACACCGTCAGTGATGATAAATACTATAAAGGATAGTGACAACAAAGCTTGCCCTCCCCCCTGGCAAAGAGTACCAACAGATCGCAACCCTAAAAGGAAGAGATTCTCCAACAGCCCGCCTCAAACTGCAACAGAGATAACTACTTCAAACAGATTCAGTGAGCTTCCCATAGATCTAACTGATGAAACAACTGAAAACCCATCCACTCATGTCAAAAAAAGTAGCAAACCACCACCAATTATACTATATGGCATAGAAGACCTAACAAAGTTGACAGAACTTTTAAACAATACTATACCCAGCGACAGTTATTCATAATATAAAATTATTAATAGAGATCAGTTAAGAGTGATGACACGCTCAACTGAAATATATAAGGATCTTATAGAACTCATCCGGAATAATGGCCTCATTGGTCATACTTTCACACAAAAACAGAAAAAATGCTACCGAATTGTAATTAAAAACTTACATCATACTACACCTAAATCGGCTATAACAGAAGCAATAGAACACACAGGCAATAAGGTTCGAGGCGAGATCGTTTGTGGAATATCCAGAAAAAATAAAAAACCTCTAAACATGTTCTTCGTGAACATTGAGCCTGGCCCTAATAACACAGTAGTTAAAAGCATACAAACCATATTCCACATGAGGGTCACCATTGAAGACCCAAGGAAATCAAATGAAATACCACAGTGTACCAGATGTCAACAATATGGCTATACCAAAAATAACTGTATGCCTCCATACAGGTGTGTCAAATGTGGTCAAGGACACAGAACAACTGACTGCCTGAAAAAGGATAGAAACTCGCCAGCCCTTTGTGCCCTCTGCCTAGGAGATCATCCAGCTAACTATAAAGGGTGCCAAGTATATAAGGAGATCCGCTCACGAAAAATGATACATGCTGGTAACAGAAACTTTCCTCTAGTCAAGACAAAAGCCACAGATACATTTACTCACAAAATAGAAGACTTCCCCCCATTAAAACTCTCCAGATACACCAAACAACAATCAACAAATAAGCAGGAAATAAACACTTTGCACCCACCAGGTAACATCTCTAACACTGTAAATACTGATATCTGGAATAGAAAAATAGAGAACGTGGAATCTCAGTCAACAAGCTCTTTAGAGCAGATCATATTAAAACAATCGGAGAAGATAGATATTCTCATACAACAAATAGGGACCCTAATGGGCCTCCTGACGACATTAATAGCCCAGCAGAAAAAGTAAAATTTCTTCGAATTGCAGCATGGAACATAAATGGTATATCCCCGAATAAACAGGAATTAGAACTATTCATGAACATTAACAAACTGGATATATTATTAGTCTCTGAAACACATATGACTGACCAAAGAACTGTTAACATTAGGGGATGTAATGTATACTATGCCAACCATCCAGATGGAACATCACATGCTGGGGCCGCAGTGATAGTCAAAGAACACATAAGACACCACATCACGCCAAGTTTTAGACATGCACATATACAGGCCGCAATTATATCTGTGGATGATTGGCAGGGATCTCTAAATATAGCTGCAGTATACTGCCCCACGACATCGTATAGATGAACGAATGTATACCGATTTCTTCCTTACTCTCGGTGAAAGATTTATTGTAGGAGGAGATTGGAACTCCAAGAATACGTTTTGGGGCTCTCGATTGACGACGACAAAGGGGCGAGAACTAAAAAAAGCAATTGATATTAATAACCTTAATATATATGTGAACTTGTATGTTTGTAAACGCATCCACGATACAGGAGAAAATCCTAGTGGGGGGCAACGTTTTTATAAAAAAAAATAATAATAATAATAACCTTAATGTGATATCAACAGGAGAACCAACTTACTGGCCAACAGACCCTAACAAAACTCCAGATCTCATCGACTTCTTTATCACCAAAAAGATGTCAGGGCTCTATATAAAAGTGATATCATGTCTGGATGGGTCCTCGGATCATACACCCGTGGTATGCGTACTGAGTACCACAGCAATCTGGAAAGACCCACGGGAGACTCTGTATAATCATAAAACCGACTGGGAGGCCTTTCAAGATTATATCAATAATAACGTCAATTTGCACATACCTCTTAAAACAGCAGACGACATAGAGGATGCTACATGGTATGCCACTAACTTAATACAGAAGGCGGCTTGGCTATCAACTCCGCACATAACACTTAAACCACAAAATTATGACACAACTCTGGAAATACGAGAGTTGATAGGCGCTAAGAGAAGATTACGACACCGATGGCACACCAGTAGGAACCGTCAAGACAAAAAAGCTCTCAATAAAATACAAAAAGAACTAAGGGAACTTATTACAGAAACCGAGAACAACACACTACAAGAAAAACTTAAGACCCTATCACCATGCAAAACAGAGGATTATACACTTTGGAAAATGACTAATACAATGAAAAGGCCAAAAGAACACATACCTCCACTAAGACAAACTAACGGCACCTGGTCTCGAAAGCCTCAAGAAAAAGCAGATTTATTTGCTAATTACCTTAAGAATGTATTCAAACCTAATGAAACTGACAATGTGCACACCGAGCGAGAAATTGACGAAGCCTTGAATAGTGACCAACAGATGTCTCTACCATTGAAACTAGTGACAACGATAGAAGTGAAAAGAACAATAATAAACCTAACACAGAAAAAGGCACCTGGATTTGATCTGATAACACCAGTAGTTATCAAATATCTACCAAAAAAAGGCATCGTCTTGCTGACAATCCTCTTCAATGCCATACTGAGACTACAACATTACAATAAACATGGTAGCCAAACCAGGGAAGCCGCCAACGGAGGCTACATCATATAGACCCATAAGTCTTCTCCCCTTGTTGTCGAAAGTTTTCGAGAAACTGGTCCTGAAGTGCCTTCTACCAATACTGAAAGAACAAAAAGTGATACCAGACCACCAATTCGGCTTTCGCGCACACCATGGAACGACAACATCAGGAACGAGAACAAATACATCGGGTAGCTCACACGATAAGGCAAGCGCTGGAGAGAAAAGAGTACTGCTCGGCTGTTTTTCTCGATATTCAACGGGCATTCGACCGCGTTTGGCATAAGGGCCTGTTATATAAGCTGAAGCTTCATCTACCAAATACTGAGTACATGCTATTGAAATCTTATCTGCAAAACAGACTATTCCAAGTCAAATGCGAAGACTCTCTGTCAAGTATCTCAGAAATAGAAGCAGGAGTGCCCCAAGGTTCGGTACTGGGTCCCATCCTATATAAAGTCTACACTGCTGACCTGCCCACTTCACCGAGGAGGCCATCACCCCTCCCAGCCGCCATACTCGCCATGGTCGAGAGGAAGAGGAGACTCCGCAGGCAATGGCAAAGGACCCGATGCCCGACAATGAAGAGCTCGCTCAACGCTCTGGCCGCCAGAATCTCGTCCGCCGTGGCAAATCACACGGCCGAATCCTGGCAACGAGCCATCGAGCACGTGAGCGACGACTGGTCGGGCATACACAGATTGTGCCGCAGTCTCTCAGGGAAGCCAGCTCCGATAAGACCCCTCCTGGCCGGCGACGGTACACCCCGCTACCGAGCCGAAGACCGAGCGGAGCTCTTCGCTGATTCCCTGGAGAGCCAGTTCCAGCCCAACCCGGCCCGCAACGTGCAACACACAGCGGCTATCGAACTTCAGGTAGCACAGTACCTGGAGCAGCCGATCTCCCCCGAAGAGGACCCAATCGTGCTCTCCCCTGGCATGGTGCGGCGTATGGCTCTGCGAGCCCCACTACGCAAGGCACCCGGCCCGGACGGAGTACCCAACGAAGCCCTCCGCCGCCTGCCGCCACGAGGAATCGCGACGTTGACGCGGCTATTCAACGGCATCCTCCGCACCGGACACTTCCCTGCCAAGTGGAAGCTCGGCAGAGTAATCATGCTGCCCAAACAGGGGAAGAACACACTGCTGCCGGGGAGCTATCGCCCCATCACGCTCCTGGATGCTGTCTCGAAGCTCTTCGAGAAGCTGCTGCTGTTGCACTTGCGCCCACATCTCCAGCCACGCGGCGAACAGTTCGGCTTCAGGGCTGAACACTCCACCACCCTGCAAGTCGCGAGGGTACTGCACGACCTGGCGGCCGCGCGCAACAAGCGCGAGCGCGCCGCGGCAGTATTCCTCGACATGGAGAAGGCGTTCGACCGCGTCTGGCATGCCGGCCTGCTCAGCAAGCTGGCCACATCTACTACTCCTCGAAGACTAGTTAAGATCGTGGCCACCTTCCTGCATGGCAGAACCTTCCAAGTGGCAGTGGAAGGCACTCTGTCGACCGAGCGGAACATCCGAGCCGGCGTGCCCCAGGGAAGCTGCATCTCACCTGTGTGCTACTGCGTGTACACGGACGACATCCCTGTCGCGAGCGGCGTCAAACTAGCGCTGTACGCCGACGACGCCGCCTACTACACGACATCGCTGAACCCGAGGCACGCAGTAGTTAAACTACAGCGCGCCCTAGATGCACTCCCTGAATGGCTGGAGAAGTGGAGACTGGCTGTGAACGTGGCCAAGACTCAAGCGCTCGCCGTGGGGATCATGAAGCCGACACCCATGACACTCATGGGAGAGCAGGTCCGGTGGGCGCCGAGCGTTAAATGCCTCGGCGTGACCATCGACCGCTCGCTCTCAATGACGCCCCACGTGCAGCAGGCTGTTGCTCAGGCGCGCGCCGCGCGTTACCTCTTGCGCCCGGTGATCGACTCGGCGCTACCTCTCCGTGCGAAGCTCGGTATCTACAAGGCCTACATTCGGACACGGCTCACCTACGCCGCCCCGGCATGGTACGCGCTCGTGTCCGAAACTAACAAGAAACGCCTCCGTGCGCAGCAGTCACTGTCGCTGCGCACCATCGTACAGGCCCCGCGCTTCGTACGGAACGCGACAATCGCCCGAGACCTCGGCGTAGAGAGCGTCGACGCATTCGTGCAGCGCCTGAGCACCACATTCTTCGAGCGCTCCGATCGGTCGCGGCACGACCACCTCCGGGAGCTGGCACCCTACCACCGGCGCCCCCCCGACGGCTTCGGCCTCCCAAGAGACCTGGTCGCGCCGACCGACCCATCGGACACCGCGTGAGACTCCCGCCCGCCCGCCGGCGGATCGGTAGAGTCTCCGCCTCCACCGGACACGACCGCGCGCCGCTACCAACCCGCCGCTCACCGGGCTCCCCCCGGCTCGAGCGCGGCCCCTAGCGGCGCCCCCACTGGACACGACCATGCCCCGCCAACAGCTTGCTGCTCGCCTGGCTTGCCCGGCTAGAGCGCGGCCCATGGCGGGGCAAACCACCGGACTCGACACCGCATCGGGCCCCGCAAGGAGCCCGACTAACCCAACCCCTCGCCTGCTGTAGCAGGCAGCGAGCGCACCCGCCGAAACAGGCATCGGCCTGGAACGCGCGACCTCGCGCCCCCTGCCGGGGACGCAGAGAAGACTCGACGGCGGCCCACTTCAGATAATGTTGTGACGGCAACCTATGCAGATGATACCGCAGTACTTTCCTGTAGTAAAGACCCAAACATAGCCTCCGCAAAACTGCAGGAATGCCTGGATGCAATAGGATTGTGGTTAAAAAAGTGGAGAATCAGAGCCAGCCCATCTAAATCAGTGCACATTACATTCACACTAAAAAGAGGGCAATGCACACCAGTAACACTGGATGGTGCTGTCTTGCCAACAAGCACGATAGTTAAATACTTAGGCATGTACCTTGACAAAAAACTCATTTGGCAGGCTCACATAAAGGCTAAAAGAGACCAAGCAAATAAAAAGTTTGTGGAACTATATTGGCTTATAGGTAGGCAGTCTAAACTAAGTTTGGAAAATAAAGTCCTTATCTACAAGTGCATCCTAAAACCGATTTGGACATACGGTGTACAGCTCTGGGGATCGGCAAGCCACTCAAATATTGAGATCCTCCAGCGCTACCAAAACAAAGTGCTAAAGGTACTGGTTAATGCACCATGGTTCACACGAAACACGGAGGTGCACGAATATCTGCAGATTCCGACAGTCAAGGAAGAAATAAAGAGTTCATCTGTGTCTTACAAACAACGCATTGGGCGACACATTAACCATCTGGCTTCACAGCTCATACACTCAGACAACTGCTTATCTCGACTGAAAAGAAAACAACTAGCGTCTACATAAACCCATTTTTAGGGAAAAAAGAAATAGAGTTAGCATGTCACGGGATGTGCAACTCTCCAAAGTCCCAAAAGCACGTCATCTCATCTGATTAAAGCCGTATCGGATGATTGTAGATCTGAGGAGAAAAAAAAAATGTATAGAAGATGTGTATTCATTCTCGTTCATTGATAAAGCTTATGTTCAACTTATGGTCAAAATTTCCAAAATCAATACTAAAAAAATACAATAGTAAATACTTTTTTAGGGGGTACAATCGTAAAATGACTCCTCCCGCCAAGAGTGAGACGATAGAAAGTGTCAGAATCTTACTGATTAAAAACCACCGCGTAGGAAGGAACGTGGTCCTACTTCGAGCCAGACCCATGGTAAATTACGTTTTCCGCAGCTCCAGGCGTAATAATCTGACCCTATATCATAGCTTCATAATGTACGCTGACACTAAGGCCTAGCTTCAGACCACTATTTGATACCACAACAATGATAAATGATAATATAGGATAATATATGTATAATTACCTATTATCATTACCAAAGGATGCGAGTGGGCGGGCGTTATTACATGAACTGACGTAATTATTTTTACTTACGACGCCTACAAAAACCAACTCAGAACTTTCTTTGTGAAAGTAATAAAAATATGCAAAAACATTGATGGTAGTTGTTTGTAACCGACTTCAAAAATGAGGTTCTCAATTTTACCTGTATGTATGTTTGTGTGCGATTAGCTCGCGATTGGCTGAACCGATTCTGATGTGGGTTTCAGAAAAATGTTTATTACACTTAGGAAGCGAACGTAGTACATTAATTAACCGACTTCAAAAAAAGGGAGCTGAAATCGATTTTTTTATAGCTTACAAAAGAATTATTCGTACTAATGCCTCAAGCTAGGCGGAGTGACGATGTTTGCAGACTGATTGGCAATAGTTAGAAACGAAAAGCTGAAAATATCGTTAGCAGTGCTTTTGACGAGGAACACATCCTGCACAGAGCATCTGCTTTGGAGTCGGTTGGACATGACACCCATCTGGACGGAAACGTGCTGACGACAATGATGATATTCCTCATCTATTGACATCCGTAAAGATTTAATATTTTTTTTACAAAACGTTCGATTCGACATCATCATCATCAACTGCATCACTGCTGAGCAAAGCCTTTTATCACACGGAGAAGTTTTAAGGATTAATCACCACACTTGCTCAATGCGGGATGGCGAAAAAACTTATAATTAGAAATTATAAGCCCAGGTTTCCTCAGCGATGTTTGCCTTCACCGTTTTTCAGTGATGTTTAGATAATATTAGAAAGTATATATAACTTGGAAAAAATCATATTAATACTTGCGATTGGTAGGTTTTAAAACCATGCATGCCTGAGAAGCGGGCGTCTTAAGCCTCCAGGCCACCATGAAATAAAAGTTCGACTAAAGGAATGTAAATAACGTAGGTTATAAATTACGAAAAGTATCGAGCTAAAATACAGCTATAATCTATCACAAATATCATCACAGTTATCAATAAAACTGTCTCCACAGCTACAAAACTATCCCACATCAGAGGACCATTTACAAACAATATCGCACAAACAAATGAATCCGGAACTCCTTAACGAGAACCAGACAAATATTTGTTCCATGAAACTCAAGCAATTGAAACCACGGCACGTGTAAAACAATGGAACACCCCTTATAACCCTCCCTGTGGGATAGGATGATCAATTTGACATGTTGCCAAACTTCAAACTGAAATTTGTCGTTTAATTGCTTTATGTAGATGGCGCTGGTGTCGCTTTTGAGGGCGTGAATGGATGTCAGCTTATTGAGGTGATCTATCATTTGTTTGATGGGTTGTGTAACGATTTTTTCAAATGAATCATATTGTTAGTGTTAATACAGTTTCTTGTGTAAGGTGTTACAAACAGTTTCGTATGTAAGGCGAAATATATAATAATTTATTTCATTTACAGTAAGTAATCACATTATTTTAATTTATAGTATATTTATAGTTTATTACAATAAGTAATTCTAACGATCTTCATAAATCTGTGGCTCCAATATTAATGTAGTAAATCTCAGCAACTGACAGGACACAAGGACAGTAGCTATCTGCTAATATTGCTTGGTTAGCATTGCTATATACGATGAAAGGAGTGAAACAATCATGGCTGCGAATAAATAAATAAATAATAGCGTTTCAATTTGAAGGAGCATAGAAGAGTTGAAGTAATTAAAAAGAAGTTGTCTATGTTTAGAATTAAAACTTTTGTGAGACATACTATATTAATTATTATGTTTTCGGCTTACAGTTAGTTTTTTTTTCGAGTTACAGTACAGTTACAGTAGCAACGCGACAGTCGCCGCGTCCGTCATGTAATGCTGCTCATATGTCGAGTCGAGTTCTTCTGAGGCTCATGTTTTTTTTGCTCGGCTTTACCCGCTCTGCTAGGCGCCTATTGATCGTAGTGTAAAGTTTTATAGTCCTATAGCTTTCCTCAATAAATGAACTATCCAAAACAAAAATATGTTTTCAAATCAGACTAGTACTTCCTGAGATAAACGCGTTCAAACAAACGAACTCTTCAGCTGTATCATAATTATGTTCATTATACAGATATTGTATTTGATAAGGTAATCTTATTTAAAAACTCATGAAAAGTAAATAAAGTTTATAGTGCAGGACCTTTTTTCAGATTTCTAGGCTTCGAGTAGTGTATGACAAACTCGCAAATCGTAATTGAAACTAAAGCAATCGTCCTCACTACTAAACCAAAGAATCTTTGAACCAACGATCGTAATAGCTTCTTATACAGAAATAACACCAGCCGAAATCCTTGCACAAACGTGTATACAATTAGCAAATGGAAAATTAAACTCTATACTATACACCTAAAACACAAACTCCAATGTCGTCACGAAATGAACTGAAACTTTGCGACCCCAGGGTAATCGTCCCTGTTCTGGCAATGACGTCATAGCTACCTGTGGATTCGACCCGGAATGTACGAGTATTAGGGTAGCTGAGTGAGGAAATAAGTGTATTACGACCATGTTATCTTGATACTTGAGCGGATGACTTGTAGAATAGGCCAACTTGTGTGGTATACAGGTAGGAAAAGAGAAATAGATTCACAAGAATTATATGGTTTGGATGCATTTTCCCACAGAACAATTGGATACTTGCAAACTAGTCAAATTCAATGCTTTTATCGAACTGTCAAAACCGACATTTTTCTATGAATTTTGTACGAGATTGTGTATTGTGACGTCACGTTTTTTACCGTCAAACAGCATACTTATTACTTAAAAATTTACTGAAAAATACTAATATTAAGTTGTTCATAAAATCAATTAAGGAAAGTGAGATAATTATTTTAATATTTTTATATTGTATTGAACAGTCGAAATAATGTATTTTTGATTAAGGAAAATACCAATAGTATTAGCCCGTGGATGCAAGTGGAGAGTTCGACGTGGAGGACCAAGGCGAGGCCTTTGTCAAGCAGTGTACGTCTATCGGCTGTTGATGATGATGATAAAGAAGGAAAGTACCCCATTCTTTGCGTGATCACAAAACCTATACAGTGCACCAGTATTTTCACCCAAAACAATTGTTTACGTGATCGACTAATTGTTGTACTGCGTCCAGTTCAATCCAGAATATACAAACGTGTTTAAACACACCTACGACACAGATCAGTTTTAAATTTAAAAAAAAACATAAAATCCCTGCTTGTATGTATCATTTCGAATTTAAAACAAATATGACTTGGGTGTCTTCAAGTCCCGAGTGAACAGGTTGCTCATAGGTAGGCGTGCTCCATCGTCGGCCACATCATCGCTTACCATCAGGCGAGATGGTGGTTAAACGTCGAGCTATAAAGTATTAAAAAAAAAATAATAATAAAATAAAACAATTACACACTTAAACCACAGAATTCATAAATAGGAAGTACTTATATAAATATTTACAAAACAGATAATATTTGGAGAATATAATGTATCCTTGTGGGGTCCTATCTTAATAAAGGGTCACTGGGTGGGGTTCGGACATGGACGCAATATGTTAGCCATTCGTCCGTGAGTGAAACATGAATGATAGTAGCCGGTATGTCATGTGTATGTGTGTGTGGATTATTGTTTGTGAAGCGTTGAAACTTTATTTTTATTACTTAGCTTTGATTCACTATTAGTGAATGTCATTATTTTATATGTAGATTTAATTGCCTCATTGGCCGTGTGGTCGCAAGTGCGACTGCTAAGCAAGGGGTATCGTGTTCAGTTTTAAAAAAATCTCAGTAGTAGCAAAGGAGTCTGCAATTCTGCCCGGTATATCGCAATGGACTCAGTGTTACATGGGACTCATAACATAAATTGTGAAAAATTAGTGTTACATTGTGAACCACTGGCTACCACCACCGCGGATGGGGCTCAATAGGGTTGATGCTGATACGGAGCCACAGCCAGGATACACACACACACACACATCATCGCTTACCACCAGGCGAGGTAGTGGTCAAACGTCAGTCCAATCTAATATACATAAAAACACCTACCTAAGTTATTCGATGATTTTTCCCATAAAAAAAGCACGTACTTTTTCAGGAACGAAAAGGTTTTCATGTTATGATAAATAAAATAAAAAACAAAACACAAAATTCGTAATTACATTTAAAATATCTTCAACAATCAAATTGCCAATGAAACTCCAATCACAATACATTGTAGGACCCATCACAAAAGTACAGTCATGCAACAATTTAGCTACACACGTCAACATTTACGTCATATGCAATAAAAGTGTTAAATTTAGACATCATACTTCTATTATTGATCGTTTACTCAAGCTATTAAGTGAACAATCGAACTGATTTAGCTATGAAAATGTAAACATTTCATGAAGTATTGTTGTACCCCTTTTTGTTGGTGAGTGTACGCAGAGGCATATCTTATTTTGAAAACGTTACGTTTCATTGTTAGGGTTTCTGACTTACTCGCGTAACGGTTTGACGAGGAACTAGACTAGCAGAATATAAGCCCCTAGCAAGGCTTGAAACTAGTCAAGATCCTCGTCAAACAGTTACGTGAGTAAGACGAAAACATAACAGTTATGGCTTTGACTGCCGACAGAAAACTGTTGAAGGTAAATCCTCCGCTAGCGTGGCCTATACGTTGTCCCCCATAGCGTTTAAGGTGTTAATTAAGTATGTCTCACGAAAGTTACAATACGTTTCATTGTGAAATTTAGTCTTTGTAAAAATACCTATGATACAGAGAAAGATTAGTTTGGAATAACATAAAAAAAATATTAATGAAAAATCATTTCACAAAGATCTTAAAGAACCTACTTATTGCATCGGATCGTTTCCAACGCATCCAATTTCGATTTGCACTACCAAATTCAACTTGTTAAAACTTGTAATTTGAACGACAACTCAATTCGAACTTTATGCTACTGAATTTAAGTTACAAGTATGTGTGTATATTGCATTTCGAATGCATATTGGTAACTGATTGTGAAATATCGATCAAGTTTTACAACTATTAAGTGAGGTTGAGGACTTCAAATTGGTGCTGTCAAAGATTACAGTCGACATGCATGAAAATATTGATGACTGATGATGAAGCGAAAGAGGTAGGTATGTAGGAATCGTAGTAATTGGCGTTTCATTGTCTCTGTCTATCCCATGGGAGACAGACGTGAAGTTATGTAAGTATGTATGTTACAATACAAGTAAAAGATAAATAAATATTTCTTATCGCATTTTTTTTTGTTACACACTGTGTCTTATGTTTTAATTACATTTCCTGTCTCAGGTCTACTGAAAGAAATTCCAACAGGAATAAGTAGCACCTTTGTACTCTTATTTTATATATATATATGTGTGTTATCCTCTGTGCTGTTTGTGTGTACATAAATCTATATAAATAAAAATCAATTTCCGTTCGTTAGTCTCGCTAAAACTCAAGAACAGCTGAACCGATTTGGATAATAATTTTGGTCTTGAAATGTTCGTGGGAGTCCAGGGAAGGTTTATAAGATGAGAAAAAACATTCATAGGCGGTACGAAGTTTGCCGGGCCAGCTAGTTATTAAATAAATAAATAAAATAAACTAAGAAAATCACAAAATTCAATCTATACTTCACAAAATCTGTTATCAACGAAGGTAATATTATTACCCAAATACCGATCCTGAAGCTCACGGTATACGCTAAACAAATTACTGAACCAACCCAACCTTAATCAGTAGAAAATGTTTGAACAAAATATTACCGCCTCATTATTATAATGGACAAACCTGTCGGAGCTCATAAATCATGTTAGAAATTTTAATATAAAATGGCTAATTAGACTGATTAGGAGTACAATGATGAGCACAAAGGGTGCACTGTTACCAACAGACGGATGATGGTTGGAAATAAATCAGTAATTAGTAATTGCCTGGCGGTTCTTTTTTATATGGCATAAGCCGGTAAACGAGCAGACGGATCATCTGATGGTAAGCAATCGGCGTCGCCCATGGACACCTGGAACACCAGAGGCGTTACAAGTGCGTTACCGGCCTTTTGGGAATTAGGAGTTTGATGATCGTTGGGGCTTCAGGGATTGGGAGATTGGGGAAGGGGAGGGTAATTGGGCCCCCGGTAACCTCACTCACACGACGAAACACAATGCAAGCGTTGCTTCACGTCGGTCTTCTGTGAGGCCGCGGTATCACTCTGGTGGAGCCGGCCCATTCGTGCTGAAACATGGCTCTCCCACACTTAAGGTTCCCGGAGGATTCCCTCTAAATTGAGGATTTTGGATAAGAGAATGGTGTTGGAATGTCGATAGATTTTTTTATTGAGTCGACGTTTGGTTCTGGTAAGCACTGATGCGGCCTACGATGGAGCATGTCTGCCTATATACTTGAGATCCTTCAGGAAACACAAACTGCACTGTTGAAGCGGTGTCTAGGCAACTGGCTGCCGTGCAACGTGTAGCAGGTTCGATTCCCGCACGGAGCAACTCTTTGTGTGATCCACAAACTGTTGTTTCGGGTTTGGTTGTCATGTATGTAAAACTGTATGTTTGTAAACGCACTCACGACACAGACGAAAATTATAGGCAACATTTTAAAAAAGAAACCTCTAGTAAAGAGTTCCATTACTTTGGTGTTTGTGTCGATATATTTAAGAATTTGGTTATGAATTAAATATGTGTTATTAGACAGCCTAATCCTATTACGAAACGATTAAAAATTCCGGTTCTTTTGAGTTCAATTTTTAAGCCTGGTTATGGTAATGAGAAATTCAGTTTTAAAAGTCCAATAAGGGAATAGAAAATACAGTGTATGATATTCAACAAATAAATTATGAATTTCACCCAATTTAATAGTGTAGCCTTGACTGCCAGAAAGGTCATGGGTTCATTTCATGGGCCGGGAAAAGTATTACTGGGGTTTTTAAAAATTCTACGTAGTAGCGCGGAATGGCACGATTTGGAATTGTGCCCGATATATGGCAATAGGCTCACCCCCGATTACATGGGACTCATAACATAAATAGTGAAAAGTGGGTGTTATATTGTACAGTGGCATTAAGTGCCGTAATGTGCAACACTGATGAGCAAAGCCTTCTTCTCACAGGGAGAAAGTTTGAGCATTAACCACCACGCTTGCTCAAGGGGGTTGACGATTTCAAACTTATTGTTAAAAATTACATGACCAGGGATTTTATTATTATTCCTCACGATTTTTTCTTCACCTTATGTCAATCAATGGTGTCCAAATAAAAACGTCATACTATTGGTACTAGCCATTTTTAGGCCATTTTGTCAGTTAGGTATACCACGTACCTACTACTCCTACGAGAAAAATTAAAAATCGACGCTTACAAAGAACATCCCTGTCTCGAATTAATTTACTTTGAAAAGGTGTCAAAATGTCCGTTTAGGTGGGAAGATCTCGCTTTGTCTTATTAAAAGATTTAGTATTAAATTCCACGGACCAGGAGGGGAGTGACCGAGGAGTCCCCGAGGGATTTACTTACTAAAAATAATCATAAAAATATTATAATATAGGTATTATTGTTGCAAATTATTAAAGGCGAAAGAACTCATTATTAAAGCTTCACTTTTTCTTTCCTTTTGTACAGGATTTTTGGTGTGCAATTTATTTTAATGAATGGAGGAATATGCAATGTTTTCAGTCATACGTCTACTGTCTTCTATTCTGTTCTATTTATTGATACACTATCTTCTTTTCTTCTATTATCTCTTAGTTATCTTCCGCAGCGTGAAATTAACATTTTGACAGGTAAAGTGACCTTACTATATTTTATAATATGTAAGTCTAATTACTATGCAGATACATAAATAGAGTTTGATTCAATATATATATAGTAAGCATTGGTTGGATACTGAACCGGTTAATGTATTATTTTAATATAGGAAGATGCTGAGCATCTCGCTCGTCTTCTGAAAAACCATCAATAAATTACTTTTTAATATTTTCCTCATATTTTCTATACCTAATAATAAACACATTACAAATCTCATATCGATACAGGCAGTAGACTAAAACATACATTAAAAAAAAATTACAGGATGTAGAAAAATTGAACTTCAAAAATAGATGACTTCAAGTACAAAATGATCAAAAAAGAAATATGATCGACATTAGAATGACGTAAGCTGATGAGAGTGCTCGTGTCAGTGCTACGAAATGTCATGCACAATGACGTTTGTTGACAAGTTATATTTTTAGCTTTTTTTAAGGCAACGACAACGTCTTCAACGTTTCTGTTGACTTGCCATTTTGTAATTAGGCAAATTATAATCTTACTAGCTACTACGCGCGGCTTTGCCTGCATTTCTGTGGGATTAAAAGTAGCCTATATGTTTCTATTTCAGACCATAATCTAGCCTTATTTCAAATTTAATTCCGATTTCTTCAGTAGTTTTTATGTGATGGAGTAAAAAGCATACACACAAACTCACACGCATTCATATAATATTAGTAAGATATACAACTTTTTGAATTTGTAGATTATTGTGAATGTTACAACAGATACAATGTTACGATGTAACATAAATAAAAATAACAGTAACAGTAACCGACTGCCTCGTTGGCCGAGTGGTTGCAAGTGCGACTGCCGGGCAAGGGGTATCGGGTTCGATTCCCGGATCGTGCAAAGTATTACTGGGTTTTTAAAAAATTCTCAGTAGTTGCACGGAGTCTGGAAATGTACCCGGTATATGGCAATAGGCTCACCCCCTATTACACAGGACTCATAAAATAAATAGTGAAAAGTGTTACATTGTACAGTGGTATAATGTGCACCTCTGCCTACCCCTTTAGGGATAAAAGGCGTGATGTTATTATTACGTTGGTTTTACTTGATGCATGATCCAGAACCAAATGTTACAAACTCGTCAAATTAAATTTTCTAAGAATTTAATACACGGAGGGACCTATATTTAACATAAAAATAGATATCCTTTCTAGAATAGTACGTCGGAAATTTCCAGGAAAATATACTGTTCCCGTGGGATAGATTTGTATTTTTCTTAAAGAAGGTTGGAGAATAACCCTTATCATACTCACAATAACCACACGAATAACAAACATATACGTAGATACATACACACATTCGTACATAAATAATTTAGATATCTATTCGTTCCTTCCACTCCAATAACATTGGTATCACATGATTTTACTTAATTATGGGGCATTTGAGAATGAAGAATAATATAATAGTGTAGTTGAAGAGGTATGAAAAGTAAAAATCCGTCAGTTAGGTAGATAATTTAAAAAATATTAGACTAGTAGTGTCTAAT
Source organism: Spodoptera picta (assembly GCA_038387885.1). Lineage (NCBI taxonomy): Eukaryota > Metazoa > Arthropoda > Insecta > Lepidoptera > Noctuidae > Spodoptera > Spodoptera picta. The sequence continues at coordinate 83,587 of JAZHFQ010000752.1, read as the reverse complement.
ATTAATAGTTAGATACAATGGTGTGGGAGAGCCATGCTTCGGTACGAATGGGCCAGCTCGACCGGAGTGATATCACAGCCGAGCAGAAAGCCGACGTGAAGCAACGCTTGCGTTGTGCTTCGTCGTGTGAGTGCGGTTACCGGAGACCTAATTACACTCCCTCTCCTTCCCCAATTTCCCCAATCCCTGAATCCCCAATCATTCACCAACTCCTAATTCCCAAAAGGCCAGTAACATACTTGTAACGCCTCTAGTTTTCCAGGTGTCCATGGACGACGCCGATTGCTTATCATCAGCTGATCTGTCTGCTCGTTTACCGGCTTATGCCATAAAAAAACAAAAATGTATTTTTTTATTTTGTCACTTAAGTAAAGAATACTTAGATAAAACGTTAGAAAAAAAGATAGATAAAAGTTTAGGAGTTCCCACTCCTAAACTTATGTTCGTTCTAACTAGCTCCCGCCAGCTGTATCGTGATGTCATGATATTTTAAATCAAGATAACTATTGCCGAAAGTATTTAATTCTGTAAGAAAAAAATACGAGTGTAGCGTTTCAAATTAAAATACCAACCGAATATTATAACAATAATTAAGAAATACCCTATTGCCTTGTTTGTCAAGAGGCCAATGATGAGTGACTACCGAGCAGAGAGCTTTTCTTTTAATTCCCAGCAAAATAAATTATTAGTGTTATTTATCAGGTGTTTGAAAAAAGAATTACGGCGTAACGTACCCCATTCAAACTGTCAAGTGATGCGGACGAGTTCTCTTACTTCATAATTACGATTCGAGAATTAAATTCTTTATAAGTAATGTTCACCCACAACCGACCTTATTAGTTACAACAACAGCAAGATTCTATTTTTATTAATATATGTATTACATTATGATAGTCACGGACAAGTGCTGAAAATCAGCGCCGCGACTCGAGCGCACTCGGGTCACAGCATTTAAGCTGAGCTCTGGCCTTTTTGCGCAGTCTTCACTGTTTTAATTTTTTTTTTGTATGTTATTGTACTTTGTGACGGTGTGCAAATAAACAATTTTTCTTTCTTTCTTTCTTTCAAAAAGTCAACTAGCTAACTAACTTTACCCTTACAATACTCTTGCACTAACTAAAGCTATAACTATGATACAGCAACTACATCTATTAGTTACTAGCAGTTTAAGTTGCAGACAGTTAGCGGTTCGACTGTGGTTTGCGTTGACCGCGGTATCAGATATAAAGTGGTTCCATTTCATTCAGTATTTTACGATAATAGATTGTCTGTAGTCTTTTCTGTTGGCAACATTTATATGAATAATGGTTAGTATTCGATTTTAATATAGAGGAAATATTACTAGTATTTTTTAAGGGGGGAAAATCATCGAATGTCAGACTCTTGCTGACTAAAATCCAACCCGTTCCTTCTCCTGCACGTCGAGCCGGAGCCCCGGTAACCCGTTAGGTTCTCCGCGACAAATATTACAAGTATAGAACTCATTCAGGGGTCGTATGACTATTTGTTTTACATACATACATGACTTCATGCCTGTCTCCAAATGGAGTAGGCGGAGACGACGGAACGCCAATTGCTACGATTCCTACATACCTCCTACGCTTCATCAACAGTCATCAATCTTTTCATGCATGCTCGTCGGTTAAAGTTACTTTTATTTTGGCCCTTCTTTAATATATCGCCAATCTGGTCAGTATAGAGGTAGCCGCCCTCTACCGACGGCCTCATTCATATCCGCTCTGTATACTTCTTCCGTTACTATACTTTCATTCATCCTTTCTACATGTCCGAACCAGCGTAACATTCCCTGTTCAGTCCTTGTTACTTGGACATTTAACAGAGACGAGGCAGTGTGACCAGTCTCTGATAAACTTAATTGAAATCTTTGAAATGCGATCTCGAACTCGCCAAGTATGGACATAACCGCAAACCTAGCTTCTTGTAGGAAGCTCATAGTATGTATCAATAAGGGCTGTTCAAGAATGCTGATTTGATGATGTATAACGTTCTGGATTCTTGGTAAAATTGCTATATGATTCCTACTAAAAAAACGAAACTCACAAACACAAACACTGAATCATTTGATACCTTTCACCTAAAAAACCTCTTTTACAAAAATTGGGACACTTTTTCCGAAAACGTACAATTATTTTCGTCTCGTCTGTGGAACGGGTTGAGAAAAGGGCTAATCTAAAGGGATCAAGTGAATAGGTTTTATCTTTTAGGGAATCTACTTAAATGATAAAAGGATGCCGTGAGTAGAAAAAAAAGAAAAACTTACTTCAGCTGTTAACATGGCGGCCCTCTGCCCGCGCATTTCAATTTAAAAGTGTTTATCCGTTTTTTTTTAATTTTACGTATGAGGCACCGCCCAACGATTTTTGGCTTTACTTTATATCTATTTTGTTAATTTTAATTTAATGTTTTTTTTTTAATTCTTTATATTTTATGTCAGTTATTTAAATATGCAACTGGGCGTGTTTCCATTATTTGGTAAGTTCTGTTACGGGGCGGGTTAATGTAGGCTTTTTAAAAAAATACTTTATTTAAAACTGGAAAGTATTTAATTAAAAAAAAACGTTCCAAAAAGTCTATAGTTAATCCGTGACGAGCGACGTTCAAACCCACACTGCTGTATTAAGGTATAACTTCGAAGTTATTGCAAAATGCTGAGTCAATAGAAAAACGTAAAATAGGTACACTTAATGCAGTGGAATACACGTGTTGCAGCGTCAGCTGTTTATTTTCATATTCATGAATGTTATTTAATATATTATAACAGTTCCCTATTCGCTCATAGGCAACATAAGACTGAATTATGTTTTTAATTTACTCAAATTAGAAGGGAATTTCTAGTATTTACTATACTACAAGTAGGTATATCGACGAGGTTTTAATACGATGTAGTTAAAACTATAACCAAATAATCAAGGACACAATACGCAAAAAAGTACAAAGACCCAAAAAAAGGTTATTTATTCTGACCTGGTTTAACGTTAATCACGTATTTAGCTATATCTTATCAACAACGAGATCGATCGCTTTTCCAGCATTACTGAGCCTCGAAAAACATACAAACAGATAACGGAATGATTATATAGATAATTTTCATGGAAGTGACTAAGAGCTACGTAAACAACATACGAACGAAAAAATTTTGAAACCTTATTACCTACAAATGCCAAACATTACCTACAAACCCGTAATATTGTGTGTAACTAATTTTATTTTGTTTATATAACATTTTAAACTATATAAAACTTAAAATTAACAAAGAAAATAAAACAAAACTAAAAATAACCTGGATAAACTTTTTGACTGAGGAATAATGTTCCTCTGTCAAAAAGTCGGGCAATACCGCTGGTAAAAGCTGGTAAAATATATACAAATCATGTAATTGATGAACAATAATAGCTCCTAACTCCAAGAGAAAGTATGATAGCACAAATAATAATACAATAGTGCAACATTTTGAACAACACAAAGAGGAGACGGCGAATTATTCAATTGCCATAAAGTACTTAGGACCCATCTGCAGTGATCTATCAATTTGATCGTTTCCGCGATATGAATAAAGACCAAAATTGCAGCAATTTTTAAATCAACACTGTGGTGTTGTTTTGGCGATGTTTATGCATCCAGGTCCAATTGGACCTGACGACGGAAGAAGTTTTAATGTGATCCTAGGGGAACTAAGGTCAAATACATGTTAAAGGACAGTGTGGCGACACATGTCAAATGACAGCATGTCAGTTACTATCGAAATCAATGGATGATGTAACAAAAATCCTACATCGCACATGTGAAGTTTATATTCGATTTAACACAGATAAAAAATCCCAAAGATCAACTGTTGGGCAGAAAGCCCGCCAGGCACGAAAACCTCGCCTGGTCGGAGGAACCTCCTTTTCCAATATTAGGGAACTTTACTCTGTGTTCTCTAAAACAGTAGTAAACTAAGCCCGGCTATGTTTTTTCTGCCATCACTTTAAGGATTAGCCATTGACTTCTCCCACCGAAGGTGAGGCGAGAGATAATTTCACTGTGAGGCGAGAGATAATTTCAGACTCTTACTAACTAAAACCACATCGTTAAGTTGTCCGCACCTCCGGGTTGTGTTTGCCAATTGGAGTCATGTAAGAAAATGTCTATATTATTAGCAAAAATAAATTTTGTCTAAAACCAAAATTAATACCTACATCAAATTGCAAATGATTGATCAATCATATTTATTAATTATCACTCAGCCGCTTTACATTCATTTTTATATTGAACATTACTTAATGTCTACCAAATTAATCTTTTTTATAACTTTTATATTTACGACGATTATAAAAATATTTTAGTGTCTCTCACAGCTGTGTCATATTAATATACCTAATATTCTTGAGTTACTAACACTTATTCAAGGATTCATTTTGATTTTTAAGTAATAAATAATAGATATATCTTCATTAATATTGTATAACATAAGTATTAGATTGAATACATTAAAGTAGATCAAAGTTTGTTTGAGTTAGAAGACATTTTTTTTTAATAAACTATGTAGCTGTCACATCAAAATTATTACTGTCTAAGAATCAATAAGTAGGTAATAAATATGAAAACTTTTTGGTACATTTTCTAGAAAATAAGTTATCGCTTTAGTTACCGTGTTTTTTTATACGTTATGATGACAAAGAGGTGCCTGTGTCAAGTGGTTGCAATTTTTCGATTCCCAATCGGAAGGTTTTATTAACTATATTCCAGTTTTCAGTTTAAAAAAATTTTGGTAGGTACTATTTAATACTATTTAATATTATTTAATTATAATTATACATATTATATATTTCTATATATATAAAAGAAATTCTCGTTAGTTACACTATTTATAACTCAAGAACGGCTATATCGATTTGGATGAAAATGAAAATTGGTGAAGAGGTAGCTTAGAACCAGGAGACGGACAACGGTCCCCAACTCTTTCTTACAGCCATTTACACGTGATTGAGTAACAAACAAACTCACAAACTCACAATCTTTGACATTTACAGTACATACATACATCACGCCTTTTATCTCCGAAGGGGTAGGCGGAGCTGCACAATGCCACTGTACAATGTAACACCTACTTTTCACTACTTATGTTATGAGTCCCATGTAATGTAGATGGATCACCTGATGGTAAGCAATCGGCGTGGTCCATGGACATCTGGAACACGAGAGGCGTAACAAGTGCGTTACCGGCCTTTTGGGGATTAGGAGTTTGAGGATCGTTGGGGATTCAGGAATTGGGAAGATTAGGGAAGGGGAGGGTAATTGGGCCTCCGGTAAACTTACCCACACGACAAAACATAACGCAAGCGTTGCTTCACGTCGGTTTTCTTTGAGGCCGTGTGGTATCATTCCGGTCGAGCCGGCCCATTCGTACCGAAGCATGGCTCTTCCACACTATTGCCATATACCGGGTACAATTCCAAACTCCGTGCTACTACTGAGAATTAAAAACCCAGTAATAGTTTGCCCGACCCGGGAATCGAACCCGAGACCAACCAGAAGTAATTTACAGTATTAGTAAGAAAAGATGAAAACGTACTGAAAGCATCAAGTTCGTGAAGAAATAGTGTTAACCACCAGTGTTAGCTACCAATAAAAAGCATGTTCTATTTGCTTCGAATCGATTGATTCCCCAAAAATGACAAACCGTTCTTTAGTATCTACCTACTAGTAGTAGTTAAGTAATAATATTATGGTTCTTGTTCAACATAAATGCTTCATATATTAGTTACTGAATTTTCCATAGCTCGATTAAAAATTTTTTTTTTTTAAACGTTGCCCCACACTAGGATTTTCTACTGTGTCGTGGGTGCGTTTACAAACATACAAGTTCACATACACAATATGACATCCAGACCCGAAACAACAATTTGTGGATCATACAAAGTGTTGTTCCGTGCGGGAATCGAACCCGCGACACGTTGCACGGCAGCCGGTTGCCCAGCCACCGCACCAACCGTGCAGTCAAATATATAATTGTGTATTTTGTTTTATTACACGAATATTCAACTCTTTGTGTGATCCATAGATTGTTGTTCCGGGTCTAGGTGTCATGTGTATGTCATGTCAACTTTTACGTTCGTAAACACACCCACGACACAGGAGAAAATCCTAGTGAAGGGTAAAATTTTACAAAAATAAAATTATAAATGTTAAACTTTATTTGTTTGTATGTTTGGATCCATCCGTCAATCAGGCTGAAACTACTGAACTGATTTTGATGCAATTTGGTATACAAGCGGAGGTATGGCTGGCTGGCATGGGTTGGTAGGATACTGTAGTACGTAGTGGGTAACATATTTGCCAAGTATAATGTGTAAACTGAATTATGTATATTTTGTAATATGTAGCATATTACATAATTATGTTTGTTTTTCCGTAATAAATAAATACGGTTTTTCCGGATTAAATGCTCCCACGGGATAAAACAGGAATCATATTCGATGCAGACGAAGTCGCGGGCAGAAGCTAATGGGGCTATAAGATAGCTAGTTCGGTCATTTATGCAGTTAAAGTAACATGCTGTAGTAAATCTACATACTGTATTGACTCAGCGACCCCAAGTGGATCTTGGCCCCCAATACGAGACTTCTCCATTTTACAAATATCCTCCACAATCCTCAAATTCCTAATTCCCAAAAAGCCGGTAACGCACTTGAAACGCCTCGGTGTTTCAGGTGTCTATGGGCGGCGACGATTGCTTACCATCGCGATCGATCCGTCTACTCGATTACAGTTTTATACCATAAAAAAATAATATATATACTTACAAAACGGTGGTAAAAGTACAGTTGGCATAGGTAGTTATTTACTATGGAGGTAAAATATAATGATTCAGTGCAGAGAGAGTTACCATTGCACTGGTCGGCTACTGAACTGACCAATGGTTACAGAAGATGTGACTTAGTTAAAACCTATGACAAATTATTTATTTATGTATTTAAATTTATTTATTTATATTCTTCTTCACCAAAGATAACAGTGAATGGCAGACTTAATGCCTTAAGGCATTCTCTAACAGTCAACCATAGGAAAGTGCAGAGAAATGAAGCTGTTGATGCTATGTATAATCTGGTACAATATAGCGATTGTCTCTTTACTAAGTCGATCTTTATTTTTTTAGGTGCACCGGCACAATTACCGATTTGCTATCGGTAATTGTGCCGGTACTATGTTACATTCGTAGTGATTTTTTTTCTGGCTTCCCTTTTTAGTGTATTTATATAGCTTATGTGATTTTACCTACATTGTGGCTCGTTTATTTACTTGTTAGAATGCTATATAATAATCAAATTGTTTTTATATACTTTTTACTAAGATATCAGACAATTTTTCACTCAAATAAATAATGTCAGTCTTTTTTTTTAATATTCGACGATTATTTCTCACATAGCTGTGATTACTCTGAAATATTTTTCTAAAAAAAATTTACAAATATTTTTCTTAGACGACTATTGAATACCCAAAATTATCTAAGTAGTCCCAAAATATCAAAATTTGGACCATTTAATGAACCTTTTGTATAAGACTACAAACTTAAAATGAAGGAAATGTAAGAAACAAAAAACTAAAAGTAGATCGTAGTACGTACAGAAATACGGATAAAATAGTGTTTTTAATAGTTAAATCGTAAAATATTTTTTACGTAAAACCTATTTTAGTAAACCTAAGTATCTAGGCATTCCAAATTATCAAAAATAAAATTAAAAACGAACACCGTATAGTTAATTAAACGAAAAAAGTCCTAGACACAAAGCTCAAATAAAAAATTAAATAACTCATAATATTTATGTTTGAATTAAGAACAAGACAATGTATCCCAACACATCACAGACTATGTTACCATCCGAAAATCAACAGGTACCAACTTAAACCACGAAAACAACACAAAATGGCTGCGTCTAAATTAAAATCGACTTACCGGTTAAATAATCCAATGAATAGCTTTAGAAAACACAATAAAACACTTTTATTTCACACAATATTTATGTTTTTGTTCACAATAATATTTTCAGGGCGCGGGGAGACGCGATACGCGACCGCTCAATGCCACGGTCTTGGACCGACTGACGAACGGACGGGGGAAAATTTATTATCCAGAAAATTATGATACGAGTAAGATGAAGGGAAAGGGATTCTGTTGCCGCGCGTCCTTAGACGTGGTCAGAAAACATAATATCAATCATAATTTCACTGTTGTTTTTTGTTTACTCCAATGAGATATTATTAGTGGATTAAGATTTATTATTTTTAGGTCCGAGTGGGTAGCCATAATTTTTTTACTTATATGTATTTTGCTGAAAGTAATCGGTGCTTATCATTCCTTCTAAAACACTGCAGATGCAGTTCATGTTAAGTATAGACTCTTATATGGATAAGACCCACCCATCACATTTTCGTGCACGTCCCAAACAGTCATTAGACCACCACGGATACGGCTGATGCCCGACCCGGAACGGCGGACATCCTTGCGGAATACCGTGGGTCCAGCTCGGAGCAGGAGTAAGAACGGAGTGGTTTCTGGTCAGTGAGAGTGACACTCCCTTTCACTTCACCCTAGACAGGAAAAGTGCCGTCGCGAAGGACACACCGGGCGTCGGGGATCGCGAGACGATCTCCGGCCACCGTAAGCGCGGGCCTGCGGACGGCGAGCATGGGTGGCTCCCCGTCCGACCAGAAACAGACCCGAGCGTACGGCGCGTCGCGTTCCGCGCGCGCCTCAAAGAGCCATCAGACCACCACAGATGGGGCCCAATAGGGCCGATGCCGATTCGGAGTCGCGGAGAACCTAACGGGTAACCGGGGCTCCGGCTCGACGTGCAGGAGAAGGAACGGGGTGGTTTTTAGTCAGTAAGAGTCTGACACTCCCTCCCGCCTCACCCAGGCGGGAGAAGTCATTCGATGATTTTCCCCCCTTAAAAAAAAAAAAAAAAAAGACAGGAAAAGTCATTGGGTGATTTTCGTTCCTCGAAAAGAGAAGACCCATTACGTAGCAGTTACAATTACGATCTGACTGGTACGGTAGTTAATAATTTAATCGTGAGCTGTATCAATACAATATCGTTTATTGTTAATAGGGAAATGAGCTCTGTAAATTGCACTCCCGTTGATATTGATATTGTCTTATTTACTTAGCTTGGATCAGTGGCTGTGAACTCGACTACTGGACAAATAATTATAATGCAAACAAATAAAACAAAAATGTAAGTTTTAAAATAAGTACCTACGGATTAAAATGTCGAATCCTAATTATTTTAATATCTGGTAGACTATTTTAAAACGTTAGACACGTATTTTTCCTTTTCTTACAAAATTAAATAGGTACTTTCGACGATAATTATGTTGATTTTCAATATCGTGTGACGTCACGATTTAATACATTTCATAGGTTTGCGTGACGTAACGACCTCCCACTCCTACACTTAACTCCGTTTTATGTAAGTATTGTTTTTCTACGACAAAATAAAATAATATGTGTTTATTATTATTTTTTTCACTACCTAACTGACGGACTAATTACATTTTTAATGTTCATGAATACACTATAATGATGAAGAATTTTTTACCTACTATGTATTCACTCCCTAGATTCTAGATCTGAGTATTTAACAAGATTAAATTTCTTTTTAAATTGTATAACTCCATGGGTATATGCCCGAACGACCGTAAACGGCAAAATTCTTTCAATAAAATATTCAACGAGGCTTCTCTCTATTACTAGAAATAAGTCCTAGCGCCTTCAGTATAAAATCGATTTTCCAATATTCGAAAAGTTTCCGAGTGAAATTATATTGGAATTAGATAGAAATAAGCAACTATGTATGTACTACGTACCTTATTATTATAATGAAAGCGTACCTAAATGTTTTGTTTTCTTTCACGTCATAATGGAGCGGTTTTATAGTAGGTAAGTTTTTTGAATCTGATCTGCCTTTGGCCAAATGCGTTTGTCAGACAGTTTTTACAGAGGGAGTAGAAATCAAAATGTATGTGGACACCATGTGGACACTGACAAGTGTCAAAATTTACGTCAAATTCATATAATTTGGTTTTCTATTCTACATGTAGACAAGCGCTCAGTGGCGTTTGGCTACAGCTGCTGGAGATAGTTAGACCAACAGGTCTAACTATGCAACGACGCAACATGGACAGTAGTCCATGGACAGGAGTCCATTTCGACATTTGATGATTGCCTCGATGGCTGAGTGGTCGCAAGTGCGACTGCCGGACAAGGGGTCACGCGTTCGATTCCCAGGTCGTACGAAGTTTATAAAATTATCAGTACATATACAGTACATCAGGCTCACCCCCTAATACATGGGACTCAACATAAATAGTGAAAATTGGGTGTTGCATTGTATGTATAGTAAGTGCCGTAATGTGCACCTCTGCCTACCCCTTCGGGGATAAAAGGCGTGATGTTATGTATTAGTTAAATAGTTACCCTTAGTTGGCTACAGAGTGTTTTGTCCGTTGACCTCCGACAGAAGTTATAGTCCTAGTTGACTTTTCTGAACCAATCTGCATAAAATCTGAACAAAGATAAGCTTTGCCGACTAATTGATTAAACAGTGCCCATTAAGCTTGCAGGCTACTTACTTCAAATTAGATTTAAATATAGATACTGAGCACTGCGTAACCAGTCATGTATTAAAATTACTTAGTATAAGTTTTTTAATGGAAACGAACGAATCACCTGATAAGCGATAAACGCCGTCCAACCCGTTGCGGCTCGGAAATAGCTCCCACGATAACCCATTCCACAGTTTTACCGTGCGGAGCAAAAAGTTCATAGTTACATAGTTATTAGATACATAATAGACATACCTACGCGGTAAAGTCAGACCAAAGGCCTTAGTACGAGTTTGATTTACGTTAATAATATTCGAAACGAGTAGGTACGCGTTCGGCACTCTGATTGACCGGCGCCAATGAAGCAACCAATCACAGCGCCGGACGCGTACTCGTTACGATTACTATAAACGTAAAACAAACTCGTAGGTACTCTCTGCCTCAGCTTAAGTTGAAACTTATGTTTTTACTTAAGTTAAAACATTAGCTAAAACCTTTCAACACGCAAGGTTAATTTAATATCTTAATGAAAATATAGGAATTATACACACACATTAAGCTATTATAGAACTAATTTATCATGGTATCATTTTGCAGGATCATTCCGTACATTCAAAGATCAGTTTAAAATGGTTTGTCTACCTAGTTGTGTGTACATACTAAGGTACCTCAGCATTTTCAGCTTTACCTTCACAACTGAAGCAACGTACTGTACCAATTCATTAATTTCAACTCGGTCGAGAGGTTCTCTTTACTGAAAAGATTCTTTGATGTAATAAGTATCTTAAATTCATTCGGATCAGCATGTTTCTTTATATATTGTGTATAATGTATTCTTGACTTGCTGAATTCATATAATTATTTTATTTTGTAGATAAAATGCTATGAAGTACCTATTAGCTGCTACCAGTAGCTTCGTTCGCGTTCCCGGGCTTAAATTGTGTACCTACCTCATGTAGTATTATTGCAACATTTTCAATTCTAACTCAAACTTACGACTCTTGACTTTGTGTTGATGTTTTTTCAACTGACTTATTTATTTATTTAGTCACAATTTGATTAAAATAGCATATAAGGCGAACTTAATGCCATATGGCACTCTCTATCAGTTAACCTTAGGGATAATGTTGAAAATCTGCGGGAAAATCTGGTACGGAGCGTAAAGTAACAGCAAAAAAGGTAATTATTGAATAATATAGCTATACATTATATATTACATACCTAATAGTAAATAGTCCATATAATCATTTATGCATAAAATATATAGTGATAGACAACGAAACTCAACTAAATGAACGTCACTACTTTAATCTGTATTATCGACAGCACTAGCTGTCATGTTGACTGACGATGTCGTCTGTCAAATTTGACAGAATAGTAAAGTTTCCCGCTCAAAGAGTGGTAACGGGCGATCAAAGAGTAAACAATCAAAAGGGAATTTAATAAAACGGGCGACTTTGGTGGGAAGTTTGACGAGCATCACGCTGTGTCCTGATATAGGAATCCGTTTAGAATAAACTTTTCAGTATTTAAGTATTGATTATTACAAGTTTCAGGAGTGGTATAAGTCTTACGTGCAGTGATAAGTGATTACAGTACCTAATAAAGTTCGGCAACTGTACAATTACGAAAGGAAAGAGGACGTACTTATTCTTCAATTTTGCTTTTTGTGAAAGACAGCCATTTTGTGCTTGGCCTACGAACAAGTTAAAACTTTCTCTTCGATTCGATGATTCTCTAGAACTTTCATCGCTATCAAAGTTTTGTGAATGTGTTTTTCTACTCAATGCATGCATGGCTCAAGTGCTTGAAACTGGTGATTGGTGAGCTTTTTCCATATTGAACTTTTATCTTTGCTTGAGCTGCAATTGGACTCAATACAACCTGTTTACTTTATAATAGTAGAGGACTATTAGAACATTAAATAAATAAAGAAAGAACAAACAAAGAACATTAACTAAAGAATGCTGCATCTTGCACCTACATGATTGGTGGTGCCGATTGTGACCTAATTTACCTATTTTGTATCTTAAATATAATTAGTTCCATTATTTTCATATTGTTAAGTGCAAAAGACATTTATTTGACCACATCTATTCATTAACACCTACCATTCTACCAAGTGCTACAGAGTACTAATTCTCTATCACTTATATAGCCAAAGGATATTGATTAATAAGTGTTAAGACGGTCAGCAGGCACCCTTAGACACAACTGATATTCCCTAATAACTTTAAACTAATATTTAATAACTATAAGTGGTAGTGTATATTTTTGCTTTAATCATTATTAACATGGGTTCTCAGAGATCCAGTAGCACATCATCCTCAAATTCAAGTTCGCATAGCAATGTGAACAAGGAAAAAAGATACAGGAGAGTGTAGTGTGTGACACCTCACCCTATAAGTAAGTAGCGTAAGATAGATATTGGACACTTAATTAAAGATATTCCTAACAGTAACACGTCTCCCTCATTGCTCCACATTGCATGGCGACCCTGCCAGTGCTGCGATGTGGGCAGCGCTATGCACGAGTACAATGTTGGTAATTTGCATTTGTTGAAACTAATAAAGACTATTTCTGACTGTGGACTAAAAGTGTGTTTGAGTGTTCGTAAAGTTAAGAGATGTTGCTGGCTGCTGGGTGTTGATGCCTGCCGGGAGTGGTTGGTGTCCTGGAGGATGAAGCCGATGTTGACGACCAGATAGCGTCTGAGAGAATCTCCACTACCTGGTTTTTTTTTGGGTATGCGATGTAACCAGACTCAAAAGTATGTGAGTGTTTGAAATGTTAGGTGTTAGTGTTATAGTGAGTGCAAATGGACACAAATTAGTAGATAAGTACTGATTAGGGCTTGCAAATGTTCAACAATTTTGCAATTCGAATAATTATGGCTATATTCGAATAATTCAAAGATTATTCAAGTATTAAATAAAAAAATAAGTTTTATAGAAATCTTTTAATTAAATTTCTAAATAGTCTTTATTCAATTCAACACAGTGTTAAAAAACAATTTGTGTGTGTGCTCTATGTCCCTGGCGCCGAAAGTTCATCAACAGTAACCCTAGTACTCTCAACAGGGTGAAGTTTCATGTGATTATAGAAGAATAAGAATGTTTATTTGCACGAAGTATGGTAATTACAGGTAGTATAATTATAAAAAATAGTCCCACATACATCGCCTACTGTTTTCGGCATGCAAAGTTAAGTTTTACAATATAATAAAGTTAAAATCTTACATTCAATAAAACCAATTACAAAAATACCTACTTACAACTAGGGTAAAATAATTATTCCTCCTAACATATTATTATTACTTTTCTTTATTCACATATTTATCATTTTAGTGACTTACTAAATAATAACACACTTGATATTGCACACTTAGTATTGCACACATTAAACTTTCATTGTAAGAAACTCATCTAAGGTGTAAAAGCAACTGTTGATTAGTAGTTTATTCAATGTAATCTTAAATTTATTTAAAATATTTAAATTTATTTAAAGGCTCTTATATGTTTAGGTATTTGTAATATAGTTTGATTGATGTTATATATGAATTTTTTTGGCTTAGTGTGCTTCTACATCTTATTACAGCAAGTCGCGTTGGATCTCTGGACGAATTCTTCTAATGATCTATTACCTTATTATAAAGTTCGGGATGTTTCTTTACAATAATAATAATAATAATAATAAGTTTTATTTAGCAAAAAGTTACAGAAATGTACATAAGTAGACATAAGAAGTGGGTAGACTAATTCTAGGCATTACAGTTTGTTGCAAAGATTTCTGTACAGAATTATAGTAACCCTGCCTCTTAAACTAGGATATCCTGTATTTTAAGAGACAGTGTCTAGCTTATAAATTTACCATTTTTATACAACAGTGGTCAGTGTCGATCTACCGTTTAAACTTGACAGCAGTGATAGTTGTGAGTGTACGAGTAGAATGTGGAGTGGATGTGTAGTGGTGTGATGTGGTATCTGTTTGTTGTGGTTTTGTGTGTGTGAATATAGGGGTGAGTATGTGTGGATGTATGTGTGAATATGTTTGTAGTGTACGGTTCTACATTTAGGCGATGTAAGTAAGTAAAGACTCCGTGTATGAGTAGTCTTTCTGTAGTAGCCACTCCGTTATTGTTTGTTTTAATGTGTGTGAGTTTAAATCTATAATTTTTAGATGTTTGTGAACTTTTTTGTAGATGTGCCCACTTAGGGTATAAAACTGGCGTTTAGCGAAAGAAGTTTTGTGCTGAGTACCCGGGATAACACACGTTCGTTTGTTTGGATCGGACTTAGGAAGACTGGTATGTTTTTTAAGAATCGATTTAAACACAAAGAGTTGTCGAACCGAAAGGACTCTGCAATCAGAGTACAGTTCAATAGTTGGATATCTATATGGTTTGTTCATCATGACTTTTAGAATCGCTCTCTGTGCTCTCTCAACTTTCAGAACGACAGCCCTTGCTGCACCACCCCAAACCGAGATACAATAACCAATTACCGATTGACACAGAGCGTAATACACGAGTTTCAAAGTTTCAGCGGTAGCCGACTGTCTGAGAGACCTGAAGACATGTATCAGGCGCATCGTTCTGGAAGTGAGGGCATCAATTTGTTTGTCCCATCTCAAACCGCTGTCTATCTGCACCCCCAAATACCTCACATTGTCAGTTCTAATGAGCGCCGGGCATGTACATATAGGTCTTAAGGTGTTTGAGCATGTGTGAGCAGTTAGATTAAAAGTATTTGGCGGTGCGGAGTTACGACGTATAGCAAAGGGAATGTAGGTGGTTTTTTGAAGGTTAAGTGTTAATAGATTTGAGTTGAGCCATTCCATTACCTCAGCCAGAACCATTTCTGCTTTTGCTCTGACTATATCCCACGTAAGTCCCTGCACGAGAATAGCAGTATCATCTGCATACGCATATATATTACAGTCTGTGAGACACATTTTGCACAGATCGTTGACGTAAATAAGGAATAATGTTGGGCCCAGGATACTTCCTTGAGGAACGCCATATGTCACTGATTCCTCATCGCTAAGGTGCGTATCAATTTTGACACATTGCGTACGATTTCTGAGATAGTCTTTAAGAATGTGTAGTAACACGCCCCGTACACCGATAAGCTCCAATTTAGAGATAAGTAAGGGAATAGAAACTGTGTCAAATGCCTTGGAAAGGTCTAGGAAAATACCTAGGCATTTTTTCCCCTGGTCCAAACACTCAGCAACTGTCTGCGTGAGATTTAGTACAGCATCTTCTGTTGACAGCCCAGGTTGGAAACCATACTGGTTGTCAGCAATGATCCGGGTTTTGTTAAGAAAGCCACGCAAACACCTACTAAGAATTTTTTCAAGAATTTTCGATAGCGCAGGCAGAACAGATATTGGCCTGTAATTATTGACACAGTTCCTACTCCCTGCCTTGTAGATAGGGTGAACGATTGCCCTTTTCAGGGCATCGGGAAAAACTCCAGTCTGTAGGCAACGGTTGCAGAGGTAGGTTAGTGGCTGAAGCAATGCATGTCGGCAGCTTTTTAGAATAGAAGATGGTATTCCATCCCAACCTACAGCACAGTCATTTCTTAATTGAAGGATAATTGATTCCACCTCAGCCTCGTCAACGTCCAGAATGGCAGGAGAATTTAAAGTAGAGTATTGAGCGATGTTCCCGATAAAGGGAGCCTTACTACCATGAGAGGGTGACCGACCTAGGTTCCGTGTTATGATGTCTGCTGCCAGGTTTCTCCCCATTGTACCAAAAAAGTGACATACTTCGTTAACGGAGGATTTTGGATTTTCACGTATTTCCAACAGCTCAGAAGGACCGACATGCGTTTTACATGTATTTGTTATTTGTTTTATTGTTTTCCACAATTTTTTCGGATTTTTACTAGCTTTTTCTAGTGCGCTCTGCTCATACGCAATTTTTATTTTTTTAAGTAAGTCATTGCAAAAATTTCGGTACCGAACGTAGGTAGTTTTCAGAATCAGGTTGTCTGGTGTCTTTTTTAAATTCATGTGCATTTTGTCTCGATTTCGTATACATTTTAGCAAACCAGGTGTCATCCATGGTTTAATAATCCTTTTTTTTCTTGGAATTTTTATTAACTGCGAATGTTTTGATATGGCTGATTTTATTATATTTATGAATTCATTCATGCATGCATTAGCGTCATCTAATTGGTATATACTTGCAAAATCCACCCCTTTTAACTCCGACATAACAGCTTCGTGATTTATACGAGTGCTGTAGTAACAGGTTTTCCGTTGCGGGTTGGCTTTTGCAATATTAAGTAGAACGGGTTTATGATCTGTTATGAACGAATCCAACACAATTGTAGTTGATGAAAGCTTAGATTTTAGCAGTATGTGGTCTAAACAATGTTCTAACCTAGTGGAAAAAAGATGGGTTGGCATGAGGCCGTGAGAAGCATTTAGAGTTAAGTAGTCAAAACAACGGACATCCCTGTTTTCTGGTCCAATATCAATATTTAAGTCACCTACAATAGCGATATTAGGGCATGAAGACAGGCCGTCATAGACATTATTTAGGCTAGTTATGAAATTGTCGAAACTGTCTTTTGAATTTAGTGATGGAGAGAAGGTTTTTGTCTATTTGACATACGAGGCAATTTCCACCCTTAAATTCCGGTTCCCACACGAAGCTATGTAGGTTCAGCTTCGTATATATCATGACGCCATCGTTTTGATTTGTATTGATACCTGTCGAGTGCGACACAAAGCCATCCAATACTGGTAGATAAGTAGCTTTACTAAGCCAACATTCGGTTAAGACGACAATGTCAAAGTCAATTTTAGTTGAACTTAGTAGCACTTGGAGCTGGCTAAAGTTTTTGTTCACACTACGTATGTTTATATATAACAGGGTAATATTGCCATTTACTATATTGAAATATTTTAAACATTCCTCTGGACTACAGACAAAAGAATCAAAATTTATTTGGTCTAGCTCGTCATTTATATTATTTATGTTAGCCATTTGGAATTAGTATCATGACCAAAAAGTGGAATAGACATATGTATGTGACTAGTTAGGTTATGTTTGGAGCCTAAACGAATTGTGCATTGTTCTATGGAGATTAGATATGTTGTTGTGTGTGTGTCATAGTCAAGAAGTATATTGAATTTTGAGTTTTGTGTTTTTTTGTGGAGTATGTCTGAAAGAATGTGAGGTGATGATTGGTAAACTCTTATGTGTTTAGAGTAGAGAAAGATAATTATTTTAAATTTATACATTACTGAAAGAGACAACAAAAATAGTCAAATGTTTGTGTTTCCAAGATCCTGAAGACATTTTTCGGAATGGATTATAATTTGTTTGTCTCCTTCTTGTTTGCGCAGGAAAATATTAGCGTTTGATATCCAGCAGTATTTGTAGGCCTTACTTTTAGCAAACTCTCGAGCTTGATAAAACAGCTTTTTAGTAGTAGCGGGGAGTTGCTCGGCGATGTAGAACGGCTGGGGTTTACCTGGTATACCTATGAGTGAGGTGTTCAATTTTTCCTCCTTCCCTTTTCCTTTATTAAACAATCGAGTAGCAGATATAATTTCCAGTTTTGTTTGTACCTTTGTGAACTCAGCAATAACCGGGCGCGGAGCGGTAGGACTGATAGATTTGCCAGGAAGCCGATATATATCACGAATATCTGATTCCGGGATAGGCAGGCCAACCACGTTTCCAATCTTACACACCGTTTTCATCAGGCTGGTAAAGGATTCGGAATTTTCCTGTGGGATATTTCGGATTTCAATCGCAGACGAGCGTGACTTGTGTTGTAGATCTAGTATCTTTTTTTCCAGATTCTCAATGTAATTTTGTTGTATCCGGCGATCTTGTCTTAATTCCCCGATCTCTTTTTTCATGTCTTCAAATTGTGAATTCATAAAGGACATTGATTTCATGATCTCTTCATTAGTCTCTCGAATTTGAGCATTGGACGCCTTAATTTGATTATTTTGGCTTTTAATTTCTGCAATATCCCTCAGTAGTGAAGCCATCAGGGTAGTCTGTTCAGCCAAGGTACACGATATATCTTGATTATTCTTGTCTGCTTCTAGCTCGCCAAACTCAAGTTCACCTTGTGGGGAGTCCCCTTGGCGTGGCCGCTTGTTCCTATTTACATTCACGTAATCGCTAATCTTGGCGGCCGAGTTAATATCAGGTTCGGATTGGGTCTGAGTCAGTCCCAGAGATCCTTTTGATTTAGGCGTATTAGGAGGTGAATGCTGTACTCCGGCCATTATAGGTGATATAGAAAGAGATGTAAATAAATATATAAAGTCTATGATAGTTCAATCACTCAGCCCACAAGGCAACCGATAAGCAATCTACTTCAATCTTTGTAGTACGTACAGGACAGTACTCGTAGCCGATGCAGTGTTCGTAGACAACTCGTAGGCTTGTAGCACCACTAGCCGTAGCAGGCGAGCGTGACGTCAGTAGCGCGTAGCGCACCGGTGTTTGAGAGTCGGCCGCAACTTGCTCGGTGGCGGTTATTGTAACTAGATTCCGGCCGACTACCTGAACCCTGGCTCGAATCAGGCAACTATGCTAATACTAAAATGTTGGTCGCAGCAGTTGTATGTTATTTCAAACTTTCTTCGGCCGGTTTTATTCACTATAACAAGCCCGCCTTAGTCAGTTTTGTGACAAGGTGTCGCCGTCTCACTCACCGAACCCCCGAGGGGAGCACCTAATGTCTGCTTGTGGTACGCGTGAGCAGGAGAATCCGATGCACCGCCGCAACCAGTCGTGCGAGACACTGAGCGTAGTACTTGCTCCCGTAGTGTAAGGGGTCTACTAGCTGGTCGATGTTATATAGAATGGCACGCGCAAAAACCAATCGTGCGAGACACCGACGGTACGGTTAATTCCCATAAGCGATGGGTCAAAGTCACTGGTTTTTTATTTCATCTAAGTACGAGACAACCGAACTCCACGGTGACCGGCCACCGAATCCATTACAAATATTGCTAATTCTAATATGTACAGTGAGGTTAATGTTAATAATCCTAATTTTTTAAATAATGGTCTACATGATTCCAGAGGTCCCACGCCACAAATAGCATGAACACATTTTTTTTGAGCAATAAACACTCTTTTTGCGAATGAAGAGTTACCCCAGATAATTAATCCGTATCTTATGATAGATCCTATATAACCATGCGCAGCCAGTGTTGTTTTAGTGCAAGAGACTTTTTTCAATTTTTGAGTGCATACACAAACTTATTTATTTTATCGCACAACATGTCCGTGTGTGGCTTCCATTTACAATTCCTGTCTAGCATAATGCCCAGAAATTTGGTCTCATGTATTTCCTCTATTGGAATATTTTTATGTTGGATACTGAGTTTGTTATATAATTTGCTATGATTGGTTGAGTTTACGAATTGGAGTATTTTGGTTTTGGAGACATTAGCAGTTAGATTGTTATGAGTGAGCCAGGTCATTATAGACGAAATTGCATGGTTTAGAGATAACTCATAATTTACAGTTTTATCTTCTGTAACTGTTAATGATATATCGTCTGCAAATAAGATGCAATTAGGCTCTGGGACTTGGGGAATATCATTTATATATAGCAGAAACAGAAGAGGACCCAGCACACTGCCCTGAGGAACACCAAATCTGTTAACTACAAATGAAGACTTAGATGAAGTAGATACATTTTCATTGTTAAGTTTATTTAGTTCAACGCATTGTGATCTATTATTTAAGTAATTACTGATCCAATCGAGTGCATTGCCTCGAATTCCGTACTACTCGCATTTTTTAAGCAAGATTTCATGATCCACGAAATCAAAGGCCTTGCTCATGTCAAAAAATATGGTGGAGACTCGATTTCATTTATCAATATTTTCTGTCACACATTTTATCAGCGAGAAAACGGCGAGGGTAGTGGATTTGTCTTTTTGGAAGCCGTTCTGATTGTTTGTTATTATTTTAAATCTAATTAGAAAATTTACAAGACGAGAGTGCATAACTTTTTCGAAAATTTTAGATATTATAGGGATCATTGATGGGTCTGTAGTTGTTCATATCTAATTTACAGTTTTTTTTTATGAATAGGTTTTACAATTGAAATCTTGAGCTTATCGGGAAACACACCTTGCTCAAACGAGATGTTAATAAGGTGACTGAGGATTTCAGCTAGTTCAGTGCTACAGTTTTTTAAGATTGGCGTAGATATACAATAATGACCAACAGCTCATGTGTTATTCAATGAGTTGATTGTTGTTATGATTTCGCTGACTGTAGTCGATCAAGTTATAATTGGGGGAAGATTTGTTATTTACTTTATTAGTAGTAGAAATGAAAAAATCGTTAAAAGCTAAAGCTATTTCAGTTGGATTACGAACTATATGACCATTTGATCTAATTGATTCTATACTCTCATATATTTTGTCGTCATCATATTTATGTTTTACTATATTCCAGGTTGCCCTGCATTTATTTTTTGCATTTTTAACATGTTTGTTATTTATATACCTTTTGGTCTCAAATATACACTTTTTAAATAGTTTATAGTATTTGTAATAATTTTGTTTGTTATTATCTGAAGGATTTTTATAACACAAGTACCTGAGTTTTCTTTTTTGAGAGGCAGCTATTTTTATACCCTTCGTTATCCAAGCAGGCGTTGTGGAGTTAGCCCGTATTTTAACCTAGTTAATTGGAAAACATAGATTGTAGTATGTATCATGAAACATATTGAAAGCTTGTTTACCGTCTTTTGCATTGAGTACTTCTGACCATGATAAGCTTTGTAGAGCTTGTTTGAATTTGGATATACCTCTATTATCTGTACTATAGTCACGTTTCATCTCGTACCAAAATGCTGGTGTCTGTTTTTTAGATGTTTTATATGTTAAGGTCTGGCCTGTGTTGTGATCCGAAAGGTATAATGCGTGCACTTTACCTTTAGCATCTTTAATATTACTTATGATGAGGTCTATGCAGGATTCTTTCCGAGTAGGTTGATTAATGTGTAGTCTCATATTACAGTTTAACAAAATGTCATTTAAATGAGAAGTAATATTGTTATCCTTATGTACATTTATATTAAAATCCTCAGCTATTATAATATTTTTCTTATTAGATGAAGTTATTTTATGCAAAATTTGTACAAATTTTCTAAGAAATAAGTTAATGCTAGAGTTTGGTATTCTATATAAACATACAATTAAGCAGTTCAGTTCAGGAATTTCCACGCTACAACATTCAAATAGGTTTTCAGTAGACAACATAACATAACTTCACGCCTGTCTCCCATGGGGGTAGGCAGAGACTAAGGAACGCCAATTACTACGATTCTTACATACCTCTTTCGCTTCATTAACAGTCATCAATCTTTTCATGCATGCTCGTCGGTTAAGGGTACTTATAGACTTTCAGTAGACAAGTTTTGGCATATATTAGTATCTTTAATACCCCAACATTTTTTTACCAAAATGCAAACTCCACCTCGTTTTTCACTTTTACGTGAATAGTAACTAGCTAAATTATATTCTTTTAAATAAATGTTGTTCTCATCACCTGATTTAATGAATGTTTCACTAATACATAAAAAGTCTATACCTAAACTACATGTTGTTAAATGTTCAATACACAATTCTATTTGTTCTAGTTTATTTAATAAGCCTGCGATGTTTTGATGAAACAGTGTTACATTACGTTGCTTATTAGACTCGAAAAAAGTTATCTGTTATATGCTTGGTTTTTCGAAGTGGAAAGTAGTATGGGATGGTTCCCTTTTTATTAATTTCTTGCTCAACATTTTTTTTTGTGAGAGCTTTTTTCAATTGGGGTACAATTTTTAGCAGGTTGCTTATGCGTTAAGAATGTTTTAGTATAATAAGTATTATCTATGGTATAATTTAACATTTTACAAGTGTGTATGAGGCAATGCTTTCTGCTATAAAAGTGTTTGTTAGCATTAAAGTGTTGTGATGAGGAGGGCTTCATCAAAGTTCAAAAGAAGAAGCCTACTTCACGCAATCAACGCGGTACCGGACTGACCGGACCTAACATGCTGCGTCCAGCTGTGCCTACGACGCTGCTGTATGTGTCCCGATTACACCACTACACGAAGGTTGAGGAGATCGTGGAATATGTGAAGATAAAGACCAATTGGACCTTAAGGGTCGAGAGGTTGGAACCGCGTCACAATACCAACTTCAAGTCGTTTGTGGTGCGAGTTCCTACTCAACATCTCGACAAATTCCTGGAGGCAGAGTTTTGGCCGAAGGGTGTCATATACCGACGTTTTCGAGGTCGCCTACGTGACACCGACCAGCGTAACACGACACCACGCATATCGTGAATGATTTAACTCGTCGAGTACCGGTTTTGTAGACACAATTATAGAACAATAGGTTGCGGTCACCGGTGACCGCTTGGTGTTTGACAGTTAATTAATGACTTGTTTAATTATGTATTTATAGTATTTTTATGTTTTATATTATAGTATTATTGTATTAATATGGGCCTTCGTTGCCTGATGTAAATGAATAAATAAATAAAAAAAAAAATAACATTAAGAAAGGTTCAATTATCAAAATAACAACAAATATTTCTTAACAGCTTATTGAGCATACCCTCATTTAGATGCTTATTGTTTAGTACACTTAAAATAATAACGTTAGTCTTCTTTATACGTTTAAAAAAAGATACTAGTTCTATCATTACCTTGTTAGGATTATTGTCATTTTCACCAATACACATAATCACAAAGTTCTCATCGCTGTCGTCCAGCTCTGCACACGTACTTAATATTTCTTCTGATGGTGCATGTGGTTTTACTAGTGATGATATTTGATACTTTTGGTATTTCGTATTTGTTCTTGAGGATAGTACCCAGCCCAGTATATTAATTTGAGGCTTTTCAGTTCGTGGTTGAGTAGTTTTTATCACGAGGTTATCAGCGCCATCTATTGACTGTATATGGTGTTCTTGTTGTCGTTTAGCTACATTTTTTTCGATTACTTGACAATTGTCTTGTAATGAATCGATGCTATTGTTTGCTTCAGATGGTACGTTGTGGTTTTTCTGTGAAGCCTTAGTTTCCCTTTCGGTGTGGAATGATAGTTTATGTTTTATTGGAGAGCTAGTATAAACAGTTTTTAATTGTTTAACAGTTTTTTGTTGTTCCACCGTTTGCATTTTTAATGTGTTGTTTTCTAGTAGCAGGTTATCAATTTCATTATGGGCTCTTTCTAATTGTATCTTTAAATCAAGTAATTCTTCCTGTAATGCATTATTTCTTTCATCCCTAGTCGACAAATCCGGAAGACTTCTCCTTATATATTCATGCGTCGAATGTGATGACGTGAATGTACAGTCCAATGATTCATTAATCATAATACCTTTTTTACGAATAATAACATTTTGACTATCCATTTTTTTTGTTTAAAAGTACCGGTTTATGTCCTCGACCACTTGACGTCGAGGCACAGCCTTTTCATCTTCTCGCGTACCTCTCTTATGTGCGCGAAGAGTTCTTCGTGCGACTGTTTCACCACAGTCGACACGCGACGCTCTTCCGGCTGCTCATCTGCCAACTTGGCACCTCCGTGAGCAAAGCGGTCAGTTGTATCCATCGGTTCAGACATGATTATATCCATCGCCCCCTCGTACGCCAGATCCAATTGCATCTCCATGTCTGCAGTCCCGAATATCAGCTGTAAAGGGGGCCCTGGTGACGTGGTGGAACCACTGGCGATGGATCGTTTGATGCCTTTTCGTATCTTCTTCTCATTCGAACTCTTCCTCTTGGGCTTCGAAATTGCGCGCAGTGCGGTCTCCGCGTGGCCAGATTTTCGGTTGTCGCCGTAAGCCATGTCGATTGTGATGGTGACTCGGTGTATTCCAAAAATAGAATGCATAAAATTTAACACCCGGCTCGCTTAAGTACTATTCTACGGTAGGGGCGGCGGCGACGCTACCCCCACTCCGAAATGTCGATGATTCGAGCCAGCGCTCGACCAGTCGTCGCGTCGGCGTCGGTGCGAACGGTCGTTCATCGTTATCAAGTCTGTCGCGCGTGAGTGTTATCAAGAAGTAGGTAAGTAGAAATGCGTACCCTGAGAGATCGTCTTGAAATTGATATTTGACGTTGGCTGTCGTAGATTATCATGTCCAACTATCCAAACCCAAGAGGAGTTTGAGAGCTGATGCTGAAATTGCTATTGCTAAATACTATTGATATATCCGACTGCAGAAATACACAAGGAATTGGATGTAGCGCACATATAGGTATTTGGTCTCGATATCAAAATCAAACGGTAACATTCTTAACACTGAATTACCAGAACCCAGGACGAACTCCAGAACAAAACCCCCAAGGTGCCTACGTGGCACCGCGCACGCCGCACCCGTACCGTCAGTCGCTCAGGACGCTCCGTTGAATTTGTTGTCACTCTAGCACCAGTTTTGTGTGCACCACATTCATTCATTTTACCTATCTCGCCGCGAACAGCACTAATGAAAATAAAAAGAGAGAAGAAGAGGTTTCAATTGTTATTAATTTTATCTTGGGAATGTGCAAGAGTTACTTTACTTTGCGGTGCTGGCGGGCCCCAGTCATACACTAATTTTACCCAGGTGTTATTTCGACAAGCCACACTTTATTCGAGGAGAACAGGGGGCGCGTCACCGGGTGGGAGCGTCCGATACTCGGATTTATTTATTTATTTGTTATTGTGATGTTAACACGGCTTTACACCAGTTACATTAAGACACATACAAAGAGAAATAAAAGAGAATCAAACAGTTACAATAACAGAAAAGAAGAAAAAAAAAACACAAATTAACACACTAAAACACATAAACAAACATCACATTAAAAAATCACATTAAAAAACATAAAGAAAAATCAGACAATTACAATAGTAGATGACAAAAAAAAAGAAATGTACCTATATATGAGGAAAGATAAGTAGGAGAATTGGGAGAATTAAGAAGGGAGAATAAAGTGGTTAGCGCCCGTTGTTCCCTGCGCTGACGTATGGGCAACCACTTTAGTTGCAATCGAAATGCAGAGACATGGTCGTACTTACGCAGGTTGAAGACGAATCGAATGCAGGTATTCAAAAGGCGGTCAAGTTTGTTAAGTAGATCTGCATTCAGGTCGAAAAAACACACAACAGCATAATCAATAATGGGGAAAACCAAGGACTGGACAAGCATTATTTTAGCAGAGGACGGAAGAAAGTTTCTCAAACGATACAGGGCCCGCAGCGTCCCGGTGACCCGTTGGCATATGCTAGTGACATGAGCACGCCAGTTTAAGTTACTGTCAACATACAAGCCAAGATTCTTCACGTCGCCGCTGAAAGGTATGATCGCACCGTTGAACAGTACAGGCGGCATAGTTGCACTGTCAACATTACACAAGGTACGAGAACTTCCCACCATAATCGCCTGACATTTATTCGGGTTCACAGCTATTCCAAACCTCTCAGACCAATTATATATAGCAGCTAAGTCAGCGTTCACTCTCGCGATTGCCCCAGGCAAATCCCCGATCCTAGCCCGACAGTACACCTGTAGGTCGTCGGCATACACATGGTACGCACACTGAAGTTCAGAAGTAATAAGGTTTATGAAAATAGAGAACAAAAGAGGAGAGAGAATACCGCCCTGAGGAACGCCAGTCTGCAAGTGGTTCCAGTTTGATGAGGTCTCATCAACATGAACTGATTGCTGACGCTCCCGAAGATAAGAAGAAATCCATTCCAGTGCGTCGTCAGAGACCGAAAAATGGGAAAGGATAGCCAGTAGGATATCATGGTCGACCATGTTGAAGGCATTTGAGAAGTCCACCAAAACCAATACTGTGATCTCAGTGTCCTCCATTCCCGCCTTCACATCGCCAATGACCTTGAGGAGTGCAGTTACAGTACTGTGCCCAGGCCTGAATCCAGACTGTAGAGGACTAATAAGACAGTTACGGTAAATGAAATTCGAAAGTTGATTATGGACACAGGCCTCAAGCACCTTCGACAAAAAGGGTAGGATGGATATAGGACGAAAATGTGTAGGAAGACTAGGATTAGATATTTTTGGAATGGGACGGACATAGGCTTTGCGCCACAAGGATGGGAATATTTTAGAGTACAAGGAACGGTTTACCATATGAGTTATGATCGGGAGGAGGAGGTCCAGTATACCTGTAATCATATCACGCGATATACCGTCACATCCCACAGCCCTGGATTTGATGGCAAGGATAATCTTCCGGATATCTTCCAATTGCACTGGTGTGAAGCAAAAAGGACTTATTGCACAGGAACGCATCATACCGGAGATAAAAGAAAGGGTTATTCGCTTGGTCTGGAGATCCAATTTAGGTACGGTGGAGAAATGGTGATTGAGATCATTCAGACCAATCGAACCAGGAAGGTCCGTGTGTCGGGATTTACCAATACCCAGAGTTCCAAGGAACTTCCAGATATCGGCAGAAGAAGAAGAGGAGATACTGTTAAGAATATGACGGCGTTTAGCATTGCGCACCATCTGATTACACCGATTCCTAGCAATTTTGAAGGCCGTCCAATTCTCCTCGGTGCGATCCCTCTTGTGTTTACGAAACGCTCGGTCCCTGCGTCGCATCGCCATCCGTATCCCATCATTCATCCAAGGCGCAGGAGCACGCTTCAATTTTACCTTTTTGATTGGGGCGTGACGATCATAGAGGTTAGTTAAGGTCGTGTTGAATATGTCTACCATAGTGTTTACATCAGTTGCCTCCATCAGGGGTTCCCAATCTATGGCTGACGCATCCTCTCGGAGTTTATCGACGTCCATCTGCGCAAAACAACGCCTATACAGGACCCTAGGCTTTACCTTGGGTGGTTTCAGGAAATAGGATAGGAAGATCAGGTCATGGTGGGAGAATCCCGGGGCCTCCTGCTGACCGTGAGATGCAACTAGAGCGGGATTGGATGTGATGATCAGATCGAGCCAGGAGTCCTCACCAACAATGTTGTGATGAGTAGGTTGGAGAGGCAGCAGATGAAGACTCCCAGACTCGACCAGACACCGGAGTTTACGGGAACGAGAGGAGTTATGGGCAAGGAGATTAGTGTTGAAGTCACCCATGATTATGTGATGAGCGTAATCTGAACCCACAGATTCCAGTACCGATTCGAATTCGGCGAAATAATCGACCAAAGGAGGACAATAGACAACGCCCAGAACAATCTTTACCCCCCGGACACAAACCTCAAGAAATATATATTCCGCAGCACATCCAGAGTTTGATGTGAAGAGAGTTTTATAACAAAATTCGCTGCGCAGATATGGCCACACCACCCCCTCGTCCCTCAGTGCGGTCATTGCGAACTAGAACATATCCAGTGAAGGGGTAGTTTGTTGATGGTAATTGAGGCTTGAGCCAGGTTTCGGATATCAAGACGGCATGCACATCACTGTTGTTAAATGCCTCATAGAGGTCATTGTAGTGACTGGGCACACTCTGGGCATTTATGTGGCATACGTTCAATAAGCGACGATCTTGGTTACTAAATTGTTTCTTGAGAGTGTCACCCAGAGTGCCCCCCAACGAACAGTAACCGTCACCCTCAGAAAAACTACTTTCACTCGCAGATACAAAAGAATCAGCATCAGACATGTATATGTATATATAAATATAGATAATAATAGATAGTAATAAATAAATGTAGCTAAATAACACAAAATATACCAAACATTAAGAAGGTGTTTACCACTGAAAGCATGCAACTCTGCACCACCCGCCAGCTAACATCAACAAAACAAAAGAAGAAAACAAAAAGATGAAAAACAAAGACAACAACAACACAATTAATTACAGTTCTATGATCACATTTCCGACCGTGCAAACTTCAACGAATGACAGCTTGAGAACTGATAGATGACAATGTCATCTGTCATTATGACATTATATAATTCCGCTTGACGACAATGCAATGCAAACAATTTATTAACATGAGGGTGAAAAGAAATTTAAAAACATTAAGTTAAACATATGGAATTTATGGAAGATACTGGAAATTTTTATAATTAGTAACGTCATTTAATTATACACTTAATTAAGTTGCGCCTGAAACAAATTATAATTATTATTATTATCTCTTTCAAAAACGTCTCATAATAATGTAGTGTTCGGGACGAGGGAATGGAGGAAGGGGGAAGGGTCAATGTTCAGTTTTTTGTTTTTGACTATACATCTGTTAAACAGAAACTGTACGAATTATATTTTGGCCCTGAAAAGGGCCTTTTTTTCCGAGAATACGAGGTACATCAGTACTGTTTAAAAGTACCGGTGTATGTCCTCGACCACTTGACGTCGAGGCACAGCCTTTTCATCTTCTCGCGTACCTCTCTTATGTGCGCGAAGAGTTCTTCGTGCGACTGTTTCACCACAGTCGACACGCGCCGCTCTTCCGGCTGCTCATCTGCCAACTCGGCACCTCCGTGAGCAAAGCGGTCAGTTGTATCCATCGGTTCAGACATGATTATATCCATCGCCCCCTCGTACGCCAGATCCAATTGCATCTCCATGTCTGCAGTCCCGAATATCAGCTGTAAAGGGGGCCCTGGTGACGTGGTGGAACCACTGGCGATGGATCGTTTGATGCCTTTTCGTATCTTCTTCTCATTCGAACTCTTCCTCTTGGGCTTCGAAATTGCGCGCAGTGCGGTCTCCGCGTGGCCAGATTTTCGGTTGTCGCCGTAAGCCATGTCGATTGTGATGGTGACTCGGTGTATTCCATTAATAATTCCAAATATAATTATTATTTTCGGAAAGTTAAACTTTCTTCTTAGCTATCAAGCTAGTTTCATCCATATTTACGGGCCGAAGCCAAGTAAATACAGGGTGTGGTGAGTAGTGTTATGTGTTTGTGGGTGTAGTCTGGTGGTTGATCTCATTGTCTTCTATTTGCATGAACTTTCTGACGATTCTACAGGTATTTAGGATTGCAGCTTTTTGGAGAGTTATGTATAATGTTTCTTTTAAATCTAACAATTTGAGACTATGGAGAAGATGGTTTGGTATTACACCTGTGGTGGACAGAACTAAAGGGACCACATAAACTTTATTTTGCTTCCATATTCTAGCCACTTCATCTTTGAGTTCTGCATATTTCGTAATTTTTTCGGTAATTGTTTTTTGTATGTTGTGGGTATTTGGCACTGCGATGTCTATTAAGTAGGTGATATTATTTACTTTGTCCTGTAATGTTATGTCCGGTCTATTATAATGAATTGTCCTGTCGGTGAGTATGGCGCGATCGTAGTAAAGCTTATGTGTGGTGTTTTCTAGAACAGTTTCTGGCGTGTATTTGTAATATGGTGTGTTTGTGTTTTGTATGAGTGTGTATTTGAGTGCAAGTTTTTGATGAATGACGTTTACTATCTGGTTGTGCCTGTGGGTGTAATCGGTTTGTGTGAGTGTTGTGCAGGCTCCTGTTATATGTTGTATGGTTTCAGGTTGTATGTGACATTTGCGACATTTATCATCGGTTACTGTAGGGTCTTTAATAATATATTTTTTATAGTTTTATTATTATTATTTACATATATTTATTTAAAATTCTCTATAAATTACATTTCTAAATACTACTTGTAAAATAAAAAATAATATTTAAAAATATAAAAAATAGGAGCCGACCAGTAGCGAGAGCATGGTCCAAGCTACCGGTGGTTAGGGCTCCAGAGACAGAAACCTCCTCACGATACGTGCCGTTTCTAGGAGAACTGCCTTCTGTATCAGGCCCTTGATCCATCCACCTAACGCCAGCCTCCTAAGATGGATGTCGAGGCTTTTAGGGATTAACCCATTGGCCGACACGACTATCGGCACAATGATAGCCGAATCCACACTCCACATGTCGACAACCTCGTGAGCTAAGTCTAGATATTTTATTTGTTTATCTTTCTCAGCTTTCACGAGGTTCTCGTCATGGGGAATGGTGACATCGATTATCATCGTGCGGCGTACTTGTCGGTCTATCACCACTATGTCAGGTTTATTGGCTACAATAGTCCTGTCAGTAATGATAGACCGGTCCCAGTACAATGTGATATGGTCATTTTCCAGAACTGGGTCGGGCACATACTTGTAGTACGGTACCTCAGATCCAACAAGTCGATAGTGTAAAGCAAGTTGCTGATGGATAATCTTGGCTACTTGATTATGCCTATGCAAATATTCACTGTTAGCCAAACGACCACAACCAGAAATTATATGTCTAATGGATTCACCAGGACTATGACATGCCCGACATATGTCAACCGTCCCATCCTTAATTATATATTTCCGATAGTTGTTCGTAAGGATAACTTCGTCCATTATTGCACAGACAAATCCTTCAGTTTCTCCAAAGAGATTACTGAATCGTAGCCAAGACACGGACGCTAGAAAATCTACACTGGGCCCATGAAGGGCCCGGAAGAAGCGTCCATGGAGCTCCTTGCTATGCCATACCTCCTTGCGATCATTGACGCTTAGTACCACAGGTCTGCGCCAGTTCTCTTTTGCCAAGGATAGCGGAGTGAATCCATTGTCCACCGCTGCTACTTCTCGATGCATACCCTCGTTGGTTTTCAGGAAATATTCCCTGAGGCTGCACACCTCACGGTTGTGAAGGGTCTTAGCATTTAATAAGCCTCGACCACCACACTTCCGCGGGATGTACAACCTCATGACCGACGAACGAGGGTGATGCATGCGATTTGCAGTCAGCAGGGTCCGGACTCGCCTATCCAGGGTGTCAAGTTCAGTCTGAGTCCACTTGAGTATACCAAAAGAATACATTAGGACTGGCATGACCCAACCGTTAAAGGCTCGCACCTTGTTTCCGCCTGATAAGGAACTTTTCAGTACCTTATTCAGGCGACAAAAGAAGCGCTCCTGTAACGATTGCTTCATGTCCGGTCCATTAATGCCTCTGACATACCCAGGTACATTAATCCTTCTGACATACCCAGGTACTTGTATGTATCGTTTGCGGAGAGTGATCTCAGCTTTGTGAAATCTGAGAGTTCTAGACCCTCAGATTCCACAATCCCTCCTCGCTTTACATGCATGACCGCACACTTGTCTACTCCAAACTCCATTCTGATGGAACTACTAAATTTTTCAGTTATATTCAGTAGTTCCATCAGTTGTTTCTTGTTTGGCGCAAACAACTTGAGGTCATCCATGTAAAGTAAGTGGGATATAGCTAAACCTCTTCTCCGCAAAGGATAGCCTAGCCCTGAATCCTCCAGTAGGGTACTTAGAGGGTTCAAGGCCAAGCAGAACCATAGTGGGCTCAGACTGTCACCCTGAAATATTCCTCGTACTATCCTTACAGGTTCTTCATTCCCTTGGATTTGTCTACATCCTGGATAGCAAAGCACGGTGCTCCACTGCCCCATACATGACTCCAAGAAGGCGCGTAAAGTTGCATCTATTTTATACAACTCCAGCACCTTCAGGAGCCATGTATGTGGTACAGAATCATATGCTTTTTTGTAGTCTATCCAGCATGTAGACAAATCTTTTCGGGACCGACGAACCTGTTGGCTAACAACCATATCAATGAGGAGTAGCTCCTTAGTTCCACGAGACTCCTCCCTACATCCATTTTGAGATACAGACATGATGGAATTTTTTTCAATATGTTTTGTTATTTTTGTCCTCAAAATGGATGTAAGAAGTTTATAGACCGTTGGTAAACATGTGATTGGTCTATAATTTTTGGGCTCAGTGGAACTACCTGATTTATGGAGCAGGTGGGTAACTCCTGTTGTTAGAAATTGTGGTAACGACCCAGTTTCCAAAGCTGCCTGGAAGTGTAATGCTAAGCGAACGTGTGAACTTTTGAGCCATTTAATCCAGAAATTGTGCAGTCCGTCCGGCCCCGGTGATTTCCAATTCGGGACCGAACAGGCTGCACTGGCTACATCAGAGGAAGTAATTACTCTTCTCTTTCTCTTCTCTTTCTCTTTCTCTTTATTAAAAAACGTTGCCCCACACTAGGATTTTCTCCTGTGTCGTGGGTGCGTTTACAAACATACAAGTTCACATACACAATGACACCCAGACCCGAAACAACACTTTGTGGATCACACAAAGTGATGTCCCGTGCGGGAATCGAACCCGCGACACGTTGCACGGCAGCCGGTTGCCCAGCCACCGCACCAACCGTGCAGTCATTACTACCTCCTCCATCTCTGGTATAGGCTCACACCTTCGCTTAACATCAAACATCCAGTCACCTTCTGTGTGGCTAACAGGCACCGACCAGATGTTGCGCCAAAATGTGTTAGTGGCATCATCATCCGGTCGCCGCCCGTCAGCCACATCTTGGTTGGATCGTTCCCAATCTCTGTATACCCACATCTGATCTCTTTGGAACATGCGATTCTGAGTATAGCGCTCCACTCTTTTTTTGTACCTTCTAATACGGTTTGCCCATGCATAAACTTTCTGCTTCAGGAAGTCGATGCGCTCTGTAACACGCGACAGGTATTCATGAGGACTGATTTCAGTCCCCACAAATGCACGTCTTACAAAGCGCATCACTCTAGGGCGAGTATTGCCCTCCCTGAAGCAGGATAGTTTGCCAATGAGTACCCTGGCCTCACTGATACGACGCTCTATCCTATACTGCCAGGCAGGTACTGCTGGTTTTGGTCGGACTGCTGCGTCAAGATTTGGGAATCTGACGTTAGCCACTCGACAAGCAGCTACCGCCCCACAGTACAAGATTGAGTGTGTATCATAGAGGTTTTCGCTACTCTCAAAATATTTTTTAAGTAGCGAATCCAAGGCACTCACCAGCGCCCTATTTTTTCTACACATGGGCAAACGTGGTAATTTTGGTCTGAAATTACTAGGAGCACGTCTGTACTCACGGACCGCATCCTCCAAAGCACTCCTCAGTCGTTCATTGCACTGAGTACTCACTTGTTCAACCCTGTCGTCCTCCACTCCAACGATAGGGGTGGTTGGTGTCACTACAGGTGTCTGTGCCACCAATTGTGGCGGAGCGGGGACGACACGATTGCGCAGTGCTTCTAGACGTAGCCGATCAAGCGCAGCCTCATCCAATCTGCGATTGCGTTGGATGACCCGCACCTGATCCGAGAGTCGTTGGGCCGAGACGTTGATAGATGGCTCAAGAACCTGAAATATAGACAGCATCCTTTCACGGTACGCAGTGAGGTTAGTCCCTCCCTCTGTAGCACCGTAGTACGAGCGCATGACGTTCTCATTTATGGTTTGAGACCATTTCATGCGCCGCACACAACCACCGGTAGCGGGGACCCGTCCCGGGGCCTGTTGGCCCCTGGCTCCCAAGCCCGTCGGTGGCCGGCCTCTCCCCGGTCGACGTACAGGTGTCGGCGACGCCGGCGGGGAGAAATAGTCGTCGCTCGAGCTCAACGCAACTGCTGTCACCGGTGATCTTGCGGAGCTGGGGTCCGGCAACAGCGAGGCGGAGCTGAGCGACGAGTCCGGAGGTGGTGGGGGTGCGTCTCGTGCTTTTCTGGCTCTCGTCAACATCGACTTAACATTTTAATTTTCTGCTTCATAATCTTCCTTTTCTATTCTGTCACTGTCAAATTTCATTTTTCTTTATATAATGTTTGTTTATTGCTATTGTAGGTGTTGATTTTGTTGTAAATATATATTATTATAAAAAGGTTTTGTTATTGTTATCTTGAGTGAAGAAACGTGTGAATTATTTATAAAAATAAACCAAAAAAAAGCAGAGTAAAATTTTGTACGTTGACATGTCGTGGTGTTGCCAATTTATTATTATTATTATTATTAAGTACTATTCTACGGTACGGGCGGCGGCGACGCTACCCCCACTCCGAAATGTCGATGATTCGAGCCAGCGCTCGACCAGTCGTCGCGTCGGCGTCGGTGCGAACGGTCGTTCATCGTTATCAAGTCTGTCGCGCGTGAGTGTTATCAAGAAGTAGGTAAGTAGAAATGCGTACCCTGAGAGATCGTCTTGAAATTGATATTTGACGTTGGCTGTCGTAGATTATCATGTCCAAATATCCAAACCCAAGAGGAGTTTGAGAGCTGATGCTGAAATTGCTATTGCTAAATACTATCGATATATCCGACTGCAGAAATACACAAGGAATTGGATGTAGCGCACATATAGGTATTTGGTCTCGATATCAAAATCAAACGGTAACATTCTTAACACTGAATTACCAGAACCCAGGACGAAGTCCAGAACAAAACCCCCAAGGTGCCTACGTGGCACCGCGCACGCCGCACCCGTACCGTCAGTCGCTCAGGACGCTCCGTTGTATTTGTTGTCACTCTAGCACCAGTTTTGTGTGCACCACATTCATTCATTTTACCTATCTCGCCGCGAACAGCACTAATGAAAATAAAAAGAGAGAAGAAGAGGTTTCAATTGTTATTAATTTTATCTTGGGAATGTGCAAGAGTTACTTTACTTTGCGGTGCTGGCGGGCCCCAGTCATACACTAATTTTACCCAGGTGTTATTTCGACAAGCCACACTTTATTCGAGGAGAACAGGGGGCGCGTCACCGGGTGGGAGCGTCCGATACTCGGATTTATTTATTTATTTGTTATTGTGATGTTAACACGGCTTTACACCAGTTACATTAACACACATACAAAGAGAAATTAAAGAGAATCAAACAGTTACAATAACAGAAAAGAAGAAAAAAAAACACATAAATAAACATCACGTTAAAAAAAATACAATTAAAAAACATAAAGAAAAATCAGACAATTACAATAGTAGATGACAAAAAAGAAATGTACCTATATCACAGTAAAATGAAAACAAAACATTTAATTATACACTTAATTAAGTTGCGCCTGAAACAAATTATAATTATTATTATTATCTCTTTCAAAAACGTCTCATAATAATGTAGTGTTCGGGACGAGGGAATGGAGGAAGGGGGAAGGGTCAATGTTAAGTTTTTTTGTTTTTGACTATACATCTGTTAAACAGAAACTGTACGAATTATATTTTGGCCCTGAAAAGGGCCTTTTTTCCGAGAATACGAGGTACATCAGTACTGTTTAAAAGTACCGGTGTATGTCCTCGATCACTTGACGTCGAGGCACAGCCTTTTCATCTTCTCGCGTACCTCTCTTATGTGCGCGAAGAGTTCTTCGTGCGACTGTTTCACCACAGTCGACACGCGCCGCTCTTCCGGCTGCTCATCTGCCAACTCGGCACCTCCGTGAGCAAAGCGGTCAGTTGTATCCATCGGTTCAGACATGATTATATCCATCGCCCCCTCGTACGCCAGATCCAATTGCATCTCCATGTCTGCAGTCCCGAATATCAGCTGTAAAGGGGGCCCTGGTGACGTGGTGGAACCACTGGCGATGGATCGTTTGATGCCTTTTCGTATCTTCTTCTCATTCGAACTCTTCCTCTTGGGCTTCGAAATTGCGCGCAGTGCGGTCTCCGCGTGGCCAGATTTTCGGTTGTCGCCGTAAGCCATGTCGATTGTGATGGTGACTCGGTGTATTCCAAAAATAGAATGCATAAAATTTAACACCCGGCTCGCTTAAGTACTATTCTACGGTACGGGCGGCGGCGACGCTACCCCCACTCCGAAATGTCGATGATTCGAGCCAGCGCTCGACCAGTCGTCGCGTCGGCGTCGGTGCGAACGGTCGTTCATCGT
Source organism: Spodoptera picta (assembly GCA_038387885.1). Classification (NCBI taxonomy): domain Eukaryota; kingdom Metazoa; phylum Arthropoda; class Insecta; order Lepidoptera; family Noctuidae; genus Spodoptera; species Spodoptera picta. The sequence continues at coordinate 47,275 of JAZHFQ010000752.1, read as the reverse complement.
TATCAAGTCTGTCGCGCGTGAGTGTTATCAAGAAGTAGGTAAGTAGAAATGCGTACCCTGAGAGATCGTCTTGAAATTGATATTTGACGTTGGCTGTCGTAGATTATCATGTCCAAATATCCAAACCCAAGAGGAGTTTGAGAGCTGATGCTGAAATTGCTATTGCTAAATACTATTGATATATCCGACTGCAGAAATACACAAGGAATTGGATGTAGCGCACATATAGGTATTTGGTCTCGATATCAAAATCAAACGGTAACATTCTTAACACTGAATTACCAGAACCCAGGACGAACTCCAGAACAAAACCCCCAAGGTGCCTACGTGGCACCGCGCACGCCGCACCCGTACCGTCAGTCGCTCAGGACGCTCCGATGAATTTGTTGTCACTCTAGCACCAGTTTTGTGTGCACCACATTCATTCATTTTACCTATCTCGCCGCGAACAGCACTAATGAAAATAAAAAGAGAGAAGAAGAGGTTTCAATTGTTATTAATTTTATCTTGGGAATGTGCAAGAGTTACTTTACTTTGCGGTGCTGGCGGGCCCCAGTCATACACTAATTTTACCCAGGTGTTATTTCGACAAGCCACACTTTATTCGAGGAGAACAGGGGGCGCGTCACCGGGTGGGAGCGTCCGATACTCGGATTTATTTATTTATTTGTTATTGTGATGTTAACACGGCTTTACACCAGTTACATTAACACACATACAAAGAGAAATTAAAGAGAATCAAACAGTTACAATAACAGAAAAGAAGAAAAAAAAACACATAAATAAACATCACGTTAAAAAAAATACAATTAAAAAACATAAAGAAAAATCAGACAATTACAATAGTAGATGACAAAAAAGAAATGTACCTATATCACAGTAAAATGAAAACAAAACATTTAATTATACACTTAATTAAGTTGCGCCTGAAACAAATTATAATTATTATTATTATCTCTTTCAAAAACGTCTCATAATAATGTAGTGTTCGGGACGAGGGAATGGAGGAAGGGGGAAGGGTCAATGTTAAGTTTTTTGTTTTTGACTATACATCTGTTAAACAGAAACTGTACGAATTATATTTTGGCCCTGAAAAGGGCCTTTTTTCCGAGAATACGAGGTACATCAGTACTGTTTAAAAGTACCGGTGTATGTCCTCGATCACTTGACGTCGAGGCACAGCCTTTTCATCTTCTCGCGTACCTCTCTTATGTGCGCGAAGAGTTCTTCGTGCGACTGTTTCACCACAGTCGACACGCGCCGCTCTTCCGGCTGCTCATCTGCCAACTCGGCACCTCCGTGAGCAAAGCGGTCAGTTGTATCCATCGGTTCAGACATGATTATATCCATCGCCCCCTCGTACGCCAGATCCAATTGCATCTCCATGTCTGCAGTCCCGAATATCAGCTGTAAAGGGGGCCCTGGTGACGTGGTGGAACCACTGGCGATGGATCGTTTGATGCCTTTTCGTATCTTCTTCTCATTCGAACTCTTCCTCTTGGGCTTCGAAATTGCGCGCAGTGCGGTCTCCGCGTGGCCAGATTTTCGGTTGTCGCCGTAAGCCATGTCGATTGTGATGGTGACTCGGTGTATTCCAAAAATAGAATGCATAAAATTTAACACCCGGCTCGCTTAAGTACTATTCTACGGTACGGGCGGCGGCGACGCTACCCCCACTCCGAAATGTCGATGATTCGAGCCAGCGCTCGACCAGTCGTCGCGTCGGCGTCGGTGCGAACGGTCGTTCATCGTTATCAAGTCTGTCGCGCGTGAGTGTTATCAAGAAGTAGGTAAGTAGAAATGCGTACCCTGAGAGATCGTCTTGAAATTGATATTTGACGTTGGCTGTCGTAGATTATCATGTCCAAATATCCAAACCCAAGAGGAGTTTGAGAGCTGATGCTGAAATTGCTATTGCTAAATACTATCGATATATCCGACTGCAGAAATACACAAGGAATTGGATGTAGCGCACATATAGGTATTTGGTCTCGATATCAAAATCAAACGGTAACATTCTTAACACTGAATTACCAGAACCCAGGACGAACTCCAGAACAAAACCCCCAAGGTGCCTACGTGGCACCGCGCACGCCGCACCCGTACCGTCAGTCGCTCAGGACGCTCCGTTGTATTTGTTGTCACTCTAGCACCAGTTTTGTGTGCACCACATTCATTCATTTTACCTATCTCGCCGCGAACAGCACTAATGAAAATAAAAAGAGAAGAAGAGGTTTCAATTGTTATTAATTTTATCTTGGGAATGTGCAAGAGTTACTTTACTTTGCGTTGCTGGCGGGCCCCAGTCATACACTAATTTTACCCAGGTGTTATTTCGACAAGCCACACTTTATTCGAGGAGAACAGGGGGCGCGTCACCGGGTGGGAGCGTCCGATACTCGGATTTATTTATTTATTTGTTATTGTGATGTTAACACGGCTTTACACCAGTTACATTAACACACATACAAAGAGAAATTAAAGAGAATCAAACAGTTACAATAACAGAAAAGAAGAAAAAAAAACACATAAATAAACATCACGTTAAAAAAAATACAATTAAAAAACATAAAGAAAAATCAGACAATTACAATAGTAGATGACAAAAAAGAAATGTACCTATATCACAGTAAAATGAAAACAAAACATTTAATTATACACTTAATTAAGTTGCGCCTGAAACAAATTATAATTATTATTATTATCTCTTTCAAAAACGTCTCATAATAATGTAGTGTTCGGGACGAGGGAATGGAGGAAGGGGGAAGGGTCAATGTTAAGTTTTTTGTTTTTGACTATACATCTGTTAAACAGAAACTGTACGAATTATATTTTGGCCCTGAAAAGGGCCTTTTTTCCGAGAATACGAGGTACATCAGTACTGTTTAAAAGTACCGGTGTATGTCCTCGATCACTTGACGTCGAGGCACAGCCTTTTCATCTTCTCGCATACCTCTCTTATGTGCGCGAAGAGTTCTTCGTGCGACTGTTTCACCACAGTCGACACGCGCCGCTCTTCCGGCTGCTCATCTGCCAACTCGGCACCTCCGTGAGCAAAGCGGTCAGTTGTATCCATCGGTTCAGACATGATTATATCCATCGCCCCCTCGTACGCCAGATCCAATTGCATCTCCATGTCTGCAGTCCCGAATATCAGCTGTAAAGGGGGCCCTGGTGACGTGGTGGAACCACTGGCGATGGATCGTTTGATGCCTTTTCGTATCTTCTTCTCATTCGAACTCTTCCTCTTGGGCTTCGAAATTGCGCGCAGTGCGGTCTCCGCGTGGCCAGATTTTCGGTTGTCGCCGTAAGCCATGTCGATTGTGATGGTGACTCGGTGTATTCCAAAAATAGAATGCATAAAATTTAACACCCGGCTCGCTTAAGTACTATTCTACGGTACGGGCGGCGGCGACGCTACCCCCACTCCGAAATGTCGATGATTCGAGCCAGCGCTCGACCAGTCGTCGCGTCGGCGTCGGTGCGAACGGTCGTTCATCGTTATCAAGTCTGTCGCGCGTGAGTGTTATCAAGAAGTAGGTAAGTAGAAATGCGTACCCTGAGAGATCGTCTTGAAATTGATATTTGACGTTGGCTGTCGTAGATTATCATGTCCAAATATCCAAACCCAAGAGGAGTTTGAGAGCTGATGCTGAAATTGCTATTGCTAAATACTATTGATATATCCGACTGCAGAAATACACAAGGAATTGGATGTAGCGCACATATAGGTATTTGGTCTCGATATCAAAATCAAACGGTAACATTCTTAACACTGAATTACCAGAACCCAGGACGAACTCCAGAACAAAACCCCCAAGGTGCCTACGTGGCACCGCGCACGCCGCACCCGTACCGTCAGTCGCTCAGGACGCTCCGATGAATTTGTTGTCACTCTAGCACCAGTTTTGTGTGCACCACATTCATTCATTTTACCTATCTCGCCGCGAACAGCACTAATGAAAATAAAAAGAGAGAAGAAGAGGTTTCAATTGTTATTAATTTTATCTTGGGAATGTGCAAGAGTTACTTTACTTTGCGTTGCTGGCGGGCCCCAGTCATACACTAATTTTACCCAGGTGTTATTTCGACAAGCCACACTTTATTCGAGGAGAACAGGGGGCGCGTCACCGGGTGGGAGCGTCCGATACTCGGATTTATTTATTTATTTGTTATTGTGATGTTAACACGGCTTTACACCAGTTACATTAACACACATACAAAGAGAAATTAAAGAGAATCAAACAGTTACAATAACAGAAAAAAAGAAAAAAAAACACATAAATAAACATCACGTTAAAAAAAATACAATTAAAAAACATAAAGAAAAATCAGACAATTACAATAGTAGATGACAAAAAAAGAAATGTACCTATATCACAGTAAAATGAAAACAAAACATTTAATTATACACTTAATTAAGTTGCGCCTGAAACAAATTATAATTATTATTATTATCTCTTTCAAAAACGTCTCATAATAATGTAGTGTTCGGGACGAGGGAATGGAGGAAGGGGGAAGGGTCAATGTTAAGTTTTTTGTTTTTGACTATACATCTGTTAAACAGAAACTGTACGAATTATATTTTGGCCCTGAAAAGGGCCTTTTTTCCGAGAATACGAGGTACATCAGTACTGTTTAAAAGTACCGGTGTATGTCCTCGATCACTTGACGTCGAGGCACAGCCTTTTCATCTTCTCGCGTACCTCTCTTATGTGCGCGAAGAGTTCTTCGTGCGACTGTTTCACCACAGTCGACACGCGCCGCTCTTCCGGCTGCTCATCTGCCAACTCGGCACCTCCGTGAGCAAAGCGGTCAGTTGTATCCATCGGTTCAGACATGATTATATCCATCGCCCCCTCGTACGCCAGATCCAATTGCATCTCCATGTCTGCAGTCCCGAATATCAGCTGTAAAGGGGGCCCTGGTGACGTGGTGGAACCACTGGCGATGGATCGTTTGATGCCTTTTCGTATCTTCTTCTCATTCGAACTCTTCCTCTTGGGCTTCGAAATTGCGCGCAGTGCGGTCTCCGCGTGGCCAGATTTTCGGTTGTCGCCGTAAGCCATGTCGATTGTGATGGTGACTCGGTGTATTCCAAAAATAGAATGCATAAAATTTAACACCCGGCTCGCTTAAGTACTATTCTACGGTACGGGCGGCGGCGACGCTACCCCCACTCCGAAATGTCGATGATTCGAGCCAGCGCTCGACCAGTCGTCGCGTCGGCGTCGGTGCGAACGGTCGTTCATCGTTATCAAGTCTGTCGCGCGTGAGTGTTATCAAGAAGTAGGTAAGTAGAAATGCGTACCCTGAGAGATCGTCTTGAAATTGATATTTGACGTTGGCTGTCGTAGATTATCATGTCCAAATATCCAAACCCAAGAGGAGTTTGAGAGCTGATGCTGAAATTGCTATTGCTAAATACTATTGATATATCCGACTGCAGAAATACACAAGGAATTGGATGTAGCGCACATGTAGGTATTTGGTCTCGATATCAAAATCAAACGGTAACATTCTTAACACTGAATTACCAGAACCCAGGACGAACTCCAGAACAAAACCCCCAAGGTGCCTACGTGGCTCCGCGCACGCCGCACCCGTACCGTCAGTCGCTCAGGACGCTCCGATGAATTTGTTGTCACTCTAGCACCAGTTTTGTGTGCACCACATTCATTCATTTTACCTATCTCGCCGCGAACAGCACTAATGAAAATAAAAAGAGAGAAGAAGAGGTTTCAATTGTTATTAATTTTATCTTGGGAATGTGCAAGAGTTACTTTACTTTGCGTTGCTGGCGGGCCCCAGTCATACACTAATTTTACCCAGGTGTTATTTCGACAAGCCACACTTTATTCGAGGAGAACAGGGGGCGCGTCACCGGGTGGGAGCGTCCGATACTCGGATTTATTTATTTATTTGTTATTGTGATGTTAACACGGCTTTACACCAGTTACATTAACACACATACAAAGAGAAATTAAAGAGAATCAAACAGTTACAATAACAGAAAAGAAGAAAAAAAAACACATAAATAAACATCACGTTAAAAAAAATACAATTAAAAAACATAAAGAAAAATCAGACAATTACAATAGTAGATGACAAAAAAAGAAATGTACCTATATCACAGTAAAATGAAAACAAAACATTTAATTATACACTTAATTAAGTTGCGCCTGAAACAAATTATAATTATTATTATTATCTCTTTCAAAAACGTCTCATAATAATGTAGTGTTCGGGACGAGGGAATGGAGGAAGGGGGAAGGGTCAATGTTAAGTTTTTTGTTTTTGACTATACATCTGTTAAACAGAAACTGTACGAATCATATTTTGGCCCTGAAAAGGGCCTTTTTTCCGAGAATACGAGGTACATCAGTACTGTTTAAAAGTACCGGTGTATGTCCTCGACCACTTGACGTCGAGGCACAGCCTTTTCATCTTCTCGCGTACCTCTCTTATGTGCGCGAAGAGTTCTTCGTGCGACTGTTTCACCACAGTCGACACGCGCCGCTCTTCCGGCTGCTCATCTGCCAACTCGGCACCTCCGTGAGCAAAGCGGTCAGTTGTATCCATCGGTTCAGACATGATTATATCCATCGCCCCCTCGTACGCCAGATCCAATTGCATCTCCATGTCTGCAGTCCCGAATATCAGCTGTAAAGGGGGCCCTGGTGACGTGGTGGAACCACTGGCGATGGATCGTTTGATGCCTTTTCGTATCTTCTTCTCATTCGAACTCTTCCTCTTGGGCTTCGAAATTGCGCGCAGTGCGGTCTCCGCGTGGCCAGATTTTCGGTTGTCGCCGTAAGCCATGTCGATTGTGATGGTGACTCGGTGTATTCCAAAAATAGAATGCATATAATTTAACATCCGGCTCGCTTAAGTACTATTCTACGGTACGGGCGGCGGCGACGCTACCCCCACTCCGAAATGTCGATGATTCCAGCCAGCGCTCGACCAGTCGTCGCGTCGGCGTCGGTGCGAACGGTCGTTCATCGTTATCAAGTCTGTCGCGCGTGAGTGTTATCAAGAAGTAGGTAAGTAGAAATGCGTACCCTGAGAGATCGTCTTGAAATTGATATTTGACGTTGGCTGTCGTAGATTATCATGTCCAAATATCCAAACCCAAGAGGAGTTTGAGAGCTGATGCTGAAATTGCTATTGCTAAATACTATTGATATACCTATCCGACTGCAGAAATACACAAGGAATTGGATGTAGCGCACATATAGGTATTTGGTCTCGATATCAAAATCAAACGGTAGCATTCTTAACACTGAATTACCAGAACCCAGGACGAACTCCAGAACAAAACCCCCAAGGTGCCTACGTGGCACCGCGCACGCCGCACCCGTACCGTCCGTCGCTCAGGACGCTCCGTTGAATTTGTTGTCACTCTAGCACCAGTTTTATGTGCACCACATTCATTCATTTTACCTATCTCGCCGCGAACAGCACTAATGAAAATAAAAAGAGAGAAGAAGAGGTTTCAATTGTTATTAATTTTATCTTGGGAATGTGCAAGAGTTACTTTACTTTGCGTTGCTGGCGGGCCCCAGTCATACACTAATTTTACCCAGGTGTTATTTCGACAAGCCACACTTTATTCGAGGAGAACAGGGGGCGCGTCACCGGGTGGGAGCGTCCGATACTCGGATTTATTTATTTATTTGTTATTGTGATGTTAACACGGCTTTACACCAGTTACATTAACACACATACAAAGAGAAATTAAAGAGAATCAAACAGTTACAATAACAGAAAAGAAGAAAAAAAACACATAAATAAACATCACGTTTAAAAAAATACAATTAGAAAACATAAAGAAAAATCAGACAATTACAATAGTAGATGACAAAAAAAGAAATGTACCTATATCACAGTAAAATGAAAACAAAACATTTAATTATACACTTAATTAAGTTGCGCCTGAAACAAATTATAATTATTATTATTATCTCTTTCAAAAACGTCTCATAATAATGTAGTGTTCGGGACGAGGGAATGGAGGAAGGGGGAAGGGTCAATGTTAAGTTTTTTTGTTTTTGACTATACATCTGTTAAACAGAAACTGTACGAATTATATTTTGGCCCTGAAAAGGGCCTTTTTTCCGAGAATACGAGGTACATCAGTACTGTTTAAAAGTACCGGTGTATGTCCTCGATCACTTGACGTCGAGGCACAGCCTTTTCATCTTCTCGCGTACCTCTCTTATGTGCGCGAAGAGTTCTTCGTGCGACTGTTTCACCACAGTCGACACGCGCCGCTCTTCCGGCTGCTCATCTGCCAACTCGGCACCTCCGTGAGCAAAGCGGTCAGTTGTATCCATCGGTTCAGACATGATTATATCCATCGCCCCCTCGTACGCCAGATCCAATTGCATCTCCATGTCTGCAGTCCCGAATATCAGCTGTAAAGGGGGCCCTGGTGACGTGGTGGAACCACTGGCGATGGATCGTTTGATGCCTTTTCGTATCTTCTTCTCATTCGAACTCTTCCTCTTGGGCTTCGAAATTGCGCGCAGTGCGGTCTCCGCGTGGCCAGATTTTCGGTTGTCGCCGTAAGCCATGTCGATTGTGATGGTGACTCGGTGTATTCCAAAAATAGAATGCATAAAATTTAACACCCGGCTCGCTTAAGTACTATTCTACGGTACGGGCGGCGGCGACGCTACCCCCACTCCGAAATGTCGATGATTCGAGCCAGCGCTCGACCAGTCGTCGCGTCGGCGTCGGTGCGAACGGTCGTTCATCGTTATCAAGTCTGTCGCGCGTGAGTGTTATCAAGAAGTAGGTAAGTAGAAATGCGTACCCTGAGAGATCGTCTTGAAATTGATATTTGACGTTGGCTGTCGTAGATTATCATGTCCAAATATCCAAACCCAAGAGGAGTTTGAGAGCTGATGCTGAAATTGCTATTGCTAAATACTATTGATATATCCGCCTGCAGAAATACACAAGGAATTGGATGTAGCGCACATATAGGTATTTGGTCTCGATATCAAAATCAAACGGTAACATTCTTAACACTGAATTACCAGAACCCAGGACGAACTCCAGAACAAAACCCCCAAGGTGCCTACGTGGCACCGCGCACGCCGCACCCGTACCGTCAGTCGCTCAGGACGCTCCGTTGTATTTGTTGTCACTCTAGCACCAGTTTTGTGTGCACCACATTCATTCATTTTACCTATCTCGCCGCGAACAGCACTAATGAAAATAAAAAGAGAGAAGAAGAGGTTTCAATTGTTATTAATTTTATCTTGGGAATGTGCAAGAGTTACTTTACTTTGCGGTGCTGGCGGGCCCCAGTCATACACTAATTTTACCCAGGTGTTATTTCGACAAGCCACACTTTATTCGAGGAGTACAGGGGGCGCGTCACCGGGTGGGAGCGTCCGATACTCGGATTTATTTATTTATTTGTTATTGTGATGTTAACACGGCTTTACACCAGTTACATTAACACACATACAAAGAGAAATTAAAGAGAATCAAACAGTTACAATAACAGAAAAGAAGAAAAAAAAAACACATAAATAAACATCACGTTAAAAAAAATACAATTAAAAAACATAAAGAAAAATCAGACAATTACAATAGTAGATGACAAAAAAGAAATGTACCTATATCACAGAAAAATGAAAACAAAACATTTAATTATACACTTAATTAAGTTGCGCCTGAAACAAATTATAATTATTATTATTATCTCTTTCAAAAACGTCTCATAATAATGTAGTGTTCGGGACGAGGGAATGGAGGAAGGGGGAAGGGTCAATGTTAAGTTTTTTGTTTTTGACTATACATCTGTTAAACAGAAACTGTACGAATTATATTTTGGCCCTGAAAAGGGCCTTTTTTCCGAGAATACGAGGTACATCAGTACTGTTTAAAAGTACCGGTGTATGTCCTCGATCACTTGACGTCGAGGCACAGCCTTTTCATCTTCTCGCGTACCTCTCTTATGTGCGCGAAGAGTTCTTCGTGCGACTGTTTCACCACAGTCGACACGCGCCGCTCTTCCGGCTGCTCATCTGCCAACTCGGCACCTCCGTGAGCAAAGCGGTCAGTTGTATCCATCGGTTCAGACATTATTATATCCATCGCCCCCTCGTACGCCAGATCCAATTGCATCTCCATGTCTGCAGTCCCGAATATCAGCTGTAAAGGGGGCCCTGGTGACGTGGTGGAACCACTGGCGATGGATCGTTTGATGCCTTTTCGTATCTTCTTCTCATTCGAACTCTTCCTCTTGGGCTTCGAAATTGCGCGCAGTGCGGTCTCCGCGTGGCCAGATTTTCGGTTGTCGCCGTAAGCCATGTCGATTGTGATGGTGACTCGGTGTATTCCAAAAATAGAATGCATATAATTTAACACCCGGCTCGCTTAAGTACTATTCTACGGTACGGGCGGCGGCGACGCTACCCCCACTCCGAAATGTCGATGATTCGAGCCAGCGCTCGACCAGTCGTCGCGTCGGCGTCGGTGCGAACGGTCGTTCATCGTTATCAAGTCTGTCGCGCGTGAGTGTTATCAAGAAGTAGGTAAGTAGAAATGCGTACCCTGAGAGATCGTCTTGAAATTGATATTTGACGTTGGCTGTCGTAGATTATCATGTCCAAATATCCAAACCCAAGAGGAGTTTGAGAGCTGATGCTGAAATTGCTATTGCTAAATACTATTGATATATCCGACTGCAGAAATACACAAGGAATTGGATGTAGCGCACATATAGGTATTTGGTCTCGATATCAAAATCAAACGGTAACATTCTTAACACTGAATTACCAGAACCCAGGACGAACTCCAGAACAAAACCCCCAAGGTGCCTACGTGGCACCGCGCACGCCGCACCCGTACCGTCAGTCGCTCAGGACGCTCCGATGAATTTGTTGTCACTCTAGCACCAGTTTTGTGTGCACCACATTCATTCATTTTACCTATCTCGCCGCGAACAGCACTAATGAAAATAAAAAGAGAGAAGAAGAGGTTTCAATTGTTATTAATTTTATCTTGGGAATGTGCAAGAGTTACTTTACTTTGCGTTGCTGGCGGGCCCCAGTCATACACTAATTTTACCCAGGTGTTATTTCGACAAGCCACACTTTATTCGAGGAGAACAGGGGGCGCGTCACCGGGTGGGAGCGTCCGATACTCGGATTTATTTATTTATTTGTTATTGTGATGTTAACACGGCTTTACACCAGTTACATTAACACACATACAAAGAGAAATTAAAGAGAATCAAACAGTTACAATAACAGAAAAAAAGAAAAAAAAACACATAAATAAACATCACGTTAAAAAAAATACAATTAAAAAACATAAAGAAAAATCAGACAATTACAATAGTAGATGACAAAAAAAGAAATGTACCTATATCACAGTAAAATGAAAACAAAACATTTAATTATACACTTAATTAAGTTGCGCCTGAAACAAATTATAATTATTATTATTATCTCTTTCAAAAACGTCTCATAATAATGTAGTGTTCGGGACGAGGGAATGGAGGAAGGGGGAAGGGTCAATGTTAAGTTTTTTGTTTTTGACTATACATCTGTTAAACAGAAACTGTACGAATTATATTTTGGCCCTGAAAAGGGCCTTTTTTCCGAGAATACGAGGTACATCAGTACTGTTTAAAAGTACCGGTGTATGTCCTCGATCACTTGACGTCGAGGCACAGCCTTTTCATCTTCTCGCGTACCTCTCTTATGTGCGCGAAGAGTTCTTCGTGCGACTGTTTCACCACAGTCGACACGCGCCGCTCTTCCGGCTGCTCATCTGCCAACTCGGCACCTCCGTGAGCAAAGCGGTCAGTTGTATCCATCGGTTCAGACATGATTATATCCATCGCCCCCTCGTACGCCAGATCCAATTGCATCTCCATGTCTGCAGTCCCGAATATCAGCTGTAAAGGGGGCCCTGGTGACGTGGTGGAACCACTGGCGATGGATCGTTTGATGCCTTTTCGTATCTTCTTCTCATTCGAACTCTTCCTCTTGGGCTTCGAAATTGCGCGCAGTGCGGTCTCCGCGTGGCCAGATTTTCGGTTGTCGCCGTAAGCCATGTCGATTGTGATGGTGACTCGGTGTATTCCAAAAATAGAATGCATAAAATTTAACACCCGGCTCGCTTAAGTACTATTCTACGGTACGGGCGGCGGCGACGCTACCCCCACTCCGAAATGTCGATGATTCGAGCCAGCGCTCGACCAGTCGTCGCGTCGGCGTCGGTGCGAACGGTCGTTCATCGTTATCAAGTCTGTCGCGCGTGAGTGTTATCAAGAAGTAGGTAAGTAGAAATGCGTACCCTGAGAGATCGTCTTGAAATTGATATTTGACGTTGGCTGTCGTAGATTATCATGTCCAAATATCCAAACCCAAGAGGAGTTTGAGAGCTGATGCTGAAATTGCTATTGCTAAATACTATAGATATATCCGACTGCAGAAATACACAAGGAATTGGATGTAGCGCACATATAGGTATTTGGTCTCGATATCAAAATCAAACGGTAACATTCTTAACACTGAATTACCAGAACCCAGGACGAACTCCAGAACAAAACCCCCAAGGTGCCTACGTGGCTCCGCGCACGCCGCACCCGTACCGTCAGTCGCTCAGGACGCTCCGATGAATTTGTTGTCACTCTAGCACCAGTTTTGTGTGCACCACATTCATTCATTTTACCTATCTCGCCGCGAACAGCACTAATGAAAATAAAAAGAGAGAAGAAGAGGTTTCAATTGTTATTAATTTTATCTTGGGAATGTGCAAGAGTTACTTTACTTTGCGTTGCTGGCGGGCCCCAGTCATACACTAATTTTACCCAGGTGTTATTTCGACAAGCCACACTTTATTCGAGGAGAACAGGGGGCGCGTCACCGGGTGGGAGCGTCCGATACTCGGATTTATTTATTTATTTGTTATTGTGATGTTAACACGGCTTTACACCAGTTACATTAACACACATACAAAGAGAAATTAAAGAGAATCAAACAGTTACAATAACAGAAAAGAAGAAAAAAAAACACATAAATAAACACACAAAAACACATAAACAAACATCACATTAAAAAAATACAATTAAAAAACATAAAGAAAAATCAGACAATTACAATAGTAGATGACAAAAAAAGAAATGTACCTATATCACAGTAAAATGAAAACAAAACATTTAATTATACACTTAATTAAGTTGCGCCTGAAACAAATTATAATTATTATTATTATCTCTTTCAAAAACGTCTCATAATAATGTAGTGTTCGGGACGAGGGAATGGAGGAAGGGGGAAGGGTCAATGTTAAGTTTTTTGTTTTTGACTATACATCTGTTAAACAGAAACTGTACGAATCATATTTTGGCCCTGAAAAGGGCCTTTTTTCCGAGAATACGAGGTACATCAGTACTGTTTAAAAGTACCGGTGTTTGTCCTCGATCACTTGACGTCGAGGCACAGCCTTTTCATCTTCTCGCGTACCTCTCTTATGTGCGCGAAGAGTTCTTCGTGCGACTGTTTCACCACAGTCGACACGCGCCGCTCTTCCGGCTGCTCATCTGCCAACTCGGCACCTCCGTGAGCAAAGCGGTCAGTTGTATCCATCGGTTCAGACATGATTATATCCATCGCCCCCTCGTACGCCAGATCCAATTGCATCTCCATGTCTGCAGTCCCGAATATCAGCTGTAAAGGGGGCCCTGGTGACGTGGTGGAACCACTGGCGATGGATCGTTTGATGCCTTTTCGTATCTTCTTCTCATTCGAACTCTTCCTCTTGGGCTTCGAAATTGCGCGCAGTGCGGTCTCCGCGTGGCCAGATTTTCGGTTGTCGCCGTAAGCCATGTCGATTGTGATGGTGACTCGGTGTATTCCAAAAATAGAATGCATATAATTTAACACCCGGCTCGCTTAAGTACTATTCTACGGTACGGGCGGCGGCGACGCTACCCCCACTCCGAAATGTCGATGATTCGAGCCAGCGCTCGACCAGTCGTCGCGTCGGCGTCGGTGCGAACGGTCGTTCATCGTTATCAAGTCTGTCGCGCGTGAGTGTTATCAAGAAGTAGGTAAGTAGAAATGCGTACCCTGAGAGATCGTCTTGAAATTGATATTTGACGTTGGCTGTCGTAGATTATCATGTCCAAATATCCAAACCCAAGAGGAGTTTGAGAGCTGATGCTGAAATTGCTATTGCTAAATACTATCGATATATCCGACTGCAGAAATACACAAGGAATTGGATGTAGCGCACATATAGGTATTTGGTCTCGATATCAAAATCAAACGGTAGCATTCTTAACACTGAATTACCAGAACCCAGGACGAACTCCAGAACAAAACCCCCAAGGTGCCTACGTGGCACCGCGCACGCCGCACCCGTACCGTCAGTCGCACAGGACGCTCCGTTGAATTTGTTGTCACTCTAGCACCAGTTTTGTGTGCACCACATTCATTCATTTTACCTATCTCGCCGCGAACAGCACTAATGAAAATAAAAAGAGAGAAGAAGAGGTTTCAATTGTTATTAATTTTATCTTGGGAATGTGCAAGAGTTACTTTACTCTGCGGTGCTGGCGGGCCCCAGTCATACACTAATTTTACCCAGGTGTTATTTCGACAAGCCACACTTTATTCGAGGAGAACAGGGGGCGCGTCACCGGGTGGGAGCGTCCGATACTCGGATTTATTTATTTATTTGTTATTGTGATGTTAACACGGCTTTACACCAGTTACATTAACACACATACAAAGAGAAATTAAAGAGAATCAAACAGTTACAATAACAGAAAAGAAGAAAAAAAAACACATAAATAAACATCACGTTTAAAAAAATACAATTAAAAAACATAAAGAAAAATCAGACAATTACAATAGTAGATGACAAAAAAAGAAATGTACCTATATCACAGTAAAATGAAAACAAAACATTTAATTATACACTTAATTAAGTTGCGCCTGAAACAAATTATAATTATTATTATTATCTCTTTCAAAAACGTCTCATAATAATGTAGTGTTCGGGACGAGGGAATGGAGGAAGGGGGAAGGGTCAATGTTAAGTTTTTTGTTTTTGACTATACATCTGTTAAACAGAAACTGTACGAATCATATTTTGGCCCTGAAAAGGGCCTTTTTTCCGAGAATACGAGGTACATCAGTACTGTTTAAAAGTACCGGTGTATGTCCTCGACCACTTGACGTCGAGGCACAGCCTTTTCATCTTCTCGCGTACCTCTCTTATGTGCGCGAAGAGTTCTTCGTGCGACTGTTTCACCACAGTCGACACGCGCCGCTCTTCCGGCTGCTCATCTGCCAACTCGGCACCTCCGTGAGCAAAGCGGTCAGTTGTATCCATCGGTTCAGACATGATTATATCCATCGCCCCCTCGTACGCCAGATCCAATTGCATCTCCATGTCTGCAGTCCCGAATATCAGCTGTAAAGGGGGCCCTGGTGACGTGGTGGAACCACTGGCGATGGATCGTTTGATGCCTTTTCGTATCTTCTTCTCATTCGAACTCTTCCTCTTGGGCTTCGAAATTGCGCGCAGTGCGGTCTCCGCGTGGCCAGATTTTCGGTTGTCGCCGTAAGCCATGTCGATTGTGATGGTGACTCGGTGTATTCCAAAAATAGAATGCATATAATTTAACATCCGGCTCGCTTAAGTACTATTCTACGGTACGGGCGGCGGCGACGCTACCCCCACTCCGAAATGTCGATGATTCCAGCCAGCGCTCGACCAGTCGTCGCGTCGGCGTCGGTGCGAACGGTCGTTCATCGTTATCAAGTCTGTCGCGCGTGAGTGTTATCAAGAAGTAGGTAAGTAGAAAAGCGTACCCTGAGAGATCGTCTTGAAATTGATATTTGACGTTGGCTGTCGTAGATTATCATGTCCAAATATCCAAACCCAAGAGGAGTTTGAGAGCTGATGCTGAAATTGCTATTGCTAAATACTATCGATATATCCGACTGCAGAAATACACAAGGAATTGGATGTAGCGCACATATAGGTATTTGGTCTCGATATCAAAATCAAACGGTAACATTCTTAACACTGAATTACCAGAACCCAGGACGAACTCCAGAACAAAACCCCCAAGGTGCCTACGTGGCACCGCGCACGCCGCACCCGTACCGTCAGTCGCTCAGGACGCTCCGTTGAATTTGTTGTCACTCTAGCACCAGTTTTGTGTGCACCACATTCATTCATTTTACCTATCTCGCCGCGAACAGCACTAATGAAAATAAAAAGAGAGAAGAAGAGGTTTCAATTGTTATTAATTTTATCTTGGGAATGTGCAAGAGTTACTTTACTTTGCGTTGCTGGCGGGCCCCAGTCATACACTAATTTTACCCAGGTGTTATTTCGACAAGCCACACTTTATTCGAGGAGAACAGGGGGCGCGTCACCGGGTGGGAGCGTCCGATACTCGGATTTATTTATTTATTTGTTATTGTGATGTTAACACGGCTTTACACCAGTTACATTAACACACATACAAAGAGAAATTAAAGAGAATCAAACAGTTACAATAACAGAAAAAAAGAAAAAAAAAACACATAAATAAACATCACGTTTAAAAAAATACAATTAAAAAACATAAAGAAAAATCAGACAATTACAATAGTAGATGACAAAAAAAGAAATGTACCTATATCACAGTAAAATGAAAACAAAACATTTAATTATACACTTAATTAAGTTGCGCCTGAAACAAATTATAATTATTATTATTATCTCTTTCAAAAACGTCTCATAATAATGTAGTGTTCGGGACGAGGGAATGGAGGAAGGGGGAAGGGTCAATGTTAAGTTTTTTGTTTTTGACTATACATCTGTTAAACAGAAACTGTACGAATTATATTTTGGCCCTGAAAAGGGCCTTTTTTCCGAGAATACGAGGTACATCAGTACTGTTTAAAAGTACCGGTGTATGTCCTCGATCACTTGACGTCGAGGCACAGCCTTTTCATCTTCTCGCGTACCTCTCTTATGTGCGCGAAGAGTTCTTCGTGCGACTGTTTCACCACAGTCGACACGCGCCGCTCTTCCGGCTGCTCATCTGCCAACTCGGCACCTCCGTGAGCAAAGCGGTCAGTTGTATCCATCGGTTCAGACATGATTATATCCATCGCCCCCTCGTACGCCAGATCCAATTGCATCTCCATGTCTGCAGTCCCGAATATCAGCTGTAAAGGGGGCCCTGGTGACGTGGTGGAACCACTGGCGATGGATCGTTTGATGCCTTTTCGTATCTTCTTCTCATTCGAACTCTTCCTCTTGGGCTTCGAAATTGCGCGCAGTGCGGTCTCCGCGTGGCCAGATTTTCGGTTGTCGCCGTAAGCCATGTCGATTGTGATGGTGACTCGGTGTATTCCAAAAATAGAATGCATATAATTTAACACCCGGCTCGCTTAAGTACTATTCTACGGTACGGGCGGCGGCGACGCTACCCCCACTCCGAAATGTCGATGATTCGAGCCAGCGCTCGACCAGTCGTCGCGTCGGCGTCGGTGCGAACGGTCGTTCATCGTTATCAAGTCTGTCGCGCGTGAGTGTTATCAAGAAGTAGGTAAGTAGAAATGCGTACCCTGAGAGATCGTCTTGAAATTGATATTTGACGTTGGCTGTCGTAGATTATCATGTCCAAATATCCAAACCCAAGAGGAGTTTGAGAGCTGATGCTGAAATTGCTATTGCTAAATACTATCGATATATCCGACTGCAGAAATACACAAGGAATTGGATGTAGCGCACATATAGGTATTTGGTCTCGATATCAAAATCAAACGGTAGCATTCTTAACACTGAATTACCAGAACCCAGGACGAACTCCAGAACAAAACCCCCAAGGTGCCTACGTGGCACCGCGCACGCCGCACCCGTACCGTCAGTCGCTCAGGACGCTCCGTTGAATTTGTTGTCACTCTAGCACCAGTTTTGTGTGCACCACATTCATTCATTTTACCTATCTCGCCGCGAACAGCACTAATGAAAATAAAAAGAGAGAAGAAGAGGTTTCAATTGTTATTAATTTTATCTTGGGAATGTGCAAGAGTTACTTTACTCTGCGGTGCTGGCGGGCCCCAGTCATACACTAATTTTACCCAGGTGTTATTTCGACAAGCCACACTTTATTCGAGGAGAACAGGGGGCGCGTCACCGGGTGGGAGCGTCCGATACTCGGATTTATTTATTTATTTGTTATTGTGATGTTAACACGGCTTTACACCAGTTACATTAACACACATACAAAGAGAAATTAAAGAGAATCAAACAGTTACAATAACAGAAAAGAAGAAAAAAAAACACATAAATAAACATCACGTTTAAAAAAATACAATTAAAAAACATAAAGAAAAATCAGACAATTACAATAGTAGATGACAAAAAAAGAAATGTACCTATATCACAGTAAAATGAAAACAAAACATTTAATTATACACTTAATTAAGTTGCGCCTGAAACAAATTATAATTATTATTATTATCTCTTTCAAAAACGTCTCATAATAATGTAGTGTTCGGGACGAGGGAATGGAGGAAGGGGGAAGGGTCAATGTTAAGTTTTTTGTTTTTGACTATACATCTGTTAAACAGAAACTGTACGAATCATATTTTGGCCCTGAAAAGGGCCTTTTTTCCGAGAATACGAGGTACATCAGTACTGTTTAAAAGTACCGGTGTATGTCCTCGACCACTTGACGTCGAGGCACAGCCTTTTCATCTTCTCGCGTACCTCTCTTATGTGCGCGAAGAGTTCTTCGTGCGACTGTTTCACCACAGTCGACACGCGCCGCTCTTCCGGCTGCTCATCTGCCAACTCGGCACCTCCGTGAGCAAAGCGGTCAGTTGTATCCATCGGTTCAGACATGATTATATCCATCGCCCCCTCGTACGCCAGATCCAATTGCATCTCCATGTCTGCAGTCCCGAATATCAGCTGTAAAGGGGGCCCTGGTGACGTGGTGGAACCACTGGCGATGGATCGTTTGATGCCTTTTCGTATCTTCTTCTCATTCGAACTCTTCCTCTTGGGCTTCGAAATTGCGCGCAGTGCGGTCTCCGCGTGGCCAGATTTTCGGTTGTCGCCGTAAGCCATGTCGATTGTGATGGTGACTCGGTGTATTCCAAAAATAGAATGCATATAATTTAACATCCGGCTCGCTTAAGTACTATTCTACGGTACGGGCGGCGGCGACGCTACCCCCACTCCGAAATGTCGATGATTCCAGCCAGCGCTCGACCAGTCGTCGCGTCGGCGTCGGTGCGAACGGTCGTTCATCGTTATCAAGTCTGTCGCGCGTGAGTGTTATCAAGAAGTAGGTAAGTAGAAATGCGTACCCTGAGAGATCGTCTTGAAATTGATATTTGACGTTGGCTGTCGTAGATTATCATGTCCAAATATCCAAACCCAAGAGGAGTTTGAGAGCTGATGCTGAAATTGCTATTGCTAAATACTATCGATATATCCGACTGCAGAAATACACAAGGAATTGGATGTAGCGCACATATAGGTATTTGGTCTCGATATCAAAATCAAACGGTAACATTCTTAACACTGAATTACCAGAACCCAGGACGAACTCCAGAACAAAACCCCCAAGGTGCCTACGTGGCACCGCGCACGCCGCACCCGTACCGTCAGTCGCTCAGGACGCTCCGTTGAATTTGTTGTCACTCTAGCACCAGTTTTGTGTGCACCACATTCATTCATTTTACCTATCTCGCCGCGAACAGCACTAATGAAAATAAAAAGAGAGAAGAAGAGGTTTCAATTGTTATTAATTTTATCTTGGGAATGTGCAAGAGTTACTTTACTTTGCGTTGCTGGCGGGCCCCAGTCATACACTAATTTTACCCAGGTGTTATTTCGACAAGCCACACTTTATTCGAGGAGAACAGGGGGCGCGTCACCGGGTGGGAGCGTCCGATACTCGGATTTATTTATTTATTTGTTATTGTGATGTTAACACGGCTTTACACCAGTTACATTAACACACATACAAAGAGAAATTAAAGAGAATCAAACAGTTACAATAACAGAAAAAAAGAAAAAAAAACACATAAATAAACATCACGTTAAAAAAAATACAATTAAAAAACATAAAGAAAAATCAGACAATTACAATAGTAGATGACAAAAAAAGAAATGTACCTATATCACAGTAAAATGAAAACAAAACATTTAATTATACACTTAATTAAGTTGCGCCTGAAACAAATTATAATTATTATTATTATCTCTTTCAAAAACGTCTCATAATAATGTAGTGTTCGGGACGAGGGAATGGAGGAAGGGGGAAGGGTCAATGTTAAGTTTTTTGTTTTTGACTATACATCTGTTAAACAGAAACTGTACGAATCATATTTTGGCCCTGAAAAGGGCCTTTTTTCCGAGAATACGAGGTACATCAGTACTGTTTAAAAGTACCGGTGTATGTCCTCGATCACTTGACGTCGAGGCACAGCCTTTTCATCTTCTCGCGTACCTCTCTTATGTGCGCGAAGAGTTCTTCGTGCGACTGTTTCACCACAGTCGACACGCGCCGCTCTTCCGGCTGCTCATCTGCCAACTCGGCACCTCCGTGAGCAAAGCGGTCAGTTGTATCCATCGGTTCAGACATGATTATATCCATCGCCCCCTCGTACGCCAGATCCAATTGCATCTCCATGTCTGCAGTCCCGAATATCAGCTGTAAACGGGGCCCTGGTGACGTGGTGGAACCACTGGCGATGGATCGTTTGATGCCTTTTCGTATCTTCTTCTCATTCGAACTCTTCCTCTTGGGCTTCGAAATTGCGCGCAGTGCGGTCTCCGCGTGGCCAGATTTTCGGTTGTCGCCGTAAGCCATGTCGATTGTGATGGTGACTCGGTGTATTCCAAAAATAGAATGCATAAAATTTAACACCCGGCTCGCTTAAGTACTATTCTACGGTACGGGCGGCGGCGACGCTACCCCCACTCTGAAATGTCGATGATTCGAGCCAGCGCTCGACCAGTCGTCGCGTCGGCGTCGGTGCGAACGGTCGTTCATCGTTATCAAGTCTGTCGCGCGTGAGTGTTATCAAGAAGTAGGTAAGTAGAAATGCGTACCCTGAGAGATCGTCTTGAAATTGATATTTGACGTTGGCTGTCGTAGATTATCATGTCCAAATATCCAAACCCAAGAGGAGTTTGAGAGCTGATGCTGAAATTGCTATTGCTAAATACTATTGATATACCTATCCGACTGCAGAAATACACAAGGAATTGGATGTAGCGCACATATAGGTATTTGGTCTCGATATCAAAATCAAACGGTAACATTCTTAACACTGAATTACCAGAACCCAGGACGAACTCCAGAACAAAACCCCCAAGGTGCCTACGTGGCACCGCGCACGCCGCACCCGTACCGTCAGTCGCTCAGGACGCTCCGTTGAATTTGTTGTCACTCTAGCACCAGTTTTGTGTGCACCACATTCATTCATTTTACCTATCTCGCCGCGAACAGCACTAATGAAAATAAAAAGAGAGAAGAAGAGGTTTCAATTGTTATTAATTTTATCTTGGGAATGTGCAAGAGTTACTTTACTCTGCGGTGCTGGCGGGCCCCAGTCATACACTAATTTTACCCAGGTGTTATTTCGACAAGCCACACTTTATTCGAGGAGAACAGGGGGCGCGTCACCGGGTGGGAGCGTCCGATACTCGGATTTATTTATTTATTTGTTATTGTGATGTTAACACGGCTTTACACCAGTTACATTAACACACATACAAAGAGAAATTAAAGAGAATCAAACAGTTACAATAACAGAAAAGAAGAAAAAAAAACACATAAATAAACATCACGTTTAAAAAAATACAATTAAAAAACATAAAGAAAAATCAGACAATTACAATAGTAGATGACAAAAAAAGAAATGTACCTATATCACAGTAAAATGAAAACAAAACATTTAATTATACACTTAATTAAGTTGCGCCTGAAACAAATTATAATTATTATTATTATCTCTTTCAAAAACGTCTCATAATAATGTAGTGTTCGGGACGAGGGAATGGAGGAAGGGGGAAGGGTCAATGTTAAGTTTTTTGTTTTTGACTATACATCTGTTAAACAGAAACTGTACGAATCATATTTTGGCCCTGAAAAGGGCCTTTTTTCCGAGAATACGAGGTACATCAGTACTGTTTAAAAGTACCGGTGTATGTCCTCGATCACTTGACGTCGAGGCACAGCCTTTTCATCTTCTCGCGTACCTCTCTTATGTGCGCGAAGAGTTCTTCGTGCGACTGTTTCACCACAGTCGACACGCGCCGCTCTTCCGGCTGCTCATCTGCCAACTCGGCACCTCCGTGAGCAAAGCGGTCAGTTGTATCCATCGGTTCAGACATGATTATATCCATCGCCCCCTCGTACGCCAGATCCAATTGCATCTCCATGTCTGCAGTCCCGAATATCAGCTGTAAAGGGGGCCCTGGTGACGTGGTGGAACCACTGGCGATGGATCGTTTGATGCCTTTTCGTATCTTCTTCTCATTCGAACTCTTCCTCTTGGGCTTCGAAATTGCGCGCAGTGCGGTCTCCGCGTGGCCAGATTTTCGGTTGTCGCCGTAAGCCATGTCGATTGTGATGGTGACTCGGTGTATTCCAAAAATAGAATGCATATAATTTAACACCCGGCTCGCTTAAGTACTATTCTACGGTACGGGCGGCGGCGACGCTACCCCCACTCCGAAATGTCGATGATTCGAGCCAGCGCTCGACCAGTCGTCGCGTCGGCGTCGGTGCGAACGGTCGTTCATCGTTATCAAGTCTGTCGCGCGTGAGTGTTATCAAGAAGTAGGTAAGTAGAAATGCGTACCCTGAGAGATCGTCTTGAAATTGATATTTGACGTTGGCTGTCGTAGATTATCATGTCCAAATATCCAAACCCAAGAGGAGTTTGAGAGCTGATGCTGAAATTGCTATTGCTAAATACTATCGATATATCCGACTGCAGAAATACACAAGGAATTGGATGTAGCGCACATATAGGTATTTGGTCTCGATATCAAAATCAAACGGTAGCATTCTTAACACTGAATTACCAGAACCCAGGACGAACTCCAGAACAAAACCCCCAAGGTGCCTACGTGGCACCGCGCACGCCGCACCCGTACCGTCAGTCGCTCAGGACGCTCCGTTGTATTTGTTGTCACTCTAGCACCAGTTTTGTGTGCACCACATTCATTCATTTTACCTATCTCGCCGCGAACAGCACTAATGAAAATAAAAAGAGAGAAGAAGAGGTTTCAATTGTTATTAATTTTATCTTGGGAATGTGCAAGAGTTACTTTACTTTGCGTTGCTGGCGGGCCCCAGTCATACACTAATTTTACCCAGGTGTTATTTCGACAAGCCACACTTTATTCGAGGAGAACAGGGGGCGCGTCACCGGGTGGGAGCGTCCGATACTCGGATTTATTTATTTATTTGTTATTGTGATGTTAACACGGCTTTACACCAGTTACATTAACACACATACAAAGAGAAATTAAAGAGAATCAAACAGTTACAATAACAGAAAAGAAGAAAAAAAAACACATAAATAAACATCACGTTTAAAAAAATACAATTAAAAAACATAAAGAAAAATCAGACAATTACAATAGTAGATGACAAAAAAAGAAATGTACCTATATCACAGTAAAATGAAAACAAAACATTTAATTATACACTTAATTAAGTTGCGCCTGAAACAAATTATAATTATTATTATTATCTCTTTCAAAAACGTCTCATAATAATGTAGTGTTCGGGACGAGGGAATGGAGGAAGGGGGAAGGGTCAATGTTAAGTTTTTTGTTTTTGACTATACATCTGTTAAACAGAAACTGTACGAATCATATTTTGGCCCTGAAAAGGGCCTTTTTTCCGAGAATACGAGGTACATCAGTACTGTTTAAAAGTACCGGTGTATGTCCTCGATCACTTGACGTCGAGGCACAGCCTTTTCATCTTCTCGCGTACCTCTCTTATGTGCGCGAAGAGTTCTTCGTGCGACTGTTTCACCACAGTCGACACGCGCCGCTCTTCCGGCTGCTCATCTGCCAACTCGGCACCTCCGTGAGCAAAGCGGTCAGTTGTATCCATCGGTTCAGACATGATTATATCCATCGCCCCCTCGTACGCCAGATCCAATTGCATCTCCATGTCTGCAGTCCCGAATATCAGCTGTAAACGGGGCCCTGGTGACGTGGTGGAACCACTGGCGATGGATCGTTTGATGCCTTTTCGTATCTTCTTCTCATTCGAACTCTTCCTCTTGGGCTTCGAAATTGCGCGCAGTGCGGTCTCCGCGTGGCCAGATTTTCGGTTGTCGCCGTAAGCCATGTCGATTGTGATGGTGACTCGGTGTATTCCAAAAATAGAATGCATATAATTTAACACCCGGCTCGCTTAAGTACTATTCTACGGTACGGGCGGCGGCGACGCTACCCCCACTCCGAAATGTCGATGATTCGAGCCAGCGCTCGACCAGTCGTCGCGTCGGCGTCGGTGCGAACGGTCGTTCATCGTTATCAAGTCTGTCGCGCGTGAGTGTTATCAAGAAGTAGGTAAGTAGAAATGCGTACCCTGAGAGATCGTCTTGAAATTGATATTTGACGTTGGCTGTCGTAGATTATCATGTCCAAATATCCAAACCCAAGAGGAGTTTGAGAGCTGATGCTGAAATTGCTATTGCTAAATACTATTGATATACCTATCCGACTGCAGAAATACACAAGGAATTGGATGTAGCGCACATATAGGTATTTGGTCTCGATATCAAAATCAAACGGTAACATTCTTAACACTGAATTACCAGAACCCAGGACGAACTCCAGAACAAAACCCCCAAGGTGCCTACGTGGCACCGCGCACGCCGCACCCGTACCGTCAGTCGCTCAGGACGCTCCGTTGAATTTGTTGTCACTCTAGCACCAGTTTTGTGTGCACCACATTCATTCATTTTACCTATCTCGCCGCGAACAGCACTAATGAAAATAAAAAGAGAGAAGAAGAGGTTTCAATTGTTATTAATTTTATCTTGGGAATGTGCAAGAGTTACTTTACTCTGCGGTGCTGGCGGGCCCCAGTCATACACTAATTTTACCCAGGTGTTATTTCGACAAGCCACACTTTATTCGAGGAGAACAGGGGGCGCGTCACCGGGTGGGAGCGTCCGATACTCGGATTTATTTATTTATTTGTTATTGTGATGTTAACACGGCTTTACACCAGTTACATTAACACACATACAAAGAGAAATTAAAGAGAATCAAACAGTTACAATAACAGAAAAGAAGAAAAAAAAACACATAAATAAACATCACGTTTAAAAAAATACAATTAAAAAACATAAAGAAAAATCAGACAATTACAATAGTAGATGACAAAAAAAGAAATGTACCTATATCACAGTAAAATGAAAACAAAACATTTAATTATACACTTAATTAAGTTGCGCCTGAAACAAATTATAATTATTATTATTATCTCTTTCAAAAACGTCTCATAATAATGTAGTGTTCGGGACGAGGGAATGGAGGAAGGGGGAAGGGTCAATGTTAAGTTTTTTGTTTTTGACTATACATCTGTTAAACAGAAACTGTACGAATCATATTTTGGCCCTGAAAAGGGCCTTTTTTCCGAGAATACGAGGTACATCAGTACTGTTTAAAAGTACCGGTGTATGTCCTCGATCACTTGACGTCGAGGCACAGCCTTTTCATCTTCTCGCGTACCTCTCTTATGTGCGCGAAGAGTTCTTCGTGCGACTGTTTCACCACAGTCGACACGCGCCGCTCTTCCGGCTGCTCATCTGCCAACTCGGCACCTCCGTGAGCAAAGCGGTCAGTTGTATCCATCGGTTCAGACATGATTATATCCATCGCCCCCTCGTACGCCAGATCCAATTGCATCTCCATGTCTGCAGTCCCGAATATCAGCTGTAAAGGGGGCCCTGGTGACGTGGTGGAACCACTGGCGATGGATCGTTTGATGCCTTTTCGTATCTTCTTCTCATTCGAACTCTTCCTCTTGGGCTTCGAAATTGCGCGCAGTGCGGTCTCCGCGTGGCCAGATTTTCGGTTGTCGCCGTAAGCCATGTCGATTGTGATGGTGACTCGGTGTATTCCAAAAATAGAATGCATATAATTTAACACCCGGCTCGCTTAAGTACTATTCTACGGTACGGGCGGCGGCGACGCTACCCCCACTCCGAAATGTCGATGATTCGAGCCAGCGCTCGACCAGTCGTCGCGTCGGCGTCGGTGCGAACGGTCGTTCATCGTTATCAAGTCTGTCGCGCGTGAGTGTTATCAAGAAGTAGGTAAGTAGAAATGCGTACCCTGAGAGATCGTCTTGAAATTGATATTTGACGTTGGCTGTCGTAGATTATCATGTCCAAATATCCAAACCCAAGAGGAGTTTGAGAGCTGATGCTGAAATTGCTATTGCTAAATACTATTGATATATCCGACTGCAGAAATACACAAGGAATTGGATGTAGCGCACATATAGGTATTTGGTCTCGATATCAAAATCAAACGGTAACATTCTTAACACTGAATTACCAGAACCCAGGACGAACTCCAGAACAAAACCCCCAAGGTGCCTACGTGGCACCGCGCACGCCGCACCCGTACCGTCAGTCGCTCAGGACGCTCCGTTGTATTTGTTGTCACTCTAGCACCAGTTTTGTGTGCACCACATTCATTCATTTTACCTATCTCGCCGCGAACAGCACTAATGAAAATAAAAAGAGAGAAGAAGAGGTTTCAATTGTTATTAATTTTATCTTGGGAATGTGCAAGAGTTACTTTACTTTGCGTTGCTGGCGGGCCCCAGTCATACACTAATTTTACCCAGGTGTTATTTCGACAAGCCACACTTTATTCGAGGAGAACAGGGGGCGCGTCACCGGGTGGGAGCGTCCGATACTCGGATTTATTTATTTATTTGTTATTGTGATGTTAACACGGCTTTACACCAGTTACATTAACACACATACAAAGAGAAATTAAAGAGAATCAAACAGTTACAATAACAGAAAAGAAGAAAAAAAAACACATAAATAAACATCACGTTTAAAAAAATACAATTAAAAAACATAAAGAAAAATCAGACAATTACAATAGTAGATGACAAAAAAAGAAATGTACCTATATCACAGTAAAATGAAAACAAAACATTTAATTATACACTTAATTAAGTTGCGCCTGAAACAAATTATAATTATTATTATTATCTCTTTCAAAAACGTCTCATAATAATGTAGTGTTCGGGACGAGGGAATGGAGGAAGGGGGAAGGGTCAATGTTAAGTTTTTTGTTTTTGACTATACATCTGTTAAACAGAAACTGTACGAATCATATTTTGGCCCTGAAAAGGGCCTTTTTTCCGAGAATACGAGGTACATCAGTACTGTTTAAAAGTACCGGTGTATGTCCTCGATCACTTGACGTCGAGGCACAGCCTTTTCATCTTCTCGCGTACCTCTCTTATGTGCGCGAAGAGTTCTTCGTGCGACTGTTTCACCACAGTCGACACGCGCCGCTCTTCCGGCTGCTCATCTGCCAACTCGGCACCTCCGTGAGCAAAGCGGTCAGTTGTATCCATCGGTTCAGACATGATTATATCCATCGCCCCCTCGTACGCCAGATCCAATTGCATCTCCATGTCTGCAGTCCCGAATATCAGCTGTAAACGGGGCCCTGGTGACGTGGTGGAACCACTGGCGATGGATCGTTTGATGCCTTTTCGTATCTTCTTCTCATTCGAACTCTTCCTCTTGGGCTT
The DNA here is from genome assembly GCA_038387885.1 of Spodoptera picta. Classification (NCBI taxonomy): domain Eukaryota; kingdom Metazoa; phylum Arthropoda; class Insecta; order Lepidoptera; family Noctuidae; genus Spodoptera; species Spodoptera picta. The sequence continues at coordinate 19,443 of JAZHFQ010000752.1, read as the reverse complement.
CGAAATTGCGCGCAGTGCGGTCTCCGCGTGGCCAGATTTTCGGTTGTCGCCGTAAGCCATGTCGATTGTGATGGTGACTCGGTGTATTCCAAAAATAGAATGCATATAATTACACTTCGTGGTCATCTCTCCGTCCCTGACTTGGGGCGTGAGGTCGCGCGTTCCAGGCCGAGGCCTGTCTCGGCGGTGTCTGGCGCTGCCTGCGACTGCAGGCGAGGGGTTGGGTTAGTCGGGCTCCTTGCGGGGCCCGATGCGGTGTCGAGTCCGATGGTTTTACCCCGCCGTGAGCCGCGCTCTAGCCGGGCAGGCCCAGCGAGCAGCAAGCTGTTGGCGGGATGTTCATGTCCAGTGGGGGCGCCGCTGGGTGCCGCGCTCGAGCCGGGGGGAGCCCGGCGAGTGGCGGTCTGGTAGCGGCGCGCGGTCGTGTCCGGTGGGGGAGGGGGGCGGGGTCTCTACCGACTCGCCTTGGCGAGCGGGGGACTCACGCAGCGCTTGATGCGTCGGTCGGGGGGACCAGGTCTCGCGGGAGTCCGAGGCCGTCGGGGGGGCGCCGGTGATAGGGCGCCAGCTCCCGGAGGTGGTCGTGTCGCGACCGGTCAGAGCGGTCGAACATATTGGTGCTCAGGCGCTGCACGAAGGCGTCGATGCTCTCTGCGCCGAGGTCTCGGGCGATTGTCGCGTTCCGTACGAAGCGCGGGGCCTTGACGATGGTGCGCAGCGTCAGCGACTGCTGCGCACGGAGGCGTTTCCGGTTTGATTCGGACACGAGCGCGTACCATGCCGGGGCGGCGTAGGTAAGCCGTGTCCGGACGTAGGCCTTGTAGATGCCGAGCTTCGCACGGAGAGGCAGTGCCGAGTCGATGACCGGGCGTAGGAGGTGACGCGCGGTGCGCGCCCGAGCAACAGCCTGCTGCACGTGGGGCATCATGGAAAGCGAGCGGTCGATGGTCACGCCGAGGTATTTAACTCTCGGCGCCCACCGGACCTGCTCTCCCATGAGGGTAATGGGTGTTGGCTTCATGATCCCCACGGCGAGTGCCTGTGTCTTGGCCACGTTCACGGCCAATCTCCACTTCTCCAGCCATTCAGGGAGTGCATCTAAGGCGCGCTGCAGTTTGGCTACTGCGTGCCTGGGATTCATCGACGTCGTGTAGTAGGCGGCGTCGTCGGCGTATAGTGCTAGCTTGGCGCCGTCCACGACGGGGATGTCGTCCGTGTACACGCAGTAGCACACAGGTGAGATACAGCTTCCCTGGGGCACGCCGGCACGGATGTTTCGCTCGGTCGACAGAGTGCCTTCCACTGCCACTTGGAAGGTTCTGTCGTGCAGGAAGGTGGCCACGATCTTGACTAGTCGTCGAGGAGTAGTAGATGTGGCCAGCTTGCTGAGCAGGCCGGCATGCCAGACGCGGTCGAACGCCTTCTCCATGTCGAGGAATACTGCCGCGGCGCGCTCGCGCTTGTTGCGCGCGGCCGCCAGGTCGTGCAGTACCCTCGCCACTTGCAGGGTGGTGGAATGTTCGGCCCTGAAGCCGAATTGTTCGCCGCGTGGCTGGAGGTGTGGGCGCAAGTGCACCAACAGCAGCTTCTCGAAAAGTTTCGAGGTGGTGTCTAGGAGCGTGATGGGGCGATAGCTCCCCGGCAGCAGCGTGTTCTTCCCCTGTTTGGGCAGCATTATTACTCTGCCTAGCTTCCACTTGGTTGGGAAGTGTCCGGTACGGAGGATGCCATTAAAGAGCCGCGTGAGTGTCGCGATTCCTCGCGGCGGCAGGTGACGAAGGGCTTCGTTTGGCACTCCGTCCGGGCCGGGCGCCTTGCGTAGTGGGGCTCGCAGAGCCATGCGTCGCACCACGCCAGGGGAGAGCACCACTGGGTCCTCATCTGGGGAGATCGGTTGCTCTAGGTACTGCGCTACCTGGAGCTCGATAGCTGCTGTGTGCTGCACATTGCGGGCTGGGTTGGGCTGGAACTGGCTCTCCAGGGAGTCGGCGAAGAGCTCCGCTCGGTCCTCGGCTCGGTAGCGGGGGGTACCGTCACCGGCTAGGAGGGGCCTGATCGGAGCTGGCTTCCCAGAGAGCTTGCGGCAAAGTCGGTGTATACCCGACCAGTCGTCGCTCGTGTGCTCGATGGCTCGCTGCCATGATTCGGCCGCGTGGTTTGCCACTGCGGATGAGATTTTGGCGGCCAGAGCATTGAGCGCGTGTTTCATGGCCGGGCATCGGGTTTTCTGCCATTGTCTGCGAAGTCTCCTCTTCCTCTCGATCACGGCGCGTATGGCGGTCGGTAGCGGCGGTGGTCTTCCTGGTGTCGAGACGCTCGCCATCTGGGACTCGGTTAGTGCGGCCTGGGTGGCCACGGTGAAGTCGGCGGCGAGTCGGTCGACGTCTGCGGGCGTGTCGACACGGTAGGATGGCGAGTTCCGTGCCATGTGTGCGGCGAAGGAGCGCCAGTCCCGCCGTGGGCGAGAGGGTAGAGGTCGCAGGTGTTGTGGGATGTCCTCGATAGTCAGACTCACTGGCTGGTGGTCTGACCGGAGATGATCGTCCAAGACGTCACAGCTGGTCGTCGCGGTGATGCCGCGCAAGATAGCTAGGTCTATGACGTCGGGTAATTGCTGCGGGTTGCCTGGGTAGTGTGTCGGGGCCTCCGACCAGAGCACCACGTAGTTGTGGAGCTCTGCATCGTCGAGTAGGCGGTTGCCTTCTGCGGTGTCGGTATTCGCGTTCCATGCCGTGTGTTTCAGATTGAAGTCGCCGGCAATGATGGTTGGCAGTGGCGAGTCCAGCAGGATGCGGACGTCAGCCACTGCGAGGCGGTGTTGCGGCGGCCTGTAGAACGCGAACACCCGGGTTGGCTGGTGGTTAATGCAGATCTCCACGCCCAGCGCATACGACGCGCCTAGCGTTGGCACCGGCAGCAGCTGGTGGACGATTCTTCTCCTGACCAGGATTGCCAGTCCTCTGTAGGCAATCCCTGATGGCGAGGTGTGGTCCTCCCGGTAGACATGGAAGCCAGCCAGCTTCAGTTTGTCCACTGGTTTGAGGTGCGTCTCGTTGATCAGGGCTATATCAGCTTGGCGCTGGTCTAGCAGCAGCTTCAACAGCCTGGCCTTCTCGGGGGACATCCCATTGGCGTTCCAGAATATGATTCTAAGGTGCCGCTGGTCCATCGCAAATCAGTGACTTGATTGCGTCTAGGAGCAGCGGCACTGGGTCGTCTTGCTTTTGGATGAGCGCCGTCACGATCCCCTGCAGGATGCGGACGACGTCATTTACTGTGAGCAGCGGTCTTGGTGGAGGCTGTGGCGCTGTTGGTCTCTTCGCTCTTCCGGTTGCTGCGGTGACCGGCGCCTTGGTCGCGGGGGCGGCAGGCGCCCTGGCTTTGGTAGCGGTGTGGGTGGCGTGGGCGGCGGCGGGGGCGGGAGCGGGGGCGGGGGTGGTGGTGGCGGCGGCGGCGGGGAGTGCCCGCTTCGCCTTCCTGCGTCTGCGCTTTCTGCCTGGTTTTGCGCCCGGCTCGTTTGCTGCGGCCATCAGTGAGCCCGGGGCGTTATTCTCGCCCCCTGGCTGCGCTTGTGCTGGTGTGGGTTTTGGAGCGGTGGTGGGGGCGGTGCGCGCCACGGTTCCCGCCTTTGGGTTGCGCGTCTCTCGGCGGTATACGGGACACGACGAGTTATTCGCCGTGTGTGCGCCTCCGCAGTTCGCGCAGGTCGGTGGTTCCTCCCTCGGGCGGGGGCACTCGCTGGCCGGGTGAGACTCGCCGCACCGCACACAGGCCATGGGCCGGTGGCAGTTGTGCGATGAGTGCCGGAACTGCTGGCAGCGGTGGCACTGCGCGGGGCCTTTCTTGCCCCGCCATGCTTCGATCTTGATCCCGGGCATGCTGAGTAATTCCGTTACTCCGTATATGCCCGGGATGGTGGTGTCGGTGCGCGCCACCTGGGCGTAGTAGAGACACCCTGGTCTTCCCTGGCGCGCACGGATTGGGCGGACATATTCCGCGTTGAAGCCGGCTGCTCGTAGTGCCTCTTGTATGGCGTCCGTTGGGGTGTCGACGGGTAGCCCACGTATGGCCACCTTTGCATTGCGCTCCGCCGGGAGCGAGTAGGAGAACCAGGCGATCCCCTTTGTCTTTTCCAGGTCCGATAGGTAGGCCTGGATGCTCCTATACTCAGCGTCGGAGCGCGGCGTGAAGCGCACTCCCTTTCCGAAGGGGCGCGCGTTGGGCGCATGTCCCAGGCGCTTCCTCAGCACCGTGAAGTGCTCGACCCAGTCGGGGAGCTTCTCAACGATGAGTGGTGGGTAGCGCGCCTTGGGGGCGGGGGCACTCGGTGGTCCGGGTGCGGGGGCGCATGCGTTGTCGGCGGCGGGGGTGCTTGTCTCTGTTGTGTCGGCGTGGCCCGTCGAGGTGGATGCGGGGGCGCGCGCTTCCACGGTTCTGGTCGCGGTGGCGGCTGCGTACGACGTCGGGGGCGCAGTGTCTTGCGGTGGCGGCGCGAATGGCGGAAGCATTTGCGGCGGGTGGAAAGGCGGGGTGGTGAAGATCGCCTGTCGCTTCACCGGTTCCTTTGGTGGGGACGGGAAACGCTCCGGCATAATACTGTTGGGGGGCGTGGTGAGCAGGGGCGCGGAGCGTGAGGGCGCAGCTCGGGGCGCCGGGGCGCGTGTGGGCGCCGTCGGTGGTCCCTGTTGTGGCCTCTTAGGTTTCTGCTGTCGTGGCGGAGCCGTAGCAGGGCGTGTTTCTACCCTTGCCCCGCCGGCAGGTGTTGCGGGGGTGAGGGCAGGGGGGCGGGGGGCGATGGTCGCAGCGGGTGTAGACCGTGTAGGTACCGCATTCCCGTGCGGTCGTGTGGTCGGTCGGGGTATCGCGGATGGTGGTTGTGTACCACCCGCGAGAGGTCCAGCGGTGGTCGGGTGTACGGCACCCGCGTCGCGGTCGGTGGTGGATGGGTGTGGGACACCCACGTCCATCGGTTCCGGTGCCGGCGTGCTGGCATCAGTCGGCGCGGGCCAGTCGGGGCGGGTCGCGCGCGGCGGCGGTGAGGGCGACGCCGGGGTGTCGGGTATCGAGGGGGCGGGGGGAAAAATTCCTCCCCCGCTCCTACAGTGCTTCCTGTCAGGGTTGAAGAAGGGGTGGCAGTCGCGTTGTACTGCCTCGCGACTGCCTGTAGCGCCCTTATATCCGTCGGCTGCAGTCGGGGGTTTTTGAATATGCGTCCTTTGCCCTTGCTGAGCTTGGAGGAGCGCGGTGATGGTGGTGCCTCGCGGCCTCCGTGAGGCATGATGGGTGCGGGTGTGCGCAGTGGCGCCACCCGCCAATGGTTGTTGCTTTATGGCGGCGCTTCGGCGACGCGTCGGTCGGTACCCCGCGCGGGGGACCCGCCGAGCCGCTACCCGGGGCTAGCCGCTGGTGGCTGACCGGGCACCGGACACGACGGAGGGCCACGCGTTATCGGGGCAACGGCCGAGCGCGCACTAGTGTGGGCGAGCCGTCCGCGTCCGAGCTTCGGTCGAGTGCTTCTTGTAGATTGCGGTCCGAGCGGTGAGGTGCAGGTGCAGGTGCAAAAACCATAACCATGCATATAATTTAACACCCGGCTCGCTTAAGTACTATTCTACGGTACGGGCGGCAGCGACGCTACCCCCACTCCGAAATGTCGATGATTCGAGCCAGCGCTCGACCAGTCGTCGCGTCGGCGTCGGTGCGAACGGTCGTTCATCGTTATCAAGTCTGTCGCGCGTGAGTGTTATCAAGAAGTAGGTAAGTAGAAATGCGTACCCTGAGAGATCGTCTTGAAATTGATATTTGACGTTGGCTGTCGTAGATTATCATGTCCAAATATCCAAACCCAAGAGGAGTTTGAGAGCTGATGCTGAAATTGCTATTGCTAAATACTATTGATATATCCGACTGCAGAAATACACAAGGAATTGGATGTAGCGCACATATAGGTATTTGGTCTCGATATCAAAATCAAACGGTAACATTCTTAACACTGAATTACCAGAACCCAGGACGAACTCCAGAACAAAACCCCCAAGGTGCCTACGTGGCACCGCGCACGCCGCACCCGTACCGTCAGTCGCTCAGGACGCTCCGTTGTATTTGTTGTCACTCTAGCACCAGTTTTGTGTGCACCACATTCATTCATTTTACCTATCTCGCCGCGAACAGCACTAATGAAAATAAAAAGAGAGAAGAAGAGGTTTCAATTGTTATTAATTTTATCTTGGGAATGTGCAAGAGTTACTTTACTTTGCGTTGCTGGCGGGCCCCAGTCATACACTAATTTTACCCAGGTGTTATTTCGACAAGCCACACTTTATTCGAGGAGAACAGGGGGCGCGTCACCGGGTGGGAGCGTCCGATACTCGAATTTATTTATTTATTTGTTATTGTGATGTTAACACGGCTTTACACCAGTTACATTAACACACATACAAAGAGAAATTAAAGAGAATCAAACAGTTACAATAACAGAAAAGAAGAAAAAAAAAACACATAAATAAACATCACGTTTAAAAAACACAATTAAAAAACATAAAGAAACATCAGACAATTACAATAATAGATGACAAAAAGAAATGTACCTATATCACAGTAAAATGAAAACAAAACATTTAATTATACACTTAATTAAGTTGCGCCTGAAACAAATTATAATTATTATTATTATCTCTTTCAAAAACGTCTCATAATAATGTAGTGTTCGGGACGAGGGAATGGAGGAAGGGGGAAGGGTCAATGTTAAGTTTTTTGTTTTTGACTATACATCTGTTAAACAGAAACTGTACGAATCATATTTTGGCCCTGAAAAGGGCCTTTTTTCCGAGAATACGAGGTACATCAGTACTGTTTAAAAGTACCGGTGTATGTCCTCGATCACTTGACGTCGAGGCACAGCCTTTTCATCTTCTCGCGTACCTCTCTTATGTGCGCGAAGAGTTCTTCGTGCGACTGTTTCACCACAGTCGACACGCGCCGCTCTTCCGGCTGCTCATCTGCCAACTCGGCACCTCCGTGAGCAAAGCGGTCAGTTGTATCCATCGGTTCAGACATGATTATATCCATCGCCCCCTCGTACGCCAGATCGTCAATTGCATCTCCATGTCTGCAGTCCCGAATATCAGCTGTAAAGGGGGCCCTGGTGACGTGGTGGAACCACTGGCGATGGATCGTTTGATGCCTTTTCGTATCTTCTTCTCATTCGAACTCTTCCTCTTGGGCTTCGAAATTGCGCGCAGTGCGGTCTCCGCGTGGCCAGATTTTCGGTTGTCGCCGTAAGCCATGTCGATTGTGATGGTGACTCGGTGTATTCCAAAAATAGAATGCATATAATTTAACACCCGGCTCGCTTAAGTACTATTCTACGGTACGGGCGGCGGCGACGCTACCCCCACTCCGAAATGTCGATGATTCGAGCCAGCGCTCGACCAGTCGTCGCGTCGGCGTCGGTGCGAACGGTCGTTCATCGTTATCAAGTCTGTCGCGCGTGAGTGTTATCAAGAAGTAGGTAAGTAGAAATGCGTACCCTGAGAGATCGTCTTGAAATTGATATTTGACGTTGGCTGTCGTAGATTATCATGTCCAAATATCCAAACCCAAGAGGAGTTTGAGAGCTGATGCTGAAATTGCTATTGCTAAATACTATTGATATATCCGACTGCAGAAATACACAAGGAATTGGATGTAGCGCACATATAGGTATTTGGTCTCGATATCAAAATCAAACGGTAACATTCTTAACACTGAATTACCAGAACCCAGGACGAACTCCAGAACAAAACCCCCAAGGTGCCTACGTGGCACCGCGCACGCCGCACCCGTACCGTCAGTCGCTCAGGACGCTCCGTTGTATTTGTTGTCACTCTAGCACCAGTTTTGTGTGCACCACATTCATTCATTTTACCTATCTCGCCGCGAACAGCACTAATGAAAATAAAAAGAGAGAAGAAGAGGTTTCAATTGTTATTAATTTTATCTTGGGAATGTGCAGAGTTACTTTACTTTGCGTTGCTGGCGGGCCCCAGTCATACACTAATTTTACCCAGGTGTTATTTCGACAAGCCACACTTTATTCGAGGAGAACAGGGGGCGCGTCACCGGGTGGGAGCGTCCGATACTCGAATTTATTTATTTATTTGTTATTGTGATGTTAACACGGCTTTACACCAGTTACATTAACACACATACAAAGAGAAATTAAAGAGAATCAAACAGTTACAATAACAGAAAAGAAGAAAAAAAAACACATAAATAAACACACAAAAAACACATAAACAAACATCACATTAAAAAAATACAATTATATCACAGTAAAATGAAAACAAAACATTTAATTATACACTTAATTAAGTTGCGCCTGAAACAAATTATAATTATTATTATTATCTCTTTCAAAAACGTCTCATAATAATGTAGTGTTCGGGACGAGGGAATGGAGGAAGGGGGAAGGGTCAATGTTAAGTTTTTTGTTTTTGACTATACATCTGTTAAACAGAAACTGTACGAATTATATTTTGGCCCTGAAAAGGGCCTTTTTTCCGAGAATACGAGGTACATCAGTACTGTTTAAAAGTACCGGTGTATGTCCTCGATCACTTGACGTCGAGGCACAGCCTTTTCATCTTCTCGCGTACCTCTCTTATGTGCGCGAAGAGTTCTTCGTGCGACTGTTTCACCACAGTCGACACGCGCCGCTCTTCCGGCTGCTCATCTGTCAACTCGGCACCTCCGTGAGCAAAGCGGTCAGTTGTATCCATCGGTTCAGACATGATTATATCCATCGCCCCCTCGTACGCCAGATCCAATTGCATCTCCATGTCTGCAGTCCCGAATATCAGCTGTAAAGGGGGCCCTGGTGACGTGGTGGAACCACTGGCGATGGATCGTTTGATGCCTTTTCGTATCTTCTTCTCATTCGAACTCTTCCTCTTGGGCTTCGAAATTGCGCGCAGTGCGGTCTCCGCGTGGCCAGATTTTCGGTTGTCGCCGTAAGCCATGTCGATTGTGATGGTGACTCGGTGTATTCCAAAAATAGAATGCATATAATTTAACACCCGGCTCGCTTAAGTACTATTCTACGGTACGGGCGGCGGCGACGCTACCCCCACTCCGAAATGTCGATGATTCGAGCCAGCGCTCGACCAGTCGTCGCGTCGGCGTCGGTGCGAACGGTCGTTCATCGTTATCAAGTCTGTCGCGCGTGAGTGTTATCAAGAAGTAGGTAAGTAGAAATGCGTACCCTGAGAGATCGTCTTGAAATTGATATTTGACGTTGGCTGTCGTAGATTATCATGTCCAAATATCCAAACCCAAGAGGAGTTTGAGAGCTGATGCTGAAATTGCTATTGCTAAATACTATTGATATATCCGACTGCAGAAATACACAAGGAATTGGATGTAGCGCACATATAGGTATTTGGTCTCGATATCAAAATCAAACGGTAACATTCTTAACACTGAATTACCAGAACCCAGGACGAACTCCAGAACAAAACCCCCAAGGTGCCTACGTGGCACCGCGCACGCCACACCCGTACCGTCAGTCGCTCAGGACGCTCCGTTGTATTTGTTGTCACTCTAGCACCAGTTTTGTGTGCACCACATTCATTCATTTTACCTATCTCGCCGCGAACAGCACTAATGAAAATAAAAAGAGAGAAGAAGAGGTTTCAATTGTTATTAATTTTATCTTGGGAATGTGCAAGAGTTACTTTACTTTGCGTTGCTGGCGGGCCCCAGTCATACACTAATTTTACCCAGGTGTTATTTCGACAAGCCACACTTTATTCGAGGAGAACAGGGGGCGCGTCACCGGGTGGGAGCGTCCGATACTCGGATTTATTTATTTATTTGTTATTGTGATGTTAACACGGCTTTACACCAGTTACATTAACACACATACAAACAGAAATTAAAGAGAATCAAACAGTTACAATAACAGAAAAGAAGAAAAAAAAACACATAAATAAACATCACGTTTAAAAAAATACAATTAAAAAACATAAAGAAAAATCAGACAATTACAATAGTAGATGACAAAAAAAGAAATGTACACTAAAACAAAACATTTAATTATACACTTAATTAAGTTGCGCCTGAAACAAATTATAATTATTATTATTATCTCTTTCAAAAACGTCTCATAATAATGTAGTGTTCGGGACGAGGGAATGGAGGAAGGGGGAAGGGTCAATGTTAAGTTTTTTGTTTTTGACTATACATCTGTTAAACAGAAACTGTACGAATCATATTTTGGCCCTGAAAAGGGCCTTTTTTCCGAGAATACGAGGTACATCAGTACTGTTTAAAAGTACCGGTGTATGTCCTCGATCACTTGACGTCGAGGCACAGCCTTTTCATCTTCTCGCGTACCTCTCTTATGTGCGCGAAGAGTTCTTCGTGCGACTGTTTCACCACAGTCGACACGCGCCGCTCTTCCGGCTGCTCATCTGCCAACTCGGCACCTCCGTGAGCAAAGCGGTCAGTTGTATCCATCGGTTCAGACATGATTATATCCATCGCCCCCTCGTACGCCAGATCCAATTGCATCTCCATGTCTGCAGTCCCGAATATCAGCTGTAAAGGGGGCCCTGGTGACGTGGTGGAACCACTGGCGATGGATCGTTTGATGCCTTTTCGTATCTTCTTCTCATTCGAACTCTTCCTCTTGGGCTTCGAAATTGCGCGCAGTGCGGTCTCCGCGTGGCCAGATTTTCGGTTGTCGCCGTAAGCCATGTCGATTGTGATGGTGACTCGGTGTATTCCAAAAATAGAATGCATATAATTTAACACCCGGCTCGCTTAAGTACTATTCTACGGTACGGGCGGCGGCGACGCTACCCCCACTCCGAAATGTCGATGATTCGAGCCAGCGCTCGACCAGTCGTCGCGTCGGCGTCGGTGCGAACGGTCGTTCATCGTTATCAAGTCTGTCGCGCGTGAGTGTTATCAAGAAGTAGGTAAGTAGAAATGCGTACCCTGAGAGATCGTCTTGAAATTGATATTTGACGTTGGCTGTCGTAGATTATCATGTCCAAATATCCAAACCCAAGAGGAGTTTGAGAGCTGATGCTGAAATTGCTATTGCTAAATACTATTGATATATCCGACTGCAGAAATACACAAGGAATTGGATGTAGCGCACATATAGGTATTTGGTCTCGATATCAAAATCAAACGGTAACATTCTTAACACTGAATTACCAGAACCCAGGACGAACTCCAGAACAAAACCCCCAAGGTGCCTACGTGGCACCGCGCACGCCACACCCGTACCGTCAGTCGCTCAGGACGCTCCGTTGTATTTGTTGTCACTCTAGCACCAGTTTTGTGTGCACCACATTCATTCATTTTACCTATCTCGCCGCGAACAGCACTAATGAAAATAAAAAGAGAGAAGAAGAGGTTTCAATTGTTATTAATTTTATCTTGGGAATGTGCAAGAGTTACTTTACTTTGCGTTGCTGGCGGGCCCCAGTCATACACTAATTTTACCCAGGTGTTATTTCGACAAGCCACACTTTATTCGAGGAGAACAGGGGGCGCGTCACCGGGTGGGAGCGTCCGATACTCGGATTTATTTATTTATTTGTTATTGTGATGTTAACACGGCTTTACACCAGTTACATTAACACACATACAAAGAGAAATTAAAGAGAATCAAACAGTTACAATAACAGAAAAGAAGAAAAAAAAACACATAAATAAACATCACGTTAAAAAAAATACAATTAAAAAACATAAAGAAAAATCAGACAATTACAATAGTAGATGACAAAAAAAGAAATGTACCTAAAACAAAACATTTAATTATACACTTAATTAAGTTGCGCCTGAAACAAATTATAATTATTATTATTATCTCTTTCAAAAACGTCTCATAATAATGTAGTGTTCGGGACGAGGGAATGGAGGAAGGGGGAAGGGTCAATGTTAAGTTTTTTGTTTTTGACTATACATCTGTTAAACAGAAACTGTACGAATTATATTTTGGCCCTGAAAAGGGCCTTTTTTCCGAGAATACGAGGTACATCAGTACCGTTTAAAAGTACCGGTGTATGTCCTCGATCACTTGACGTCGAGGCACAGCCTTTTCATCTTCTCGCGTACCTCTCTTATGTGCGCGAAGAGTTCTTCGTGCGACTGTTTCACCACAGTCGACACGCGCCGCTCTTCCGGCTGCTCATCTGCCAACTCGGCACCTCCGTGAGCAAAGCGGTCAGTTGTATCCATCGGTTCAGACATGATTATATCCATCGCCCCCTCGTACGCCAGATCCAATTGCATCTCCATGTCTGCAGTCCCGAATATCAGCTGTAAAGGGGGCCCTGGTGACGTGGTGGAACCACTGGCGATGGATCGTTTGATGCCTTTTCGTATCTTCTTCTCATTCGAACTCTTCCTCTTGGGCTTCGAAATTGCGCGCAGTGCGGTCTCCGCGTGGCCAGATTTTCGGTTGTCGCCGTAAGCCATGTCGATTGTGATGGTGACTCGGTGTATTCCAAAAATAGAATGCATATAATTTAACACCCGGCTCGCTTAAGTACTATTCTACGGTACGGGCGGCAGCGACGCTACCCCCACTCCGAAATGTCGATGATTCGAGCCAGCGCTCGACCAGTCGTCGCGTCGGCGTCGGTGCGAACGGTCGTTCATCGTTATCAAGTCTGTCGCGCGTGAGTGTTATCAAGAAGTAGGTAAGTAGAAATGCGTACCCTGAGAGATCGTCTTGAAATTGATATTTGACGTTGGCTGTCGTAGATTATCATGTCCAAATATCCAAACCCAAGAGGAGTTTGAGAGCTGATGCTGAAATTGCTATTGCTAAATACTATTGATATATCCGACTGCAGAAATACACAAGGAATTGGATGTAGCGCACATATAGGTATTTGGTCTCGATATCAAAATCAAACGGTAACATTCTTAACACTGAATTACCAGAACCCAGGACGAACTCCAGAACAAAACCCCCAAGGTGCCTACGTGGCACCGCGCACGCCACACCCGTACCGTCAGTCGCTCAGGACGCTCCGTTGTATTTGTTGTCACTCTAGCACCAGTTTTGTGTGCACCACATTCATTCATTTTACCTATCTCGCCGCGAACAGCACTAATGAAAATAAAAAGAGAGAAGAAGAGGTTTCAATTGTTATTAATTTTATCTTGGGAATGTGCAAGTTACTTTACTTTGCGTTGCTGGCGGGCCCCAGTCATACACTAATTTTACCCAGGTGTTATTTCGACAAGCCACACTTTATTCGAGGAGAACAGGGGGCGCGTCACCGGGTGGGAGCGTCCGATACTCGAATTTATTTATTTATTTGTTATTGTGATGTTAACACGGCTTTACACCAGTTACATTAACACACATACAAAGAGAAATTAAAGAGAATCAAACAGTTACAATAACAGAAAAGAAGAAAAAAAAACACATAAATAAACACACAAAAACACATAAACAAACATCACATTAAAAAAATACAATTATATCACAGTAAAATGAAAACAAAACATTTAATTATACACTTAATTAAGTTGCGCCTGAAACAAATTATAATTATTATTATTATCTCTTTCAAAAACGTCTCATAATAATGTAGTGTTCGGGACGAGGGAATGGAGGAAGGGGGAAGGGTCAATGTTAAGTTTTTTGTTTTTGACTATACATCTGTTAAACAGAAACTGTACGAATTATATTTTGGCCCTGAAAAGGGCCTTTTTTCCGAGAATACGAGGTACATCAGTACTGTTTAAAAGTACCGGTGTATGTCCTCGATCACTTGACGTCGAGGCACAGCCTTTTCATCTTCTCGCGTACCTCTCTTATGTGCGCGAAGAGTTCTTCGTGCGACTGTTTCACCACAGTCGACACGCGCCGCTCTTCCGGCTGCTCATCTGTCAACTCGGCACCTCCGTGAGCAAAGCGGTCAGTTGTATCCATCGGTTCAGACATGATTATATCCATCGCCCCCTCGTACGCCAGATCCAATTGCATCTCCATGTCTGCAGTCCCGAATATCAGCTGTAAAGGGGGCCCTGGTGACGTGGTGGAACCACTGGCGATGGATCGTTTGATGCCTTTTCGTATCTTCTTCTCATTCGAACTCTTCCTCTTGGGCTTCGAAATTGCGCGCAGTGCGGTCTCCGCGTGGCCAGATTTTCGGTTGTCGCCGTAAGCCATGTCGATTGTGATGGTGACTCGGTGTATTCCAAAAATAGAATGCATATAATTTAACACCCGGCTCGCTTAAGTACTATTCTACGGTACGGGCGGCAGCGACGCTACCCCCACTCCGAAATGTCGATGATTCGAGCCAGCGCTCGACCAGTCGTCGCGTCGGCGTCGGTGCGAACGGTCGTTCATCGTTATCAAGTCTGTCGCGCGTGAGTGTTATCAAGAAGTAGGTAAGTAGAAATGCGTACCCTGAGAGATCGTCTTGAAATTGATATTTGACGTTGGCTGTCGTAGATTATCATGTCCAAATATCCAAACCCAAGAGGAGTTTGAGAGCTGATGCTGAAATTGCTATTGCTAAATACTATTGATATATCCGACTGCAGAAATACACAAGGAATTGGATGTAGCGCACATATAGGTATTTGGTCTCGATATCAAAATCAAACGGTAACATTCTTAACACTGAATTACCAGAACCCAGGACGAACTCCAGAACAAAACCCCCAAGGTGCCTACGTGGCACCGCGCACGCCACACCCGTACCGTCAGTCGCTCAGGACGCTCCGTTGTATTTGTTGTCACTCTAGCACCAGTTTTGTGTGCACCACATTCATTCATTTTACCTATCTCGCCGCGAACAGCACTAATGAAAATAAAAAGAGAGAAGAAGAGGTTTCAATTGTTATTAATTTTATCTTGGGAATGTGCAGAGTTACTTTACTTTGCGTTGCTGGCGGGCCCCAGTCATACACTAATTTTACCCAGGTGTTATTTCGACAAGCCACACTTTATTCGAGGAGAACAGGGGGCGCGTCACCGGGTGGGAGCGTCCGATACTCGAATTTATTTATTTATTTGTTATTGTGATGTTAACACGGCTTTACACCAGTTACATTAACACACATACAAAGAGAAATTAAAGAGAATCAAACAGTTACAATAACAGAAAAGAAGAAAAAAAAACACATAAATAAACACACAAAAACACATAAACAAACATCACATTAAAAAAATACAATTATATCACAGTAAAATGAAAACAAAACATTTAATTATACACTTAATTAAGTTGCGCCTGAAACAAATTATAATTATTATTATTATCTCTTTCAAAAACGTCTCATAATAATGTAGTGTTCGGGACGAGGGAATGGAGGAAGGGGGAAGGGTCAATGTTAAGTTTTTTGTTTTTGACTATACATCTGTTAAACAGAAACTGTACGAATTATATTTTGGCCCTGAAAAGGGCCTTTTTTCCGAGAATACGAGGTACATCAGTACTGTTTAAAAGTACCGGTGTATGTCCTCGATCACTTGACGTCGAGGCACAGCCTTTTCATCTTCTCGCGTACCTCTCTTATGTGCGCGAAGAGTTCTTCGTGCGACTGTTTCACCACAGTCGACACGCGCCGCTCTTCCGGCTGCTCATCTGTCAACTCGGCACCTCCGTGAGCAAAGCGGTCAGTTGTATCCATCGGTTCAGACATGATTATATCCATCGCCCCCTCGTACGCCAGATCCAATTGCATCTCCATGTCTGCAGTCCCGAATATCAGCTGTAAAGGGGGCCCTGGTGACGTGGTGGAACCACTGGCGATGGATCGTTTGATGCCTTTTCGTATCTTCTTCTCATTCGAACTCTTCCTCTTGGGCTTCGAAATTGCGCGCAGTGCGGTCTCCGCGTGGCCAGATTTTCGGTTGTCGCCGTAAGCCATGTCGATTGTGATGGTGACTCGGTGTATTCCAAAAATAGAATGCATATAATTTAACACCCGGCTCGCTTAAGTACTATTCTACGGTACGGGCGGCGGCGACGCTACCCCCACTCCGAAATGTCGATGATTCGAGCCAGCGCTCGACCAGTCGTCGCGTCGGCGTCGGTGCGAACGGTCGTTCATCGTTATCAAGTCTGTCGCGCGTGAGTGTTATCAAGAAGTAGGTAAGTAGAAATGCGTACCCTGAGAGATCGTCTTGAAATTGATATTTGACGTTGGCTGTCGTAGATTATCATGTCCAAATATCCAAACCCAAGAGGAGTTTGAGAGCTGATGCTGAAATTGCTATTGCTAAATACTATTGATATATCCGACTGCAGAAATACACAAGGAATTGGATGTAGCGCACATATAGGTATTTGGTCTCGATATCAAAATCAAACGGTAACATTCTTAACACTGAATTACCAGAACCCAGGACGAACTCCAGAACAAAACCCCCAAGGTGCCTACGTGGCACCGCGCACGCCACACCCGTACCGTCAGTCGCTCAGGACGCTCCGTTGTATTTGTTGTCACTCTAGCACCAGTTTTGTGTGCACCACATTCATTCATTTTACCTATCTCGCCGCGAACAGCACTAATGAAAATAAAAAGAGAGAAGAAGAGGTTTCAATTGTTATTAATTTTATATTGGGAATGTGCAAGAGTTACTTTACTTTGCGTTGCTGGCGGGCCCCAGTCATACACTAATTTTACCCAGGTGTTATTTCGACAAGCCACACTTTATTCGAGGAGAACAGGGGGCGCGTCACCGGGTGGGAGCGTCCGATACTCGAATTTATTTATTTATTTGTTATTGTGATGTTAACACGGCTTTACACCAGTTACATTAACACACATACAAAGAGAAATTAAAGAGAATCAAACAGTTACAATAACAGAAAAGAAGAAAAAAAAACACATAAATAAACACACAAAAACACATAAACAAACATCACATTAAAAAAATACAATTATATCACAGTAAAATGAAAACAAAACATTTAATTATACACTTAATTAAGTTGCGCCTGAAACAAATTATAATTATTATTATTATCTCTTTCAAAAACGTCTCATAATAATGTAGTGTTCGGGACGAGGGAATGGAGGAAGGGGGAAGGGTCAATGTTAAGTTTTTTGTTTTTGACTATACATCTGTTAAACAGAAACTGTACGAATTATATTTTGGCCCTGAAAAGGGCCTTTTTTCCGAGAATACGAGGTACATCAGTACTGTTTAAAAGTACCGGTGTATGTCCTCGATCACTTGACGTCGAGGCACAGCCTTTTCATCTTCTCGCGTACCTCTCTTATGTGCGCGAAGAGTTCTTCGTGCGACTGTTTCACCACAGTCGACACGCGCCGCTCTTCCGGCTGCTCATCTGCCAACTCGGCACCTCCGTGAGCAAAGCGGTCAGTTGTATCCATCGGTTCAGACATGATTATATCCATCGCCCCCTCGTACGCCAGATCCAATTGCATCTCCATGTCTGCAGTCCCGAATATCAGCTGTAAAGGGGGCCCTGGTGACGTGGTGGAACCACTGGCGATGGATCGTTTGATGCCTTTTCGTATCTTCTTCTCATTCGAACTCTTCCTCTTGGGCTTCGAAATTGCGCGCAGTGCGGTCTCCGCG
The DNA here is from genome assembly GCA_038387885.1 of Spodoptera picta. NCBI lineage: Eukaryota > Metazoa > Arthropoda > Insecta > Lepidoptera > Noctuidae > Spodoptera > Spodoptera picta. Next base: position 1,865 of record JAZHFQ010000752.1, on the reverse strand, counting down.
TGGCCAGATTTTCGGTTGTCGCCGTAAGCCATGTCGATTGTGATGGTGACTCGGTGTATTCCAAAAATAGAATGCATATAATTTAACACCCGGCTCGCTTAAGTACTATTCTACGGTACGGGCGGCGGCGACGCTACCCCCACTCCGAAATGTCGATGATTCGAGCCAGCGCTCGACCAGTCGTCGCGTCGGCGTCGGTGCGAACGGTCGTTCATCGTTATCAAGTCTGTCGCGCGTGAGTGTTATCAAGAAGTAGGTAAGTAGAAATGCGTACCCTGAGAGATCGTCTTGAAATTGATATTTGACGTTGGCTGTCGTAGATTATCATGTCCAAATATCCAAACCCAAGAGGAGTTTGAGAGCTGATGCTGAAATTGCTATTGCTAAATACTATTGATATATCCGACTGCAGAAATACACAAGGAATTGGATGTAGCGCACATATAGGTATTTGGTCTCGATATCAAAATCAAACGGTAACATTCTTAACACTGAATTACCAGAACCCAGGACGAACTCCAGAACAAAACCCCCAAGGTGCCTACGTGGCACCGCGCACGCCACACCCGTACCGTCAGTCGCTCAGGACGCTCCGTTGTATTTGTTGTCACTCTAGCACCAGTTTTGTGTGCACCACATTCATTCATTTTACCTATCTCGCCGCGAACAGCACTAATGAAAATAAAAAGAGAGAAGAAGAGGTTTCAATTGTTATTAATTTTATCTTGGGAATGTGCAAGAGTTACTTTACTTTGCGTTGCTGACGGGCCCCAGTCATACACTAATTTTACCCAGGTGTTATTTCGACAAGCCACACTTTATTCGAGGAGAACAGGGGGCGCGTCACCGGGTGGGAGCGTCCGATACTCGGATTTATTTATTTATTTGTTATTGTGATGTTAACACGGCTTTACACCAGTTACATTAACACACATACAAACAGAAATTAAAGAGAATCAAACAGTTACAATAACAGAAAAGAAGAAAAAAAACACATAAATAAACATCACGTTAAAAAAAATACAATTAAAAAACATAAAGAAAAATCAGACAATTACAATAGTAGATGACAAAAAAGAAATGTACCTAAAACAAAACATTTAATTATACACTTAATTAAGTTGCGCCTGAAACAAATTATAATTATTATTATTATCTCTTTCAAAAACGTCTCATAATAATGTAGTGTTCGGGACGAGGGAATGGAGGAAGGGGGAAGGGTCAATGTTAAGTTTTTTGTTTTTGACTATACATCTGTTAAACAGAAACTGTACGAATTATATTTTGGCCCTGAAAAGGGCCTTTTTTCCGAGAATACGAGGTACATCAGTACTGTTTAAAAGTACCGGTGTATGTCCTCGATCACTTGACGTCGAGGCACAGCCTTTTCATCTTCTCGCGTACCTCTCTTATGTGCGCGAAGAGTTCTTCGTGCGACTGTTTCACCACAGTCGACACGCGCCGCTCTTCCGGCTGCTCATCTGCCAACTCGGCACCTCCGTGAGCAAAGCGGTCAGTTGTATCCATCGGTTCAGACATGATTATATCCATCGCCCCCTCGTACGCCAGATCCAATTGCATCTCCATGTCTGCAGTCCCGAATATCAGCTGTAAAGGGGGCCCTGGTGACGTGGTGGAACCACTGGCGATGGATCGTTTGATGCCTTTTCGTATCTTCTTCTCATTCGAACTCTTCCTCTTGGGCTTCGAAATTGCGCGCAGTGCGGTCTCCGCGTGGCCAGATTTTCGGTTGTCGCCGTAAGCCATGTCGATTGTGATGGTGACTCGGTGTATTCCAAAAATAGAATGCATATAATTTAACACCCGGCTCGCTTAAGTACTATTCTACGGTACGGGCGGCGGCG